>OY986439.1:81655705-82985705 GCA_963920525.1 Dichetophora obliterata | reverse complement strand
TATCCAAACATGTATGAATATAAGGGCGCTACTATTATTTTGACCGCAGCTGTAAATGTTAGCATTCTTAAAAATCGTTTTCAACATAAAAGCTTAAAAAGCTTTTAAAGTTCACCATGCATGGTGAAAATCGATATGCCTATTGGAAGAAGAGATGCGCGATATGAACAAATGCTTCGATTGCAGCTTGTGACTTTGCAAGCGCTTGAAAAATTTGCCACGGCTGCTGTAAGATTCCATTATCAACACTTAAATTTAGTAAAAATTCTTCCATTTTTCAGTTTAATGTGTATAAACTCAATATTATATCATAATTTATATGTATTTTTATTATTTGCACAACAATTTTTTATCTAAGCACATAAATTTCATTCGTTGTTAAGACTCTTTCTGTCATAAACAAAATTGTAAGGAAAAGAGCTTTTAAATTTGCAGCAGAATACGAAACCTTAACAAATTGTTAATGTTAACGATTTTTTTAATATGGTGAGCTTAGTTAAGCTGCCAGAATAGGGCCGTTAGTGTATTTAAACTGATTATATATAGCAGTTGTTTTTTTTTTTCTTAATTTATCTTCTTTTTTTAGCTTAAAAAAATGGTTAGCTCTTTTTAGATAATTTTGTTAGCAATTTTATATGCAGTATGAAAATGTTTCTGGCCACACTGCTCGTCGCATTTCACAACAACGTTTAAACGACGCGAGTCGAATGTCTTTTTCTTATCTTATTTAGCTATTTGGTTGTAACACTGGATGAGGAACTCTCTTTGTATCTATACTCTTTGGTTTTTACGCCAAAGTAAAGACACAAACTAAATCAAGTATGTATCGAAGTTTTCAACCAATATTGTTCAAATTATTACGGACAGAGGCCGCTTTAGCTTGAGCAAATGTGTTCAATACTAAAGCTCTAAAGCAGAGGTCTCCAAACGGTCAGCCGCGAACCGGTTTGAAAAATTCATAAACTAACAAGAACGGCATTATCTTCGTCAGAGTAAAAATACACCCATAGTATATTCAAAATTATGCATGTTTTATAAGCTTGATGACTCCACTGAATTTGGAGTATGGGCTTGATTTTCATCGAATGTTGCAAAAATCCAAATGCAGATATCGAAGAATGCGTGTTAAATATCCTGTCATTACACTAATTTTTATGGAATCTATGTAGGTTGGATGCCGTAACTTTGTTTTGGAAGTAGGTAGAGTTGTAATTCGACGTTGCTGAATTTCAAATTTAGATTTAGCCGTTTTCATAGTCACTTTGTATGGAACGTAGGCGTGATTTTCATCCTTTTGATAAATTTATAATACATGGTAAATATTTGGGACCAAATGTGCAATATTTCAAGTCAGTTTTTAATGCATATTAGTGAAATTTTAAGATAAATTTACTGTTATGGTAAAGTTATCGTAGGCGTGGTATTCATCTGGCTAATTTTCAAACTCGATCTTTATTTTTTTATTGTTATCTTATATTTAATCCTAATAGTAAAGTCCTAAATGGTCCAAAAAGAAATTCAAACTTGTTAATTTCGGATTAATAAGATTTAATAAATTTGAGCTTATTACAAAATCATCTAAAAAATGAGATCCATTTGGAAAAAAAGGATAAGAGTCACATAATCTCCTAAAATCCAACCATTTAAACCATCGAAGGAGTCCCCAGGAACGATTTTTTGCGTTCAAATATACGTCAAAACTCTTTGAAAAATTGTTAGTTTTAATAAGACCCTCATATAAGACACTACCGGAATTTATTACAAGGAAAATAAACATTACCAAACAGAAAAGACTTTCGCTGACCACTTATACAGAGATCAACCTGAATACAGACGGAAGAAAAGTGTACGTCTGGAATGAAAGCAGAAGTATATATAGGTCTGTTCCCGTACTTGAACATTCGTACGAATCCGTGCTATTAGCTGCAATTTCCTGTTCCCGTACCCAAAAAATTTGCACAAAAGAGAGAAAATAAGTAATCCAATCCTTGTCAATGTTGCTTTTTTCAACTACACAAATTTAGCGAAGCAGAAACTCTCAGCAATTCGAAAGCTAATGATGTCAAATTAGAGTACCAGCCATTAAAATAACACAAAAAACAACGGGGAAGCCAAGTTATTTTTTTGATCCGACATTTGTCCAATTTTTACAAAAGAAATAAGCACATGTTTTTGACTTTTCTTCAAAAGTTGCAATTTTTTGCTAAAAAGCTGTTTCCGTAAATTTTGCAAATTTTCACGCAAAGATAGCATTTTGCCGCTTATGTAGCTTTTTTGTAAAACGCAACTCAACTATACATAAAAGCAGCGCAGCTTTTTTCCATGCTAGAATAACACTAGAAAAAAATCAGCTTAATGCAACTTTTATTCTGCTTTTTTGCAAGTGTCACCCTGTGTTTCGTCGATATTCTTGAAATTCGAATTGTATTTTTTGTCATACGTCAATATTAAATATACTCAACAAAGTCAATAAGTAATGGATTGTAAGTATTTATATATATTTGTTTATAAGACAGTACGACAAAATCAAATTTTTTGATCACACATGATAAATGTTAACAGAATATGAAAATATGCTTAAAATAAAGAAAAACGTGTCTCGGCGTTTTGCTGTAGCACGTCAGAATTTTGAGAAAATCGATTTTTAAGCCTCGAAGGACCGTCGAGGTTCACTTGTAATGTAATACTAGTATAAAAATTTCTATAAAAACAGAATGGGTGAACCGATTTTAATGCTTGAGCCAGTTTTGAAAAGTGAATTAAATTTGGATTTTTTTCTTATTAAAAAAACATTAATTTTCATGTAAAGTTAACCAAAAGTGTACGAAGTTTATTAAAAATACAATGTTGTTAGTTTTTAACACAAAATAATAGTTAAGATTTCATATTAATTTTTGTATTTTTACATTACATTTACATTAAATTACATTTTTGGTTATTTTTTAACTTTACATGAAAATTAAAGCGCCATCTAGCGGAGAAAAAATTGTTTTTTTAATAAAAAAAATCCAAATTTAATTCCCTTTTCAAAACTGGCTAAAGAATTAAAATTGGTTTACCCATTCCTGTAAGCTAAAAAATCGATTTTCTCAAAATTTTGACGTGCTACAGCAAAATGCTGAGACACGAATTTCTTTATTTTAAACCTATTTTCATATTCTGTTAACATTTCTCATGTGTACCAACCAATGTCGCACTGTGTAATATAGCAGTCATTTACATCTTTTTTATTCCAGAAAATAGCAAAGGAAAAGCGATTTGCCTGGACTGCTAATAACACAAATGTCAAAATAAAAGCTAATGCTAATAAAAGCCAGCATGAACGCAGTTCGAAAAAGCATGTTCAAATATGCAAAAAGCAACTTTTTTATAAACATGAACATGGTTTTATTTTCTCAAATTTTATAACTTTTCTGCTACAAAAGTACAGGACCTAATCTGTGCTTTTTTAAAGGCAATACCGATACCCTGAAGAGAAGTGTCTCGAAAAAAATCATAATCCTCCAAGAAAACGGAGCCATTCCGGGACAAGTGTGTTTCCTGAACAAGGGCGATATAATTATATCATTTTCATGAAGAATCTTCAACTGAACAATTTTTATACTTACATCGACCAAAGATCTCACATTAAAGGTCATAAAAATATCTATGGGCCATGTTTAGCTTTAACTTCGCTAATCAGCTTTAAGAATTCCATTTTTGTCTGTGCTTTAGGCATTGAGCGATAATTGTCAATAAAATACTGAAGTCTGCATTCAAGAGAAATAGGTTCTGATTCGCAAAAAACATCTGCCATCTTCAAAAATTCATCAACAATTGTGGGTTTACTATTGGCTGAACTTGGCTCCAAAATATTATTTTAAATGGCTGAAAAAGACTAGAAAGTTTTACTAGGCGAAACAAAGTTTCTGCACACCGAATTAACTGCCCTTGTAGCACTACTGCTATACTCTTTATATACCGGGCACCCAATTAATACATCGCAATTAATACAGGACGGAGAATTTTCATCTTTTTGTTGATTATTTGCTTGAATCAAGCAAATAGTTTGCTTAAAAGCAAATTAGCAAAACTTTGTTCAATTACGGTGTGATTTTAGAAAAAGATTGCCAAATTGTAATCACTCATGTATTTAGGAAAAAAACAACATTTTGATTAAATTCAAGCAAAATTTTCCTAAATTATTATAAAGTTATATTTAATTCAAGCAAATATTTGCTAAGTTATTACAAGCTCAATTAGCAAATTTTTACTAAATTCAAGCAAATTTCTTCTAAACATACAAGTACACATTTATTCTTAATAAAGAAAATTAGGCGACAATTGTGTAACAACTGCGATGGTCGAATGGATAAGCCCATGCACTTACACTTACGTGGCCGAGGTTCAAGTCTGCAGATGGTGTCCATTTTTCAATTTACGTTTTCAATCTCTTTGTTCACAAGAATTGCCGAAATTATCAACATGTTGCTACTGCTGTTGAGCCACTGTGAGCACAAAACCACTGTATTGCAATGGGCCGCGATTGTACTGCGTTAGACAAGACGAATGCCTGCTGCTCAGCTGATAAATTTTCACGCCCAACAATTAAGTTTGCGCTCGTAAAAAGTCCGTCATCCAAGATGAACTGCCTGAAACTTTATATCAAAAGACGAAACATTCGAGCATTGCGGCTGCCTAGCTTGAAACAAAGCAGCAAAGGAAGAAACTCCATCGCCTTCACCTTTGTCGGCCTTTGTAGTCTAGTGGAGAGTGCGCTAGATTATCAACCCAGAGGTCCCTGGTTCGAATCCGGCCTCAGATAATATGGTTCTTTTCACTTTCTTTGTTCTTACCTACATTTAAGAATTATGGAAAACAAAAAATCCACAAATAAATTGTGGAAAATGTAGAATTAAAGGACAGCTTAGGGCTGGAAATGCTTGCCAAGGTTAAGGCATAACTCTAGCCTCGGTTAAAAGCAATTAAAATTGTCTTTCACGATTGTTTCGCCTAATCAATAATTCACGTATGGTTCCAATCAATTCCTCTAAATAATCTATCACTTTTTTTAGGCCAAAGACCAAACCTTGTTTTTGTAAGCGCATGCCTTGGATCTTTGATCTTTTTAAAAACAAAACTCCATCGCCTCCATCAGGATCCGGAGCACCAGCATCACCACGAACTTCTCTGGAGCTTATTATATGCCACGTTCTTGATTTCAAATGATTTCAATCAAAATTAGCAGCACTAGCAAAGTGTGAGATTATAAAATGGCGTCCAGATAATTTTCACATAAGCAGCCTCATGGTCCAGTTAGCCTCGCATGGCATAGCAGTGCATGGCTTAACAAGCGTCACATCGAAATCTGTTCAATAGGATTTGTGTGTATCTGATTATGCACAACATGGCAACGCATGGCAATGCTCAGATAAAAACAGAAATGCATCTCTGACTACATAGATAAACATGGAAGATCTATTTCATTTTAATATCTGTGTATTCTTCTATGTATTTGACGTTTTGGCAAAACAGATGTGAAGTTGTAAAATTGTTTGATCAAGTGCGGTTAATTTATTAAAATAAAATCGTTGTATTCTTCTTTTTTATTGTTTTATTTTGACCATGTGACTATGCTTTGCATAATCACCATTTATTTAGCTGTGTGCTAGCTGCTTATCTGCGTTGCATGCGCTGCTGTGCCATGCGAGGCTAACTGGACCATCACGCTTACCGCAAGGATACCAGCAACTAAGCAATACAGTAAGCAGCTATCTTACAACAACCTCACTTTGGCTATTTCTTGATAAAGAAACGTGTCGTCTTTATTGAGACTTAAATATTTAAAAAAAAAATGTTGAGAATAAACTTACTTTTTAGTATCTAAGTTTTTATTATCGCAGCGTTTATTTTATAAAAGTATGGTTACATAAGCGCCGATTTTAAAGGTTTTATATTTATGGAGAAATTAATATATTTATAATAATACAAAATAGAAAAAATTTATAATAAGATTTCCAATTTAATAATATATATAAATAAATGAACAAATTTGACCAAGGATTAATGTGAAAAGTAATTTAAAATTATTTTTTACTTTGTAGTTGTTTTGAAGTTGGGTTTTTTTTGTTACAAAGTTTTTATTTCTTCTTTTTTAGATATTATGATAGCTATTTTTCCCATTCTTGTAACGAATTTTCTAACCCTAGTGTCAACATAAACTGAGAAATAGTCAATATTGCAACGCCCTTTTGTCCAATAACGCCCACTTTTTTGACCGTAAATTTGCATAATTATGCCTACCCCTGTACCAAATTTCAGTAACCTAGTGTCAATATTATTCGAGTTACGGCGTTTTTCTAATATTGCCACTCCTTTGTCGAACAACACCCACTTTTTGACCGTAATTTATAATAATACCCTAGTGTCAATATTAACTGAGATAGTCTTTTTCTTATATTGCCACGCCCTTTTGTCCAACGACAGCTTCTTTCTTAACCGCACATTTTCATAATTATACCTACCCCTGTACCTTATTTCAGTATCCTAGTGTCAATTTTATTCGAGTTACAGCGTTTTTATTGTATTGCCACGCTCTTTATCGAATTACACCCACTTAATTGACCATAATTTGTAATAATTGTTTCTAACCCTGTACCAATTTCCAGAACCCAAGTGTCAATATTAACTGAGATACAGTATTTTTCTTATATTGCCACGCCCTTTTGTCCAACAATGCCCACTTTCTTCACAGAAAATTTTCATAATTCTGCCTACCCCTGTACCTAATTTCAGTACCCTAGTGTCAATAATATTCGAATTACGAAAAAAGAAACCAACCAGAACCTCCTCCTTTTTGAAGTCGGTTAAAAGTTAAACAAAAAAAAATCGACTGTACTTGTCAAGGTCCACACGGGAAGAATACATTCTTTAAATAACAAGCCGTTCCATGGTATGTTTTTCCAAGTTTAATTTAATTTGTAAAAACGTTATTTGAAATGTAAATATACTTGAAAATAAACTTGGACTTAAAGATAAGTTCACGACTATATTTATTTTTTAAAATTGTATATTTCATTTATTTATTTAGTTCAGCACTGCGTAGTTGCATGATGACGTAGGACTATCTACAGTATGGTGATTCTTTTTCAATCCCTTGTATTATTTCTGAAATCTCTGAATTTGATCTTTAACTTACCTCTTAACAAATAAAACCATAAGTTTATTTAATGACGATTAAAAAAAATCAAAAACAAGACAGTTGATTTTAAAGTTCAATCACTTTAAAACGTATCAATAAATATTTATACATTCAAATTTTTTTAAGCATTGATTTAAATAAAAGAACTGCTTTTACAAGCAGCTCATATAAAAACCATCAAGCATTTTCTACAAGATCAAGTAATATCAAAAAATAAAACACTTCACCTCACACTAAACGCCTGCTCATTTATCTTGGAATGGATCCTTTTTAATGTACTTATCCAAATGCTGATCCCCATCGGATTCCACCTTTGATAACTCGGAAAAGCCCTCTTCGTCAACGAAACATATTTCATGACCATCTGGATCAGCAAGTATAATAACACGTACCGTAGCCTTGCCAGGAGTTTCCAAAGTTATCAGTGGTGTTAAAATTGTACCTTTAGCCTGCTTTACTAATTCATCAATTGTTGGCTGTACAGCGAGTGGCACTGCAAAAGCAATCCGACCATAAGCCTTGGCACGTTCCAAAGGTTCTGAGATCTCACGCAAGCGTAGAGCTGCCTGCTTCTCTCCATATTTCAGCAATAGAGAGTTCGATTGCTCTTCCAGCAGCTGCATAGCTAACATTTCATGCCAATATTTTTTGGAAGCAGCCAAATTCTTACAGTGCAATGTGACCTCAATAACGGGATCAGTGCTCGTCGATTGTGGTTCTTCGAGTACGATAAATTTATAGCCATCGGGTGAAATGAGCACATTTGAGTTATTCTCCTTAGTCACGGGGTAATTATTGGCACGAGCACGTTCCAGAGCTTCTTTCGACTTGATAGTGATGCCGCCAAAATCGTTGCCTATTAAAGATAATGGTTAAAAACTGTATTTAAATTGCGTCTCCTTTATTTTCCTTACCCATTTCGTAGGTCTTAACGCCATAATTATAGGTCAGCTCAATGACGAAATGTGTGGCTTCTGGTCCGTAACCAACCATTGTTTTGCTCCAACGATTATCGTATGGTCTGGTGGCGAAGAGGTAAAGTAAAAGCAGTAACTGATAAGGAGTAATGAGATATTTTATGACATGAAAACTTTACCCATTGCACTGTGCTTCGCAGCCCTCTTTGAACTCTTCATGTCGCAGAACCTTAAAGAAAAATAAAATTATAAAAGAAACATTTTTTAATTAGTTTTTATGATCTATTGAATAATTACATGAATTAAGATTGTGAGCTTTAGATCAAGTAAGTTTTCAAGAAGGCAACAACAACAACAACAACTCTGTATAGAGTCAATCACTTAGCTGACTAGACAGTCTCTGTTTCGGAAATCGCTACATATTCCTCTTCAGTAGTCTTTGAGTGATTAGGCTGTGATCAACTCACTGTTTATTTAAACTAGCATATGAATGTGCAGATTCTGGAATTCATTCTTATGAATTGTATGGCTGCTAATCATATGACATTTCAAAGCAGTAGGCTATTTATAGATCACCGCCATCAACTCTATCAAGGGTTGCCATCTTTTCTAGTTGCTTCTTCATTTATTGTTGTTGTTGTTGCCTTCTTGAAAACTTACTTGATCTAAAGCTCACAATCTTAATTCAGAAAATTTTTTTATTTATAGCAGCAGCTATGAGCGAATCGCGGTATGGATAGGTTTAGACGGATTTGTTTGTGTAATGTTACGAGCTTTCGGTATTTGAATTTTCTCCAATGCACAGTGCAATATTTTTGCAATCTAGGTGGACAAAATTATTTCTATAAATGTCTGTATTCAAAATATTACAAAATTAAATAAAATTTATTAGAAACATATGCGTCTATACTTATCAAAGCCCCTAAGTCCATGGGTCCTAATTTTTCGCTTTATTCTCTCAATGGACAGATGTTTAAAAAATAAATTTTAATATTTGTTTTTTAAGCATCTATTTAAACTATTTAAATATTAAATAAATATTATATAAAAGTCAAAATAAAAGTCGACTCTAAATTTAGTATAAGCCTTTTTGACAGTTTTTTAATATAATATAATATGTTGTCAAAAAGCTTGCACTAAATTTAGAGTCGACTTTTATTTTGATTATGATAATGGGCCATTGTCTTTTATTTGGTAAAAACAAGAAAGAGTAATTTTTTTTTAATTTTTTTTAAATGTTTTTTAATGAAGAGTGCGCTAGACTATTAACTCAGAAGTCCCTGGTTCGAATACGGGCTCGGGCATAGTTCTTTTTGCTTGCTTTGTTCTTTACTACATTTAAAAATTATTCAAACAAAACAAAAACAGCTAAATTGTGGAAAATGTGGAATTAAAGGACTGAAACAACTGAGGGCTGGAATGCATGCCGAGGTTAAAGCATAACACTAGCCTATGTTATAATCAATTCAAATTGTCTTTCACGTTTGTTCCGCCTAACCGATAATTCACGAATGGTTCCAATCAATTCTTCTTCTAATAATCTATCCCAATTGTTGCTTTATCACAAAGAAAATAAAATTATTGCAAAACAATTGTTGCTTTATCACAAAGAAAATAAAATTATCAGCAAATGCATATGCAGCTGAAATCGAAATAATGCGAAATAATTTACTTTATTTTTCTATCTTTCAAACTAAAAAAATATTTCCAAAAAGTACTCACATATTTTATACAGCACTGTACTTAAAGCAAAACTTTTAAAATTAAACTTTTTATGTAAATTTGTTACTCATGTAAATAGCTTTCTACTTAAGATAAATTTTTACATTTTTATAGTTACTTACAATAAAATTAATTAAAGAGGAACTTTAAACAATTTTAAAATCATCAAATCTTTGATGTCAAAAATTCTTTATAATTAAGGTACTGTTATAACAGTGTTTTTTGTCTCTCTTTTTACCATTTTTGTCATAGTGGGACATATTTATATAATTATAATATAATACTAGCAATCCTCCGCGGCTTTGCTCGCGATACGGAAACAATTTCTTTTTTTTTTATTTTTGTTGTAACTATGAGTAACGCAAATAGCAGATTTAATTTTTTTTTTTTTTTGAAAAATCACAGATATTGTTGCGATTTCTTTTTCATTAAAATAATAGTGAAATGAAAGCTGCAACAACCGAAACTATAAAAAACGTGACACGAAGGAAATGTCAAAAAAATAGCCCACCATAGATTAAACAATACATTTTTGTCGATAAGTAATAATCGCTTAAGTCGACTTGAGACAGAACTGAGTTATTAATGTAGCTGTGTTCCACACATAAAGAACTATAAGCAAACACAATCTGGAGCTTCTAGCATGACCTTAGCCAAAGTTACGACACAAAAACAAAACAATTTTTCATAGAACTCAAATGGCATTAAAATAATATTTTAACCAAAAACTTAAAACCTTAGTGCGCTTGATTATCTTTTAAAGGTTCGCGTTGGATACTTTTTCGGTTTTCGTCTTGGTCCTAGGATTCTGACTATATATTCTTGAGATAACCCACAATTAATAGAATTTTTGAAGAAGATTTTAATAAACATGAATTGGTTAAGGCGATACCACTGCACTGGCCTACTAATAATAAAGAATACAGCGAATATCAAAAATTAAATTTAAATCCATCTTACACTTAAGTAACTCGTGGCGCATAAATCCTTAGGTTTAAAATGATCAAAAAAAAAAAAAAGTTGAACGTCTAGAAAATGTTCGCGTTGACTTGGATTCAAAAACTTTCTACATTTTTCCAGTACATAGAAAACTAAAATAATTTTTTTTGCACATGTCTTTCATTGTAACTGCATTTTAAAAGTTTTTATCATTTCAAAAATGAAGCTTGGTTAAGCTTTTCTTTTCTATGAATAAAGATTTTTCAATAATCGCAGGATTTATAATTAATGTAGAATACAACGAATATCACAACATGAATGTAGATCCAACTCAAACCTTAGTAACTCGTAGCGTTTAAGTCCTTCGGTTCACAATGATTGGAAAAAAGTTTGACGACAGGAAAATGATCGCATTGACTCGAATTCAAAACCGTTTTAATTTTTCCGGCATACGGAAAAAACTAAAAACATATAATACTAAAGTACTTTTATGATTTCTTTTTTATTTGCCAAAATATCTTTCATCGCATCTGCATTGCAGTAGTTTTTTTTTTATTTAAAAAATAAAGCTTGGTAAGGGTTTTCTTTTCTTTGAATTAATCCTCTGGAAACGTGGATATTAGCCTTCGGCTTAAAAATTGAGGGCCGTTTTTGAATCATTGTACACACATTTAATAATACACACACAACACACACAGCACAATTAACAACGGCTTGAGGCTCATTCAAAGGATATTGTAACATACATGTAAACTAGTTTTTGTTTCGATTTGATTACATCTGTCTTCCCAGTATTTCCTTAAAAACAGGAGACTTTTAAACATTCGGTTAGTACAAAGATGAAATGGAGCAACACAAAATGTCGTCATTTTCTGATCACATCTTCCTGCTTAAAAATGTCCTCAAAGATAACATAAATTAAGCAGAAGAATTTTATTGCAACGTTTATCAGCTAAAGTGCCAGATACTTATTCATAACTAGCTGAAACCCTACGCGTTGCTAACACGCTCCCTTGTACATGTAAATTGAGGTCGAATACTGAATTTCGATGCTGTGCAATCTATAAATCCAAAGCTGCTAAATATCCAAAATTTGGGTTGTATGGGAGGTGCACCGCCCCCTTGACCAACGCCCATTATATGTGATCAATGAAACTGGATGTGTAAATTAAGGTCGAATACGGAATTCCGACTCTGTGCGACCTATAACTCCAAAGCAATTCGATATCGCAAATTTGGGTAAAATAAGATTTCCCTTGGCAAACGCTCATAAAATTTAATCAATGAAATGGCATGTGCGCATTTAGTTCGAATACTGAGTTCCGACGTTGTGCGACAAATAACTCAGAAGCTATCCGATATCGCAAGTTTGGGTTGTATGGGAGGTGTCACTCTCTCTTGTCCAACGCCCAAAAAATGGTTCTAATGAAAGTGCATGTGTAAATTCCAAAGCTATTCGATAGCACAAATCTAAGCTGTATGGGAGATGCCAGTCCCCCTTTTCCAACGCCCATAAAATATTATTAATGAAACTGCATGTATGAATTGAGGTCGAATGCTGAATTCTGACGCTGTGTTACCCATAACTTTAAAGCTATTCGATTTTGCATGTTTGGGTTGAACTTGTCCAACGCCATAAAATATTTTCAGTGAAACTGCATGTGTAAATTTAGGTCGATTACTGAATTTCGATGCTGTGCGACCTATTACTTCAAAGCTATTCGATAGCACAAATTTTGGTTGTATGGGGGGATGTGAAACTCCACCGTTTTCAACGCCCATAAAATGTTATTTATGAAATTGCATGCATAAATTGATGTCGAATACTGAATTCCAATGCTGTGTGAACTGTAACTCCAAAACTAATCGATATCGCAAGTTTTGGTTGTATCGGAGGTTCTACTCCCCCTTCTTTAACTCCCATAAAATGTCATCAGTGGAACAACATGTGTAAATTGTGGATGAATATCAAATTTCGAGGCTGTGCGACCCATAACTCCAAAGCAATTTGATATCGTGAATTTTTTATATATTTGTGGGCGGTGACAATTTTTGTGGGTGTGACAATTTTTCGTACTCGAAACAAATCCACTGCCAAAATTTTAGCTCGGTTGGACCAGTAATTTCGAAGTTTCTTTATCTTTTCTTAAAAGAAGGCGTTTACGCCCATTTAAAGTATAGTTACCGATAGTTATCATATGAACTTAATTACCACATTTGAGTTTAATACGATAAAAACTGTCTTAAATATAGCATATTTATTGATTTGTGGGCTGTAAAAGGGGGTGTGGCAAATTTTAAATATGCCTATATTGTTCGCGTAAGTGCAAGCAATAAGTTGATAAAGTTTTATCGCAATCGGATGAGCGATATTGCAGCGCATACCGAACGAACAAACAAACATTAATTTTTATATATTAGATTATTCAAAATCGGAATATATTTTAAAGTATAAGCCAAATCATCTGAAAATAGGATATTCTTTATGTTTACCTGAAAATCAAATACGAATATATTGAAAATTGCAAAAATATTCATAAAAAGAGAGATAAAATATTTTGAAAAGGATAGGAAAATCCTTATTAAATAAATAAAAATAGCAAATTTATAAAATTTAATTTTAAAATATGGGAATTTTACCGTAATCCTCAACTCCAACTTTTTTTAACAAGTATTCAAATATGCCACTCGACTTTTTGTTCATTCAATATTATACATTTTAAGATCGAATAAAGATATAATCGGTTGATAGTCGGAATCAGCAATCATAAATCTATTGAAATCAACTACAATATTTAATTATATGTTTTTCCAGGATAATAAAACTGACAATTTTCAGGAAATAAGCGAACTTTTTGCACTCTATTTTCAGTCCAATTTCAAGTGCTATGACCAATCAATTAATGATGTTGCGTCTGAGTTTAATGTTATTCCTATTACAGATCTTGGTTCCTTAACCTTATCTGGAGAAGAGGTATATCGAGAATTAATTAGCTTAGATTCGAAGAAGAAATGTGGCCCTGACAATATTCCTCCAATCTATCTAAAATATTGTGCTATGGCACTTTTTCAACCTCTAACTTTTCTTTTTAGCCAATCCCTTAAAAAGGGAGAATTTTTAAATGCATGAAAAATATCCGAGATAACTCCAATTTTTAAATCGGGGTCGAGGCAAAATATTGCAAACTATCGACCTATATCCAAATTACCACTCATTCCAAAACTATTTGAATCTCTGGTAAAAAAGAAAATATATTCTTGCATCAAAGGCGCAGTATCGGAGTGTCAACATGGTTTTGTGTCTGGCAGATCTACCTCAACAAATCTTGCGCTATTTACTCACTTTATAGCAAGCGAAATGGAGAGAGGTCAACAAGTAGATATAGTTTTTACAGATTTTGCGAAAGCATTCGATAGAGTCCAGCACTCAGTTTTAATAAGGAAACTTGGTAAACTGGGTTTCCACTCCTTCTTGCTAAGGTGGCTAGAGAATTACCTGTTCGGTCGTAGACAAGCGGTTAGGATTGGTAAATATCGCTCTAAATATATTGATAACTTTTCTGGTGTGCCCCAAGGCAGTCACCTTGGTCCGCTTTTGTTTGTCTTATTTATTAACGACTTTCCAAACTATGTCCAGTTTTCGAGATGTCTCATGTATGCTGATGACGTGAAGTTATTTAAAATTATTAATTCTTCAGTAGACTGTCAATTTATTCAACAGGATTTGGATGGCTTGCAGAAGTGGTGTGATGTCAATAAGTTATATTTTAATGTTACTAAATGTAGTGTAATGTCGTTTACCATGAAACAGTAATTAATTGTAGGCAACTATACTTTGTGCTCAGATATAATATTAAGAGTTGAAATTAAAATGGATTTGGGAGTAATTTTTGACAAAAAACTTACTTTTGGTAAGCATTGTGGTGCTGTTATTTCCAAAGCTAATGCAGTGATGGGTTTCATCATGCGCAACACTAAGGAGTTCTCAGATCCCTTTACTCTAAAGTTAATTTTCTTCTCTTTGGTTAGATCAAGTTTGGAGTATAATTGTGTTGTCTGGGACTCTCGATATGCTGTGCATATTTCTAGAATTGAAAATATTCAGAGACGTTTTACTCGGCTAGTGTTTAGAAAACGTCGGTGGGAGTTTATGCCGACTTATGACTCCCGTTGTGCGTTTTTAGGCTTGAAAACCTTAGAGTTTAAAAGAAATTATTTTTTGGCTATATTTGCTCGTGATATATTCATGAATCACTTAGATTGTGCACCATTGCTTGCTTTATTTGGTATATATGAGCCCGAAAGGAATTTTCGACGCAGACAGTTTTTTCAAACTCCATATCGCAGGACAAATTGGGGTAGACAGGACCCTGTTTATAATATGAGTTCTTCTTTTAATGCAATTTGTAGCAATATTGATATAACCCAAACTAGGGTCTCTTTTAAAAATTGTATTATGTTAAGCTAATATTATATTGTTAAATTCTTGTTTAATTTTAAGATAATTTTTAGTAACTGTAGAACAAACTTGTTTATAGTTGAATAATAAATAAATAAATAAATATTAAACGACATAATGCTGAGGACATTTTGAATTAGGGAGATGTTTAAATATCGAGACCAAATTTTGTATAGATGATTTCTTACGTTATACTTATTGACTATTCTCATTATTATTGCGATAAAATTAATTTTGAAATATATGTTGTTTTAAATCACCTTCCGCTGTTGGATAATGGGAACAAATCTTGATGAAAGTTTCTGTAATACATCATTACACTGATGCTTTTCTATTCCATCCATTACAATTTTTTTTAAATCGTTCAAAAAATATCCTGTTTCTTGCTCTATTCACGCAAAATTTCGCTGCGTTAATGTATGGCATTATATCTTTCGATGCCCTCTGAGCCAGTTTAGTACAAGGCAACTTTTTCCATATAAAATTTATAATAGAATCCTTGTCACAGAATTCATATTTTTTCGTTCAGTTGGACGAAAAAGCAATATTTTTTAATGTTCGAAAAAGAAACAGTAAAATAAAGAGTAAAGACTGATTATTCAACGTAACGAAGGTAGCGCCATATCATGTCAGCCAGCTAGGAATGTCAGCAAGCTAGATTAAGCCTAGAACGTCCTAGTTGATTTTTGTTTATGTGCATTAAAATTACTTTTTTTAAGAAATTTGCATTAATAAACTAAGAACTTTATTTATGAAAAACCTTATTTACGAGATATATTCTTCCTGTAATACATATTTAGTTTTCACGATTTTGAATACAAACACTCACTGAAACTCGTGGAAAGACGCATGGAAAAAGAGGAAAGCAGGGGGTCAATTGCTACCTTTTACACACTCATTCCCTTTTGACATTTAAACAAGTTGACATTTAAACAAAAAAAAAACGTAGGTTTTAGTTCAGTTGCCGACAGAAACCCAACTAACAAAGTTTTGTCTAATACGACTCCAACCGTCTCGTACAACTAAATCAATCCCGCTTATAATACAGATTCTACAGTGCTTAAAACCCGGTGCGACGGAGTATCTTTAATTAACCGGAGTAAATCTAAACGCATTTTTCTCGATACTTTTTTTTATACTGATGATGTAAACTTATCATGCAATTAAATTTAATGTATATGGGCATTTCTAAACTGGCGTTACGGACGATTTGTACGAATAAATATTAAAAAAATAGAATGAAAAATTCTAATTTTAAAAAAGTTTTTCATATTTGACTAGTAATTAAGTAGCATTATATTAAGTAAAAACAATGACAACAATTAACCTTAAGAATCTAAAAATATAAGCAAAAATATGTGCTGGCGTTACGTTACAAAAAAAGGGAAGTGATTTTTGACTTGGATTACAAAATTGGAAAAACTCTCTGAATTGGGCAAGACTTTTTGTATAAAACTTTTTTTAGAAGATTTAAAAATAACATAAGTTTATTTCCAAGTGATCAAATTTAAAAATCTTTTCTGGTTTTTTTTGTTAGGATTTTTGATCTGGTGTTATGCTACTTAAATTTCCATTGCAGTTAAATTGGGTAATTAGGTAGTTAAGTAATTATGTAATTAAGTAATTAAAAAAAATTTAATATATTGTCCCTTTCTTGTCTCAACCATTTTTTTCATTATCTTTAGCCAATGCCTTCCATTTTTACTAAAATAAAAAAGCTTACGAAACATTTGCGAAAAAGAAAAACTACATTTGTAAAACAGTCCAGACGATTTGATCACGATGGTTAATGAATTTATGTAGATATTGCTGAAACTAATAAAATGAAAATGTTTCTAATTAGCCACGGTAGACTTTCTTCTGCAAATGCCCATATATAATAACTTTTTTGGAAAATATCTTCTAAAATATGCCTTTGTTTGAACCGCTTTTGCGTAAAACCTCCTTTAAGTGAATACATCATCTGTTTTTATGATTCTTTACGAGCTGACTTCAAGAAGCTTTTCTTCCTTATTATGAGCATGGTAAAATTTGACCGTGACTACGAGTATAGTATACTTCAAATTAAATGAAAGATATATGGGCATTTCTACCAAAAGGTCTACCGCAACCCGCAACTAAAAAAATTAATAGAGAACAAATTTTTAAATTTATATTGTGAGAGTAATGAGAGCTGATCTCAATTTAAATTTTTTAAAAATGGTAACAAACATGGCAACAAAAATTGAAAAATGGTGACAAAAGTTGAAGAATTTTAACGACAGTTGGAAATGCTTTAATAATAAATTGTTATTCTTTATTGAATGGTTTTAAATCAATTAATTATAATTAGATAAGATTGTTTATGTTAACTTTAATACTTTATGCGAGCCTGACACAATACAATCTAGTCGTCAACTGAGTCGGTTGTTGCTCAAATCAAAGCGTGTATGGCTTTGTCAATTGATCCGTTTGGCAGTAGTCGAGTTGGTTGATGAAAAATCAAAAAATTTGGATTTTTCCAAGTTTCCAGGCATAGATGAACATAATGCATTGAATTATAATTATAAGTGCATTAAAAAATATCATTAGCACTATGCGCTTAGTCGTAATGCAAATCGAATTTCCATTACCAGTAATGGAAAATTTTAATGGTAATAGAAAAAATTTGCATTACCACTAAATTTATAATAGTAATGGAAGAAATTTAAATATAAAATATTTAATCAAACGGGCCTGTTAAATTTTTTTAAAGACTCAATTACAAGTTATATTTAAGTTAAGGAAATGATTATTCAATGAATGAAAATCCTCAATGAATCCTTATCACTACAATGCGAAGCCGACGAAGAATGTGAACGTATTGAGCCCGTTATAGGGCAGTTACGTATTTAGTTAATTATTTCTATGAAAACTTCTTATGAATATTTTATTGCTGTGTTCATTTAATAACATGCTTAAAAATCTAATCAAAAAGGCTTATTTCTTCAATGACTGCGCAAAAGGGCATATTTTTGGAACATTTAAAGAATAGCGACAACTCTAATTTTTATTTTTTTTTTCAGATTATATGGATTCTGGCTTCCTAACACCAAATCTGAAAAAATTGCAGGCCGCTCGCAATTGGTTTGCATGTTAGAGGCCTCAAAGTTTGAAAAAATGGCCTGAAAATCTAGCTATTTTTTAAAATTTTTCAACATAACTAATCTTTATGGGTGTCAAATGTAATTAAAGTACCTATTCAACAAGGTATCAAACATGAAAATACATCCATAACTTTTAAAGATATAAAAATTTTTAGTGCAGTGCTTTAGTAAAAGGAAAACCAATAGTTTTTCTGACAAATTGTAAATATAAGAATAGGTATATCTTAAAAAGTTATGAATGGATTTTCAAGCTTGATACTTCGTTGAATAGGTACTCGCCTTTACCTTTATTTGGACACCCACAACTCGGGATACGATGTTAAAATCCGTATAAACCCAACAAAAAAAATATTAAAAAAGAGAGTTGTCGCTATTTTTGAATTATACCCTATTTTTAAATTTGAAATTTCTATAACACCATTTAAATTTTCTTATCCATGCTTACATCATATATTAGCTGTGGGCAAATATATATTACTGCGATAAGAAAGTCTCAGAGCTGTAAGCACAACAAAAACTAGACTTTTTTCAGTTTACTTCAACTTCACAACATTGTCGAACTGTCTGTTCAATGTTTTGACCAGACACTCCTCATATAACGACAAAGAAAAAAAAAAGTATAGCAGTGAGAGGACTGCCGACCGAAGCGAAAACCTATATATAAAATATTAGTATTCCCTGGAAGATGTTGTCCTGCCACGGACCGCCTTACAGCTATATAAGAATTTTCATGCTAATAGGGGGTTTCGGACTATCCTACATGTAGGATGGATTTGACAGGTCGGACGGACATGTAGGATGTGCGAAGGCTCATACTGCAGCCCGTCCTACACGTAGGATGAAATAAAAAAGTTTAAAAAGTTCCGCTCTGATCTTGTTCTTCTCTGTGCGTCCTTGTTTGTAGATTTCCTTGGTAATTGTTGTTGGCGCAGTTAGCCAGAAATTTTTTGTAGACGTTGTGAATTCTAATCGTATAGCTACAGTCGGCATATGAAATTAGAATTATTTTTGTTAAGAGCTTATAACAATTTATTAAATTTTTTATATATTACTGAAACTATTTATTTTAAGGAAAAGTGTTACCATATCAAAAATACATATAATTAAAGTAATTTATTTAAATTATTTCATTATTGAATTAATATAAAAAATTAAAGCTTATTTATATCTATTTATATCATAACACTAACACAATATACATGTTCACCATATCTATATTGCGTTGTGTATTAAAAATAGAATATTCTAAAATTAAGAAATATCTATAGATTATAGATTATATATACTTCATATAAGAAATTAAAGCTAAACAGTTTTAAAAAATAGAATGCTTAGGATAAGCAGACTTTAGTTATTCAATTACTACTGAAAATATTAATTATTTCGCAGGTTTAATACGTAATTGTTATTATATAAATATACATAAATATTTTGTAAATTTCCTCAATGAGCTAAATTGTTCATATATATGAACTATATATATGTAAATATGTATATATATAGTATATATATATAAATATATATATATATATATATATATATATATATATATATGTATACATATATATATATATATGTGTATTTCCGATACGGTAACACTCTTACTAAAAACAAATAGATTTACCAATATTATATATATTCTTTAATTCATATGTATAAACTGTTTTCTAAATTAGTTCGATGTCATATGCTGACAGTAGCTACAAATAAGCATCAACAAAAAATTAAAGCTTACTGTACAACAATAACTACTTAGCAAATTTACAACAACAACGCAAAGAGAATTACAAGATTCCAGCGGTTGCACAGCGTTAGAGGGGATGAACCGAATTGACGGCGTAAAATATACAGTACTTTGCATGCTATATTTTCTGTTTGCCTGCTAGCAAGCACTTAGCACTTGCTTATGCTATTGGTGATGGCACTAAGAGGATGTTGGCTAGCAACAAATTTTGCACTGCACTTGCTGGTGGTGGCACTTGGAGGACGCTCGCCAGCAAAGAAAGCCAATTTAACTTTGCTGGACTTGCTGATGTTGGAGACCGTTGGCCCACACACAGGCAGACACAAACTCAAGCACTGTCGTTCATTTTTTTTATTAATTTGTTATTTTTTAAGTTTTTTAAGTTTACAATATTACAAGTTTACGAAATATGTTGCAAGTACAAGCTCTCGAATTAAATATGTCGCAAATTGATAAAATGCAAATAAAATAAAATATTTGCGCTAAAACACGACCGGAATAAACTCTTCCCACTTGTTTTTCTTTTTGTTCCCACTCTTCCCACTTGTTTAAAAATTAAGGTCATTATTTTTGATTCTGTTTTAAATAGTTGTTATTATACTTAATTTTTAGTTTTTAACTTTAATTTCAAATTTTTAATATAAAATTATTCATTTTCATTTTAATTTCAATTTTAATATTAATTTTAATTAGATTTAATGAAAATTAATTATATTTATGCATTTCTGTTCTACTATAAAAGAGCATAGCTCTTATTGTACTTATGATTACTTAAATTAATAAATAAATAAATAAAATAAATAAATAAATGTGAAACGTCAAAATTTGTAATTGTCAAAATTTCATCGTCCATTTAACACAGCAAAAAAGACAAATTTATTACAACACACACAAATTTTATTCAACTTGATATTTTCTATCCTACCACGACTGAAAACTTTCCGATTGACACACAGCCACAGTTGACAACTCTGAATATAAAATGCCGCAGTGGTAAAAATAAAAAGCCACTGACAAATACAACAAGTATGAAAATTGTCAAACTTTGTTTGACGATATGTAATAAAATAAGAGCATGCATGTAATTATTTTAATGTTCAACATATTCCTTTATCACAACTTAAAGATTAAAATGTTAAAACACTCAATCCATACATTATTTTTCTTGTTTGCAAACGAAGTTCCAGCAGAAAAAAGCAGAAAGAGAAGAAGATCGATCCATTTTTTAATCTCACCATGAATAGCAGCTGTTTGAGTAAAAGCAAATTTTTCAAAAATGTTGACAAGGAATCGACTCGCGTCGTTTCATCACCGAGGTCGTGAAGCGCGACTAGCCAACGGTAATTGTATTTGTGGTCCATCCGCTGATGCGACTGACACAATTAAAGTACAGTTTTCGATAGAATCAAAGAGATTCGTAATTTGTGATGGCGTTATAAATCTTCGATTTGGCCAAATAATTTCCTCTTCAGGGAGGATTCTTCTTGAGCTAGGGAAGCCTAGCTTTCGGAGTAACTTAAATACAAAAAAAAAAAAAAATGTTGACAAGTACAACAACTGAAGAAATTGCCAAACTTTAAAGGCATATATATACCAATATAAACCGAACTAATAATAAGTTTTGGTTGCAAACATCTTATTGCAACCTAACTTAATTATTTTTATGCTAACAAACAGATTATATGCATTAATTTCAGGAGTTTCTAAGTGATTTCTTTGTGAGCTTGCGGCCGATTGTGGACGATTTCCTTGAAAAATACGAAGATGCAAACCAAAATCGTTCAACGCGCCTAAAGATGTTTTCACTTCAAAAATTATTGTCTGACGAAGCAATTGTGAAATCAAAAACAAATTTTGGTAGTAGCTTACATTTATTAGCTTTTTTTAAAACTAAGATTTCTAAATTCGTGTCGCTAAGTTTTTGTCTTCGCGACGAGTGGTAATGTAAACTTCTTCCACTACCATTAGAAATTACATACCTACTAATGGTAATGCAAATTTATTTTGGAATACCCATTATCACTAACCACCTAATGGTTATTGGCAATGAAAATATATTTTGCAATACCACTAGGTGTTTAGTGGTAATGGAAATTTAATGGTAATGAAAAATGTTTATGTATGGTTTTAGCTTTCATAAAATTAGGTTATGCCATATACTTAACCTTATAAGAATTGGATCATGCAAGAAAGTATGTGTGGGTTAGTCAGAATGAATTTTTGAGTCAGTCAAGACATTAAAAATATTAACAAAAATATTAACGAAAGTTGATTGAAAATTTTTAAAAACACATTAGTCATCAACTACATTGATAAGAATGAACATAATATCTACGTATATTTCAATTCAAGTGGAAAACAATTAAAACACATACCTACATTTGAAAGATTTTTTTAATTAACATATCTAATGTTATGTGGGTTTCGTGATGATAATGAAAAAACAATTCCACTTCAGAATAATTTAAATACCGTGTAGTGCAAAGTGTACTGTTGTAAATAACCGCAAACCAGAAAAATTGTAGTCACACAAGTCAGCACAAGATGCATACAGAACAAAAAACAAAGCGACTCACATTAAACCGGAAAGGTAGGTGACACGAAACTCGTGATTTTTAATAACTGGGATTAATTAAAGCATTTACACACAACAAAAGCTGATCATCATAAATCAATGCACTTCACTGCACATCAAAACCACTCACCTGCATACCCAAGATGCTGCGAAAAAAGAAGGCGTTTTTGGCACGGTCGCCAATCTTAAAAACGTAGTGTAGAGCGCGTCCAGGAATAGTGGCCATTGATTGGTTTTGTTGAGGGTGCGCTAAAATTGTTTATAATCAATAAAGAACAGAAGCAGCAACTTGCAGCTACGATCAGAACTACGGATGCAGACAACAGGAGCTGGACGTGGTTAGAACGAGACTGCCAGCTGAATAAATGTTGTTAAAAATACAAGACCAAAATCAAACACGTTTTAACTCACTCCAAGTTGCTATCTTATCTTCTCTCCACCGATCCGATTTTAAGTTGCTCAGAATTGTTAGATAAAAAGTTAAAAAATTAATAGCATGAATTGTAAAATTTAGAATAAAAACACAAAGAAACGTCAAAGGAAAGAAACTTATAAACACAAAGCGGCCAGCTAGCTGAATTGAGGTTATGTTTTAAAAACAGCTGTTTATTATTGACATCTGCGTATGTTCCACTAGAGAGCGTTCTCAGAGGTTGATGTCTACGCTAAGGGCATCTCTTTCGACATCTAGCGCTCAATAGAAATAGTCTTGTTTGCTACTGGTACACGTGTTAGTTTGCAAAAGTTTACGAATTCGACCAGCATTGCCATAATGATGTTAAATACTTAATTTTTCAAGTAATTTAACCCTGCAATAGTCGCGCGGTCTGCATTCGTAATCCACTCATGTTGAATTACAAATACCCTCATAATCGATCATTGATTTTATATGAGCTCTTTGATACTTATTTATTTTTTTAAAGCAATTTCAATTTCAATATTGAGACTATAGAAGAAATTTCTGATATATATAATATTTTTAACAATGCCACAACAATAATTCTACCACATAACATATTTTTAACTTATATTTTTACAATCAAATCTTAATACCATATTAATACTTTTCTTTGCGTAGAACTGAGTTAAAACAAATGTTTCACATAATGTTTCAGATATTGTAAATAATAATTATTTTTTTACTGTCAATCCAAAATAACTTAGTGAAAAACGCAATGAAGAAAACGGTTGAACCTGCTTTAAAGAAATATTTTTCTGTTAAAGAGAAAGTTTTTTACGAATATTAGGTAATTTTTGGGATCACATTTACTGCATCTTTATTTAAAACGAAACGAAGGCTGAACGTATTGAAAGAAACAAGCAACAATATTTTTTGATATGCACAAATGTATTGCTTATCTTCCGTGTTTAGCACCACGTTCAGGCTACGTTTCGTTATACATAAAGATGCAGTTAGAGAAAAGTATTCACTGCATCAAAGTCAATACCATTTTTCTCTAATGAATTGTGACTTTTTTCTCATATTCCGCAAAACTTTTTTCGGAGAGATAACGATTTCTGGGGTGCCGTAATTTGACAATGGATTCATAAAGTACTTTCAATAAAATTAAAAATGACCGAAGGAAAATCTATTTATTGATTTGTTTTCCAGTTATCAATATTTTAAGAAAAGTTTTTGTAATTATTATTTTTTTAAGAGACCTGACTGTATTTTTCTTAGTGTAAAACCGATATTAAAGATTAAGATATTTTTAAAAACGCAATATGTAATGCTCTCACATAAGTTTTAAACGAATAAAATCCATTGAGTATTTCATATTTTATAGCTATTAGTATGTAAAAGTAAAATATTTAATAATAAAACCGCTGTTTTCTCAAAAACTACGGTTACTACTATGTATTATGACAAATAAATGATTGAAGCTTAAAAATATATCTTTCATTAGGTATATAATATATATGATGTTTATGGTGTTTTTTTGTGATGAAATGATTTGCCCTTGTACGAAAAGTAGTAATTTCAAGCATATTTATCTAAGTGGTTTTGCTTTTCTTATAAAGACATTTTCTATACTGCATAATATAAATATATTTTAATAAATTAAACACAAGGTAAATGTTTAAGCTTTAAGAATACAATACATTTTTAGTATCTTAATATCGCAAATTTAGTAGAAAATAACTTTCATAGAACTTTCATGAAAAAATTCTGATATGATGTAAATTTCATTATAAAATTTAAAATATTTTTGCAATAATACTTGTGTTGCATATCATTAAAAGGTAAATTAATTACCTTATTTTAAATGACACCAAACCATTCAAAAGAAAACTTATATATCTTTAAAATAAAAGATAAAATAAATTATTTCTTTCCGACCCGGTCACGCTACAGACGGTCTTTATGCATATTATTATTTTTGTTTGCATCAAACTGTTATTTTCTATAAAAATTCCGTTATTAAGGGAAAACGAAAATATCATATATTAAAAGCTTAAACAATGACCCTTTTGTTTGATATATAATATGTTAAACTTTTTTTCCTATTGTTTTCGTATTTTTCATTTTTGTATACATACTAGGTTGAACAGTATAAAAATATATTTTTTGTTTTTAACTAATCGTTCAATTTAAGAATGCAGGATTGATGTTCTCATGGTCAAAATAAGATTCACAAAAATAAGAATTCGCTGTTTTTTCTTGCTTAAAGTTATGTTTAAGTAAACATTTATATTTTTGTCATAATCCAATCGATTCAAAAGATTGATGTGTCGTTTAGGTAATTCAATTAGTTTTAACGATATATAAGTCTTTTGTAAGAATGATTTAATTTTTATAATTTTTTATAAGCCATTTTATATAATTTTAAATTTTTGATTTATACCCGTTGCCCTAAACAACCCTCACATGATCCCCAAAATTGGATTTGTGACTATGGCCAGTTTGAAAAGTCATAAGAAAAAGAGAACATAACCACATAATTAACTTGATTATAACAACATTCCGTACAAGAGCAAATCATTTTCTCAAGGAATGAATTTCATTTTATAATAAAATAAACGTTTGGAAAACTTAAAAAGTCGTTTACTCGATATTTTATCTATATATCGATAATTCCTTGAATGAATCTTATTTTGACCATTAGTACATCAAAACTGCATTCTTAAAATGAACGATAAGTTAGAAGAAATAAACATATCATTGTACTGTTCAACCTAGAATATAAACAGATATGAGATACACAGCAACAATGGAGAAACAATTTTTACATATTATACACCAAATGAAAGGTCATTGTTTAATTTTTTAATATATGATGTTTTTATTTCCCCTTTATGACTGAATGTTAGGGGAAATAACGCTTTTATGCAAACAAAAATTATAATATACTGAAAAAACGTATGTGGCGCAACCGGGTGAAAATAAATGATTTATTTTATCTTTAATCTTAAATACATATATATCAATTTTCTTTCGAATGGTGCCCGAATCATCCAGATCGGTAAAAAATTAGGAAAGATATAGATGTTTTTTTATATAAGCTTCGCAAAGTGGAAATTGGTTAAAAAAATCGATAACTCGATAACTAAACGATATATTGGTAATTCCTTCGGTGAATCCTATTTTCTCAGTGAGTACTATAAAACTGCATTTTCATGTCTTGTAACCACGGAAACCGTAGTTTCCCAACACTTCCACACCCCTGCGCCCCGGATATCGTAGTCGTGCCCTTTTTCTGAGTGTAATGTGCACTGGTATCAGTGTTGCCAGCTACTGCTGATCAAAATCCGCTCATTATTTTTTTTTAATTATATATAAAATAATTTTTAACAAAATATTAATTTAACTACATATTTATAAAAAGGAAAAATAATAAGAAAAATATCAATTCAAGTTCCAATTAAGAAGAACTAAAAGTATATACTAAAATTGCTATTTAAGTATGTACTAATTTAAATCAATCCATTCTTCATTAATGTTCTTATAGATAAGATATAGATTACATTCGACCCAATTAAGAACAGATATGGTCGAAGTGTATTATAGTAGTGGAATCACTTCTGGTAAATTCTTTAGCCGTATCTTGAAAATTAAAATGATTATGCAAATGATTAATTTTCTTTTTAAGTACATACACAAGAAAAACTAACTTAACATTATAAATACTGAGTCGATTTCTAAGCGATTTCATATTCTGGACTTCACAATATTACACTGGCTAAACGCTTGTTCAACATCAGCGTTTGACCGAGGCAGTGATAACAGGTGCAATAAAAAGCTTGGCAGTTCTTCAAAAATTAAATCTCCAGCTGCATCAATATATTCAAATATTTCAAACCAAAAAACAGTTGTATTAAATACATTATTCCATTTTAAGAGGTTAGATTTTTGATAATGATATCATATTTTCAATTCCGTCGCTACAACCAATAATTTTCAAAAAGGCAAAATATATTCTTTTACTTCTTTTAAAACATTGTTAATGGAGAAGTGGTCAATCATCTTCAAAATTAATAATAACTGAGCTTAATTTAATAGACAAAAATCCGCCATCAATTCGGATAAATAAATCCGCCAGCGGATTTTTGATAATTTATCCCACCATATGAAATTAAAATCCACTGATTAGGCGACAAATCCGCTGATCTGGCAACAGTGACTGTTATAAACAATTTGTATTTAGACCCCTTTTATATTGATCAAGACTTGAAGTCAAGTTTCAGAGTTTATAGGCAATTCGCCGTAATCGGATGCGACGGAAGGGGAAAAGAAACTTGGAGCTGTACCGGCAATTTTTCGTATTCCTTTTGTTATTTTCGCGTTGTTGACAGTGCTTTTTATTTTATTTTTCGCATATCAATGTGAGTTTGTTAGACTTCGGTTGCAATAAAATTGTTTTGCATTTAATTTAATTTCATTTTGCATTAAATTTTTAAGCAAAAACATTTTGTTTACTTCCATCGTGGTAAAAACTTAAAATTCAGTTTGCAAATTTCTATAAATTATAATTAATTTGCTAGCTACCTATCTCGTTTTATTTTTAGAAAACAAGGAAAGAAGACAAGAAATTGAATTCAAGTCTTGACCAATGTGAAACGGGTCTTACTTTCTAAATAGTGCGCACAACCATGGTAGAACTAGTAAAGGTATATGCATTTCTGACTGCTCTCTTTTTCTCATAGCCAGAATTGTCAAACTCAAGCATTTTGCTATTATTGCCTATTTTTGCTTTCTTATCGCATTTTCATCGTTTTCAGATTTTGTTTGAGCTGTCAACTTCGTTTTGACAGTTGCGGCAGTCTGTCTCTCCGAAATGCATATACCTTCTCTAATTCTACTATGCGCACAACTTAATAGAAGTAAATTACTGCAAGTGTTGTGGGGGGATAGATCCTCCGACACATGGTGTAAGAAATAGAGGTGTTAGTGAGTTTTACATTTCTCTCTCAAAATGATAAAGTTATATTTCCCCGCTTTTGTCAAAAACATCTGATGGTAAATTACAATGAAAACAAATTTTGTTAAATTCGTGTCTTTCTGCAATTTTATAAGATTTTTACTGAGATTAAAGTGAGAATAAAGTGATATGGAAAACAATAAAAAATATATGAGACGCTGGCGTTATAAAAAAAAACAACGGTGTGAATGCAAGACAATTTGCATGCTGGCCAAAGCTTCATGTCGGCGGAACCTTCTAGCGCACGTTTCTGATAAAATGGCCAAAACATTCAATGACGAACTTGGCTTATCGGCGAAGAGAACTGCAATAACTTCTTGTCAACACAACACGGCACAATTAATTGCATTAAGTATTTATTTATACTTAATTCGCACAATAAAAACTATAGCACATCATCTAGCAATCAAACAAATATCACAATTTGACACTATCAACAGTTCCGCTCTTTCGCGCACAATTTTTTGACAGAAGCAAAGAAATTCATGGTGTCAAAAACTCACTAACACCTGGTTTTTTTTACACCATGCTCCGGCAGAAAGGGTTATACAAATATTCAAAACCTTCTAGTTAAAAACTAGTTTGTCAGCCCTGGTTGCAAACGCATTGCATTCAAAACCTGTTTTAGCAAATACAGCTGTTTATCTCTTGCCAAATACGAGTGCAATAAATATCTTTCACTATCTCTCGTACGTTCTCTTTTCCTTCCTCTTTGATCGTTTCTTATTTGGCTCTTTTACTTAAAACATGACTGATCGCGCTGCTTTTGAAGACTTCGGCTGTGCAACGATACTTTAGTTCGAGTTCGAATGTTAAGCGTGAAAAGTGCGATAGCGGCGACGTCGGATGTGTTCTATTTCTTTATTTATTTATCAGTGTCAGTTTTTATAAAAAAAAAACAAACAAAACGAAATTTCGATTATTGTGCGACTAAGATTATAACGAAAAATTTAAAAGTTATTTTTTGAGGTACCTAAAAAATATAAAATTTCTTAAATTCCTCATCTTGCGACAAACCTAGAGCGCACCCAACCGCTGTGAAACGCATATCCGGCAGGTGTTGCTGCCCAAAACTACAAAAATTGTAGCAACAACAAGAGCAACGAATGCAACAATTTACACTGCTGCAGTTACTACAACAAATACCAACAACAATAAAACGTATTAAAATTTGAATATTTAATTGCACGCCTTTCGTGTATTCATCGTGAGAAAAAAAAGAAAAAAAAAGAAAAAAGTTATTTCGAAATATATATTGGTGGTAACAAGTAAAGGCAATAATATAACAAACACAAAAAAAATAAGTTAGTAGCCTGCCGGAACACGCAGCTTCTCCTCGATTCGTCGTTTTTGTGAATACATTTATATAGATTTTTATTTTCGACTTTGCATTTAAGCCAGAGCTTAACGGTTAACAGCTACGATAACATTTTCTAAGTGAAATGCACATCGATAAATTTTCGATTTTTATCTTGCTGAGAGTGTAAAAATGTAAAAAGAGTGTATGAGTGTAAAACGTGTGAACTAATTACGAATGTTGTTATAAGTCTAGTTTCATTACTATTCTTGTGAACTTAATCAGTTTTTGTTGTGATAACAATATTTATCAGCTGCTATCACTTGTGGCGGTTTTGATTTGCCTACTTCGCCTACTTTTGACGCTGATAAGAGAAACGGCCATTCATTCATTCATGTGTGCAAGCAACTGCAGTTGCGCCATATCAAAGTTACTATTGAATTTTTGGAATTCGCTGTCAGTTTTTATGGACCTAAACAACGTTCAGTAACAGCTGTTTTTAAAGGTGAGCCTCTTTATACAGTTTTTTACTGACAGAACTAAACATTTTAACCCATTTTCGGCAGCTACAGGTTCTAGTTCAGTTAACAGTGTGAAATTACCTATTTCTGGTCTTGTTAGAGGGTATCCAAATTAACATAGTTATTCGGAAAAGTTTTTAGTTTTCGGAAAATTTCACAATTTTGACCTTTTGATTCAAAAGGTTTTGTGTTTTTTTATTCAAAACAACAAAAAAATAGGCTTAGTCGAGCAAAAACTCGATAGCCGAGCTAGTTATCGAGCTTTCGATTTTTTAAAATTTTTTCTTCGCTACAAGATCTGTTCAAGAAAACATCTATATCATTGCAAATATCCAACGGATGTTGAATATTGATACGTTATTTGAAAGATAATTAAATTATCTTTGAGAAAAAATTAAATTCCAATATATTTTACCAATGTTTTAATTTTATTAGCGATCTTTTATTATATTTCGTTTTTATTACTGATAAAACCGTTATTTACTCAAAGATTTACATCATCAAGGTGCTAAAAATGTATTTTATTCTTTAAGCCTGAAACATTGTCTTTCATTTGTTATACAAAAGCTTACACTTTTTTTGAATTCAACACTACATTTGATATATTTGTTATATATACTACGTAATAAACACAAAATTATTTCTTCAATAATAACATTTTGGATGACCAGCCCCAATATTTTTTTTCACATTTTTGTTGTTTATACTTGTACCTCCTAAGCTCAAATATATATATATAAAAAAAATCTGCTTGAAGTGGTTTAGGAGATAAAATGCGTGAAAGTTTGAAAAATTACGAAAGTATTGACTTTTTCAAGAGTTTGTTTTGATTTTCTTAATCGTTTACAGTACCTACTATTTTAAAATTTTTTTCACTAGTTGGAAAATCCTATTAATTCGCATAAATATTAAAGCTACAATGTTGCGTTAGGCACAGTTATTTATTGTAATGGTGATATAAGGGAATATGGTGGAATAAAAGGGAACAACTAAGGTAAATATGCTTGAAATAACAACATTCCGTGCAAGGCAAATCATTTCATCCTAAAGAAAACACTGTAAAATATAAGAAAAGTCGAATGTATTATATACCTAATGAAAGATAAATTTTGACTCATTAATAATTTTTCATAATGCATAGGTACTAATAACGGTACATTTTGAGAAAATTGAGGTTTTAAGTAAGCAAATATTTTACTTTTACATACAAGCAGCTATAAAATGTAAAATAATAAAAGGATTTATTTTATATAAATTTTTTCTTATAGCTTATCTTATTATCTTTAAAATGATTCCTTCAATATTGGTTGAGTACTAAGAAAAATATAGGAACTTTTTTTAGAAGCTCTTATAAAAAGGATTAATTTATAAGATAAGATAGTTTTTTTAACAAATCGATAACTCGAAAACAAATTGATTAATCCATTTTTTCGTTCGGACATTTTTATTTATATTGAAAGTACTGCAAGTAAATAGTGCTACTGAAAGTTTTTTAAATACATATCTTATCAACCTGTTTTTGAATTTTTTCTAAAAATATTTTAAGGAGTTTTCTTTAAGATTTAAAATTCAAAGTTTTGAAGATTTAGAGAAAACGTTTTAAAAATTTTAATGTCAACTATTTTAAAAAAGTGAAACTCGAAATATATCTGTTATTTTCTTAATTTACTTTTAACAAAATTATGTGTGTTTGTTAAGGAATAGTTTGAAAATAACTTTTTAAAGCTTCGATAACTTTTCCATATAGTAAAAGTTAAAAAGTTGGTGGCCGCAAAATCGACCTGCGTCCGAAAATGGGTTAATAGAATAATGTTCGAAAATATTGTTATCTTTCTATTTATAATTGTTATCTTCAATAGGCTAGGCATTGAAAAACCACTTCAATAGATATCTACATATCTAATTTTCCATAAGCCTCCAGCCGTAGTTTTAAGGTTAGAGTTTAATAACTTTAATTCTTTGAATGTTGCTTTCGAGGATTTTATGAAAATATTGTTAATACCTAGAAGAACAAAGATTTAAAACAATAATATAATCAAAACTCAACTGACAGACATCTTTTTCTGTTTTAAATTTAAGTATGATTTTATTACTCGCTGCTTGAGTTACATTTTCTTTGGTTTTAAAGCATTACTAGAACTCAAAATATAGGTTAGTAATAAAAAATTAGAAATTATGGGGAAAGTAAAGTTAATTCGATACAAAAAATAATGGTATTTAGATTTTTTTTACAAACAGTTAATATACATACATATTTTTATTTTTATAATTATTTCACAATAAAATAACATTTGAAGAATATTCTCTGGAGTTGAACGTTGAAATAAAAAAAACTTGTCATTTATGTAAAGAAAGAGTGTGCAAAATTTCAAAAGTATCAGTGCAATAGATTTTGAGCTGGAGAGGACACCGACTCTGAAATAGTTTAAAATCCATTTTCAAACAGTTTTTGAAAAAAGAGGTGAATCTTTCATAGTAATTTGTTAGTTTTTTACAAAAATGAAAATTTTTATTTGTGTTTATAGAGTAAACTAGTTATTTCTATTAGTTATTTCTTGTTGTTCTTTTTTTATGGAATCGATTTTCATAAATCCATGCATGACTGGACATCAAAGGCCTAAATGATAAACCGTCTTGATTCAAACTTATCTTAGATGATGTTTAAATTTTATTTTTAAGCATCGTTAAATTCTCTTGGCACTGGGAAGATTTTTAACATTGTATGCAAATGCATGCCAATATTTTGCTACTAAATTTTTTATTGTTAGATTACAAATTTTAGTCCATTTAATAATATATTTGAGAAACGCACACTTATTGTTTGAAATTGTTAAGACATAATTTAACATTGTACTTTTAACAAGAAGTATCAACATACTCTTGTATTTTACATCATTATAAACAAATTAAAACGCTTGCAACTTCATTTTATTGATACGTTGTTTTGTTAATACTAAAACGAGTTAAGTATTCTTTAATTTAATTTGCTTTGTTGTGCAATTTTTCCCCTGTTCTATACACATAATTAAATATGGTTAACCCACATTCATTTGTAAATTAATTATTTCCTGTTGCCACTAAACTAAAGTAATGTTTTTATTATTTAATAGCTTTAAACAGTCCAAATATATGGTAAAAAAATGTTTTAAAACCAAACCGAGCAAAGTGATTGGATTCTTTTTCAATTTAAATTCCTCATATAGTATGTATTAATTACATTTTAACATGCTGCGGATAAAATTTTGTGCACAACGTAGAGCCTTTAGTTGTAATAAAAAGTGAATTTATGGTACTATACATTAATTTGGAAAAGGGTTAAATAAATTAAAAATGTTCAACCATAACCGAAACAGTAGTTAGTAGTTTTTTCGGCTTTTATGGTAACTAGGTAGGAAGGTTGAAACCTAGGTTTGTACAGTATAACAACAAAACAGCTAAGGAGTTTGCGTGTTGTTGATTTTATTTATTTCTTTTTTTGTTTGTTTTTTTGCTTTGTTTTGTTTTGCTTTATTTTTTATTCTACTTCATTACATTTGTCATTCATGCTTCAGCTGATAACAGAGTGAATGCGTATCAAAATGTGTGATAAACACAAATAAAACAATACCAACATAGAAACAAAAAGTCTGAACATAACTCTACTAAATCAGGCGGACTGGTTCGAAAGTTTACAATTGTCGATATGAAGTTTAACAGGCTGGAAGAACAGAAATTGTACTTGAAAGCGTTGATAACTTCAACGTTTAAACGTAACCGCAAAATCACTGAAACCACGTTAGAAACCATGGTTAGTATTGCCAAATATTACTCGATGGGAACATGAAGGAGAGATACAGTCGTTTTTTTAAAATGATGTTTCGAATGAAAAAAAGGCATGAACTGGAAACGTTTTCAGTGCTTCTTTTATTTTAACTCGTACTCTAGTCTTAGTTCTACACATTACTCTTATTATAACTTTAACTGCAAATGTTACCAGTAGCGTAGCAATAGGGTGGAGGGGCTGTCCACAAGGGGTAAAATACTAAAAATGTTTTTTTTTCAACATGAATCTGTGTATGATAATGTAAAATTATTTGTATAAATATACATTTTCTTTTAATAGGAGCGGTGACGGGACATAACCCAAGGGACATAATATCAAATTTGGGATTGCGTTCCCTTTTTTTGTGGACATAATCCCAAAAATTGAATTGAATAATTTGATTATAATTATAATAAAGGGCGCGCGTTCCGGTGCACTCCTGCGCGGCTGGCACGATTATGTTAACTGTTTTTAAATATTGATTTATTAAATATACATTTTTGTGTGCATATATTTTTAATATACATTTTTATATGTAGGTGTATATATATTCTATAAGTATACACTTCATCTTCGTTTATTTTTGTGATTGTTCATCGCATTTTTGGGCATTTATATGTATGTAATGTTACTTTTGTTTCCTTTTAATAAAACAAATTTATTTGTAAAATATATCTAAATAACCTGTTTCGGTTTCGGCCGAATATTATATTTTTGCCAAATATTCAGTTTCGGTTTCGTTTGAAATGCCGGTTTCGGTCGGACACTAGTTCATGGGGATATGTGTGCCAAGTTTCATGAAAAAATCTCAAATTCTTCTCTTAATCCTGAGTTCACGGACAATACATAGATGGACAGATGAACGGGGAAAGAACATGGCTAGATCGACTAACGAGGTGACGCTGATCAACAATATATCATATGTGTAAAAAGTTTTGAGACTACTACAACTAACAAACGCAAATATGGCAACTCTGCACACAGCTCAAAATACGGTACTTCTGCTTCGTTGTCAAACACAAACCATTCATAAATATCCATTCGCGATGGCGTACAAATTAGATTTACGAAAATCGGAGCGTTAAGTATTCTCTAAATGTGTTTTTTTATAGTTTATTGATAGAGGTTTATACCATTGAGAACGCATTTAATACTGTTTGTTTGTTGTTCAAATGGCGTAAGTAATTTACTTGTAGTTGTATTGGAGGTGCCACGCCGTTATTCAAAACTAACCCTCCAGGAAAAATCGGAAGGCTTCCATCTAAAAGTGATAAAGAAACATTCCTCACCGTATCTTTTGAAAGCTTAAGGGTAGTTTTATATTTATATTGTTTCCAAACCGTTTCTTTTGGAAGCTTAAGGGAAGTTTTGTATTCATATTATTTCCAAACCGCTTCTTTAAGAATGCATTTGGAAACTTTTATTTATTGTCAAGCAATGATAATAGAAAATATTAATATCATTGTTTTTTAGCCGCTTATAGTAGAATTCGATAGTCTAGTGGTAGCGCGCTCGACTGTCGCTCAGGGGTCCCGGGTTCGAATCCTGGCCGAATCCATTTTCATAACAAGGGAGAGGAATGCTTCCACATGACCTTTTAACACAGCGGGGAGGAATGTTTCCCTCTAATGATATGCTATGTAAAAAAAGCAATGGAGTGTGCAACAAAGGCGAATGCTTCCTACATTCCATGGAATGTTTCCTGGTAACATCCGGGAATGCTCAGATTTCCTGGAGGGAAATTTTACTGGTTTGGTCTACACCATCTCCTATTCGAAGCATATGTTTCCTGGAACATCCGGGAATGCTCAGATTTCCTGGAGGGAAATTTTACTGGTTTGGTCTACACCATCTCCTATTCGAAGCATATGTATATACTGCCAAAATTTTTGCTCAATCAACAGATTAGTTTCGGAGACGAAAGCAGACAGATAGACACACAGACCACAATTTTATATATCTAAGCAAAAACACTTAAGTGCACGGATGTGTGCATGCATACATTCTCTCTTGCTCATACATGAGCGTGAGTATAACTTTTGCCTATTACCTTCGCACCAAGAATGATAGAATAAAAGATTACGCTTTGCGCAGGTCCGTTACTTCTGCTAATCGAGTTTGACAACCAGCTGTGCAGTTGACTACGTCACAATATTTTATTTCTTTGAGAAACGTACTGAGATCGGTTGTGTTTTATTTAATTGTGTATACATCGAATTGCGAGTTTTTAACTTAAAATTTAAAAAAGGAAGTGTGCAGCTGCTAAATGTGGTAACAGCAGCAAACAAATATTTTTCAGAAACCTGATGTTTGCAATAAATACAAAGATTAAACCAAGAAATTGTAGAAAACGCACACAAACGAAAAATAAAATTCAAAAATATATTAACTTAACAAAATTTGTTTCAATATTTAAAAACTTGGAACTATCATTTATTTGTCCTTACAATTCACAGGTAAATTGATGGAAATAAAATATATGAGAATGCTTAAACTACATCAATTAAACTCGTAATGAACATTTTTATAAAATTCAAGTCGAAAAATAATGCTCACCGAAGTTGGTTTTTTATTTATTTTTTTTTATTTTTTTATTTTTTTTGACTAAGCTGCTTACTGGCTGTAATAGTAATAGTAAAAATAATGTTTGCAAAAGAGTACTTAATAAATTTACCTTCTTCTCGTTCCAATAAATTGCTTCTTAATTCTTTTATTTTAATTATACAAACTAAAATGTATGCAATTTTCATTTCTGTGTAGAAATCGTATGAAAAGTGAACAAAACAACACAGCATTGATATAATGACGTACATGCGCAGAACGACAATTTTGTTGTACTCATTTTCTTGTCTTCGGCGCAATCTTTGTATTCTATCATTCTTGCCTTCGCACCGTAGTTATCTACATTTAAAAACAAATAACTAAAATAGTTGAATATTACGGACAGCAGTGAAAAACATACGCTTTTTGTTATTTTGTTTTCTATAAATTGTTATATATTTTATATAAAGTAATATCTGGAGATATTTATGAATGGGGATTCGAAAAGTCGTAATCTAACACTTGGTTTGAAATTATTTTTGACGATTTATCGATCTGTTGGTTAATGCGAAGAGGTTAAGAACATTGATTTCGATGAAGTTATTGAAAAGTTTACATCTCTGAAAGCAAAAAAGAAGAAATTTTAAATCTTAATGCTAACTTAATGCTTGATTTTATGAATAAATATCGCCAAAATTCTTATTTATAGTTTTTCAGACACCGAATCGATGTTTTTCAAATAGCGAAAGTTAAATATAGTCGATGCATCCTAACAAAATTATTATAACAATAAAAAATTTTAAACAAAAGCAGTATACTAACAAATTTTTATTTTTCGTATTGAGATTTTAGATTTGGATAAGGATAACCTGCCTTTGGGGATGTAAAATCTAGTGTTCTCCCCGGGTACCAGCAACCCTAGCTACGCCATTGACTGTTACTGTTATTTGATACTAGTGTCCGACCGAGTATGCATTTTCTGCCGTTGCCGAATGTTCGGCATAGTGAAAATAATCGGACGAAGACCACAGCAACACTAACAGCATTTTTTTCAAGAAAAACAAATGACAAATTCTAGTCCTTTCTTTTGTTATTTATTAATTTCAGTACAAAAAACGACAATCATTAAGCTCGAGCTAAACGCTTCAAATTTTATGACAAATTTTTGTCAGTACTGCATTTTTGTAACTTTGCTCGACTAGATAGACAATTTATTAAATTTCTTTTTATTTTTGTAGGTAAAAATATGTTTAAATGTTCTGTCATTACTCTATTTTGTTTTTTCTATAATTTGCTCTTCGTATTTGACATTCTTTTAATACTATCTTCAACTACAGGTCGGCAGGCAATTATTTAACTAAGTGTACGTTTTACTGTCTATCAACAGATTCAAAGCGACTATATAAAACGTTATGTTGCAGTACAAAAAGTTAACGTAAACGTCAAAAAAAAAAAAAAAAATAAAAAAAATCAGCATAACAGCCGATACGAAATTTAAAGTACCTACGTTTGAGAACCATCCTCTTTTTGGTTTGAACGAAAATTGTTTTGGTTACTGTTGGCAACTGACTGCCTTGGGTACTGTCTTTCGATTAAGTTGTTTTTTTTTCTCTAACTCAACTGCTGTCTGACAAGTGAGTTCGTTATTTTGACAGCTGCAAGATGAGAGTGACGATCTATTGTATGCCAACATTAACGGTAATGTATGCAAATAGGCAATTTAAGTTACCCACTCAACTGTAAGAGGCTGCAGTGTTATCGTTATCGATAATAAATTCATGACTTTACAAACGCCATTTTGTGTTTTGTCACACAAACGGAAGTAAAGTGAATGTTAATAAAGCGAAAGTTTAAAATTCAAAGTTTTCTAACTTAATTTGTGGTAGAAAAAAAATTTTGGAGAGGACCACTCACACAAAAGCAGTCATTGTTGACAATTGTTTGTGGGTTTTTTTTTTCAAAATTACTAACCCAAGGACAGACAACTACTGATAACGACACCACACCAAATTCAACAGCTTTAAATAAACATTGGAACTTGTTGCTCACAAATATTTTTACTGTACTTTTCATCACCATAATTCATAAATGTGAACTCAACAAGCTACTTCACGGAACAGGCGCCACTGACATAATGCATTGGAATAAGCAACATATAAATAATTTACTAACACACACTCTCGCGAACAATGGCGTATCTACTCTATGTGTGACTTACTTTTGGTGTCATCAAATTGAAACATTTTTTAAAGTTTTAATTAATTAATTTATTTATATTTATTTTTCACATGTGTTTATGTGCTGCATTTTCGCTTGTAAAGATGCAGCTGAATAGTTTTTTTTCGTGCCAAGCTGCAGCTCATTTAAAGTGTCACATTTCTAATAATTAAAACTTTAATTTTTATTTTTTCAGTTGCGACTTTTAATGCTTTTGTTGCATAAGCTTTGGTATAGTTAAAAGTTCATAAGTTGGAATTAAACAAGATAAAATTTTGACTTTACTTACAGAGAAAAGTTCAAAGTTTATAAGTGTGATTATAAAATACTACTGTTTGTAGATGTCATTCACTAAAAATAGTCTATTGTTGTACTTAGAAAAAAAAATCCATGACTTATGTACTTAATTTGGTAACTGAAAACTTTAAATTTATTTACGAAGTAGTCTTTTTTTATGCTGTTTTATTTAAGCATTAAGTTGGAAATCTCAAAATTATATCATATTATTGTTTATTTTTAAATGTAATAAGTTTTCGATAGCCTTCTTGATTAATTAAACTTTATAATTTTAAGTAATGTAAATAAGTCCTAATTACCTGAATAAATACATTAGTCTATATGAGAACAACTTCAATAATTAGAACATTTCTTTTTAAATTCTAAAAGAATTCGTAATATTTTCATTCAAGAATTTTGATTTACGAGTTAAATTACATTTTTAAAGCCCCGCCAAAAAATATCGGATGCAAATTTGAAAAAAAATAAAAAAACTTAAAAAAGCTTCGATTATTAAAAATTATATTTCATCAAAATATATTGTTTATATGTTTCGGTTTGGGCAACACATTATTCAAATTGGTTTAAGTTGTAAATAACTCGAAAATTACCTTAAAACGATTTTCGCAATATCTAGGGTCAAATTTTTTTGGGTCTTAAGATATTTTTGTTCTCATAAGGAATGGAACTTTCCAGAAATGGACGCGCACCGACGAAAAAAAGAACTAAAATTTTTCTCATATGGTTTTGAACTGGTCTTATGTATATTATACACAACAATTTTTATAGTGGTGTGGAAGTTATACACGACTGTACGTCTTCTGTTGGAGTATTCTGCAGGTGTCTTTGTAGCTGAACTCCTTCCAAACGGCTCACTGTGGTGTAATTGATACCAAAAAGTGTGGTCAAATCTTCCAAACCTTCCAGTAACACAATTTATATTGAATATTAATAAACTAGTATTTGCAAAATACTAAAAAATCGTTTTAATACAGCTTTGGCTTAAAATTTAGTACAAGGCTGGATTGGACTAAAAAAAAAACCAAACACAGTGAGATTCAAACCAAGGACATCCAATTCTTGCACTATACGAAACAAAAGCAATAAACAAGCATATGAGTCTTATAGCCTAATATTAGGTTTCAGCATTGCAATATTTCTTTGGTTTAAATTTTAGTACAGAAAAGTTATAACTATTGGTTTGTATTTATGAAAGTTTAAATTTTAAACCTCAAGGTTAAAATACATGCAGTAGTATTTTAGCTGGACTAAAATGTATTCTAAGGTTTTTAAACGTATTTAAATAAGTCCTAAAAATATTTAATCCATGGAACTTTATTTTTTTTCTATATATCAATAAAGGTCTAACCGATATATGTTTATTATTTTTTTATTTATTATTGTTGTTGTTATATACTGTTGTATATAATTATTGTAATCAATACAACTTCAATTATATGTAAATACTTGTTTGTTTTGAATCATACATTCTGTTTGAAATATTTCTGTACATTTTTACTTTCAATATAATTTTCTTCACTTCTTAATGCATCATTTCACATTGAGTCATTAGCAAAAACATCAGCATCATCGTCTTCTTTGTTTTCGTAATCATCATCATCTTCAATTGCTGTTTAAAACTGCTAAATAACTGTTCAAAAACGTTCTAAATATTAACAACGAAATTTTAAAGAAATTCCAGGTTAAAAAAAACAGAAAAGTTTCTAAAAAAATAATCAATTTTTTTAGCTTCCTTTCTAAAAAACCAGTCGTTACCCCTCTTTCAAGCCAACGAAAATAAAATTTGAAGATTTTTGCTCGTTGGAACATTATCAGTTCAGTAAAGTACTTATTCTTGGTAGAAAGCACAAATATTATTTTGAAGAACTACTTTTTTAAGAAAAAACGACTTTGAGCGACCTTTAAATCTTTTTCAAAAAATCTGAAAAAATTCTCAACATTTTTTTTTGGGACTTACTTTTGAATTCTGCTTCAGCCCCCCAAAATTTTGAAAAAAAAAAATTTTAAATAAGTGACATTTTTTCTGTGTCTCATTTACCCACATAATCGAATGTATAACTTTATTACTTTTGTTGACTTTTATTCTCTTGCACTCAGAATGTACAGTTTTTGTTTTTATTATAATCATCTCCATAATCGTCATGCCAAATAAGGTACATATCTTTTTTTTAACCTTATAATTTTAGATTTTAGCACAGAATTTGAACGACCTAGAATGGGTGTGACAATTTTAAATCTTCCATGAAAATAAGCTTAAAAACCATTGTTTGGTAAATATAAGACCATCATTAAATACCAATACATACCCAATTTGTGCCAACCACTTTAAAAAATTCAAAGATTTAAAAATGTATGAGAACAAGTTGCTTAAGTATTCAATCAGTTCAAAAGATGAACAGCAGCAGCAAGAAATAAAGTGATTAATATCCATCACCAACAACATTAGATATGCCAAAAATACCTGGTTGCTTTAAGGGGGCCAACCTAAGTAACTCACGATAAATAGGCATATTTTCAGAATTTTTTTTTTGGCTCAAAGACGGTCAATAAAAAATCTGTAAAGTAGGTTAAATAAAATATTGATATACAAAATGTAATTTTTTTAAAAACTTTCAATATAAAATGGCTTCTGTTTTGTTTGAAGGCAGTCCTTATTTGAAGGGATACACGGCCGGGCACCTATCGTCCTTGATTTTTGATCTGGAACAAAAAATAAAATTCGGGAAGTTATATACATCAAAAGCTATCGATGCACACAGGATTTTTTTTATATATAGATTTTTTGCGAAATGATGCGTGATGGAACAAAACAGTTACAATTTTCAGAAAAAAAATACAAAATCGTTGATAAAACAAAAAGTAAGCAATATAAAAATTCCTACGTGTGTCGATAGATAAAGGTGTTTTGAATATACTGTCAAAATTTCAAATCGATCGGTTTAGATTTGCTTGAGTTATGTGTCCGGCAGTCTCAAAAAAGTTGTTTCGATAAAAACGCGTTTAAAGTTTTATGCACTAAAAATTCGTATAATATATTCGTAAAAGGCGTCGCGCAGAATGAAAAATTTGAGCATTTAAACACTTTTGCCGGATTCTATCTCTTGGTTTATTATTTTTAAGACCCTAAAGTATCTTTTAAGCGGGAGGAAATATTTTCGATTTTTTCAAAATTTTACTTAGGTTTTCCGCCTTAAAGTGGTAGAGCGAGTTGAGATTCTTATTCAAAAGATACTGCAATGAGTTGATGCTGCATTAATTTTAACTTGAGTTCCATTGTGGATTTGTGTATGCATAACGGGTATGGAGGCATCACTATTTGTGCCACACACATGTTGTATATTTGTACTTCTACCTCTGCCATACACTGAGGAAAGTTTTATAAAATAAATGTATTAAGTTGGCGGATGTCTAACAATATTTATTGGCTATTAAAAATTTTGGTAAATACTTAAAGTATAGTTGTAACTCGTTAAAATTATTTCGGTTTAGTCAAAATAGTTATTTATTTCATTGCTTTTGGTTGGCGTAGCTAAATTTAACTTTGGCATACATTAACCACTCTTTTAGTTTAAGTTATAATTAAAAAGATCTAGTTAAAATTACTAAATCATGCTTTAAGTCATGATGGATTGACTTATGGTATAAACAAAATAAACTTGAATTTATACAACTAAGACTCTATATTTCAGGGTATTTTTTTCGCAAAGAGGTAAAATATATATCTTGTTGAAAGTAATTCTGATATATCAAAGATAATGGATAAAAAACTCTTTAAATAATATAAAATCAAAGTAATATACAAACGATATTAATAATTTTTAAGCATTTAGTGTTTTGGAAACTATAATTTAATAAACATTTCTGTGGTCACAAGGAATAAGGACTAAACTCAAAATATCGTAAAAGAGCGATATGGAATTTACTTTATTGCCAATTTTTGGAAGTATGCAAATATCCATTTTTTGCCCAGTATTGATCATCACTTATGTCTGCACATATTTTGTTTGTAGCGGCTCATATATTTCAAAAAAATTGGTCATAGTTCGTGCAATTCAAATATCGTTTTTTACGATACTTTGAGTTAAGTCGTTATTCCTTGTGACCACAGATTTATCTCAATAATAACTATATACAAAATATATAATTTATTTTCAGTATACAAATATTTGAAGTGTTTAAATATAGTTAAAATGTTATTTCATTTCATAAGCTAGAAGCGAACTACTCAGCAAAAAAAAAATGCTTCCACGAGAAGCTTAAGTGGAAGGGAAAGTCTTGGATTCCATCCGTTCCACTTTCACACTCAGAAGGCAATATTTTTACATATGCATGTCCTTTCAAGGAATTCTTTCCTAGAAGTCTTCTCTAGAAGTGCTTCCAGAATTTTTCAATGGAAGGCTTCTTTGAACCCTTCAATAAAAGGATCCTAGTAGGTGTTTTCCAGGAGCACTTTAAAAAGGCATTCCACAGAAAGCTTTAAATGGCTTTTTAGAGTTACTGGGCTTAAAAAATCCCACGTAAAATATCCCTTTTCCCGATTTTCTCGCCATTTTTGTGTTGGAAATGAGAAGTGTTTAGGTTTTGTTGGGGGTTTAAAAATATCCCACGTGAAATATACCTTTTCCCGATTTTTACGATATTTTGGAAGTAGAAACAACATTTTGGTGGTGTTAAGAAATCCCTCGGAAAATATCGAAAACGAAAATTATAATTGTCTGTTATTTTTTACTTTAACTTAATTTAAATGCTATTTGAATGTCCTCCGAAGTAGTTTATGAGAATACCTCCTGAAAGCACTTCTTGATAAGGCTAAGAAGAAGCACAATTCGATCTATAGAATGTCTTTTGGAAGCAGTGTCCCTAAAAATGCATGTATCACATTTGTATCAAGAATTTTGCTAGGTACTTGCTGTTTAATTTTTATATACATATGTCTACACAACTGTTTCATTTTAGTATATCTATCTATATATGTATCTGAGTAAAGTGCTAGATAGCAGCTATTCGGATGTGTTTGTGAGTATACTTGTCCAGTGGTTCTACAACAGGTAGGTAGATAAGCTTGAATATCTTTAGCTGAGAGGGCAACCCTTACATTGAGTAACCCTCATAATATGATATAAGGGATTCTATACAGTGTTGTATATAACGGACTTAATCTTTTTGTTTTCTATTTAGCTGTGGGAATTTTTTTTACCTTCAGATTGTCTGAAGGACAGACTTTTGTTTCTTTCGATATTTTTTTTTTGTGCAAGCAGCTGGTCTACCCTCGAGCAATGGGTTTCTTTTACAACAAAAAGTACTTAAATATTTTCATAAATTGTTTGTATGTCAAAGTTTTCGCTTTCGTCTCACACATGTTTCTTTGCAGTTTCTGTTGATTTCTTTGAGCTTGAAGTATGCGTAATATATACAAATTTTTACTCACTTTTTTGTAGGGTAGCTCAAGGTGATGAAGATAATAATGATGATGTTCTTTAGGACAAATTTTTGTATTTACCTTTTATAGATGTAGGTAATTTTATGGAAGAGGTTGAAGAAAATTAAACCATTTTGAGTCTAGTTATTTAAATTCATAACTTTTGCTCTATTACTTCTTTGATGTTGTTTTTTTTTAATATTTTCCAACGTTATTTCAATAATATTACTTACTAAACCTTAATATAAATTAAAGGAAATATCTAACAAATCGTAGACCTCTTTATTTATTTCAATTTGTTTTAATTTTGCTGACCTTTTTGCCCAGCAATATCTAGCACAACTACCTCGCATCCAAAGTTCTATCGGTATATACATTTTTTGTTGTCAGTAGGTTTGCTTGTTTAGCTGTTTCATAGTTAAGCTGCGTTAAACGCTCTCATTTCACAATTTAATCCAACCATTCGGGTTTTTCACTGTTCCAAAGTTGTGTTTTGCATTTCTTTTGTTGACTAAACAAGCATTTATCTTCGTGAGTTTTTTTTATTGTAGTACGTTTTACCTGTAGTCAAAATATTTTTGCAAATATTTTCATATATTTCACCAACAACGAATTGTTTTGCAACATTTTGGTTTTATTTTTACGGTTTCCTCATTTTTATTACTTTTCATATTTATTTTTTTTTTTTGCCAAATCCCAATGGCTTATGTTACATGTGTCCGGTATTAAATCATGATTTTTATGAGCTACATAGTTGAATACAGCAAGATAAAATAAAACAAAAATTCATGGTTATTGATGTTGATTTCAGAATCAAGATTAAAGTGTGTGCAGGGATTTTTTCACATATTCATGGAATAATTTGGTTGCATTCTTTATTTTTATGTCATTAATTTACTAAGAGTTATGCTTTGGGAAAGGTCTGAGATTTAATTTTTAAATTTTTTAAGCCATCAGCTCTTAAAAAAAAGGATTGATTTCAATTGATGTATAGTTGCACTTTTGTTTAGAACAACCACCACACTGCAAAAAGCAGTTTTTTTTTCGTTAACTTGGAATCTACTTTATCGTGCAGGTTCTGTTAACCAGAGCGGAAATATAAATATTTAAAACAAATGCTGCTCTTCAGTTTTTAACAAATCAGCAAATTATTGCATAAAATAAAGAACTTTTTTTTTAATCGATGTACACTAAGCCAGCTTTATTTTGTATTGGACAGAATTAAAAATGGATTTGGCGTTAGCTAAAAAGTTTCTATTTGTACATAAAATGAAATTTTCGAAGTATTGTGAAATTTGAGAAATGAGATGTGGGAAAAAACGCTGGTATGCATTTAATTTTTTAAACTATTTTTTTTTAAAATGAGTCATCAATAATGAAAATTGGACAAAAAATATCAGAGTTGTAAGTTCTTACTTTCCGAAAAAATCTCATTTTTTTCTTGTTGTATTAAAATAAATCGCAAAAATCCAAATTGGAAAAAATGTTAATGAAATGTAATCTGATCGTTACGAAAGTTTTTGTTAGAAGTTGCTTTTTTAGAAATTTATACTTGAGTCTAAAAAATTCCCAAAAATCAAAAACTACAAATTTTGAAATAGTTTAACGGGGATAGCATAATGCTTAACATAAAACATTAAAGCATAATGTTAAGCTATTTTTTTGCAAACAAATATATAAACCAAAATGATAATTTGACTTTTTATCAAAAATCACACAAAAAAAAAAAATCATAAAAAATCAGACATGCACAACGAAATCAACAAAATTTTTTTGTTTCGTTGAGCATGGAATATAAAATGTTAAAATTATTTCGTTTTTCTGAAAACGATAAAAATATCAAAACCAATTTCGTTTTTTTAACCCTAGGATGTGCGAATGTATAGGAGGCGGAAGGAAACCTTCCTGGGCCTCGCGAGGCCCATAAATCTTGGCCAGCTGTCCTTACGATTTTTGTCTAGCTATATGTCCCATCGCCAGCTGCTATTATGTAGAAGTATTGTAAGAAACTACAGCTGTGTGTGGGTGTCATTTTTAGGGGGTCTCTTAAGGGGGTGGGGTGGTAAGGATGCCTTAAAAAGTAAAATTACGTTTTTTTTAAGGTACAAGTAAACTTTTAACTGATTTATATTTTTTAAACATAAATTTACAACAATGTAAAATGTGGTACCGATCTTTGAACTGTTATGCTGTATTTGTATCTATTCAGCAGCGTAGCCAAGACACAAATAAATTTTCTGCGTGGTGTCGTGTTCAAGGCATATGAATTTTTTGCATTTTTTTCCACGACAAGAATGTTTTGCGCCTTTTTTTTCGTGCTGAGCATTGCACGACTCACAGTCTTGCCATTCTATATAATTCAGGGTAATGTAATTGTGTATGTTATGATGTAGGTAGAATTACGAATCTATAAAATATTTTTTTTTTTATAATTATTGACAGAAACATTGAATTGAAATTTATACGTTGCTATAAATTGTCCTATTTTGGATGTGAGGAGTAACCAACTGGGATGTCAAAACATTTAGAAATTCACGACGTTTATCCGTTTATTGGTTTGTGCCACGCTTGAAAGAGTAGCCACTGAGCATCTGGTCCATAGTGCTGACATTTGCTCTATTTTCGTTGTAATCCAGAATTTTAAAAAGCTTGTTTTTCAAAGGGATTATAAAATCTTTGTTCTCGAGATTTTTACTAACCAAAAATGAGGACAAGCTTGTCCTCAGAGAGTTGCTGCCGGTCTGTCGACAGCCTAGAAAATCGAGAACAATATCAAGTTCTTGTCACACTTCGTCACTTATTCCCGACATTTCAAATAATACAATAAAGGAAATAAATATGTATAAAAACAACGCTATACAAACTAACGTTTTAATATTTATAAAAAATGTTTAAATTCATTTAACAAAATTATCGAATTCAGAAGCAAATTAAATTGAAAAAAACGAATTACAAATATTTTATAAACGCACGTGCGTATCAATCGAGAATAATTTCCGAACTAATATTTTATTGAATATTTTTTTAATTGTTTGTCAAGCCTGATTTTATTTTTAATTGATTTCAGTTTGCCTAAAGTATTTTATATTTTCAAGTGTTGCCACGTTGACAACATATAATGTGTTGTTGCTCTTGCACACAAGAGCTTTACACATACACGTTATAGCGCAATAAAGTCGTCGAAAGTGATCGATTGCATTTAAACATATTTTGCTTAGAAGCTTACATACATTTCCCCTAAATTAAACGAATGGTCCTCTTGAGGTCCAGTAAATTCATTTACGGCCTTAGTATATAAACAGATCGTCTTGTTCTATGAAAGAAATGCAAATTCTGTGTTCAGAAGCAATAATCGCTCAAGTCGACTCAAGACAGAACTAAGTTATTGATACAGATGTGTTCCACGCATATATCTTTATAAACATACAAAATCTGGAGCTTCTAGCATGACCCTAGCCAAAGGTATGACACAAAAACAAAATACCCTTTCATACAACTCATATGGCGATTGACAACTATGAAGCAAGATTTCTCGAAACTTTGAAATCAGACTTACTGCTTTATTCTGTACAACGAAAATGCACACCAACGAGTAGCAAGACACGAGAAGCAATACTTTTTCCTATACGAAATTCTATTGCTTCTCGTGTCTTGCTTGTCGTTGGTGTGCTGCTTCGTGATACAGAATAATGCACTTAAGCTCTTATCGCTTATAGACACATAATTATTTTTCATTTGTTTTTGTACGTCTAGAAAACATCAGCGGTTGTTGGCATAAAATATTTCGGCGCTTAAAGCCAAGAAAAAATGTTGTGACTTTTTAAAGTCAAAATGGGCCCCGAAAAGCCAAGTCGCACATCCTTGGGTTAAAAAACGAAATTAACACAAAATAAAAATTTCGTTTAAAGTTTATTATCGATTCTATGATAAAGTTAAAGTGAATTTTTGTCCATTAGATAATATATTTTGCCCTTACATTGGTTGATTTAGCGAAACCGATATAAATTAATATTTATTGAATCATGTAAATAACTAAAACTTGTAACTAACTTAGCGAATTAGACCTAAGTGCTGAAATTTTATTTTCTAGCCTGCCAAAATTCCGCCAAATTTACTTTGGTATCAGTGGCTTCACAAAAGATTCAAGTATTTATATTTATTCAAATCAGAGGTTAAGACTTTTATGACTTTTTTCCAAAAAGACTCTAAAATAAGAGTTTTAACAAACTCTTATAATATAAAAATTATTATTGATAGTTGAAAATAAGAGTTATCAGACAAGAGTTATTTATAACTTTATTATTTTTAACAGTTATTTTTAACTTTTATAAATTAAAATCAAACTTAAGAGTCTTTGAAGTCTTTTAAATTTTGAAAATAATGTCTTTGAAGTCTTGAAGACATTTATTTTATAAAAGACCTTTTAAAAGTATTTTTTTAAAAAACAGTATTGTTTGCTACTTATTTGTTGAATGTGAATCTTTCCAATAAATGACAAGATTAACCAAATCAGTCGCTGGAAGAAATTGGTTGCTGGTAATTGGTCATAAATAAACTAGTTGGGAATTTTTCGAAGTTTTTTTTTTGTAAGTCTTTTATTAAGACTTTTATAAAATAAAATTCTTAAAAGACTCTTAAAAATAACTTTTTGAAATAAATCTTTTTACAGAATTATAAAAAAATGTTTTTGGGGAAATAAAAGCCTTTGGAGGCTCTAAATTTTGCTTTTAAGTTTGAAAGTTAAAAGTTAGGGAAAACTTTTATTTTAAAAACTAAAAGTCAACTCTTATCTTACATTTTTATAAATAAAAGTTAAAAGTAATTTTTAATTTTTTTTAATTAAATAAAAAAGTTAACAGTTGGATTTAAAAAATAAAATTTTTAAGATTTATTTCCAGGCTCTGATTCAAATATGTGCACAAAATCGCACTGTTTTTTTTCGACCCATGCTAATAAAGTAAATATTTTCACAACCAAATGTGTTTTAAGCTTTCGACACAGTAAAAACCGAAATGTTTTTTGTTGAAATTAACGTTATTTTCAATAAGTGATTGGACAAAAAAAGCAAACAATTTTAAATTGTTGACTCCGAAACGAAATAATTATTTTTCTTTTTTTGAAATAGCGCTATTTGTTTTTATTTTTAGATTTTGCTTCAACGAAACAAAAATAAAATGTTGGTTATCGTTACAATTAACGTTAACGTGTTTGCCTGTAGCAAATCCAAAACCATACATTTCGTTTTGAAAAAACTTCAATAATTTTAGAAAACATTTGTGAGCTGAGTTAAAAAATTTTAGAATTCCAGGGCTGCCAAGATATCTTTTAGGGTAAGACATTGAAAAAAAAAACCTACAAAATTAATATCTTGTCACATTAAAAAAATAAAAAAGATATATCGTAACGTATCATATTATGGTTTGCATAAAATTAATTAAAAAAAATTTTTCAACGAAACAATTATAAATATATATAAAACATTATTCCAGATAATATTTAAATTGCTTTCATAAAAAATCTAGTGCAAACTAAGCAGATTTTTTCATTTTTCACTTATATTTTCTGTAACGTAACGCGTCCTTTTTTTGTTTGCTTATATCTTTGGACCATTCAATCGATCGCTTCAATCGTTTACACTTAAAATAGTACTTTTAGAGAGCTATCCAAAAATCAAAAAACAGAACAAAAAAATTAAAATTTTTCTAAGATTTTCTTAATTTTTAGCAACATGAAAGGCAGACGAACGTAACGTGAGCCACTATGGAAAAGCCCATAATCCTTTCAACTTTTTTCTGTTTTAAAAATTCATCAGTTTTTGCATAGTTAAATTATATTCAAATAAGTCCAAACACACAGGAACAAAAAATTACCATCATTTTGGATGGTCCCTATGAAATACCAATTTGCTGTTGTGGTAACCCCATGTTTTGTGTAGTTTCTTTTTTTTAAATAAACCTGTAGAAGTTGTTTCTTCAATTAGAAGAATCGTAGATCTATGTGAGAAATTGATAATATTACATTTAAAAAATAAACAAGTCTCCACATATTTCAACATACAAATTTATTTAACCTTTAAACCCTTCAACATTTGCATTAAACAAGTCGACTTCATTCATCTATCCACTAGAAATAAACTGCAGAGATAATAACCCGTTTTTTATGAAGGCGTGTGTCAACAATTCTAACGAAGTGCGGATTCTTACCAACTACTGTTGTAGACCAAAATTTGCATACGACTCCATATTTGTGGAATTCAAATGCTGCACTTCAGGGCGGCAGCTATACGCATTGAGAATAGTACCAAGTCGACTCCAAACAGACAGCAGCGTCATTGCGGAGAGGGGACCAAAGGAGGCAATGGTGCACACGAAGTCGGGAACAACGTTAGCAACTAAATCAACGTCAGCAGCAAGAAACCGCAAGTAAAAAATAACATGGAGTAAAAAAGGGGTGGTATGGAACACAAAAAAAAAAACAAATGTATGCATCACTGAGCCAACTCTGAAGTAAAGTCATAATTCAGAAAGGCAATAAAGTGCGGCATGATAAAATTGTTGTTGCAGTTTTTGTTGCTGTTTTGATAACAATTTCCTTCTTTATGGTGTTGTTGCTATATTTGCTGAACATCATACTAATTATCATTAATGACGATGATGATGATGTTGCTGATCGCGATCATGATGTAGATGGCGCTGCTGCCGCCAATGATTCCACTACTTGGGTGAATTTTTAAATGTTAGTCTGTGTGTACAGTTTGTTCACCTTAAAACAGAAGAATAAAAAAATTTTTAATTGATTTTTTGCGTGAGTCATGAGCCGGTGTTGTTGATGGTTTTTATTTTTATATTAAAAATATGATGTTTGTAATTGAAACACGCCTTTTTCCCAAGCAAACAAATCGCTGAAGTGGTTAATCCTGAATGACGTTAATGAAGCGTAGTATAAATATGTATTTTACTGTACACTTTACTTTTGTTTATTCATTATTGATTTTAAGCAAAAAAAAAAAACAAAAAAATTTAAAGAAAAAATTCAATAAAAAACCACTTCAACTTGCGGCCTACCAAGCAAGCCTAAACCTCAAAATCCAACAAAATCTAACAAAATCACGTAACGACCGTGTTGCTGAAAGCAATGCAAAAATGAGAGAAAAAAATCCGAACCAGTCATGGCCACGCTTTGATCCAAGTTGAATCTCATGTCTATTCAAAAGTCTTTTTATTTTCCATTAGATGAAACTTGAAAATGACTAAATAAAAAACACAATTTTTTTTCTTTGGCCAGAAATCAACGCAGTCTGCATGGAGCCATGCTCGAGTTAGAGGCAAATGTTGTAGTTAAAAATAAAAAACCCCTATTTTGTGTTTTTATTTTTGCTTAATTCACGCTTGTCTGTAAATTTCATATAAAAACAAATTTTTGTGCATGCAACGAATAATTGAGTAAAGTTAATTAAATGGGTTAATTGATAATGTCAGAGTTTCGTTCGGACGCAATAGTCAGGGACCGATATACATATAAAGTCAGCAAGAAACTGACAGTTATTTTTTCCATTAAACGTCGATAAATTTGTTTAAAAAACTGTTTGCTCTAATTGGAAATTTGAATAATTTATTTTTAGTTGGGAAAAAAAAAATATGTATTTTGCAATAAGAATCAAAATTGTGCAAAAAACACAGATTTGTGAAATAATATAATATAAAAATTGCATCGCTGGCATTAAAATAAAATAAATATGCTTATTTAGTCATCGTATAAATGAAAAAAATATTCAAGAAAATTTTCAAAAATAACAACAAAATTAAACAAAAATTGTGGATAATTTTCATACCGAACTCGATAAGTAAAATGAGATTTTTATAAAACTCTTATTTCAATCATTGAAAGAATGCCACTAGAGTCACACATTTGTATTTGTAAAACTGGCTTAAAATCCTAAACGTTGGTACAATTCTTTGGTGAGTTCTATTTAAAATTGGATTTAACTGAAACGTATATAAGTAAAAACATGTCAAAGTTCTATATTTTATGATAGCTATAGCGTTCGAGTGATGCATGGTGATATAAGCTACACATTTTCTACTTAACTTCAGCTATAGTTATTAAAATTTTTTCAAGAATTTATAGGCATGCTTCGACAATTTTTCTAATTTTTTCAGTCAAATTTCTGTGGCAATATGACAGAGTAGCTTATGTCAAATAAAGTGTTTTCGAGATATTTGCATTTCAGCTAAAATTTTTAATTTTGATAATTTAAATATTTTTTTGCACCAAATTATACAATATGGATTATATTTGGCAAAAAAAAATAAAATTAAAATATAGAGCAGAAAAAAGTGAAATTTTCAACTTAAGTTGTTTTGAAAAAATATAAATGAAGAAAATTAATGTCTTAAGTTATATAAGTGTTTCTATTACACCAAAAAATTATTATAACAGTTTCTTAAGTGGACTTAAGGGGTTGTTCATAAACTACGTTACCAATTTGGGGGTGGGGAGGGGTTTTGAAATGCACTACGATAAGTAACAGCAGGGGGAAAGAGTTTCAGATATTTTAACGTGACCAAAAATCAAAAAAAAAACTCAAAAAAATTCAATTTAATATTATTTAAGACTAGCTGATAATTTTGCGGTTGTTATTTGAATTTTCTTTAAATATGGGGACGATTTGCAAGAGTGTGTTATAAAATGAGGAAAAGATGTCTTTTAAGAAAATATATTTTTATGATTTGAGTAGTTAAATTTATAATAGTTGCAATTTGTTCAGATGGGGTCCTACATACAAAAAAATCCAAAAATTTTTCTTGAAGGCTAAGCATTTTTTAATACGTATAAAAACATTTAAAAAAATTCAAATTGTTACTAAAATCAAAGGGGGTACCATAACATTTTTCTTAATAAAGCATCAAATTTTGTGTCAAACAGAAACAGTTTTTTTTTAAATGATACGTCACATGAAAATGCAATCAGTTATTTTTGTTTTTACGACATAAACAACTTTTGCACCGTTTTTGGAAGAAATAGAAATTTGTTGGGCCGTTTTTGAAATAAGATTAAAAATTTATTCAAAACTTTATTATGCAAACACTGTTTTTGGTGTTAAAGAAATGAAAATTTTTTTAACTTAATTATCATTTTTATTTAATTCTGTTAATTATTATAGGCCCTAGGACCTGCACATACAGTGTTGCGCAAAACCATAGCAACATAATCAGTGCGCTGCTACAAAATTCATTATCTTTTTAAATATTGGGCACACACAAAAATGATTATAGGAACCAAAGAATATTTTCATACATCACATTAAAAACAAATCATATTCAAATTTCGTTTTTTTATTAACCCTCCGATGGGTGGGAAGGTCCCTGGGGACCTTTTTCATTTTCAAACTGATATTGAGATATACCCGACCCTTATATGTATTCTAGATTATTGTTGGCCTTTCCTTCAAAACATAATTACCTGTCTAGGGAAATTCAATCCTTTTTGAATTATTTTATTGTTTAAACACATCACAAATGTATTCTTCGAATTTAATGTACCTTTTGGACTATTTTTATTGTGCTTTTGCTTGAAAATATAACAAACGGTCCATCCCTTTTTGAATTTTATTGCCTGCTTTATGGTTGAACACAGGTAAACGTAGAAAAATAGTATAAAAGCGGCTTCAGTTACGTAAACCGAATCATACAAAGTTTACACAGTGAGCAGAAAATATCGTGTGCTAAGTTTTATACTGAATTACATAAAGAAAATACAATGGCAGATAGAAATTTAGATATTGCTGAAATGGTGGTACGTCGTAGTACACACTACCAGCAATTGAGTGACGAAGAAAGAAATGCAGTGGATGGGAGATTTGCAGACTTCATGAGTGTGGAGGATGAAGTTGATGTTCCTGCATTTGATCTTGAAGGTGCGGAAGATGACTTGACATATCAACCAAATTTTTATGTTGATGATTCTGATGCCGAAAGTGAAGCAGATGTAGAAATTAATGAAGATATTAGTGATGACGACGATGATAAAGAGAAAGAAACTGATGCTCCTCAAACAAGTGACAATTACTTCATTTCCAAAGATGGCACCAAATGGAGTAAAAATGCACCACCGACTTCCCGCACTCGTGCTCATAACGTGGTCGACTTCACAAGGAGGAAACCGGGACCAGTAGGAACCACACATAATCCCTTTACCATTTTCCGCTCGATATTCACCAAAGACATGACGTACATCATAATACTCGAAACAAATCGAAAAGGCCGTGAAGTGACAGCTGCATGGAATCTGGAAAATCCAACGAACACAAAAGACTGGGAAACAATCACTTTGAAGCAGTTGATGCCTTTTTGGCTATTATTTTGTATGCTGGATTCACCAAATCGAATAGTGAACCTGCTTCAGAGCTATGGGGCACAACGCGCAGTCCAATATACAAAGCTGCATTATCGTATGATCGTGTTCTAAATTTTTCCACTTCGTCGAGTGATGTTTTGAAATATATTGTACCAAACTCCTTCGTGAACCTCAACCACTTAACGTTTTGACAATAAAATTTCTGCCCATCACCTTCGACCTTACGCCATATAAATTTTTCCTTACAAACATCTGAAAAATTAAAAAGCTTATCTTGATTTATTTCCTATACATGAAATTCGTGTTTTACGCCAACTATTCTTGCAAATTGGTACCAATCACGAGGATGGTGTATTTTAACAGTGGAACGCTTTTTCTTTAATATCACATTTCATGTGAGTATGTATGGGAAAAATAAATTTTTGGTCAATAAACTCTAAACTACTGGACAACAATCGCTATATAGAATAACGTGTCTAGTTCAGATGAAAGGTGTAGACGATGTTTGAATACACCATTTCCACCATGGTTTCCTATTGCTTCATGCCACATGTAACAAACAGGCTGTTCCGTTATACAATCAAGAGCTGTATTGTATGTTCATAATGGGCGCTTGTAAAACGAAACTGAGGACCTTAAAAATGGTGTTGAAAGACATTGTTGTAAATCAAATGTTAAAGTTTTTATCGATGTGTTGCGTTCATAGTTTGTCTGCCTCTTTTGACTTATAGCCGCCATTCTCTGCTTCGAGGTGGTGATCTGTTCGTTCTTTTTTAAAATTACTTATTTCTTCGTCCGTAAAAATCTGCAGGATCAATTTTCATTTTTAATATCATACATTTATGGCAAGTATCCAGTTTCGGCTTTTAAAATTTAAAATTCAGAGCATTGAAAATCTTAGAGAACTTAGAAAGTGAAACAGGATCATACTTTTCCGTATAGAGTCGAAATAGTTCGGCAAATGAGAAATCGGTCTACAAATATCTTTTAGATGTATCTCGTCTAGTGTAGTGGGAAAAAAAGACATCATAAGATGGGAAGCTGTTTATAAAGTTAATTATTTCCTTTTTTTTGTGTTTTGTGTTTTATTTATTTATTTTATTTATTATTATTAAAGTTACACTAGTACACTTAGAACTATGTTCTCTTCTAGTACAAAATAATACCATTTTAAATAATAACTATGCTTAATTAAATACTCTTAAGATTGAATTTAATTTTGTTTAACTTAATCAATTTACGGTAAAGGTACCTTAAAATGTAAGACAAAAGTTTATTAAAAAAGAGTAAAAAGTTTTCTATTAATACAGTGGTGATTAAGTAGTAAACGAAAAAACAAAAATGTGAAGAATTATAGATTTATAAGATATAATAGGGAGCTGAGAATAGAAAAAAAATTAAAAATTTAAGTTGTTTGAGTAGAAAGAAAAGATAAAATAGATTGCCCAAAAATTCCTCACCTAGTAATTTCTCTTATCCTTCGAGGCAGTGCATTCCATAGTCTAATGGCGTTAACGAAAAACAAATGAGATCAGTTCTGCGAGTTATGCATAGGTACAATTAAAATATGACTTCTTCTAGACAGACAGAACTGAAGTTTTGAATAAAGATAAGGCGGTGTTTTCTTGTGAATGAGTTTATGCAAATATATACAGTTTATTGCATTCAAGTATGCAGTTAAATCACATCCGAGTATTGCATTTCTGCAACTCGATAAATGGTCAAATTTTCGCAAGCCGTATACATAGCGTGTGGCATAATTAAAAGTAATTTGATGTTTTAATTGGGAGGATGAGTCAAGTTTACTGTATACTATTTCAGCATAAATTATAACTGGTAAGATCAGTTGGATCACCAACTTTCGTTTTATGTCAACAGGAGTTACACACGCTGACATTCTCAAATTACGAAGGACATAATAAACTTTTTTGAATACACTGCTTACATGATCAACACATGATAGAGACGAATTAATATGGAAACCGAGATTTGCAATTTTTGACACAACAGTAAGCTTATTTGTTCCAATAAACAAATCCGGGACATTATTTAAACAGTTTTTATTCTTACAAATAGGAAGAACATAAGACTTTAATGCATTTAGGTGAAGACCATTGCTTCTGGCCCAATTATTAATACTGCTAAGATCTTCATTCAATCTACAGCAAAGATCTTCACAATGCGAAGTTTGACGTGACAAATAGAGCTGTACATCATCTGCATAACCATGAACAGATGCATGCTTGCACACACAGAAAATATAATTTATAAACAATGAAAACAAAAGAGGACCTAGTATGGATCCTTGTGGAACACCACTTAAGACTAGTTTATACTGAGAAGACAATTGACCAACATTGACTCTTTGAGTCCTATTTAGCAAATAATTAGACATCAGATTGACGGCACTGTCACAAAACCCAAACAAAGTCTTAAGCTTTTTCTAGACAAAGTTTTCTAGGACTCGGATGTTTTCCACGCATATCACCAGTTTTAAATGATCCATGGCCTTGCAGCTTTTTTTAACTTACGTTTTTATGAATTGTTCTAATTCACAAAGGGTATATCTAAAACATTTTTAGCACACTAAAATTCTCTCACCATTTGTTACCAAAAAATATTTATTTTTGTGTTTTCTTTTCCTTAAATTTGTAAGATTCTTCTCTTTCTTTTAGTTTTGGTTTCCTCAATCACGATAAGTTCGGAAGCAAAAGTTTGTCTAAGTTTATATAAATAAGTTCCTGACTTTCATATGATATTTTTTCCTTACATTTGTTGCGACAGTTATCAAACTTATGTAGAGTTGTTTCTTGCATAATTTTTCCAGCTGTAGATATCAAACTTTGCCATCGTTTCTTTTTTTTTCCTATCTTTTTTGATTGTTTTGCGTTGGTGACTTCGTCGTTTTGATCCCCATTTTTATCAAAATCCTCTCCTCTGTTTTTCTGCCATTTCATCAGAGAACTCAGCATTTTTTTTATAAACATTATGATCGATTTTTTGTTCTTAACGGGTTCTTAAATCTTACTTTTCTAAACAATCTGGCACTTTATTTGCAACTTGAATGTTAACTGTAGTTATATTAATTCTATTTACTTTCTGATTTAATGTTGAACTTACTAAAATAACTTACCATTCAACCAATTTGTATTGTTATCGTAATTATAAGTTGATTTCGAAGCTATATTATATACCTGGGTTTGTTTTTTTAAGGCCAAAGACAATACTTTTCTTCCATTTTACTTCCATTTATCTCTAAATGACACGTTTCATTTTACCTGTGAGAAAATATTAAAATTAAGCACCAAATTTTTTGAAAAATAGTTTTAATAACACATACACAAATCACTTCAAAGTCAAAAATTTTTCTTTGAACACAAAACACAACGAAGATATGCATGCACCCAACCAAACTATCTTATGTTGAAGTAAATGACTGATATGCACCCAATAAAACTATCTTTTGTTGACATTAAATAAGTGGTGAATATTAAACAAATAAATTCAAAAGAAAATCTAAGTGGTTCCGATAAAATTAATATTTTTCGATTTGTATTTTCTTGATTTTTGCAGAAGAACTTTGTCGAAATAAGCGTCAGTTAAATCCAAACAGTATGTTGACAAAGTATCTTAAGTCAACATAAGTTAAATGGAAAACGCTATGGGAGCCAAATAAAACAAAAATTTTCTGACTTAATACAACATAAGACTTTCTGTTGGAAGATAAAATTTAAATAAGAAGGACTTAAGAAAATTGCTTGTGATAAGCTTTTTTGTCGAATGTATTGTGTAGTCATTCAAACATAAGCGGTTATAAATCTTGCTATATTTTCACACAGGAGAATGCTTTTGAAATGGGGATAAGACATAAATAAGGATCGAATATTGTTAACGACTATAAAAAACTGAAAAATCGCTTATGTCGACTTAAGCTGCTCTGTCATAATGTCACAATTTTTATTTTAACTTTTTTTTTAATACAAAGTTAAGACTTTATTAAAAAAAAACTAAACAGTAATGTCAAAATGTACATTTTGCTCAAAATTATAAATATTTCAAATAGTCCTTAATTTTTTGCTTTGATTAAGCTACTTTTTTAACTTTCACGAATTTATTTAAAAAAGTAATCAGAGTATATAGTTTTTAGTATAAATTACTAAATGTGGAAATAATTACCTGTCGAAACACAGTTTTTATGAAATTAAAAAAAGTTGTCTCTTGTCATCCAACCTAAAATCGAAAAAAGCGCACTGTGCGCTACCAGCGATGTTTCTTCCATGACGTAACAAGGCGTTGAGCATTGAGCATTCATCATGTTCTTCGTATGGAGTTTGATTGAAAACTGGAAATACTTGCATCAAGAGTGTAAAACAAAAACACATTTTTAGGGTCCACTCTATTGTCAAAAAACTTTTTGAAATTTTAACATCAGGTTAGAAATCAGCGACCCCTTAATACTTCCAGGACACTTACAAAAATAATAAAATAAAAAATACATTTTAAGGGTTTTTTAAAATTCTAACATCAGATTACACTGTATTACATACATTTGCTGCAGTTTCGATTTCTTAATCGTACTGAATACATATACGTATTGCTCAGTAAAGTCTGCTAAAGATGGGTACTGTTTTTGTATAGAAAACTCATGCACAGATGTCTGGTATAAGCATAAAAGTGGAAAAGGGTAAGGAAGACTAGACAACGAGGTCCATATAATCAATCCGTCTAGCATATTATAAATAGCATAAAGTTAAAATACAAATTCCTTATGAGTCACTTGTGAATTATTGAGTGCGTAAGATTCATAATCGATATTTAATTCAGACTTTTATTTAGGTTAAGTTCCTAATCGACAGATATAAATTTTTTTAATTACATAAGTATGACGTAGGTTAGTTGTAGGTTGTAAGGGAACATTTTTTTTGTGCTACTCGTATAATCTTCACACCTCACTCTGGTTTAAATATTAAAAAAGCTGGCTAAATTAGATAAAAATTAAGGTTGAGAAAAACAGAAAAATAGAAAAATTACTAGGCACATTGATAACAAGATGTTTAAAGTTTACGAAAACAAAAATATTGTAATAAAATTGCTACAGTGGGTCCCACAATGCCAGAACAAACTCAAAAAACTAAGGAACAAAAATATGAAAAACATTTTGTTTTTAAATTGTGATTTTGTGGCAAAGGTAAAAAATCAGATATTTGTAAGTAAAGTGCATACATGTATATATAAATAGTTTGTTATCATTAAATTGCTTTAGTATAACGAATGATCTGAATCATGAAAGTGTTTTTTTCTCAATTATTTTAAGTTTTTCACCAAAGTCCGCAAAGATTAGCAGAGTGTTTTATAATGTTTTCCCTAAAATATTGCGTCTTAAAACCCTGCTCCGAGGTACCCTTTTAAAAGTTTTTCTAACCTAATGCTTTGACTACAATTTTTTAAAATTTATCGAACATTGAAACCATAACCGTAATGTCTTGGGGCTCCATGTTTGCCCTGCATCAGTTTACGAAATCCTGCAGTCACGTGGTTATTACTTGTATTATTCTCTAAGATAAGCACACGAACCAGTTCTCTTATGAATTTGAGTATGTTTAAGGTTCAAGGGATACAATTTGCTCTAGACTCAGCTCATAGTTTCCTAGAGTTAGCTTACGTCTGCGAGCCACAGCGTCACAGTTTGTAAGTAGGTGTATTGGAGTCTCCTTAGCTTCTTCACAAAAACGGCAGTTGCTATCAGTTTCGATGCCAAATTTTATCAGGTGATATTTAAATTTACAGTGTCCTGTAAGGAACCCTGTAAAATTATTAGATTTTGTTTGCCTAAGCTTATACCCAATTTTGCGCTCCGAGTGCTTAAATCTCTGAAGAGCAATTTAGATAGTCTCAGCCTAGAGAGGCTTTTCCAAAGGTTCGATCGTTTTTATCTCTCTTCCCTTCTTAGTTCTTTTTTTATAGAATATGTGCCCAATCCGCAGAATGGTTCTGGTCCCATAAATTTTGTGGCTGCGCCTTGCCGCGATAAGTCAGCAGCTTCTTCGTTATCTTATATTCCTTTGGGTCCTGGCACCCAGAGTATAGTAACGGTGTTGTTCTTGCCGAGAACATTAAGTTTTGTTAGGCATTCCCATGTTATTATCAATGATATTTCACAGGAAACTAGTGCTTTAATTGCTGCTTGGCTGTCCGACATCATAATTATATCCCTTTCAATGTTTTGGAGCTATCCGTGTACCATGATATACTATGAGGTTTCCTAGCTTGCGGTATTATCGAGCTGTCCCAATCTTTCTTGGTACTAAGCATAATACCGAAGTGTTTTCGAAGTTGTACCTCTTCACTATATCGTCTCTTAGTAGATTGATGTAAGGTATTTGCTTTGCAATATCCTCCTTCTTTCTACTGCTTACAGTTTTACCTAAACCTGTTCCCTCTTTAGCGTTGTATATCAGAAAATTGCCATGTAAAGCTTCTTGAGAACATAAGCCGTTGGGAGTCGGCATAAAACACGTAGGTCCAGTTCTTGATCATTTGTGATCAAACATTTAATAACACGTACAACACAATTGATCAATAGAAGCTAGGTCAAAGTCCTTCTAAGAGCTGAAATCGCCAGTTTATTTATTTATATTTAGCTACTGACTGTATTAGGTTGTATGGGAGGTAGGCGTGTTTTTTATCCGAATATATTCATTAATTCAGAGAACATTGCTGCAAACAACACATACTCGAAACCTAATTTTTTTATTGTGTGATTTCAATTGTGTGAGTTACGATGATTTTAGTTAATGGTTACTATGGGAGGTGAGCGTAGTCGTTGTCTGATTAATTGAAGCATAATTAATTGAAACCTATTTTTGAAGCATAATTTTTTTTCTTCGAAAAACACCTTTTCTAAATTTTAGACCATTGTTTCTTTGAAACTTGTGCCTTTTAATAATTAGAAACTGTTTGCAAAGTTGAAGGCTGATCGAATCAGGGAACCCTTTTAGCGATGTCAATAAGCAAACTGAAATAGGCAACGTTTTACATTGAGTTAATTTTCGAACCACTTTCTCCTTCAGTGTTTCTTTGTACAAAAATGATAGCTGCAATCATGTTACTATTTGCTATATTCTACGACTCTCTGCAGGAACATTGTTTTTAAAAAAATATTTTCCTCTGAGTGTGTATACAAACATGACAGCATCACAAGCTCATTATTATTATGATTCCCTTCAAGCATGATCCGCGTACCTATTTTTTTTGTTTGTGTGTAATCTCGGATTTTTTACCTGTGATGGGGCATTAGTGTTTTTTTTAATATGCGATATCAAACACATTTCCTTTTTAAATATGTTCATACTTTAGTTTTACTTGTCTTTACTCAAGTATGTGGAGGTCTTTAAAGATCAAAATTATGTAATGCCAATATCCAAGAAGGTGTTTTTTTATATATATATAATAAGTTGGGGATTTGCCGAAGCAGACCACAGTGGGTCCCTTTTCGTCCCCCATTGGACAAAGGGTACTACTGCTCGGAGTACTCGTACGTGAGCATGCTCCTTGTGTAAGCATCCTTTGTCACCTCAAGCATATCCTTATAGGTTAGTTGACCAATCTCGGCTTCGCCAATAAATGGGCGTCCCAGAGTGGTCAATCTTATGCTTGCCAGCGCCGGACACTGGCACAGAATGTGTGCTGCTGTTTCCGGATCCTCTAGGCATAACCTACACGCATCGTCCTCGGTCAGAGTCATCTTCCCGAGATGGTACATGAAGGGACCGTGTCCTGTGACCAGTGCAGTAAGCCAGCTTAAAGTCCTTTAATTGTATCGGATAACTTTTGCTGCCTCACTACGAGACCACTTCACGGCCGCCTTTGATTGCCTGCTATTAACAGCTTCTTCCCACCTTGTACTGTGTTCCGAGTCCGTCCATTGTTTAATAAGGCCTGCCACCATATTGTCGCCTATGGCGATACGTGGTTCTGGTCCACAGAATTCTTCTGCTGATCCTGCTCTTGCTAAAGAATCAGCTTCTTCATTCTGTTCTATGCCAGAGTGTCCTCTCACCCACATAAGTGTGAGCTCATTCGTCTGGGCGCACCAATTGAGTTTTGTAAGACATTCTATGGCCAACCTGGAAGTGATATCTGTCCGTTGCATACACCTAATCACAGACTGATTGTCGAGAGCGATGACAAAAAGGTGTTTTTTTAGTATTTCTTATATATACATGTCTCCCAAGGCTTTTAATTGAGTTAGTAATACAGGCCAAATCCACTAATAATAAAATTTATATATTTTTCTTAAAATTCTCAATTACATTTTGTAATTCGAAACCTCAACATTTTTCAGAAGACAATCTAGTAGTTCCGTAAATAAGATAATGATATTTTAATTAAATTCCATATCGAACGTGTACGAAATACAAAAAAGGAAGTTTGCAGAACAAAATTTAAAGCAATAGAGCATAACACATAAATTGAGCATAACACATAAATAGCATAATAGCAATAGCATTGAGCATAACTCTAAAAAGAGCATAACACATAAATTGCAAAAAATAATGTAGAAGATAAAGTTTAAATAAACAGCTGCATTAACAGAACGATGTGCTTTTCCAGTCATGAAATTGCGCAAAATAAATGCAATTTTTAATAAAATACCATAAGAAGTTTGAATAAAAAAAAAAAAAAACATCTAAAGAACATAAAAGCAAAGAAAAGATACAAAACGAATAAAAGTCATAGCTAAAGAGTATTTGAATCATAATTTTTCATCAAATCAAAAGCAAGGAAATCATGACAATTGAGTTCCAACAATAAAATACAGCAAAACTTGTGCTATGAAATAAAATAAATCTTCAAACAACAGAATAGCAGGGAAAAGTTGCAAGATTAATATGGTTAAAAAATCTATTGCGAAAAACTGTCAGCAAGGCATTGACAAACAGACAGATGCTTGCTGGAAGAATGATTTCGCTTGAACTGCAAAAAATTCAAGTTGGAATTTAAGATTGTCTGTGGTTTTGACAATAAGGAAATTTATCCTTAAAATCCTCGAATTAAGCTAAAAAATTAAAATAAAGTATATAGAATGGTGTAGATCTGGAATGACAGTATAAAGAATAAGGTATAAAGTAGAGAGGAAAATAATGAATTTTCAGAAGTTCCTCGTTTTTCTTAATAACATAAACATAATAAACTTATGTTTTGTCAAAAATTCTTTTAATGGTCCTCTGCGCTTTTTTTCGCTGTCTATTGTAACAAAATTCAAGCCAAACTAAATCAATTGCTGCAAATAACAATATCCTCGGGATTCTCTCACAATTACAATTTTAAGAGCCTCATTGTCTGAGTATTTTTGTGTCATAAGAGCCATAGCAAAATTGATTTGTATGTGATAAATAGACTTCTTAAAATTAATTCGCAGTTGCTATGAAATATAATTTTAATTTATGTGAATTTCTGAGAATTTGAGAATCCAAATTTCGAACCAGAGCAGCACTTTTACATTCAAGAGATCAGAAAACCGGCAGAAGATCCATTTATTTCTCTCTCTGGTATAAAGTATAAAGAAGATATTATACAACATATATTTTTTGTAAGTGTAAGCATAAAAACAGATACGTTTATTTCTCTGTTCGATTATGTTAAAGATACGATCTGGTAGTTTCTTTTAGTCTTTTCTTTTGGCTGTTATTGCTGCAAGGCCAAGAACTAGAACAACAAAAACATTGCTGAAAAAGATTACAGCTGAAATAACAAGCTGAAAATTCAGCACATTCAGCTTCATGTCTGTAAACTTAACGTACATCGACGTCGAGAGTATTTCGATGCATATGATGCATTTTGTTGCTGTTGTTGTTGCACATGTATGCAGCTCAAGGTGAATCGTTGATGGAAAATATTTTCTACAAGAAATCCAATCTAAGCATATTTAATTGAGTGAAGATGCAGTGCTGGGGAAAGTTCACAACAATAAAAAAAGGCCGAAAACGACAGCATGACAGCATTTGGCATGCAATTAAAGATAAAAGATACAAGATAAAAAGATACAATAAATTGAAATTTCTTTGATTTTACTATGCATTAGAACTCAAATGCTTTCAACAAGAAAGTAGCTAAAGAAAGTCTTGAGATATCCGGCTTACATGATATTAAGAAAGGAGCTTATTGAATTTTTTTCTGTTTCTTAAGTTTAAGTTTTTGAATTGGAAAATAAAATGTTCAATAAAAAAGGCTGCAACTTTGCAGCCATGTACAGTGTAACGTGTGTAGTAGACTGGTCGTTAAAAATAAATTTGAAACCGCCGGGCGCATAAAGTTTCCTTTTAACCTCAAAATATTGAAAATAAAATTTGGTGGCGATCGGATAAGATTTTATGGGCGAAAACACGGGATATATGGGCAAAATTGTTTTTTTTATTCTGAAACATATTCGCCTTTTTTTAATTTATTAGATTGACAGATTCATATTAAAATTTCCTTTTTAAAATGCTATCAAGGTCCAAAATTGGTTGAAACTAACGAATTTACAACGTTTAGTAGCGCATTAATATGAGATATCTCTTACGTGCCTTAGTGAAAGGCAAAAAAGTAACCAAACCTAAATCACCTGTTATGACAAAACAAAAAATGGTTTTTACAGGGTATGAAAAAAGTATAAGTTTGCATAAAAATACTTTTGACTACACAAGAACGTAAACAAAATAAATTGATATTTAATAAAAACAAGTGGTAAATAAAGTGACCCGAGGTACCCATTTTTAATCGTTTTGCGGCTGTTTGGGACCAATTCGATCACCAACTTTTTAAAAGCGGTCTAGAGGACGGTATTGTCTGTTCAAAAATAGACGATAAAGAATGTGAAGCAATCAAAACTTTTTGTCATCAACAATTAGCAAAAGATCACAGTCGCGCAGACTACAAAGAGCTTCTTCATCTGACACTCACGTTCCTGGAACAAGAAGTTGGTAATTTTCGGTCGTGCAGCTGAACATCCCATGCAAGATTTATGGGTAAAGCAATTTATAGTCTGAAGATATTTATTTTTCGAGAGCAATTTAAACTAACAAAAATAGAATAAAATTCGCTGAGAGATGTTTGCATTTTTCTAGTCAAAATATATGTTAAATCTGGTTTGGGTGCCCAAACGTCATAGCAGCTCCAAACCCAGACTTGGAATTTCTGAAAGACTCTATTGCTTATGCAAAAACCGATATAGAGATTTCCGACACAATTTTGTCGAAGATCAAAAATCATTTTTGGTACTTAACACCTGAGACCATAGCTTTGGTTTTTTTTGATGCTTGTGTTTCCCTTGAAGAAAAGCGAAAAATGGTAAAATGCCTTCAATCAATGGAACCAAATGTTGAATTATTGGAGGGACGAAGAATTTTAAGCCCCAAAGTATTGCACGCTACCTCCTTGAAGGATTTTGTGTCGTATAAACAAACAATTTCTTCGCTGTGTTCGGTTTGTCTGCTTCTTTTTTGCAATATGATCCGTTAACATGGGAACAAAATGACGATTATCAAGATGCTCATACTTTTGTCGAGACTTGTTTGTCACCAACGATACCGCTGAGCGAGGTGTAAAATTTATGAAGGAGTACAATCGCATTCTAACAAAAGATGAAGATAAAAAACAATTGGTGTTTCAGTTTGTTGAAGCTTATCGAAAAAAATTTTTCTCACATAAAAAATCTTCTCTCATTTCAAATAAATTCTAAGTACATACTATATATTATACATACTATTGTGGTGCTCTATTACATCACCACATAGAGTAAATCTCTACAGCCTATTTTACCTTTTGTTATATTGTACTTACCTTTAGTTACATCAATACTTACCTCTTTGTTATATTGTACTTACCTTTAGTTTCATTAATAACGTATTATACTTACACTTGCCTATAAAACACTTGTTATAAAAAAAACTTGAATTGTATTCAGTTATTAAAATTTCATAAATTTTCATTTTGAAAATTTCAGTATTAAAAATTTGTTCAAAGAAAATTGTTCGAATAAAAAAAATTATGAAATAAAAAATTGGTTTTAAAATAAAAAATTAATTATAAACGAAATCCATAAATGTTCGCACTAAACTATGCATTACTAATATACAATTTTTTTCCCATTACATCCTATAGAGGGATATACTTTTTTCAATTTAATTTAATTTTTTTTTAATTTAAATTTGGTTTATTGGAAATACCTATATGTTGAATTACAAAATAAAATAAAAACTGATTCCAACTGTTTTCTTTCGTATAAAATATGGACTTACCAACACATAACTTTCTCTAACTTAGCCAACTTTAATCCGATTTTGGACCTTGATAGCATTTTAAAAAGGAAATTTTAATATGAATCTGTCAATTTAATAAATTTAAAAAAAGAATGGCGAATATGTTTCAGAATAAAAAAAAAAATAACCCATATATCCCGTGTTTTCTCAAACTTTGAGCCAAGTGCGCGCCCACTAAATCTTATCCGATAGCCACTAAATTTTATTTTCAATGTTTTTAGGTTAAAAAGAAACTTTATCCGCCCGGCGGTTTCAAATCGGGTTAAAAAAGTTAAAATAACGACCAGTGTGTAGGCAAAATCTAAAATTTCAAAATACTAAAGAGAAAGAGTAAGTATAAAAGAGAAAACAAAATTAGAAAATATGAAATATTGGTTTTTGTCTAAATCAAGCTTTATCTTTTTTTAAATAAATAAATAAATAAGGCTTTTATTTCTCCCAAAAATTTTTTTGAACCATCGACTTTTATTATAAATCCATTTTCTATCAGTGTAATTTAGTTATTTCATACATTGACGGTAATGGTAAGATTTTTATTGTATGACCGGTTAAAGTGTGGTATTATTGGTATGGTATAATAGGAATGGCATAATATGTATGGTATGGTATGATGGGTATAGAATGTTGGGCATATGATGATGGGTTGGTATGATGGATTTTGTATGCATAGTATGATAGGTATGTGAGTGTTGTATGATGAGTATATTTTGATGAATATGATATGATTGGTATAGTATTGATAATATTTTTATCTGTTGTATTGCTAAATAACACATTGCATGAATCGGGCACTTTTTTGCAAAAAAACTGCAGCTATATATACATTTATCGACCCTTTTTCGATAAATTCAAGCTTTAAAGTCAATGACATCTATTGCGGCAGTTTTTGTTTGACTTATTTATATAAAACCTTCGCATTGTCATGTCTTTAGGTACAATATTTACAATAACTTAAGAAATAGTATTGTTGAACATTTTAGACCCGTTTAACCTAACATTTAGCGTTTAAATTAGTCTAATTGATAAAAAAGCTGTTTGGCCTGTGGCTTTAAACACTGGCGCTAAGTAAAACTACACATTAACCCAAAACGGATTGTGTGTTTCTGAATCAGAAATAACCCTAGAAGTATTTGCCTGCATTCAGCGGAAAGAACTGTTCCACAACTTTCGGGCTGAATGGTATGCTCTCACAGAACATGTTCCTTGAGATGTCACAATTTATATAGCGAAAATATTTATGCTACTTCGCTACTTGAGCACTTTTTCGGCTAGAATGCGGCCTTTGTAACCTGATAATAAGAAACCATTCTTGGTACCAACTTGCAGTGTGCCATGATTGATATATGATGTATGATTGATGATGCCATGATGATATATCAATACTTTTGTATTGGTTGTTGGCATTACAGAATCCCGTAAAAGCGAGAATGTACCGCTTTACATCATTTAAATGTTAGAATGTCAATGATAGTATATTAAATTACCACGCAGAAAGATTCGACCCACAATCACTAACCCATGGCAGAAGAATAAGGTAGGGCAAAGAGATTCACCACACCGACAGCTAATGTCAAAATCACAAAATACAGTGCTGCCGTATCTTCAAAGAAAATTCCATGATTGTATCATTTATCCATTTTTCTTCCTAGCGTTTCTGATGAAGTATTTAACTTAAAAACGGGGAAGTACAAGTTTGTTATTTTAAGTAAACTTTAAAGCAGTGTCTTAAAATTTGCTGATGTAATAAAGCGACGTGGGCCATTCGCTTACAAATTCATTGGGGTATTCACGATTCAGTGCACTTGCCAGTGCAGTTGAGGACTTGTACACTTTACAAAAACAAAACACACGTGCGTCAAAAATGCATACAAGATTTAAATTCTTAAAGGGTATAAACAGGGTAAAAATTATAGAAAATAAAATGACTTTTTTTTCATAAGTTATTAGCTTACATCTTAGCTGTTCAATAATGATTACTAATCGTAGTCATTAATAATTTGATTATTTTTTAAAAATGTGATATAATTGATTAAGTACGATTCTTTTCTGTTTGTAATCGTAATCTAATAATTATGATTACTTCAGATAACGAAAATAATCAAAAAGAATCAAAAGCAATCAAGAAAAATAATCCGACTACTTAAAATAATTACTTTTGGTTCTGCTTGATTATTTTCATAATTTGAATTATTCTTTCGTAATCAATTACTAATCATTTACTTCTCCCTCAAGGATTATATAATGATTAAAATTCTTTTTAAAATACAGTAGAATTCACTTATAACGACCTCGGTTATATCAACATTTCTGCTATAACGTCGTATTCTTGAAGTCCGCATTTTCTAATTTCTCATTTCTTAGGAACTGAGTTCGCTTTTAACGTCGGTGGATATAACAATGAGTTCGCATAAAACGATGCAGTTTTTATAAAATATAATAAATATTTTCACATATAGTGACAACGAAACCATGTTGAGACTAGATTTGCTTACTTTTGATTTTTTTTTTATTTATATCTGTACATATTTGCAATTTTCGTTTTGTTGAAAGGGAAATAACCGTATAAAATTCACTGACAACAAAACTGCATGGCTTCATTTGCGCATTTGGTTTTGCTCAGTACATATTTGTTCCTTTAAGTTAATCTGGCGGCTTAAAAACGGTGAAGAATTTCTTGCGCCCTATTCTTCAATATCCATCATATGGAAACATAGGGAAAAGATAAGGACAACATCTCCTCAAAATGTAGAAAAAGCATTCTTTAATTGGTTTAAAATCCAAAGATCACGAAATATATCTCTAACCGATCATATTTTATAAGAAAAAGCCAATGATTTAGTTAAAATTTTAGGCAAAACGAATTTTTCTTGTTCAGAAAGTTAGATCTACCATTTTCGATAGCGACACTGCAGGTGATGTATCCCAAGGTGACTACAGAATTTATTCTCAAGATATTCTTTGAGATGGCTATAAGGACTCAGAAGAAATGTATAATGCTGATGAAACAAGGTTCTTCTTTAAACTCATGCCTGATAGAATTTACAATTTTAAGGTAAAAAGTGTACAGAAGGAAAAGTTGTGACGGTTCGTGTTACAGTTTTGGTTGCTGCAAACATGGATGGAAGTTTGAAAAGAAAAATATTTATTATCAGAAAATCAAAGAAACAAAAAAACTTATTGTATTTATTTACCCTAAGTTTTATGTTTTTATTTTTTCTATTGATAATAATTTTTTTTCTTTATAATAAACGAATTAAGTTAATATTGAACAAAAAAAAAAAAATTATGTGTGCATATAACGACATTCGGTCGTAACGACGAAATATTCCGGTTACTTCAGGGTCGTTATAACTGAATTCCACTGTATTACATAATTGATTACTAATCGTAACCGCAATTGAACAGCTATGGTTTACACCCCAAAGCATATGTAACTAAAGTTTCAAGTAAAAAGTCTGAACGTTAAGTATTCGAAAAGAGCGCCATATGCTTTCATGCTATACGAGCGCTCTAAGAGGCATAAAACCTTAAACGCCGCTTACTCAAAATCACTTTTTTGACCTGGCTTACAGAATTACTAAGACAGTTTTTGTCCGATCAATTTCATTCAATTTGGGTCTTATAGATAAAACGTGCTTCTTCAGCCTCTTGTAGCAGTTTTTTTAATATTTTTTCTATTCTTATAAACAATTTTCTATTGAAAAACACGCGAAAATGTTTTTTTCCAATGACCGCCATTTTTTTTTCTAAACGATATTTTGAAAATCCACTGCGTTAGGCTATAGCAAAATATACATATTCTAAAAATATTTTTCGGTTTTTGTCCTCAGATGATCCAACGGATTGCTGTCAACGCCACTGAGGCCAGATTGAAGAGGTGCCATTTTCAAACGACCGATATCCAAAAATATGCCCATTAAAAAAAATTAAAACATTTTTTGATGTATTCATTAATGTTCTACGGATGTGTACAAAGTTTGATATGAATCCATCAAACCGATTTCTTATTACAAGATAAACAAATACATCTAAAATTCGGACGATTACACTGTTCATACCCCTTAAATAAAAAAAAAAAAATACTTAAAACAAATAAAAAATTGTTATGTACCAGTGATAAATTAGTGAAAATTATACTTCGAAATCACAAAAAAGTTTATTTATTTAATTATGAATACATGTGTTCTTACTTTATCCTATTTACCCTAGTATAATTTCCCCTCAAAGCATTTGTCCCACAATAATCAACAATACTGAAAAGTGGCATCACTAAAACTAATTTTGACATTAGCTGTCATTCTTCTGCCATGCACCAACCTAGTCTAATGAGTACAGCGGACGTTTCTACCACGTGATGGTGAATTTCTAGAACTGGTACAGAGGTAATAAATTAGATATTCTGCTTAAGGATATTTGTTTAAACTAACTAACTTTAGAAGAAGAGGAAGGAAACTCAAGAATTAATTTTAAAAAAATAACATCCGATACAGAAGGTTAGTTATTTTGTATAAATTTGTAACTAGTTTTTGCGCCAGTATTTAAGGTAAATATTATTGCATCAAAAAGCTTACATGTTTTTGTTTTATACAAAAAAATGTCACTTTGTTTTATGGGATCAAATTGTTTCACCTAAAAACGCTAAGGCCAATCAAACAAAGTTTTTCTAACAGAAACTGCATTAACATATACTAAAACCTAAAACTTTGAATTTCTAGTGTATTGGCCTAAGGATTTAAAAACGGTAAACGCCATCAAATTCAAAGTCCTCGAACTTTGTTAGCCCGCTAACTCCCAAGTTTTTTAGATATTTAATTAAATTTCGAGCCATGCCATTTTTTGTTTCAATATATTGAGTAACATTAAAATCAAGTACTTCCATTAGGGTTGTATGGAAGACGATCATTATAGTTTGTTTCGATATAAACCAAGTTTGTATTAAAGTTGAATGCTTACTTTAACTCCAAAAATTTTTACTTTTGCTTTTCAAGAGATTTGCAACGTTTTTATATGATATTTTTGTGTTTAAAATGTATGGTAGTTATATTTTATCAAAATGTTTAATCAAACTCCAAAATAAGAACTATCTCACCAAACTAAAAACTGAAACTGCACACCGCGATTGCTTTGTGAGTTTGGTTGTGAGAACATAAAAAAAATTCCTAAAGAAAAAATTCACAAAATTGAAGATGTGATAGGGTTAAGTGCACCCCTAACGCCCCGTTTTTTTTATAATTTTTTATGCCGGATCTGAAAATCGACCAGGCACATACATTTTTTTACCTCCATACAAACAGACCCAGCATAATATATTTTACTTTGCTCGCTTAGACATGTCTAGTCGTATTACGATGAAACGGTTGCTTTTACGTTAAAACTGTTAAGAACATTTTTGAAGAGAACTATATGATCTACAATTCTCTTCACACAATATTTACTGTCTGACAAACAGGAGCGGAAATATTGGCGAATAACCAGTTTCGGTGAACTTTGAACCTAAATATCTTTTGGCGCCTACATAGTATCGAAGAGAACTTTTGTCAGGTTACTTATTATACTTAAATACAGGTGTTTCGAAACAAAAAAGTTGTGTCAGAATTTTTCCTAAGTAAAATGCTTATTTCACTGGGCTGTGCAAGTAAAAGTGCAGAGAATTGTAATCGGAAATAATAATCGGATTTATATGAAATTCAGATGTGTCAGAGAGAACGAAATTTAAGGGGATATGTTTTTTCAGCAAATTTTCTTAATAAATGAGGTGCCAAATTGATTTAATCACAAAATCGTATGGAAAAAAAGAAAAAAGTGCCACCTCTAAATGTTTACCAATTGAGTTGCACTTCGCAGGGAGGAAGATCTATAGATAGGGAAAAAGCTGCATCCTCGAAAAACTTTTTTTTGGTGAACCGCCCCAATATATGTATATTAAGATGCCTCAATAAAAAAGTTACCATTGCCACAGACTAAAAGTGGACCTTGATCTATTTTATGACGATTCCCAAAATATTTTGGCAGTCATGATAACTGTATTTTGAAATAACATCCATTACCTCATTAATTCTAATGCGATCCTCACTATCAAGATATAGTTGAAACGATTTTGAGTGCTAGCACTGATTCCTGATTCAAAATTGATCAAACTGATACACATAAAAGCTAAAATATTTATTATAAAATATACTGAAAAAAATATTGGAAGAAATTAAAAAATAAAATAAAAGTAATGAGGTTATTTGAATTTTGAAAGTTTTTGTATGGAAATAAAGTAAAAAATTATCAAAAATATGCTTGAAAACAGCGTAATTTTTAATCCGATTGTAAAAATTAATAAATTTCTTATGCAGATTGAAAAAGATTTTTCCGGCCTATAATTTCTGACAGTTTATTTTGTTACAACTAATTACGCCAGCCAATGAAACGAAAAACATTATTTTTAGAGGTTATTTCAAAATGGTTTAGCTCACTGGTGGTAATCATTAAAGCCAAAAAATTTTAGGAATCGTCATAAAATAGATCGAGGTTAATTTTTAGTCGGTGGCATCGACAAACTTTTTTTTTTCTATGGAGGTCGAGGCACCTTTATGTATATATTTATATTTATTTGAATATATTTCATATATTGTTCACTACTATCTAAGATTATTTTTTTTTTCAATTTAAATTTTTACACAAATCAACGCATGATTTATAGCAAGAGCAACTTTTTCACATACGCTGCAATCTGTATATAAAGAAATATATATAAATTTACTGCCGCAGACGCTGGCGCAGACAAAAAAACAAACAAACAAATATACCAAAAAGCATATGTTCTTCTTTTTTCCACAGCCTTTCTGATTTTCCTCTTATGACGGATGGCCCCTTGAATGTTTCACCAGCGCTTTACTGCCAGGGTATATGATCATTACATCGACTATAGCAAAAAAGAACAACAAAATTAAAAACAAATAAATGAAAACAGTTGCATCCATATCGCACGCTGATATACTCTTACGTTTCGTCGTTGCGCGTGCAATACCGCGTATACACTTGCACATACACACATACTGTGATAGTAAAATTTAACAGGAGTGCAGAAAACAATTAAACTATTAAATGGATTTTTAACTGAATTAAACAGTTATTGAAATTAGATATTTGTTTTGTTCGCAAGTAAGCATTTAAAAAAAAAATCAAAATAATTGAATCAATCATGAACGATCAAATTGAAAATTAAATTAATTTTGGACTTTTTGCAGTATAAGCGGTATTGCAAGTGGCGGATACGCGGTATTGCACGCGCAACGATGTTTTGTATTTGGGTTCGTTTGCTTTATAATGATTTGAGAGCCACGGCTCGCTTTCCACGTGTTATGCTGTGTTGCAAACATTGAATAACAAAACACCGCCTTGCATATTTTTCAGGAATATTTAAAGAAATTCAGTAACCCAAAAGAAAGTAATTTTATCAAAAATTATATAAATTAAAAACAAAAATAATATAGTTACTTTTTTAAATTTTTGAAATCATAGAAGAAAATATTTAAAACTTTTTCTTAAAACACGGTTTTAATATTATACTTTAAACTGAAGAACTTTGTACCTTCTTTACTCAAGTTAAGTCAAGGCGTAGATTAAAATATAAAGAGATGTTACTTCATTTTTCCCTTAAGTCAACGTCTACAAAATGGAATACCGAATAAACCACCTCTTTCGAAAGCTTTGTGATTATCACATAAACCTATGAATTCTTTTATTGCATTTTAATATAAAGTTTTAAATTAATATCCAACAATAATAAAAAAAAAATCAAATCCTAATCTTTAACAACTTAAGAATTTTAAAAATACTCAGTAATCAATAATGACAGCAAAAATAAATATCATATTGTTAAACTTTCTACAAAATATAAAAATTTTATTACAATTTTATCACAGCACAAAAATTGTAAAATTCAAATACCAATTTCTACAGTATTAAAAATAAAATCGTAAAAATTGCCTACATAAAAACTTTTCAAAAAACACGGCAACTATTTAACTGAAAAACATAACTTATCTTAGTTTATGTCATAAAATTTTATGATGCAAACATAAAAAATAATGAAAGAAGGATAGATTCAGCTACGATCGGTCAGCAACGGCCATAAACCTTGATGAAATGACATTTTTTCAGTTCATTTCGAAGACGTTAACAGCTTTAAAGACGATATTTGTATAAATAAATAATTTCAATTTTAAATTTTCCTTCTTAATGGTATAATGTAAAAGATACTTGACCTGGTGGTGATTCAAGCAAAGATTTGAAATTATGACTCACGAGATTTTATGTTAAGCATATATATGTTTCAACAATTATTACTCGTATTAAATACTATTAACGAGGTTTAGGTTTTTTGTGTATATAAAGAAAACAATAATAAACAACAACCCTAGCAGTGTATTTGTCGGTGACTATCTCACAACTCATTACCAAGTAAGCATTACTTTTGGAAAAAAAGAGCAAAAAATAGTGTGTCTTCACTGGCTTTTAAGTTGGCATATTACATTTTCTATTTCAGAAAATTAGAATAGTTTGTGAAGAAGTAATGCAACTATGTTTGTTTGTCATTTTCTCTTTCAATAGGTATATGACAAAAAACGCATAATGAAAAATTGACATAACATCATAACGAACGCACATTCTTAGCAAGAAAAAAAAACAGCTAATGGGTTAAAATAAAATTTAAAAAAAAGAAAAGACTTAGAACTCTGATGGGTTTTGTTAAATTTTGGGATAAAGAGATAGATGTTGAAAAAATATGACATTTTAAAAAATAATTTTAATACTAATTACGTCTCTATTACTAGAGATATGTATATCAATCACGTAATCACTTTTTAGTAATGATGAAAGATGGCAATTACATTTCACCTAACTTTTTAAGTCTTAAATAAAAGGCTTTTCTGCATAACAATAGTCGTCATTAAAAGGGCATTTATTCTTCATATATTTGGAATGTATTCCTTTCGCTACTGGAAAATATCTGTAATAAGCTCAGAAAACTTATTAGCACTATTCATACTCATAAGCAGTATTCAGTATATCCTGGAAATCATCTAACTTATACTCACCTCCTATATTAGAGTATACAATATTAACGAAAAATGTTTCCTCAAAGTATTGAATTTCTTATGCAAGAGATTAGTAGTTGATTTAATACAAAAAATTAAAAAGTTGCTCAAAGTATAAATTAATAAAAAAAAAATTTCAAAGAATACGGTTTCATAGTTTAATTTCATAATGTTTCCTTGAAATTCATTCCGTTATCTCATTACTCAACTATGGTAGAAGAATACAGGTAGATGCACCAGATAAGAGCGTACTGCCGGAAATGTCAAAACGAAGCAAAAATTTTTATTTATTTTCTTTTGTTTCCATTCGCCAAACAGCTAAATTTGACAGACATGGCAGTATGGAAAGAGAGCACAGTCAACGCTGCAGCTACCTCTATCCCTTTACCATATACTCAACGCTTCATAACGTTTGAGGACGCTGAGTGAGCGAGCTAGCATCAACGTTATGAAGCGTTTAGTTCAAATAGCCATAACTTCTAAACTAAAAAAACTGCACTCTTTAAAATTTTTCTTTATACTTTGAGCAATATTTGTGGTTTTCTCAAGATTTTTAATGATTTAAAAAATACTTTTATCACAATTTGTATTTAGTTAGTTTAGCAACAAACAAATATTGTTTAAATCAATGCATAACAAATACCAAGATAAATACAAAACAAAAAAAGGCCTCTCATAAAGACAAAACAAAAAAAGACAAAACAAAAAAAGGCCTCTCAGCTATTAATACAAATAAGTTAAAAATTAAAAATTTTCGACTCAAAGTTTTGAGAAAAGATTGTGCTAATGAATAGCTACCGATGTAGCGTATTTATTAAAAAACCAGTCGAAAAAAAGTGATACATTTCACGAATTCTAACGCATATACAATATACATATAGTGAAATTTTTTATAGTGACAGTTTGAGAAATGTTTTCATAAATCTGTGTACATTTGACAAAACGACTTCTCTCGAGACAAGACTTTTTTCCAATTTTTTGGTAGTATATATAAAAATTTAAAGCGCTTATTTTGGTCTTATCGCCGCATTTCTACGAATTTTAGAAGATAAATTAAGAAAGTGGCAAAGCGACCCCTTTCAGATTTTTTCTCAGTTGCAATATGGCAAAACAACTTCTTCTATCAGACAATTCAAAAAATTTTAAGACGGCCATTTAACGACTATTTGACAAAACAACCTGTCTCCTCTTAGTGCAAGCACATATTCAACAATTCCCTGTTGACAAAACAGCTTCTTTCAAAAGAAGTCGTTATGTCAAAAGAAAAATTTAAAAAATTCACCACTTGTCTGAGACATGTTGAGTTTTTAATCAGTTCATCGCGTGTGTTCATTGCGACAAAACGTCCTGTGTCGGTACAAGTTCTTTACTAAAAACGAAATTGATAGAAAAAGTTATTCTTATCTAAACACAAGTGCTTTTTGTAAAAAGGAACAAAGAAATAAAACAAAATAGAAGCTGTTTTTTTTGCTAAAATAGATTTAAAACCAATTAATAAAAATTCGTTGAAATGAAACGAGTTAAAAAAACTAGCCGCCATGGCCAAAAAAGAGAAAAAGAAGCCGTAAATGCTCTTTTATTAACAGCCAAAAAACATAAAACAGAAATATGAATATTGAAATAAATTAAGAAGCAACTAGAACAGATGGCAACCTACTGCTTTGAAGAGTCATATGATTAGCAGCCATACAATTCATAAGAATGAATTCCAAAATCTGCACATTCATATGCTGGTTTAAACAGTGAGAGTTGATCACAGCTTAATCACTCAAAGACTACTGAAGAGGAAAATGTAGCGATTTCCGAAACATACTGTCTAGTCAGCTAAGTGATTGACTCTATACAGAGTTGTTGTTGTTGTTTTTGTTGCCTTCTTGAAAACTTACTTGATCTAAAGCTCACAATCTTAATTCAGAAAACTCTTCGGCTGAAAGGTATGTTGCCAACGATGAAAATTTCGCATATGAAAGTTGAAAACGATGGAGTTCCCAAAATTTCTTTCATAGCGATTGATTGGTTTTACAACAACTTCACTAATCGAGCGTTTCCACTGTCTGAACGAACGAAGAATTCATCGCGAACAAAACGTAGCGATGAATTCTTCGTTCGCTCCAACCGTTTCCACTGCACGGACACAAGTAGCGAACATTGGTAAGTTGCCATCTTGTTCGTTCGAGCATTGAATTTAAAATGTTTGCGATATTGAAAACTAAAATAGTAACAAAACTTGACACAAATAAAACAGTGTTCCTTTGTCTTAAGTTTTTAATTTATTTTGTTCCTTTTTTGTTTTTTTCTACGTTATTAACTACCATTTCAACAAATCTACTACTCTATTCACAAAGAAACACCGGATTCGCTCAAAATGTTCGAGCGCCAGCCGATCAGAACGACGAAATTTTCGTTCGTTTGTGCTGAGAAAGTGTTTCGACTGTACGAACAGCGCTCTCACCAAACTGTGGAAACGCTCGATGCCGTGGTTATGCTAGCCAAACATGTTTGGTTTTCATTTTCGTTAATTTATTCTCTTCGCTGAAATGTTTGTTTGGTGGTTATGCTATGTTTGTTGCACAGTTGCATATTATATAAAAATAAGTCGAAACACAAAGAAGAAAAACCCTTTTTGCATTTTTGTATACAATTTTAGGCACATTATTCATATATACTATAAAATGCAAAACGAAATTAGCGAATTAATTCAAATTGGGATTGGTTATGAAAGGGGCATTCATTTATAAGGCTGTGGCACTTGAGAGCGAGCTCGGTCAAACTGTAAGAATGGATGAAAAGAAATGAAGAAAATGAATGCTTAGAATAGGGAAAAGCACAGTGACAGTTCGAGCAAAGGCAGAAAAAGAGTGCATTTCTCTCAAGTGCTACAACCTTATAAATGAACCTTGACCACGGCATAAGAAAAAACCATATCTCTTGATGTTGTTGTTAGTGATGATATATGTATATGTACACTATTGCAACAGCACCAAAGCAAAATAAGTATCGAGATTGTAGTGTTTTCATACATGATTTCATACATACTCGCATTTACACCCATTTGCATTCTCATTCATATCCTTAATCACATTTTCATCTTCACATATAAAAACACTTTGCTATTTGCACTTTAACTTTTAAATAATTTTTAGATTTAAGTTATTAAAAATTATATTGTGATCTATTATTTAAATTATAACATGAATTTTAATTGCGAACTTTAGATCAAGTAAGTTTTTAAGGGCGGGGTCTGGGTTTTCACTTTCGAAAAATCGATTTTTTTTTTTTGTTTTATCTTATTGTTTAACATTTCAAGAATATGTCCTCAAAATTTTAATCCGATCTAAGCAATATTCTTGAAGTTATTGTTTAATTAGTCTCGGGGCCTTTAACGCTCTAACTCTAACAGCTAAACTTTAAACGCGTTTTTCTCAAAACTACTTTTTCAAAGTCCGTGTTCACTGCCATTTGAAAACTACTCGACCGATTCATTTCAAACTTTGTACACATTTTCTTCATATAAAATACCTCCCCCCTACGTTTAGTAAAAATTTTTTTTTTAACATTAAGGGTGTTTCCCACCCACAAAATGGCGGAAATTTTAGTCGAAAATAACGGTTCACACTTTAGATGGCCGCCAAAAATTTTTAAATTAAAAAAAAAATAATCAGAGAACGTTGGGGGGAAGATTTGTTTATAATTTAACTAAATTTTTATGGTTTTTCATTTTCAGATAATTTCCGGCCGAGTTACAGTGAACACCGCAAATTGTTTTTTTTTCAAGACGTCCTGGGGGAAGCTCTGTCACGGGCTAATGATTTAATATTTTTGCATGAAAAATTTACAGAACATAGTCAAAACTATGCTCAATAATGTATAGAAGGTTTGAATAAAATTGCTCAATCGATATTTGAGATAAAAAATCACAAAAAAAGTGTTTTTTTTTACGCTGAAACCCAGACCCCTCCCTTAAGAAGGCATCAACAACAACAACAACAACTCTGTATAGAGTCAATCACTCGAGTCTTAGTTTGTACAAGAAACAATTATCAAAAAATTAAAGCCGAAGGAGAACATTCGGTTGAAACTGATCCGGATATTAATGAAGAAGATATATAATTACAATAATTTATCTGTACTAAAAATGTAATTTTTTTATTGTTCGCTATATTACTTTTATATTTTAAAGTAAATTTACATGTTTCAGTTTAACTTAACTAAATGTTTCTTGTTATTAAAAATTAATCATATTTTTCATTATTATTTGGCTATTTGAGTCGTTTGAGTCTTTTGGCTATTTGAGACAGACAGTTTTGGATAAATAAACGGACATCAAGACAGACAAAGAGCAACTAAGACATTTAAATCCATTTTTTTTGTTTTTTCTATGTTTTAAAATCGTAACTAAGCACTAAAAAAACAAACTAAACGAAGTTAGCAATTATAACGTTACACTTGGACAGTTAGAATAGTCATAAATATTTAACAACAAAGCCAAGTGTACAACAGCCTCCAATGGTACTTACTTTCAACAAACTGCAACAAGAATAGTGATACACATTTTTCCGGCTTGTATTCAAAAAATGAAATACAACTTTGTAATAAAACTTAAATATTTTTTGCCAAAATAACTTCTTTCGAATATTTTCCTACATTTCAATTCGACAAAACGACTTGTCTTCATATAAATCACTTAGATAATTTCTTTTCTTTTTTCTTTTAATTTTCTTTTTTAATAAAAATAGTTTTGACAAAACGACTTGTGTGATAAAAGTTATTTTTTTGTGTTAAGAATCCATTTGACAGATTATCTTATCTCTTTCATTTTCAGTTGCAAAGAAAACTATAGCTATTAGAGGAAAAGAAAATATCGCAAAATGTTTTCTTTATATAAGTGTATAATGTGTAAGCATAAGATTTCTTTCTATTACTATTTAAAAAAGGCATTTTGTTAGGCATTTTAACATTTTTCTCGCTCTCCTGAAAAGTTGATGATTTAGAGAGAAGCTGTTTTGTCAAATGTTCACAGAAATTATTTTAAACAACTAAGACTACGTTTAAAAGTTCTATCAAAAATAAATCATTTTCCGAAATATGCATAAAAAGGCGTGTAAAAAGTTGCACTAGATGGCTAAAATTTCTGACAAAAATATTTCTCATAAATTTTTACTAAACATAAATTTTGTAAACACAATAACTACGTCAAAGGCAAATACAAAGTTGTTGTCTTAGCGAACTGATAGTGCTTATAGTGTGCGCTTACTGACGCTTACTTTTTGCAGCTGATTTTGAAATATTTTGGTATAAATGGTTTGTATATAGTACGTTTTTTGTTTGTTTATTTTTGCATTCGAAGCATAAAAAAGCCACATGATTTCGTGCATACTTTTCAAAGTAACCAAGTAACCTCAAACCAAGTGAAGAGAAACAACTAGTGAGGAAACAAAAATGCGAAAAAACGCTGCTGAAACGCAAATTCAGCCACTGCAAGCAGCTTCAAGCTGCTCTAAGTCACTTGCCGTTGTAGCTTCTGTCGACTTTTTTGCAATTGATGCACAGCCGCGAATAATGTTGTAAGCAACAAAATTGTAATTGTTCACTTTTAATTTGTACATTTTACAAGCACTTTTATTAATCTTTTTTCATATTTGTTTTGGATATGCACTAAAAACACCCCAAAATGCTTAACTGCTTACTCAATTCTGTTTTTATATAATAAAAGAGAGTAATTTTAACAGGTTTTCGCCAAAAAAACACTCTAAAAAAATGTCGCTTACAACGTTATTCGCAGCTGTGTTTCAATTGTATTCTGGTAGATTTTGTTGCCTTGTTGCTGCGTTTTTATTTTTTTTTTTAATAAAAAATAAGTGCAAAAATAAAATTATTTTGAAAAACGTGCATCAGCTGCTGACCCAAGATTATAAGATTCTATGATTCAGCTGAGTCTCACTTCAAGCTACTGCAAGCCGCTTTAAGCCACTTGCTGTTTCAGCTTGTTTCGAACTTTTTGCAATTGTTTTCTGATGTCTTTTGTTGCCAAATGATTGATTTTTCAAATGAAAAAATTTAAAGGCTGATCAAAACAAAAGCTGCTAATTGTTTTTATTTTTATATTTTTACCCATTGCTTTTGATCCCAAGAAAAAGGAAGAAAAGGTACAACAGCAAAAAAAAAGTAATATGTATTTATTTTACTGGAGCTTTTCTTGATGCTTTTTCTATTTTTTATGAAAGTTAAGTAAGCACCATATATAATTAAACACTGTTCCACCGAGCGAGAAAGCAACAATCGGCATGCTTAATACCAGCGCACAAGTCGCTTTAAACTGCTTGCTCGACTTGTGCTATACCAGAGCTCGGCATTTCGAGTCAGCGCGTGTTAAGAGCTTTTCTGTAGCCACCCATTATGTATGGCTACGGTGATCATCCGTTCTATTTTACGCAGAACAGTTGCGTTCTTAAGGCGCTTGTTCTGTGTATCTTTTTTTTTAATAAAAAATAAAAAAATGTTCTATTTAATGTTTTGCTTTCATGAGCCATACAAATCAAAAAGTTTTTACAATGGCTACTCTTTGCTGATCCATATGTTATCCAATGGCTACTCTTTGCTGATCCATATGTTAGTTGTTATCGATATTAATTGCAGCATTTAAAAGAAATTTGTGACACTGTTGATGTAGAATATTAAAATTTCTGAAGCCAGAAATCGGACGAATTTTAAAGCTCTTTAAATCAATAAAGAAATATTTTAAAGAACAACCTCACTGTCCAAGCATTTTACAAAGTTATTTAAAAATTCTGCCTCAGAAATGTGGCTCTTGTTTGCGTATTGTCAAGCATCTCTATTCCATAATAACATTACACAGATTGAATCGCAGAATATTTGCATGGCAGAAGTTACCTTGAAGAACTTAAATTGAAAATTACAGAAAGTAGAGATGAAATTTTTTACCTCTCATAATAATGAAAATAGTTTCGGAGTTAAAAAAAAACAGAATCTGAAAACATAAGTAATATTAAAGACCATGCCAAAAATGTGTAAAATAATTGCATTGATTATCTAAATCAGTAGGATCATGCATTTAAAAAGGTTGAAGTGATGGAATAGGTACTGCTGCGTACAGTGTCATCTTGGCATAAGGTTGAAAGAAACTTTATGTGTATTATGGAAAAGAAAAGAGACATTTAAATAAATGACAGCGAACTATTTGATGAGTTTACGTGTGTTAAAAATTATGTAATTTCAGAAAAATTAAAGGAATGGACGGACAGTGAAAAGCTAGTCGACAGTAAATGGGTTGAAATATTTAAAAATTTTATAAAAAATTACCTTTTCAAAATACTTTCAAAGCAGAAGAATTTAATTTGTGTTTACCGGGTTCAGATGCTCCCACCGAAAGATTATTTTCTATATTAAACAATATATCGCTACCTTAATATAGAAAGGTCCTAACTAAAACTTAATAAAATTATAATTTTGCGGGTCCGAATTTCCTTGAAATGGATTTTTTTATTTAAGACACTAACCAATTCAATGCTGTAGCAATATTTTTGCACCAATTTTTTTCTATAGCAATGCTTTTTTGCAAAAATCTGTAAAAAAATTTATTTTGAAAAAAAAATTAGTTAGGGCCTTTCTATATTAAGGTAGCGAAATGGACTAACGAAAAATCTTAAATAAAAATTGATATTAAAAAATCTGTTTTAATAACAAGATGCAACTTATCTGCTTTAGAGTTTCAGGATTGTTTTCAAAGTGAAGATAACATTATTAAACAAATTTTTTAATTCAGAAAAATAACACTAATTTGCATTTGATGCATATATTTTTGTTATACTGTATAATTCAAATCAAAGCCAATAAAAACTGATTTGTTTTTTTTCAATTTTTAATAAAAAAAGAAACACGTTCATATAGACAAAATTTTTGTTCTATTTTTTTAATTTAAATCAATGGTGACATGCTGGCAGACGGCCGAATGCTATAAACTGCACTATACGCACTTTGAGCCTATTCATATGAGTGTATGTGCAGCGTTTTTCATCTCTCCTTCTCTGTTCGGCTTGGCAAAGCTCGGTATATTCTTATTTTTTATGCTGTAACCTCGTTTTTGAGCTATTGATTTCGTTCAATCTTTGCATAATACATTTTTTTGATCCAAAGAAATAATTTTTACATTAGTTAAAAAAAAGTTAACGATTAGTAGGTTTCAGTTCAAACTTTTGAAAAAAGTTCATTAAGAAAAATAATACCCGCAGAATTTTTTAATGTCCTCAAATAAAGAATCCATGTTAAAATTTCATCAAATCGGGCCACCCAAATTTATTGAAATGGAAAAAATTACTTAAAAGGATTTAACGAAAATTAACAGATAAGCCATATTAAATTTATTTCAATACATATATTAGCCCAGATGCATAATTCACCGAATAATAAATTATTAATTAAATTTTAATTAAAAATAGCAAAAAAAATTGTTTCTTCTTTTATCGAAAATTTTTATGAAACAATTCGAAATCCAAAAGATAACTACTTTTTTAAATAATATTCAGAAATTATTAATTAATAAAATTTGTTTTAAAACATTGCAATTAAAAATAATTTCTTAACAAATAAAACTTTACACAGTTGCATTGCTTCATATATAATTACGTGTTGCAAGCTATTGTACCTATCTAACATGCTTCACTTCAAGTTGTAGCGCTAATAAAATGCATGCCATGCAATAAAATACCAATCAATATATAAATTTTATGTGCATAACGGTAAACAGAACCAACGCTCAATGCATTCCCATGAACAGATACTTAAATGAGCATGGGAAATTTGTTTACACATACACATATACATATACATACAAACAATGCAGCTACCGCTGAAATGCAACTCATGTTAATGAGAATTTTGTGAAATTAAACAATTTTTAACCAAAAAAAATTTTTAACCAATGCAAATAATATTTTGTTTACCACTTTTTTACATAGTAGGTGTTTTTGTATTTTTCATATTTTTGTTGTTGCTTAACGAAATCACGTTTCAAAAATAACTTAAAACATTTCGTTTATGTCAATTTTTGCTTTTTAATTTGTGTTGCCATAAATTTGTTTTTCCCCATTCAATGTTGCTCTCTGTTGTCAGCTGTTGATTGAAAATTATGTTTACATTTTTAATAATTGAAGGGTTTATTGCAAGAACATGATAAGTCACATAAAAAATATTTTTAAGTAATCAACTCTAAGGTTTTGAAAAAATTTATTTTTGTTTGAAGAAATGGAAACTTTTACAAATAGGTTTGAAAATTAATAAGAAATAGCCAAAATCTCTTCAGTGGCTGTTGGCACAGCATTGCCTAACAAATTGATTTTTTTGATCATGTGGCTTTTCACGTTATTGCAATAAGCCCTTCAATTCATAAAATTTAAACTTAATTAACATACGAATGGACAACTAACTTATGTGTATGTGTATTTTATGTTGATTTGTAAAATTTTTTTCTATTTTATTTCCGGTGAGATTTCTCAAATTTGAACTTCCCTCATTACATTTATTACTTCGAGTCTTATTATTAATAATTTACTCGTTTCATTTTTGCATGTAAGGCATTTTGTTTTTATAATTTTTTGCTGTTTCTTTTTTTTCCATCATTAATTAAACTTTTCCCATGATGCTGCATTAATTACGCGACTGGCTTCATTTGCTTCCATAAAATTGACATGTGTTGGGCGCTGCACTGGCGTGAACTCCCAGCAAGCCAATCGGTACGAAAACGGTACGTTTTATTACCCTCTCGCTGTGTGTGTTCATACATTTCTGCTACTGAAAACAGCATGAAAACGGTACGTTTTACATATGAAATGAAAATTCGTTACGATATAAAAAAAAACTGTGCAAAAAATACTTGCATAACGGTACAAAAACGTATCTTTGAAATGTTATGAAAAAGGGCACTTTTAAAAGCGCTGAAGCGGACCGTTTCGTTGTTACCAAAGCATACACTGTGCGTGGCATAAAAACCTACCGTTTCAATAATATTCAAAAACTAATTCCCGATTTTAAATAAATTGTAAAAAACTTTTATATTATGTTTCTAATTCGTTGATTTATTACTTAGTTTTTATTGTATTTTTAAATTTTATAATTTTTCACATATGTATTTTTTTAAGATGCTTAGTAAGAATATAAAATCAAAAGAATCGACGAAAATTACAAAATTAGTTATTTTTAATAAGGACATAAAATCAATAAACATTTCCGTAATGATTTATGATGCATTAATTCAATTTCTTCGCTTCCGCAATCACTTGCAAACTCATATAAATTGCAGTCATTTTCTGGAAGCAATACCTAAAAAGCAAAATATTTTCCTTTTTAGGTATTTTAATTTGCATAGAATTAAATATTTCTAAAGCTTTCCTTTTGATGCTTTTATTCAGTTGCATTTAAATTTTTTATGTTAAACAATTATCACCTCTTTCACTTAGAACAGAACAAATTATTTTTATTTAGCGGCAAAAATAAATTAACCAATATACTGCAACTCAACTTCACAACTGAACTACTTTGATTTCAATACAACATTCAATGCATGTTTTAGAGTTTGATGGAGAACGGTTGGAAAAGAAAGATTAGAAAAGACAAGAACAAACGAGGCTAGCGCATTATGCGGATTTTAAATACATTTCAATTCAGTGCTTGAAAAATATAAAAAAGGACTTTACAATTATATAGAGAACTGTTTAAAGGTACAAACACATGCCGTTTTCATACCAGCAAATCAGATACTGCCGTTTTTAACTCCGTTTTGCTGGAACAGTCAGTTTCATGGCTTGTTGGGCTTTAAATGCATACCACTGCACTACATTTTGATGCACACACACACATACATACACACACACACACACACACATACACACGAATGTCTGCTACAAGTGCCTGTGTATTTAGTGTGCAGCAAATACAAACTAATGACTTAAATAGCGGCATAAAATTTTAATGACTTTAATGGCAAGTATTTAATAAAAGATGAGCTTGAAAATATAGATTAAACCGCTAAGAACTGATGAGCGGATTATTATGTATGTTATATCTATATGATAATTAAGTTGATCTTTAAATGACTCCTGGAATCATTATATTAAAGTTAATATTTTTCAGGAGTTTGACGAAAATGGCATTTCTAGAAATGCCTTTCCATGGCTTGATTTCTTAGAAGCTAATTACCGCTAGTACTAAATTCATATCTATAAAATCTTTCTCACACAAAATTGTATCAGATAAACAGATTCACGAGTGTACACAAAAAAAATGCTTATTTATCCATCCCCATCAAATCCTTGAATTTCTTTTCGAAAGAAATTATGTTAAATCTTCTTATGAAAAACAAAACAGCAGTTAGCGTTAAGTGTTGATTTCATAGTAGCAAATATCTTTTATCAGTACTCAGAAAATCTCCAATTTTTAAAAAAAACTTATTCACAGCTGAAATAATTATTTTCCTGTTAATCTTTTAGGTTGCATTAAAAAAATATCGTGTCGGAAAAATGTACTAAAAACTTTAGTAAAAATTTCAAATCATTTCAGCTCTTCTTTGTTTGGGCTGTAGCAGTTTTAATGCACTTTACTTTTCTTATCGTCTTTAGATTAATCCCATGTTTTTGGCAGCGCAAACAAAAACATCGTCAAAACAAAGTAACCCTGAACCGCTACCAATTGCTTTGCACAAACTAAATGCAAACAACGTTGCAAAGCCACAGATACAAGATAAATATTGTAAACAGTTATTAAAATTATTCTCCTATCATCGGGTATTTTTTTGCCTTAAAATGAATTTGATATCGCTTGGATTTTACTTGTACAAAGTTAAATAGATTTAATTGTTTTTACGCTTTATGACTTTGTTGCTTATCGTTTCACTTTAAACAGTGGAATTTTAGCACAATTGTGCAAAATATTTACTAAAAATTACTGTCATCAAATTAAATGTAAGGTTTGCTCACAATAAGAGCAGTATTTTTTTTAGCACTTCTGTTACCTTAAGAAAAAGTCACACTTGTGATCTTAAGGTCACAAAATGATAAAGATAAGACATTTATGTAAGAACAAAACTTTCTTTATTAATTTTTTTAAATTCTTATGTATTGTGATAAACTCTAAGCTTTTATTGAAAACTTTAAATAAGACAAAAGTAGCATTAAGAATTAATAAAAAGCAATACCTACTTAATATAAATTTCTTTGAATTTGCGAAAAATTAATTTTACAAATTATTAAAAAAACTTTTTAACAAAAAACAAAAACTTACTTCAAAATCACTGCAAATGAAAAATAATTTTAAATAATTTTTTCTATTATTGTAGTTTCTTGGTCGAATTGAATAATAAATTTGTAACATTGGAAATTTTATTAATTCTATTTTATTAATTTGATTTATCATAATAAATATTTTGTGCGCCTGTTACTCGCTGATCTTAATTTCAGGACTTAAATCTCGTTTGTATTGGCAGTGCAGGGATGGTAAAAAGGTAATGATTGTGTGGAAAAGATTAGCGCCGACTTCAAAGCTTTAATATTCATTAAGAAATTAATAAATTTATGATAATAAAACAAATTAGAATAAAGTTAAAATAATAAGATTTCCATTATAATAATATATATACAAAAATTATCAAATTCGACAAAGAGGAGAAATAATTTAAAATTATTTTTTGCTTCGTAGTGATTTTGAAGTGTTTTTTTTTTTGTTAAAAAGATTTTATTTCTTTCTTTAAAGAGAATATGATAAATTTTGAAAATAACTAAACCCACTCTTGTAACGAATTTTACTACCCTAGTGTCAATACTATTCGAGACACAGTATTTTTCTTATATTGCCCATTTGTCAAATACCGCCCAATTTTTTAAACGGGCCCCTCCGTGATTAATGTCTCTATCTGTGAACAAAATATTACGGCAATCGGGAGAGTGCTTTAGGAGTTATTGATATACATACAAAGATATATTAAAAGAAAAAAAAAATATATAGTTACCAACGAACTTGAGAACCTCTTCCTTTTTGAAGAAGGTTAAAAATAGACACGAACTCACAATTGATCAAAAAAGAGCTGATGGTCACTGAATGACCATAAAGCTCACACACGTAAATGATTGCGTTGCCACTTATTTGATGAAACCAAAATCTTTTTTAAAGCTTTTAATATTTTTACTTTCAGGAATTATGAGCAAACAAAACACAAAATGGTCACGAAATGATTTGAAGGTATCATAAGTTCTAAGTAACTAAACACAGCTTGGTTAAACGAAAATTTTTTAACAAACTATAATAACCAGGTTAGAATATGTTCTTATCATATTTTTCAAAAATAATCAGTAAGTTGTTAAAGATCTGATTGAACGAAGTGACTTCTTTATTAGCGGAGTTTTAGACACTTTGCTTTTTTTAAAAAAAAAGATCAAAGAAACAAGGCATGCGCCATATAAAAACAACGTTTATTAGAGGAAAAATTGATAATAACCATTGATAATTGATAATTGATAGGAACCATTCGTGAATTATCGATTAGGCGGAACAAACGTGAACGACAATTTGAATTGCTTATAACCAAGACTAGTGTTATGCCTTAACCTCGGCAAGCATTTCCAGCCCTATGTTGTTCCTGTCCTATAATTCCACATTTTCCATAATATAGTTGTAGATAATTTTGTTTTCAATAATTCTTAAATGTAGTAAAAAACAAAGAAAGTGAAAAGAACCATGCCCGAACCCGTATTCGAACCAGGGACCTATGAGCTGCTAGTCTAGCGCACTCTTCACTAGGCTACAAAGACCGACAAAGCTGTGCTGCGTTATTGTGTTGAAGCTCTGAATCGCGCCACAATGCTAATAAATGTTTTCTATAGCGCAGTTAATCTGCATAGAAAACATAAAAGCGGAAGCGGCCCTTAACTCAAATTTTTAACTGTTTTTGTGGACCAGATACGTTTACTTATTTGTTCGATTGCTCGTTAAACGAATATCAGTTAAGTTGAAAAGCTAAAAACTTGAGTTTAGTTTTGACGCAAGTGTTTGAGTTATTTAATGGCCTTAATATGATGTATTGCTTCAAGTTGTTAATAAAATTTGCTTCATTTGAAGGCTTCGGTATAAATACATTGGTTAGCAACTTTTGTTGCAGTTGCATTATTTTCAATTGCTCCATGTGTAAAAGGTCTAACTCTTATTTTTTCCAAAATATCGCATTTATCGCTATTTAAAAATAAATTTTGTAAAAACCATTGTAAAATAAAAACATTTTATTCGATTTATGTCAAAATATAATTGTTGAAAAGGTATCGAGTTCTTCTTTTTTTTTTTTGATTTTTGCTACAAACAAGGTGCAAAAATGTTAAACGCTTCTAGGCAAGAGTTTGCAAAATCTGAAATTTTATGCATCAAGTGGCCTCTGACCTAAATTTATATAAAAAACTATTTATCTGATATAAAATCAACATGCAAAAAAATTGGTTTTGTTAAATGCTATCCAATTGGGACAGTATTTGTGTTCATAATAAATTTTTAAATTTAAAATGAAAAAGCCATTTATCGATATTTCTATGTTATCAATATCTTGCGTATTGTTAAAATTTAAATAAGAATTTGGGAGACATGAAGAGTTATAAAATATAGTTTTATAAATTTTTTATGACAAAAAATTTGTGGAGTAATAAATTTATCTATTCATTAAAAAAAAAAATATGAAAAAAAAGTTACATGCAAAACACATGAATTTTTGAAGTGAAACTTCTCAGGCAGCGATTTGATTCAACATTTTCGAGTCTCGTCACAAAAATATTTCGAGTCTCGTCACGTTTTCGTATACATGAGAAATGATGTTTTCTATTTTGTATGGGGGAGCCCCAGAAGTGTACCAGATAGAGTATATGCATTAGGGCGGGTCAAATTCTGGCTCAGCGAAATTCGTAAAATACATGTAATTTCAAGACTTTTTCTCCACTACAGCATATACAAATTCTGAAAAAAAGCTGTGCGGACTTTCGTAAATAGATTCATACACATACATTCATACATTCATATTTTATAATTGAGAACAAAATCTATTTACGAAAGTCCGCACAGCTTTTTTTCAGAATTTGTATATGCTGTAGTGGAGAAAAAGTCTTGAAATTACATGTATTTTACGAATTTCGCTGAGCCAGACCTCCAAAAAATTCGTCCATACAAATTGACCCGCCCTAATATGCATGTTCAAAAAAAATGTTCAGGGGAACAAATAAATAGGACGAGCTCATACATTGAAAATCACTAGGGGACATAGATTTTTTGATATGAACTATAATAAACATTTTTTTTATATATTATGTGATTTTTGTATTGGGAACCCCATAAGTGCGACACATAGAGTTTAGGTGCGTTCAAAAAATATATTGAGGGGGGAAAACTAAAAGGACCAGCTCAATATTTGACCTCCCTCTTAAGATGATCTCTCTCTCTCTTTCTATCTGTCTCTTTCGCAAGAGACTCTCTTATTTTTAATTTTAAGATGTTTCACTTCTGTACTGTATACACGCTACTATGTATTTTTTTTTAACAAAAAAGACTCTGAAGTGAAAAAATATGCAGAAACTGTTCTTGAAAGTTTCTCTAACTATTGCTAACTTTTCCAATCGGCAGATTATTTTCTCTATTCAATATAAGCCAATATAAGCCCTACATAAGCCATAAGTAATGATATGAAGTCGTATAAAAATTTTTAAACACATTATTAATTAAGTGATTAATAAAACTGTCAATTTTATTGATTTATTGACTTGCAGTTTTCTTAATTGGTGGAACATATTATTTATTTAATACATATTCTTGATGACAAAAGTGTTATAAATGAATGTAGTGTCTGTGTTTAAAAAAATTTTATAATGTTTTGTCCAGTGCATCTTCTGAGACAGGAAAATATGGATTGGCTCGAGAAATTCGTTGCAAAACCGCGGATTATTTTAATCTTATTCGTCACATGAATCAGTTGACTCGCTTCAATCGTTTGTTTCTTTTTTAAAAGATAATATATTTTTGAGCCAATCTACATTTTCCGGTCACATGAAAGGCGCAAGAGAAAAAAAATCCTTAATTTTTGGTTTTTCTTATATTTCGTTTACACGCAGTATTTTTTATTTTTTTGTTTACACCTATTTTTTGAGGAAACAAAATCTTCCGATCTTACCGATGTATTGTCCGACAACATTTACAAAACTAAAAATATTTTTCAGTTTTACGGCCAGACCAAAATCTCTAAAACATACACTGGTAAAATTTTTCAAAGTAGGGAGTCCCGTTTACATTATATTTACCACATATCCGTTTATATCATGAGTACTTTCATTCAAGTATATGTCACCGTTTTCTTCCTCATGCTCAAATTACATGATTCAGATAAAGTCGATGTCTTCATAAAAATAATGTGGATATTTTTATGTAAGAGATTTCTGACCTGGGTCCGCCATTTTTTGGCTCTGATTTTATATCAACAACCCCAAAAATCCATCAACACCTTGATTTATCAATTTTCATTTGATACAAACCTATAAAATAAATTTTTTTGGGATATTATGAGTACATTTGATTTTTTTGCGGGTCCTAAAGAAGTCGAACTCGTCTTATTCATATATAGTCCTCACTCCTGGCAACTAATAATTGGCCAACACTATCAAATAGCTGTTAAATTTGCTCAAATATCGACGTTTCGTATCATGTGAAAAACAGTTGGGTTCAAAAAGGGCATCAAACTCACGCCTTTTTAGCATAAAACGACAGTAAATTTCTTCGTATCGATGACTAATTTTGCAGGACGTTAGTTTATGATAATATAGTCATTAACTAATTATGCAAAAAGGGCGTGAAGGGGTCACACGCCCTTTTTGCACCCAATATATCAATTTTTACTCTTAACTCGAATCGCAATAAAACTTTTCAAACTGAGGATATCATTTGCTTGCGCTTTTTTGGCTACATCATAAATCTACGTTAACATAATTATTGTTATATAAGAGGCCATGATAAAAATAATAAAACTAATTAAAGCGATTGCTCCTTTTTATTACTCAAACGTCGTGGCTGAACATCCTTCGAGTTTAATAAGCCTCTCAAAATCCTCATAACTTCAACATAAACTCCAGTAATTAAGTGTTGCAGCCATTAACATTTCAACCCTTCGCCAACGGCAGCCCTAAAGTCGCGGGTATTAAATAATTTATTACACTCATTGAAATTCTAGTAAACAACAGACACTTTGAAGCTTAAATGAGTCTTATATACAGATAACTAAAAGATGGAAAAAGCAGAAAGAGATTTAATTTGCATCACCGCCATCTACTTCAAATAAAATCCAGGTGCAAAACACGACGAGGAAGCAATTTGTTGTTCATAATAGTATTAAGATTATTTATTGTTGCATTTTAACAGCCTTAATGAGTTTTGAAAGAGATAATGTAAAGTTAAAAACTTCCTAAATACTGCCAACGCAATGATTTAGATTTAAATTAGGTATTCAAGGATATAGTCTGGTGCTCAGGCCTAATTTTCTAGATTTATTTCGGAATTTTTTTTTAATTTATAAAAAATAAAAAAAATCATTTAAATATTTTTTTATGTCATCTTTAACTATAAAACAAATTTATTTTTGTCATGACGATATTGTATAAATTTCTAAAAAAAAGGTGTGTTGTTTGCCCAGGTAATTGCGGGTTATTGACTTGAAGTCATTTGAAACAAAAAATTTATATAGACTGTTTTTCTGTCCTTCTGGCAGGTAGTAGATTGAAACATTTTTACTAAAAACTAACAAAATTACTTACTTTAAACAGAAATTTTTAAAAATCTTTTATTTTGCTGGTATTCGGGGTAAAAAATAAGAAAAAATTCTTTAAAATGAACAATACTATTACTTGTTAGAGATATTGACGTGGTAGTATTTATTATTAAAATGTAAGCCCAATTTTATCGGCCCGATAGAAATGGTTTAAACACCCGAGTAGATCAAAAAAACGTTGTTTCGAGAAAAACGCCTTTGAAATTTTAATCACATATAGAGCGCATTAATATTTTAAATTTGGTACTGAAATTTTTACAGTACACTCTCAACATATTGTTTTTTTGAAATGCATTAAAAAAAATCAACTTTTAGAAACTCGAACACAGACAACATCTTTATGGGCCTTAAACGATTTACAGTGGCTCACAGCTTATTTCGTGCAGTACGCAATCTTTATTTCAAAAGTATCTAGCTGTTAAGTAATTAAATTTTAATAAAAACTTGATGACACATTTGTAAACTCAATGTTAAACTTACACAATCCACAAATTTGAAATTTGAAAAGTGCTCCCCTCGTCCCGTAAGAAGACTTTTGAATTTAAGTAGAAAATTTAAGCTCACAGCTTATTTCGTACTCACATTTTTTTATATGTAAACTCTTGATAATGACCCCGTTTGCCGTTTTTTTAGGAAATTTAGTTAACTACATTTAATTCACTACATGCAGTTTATTTTTAGTCTGAACTTACAACTATAAATGTCAATACAAACTTTTCTTTAAATGGGTCATCGTACAATAGTGGAACAGCGCGAATCAGGTTTAGTTTACTTCAAAAAGCAGAAAAGCCAGCGGAAAATTGCTGAAATTTTAAATTTAACACCGTATACAGTGCAGTACATAACTCAACACTTTTTCATGAAAATAGTGTAGGCGATAAGTTCAGAAATGTTCCTAATAATATTTACTAAATCGGACGAGCGACTTTTTCTGCGTAAAATAAAAGAATATACGAAGCTATCGGCTCCCAAATCAACCATGGAGGTTGAGAAAGAGATGGTAAGGAAATGCTGTGCCGAAACAATTCGTCCTGTCCTATGGAACGACTTCATTTTCTCGGATGAATCCTAATATTTTTTTGGGTTCGATGAAATGCAATATATCTGAACATTCTCAGCGAAAATTTATTTCAAAGTGCCGATACCTTGGGTGTACGAGAGAGATTTCGGTTCTACCAGGATATTGACCCGAAACACAAATCGGGAACTGTCCAATCATGGTTGATTTGGAATTGCTGGCATCTTATGAATCCACCGGCACAGTCACCATACTTAAACATTATTGAAAATTTGGGGGCAATTTTTAAGAATGGAGTTGAAAACGGAAAATTTCCAAAAAAAAAAAATCTATATATATAAAACAAAGTCGGGTTTGTTACACCATTTATGACTCAAGAACGGCTAGACCGATTTTAATGATTTTTTATTTGTTGGATTTGTGTTCACCCCAAATAGCACAATAACTATTAAAATATCGGAAAAACTCAGGGGGCGTGGCACCTCCCATACAAATCAAATTTTCTATATCGAATGCTTTTGGAATTATAGGTCGCACAGTAACAGAATTCGGTATTCGACCTTAAATTTCACTTGCCGTTCTACTGGTGAAATTTTATGGGAGTTGGACGTAGGGCGTGGCACTTTTTCAGCAGCCCAAATTTTCAGTATAACTTTCAAGCTATAAGTCACACATGAATGAAACTCGGTTAGAACTATTTATTTGGGTCTTTCGACTGGCAAAATTGAGCACGTATAGGCCAAAAGGGTGTGGCACCGCCTATGCAATTCAAATTTATGATATCGAATAGCTTTGGAACTAAATGCCGTATAATAATGAAATGCAGTATGGAGTTGCCACTTGGTGATATCCTTCTACAGGAAAACTGGGATGGGCTTTGGAAAAGGGGGTGTGGCTCCGCCCAAACACTTTAAATTTTTGATATCAGATAGCTTTGGAACTAAAGGTCGTATAACAACGAAATTCAGTATGGAATTACTATTGGGTGATATCCTTCTACTAGAAAACTGAGACAGTCATTGAACAAGGGGGCACTGCCATTGGAAACTTGGCGAGGCTTCGCCCACACAAGCTAAATTCAATTCAATATACTTTACTGCAAAAACTAACCTTTTTTTGGCATTTAATAATCAAAATCAATCTTCTAAACGAATAAAATTTCATTTTTAATTTTAAAACCGTAACTTTTGCAACTGAAAGAGATTTTTATCTTCAGTACTTTTTGGTAAAGTTGGTTTTGTTGCATTTTCCCTAAATAAAAAAAAAAATTACAAATAAAAAAATTAAAAAAAATCATTTGTTCCGCTCATTGTGGGAATCGATCCCACTACCTCATGGCTTCAAAACTGATGGTTGAGCCGACTGAGCTATCGAAAGTACATTTATTCAAGTTGAAATGTACTAAAATAATTTCCTAACAGAATTTGCTATAAAATTAAATGACAACAGTGAAATGGCAATGACAGCAGTGTCTCTTATTTATTGGATTTTTTTTTTGCCCCAAATAGCAAATACCTTTTAAAATCTAGGAAAAATTCACGGAATAAAATTATATGAAAGTTAATTATCTACATTAATAAAAATCATTTTTTGTTTGTTTGACCAGAATACAAATCTTAAAGGCTGGACGGATTTAACTCAAATTTGGCTCACATTTAACTTTAATCTAAGATTATGCTTTGGCACAACTAGTTTTGACCACGCCTCTTCCACCCTGTTATAAGTAAGGGAAATGAAGCAACTAGCGTACTTTTTTAGCGAAAAGCTTCGTTTAATTAATTTTAAAAAATTCTGCAATTTTGATACCAAAAAAATTCACAAATCTTCAAGATAATATTCAGATATGTTTGGATAAATAATACTAGTCTACTAACTTCGTATCCAGTAAACCCATATTTATTTCTATATGTACTTTCAACGCTGGTTTCAAATCTTTACTCAGTTTCCTCCTGCATTGTAACATTTTCAATGTTCAGGAAGTTTTATGTTCTTAAACGTGTTTAGATTTATTGATCTAGAATCTTAACTACTAACCATAAAATAAAATATATTATTTTGTATATTAGTAAAAATATTAGCTTTTTAATCAATATATCACCCACTATCGTGTCATGTGCGGTAGCGGAGAAAACTTTTGAGGTTATCCAACGAAATATTAACAAATTTTGTATTTTTTTTTTATCGGAGCTGTAATCGTCCAAATTAAAAATGTCTGTTTTTTATGTAAAAATACACTTCATCAACAGTTTTTTTTACAAATTCTAATTTTGGACGGTTACAGCTGGCTTAAACAAACGATACAAAATTTGTAAATATTTCGTTATATAATCTCAAAATTTTTGCTGCGCTACCGCACATGACACCATAGTTACTGTTATATTGATTGAAAACCAGACTTTTTTTTCTAAAATGCAAAATAATATTTTTTATTTTATAATGAGTAGTTAAGATTCCGTAGCTTAGTTGGTAAAGTGAGTGGCCCCTAAGCTAAAGAACCGCGGTAGCCCGAGTTCAATTCCAGCTCAGACAGAAAGTTTTTTTAATTGAATTAATTTTTTTGTTCGGTCGTCACCTCTCTGCAGGCAATGGCAAACCTCAGAGAGTAAAAACTGCCATGGAAAGCTTATTGAGAACATAAGCCTTTCGGAGTCAGCATTAAACACGTAGGTCCAGTTCTTGGTCATTTGTGATCAAACATTTAATTACACGCACATCACAATTGATCAATAGAAGCTAGGTCAAAGTCCTTCCAAGGGCTGAAATGCCAGTTTATTTTGTATTTTATTTTTAGTTAAGATTCCAGATCAATAAAACTAAACACGTGCCAAAAGCGTAAAACACCCTGTATATTGAAAATTATTGAAATATAGGAGGAAACTGAGTACAGATTTGAAACAAGGATTAAAGGAACATATAGGAATGATAATGGGCTTACAGGATATGCAATCTGTAGATTAGTATTATTTATCCAAACATATCTGAATATAAGCTTACTTTTTTAAGATACACTTCAGTGCACGAAACAAGCTGTAGTGTTTAGTTTGCTACATTTTAAGGTTTTTCTTCATTAATCTTTTTAATACATTTGCATGTAAATAAGTTTTAGTTCCTCTATAAATATATAGTTACTAGCAAAAAATGTCGTTTAAATTTTTTCGGTTTCGTTGTTATTAACCAATTTTTAGCATTTTAAAATTTTATCCACCTGCACGAATTAAGCTGTGAGCCACTGTATATGTATTTGTTGTTTTCTTGCCAAAAGCAAGATATTATTATATCTTTGCGATACAATTTTTTATATAAAGTGTATGTTACCGAAGCGCTTTGCTTAATATCTTTTATGACATGTTCTATAAAAACCAAGATAAAGTGTATTTTTATCGATTTAACTCTCTTTTGCAGCCGCTTTAAATGCAATTAAGTAAGTATTTGCTTCTTAACCAAGTTGAATTCGTTGCCTTTTTCGGAAAGCTCGTTACTAACTTGCGTCATATTTTACTTCTATTTTGGTTTCTCTTATAATATATTACGCATTACTTTAGTCTTTTTTATCGTAATTTTCTTTATAATGATGAATCATTTTCATTTTATCTATTTTCATCTTCGGTTTATTTTTAGGTAAGTTGCTGGAATGACGTGTTGAAACTCCACACTGTTAACTGAATTTAGATGATGCCACATACAGAGAGTTATGCTGATTGATGAGCATCTTAAATGCATAACCAGGTTTGTCTCCATCGCGGAGAATCGAAACAATACTTTAAATTTATATTATATTACACCGCACGACAGTACTTTTTACACACAAAGTAAACCATATAGAAGTGAAACTAGAGGCAAAGTATAGTAAAACTTTTTCACTTTTTGTCTAGAATGTCAGGATTTGTTTTACATGGTTTTTTAAGAAACAAGTCGTATTTGTTTTAATAAATTTATTTAAATACTTTAAACCTTCCAAATATGACAATATAGGTATCAAATGAAAGAATAAAATCTTTTTACAGAATAAAATATAAATACTCATTGACAATAGATCTATCAAAAACATGTAAATAAGTTAATTGACTTATGTTTAATTTGAATATTTATGAAAATAATTTTCAATTTGTTTGAAGTAAAAAATCATAACTCTTCCATAACTCTTATGGCCAAATCAAAATTGCTTTCTAATTTTTTTAAAAAAGCTATTGTTCTATTTCATTTAGTACTTATATTGTCATATTTGGAAGTTTTAAGTATTTAAATAAAATTTTTTAAACCAATGCATGTCTTGTTACTTAAAAGTTTTACTATCCCTTACTTCTAGTTTCACGTGTATATGATATGCTTTGTGTGTAAACATTTTTTCCGATAATTGTGGTACGGCATTATTAATTAAATTTCATTAAAATGTTAACAGGGTGGCTAAATTAGAATAGAAAATTAGTTACATTATAACAAAATTCAATACTCTAGACTAGCTTTCTAATTAAGTACTTACTTCATTTATAATAGTTCCTATCCACAGATAGCAAACATGGAGAGTTTAGAAGATATGTTAAGAATTGAAAACATTCTGTGGAATTCTTTGGGTGCAGTTTGTTTGAAGTGGAGAAACCTTAGTCACACATTATAAAAAAATCGAAAATTTTTTTCGCTTAAAATAATTTACCAAGAGATAGAATCCGGTAAAAGTGTCTAAATAGCCAAATTTTCCATTATGCGATTAGAGGTATATGAAAATATTATTCGAATTCTTAGTACTTAAAAATTTAAACGCGTTTTTATTGAAACCACATTTTTGAGACAGCCGGATACTTCACCAATCGATTTGAAATTTTGACAGTAAATTCGAAATACCATTATCTATTTATTGACATAGTTAAGATCTTATGTTGCTTAATTTTTATTTTATCAACAATTTCGTTTTATATTATTTCACGTACCATTATATTATTTCAAACCCTTCTAAAAAAAAATGTATACAAAAAGTCTTGCCCAATTCAGAGAGTTTTGCAAATTTTGTACTCTAAGTCGAAAATCACTTCTGCTTTTTGTAACGTTAAGCCAGTACATATTTTTGCTTATATCTTTTAATCGTAAGGGTTAATTGTTATCATTGTTTTTATTTAATTTAGTACTATTTAATTACTACTTTTTAAACTACTATGTACACTTTTTTAAAAATTCGACATTTTCATTATATTTTTTATATTTCTTCGTGCAAATCGTCAGTAACGCCAGTTTGAAAATGCCTATATTAATGTGGGTTCAAGTGTTAGTTTAATTTTTGAGGTGCAAACAACTTTTTATTTTTAAAGATATGATTTTGTTTTAGATGTCATTGAAAAGAGAATTACATTAGTTACAAAATAAATTATAAGAAACAAATTAAATTTAGTATGCAGAATTCTGAGAAAATTGCGCTTAAACTTGAAATTTAGTAATTTCAACGGATTGATTTCATCTTGACACGAGCACAGTTCGGTTATTAATAGCTCAAGTGGTTTTGTTGATATACTGTAAAAAGCTCATTACATTGCCTTTCAAATGAGTTCTTAAAAAAGTGTCCATGTGTTAGTTCTTCTGCTAAAATAATGTGCATCAAAGTCATGAAATACAAATTAACCATGTAACTCCTAAGGGTGTGAAAATAGACCCCCCCTCCCATACGATTTCTTACTCAACTCGGCTCCGTTAATAGTGGCACTCTATTGTGGGCCACTCCAACCTGCAATTTGTAAGTTTTTGTAAAAAAATTTAAAAAACCGTTTTATTCCGTTTTTTTTTTAAAGAGATGTTTCTATTTATTTTTTTTTTGCATTTTCTTAAACGAAACTATGTAAAAAACTAGTTTCCTTTGAAAAATTCCCAGTGAAAAGACCTCGCAATTCAACTTGTCAATTTTAAACCGTTACTGGTTTGTACACTGATTACAAACTATTTAATTTTTTTTCTGTAAACAAAGGAATTTCTTTTTTTTTATAATCATGAGAATATTCTGTCCGGATTTTATAAGACTTTACTATGCGTTCTTAGTTATTCGAAAATTTTCGTCCCGCGAAAATCCGTGAATGACTCTGCAGCTTAGACTTCGTCATCGTTTTCATGCCAATAGAATTATCTGTCGTAGAAATAGACGTATTTATCAAGAAGTAAAATATACGTAACATAAGTTTATGGCACCAATGAAGTAAATTTTCAATGTCAGACAAAGTATTGCTAAATGATTTTATATATAAACTTTCCAACTATCCAAGTCTGTACTTGAAATCATAAACAAAGTTATTTTTAAGTAGAAACTATTTGCGTTAGCTCTTGCGATAGATTTTTGACTATAATGCTTTTTTGTTCTTTAAATGGAATTTTTTTGTATCACTCAAATGACTAATTAGACTTATTAAGAATTACATAGAACTATAGATTTAGAATTATTAGAATATTCATTAAAAATATGTTGATATGCCATGATTTGAGCTAATTAATTCATTCATATTTGGTGCCTAACTAAAACACAATTTCACAGAAACGCAAAATTAGTTTATTTAATGTTTAGTAAATACTTTTTAGTAGCTTTCAAAAATTATGCAAACCGCGGAAATAATTTTTAATGCAAAAATACTACTAAATAGATTTTATAATGAATGCTAACTCAACAAACAATTTGGAAATAATTGCATTTTTTATGAGAATTTATTTCAAGCTTGCAGTATGTTAAGCAAGCTTGCAGTATGTTTGTTTCAATTTAATTAAAACAAGTTTAAATATTTAATTTTTAATGAAGCATACTAGCAGCAACTAATTCAATGCATTTAATTAAAGGAATATTTAACATGTTATGAAATAGTAATTTTGTTGAATTCTTAAATAGAATTAAGTAATCAAATAATATAGCTACATTTATTGAAATATATCGCACGGAAAATGCTTTGATGTGCATTAATTATAAATACATAACTACCATTGTGTAATGTGATTGCTGCCTCTGAATTGGCAGCACTTAATGAGGAAAACAAAACTAAAGCTTGCAGCAGCAAATGCTTCCAAGGCATTGAACCACGAATAATAAGTTAGCATCATAGAGTTGGTCTTGGTTCACCGCAAGCATGCCTGCAGTTAGAATTACATAAGATGCAAATTGAGGCTGCTACTTTGATCATGCTGTAAAAAATAGTGATGTAGATAAAAATGGTTTAAAAGAAAATCCGGTTTTTAAGAAAATGCCATCGTCGTCATTTTTTTACACCCAAAAAAATCTTTGAAAGATATTTATAGCCTCAATATATCTTCTCGCAAAAAGAAAAAAAAAAAAAATCAAGTGTATAATCGTGACGTATACTTAAAAAAATGGGACTGAAAATACCTGACCGTAGCACAGTGTGGGATTTGAAAAATCTAGAAGAACAAAAGTAAAAAAAAAGTTGCAAAAAATAACTTTTTTATGGAAAATAAAGCTAGAACACACAGGAAGCCATGTCAAAAGTTTCAAAACGATTGCTTTATCCGATATACATTAAACAGCTGTCGTAAAACGGTGCTCTTTGCGTTTTTTAAAACCATTTTAAACTCCAAGATAGCAGTTTTTTGTATTAAGTGTGTTGATTAAAGTTGTTAAGTTTTAAGCTTCATTTCTTAAGGAAAAACTTTGTGAAAAATTAATCGCTTCATAAATCTGAGGTTTTTTAAAGCGATGGAAAGTATAGCATAAATAAAAAAATTAAAATTGAGCTAACACTTTGAAAGAGTGCCAAAAATTTTATTCGCATATGTTTGCATAGAAATTGAATTTTTTGTCAAGTTTTTATCTCATAAGTAGTTCATACAAAAATTTATCTGCTAGTTTTTGCAAATTTTCAAAATATTTTCATAAGAAGCTTTAATATCAAAAAAATTTTTAAATTTTTACATCTTTTTTTATAGAATATAAGTGTTTTTTCTTTTCTGTTGAATACCAAAAAGCCGGCAAGTTCTTTTTAACAAAAGAGAAGAAAGTTTCAAGATTGTCTGTTGTTTAAATACAATTTAGTGTTTCGAAGTCAAAACTGAAAGTGTGAACTTTCTCTATAGGCAACTAGCTGAAACCCGGCGAGTTGTTGACACGCCTACTTTTCCAATACCGATTTTAGTGGCAGCAGCAGCTTACTTAGTAGAGTGCGTGGCCCGTAAACTAAGGAACAGTAGTAGCCCGGGTTCTATTTAAAACACAGACAGAATGTTTTTCCATTGAATACATATTTCTGTTCGGCCACCACCTAGCTATTCAGTATCGAAAATTTGGATTGTATAGAAGGTGCCACGCCCCAAATTGTGGTCGAATATCAACTTTTCAGGCAATACGCCCTATAATTACAAAGCTATTCGAAATCACAAATTTGGGTTGTATGTGATATGCTTAACCCTCTTATTTCCTCCAAGGCGTCCTTCATTGGGATAATACGATTCTATCAAGCCCGAAATTGTGAAAATCGAAAGATCCGTTCTCGAGTTATAAGTGCACACACGGACGGCAGTCTTTTTTTTATATATAGATTCAATGAAACACCCTGTAACCAAGAGGGTGTTTGAGATAAAATCCAACTCCAGAACAATTTTTCTTTATTAAAAGGAATCAAAAATTTGGAATTTTGTCCTGCTAGATTGGTTAAATCGCATAATGTGCGATTTAAAATATCTTCAAAAGTTTTGAAAACATGTTTATGATTTTATAACATAAGCAAAGAATAAAACCAACATTTCTAATCCGCAAAATGTTTTTCGCAAAGCACGAATTGAACTCCTGGTATGAATTTTAGTCATGGTACTAACGTTTGATCTAAAAATCTTTATAACAGAAATTATTTACTTATTAATATCTATCAAATATTTATTTATGGAAATATATGCTTGATTGTCATGCACACCATTTGACAGGTTATTAAAGCCTCTTTCTTACGATAAATGATTAATTTGAGCACTTTGAATTCTTTACTGATGAGTAAAAACATCTTTGTGATGAAAATATTTAGTTTATTGATTTTGCAGAATCAGCGTTTGCGGATAAGAATTATGTATTTGAGCCTTTGCTAAGTTAGCGGCGGATTTAAGATTGTATCTTCACGCAGTTTATAAAACTAGATAGTATGGAACTATTTTCGACTGGGCCAAAGTTAAAATACCCTACCAACAATGTGTTTGTACTATATTTATATTTATAAATGTTTTTTTAATGACGCCACTTTCTTAAGGGTATAGATGCAGTTGTAATTATATTTTTGAATTTCCAATTCTGAGTTTTAAATATTTAACATTTTATCTAAAATATCAAGTCATTATAATAACCCGAATTGTACAAGCGGCTCTAAATTCTTTCACAAAAATGCTCGAGAATTTATTACGCCAATTGATTTTAATTTATGCAAGAAACCAAAAAAAAAAATAAAATAAAGAATTGTGGGACAAATAGTGTTAATTTAGGTGGAATTATAAAGGTTTCACTATATGATGACATCACTTTGTATGGAAAGTAGGCGAAGTTTATATTTGATTTGCCAAATTTAAAACTCAGCGTACATTTGAAAATCAAAGCATATTGTACAAAGCGTCATAGAGATGTTACCATTTTCAAAAAGTCACTTTGTATGGGAGGTGCATAACAAATATCAAAGCTCATATAAAAAATATCAAGTTCATATTTTAAAGAGATTTTACGGTTTTCATATATTCACTTTGTATGGGAGGTATGATGTTATATTTTTATATACACATTTATTTAGCATTTTATATTTTTTTCCACTTATAATATTTACATAATTTTTAATATTTTAAATTTTAACAGCCGTATTCATAAAAAGTTACAAACCTCTTGTAAGACACATGCCTAAAAACGTTATTCATAAACGTTCAATAACGAAAAAACCTCTTGTAAGAGCTTCAAATATGAGAGAATTTTAAAATAGGAACAAACTTTCTGTAAACCTCCTACAAAGCTATTTTAAATTTTAATGTTCTCAATTGAGAGCAACCATCTCATTTTGTGACAAACTAAAATGTCAACAAACAAATAAACAAATGAAAATAATTGTGTTTTGTGATAAGTGTTACCATATGGGCAGACAAACTTTTTGTTGACAGTTTTTTGAGAGGGTAGACAGTTTTCCAGTTTTTGCCTAAAAAATAGTTTTTTTTTATTTTACCCAGTTTTTCAAGTTTTTATGGATAAAATAATGCTTACTAGTTTAATAAATCAAATACAATAAATAAAATAAATTGTAAGTTACAAAAAATATAAGAAACATTTGAAGCTGCTACTACTACTTTTCACGCATTTTCAAAAATTTATTTATGTGGTAGCGCTGTTGATATTATTGTTACCTTGTTTCTGTTCTTCTGTCTCGATTTTCATTCGTCAAGTCTAGACGGTCAATATATATATATATGAATATATATGCTTTGAAAACTACAAAAAAATTGATGTAAATGATTTCAAGTTCTTAAAAAATCATTAAGACATTTATTTAAAAGTCAAGATATATACGTCTTTAATCTCTAGGCCTTAATTATTCGAATCAGATGAAATGGATTTACGAGAACATTGCTTAAAATTGTATGTCTTTATGAAATTGTTTATTAGAAAAGTTTGATTTTGGGAATGATTTTCTAAAATGTGTCGACTTTTAGCACCAAAGAAAATTTTAAAAAGGCAAGATTTCACTATTTTCAATTTGTGTATTTTTCTACCTAATGTCATCCATTCAGAAAAATTACAAGAAATTGACGATGAGTTGCGCCACATTAATTTCAGTGATTTGAATTTACTTAATGAAAATAATATTGGAACTTTTTGGAAAGCAATTTTTGATCAGAAACGTGGAGATAATTCCGAAGTCTTTCCATTACTTAAAAAATTAGTTTATGTTGTTTTAACGATACCTGTAGCAACAGCCAATGCAGAACGTATTTTTTCACAAATAAATATTAACAAAACTCAAATCAGAAATAAATTAGAAATTCCCACCTTATGTGGGATTTTTAGAACTAAAAATTTTTTAAGGAAAAGCGATTGGAACTGCACAAATTAAAACAGTCATCAGAAATTATAAAAAAGTTTTATCAAATATGTTAAAAAATTGTTTAATTTTTCAGATTTCATCATTTGTGACTGTTTAATTTTTCTTAAACAGTTTTTCCATTGCAAAATTTCACAAAAGGTTTGATTGAAATGTATTTCTGATTTTAGGTTTATTACAACAGATTTGAGAAAAAATGCTTTCTGAATTTGCTGGTGCTTCAGGAATCGATAAAACAGCATAAACAACTTTTCTTTGTTATAAACCGACTTGGAATTATCTCCACATTTCTTAAATTTATCTACTAAAATTAATTTGATTTATTAATGAGTAAAACTACTTTATATGGGATGTAATTTACTATGATCTCAAAAATTGGTAATGACATTTTCTTTCATATAAATATCAAATGTATATTTTTTTAAAAAATTTTGTAAGTTTTTCAATAAATTGATAATTTAAATGATTTCAGTTAATGAGTGCGATTGTTTTTGTTTTGTTTAATTATTAATTAAATTAAAATAATGTATTTCAAAAACAAGAATAAAAATTTTAAAGCACACATTTTAAATATATATGTTTTAGTTATTTTTTTCTTACTTCCAGTTTTTTCACAAAAAATTAAGATTTTTTCTGAAAATTAAAGTTTAAAAAATATGGCAACACTGTTTTTGATTTGAATGTAAACAAAATTTTAAACAAATGTCTGTCAATATATCAAATTCACAAACCTATTTTTTTTCTTTTTTAAATTTTTAAGCAATTGTCATTCTATTTATCAAAGTCACAAACGAAAACTACAACTGTTCCTACTTTAAAGCATCAGTATTCTCACTTCAACTACAAGACTCTTACAACTCGTTTATGAATACAACGCTTTTAAAGAGTATTTTAACTAAAAAACGTTTGAAAGCTGTTTTAAAATATTTTTATGAATACGGCTGTAAGTGTTTTTTTTTTTTTTAAATTTTATACATACTTTCTTTATCTTTGACTTTTTTGAATTATAAGTAATGAATAAAACTAAATACAAAATTAATAGTACAACAAATCAATTATTTTTTTAATAATAAAGTGTACACTACAGGAGGTATTCGTGGTTATCATCTGACTTGGCTCATTTTCGAAGTAGATCTCTATTTTATAAATATTTTATAAGCTGATATATCGAATTATTTACGACGGGTTTAAAATTACGACTGTAATCGTGTCGAAAGACAGACGGACATGGCAAAATCGGCTCAGGACGTGATGGTTATCAAGAATATAAATATTTCTCTTTACTTGTCACGCCTCTATATCGGCATTACAAATTAAGTGACTAAGTTAATATACTCCTTACGCAGTACGCGTAAAAAAATTACTGCATTTTTTATTTTTTTTTTCAAATCCTTTAAATCTTTTACACTATATAAATATAATTGGCACAGAGGTTATAAATATTATTCTTCAAAAATGTGTTTTATTCATAAAAATGCAAACAGCTTTTATCAAGTGTTTTACATAATTTAAATTTTTAGTATTCTAAAAAAAAATGTTTTTTCAAAATCATGGATATACAAATTTTAATTTTTTTTTATACAGACTCGAAAGAGATGAAAAAATTTGACAACAACAGAAACTTCTAGAGGTACAAGCTCTTTTAAATATTTTCTTTTAGTTTTGAAAACCTTAAAAAACACAGGTAAAAAAAGAAAAAATAACGGTTACTGCTACAAAATTTATGTTTCCGTGAATTTAACTCGTCAATTCCCAGTGTCACCTGTAGGTGACAGAGATTGAAGAATTTATTTATCCTATAAAACAAAAAAAAAAAAAATGAGAAAAAATTTTACTACTACTTTCAAGTAAACACACGGTAGTACTTATATTTTTTTTGGCAACCCTGATACACACATCATCTGTCAAATTATTCATTTGTCTCAAACAGTTTTGAAATTTTTGTGCGTCGAAGTGGTTTTGAAACTTTTTTTGTTATAAAAATGCCAAAAGGGTAAGTACTGTAATACTTGTTTTTGCAAATTGTTGTTATTGAATGTAACTTGTAATAGAAATGTACTTGTAATAGAAATATGTCGTATTCTTCTTATTACCGTATTATGTTATAAGTATAAATTACGCCCAGTGTCACCCTTACAAAAAAAAAATAAGGGATGTACATTTTTTTCTTATTTTTCATGTTTTAAATATCTAAAAACGTCAATTAACACAAAAAAATAATATTCTGCCATCAGACAGAAGCATGGGAATTGACGGGTTAAAGAAAAGTTATTCATTTGCGAATACAAATATGCATCAATGCCAAAAGAATACTTTTTTAATAATAACAATCTTTTTAAAATCAAATGTGATCCAAAGTCATACCGCAATAGGATTAGAGTTAAATGAAGAATTGCGTTTCTAAAGAAATATTTCGTGTTTGCTCTTTGCAAAGTCAACTCAACTTTTTTTTTTAAATAATATTATTAATGCAATCTTAATTTTCTTTTAAATTCTGGCAAGGAATTTAAAGGCTAAGAAAATATGCTTTCATGTTCAACTTTTTACTTAAAAAAAAGCTGCTTAAATAATTGTCATCAATTATTGTATGTAAATCTCATTTACCTCGTAAACACAATAATTTTTAATTATTGACGTGTAAGTTTTAGTTACACAAAAAAAAAATTTATCCCATATTTCAAAACCAGTGACTAAAATTTTTCTAATATCTTGGCCTTGTTTTTTGGTGCATACTTTGGCAGCGTACATACTTATTTTTTGAGTTGCATAAAGCAGCTCATAAAATAGAAAACAAAAACAAAGCTATTAAGCTTCTAGCACTTGTAGCGCTTCATCAAAAGAATTCACGTATTACCATTATCTTCCACGCGCATCTCATCTTCTCGATATACATAATAAATACAAAATATAAAACAACGACAACAACAAGAAAACTATTATGTGAGAACACCTTAGTGCTTCTTCATTATTGCTTAACCCGTAACAAATACTGACTAACAGCAAAAACTGCCAAGCATCAGCATAACTTTAACATTTGCTTGGCTCGTTTGAGCTCCACTAGAGTAGGGACTTGATTAAATTCTTGGAAAATTGCTGTACTGCTTCTCTGTAGCACTAGTTTAATAAAAATTTTTTGTTTTTACTATATTATTTTGTTTTGTCGTATCATTATTTGTTGTTTTTCACAGGTTGTTGTAATCTTTACATGTATCTGTAGACTAGTTTTTTGGTTTTTGATGTTTGATTATAATTTGAAAGTATTTTTTTAATGTCCGTTTTTGTTTGTCTTCGAGCGCCGCCAACAACGTCATCCAACGTCCAACGAACACTCTGCACACTTACACTCAGAGAAAAAATTGCTTAACCTAAGGCCATTAACCTAAAGCTCTTAATTGTAGCCTGGTAAAAAGTTGTTAGAGTGGAATGTTTTCAAGGTTATGTTGAAAAAGTTAAAACAAATGCAGAAGAAATTACAGCAGATTACTTGCCTTGACAATTATCCAAGCGTTTGACGCAACTGAAATGCAGAAGTTTTGCACAGAGTAAACAAAATATTGCAAAAATATTAGCTTTTTAATTACAAAATTCCTTAAAATTTTCTTTAAAAACCTATTTAAAAGGCTGATATCAGTAGCTATGTATTTTTCCACGTTTTCGTTCTACCACTAAATGTCCGTTTTTTTGGAAGATTGGTTAGAGTAATTTTAACTTGAAAGTTTAAATACTGACTTAAGAGTACATACTTTTACTGGTACATCTACTTCCTATAATACTAAAAAATTAAAAGCACACAACATATTTTTTCAGTTTTTACTCAAGTTCTTCAAATATAAGCAAATTTAAAATGGAGATTACGTTTATAAATCAATTTGACAAAATGCAAAAGTTGGAATAATATCATATGTCTGATAGCCTTTAATAAAGCATCTGTTCAAAATTGAACCGGACTGTCCAAATAAAACAATAACGGTTAATTATGCGTCAATATTTATTTAATCCACTTCAAAATAATGACCATCGGAGGTAAAATACATATGCCATAGATTTTTCTATTATTGAAAGAATTTTAGGTAGACTGCTTTTGGAATGGTATTTAGATTTCTCTGCGAATTCTCTTTGATAACTTCAATCGTCTCAAAATGTTTACCATGAAGCTACAATTTGAGTTTGGGGAATAGGAAATGTCACACTGGGGTATATCTAGCGAATATGGTGCTTCTTGAACGATATTAACATTGTTTTTGATCAAATAATCACGTACAAACCACCTTGAATGGTCTTTAAAAAATTCTGGCTTCTTTCACCGAGTATTCTCGCCGAGTATGATCAAATAAATAATATTAAGCGTTAACTGATTGACCTTGCGGAAAGAATTCCCAGTGCACGACACCTTGAAAATCGAAGAAAACAGATAACATCACTTTACTTTTTGAACGACTTTGTCGTGGTTTTTTGCGTTTCGGCTCATCTGGATAGCGCCACTCTGCAGATAGTTGAGCTGTTTCGAAGTCATATTCGTACACTCAAGTCTCGTCCCCAGAAATTATGCGCTGAATATCCGAAACGTCCATTGAAAGCATCTCCTGAGCGACAGTTTTGCAAAATTCTTTTTGAAGGAAATTCAACAATTTTGACATGAAATTCATAGGTCAGACTCGAGGTGTACTTGTTTGCAAAGCTTGTTTACTACGTGACAGAGAAGGATGAGTTTTCACCACCTGTTGCTTTTGAAATAGAGCATTTGTCAATTTTTGGACTAGAATTTCCTATTTTTGAACGATTCCAAAATCTTGGCTGGGCTTAAAACGACAATCATTTGCAAGTGGAACTGAAAGGTAAATTCTTTTGTTAAAAATAACTTAAAATGAAGGCAAGAACATAACAGAATTTTTCAAAATCAATAAACAAAATCACTAGACTATATTGAACTTATTCAACTTGTACTGATATTTTTTGGAGATGGGCAAAGAAGGGCTTAACGAAATTAAAGATTGCGAGATATTGGTTTTTTTTTTTTCAAAATCTATGCAAAAGCTTGATTTGGCTGTGGCAATGAAATATCAGCTCCTTTTCAGGGCCTGAATTTTTTAAAAGTATGATTTAAAAAGATTCTACAGACTCAGCTTGTGTTATTTAAAAAAATAGTAATCACTTATGGAAGTTGGTGAAACTAAAGCTTTGGCATTTTTTGACTCAACAGGTAGAAGAAAAACGCGAAAAATGGTTCAAAAATTACAATCAAAAGAACCCGCTGTACAGCTAAAAAAATCGTAATAAACCATGTTTATTTATCAGATTTTCCAAAAAAAAAAAACACTCTGAGAAACTTTGTTTCAAAAAAAACTAAACACTTTTTCAGTAAGTTCAGATAATCTGCAAAGTTTGTAAAAAATGACTTGGGAAATGGCATTTGATTTCGAAGAAATCTGGAGCTTCTGTAGTGATATATTTTTCGAAACGATACAGCAGAAAGGGGAATACATTCTTTTCAAGATTTTAAAAAGAGTTTGACAAATAATAAACATGAAAATCAATTCATATTGAAAAATATCCTTCTTTAAAAAAATCTGTTGGTTTTAGGCAAACAATTTATTGAAAATTGAATTTTTTTAAAATTTATTATTGTTGTACAGATACCGCTGGTGCACCAGAGTAACTTTAACTAACCAGAGTAACTTTAAACGCTTTTTTCTCGAAACATACTTTTTCAAAACGGGCCACACTCCTGCAAACAAACTAATCGACTGATTTCACTGTTAGAATTATTGTATTGTTTTGTAAGGGTAGGTGGCATACGATCACGGATATCTTCTGAAAACCACAACGGATTCGTAATAAATACAATACTAAAAAATAAATTAAATACAAAAAAATATATTATGTGTAAATTGTTTATTTAATAGACAAAAAATATTGAATAGTTTGCACGTAACAATTTCAGGAGAGAAAAGTTTTTGTTTCATACTTTTTAGAGCTTTAGTTCTTTAAAGATAATAGTTTTTGTTTCATACTTTTTAGAGCTTTAGTACTTTAAAGTAGTGGGGGGGTTTTATTATTTTGAACTTACTTTTTATTTAAATTATTTTGGGGATATAATTTTAATATAATCGATATTAGAAACTACTAATCAATTGTTTGATAATCAAATTATAAACAAAGATGTTTATTATGTCACTTAAAATTTTTTTTAGTTCATGACATTATGTCATTTGCATAGCTTCGGTAAAAAAATAGATAAAATAATGTTTTTCTTCTATTTATTTAGAATTGAATACTTTATAAAACTGTACACCCCTATTCTTGAATCCGCGTCGAGTAAATATCGTCGTCGAGAGCTCTCTTGCACAAATGAATTGTCGTCGAAGATCATTGCGACGATCAAAAATTTAAATATTTATTTGACGACGTTTGCTCAACAATTGACATGAACAATCAGTGCAGATCTCAACGTCGAAACTGAAAGTTTCCAGAATACAACAATTTTGTTTCGACGTCGTTTCGACAGCGAGCGCGGATTCAAGAATAAGGGCGGTAGACTTAAAATTTATATTAAGAGCGAAATTTTTGAGAAATTTAAGATTAAGAACAAAAAACAGCAACATTTTTCAAAATATACTTTTTTTATTGACACTCCTGTGCAGAAAAACATTCGGAACCCCTGTTAAAAGCCCACGAAAATAAAATTTGAACAATTTGCCTTCCAAATAAGATCAATGGAACATTATATTTTTCAGTTAGGCACTCATTTTGGGTAGAAATGCACAAGTATTATTTTGAAGAAGTGTTTGTTTGGAAAAAATGACCATACATACATAACATACATGCATGCAAACATTCTTACCTACACACATGCATACCAATCCATTACATATCTATACCGTTATATTTGTTTCGCCGTAGTCGGGTAAAAAACATAAAAATTTCTTTTATTTAAACTGATGATGAAATTTTTTTTCTATATAATATAGTTTTTTAGAAAACATCTTCAGAAAAATATGCCATCATTTCAATGTATTTTGCCTAAAACCTCCCTAGTAACATGAAATTAAAAATTTTAGAAGAATTTAAAAATTTTATAAAATCCTAAAAACAAACCGCTTTTCATTAAAGTAAGTATTATTGTTTGAGTAATTTTTATAAATAACACGACAGATTGCTGTTAATAAAGTCAGTTTTTAGTTTCCATGAAACTCGACCAAAAAATTCAATTTATTTATTTTTGATTTTTCGATAGCTTATGATGAGTAGCATATGTTCCCGCAGCGGTTTGACCGATAACAATTACATAAAAAAGTTATCGCATACGAAATTAACCCAAATTTTCACAAACTCAGTTAAAAAAAATCGTTAACAAAATCTTAAAACGCGTTTTCTGAAAAGTCATGTTTTTAATTGGCTTCCACGATATCTCAAGAACTGCTCTATAGTTTGACTCGGATTTTTTCTTATATTTAAGTAGATAAGTTTATTGGATCTTTAACCTCAATTCCGATAGTATGGCTGGTTGGTTTTTTAAAGTACTTTAAAGAGCGCAAAATGTAAATAAAAATTCACATGTCCATCATTTTTGTAATTTTCAACTATTTATTGATGTTATAAGTTCAAGTTCCAATAAATATAATATAATAAAAATGTTTTGTTTTTTTTCATATCAGATGCCATGAACGTTTTGTACGATTGAGGCCGTTTAGATACCTATGAAAACAAATTAAGAACATCACCGTGTTCTTTGACCTCTAGATGAGAACCTGTCTTTAATAAAAAATAAAAGCGATACCGGGTATGTTCAGATATTAGACATTTTAAACATTTTTCCTATAATTTTTGACCGTGTAACAGCGATTGAGGCTCATCAAATTATTGTTAATGCCGCTGAAATGAAGGTTCGCTATTATAAATAGCGATTTTTTCATGCTTTTCCGCACAGAAACAACTACTTGAACTCGTAACAGAACCTAAGAAACAGAAACTTAAAGCACCTAAGCGAAACTTAACGTAACTCAACTAATATTTAATTGAAGTGCACTGCGAGCATTTGGCTTGTATGTAGAGTGAATGTTTGTATGTTCATGTGTATGTGTATGTGAGTGTCGATGTGTACACTGTTTTACTTTTTTTAGTTTCTTACGTTTTCAGGTAACTCAACTTTTTAATTCAACTTGTTTTGTTTTGTCTACAGAGTTACCAAGCCGCTCTACCGTTTTGAGAACCTTATCGTGTTTTTTTATCGTTCGCTTGTTATGATGCACCATGAAGAAACCCAGCCATGATTTGGAGCTGAAGTCAAACAAAGATCGTATTTTGGTGAAGGGAATCGCTAACTTTGACTTTCAAGTATTTGTGTAGTAGTTGTTGTTTTTATTTTTGTTGTTGTTTCTATTGTTGTTGATGTTTTTGTTGTTGTTGCTAAGTTCTTGATGCTGCAAACACAAGCGCAGTTTGAGCGGGAAAAGCACAAGAATAGCAAATGCACTTCACACGAAGTAGGTAAGGAAAATTTCTCCATTGTTTGATGAACATTTAATTTCTGACATTCAGGTATTTACCGGGCCAACAAGCGAACACGAACCCTTCTATTGTTATAGATTGTTGTATTTTTGTTTTGTTCTATTAACTCAGCTTTTATTTGGCACAATTTAAGCCCCGTTCTTGTTAAGTTTTTTTTTATAGTCTTTTTTGGAAACTTCATCAATCACGATATGCTGCACATGCGTGCTTGAAAAAGTGTTCCAATCTTGACGCAACACGCAGGTACTCGTATCATGTGTCTATCTCAGTGTAAGTTGAATAGCTTCCAAGGTGAAAGAGGTGCTTTCGTTCGTTTTACAAATGCATTTTTATTGTTTTTTTTTAGCACAAAAGATAAAAAATAAGCAGCCAAAAAGAGAAGAAGGTGGAGAAAAAAAACATGAAATCGATTAATAAGAAATCATGATACCTCGGCACGTTCATCGTATAATCAACATTCACATCGACATTACTTTCAACATTAATTCGTCGTTTCCTCTTCTGCCTTCAACTGCGACGGTTGATTATGATAGGCCTGAAACCTTTTTAGACCCCAATCAATTGCACCTAATGATCTTTCTCGACTGGTGGTGGTGTGATGACCACCAAGTAGTGGATCCCCACTGCGCTTAGCTTAAAGACGTTAATAATCGTTCTTGTGGTGTTGAATTTCTTTTGAATGTTGGCTTGTGTATAACGATCAAAGTTAAAAGACACGATTTACATCAATTTTTAAAGATTTAAAAATGTGCTTGTTTTAAATTCGTTTCTTCCACTAAGATGATCTTTTTGAACTTTGAAGGAATTAAAATTGCTTTTTTTAAAAAAATATCATTTGGAATTTTTTTCTAAGAACAGAAATGTGATAAAAAATCATAGAGAGGTCGACGCGTTATGAAGAATATTTCATAACAATGGGAGCACTAATGTTTCTTTATTAGTTGGCTGTGGTAACTTTTGCAGTATGTGCAAAATCATGTTGAATAGTAAGACATTTAATCACAATATCTTTTATGATAATACTTAGGCAGTTTAAGAAGTCAGTGACTTTTTGAATTTCCCGTGTAGTAACTTTAAATTAAATACTGGACCTCTCAACTATCATCTGTTAATAGACTTCTGTCAAATTTTGAGCAAGCTGCGCTATTAATTTTGTGTTTCGACAGTCCTTAAAAGCAGACAACTTCCTGAATTTCGACAAAAATGAAAAAAGTTATTTGCGTCAAGAATTATTTTTTGCGTAAAGAAACCATTAACAAATATTTATAAATACTAGATGACTGCACCATCAATTTTAATGGTTAAGAAGTGGTTTACTAAATTCCGTTGAGGTTATGCCAGCACAAGTGACTCTAAACGTTCAGGTCGCCCAAAAAAAGTCGTCACACCAGATATCGTCGACAAAATCATGAATGATATGGGACGAACGCAGAATGTAAGTGCGTGAGGTGCCTGAGTCTGTAAGCATCTCAACTGGGCAGGTACATCACATTTCACATGATGGGTGCCGCGAATGCTCACACTCATTATCTCATAAGTGCAGCCTTTTGATCACTTAAAAGAAGTGATGAACGATGCTAAACTATAATCAGAAGGATCTTTGCGCCATTTCGTAACCGTACAAGAAACATGGATACATCACAACACACCAGAGACCAAGTAACAGTCAAAGCAGGTGTACTTCTCCGGGTGAGCGTGCACCAAAGAAGGCCAAAATGTGCCTGTCAGCCAACAAAGCCATGCCGACAATTTTTTGGGATACATGTGAGGTCATTCACATCAATTTAAAAAGGATAAAACAATCACGTTTATACACAGCTATTGGACTGATTTGAAGCGAAAACGATCGAATTTAGCGAAGTAAAAAGTGCTGTTCCACCATAACAACGCATTGGTTTATATGTTTGTAGTCGCCATGGCAAAAATCCATAACTTGGTCTACGAACTACGACCCCATTTACCATTTTCTCCCCTTGTGGCTATTTATTACATACAGGGACATATTAACCAAATTTGCCGCTGTGGGCTAGACTAAAAGTCCGACCAAGTAAAAAAAAGTATAATAAATAACAATAATGTCCAACAAAATTACATATTTTTGACAATATTTTAAAAGGTTTTATAGGCTTAGTTCAAATCAGAATGCTTTTAGATATACTATATTCTAATTACATATAAGTTCGTTAGAAAAATCGAAATCTTTAATAATTATTGTATTGGCGATTGATACTCTTCACCATTAGCTAAAGTCATTCTAAACAGTTTTTTTGCGAAGAAAATTTAGATACTTTCATTACTATTAACTCTTTTTGATCTTTCAAAATTGCAATCAAGATTTTGTTTAATTCTATTTTTTATTAAATATTTCTATATTATTTAAAACCATTATTCTGTTTTCTAAAATATCTAAATAGAATTGGCTACAGCCCTATGGTATTTTTTTCTTCTTATTCAACGGCGTCTTGTCCGTTGGCAACACTTAGAATCAAAATTGCTAAAATCAATTTTGCAAATTGAAATGATGCTGGAGGCTCAAGTATGCAAGTTTTGCAATTTCTGATAAATAAATTCAATGCATAGATATATTCTACATAAGAAAAGGTTGGCACTGTTTATTTTTGTCAAATTTGGATAGCCTTAAAAAACAATTGTGGGGCTTTAATAAAATTTGGACAAAATGAGGGTTTTCGCTTTGAGCAGTCTCGGTTTTAAGGAAATTTTACTCTTTTTTTGGATTTCCGAGTTTCTTATCATCCTCCTTCAAATATGCTACCGACTCCACGGATCAGAAAAACTTTTGCAATTTAGTACAAAATTTAACTCACCTAATGCATGTCTGAAATGTTTGTACGTATTATAAATTTTTTGGGTAATATGATATATACTAAGTGTGCCTACTAGAATTATAGCAGTCGTTATGCAATCTCAAGAGAAAAAGCAGAGTGGTTGAAAAATATTTGTTAAAATATAAATATTTTTTAAGAAATATCAGCAAAAATATTAATTCCAGTAGTAAACAATTATCTTCATGTTCATAAAATTTAAATAATACAGAAACTTGGTTAAGGCAGAAAAAAAAAACATAATATGAAAATTTAAGTCAATATAACACCAAAAAATAGTAAAATATCTAGTTAAAGATGGTTTTAAAATCCAATTTTGGTGAGTTAACCTCAGTTTAATTTGACTAGAGTTTAAGTTCGCACTGAAAAATTGGCACTTAGTGCGCACACTAGCATTGAACAAATTTTTTTTAGCTGGACCTTACAGACATACTATTAACTCTATTTTAGTTTTTATGAAGCATCAGTTTATAGATAATAAGTGAAGTAAAAATAATAACAAACAAAATAAAATAATTAATAATAATTAAAAACTAAATACTTCTAAGAACAATATTTGGTTCAGTGCATAAACTTACATTTTACTGCTATTCACTTTTATAGCACTTTACCGTAAATCTCATAACCTGTCATATTAATTTGAAAATCCTACAGAATAGATTAAAATCAATAACGTTAGCACATTGTTAGCAACAAGCACAAATCAAGCCTAATGGATTTTGCGTGTTTGCTTGAGAAAATAACGCGCAATATATATCACTGATAACGATTTTCATAAAATTCCTTTACTATAAAATAGTTCACTTTACACTGACATATCCGAAAGGGGAATAAAAAGGGAAAATATCAATTGAATGAGTGAATGCATGCTGCATGTAATCCGATGACTTTTAAACAGGCTTAAAATGATTACACAACTGGACATAAAAAAACGAACGAGCAATTTGATAACTTGTGACCAGGGTTACCAAGTGTTTTCTGCCTTGCCCCTTATTGGTTTTCAAAATTCACAAATGTTATAAATTTACACGCAAAAAATTTTTTATTTATTTTTTCAATTAGTTTAATGCTAACTTTTTATAGTAAAATTAAAAAAATAATTAAAATTTATTAAAACAGAAAATAAAAACTATCACAAATATTTCCAATACAAAAAAGTTGAAGTTTTATAATTTTAACCGTAGTCCTTAACAAAGAATTAATAATTCAACGTTGAGGGGTAAATTTCTTCATCTATATACTTTGTGTTGATTTCGAAATGAAATAAAAAATTGTAATTAGTTTTATGATCTATGAAAAATTTTATTTTATGTTCAAGTACATGAAATATACATAAATAATTTCATTTATTTGCAATGCAATCTGTGCAAACATTTCGCTTGTAGTATTCTTTAAAAATAGTTTTTAGACAGAGACTCTAGGCCAACTCATAATTGTATTGTCTTCTGGTTTTTTTCTTCCACGCAAAAGAAGCATTTGATCTGGAATGCTTTTATTACGCCGTTTTTGAGATATTCAAGTTTGTACTAAAGAAGAAGAAGAAAAAATGAAGTAGGAACAGTAGAAGAAAGAATCCTGTTAACACTACCTTACAAGATATGTCTTGCTGCAGTGTACATGGTGTATTTATCTACACCTCAACATGAGGAATTGAAATTTTTAAATATTTCAAAAAAAGAAATTATAATTGAGGTACTTAAAGTACATGATTTCGGTTCACACTTAGCATAAAATAAAAGTCATGTTAGCTTGGATCCCAAAGCAAAAAGGTTTCGGAAATATTAAAAAATTAAAAAATGAAGATTCTACATCAATGGTTAATGTTAAAATATTAAAAATATTTCCAATATAAAAAAGTTTACACTTTTTAATTTAATGTTAATTTTATTAAGATTAAGCTAAATATGTGTTTATAAAAATATAATAAGGGTTCTCATCTAAGCATGTAAACATGTAAACATGTATATCATTTAAACTTTTGATGAGCGATAAAGTGTAAATAGCGTAAATGTCGAAAAATGGCGGCTGCTGCTGCGACAACATTATGACTTTTTTAAATTTTAATGGTCCAGTTAGCCTCGCATGGCATAGCAGTGCATGGCTTAACAAGCGTCACATCGAAATCTGTTCAATAGGATTTGTGTGTATCTGATTATGCACAACATGGCAACGCATGGCAATGCTCAGATAAAAACAGAAATGCATCTCTGACTACATAGATAAACATGGAAGATCTATTTCATTTTAATATCTGTGTATTCTTCTATGTATTTGACGTTTTGGCAAAACAGATGTGAAGTTGTAAAATTGTTTGATCAAGTGCGGTTAATTTATTAAAATAAAATCGTTGTATTCTTCTTTTTTATTGTTTTATTTTGACCATGTGACTATGCTTTGCATAATCACCATTTATTTAGCTGTGTGCTAGCTGCTTATCTGCGTTGCATGCGCTGCTGTGCCATGCGAGGCTGACTGGACCATTAACCTTTTAAAAACCTTCATTAACATAGAAAAATAAATAAAACGTGTTCATATTTACTTCAACTACTTTAAATATGTAATGATTAGCGCCAAAGACAACCCTTATTCACACACGTAGATTTACATCAGTGTCGGGCACATTTTAATTTCCCAAACACACGTGTTTGGAAACAAAATGCTGCTTGAGCGACGTCGACACATGTACACTATAAGCTTCTTTGTGCGGCTTTCAATCGTATGCGTTCGGCTGTTGCTTTGTTTTGATTTTTGCTAAGCAAATCAAGTCAGTTTATGTTGAGCACTTGTTGTAGTTAGGTCTGGCTGCTCAATTTTGCAAATGCACAGATAAAAATGATGCCTGAAGAATGGGAATATGATTTTTTTATAGAAAACAACGATGGCGACGTTCACAAGCATTAAACTCGCATTAGCTTTAACATACTTAATAAAATTGCGCCACCGAGTAGACGGACGCAAAACACATCTGCACTGATGAACTTCCAGCTTAAGAGCCTGAACAGAATCAAAAATCGTTGCGATCGACGATTCGTTGTTGTTGGAAAATACATGCAAAATACGCAGCACGTTTTCTGCAACGATAAATCGCAGACTTAGAATCTATGCTATTTCAATCGTCGGTCGCAACGATTTTTGATTCTGTTCAGGCTCTAAAACTGACGAACGCCAATTTGCTCTTCGTTTTTCTCTGCTTCACACACAAGCAAAGAATATGATAATATGTGTGTGCCCATCACTGATTTACATGCTAGTTTACACTACAAAATAGGCTCGGAAACGATGTAAACTCACGCCCATACAAATTTTGACAGATAGTTTACGCGCATGTAAGTTCACAAGGCTTACAATGTTTACGGGTCAGTTACATGCTTAGATGAGAACCCTTAATACCTTTTCATGAAATATGTCTTTAAAATGCAAAACCGTACAAGTATTTAATTCTCAAGTATATAAACTAGCCACTGTTGTCTTTTTTTAGTCAATCTCCTCAAGACAATACATGTCAAACAAAAATTTTCTTTTGTTTTGTTTAAGAGTGCCGTTGTGCTAGTATTACCTGGGGTCGAAATCTAATTAACTGTCTGTAAAGAAATTAAACCAACTGTGACTAAAAATGAACACTAACGTAGCGTATGTAAAGGAACTCTAGCGTAGATTTGATTTGAACAGAACATTAAAGATAGCGAAGATGACAGCACTCGTTTGTCATTTGTGCAGTAATGAAGTTTGTGTACATAACATAAACCCTTTACTATTATCGCATAAAAATGAGCACAATCTTTGCCATTCCGTAGCTTCATTGTAAGAACCGCTAAGCTAAAATTTTTTTGAAACATAGTCAGCCCCTTTGAGTCAGTTTTTTGGGATCCCCACAAAAAATTCAATAAATGAAGAAAATTGCCGGAAATAGTTCATAGCTGTTATTACCCCTGAGGTGACTTTTAAATGAGTCAAATGTATAAGATGGTCCTATTATATTTTTAACCTCATGGTTTCTCTCATGATTTAGCATTTTTCGAAAAGCAGAATTTAATTTTCTTTCTGGGTTTATTTTATATTATTGAAAAGGTAATTTTGCCAGCTGTATCTTTTACCTCTAATTTATTTTATTTAACTTTGAAATAAATTACCTTGCCACAAGTGATGGAACCCCCACCAACCAAAATTTCTCAAAATTATTTTTAGATGTAAGTCCCTTCAATTACCTTTCTAAGGTAGCTACAAATTAAAATTCATCACAAATTAAAAAGAAACTCCTTTGTTCATCAAAAAAATATTTGTTTAGATGTTAAAACTATAATATCTCATTAGCCCATTAAGTCCCCACTATAAATTTTATATTGCTGAAATGGTAATTTTACCAGCTTCAAGAAAAAGTTGTTTAAAATTAGTTAATTAGTTTTATGATCTATGAAATTATTACATGAATTAAATTGTGAGCTTTTGATCAAGTAAGTTTTTAAAGAAGGCAACAACTATGGTGCATTTCGACAAACTATCGAACACCAATGAATATTGAAATAAACAAAGAAGCAACTAGAACAGATGGCAACCCTTGATAGAGTTGATGGCGGTGATCTATAAATAGCCTACTGCTTTGAAATGTAATATGATTAGCAGCCATACAATTCAAAAGAATGAATTCCAAAATCTGCCCACTCATATACTAGTTTAAACAGTGAGAGTTGATCACAGCTTAATCACTCAAAGACTACTGAAGGGGAATATGTAGCGATTTCCGAAACAGACTGTCTAGTCAGCTAAGTGATTGACTCTATACAGAGTAGTTGTTTAAAATTTTTAAATGGTATACTTCGAGCCACTACTTTGAGATCAGTAGTTTCCTTACCACATGGGATGAAACCTCGCACCACCAAAATTTCCCAAAATTATTTTTAGAATAAAGTCTGTTGAATTGAGTCTCTGCCAGGATTCGAACTTGGGACCCCTGAGCGATAGTCAAACCCGCTTCCACATGACTATCGAGACTGCCCTCACCCATATTACGGTAAAGCGATAAAGCATTTTAACCGCCAAAATTCAAATAACCAGATTTAACTTTTTCCGAAAAACCGTAGAAAATATTTAAGAATATTGAATAAAATATTAAGATACAAATATTTTTGTGACGTAACGCAACACCAACGCCCCACTCCCCCCAAATATTTAATCGAAAAATGTCTACCTTACAATGAAATAAAAATATCAACACTGGCTTTATAAATATGCGCTCTATTTAGAACCCCCCTTTATTTTGTGTTGTCTCAGAAACGCTGGTTGAATGTGTCCAAAAAGAGAGAAAAGAAAAAGCTACAACAACCACATAGCTCTGTTTTTTCATTCTCGCAACTCTCAATAGAGCGACTGTTTGACTTGGTTCCTTGTTGCTGTTTTTTATATGGGGAAGAAAGTGTTTTTAATTTCTAATTTTTACCTATTACTGACAAAACATTTGAATACAAATTATATTGTGCACTTGCTATGAACCAGAGCTTTCAAATGATATAAGTTTCATTCAAATTTTTTGTCTAAAAGTCAGTAAGAAGGGGGCTAAAGATATGTGTTTGCGTATTACTATATATAGATCCCACTTTTCGCCTTGCTCGAGGCTCATGTGTTTTTTTTTTTTGTTGCGCTGTGCTAGATGAGCATATAATGTAAAGAGAAGAGATCAACAAGGAGTTTATTTAAACTCTCGCAACAAAACCGCGTGAAAAGAAAACGAATAAGCAATACGAATAAGCTGGTATGAATTCTTAAAAAAAGTTAACACTTAAATTGAATATACTTATTTAACTAAATATACTACAAATATGATATTTTAAATTTTTTTTCATAAAAATTGACTCAGTACTTTTAGAGTAAAGTGGTAGCATTAAATTTGCACTCAAATTTTATATAATAGTACACATCTAACTCCAAAAGTCAACAGTATCTCAAATATTATTTTCGTTTTTTTCAATTCATTGAAACCCATTCAATAAAGTATAACGATACTTAGTAAGTCATTTTCAGTTAGATCTGGTAAAAAATTGACTTGCAAGAGGTACTCTTCTTTAGAACTGATAGTATATCGTTGTTGCGTACAATACCGCGTATCCGCTACTTGCACATGTACATACACATACGGTGATAGTAATATTTTACACGAGTGCAGAAAAACTGATTTTATTTTAAACTATTGAATGGATTTTCAAATGAACTAAACATTAAATAAATCGAAATGAATAAAAACATCATGAATGATCAAAATAAAAATTAAAATAATTTGATCCTCTTTGCAGTTTACGTGGTATTGCAAATGACGGATACGCGATATTGCACTCGCAACGATAATACGTTTTTAGAAAAGATTAATTGGAAATACTTTGAAATTTTTAAAATCGTATCTTTGTAACATTTCAAAGATATACATACATAATATTTTATTCATTGTTCTACACTTTTTTAAATTTTTTCCCTTACTCAATTTTAAATTATAAAATTTAACTTTACCTCCAAAACAGGAGTTATTAAAACATTTATTTATTCTTATCGCCAAAAGTAGAAAGCATTTTTTGAATCAAAACCATAAATATCCTTGCTTTTTTGAAAAAACTCGTTTTTATGGAAAACAACTAAAATGAATTTCGCAATTTTGTTCTTCAGTAAGGTTAACATAATTAGGGTACAAAAAAATTAAGGGGGAAGCTCACTAGTTTGAAAAAAAATCCAGATAAAAAAAAAATCAAACGATTGATAAATAAAATGACGATCAAATGAAAAAATTTCTTTATTTATAAAACAAAAATAAATATAAAAATATTTTTTTTTGAAATTTCTCTCTTAAAAATGGCGTCCGTAAAGAATTTTTTTTTGTGTTCGTGGAAATACGGTGAAAACTAAAATGGATTCAAATATATAATTTGATATAGATTTTGATAAATTATATCTTTTGCTAATATAAAAAAAAAAAAATATTTGAAAACAAAAAGAGTACGTTTGAAATGATTTTTTGTGTATTTGATATTGAATCTCAAGCAAACGTTATGCCTACCCTCAGTCAAATCAAGTTACTAACCGTTTTTCTCCACAAACTTTTCTACCACCACCAACTACAAATTTTCATCATAAATTAATGGGTTTTAAAGTTCATTTGATTAGAAATAAGGAAAGAAAGGTAAAAACGTAGGATCATAGCCCGGCCATTATTCGAACCCAGGACCCCTGAGTTACAGTCAAGCTTGCTACCACTAGACTATCGAGGCCGCAGTTAAATAAAAATAATTTTTTTTCTAATTACAGTTCGGACAAAACTACATAAAACGCTAGTTTTACCGTATTCTTAGAGCATATTACTACTCAGTATCTAAATATAATTTTAATTCCCCGCAAATAATCATCAGAAATCATATTGGCTATTAAATTTCCCGAATAGTAAAACACATTCCCTGACTCCCCTGAATCAATTTGAAACTACCCACAATTCGAGAATTCTCCACAAGTTGGCATCCATGATTGTGACTTTACACAAAAAAAAAGCTTCGTACTATGTACAAAACAATTATTATATTCTACAAAGATGTTTGTTCTTTTCAGCCTACGAACGACTTTGTGAATAATACAAATGACCGTTTGTACATTGTACAAAGAAATATTTGTATATTTTACAAACGCATTCGTTTCATCTACAAGGATACGAACAAATATACGAACGCTGCTGCCACCGCTTTGTATATTATCAAACAATGTTCGTTCAGTTCACAAATTTATACATTATAGATTTTTACAATCTAGAGTTTGCAGATTGTACAAAGTTACGAATTCAAAAAATTTTTTCATGCAGCCAACACTACAAATGTTTGTACTATGTACAAAACATGTACATTTTACGAATAGCCTCTGTTTGTATTTCTACAAAGATTTTATTCGTAATTTTATCCTAAATATTTTTTAGGTGTATATTTAAGGCTGACTCTGATTGTTGTTTTCGACTGTTGACTTGAATTTCCTTTTATGTAATTTTTATTTTTAACTTGCGGCATACATATTTGGTTATGACGTGATGATTTTGCCTTGTGAAGATTGAAGAGCATTATTTTATTGTTCATATGCGTTTATTGTTAATGGTATGTTACGTTGCAAAACCAGATACAACACAGTGATGATATAAACATGAATTGTGTCACTGGTTTGTAAGAGCTTGTGAAGAAGCTATTCCTTAGGAGTTTAAATTTTAACTAGCTAAGCAGTTTCTCAGATTTAAGTGTTTAGATATTCTTTAAAGGTGTATCATTTCTCAGCAATACATTTTAATGCACAAAAACAATGACTAAACTGTTTATTTGATGATCAGAATTTTAAAGTTTCTTAAAAGAAACCACATTGTGTATTCCTTTTTTTCTTATCAAAGCAATACCAATTTAAAGTCAGTGTTTGTTTAAAAAAAGGGTTCATTTTGTTTTTAAAAAATTCAACTTTTTCTACTTCAGCCATTTATAAAAAAAAAACAAAAAAAAAATATATATATATTAATCAAAGAAAACGATTTAGAGCAGCAGGTGTAAAAATTTGTGCTGATTTATGTTGACAAAACGAAATGGAAAAGGGACAATGTATAAAAGCAAACCTGACTGTCGTAGCTGAGGCACAATAGGCACAATTTCTGCATCACTTAAACTACCTCAGAGCAAAAATGTTTCAGCATCTTTCTTTCTTCAAAAGGTTGTACATGGTTTCACTTTGAGAATAGACTGCTTTGATGTTTTTAAAAGGGATACGAATGACAAGGAATTTAAACCTGCCCATGAAAAACGGTTTTAGAATTGCTCCTCAAATATTGTATAGATTATATTTATATATAAACAGAAATGTATCTGGCCTGTAAACAGAAACTTCCATGGGGGTAGATTTGATTAATAAAAAGCGAATTGGTGCCAATACGATAGTTAAAGTAAGGATACGGGGCTTTATCATGCAAAATTGATTACATCATTATTATTATTCTTAAACGAGACTTTATCAAAATAGTCATGTTGTCTTTTGAAAAGCGTATTTACAAGAAATTGCTCCAAAGTTATCTTTTTTATTTTTTTAAACCCATTCACTTCATTCTGCATTTCAGGGAGATTCATTTCTTTACGCGAAAAACATCGCAACCAAGGCAACGTATCTTACCACTTTTTCATTCAACGGCTTTAAACAAATTTATTTCAGATAAGTACATATGTTTTTTATTTATGTTTTTATATTTCCTCTTGATTATGTTCCATTCCGAATCATAGATAAAAGTAGTATTATTTTCATAAAAATTTACAAAACTTTGTAAGAATTGTATAAAAAAACAACTTTATTTTGAACATGTCAATTTTTGCGTTTCTTGCAATTTGGGAAAGGGTTGAGGCAAAAAATAGGGTAGGTTAGGTAAAAGTAGTGGCCGATCAAAGACCGGCCCACATAGACCAGATAGTTGGTCCGTTGTGACACCACAGGGAATCTTCACCTCCACTTCTACTTCTAGATACCTTTATGACAACCAACAAGTACTAATAATAAATAATAGTAGACGCTTAACGTCTACCTTCTCAAGATCCCTGAGATCATCAAAAAAGAGGCAATGTTGATGCTTTTATCTTCTGCGAGATAGAGCGGGGCATGAACAGAGGAGATGCGATGCCGTTTCCTAATCTTCCTTACTTATTCCTGCAACTTCTGCAGAAGTCATTCTCATGGACCCCCTTACATAAGTAAGTTTACATAAGTAAGCTTCCTCGTGCGTTTTTCAGTGAAAATTGGGCACAGCTACTTGAATGTGTTGGAGATGATTAATATCCGACCGAAACCGGAGTTTTGACCAAAACCGAATCAGATTATTCGACCATTTTATAATATTCGGCCAAAACCGAAACTGAAACTGGTTATTAATAAAAAAATTACGTTTTTTAGAAATCAATTTTTTTATTAAATGGACACAAAATTGTGACTTTTGTTCCTATAAGGAAAATTAAGAAGAACACCAAGCCGGAATGGTTTAGTAGAGATCTCTTCAAATTAAAAAACCGTATGAATAAATTATACAAAAAGAGTAAATTGAACATGTCTTTTCGTGAAAACTATCTTGTGGCTCGTAAACAGTATGAAACTCTGAAGATCTCCCTTTATAGAAGTAATGTCCGGGCGTTAGAATCGGATATTAAATGCAATCCTAGAGCTTTCTGGAAATTTTTTAATAAAAAGAGAAATACTAAGGGTCTTCCTAAAAATATGTATTTTAAAGATAAAATATCGAACAATATTGAGGATGCATGTAATATGTTTGCTGACTACTTCCAATCAAATTTTGTTTTAGATAATGTTCCTTTACATCAAGATCGGTCGCTATATAATGGAGAGCGAATCACTGATTTGGGCAGTTTAGTTCTTTCGGTAGAAGATGTTTTTAACGAGTTGTTGTCACTCGATATTAATAAGGGCGCTGGCCCCGATAATATCCCACCAATAGTGCTTAAAAAATGTGCTGCTGCACTTGCTCAGCCTCTTTCACTAATTTTTAATTTGTCCCTTGAGAAAGGTATATTTTTGGATATTTGGAAGGTTTCAATTATAGTCCCTATTCATAAATCTGGATCAAGACAAGACATTGGAAACTATAGACCAATATCTAAGTTACCATCAATTCCCAAATTGTTTGAAGCCTTGGTGAAAAAGCAGATCTATCAAGGCATTAAAAATTCGATATCTGAAAGCCAGCATGGTTTTGTCTCTGGAAAATCAACCTCTACAAACCTGGTTCTATTCACTCACTTAATAAAAAATGAATTGGAGAATGGTAAACAAATAGACGTTATTTTCACAGATTTCGCTAAAGCATTTGATAGAGTTCAGCACTCTATTCTAATTAATAAGCTCAGTCTAATGGGTTTTCATTCTTCACTCTTGTCTTGGCTTAGTGAGTACCTTTTAGGTCGTAGCCAAAATGTATGCATTGGAAAGACGATCTCAAAAGCAATAATTAATCATTCAGGTGTGCCACAGGGTAGCCACCTTGGGCCATTGTTATTTATTCTTTTCATCAATGATCTTCCTAATTTTATACAGTACTCAGAATGCCTTATGTATGCTGATGATGTTAAGATTTTTAAATCTGTAAGCTCTCCCAGTGATCAATGGAGTTTACAAAGTGATTTAAATAGTCTGCACTCATGGTGTATGCTAAATAAACTGAATTTAAATTTGTCAAAATGCAACATAATGTCATTTTATATGATAAGGTCTCCAATGTTTTTTGATTACTCAATTTTATGCAACGCATTGATTAGAGTAGATTCTAAATCTGATCTAGGTGTACTCTGTGATAAAAAGATGTCATTTTCAGGTCATTATGACAACATAATTAGTAGGGCTAATGCTATGATGGGATTCGTTAGACGCAACACTAGAGAGTTTGCTGACCCGTATACCTTAAAGACTCTTTTCATTTCCATTATAAGATCAATACTTGAGTATGGGTGTGTAATATGGGACCCATTTTATGAGTCGCATAGTACAAGATTGGAAAAAGTCCAAAAACGTTTTACTCGTTTTGTTGTGAAAAAACTAAATTGGAATTTTATGCCAGAGTATAGCTCCCGATGTGCACTTATTGGGCTTAAATCATTAAGTTCTAGAAGAAAATATTTTCTTATAACTTTTGTTCGTGATCTTTTAATGAATAATATTAACTGTGCGCCAATCCTCGCCCGTCTCAATATTTATGCTCCGGAAAGACACTTTAGGCAAAGAGATTTTTTTTACGTTCCGCACCATAGAACTAACTATGGCCGGAGTGATCCGATTTTTAACATGTGCACTGTCTATAACAGTGTAAGTGCTCGTATAGATTTCACTCAAAATAGAGAGGCATTTAAGCAAACTGTATTGAGTATTGTATAAATCCTTAATTTTATATTCTTATAATATTTCCATTATAATTATTGTTTTAGTATAATTTAAGATGCAATAAATAGACTGTTAAACATTTTTGTCGATAGTTTATAAATAAATAAATAAATAAATAAATAAAAAAAGTACTATTTCATACATTTAAGAAAACAATTTAATTTAAAAAATGTTTATTTGAATTTGAAGTTTATAGTAACTAATTGAATTTTACTATAATAATAAGTGAGCAATTTTTTTTTTATTTTTATTACAAAATTATTGCATACTTTATATCTTCCGTACACACCCAAAACAGAATCTAAAATGTACATTATTAGGGCGTATCGAATTACAATTTTTTCGAAATTCGCATTCTAAGAGGTCTCAAAAGTTGCACAGGATGGTCAAGATATCCCAAAAAATTTTTAGAAAAAATAAGGATCTCTTCCTCTTCCGCAAGGACACAGTTGTTTTTTGAGAAAAACAGTAAAAAATCCGGATCTCAAAATGAACGAAAAACTACATATGTCTTAAAGCAAAAGTAAATATTGACTTTAACTAACAATATTGGGGCAAATACATAGCTATTCTTGGTTTTTACCACAGGACTCTGTGCCTGTGCGAAGGATATTCAAATCTAAAAGTACACTCGAGATAGCACAGAACTTTTAATTGTTATCTGATTGTCTAAATTTTGGTGATATTGATTACAATAATAACGATTTCCTCAAATTTGGCGAATTAATAATTTGCTTATTTTCGGCAAATGCATTTTCTTGTTTTTGATAAATGTATACTTGAATGCAATATTTTAACTTTTTTCAAAAAGTGAATATAAGGTTTTATATCTCGGGCACCAGAAGTGGTACCGAAGATAGTTTTCCCAATTCGGATTCTGCAAATGATTTTGAACGAAACCATGTCTAAAAATTTCGTTTTTAAAACAGCAGGTAAAGGCTACGATACTTTTCCTATTTTTATATTTAAAAAAAGGTAATTTCAAGCATGAAATATAACAATTTTGTTCATATCTATTTTATGGTCATTATTTAATTAAAACACTTATTAACAACAATAATTAAGTCAATTGAGACCTATCGAATGGCAAACTCAGAAACTCAAAATTTTAGTATACAATTTTTGTGAGTGCTGAGTTTTTAACGAAATAATAAAATTCATACTAGGAAGGAACATTTTTTTAAAAAATCGAAATAGGGAAAAAAATCGTAGTGTTAATCTGGTGTTGTAAATTGATACTCTTGGACAGGGTGTTGTTCAGAAATGTTTGAAGAATCTAAATTAAGGAAATTATCTTCTCATAAGGGCGTATCGAATTACAATTTTTTCGAAATTCGCATTCTAAGAGGTCTCAAAAGTTGCATAGTGGTCAAGATCTACCAAAAAAATTTTAAGAAAAAAGGAGGTCTTCCTGTCCCGCAGGGACAAAGTTGTTTTTTGAGAAAAACAGTAAAAAATAACGATCAATGCTTTGATTTTTGTAAGAAAAACTACATTTGTCTTAAAACAAAAGTAAATATAGACTTAAACTAACTATGTCTCGCCAAACAAGAAGCCACTCTCGATTTCTACCCTCAGTTTCCTGTGTGAAGGATATGCGAATCTAAAGGCACACTCGAAATAGCACAGAACTTTTAATTGTTATCTGATTGTCTGAATTTTTGTGGTATTGAAGTGTTAACGTTTTCCTTAAATTTCCTTAATTTACGCAAATGCAATTTTATAACTTTTTAAAAATTTACATAGGGTTTTATATATCGGGCATCAGAAGTGGTACTAAAATTAACTTTCTGAATTTGGATTCTTCAAATATTTCTGAATGTATCTTTTTAAAATACGAGGCTAGGACTACGATTCCTTTTCGTATTTCGATTTTATAAAAGATATTTTCTTCCTAGTATGAAATTTACATATTATTTCGTCAAAACAACTGAACAATGCTGAGGCATTGAAAAAATGTTAAACTAAAATTTTGAACTTCTCAGCTTGCCATTCACAATTGATGGGTCACAATTGATTTAACAATTGAAAACGTGACTGGATGAAGGTGATACGTCGCAAAAATTTAGTTTCGAGAAAATTGAGTTAAAACTTTCACATTTGTACTGAAATCTTTACTAAATCAAACTTTGTGAAGTTTTTTATTTCTAAAATAGCCACAAACATGGTTGTTTAAAGTTGTAAAATTGTTTTTATGCACATAAGATCTTCATCCATGCATAGAACACTGAAAAAACGAAAATTGTGTTTTAAAGAAATAATAACCATGAAGGATATATGAATAAAATTTCATGATAGGAACTTTTTTTTTTAAATGTTATAATGAATTTTTCCTGGTGTTTTAAATAGATATTTTTAGACAGCGTCTTATTCAGTAATATTTGAAGAATCCAAATAGCGAAAACGATCTTTGTTATGTAGTAAAAAAACAAACACATCTTTCCAATTAATTATAAACAAAAAATTTAATAAAAAAATATACTTGAACAGCTTAAAATTATAACATTTAAAAGCAAGCTAGCTTTGCAAAACCCTCTTAGGGTTATGTTGGTCTAGACCAATACTATCGACCTGTGTTGGCCGCTCTTTCGTTAGATTCCATGACCCTTAAATTGTGGCACACATTGGCGTCGGAAGCGCGGGAAAGGGGGGCAGTTGCCCCCACTTTTTTAGCTAAATAAACAATTTTAAAGGAAAAGTTATTCAAAATATCAGTTTTTTTTACAACGATAATATTTTTGTATTATATATTTCCTCTTCTTTATCTCATCTTCATGTTTCATGTGAAGAAATTTTGGAGAACTTTTTTTGCATCACCATTTGTACTGCCCCCCCATTTGTACTGCCCCCCCAGATGAAATTCGCTTCCGACGCGCTTGGTGGCACAGTGTTATAAAAATAGAAATATTTCGTTTTCTTTAACTTAATTCCACACATAAAATTCTTTCGGATGTTTAATTATCAATTTTTGGCTTCAGTACCTATTAAAACTTTAATATTAATTTCAATAAAGATGATAAAATCGAAAATCGAACACATAAAATAAATCAAAATGTTTTGCGTTTACACGATAAATCAAGTTATAGACGAATTGATCATTTTTGTTTTGTATAATGCGTTGTAAATATGTTTAATACACCAAACTTATATATTTGAAATAAAGACTGATGCAAGACATTTTTACCAAAAGTTTCGGCTTTGGTTTTGGGGTTCGGCCATATTAAGGCCGCAAAGCTGACAAAAAGGGCCGTAACCGAAACCGAATATTCGATGGAGTGATGCTGTAATTAAACCTAAAATTGGCCTTTTCTATGGCATGTTGTCTTACAGTCAAACCTAAATCAGCGCGTTGAGCGGAGCGTTGATAGCCGCTTTACGTTAACGCGTAAGTACCATACCTAAATAAAAGCGGCAAGCAAATGTCAATCTTTAGATAAAAGAAATATTTTGCAATTAGAAATTTTATAGTATATTAAGCGAATTGTTATGCTACCCGGCAGACTTAATTCTTTGCCAATTTCTTCCCAAATTTTTTCTTTAAATTTAACATCTTTGTATGTTTCTTTGCACTAATTCTATTAGGTGCTATAATTTTCACAAGCATTAAAACTATACTTAAATTATAATTATCAACAAAATTCTTACCTCCATATTGCAAATTCAATAAACGTTCGAAAAAGAGTAAAAAATAAACAATTGTTGTCACTTTAAAATTACTTTGCTTTCACTTTTGCTTTTGATGTGTGCAACTTCACTTCTTAACGCTCTGTCAAAATTGGATTTTCCAACCGCTCAGCGTTGCCGCCGCGTTATTATGGTTTGCTACATATAAATCGTATGGGCATGAGAAATTTTTGACAGATAAAAAACGCTAACGCGCTGATTTAGGTTTGACTGTTAGAGCCAGCTTGAACGAAGCAAGTGGCATGTCTAATGTGTTCATGTTAGGCAGCAACGTTACCTTTGTGCCTTCTCTAGCGAGCTCATATACTCAAAAATTTTCAGCAATGTTCTTTTGTTCCGATACCCAGACCAGATGAATGTCGAACTTAACAGCCATCTCATTAAGAGACGAGAGACATTTAAGGGCTTGCTGGTAACGTAAGGAACACACCTTCAAGGGATTTTATAGCGGCTTGGCTGTCCGTAAAAATATAACTAGATATCTCTAGTTGACATCTCACTGTACCTTCTATATTCCACAGCTCTATAAATGTCCATTATTTTTGCCTGGAAGACACTGCAGTGATTTGGCAGTCTAAATGAGGTTCTGATTCCAGATCCATAGAAAAGATACTTCGCCCGACTTTGTTGTCAAGTTTTGAGCCGTCAGTAAAAAGACGTGCGCCAACTAGAGTAATCTAGGAATTACTGTGTAAAAGCCATTCTGAGTGCCTGAACGAAGTAGTTGTAATAGTGTAGTCGATGTTTGTAAGAAGTGCTCCTGCAAGATCGATAATAGAGGAACAACTTGTACGAATGTTAGCCCACTGCGAGGTTGCTCTAAGGCGTTTCCTGTGTCATCCTTTTTTCCATAATATCGAGGGGTATTAAGTGAATAACCGCATTTAGCGCATCAGATGAAGCGGACTTAAGTGATACACTGATACATACGGCTGCAGTTTCTTTTACTTTCGCTAGCAATTTACAATTAGACTGTGTTTTTTGTGCTGTCCACCATACAAGTATAGCAAGATCGGCCTCAGTATAGCTGTATAAATCCAAAGTGCAATATTCGGGGTAAGTCCCCATGTTTTACCTATATCTTTCTTACAGGCATATAAAGCAACACTGGACTTCCTAGTTCGCTCTAGAATGTTCGGTTTCCAGCTTAACTTTCTATTCAGAATAACTACTAAGCATAAATCTTCTTCCACGAAGTATAGCTTAGTGCCATCAAGACGTGGAGTAATTATGTGCGGAATTTTGTATTCCCTAGTAAAAATGACTGTTGGGTTTTTTGGGGATTTACCCCCAGCCAACAGCTTTTGTCCTAAATATTGAGATCGGAGAGCGATGACCCAAATAGCTCCAGGAGAGTTTTAGAAAACTTTCTCTGTAAGCAATAACTACCTAGCAATAAGCCCTAACCTAGAGATGTACTGACGTCTCTTCTGGTCAGTAGGTTGTTTATCAGTGCACAGAGTGACTCTTCCACCCGAAGCTTCATGAGTGCGCTAATGATTGCCCCCGGATGGAAAAGCTACATTTGTGTATTGCTTGTAAAGAAAAAAATTTTCTATAAAGCCTACTAGGGAGTGCAGGGCCGTTTCTACAGACCCATCTATCCTATAAGAAAGTTATGAAGCTTGAAACAAATTTGAGTATATGTTACAACGAATATGAGCGTCAATCAATATTTCGAGTGTTTTCAGCAGAAAATATGATAGAATATTGGGTCTTAGGCTCTTTGGACTCGTTTGTGATATCCTAGCCGATTTAGGAATAAATACTACCTTGACCTCCCTTCATTTGGATGGTATTTATGTCATGATAAGGCAGCCTTTCAAAATGACAAGAAGCCAAATAAGGATTGTGGATGCCGTTTGGAGTGGCCGAAATTATATCATCAGGCCGAGCAAACTTATATTGTTTGAAACTAAACCGAGTCCATTTGATCCAGTTTTCTGATATAATATTTGTAGGATCACTCCTCGCCAGAACCTTATGTGAGTCTGGTTCACAGAGCAATCCAGGAAGTGGGTACTCAGAAGAAGATCAAGGACCTCTTCGCTGGAGGATGTCCAGGTATCGTCTGATTTATTTAAATAACTTGAACAGCTAGGACAGAAGCGAGGATCTTATGAAGTCTTGAAGTTTAGAAAAGAAAAAATATATCTATATTTAAACTTCCTCGGCCTTAAAAATATAGTAAAAAAATTGGCCTTATGTAAATATATAGGTACAACTATTTTCATATAAAAAAAATTTTATGCTGTTCAAAACAGTTAAAAAACATTTTTAATTAGTACGAATTTTTTTTAAAATAAATAAACTCTTTATTTTAAAATTTTTTAAAAACATTTTCACTTAATTTTCTACAATTAATAAAATAAGTTAAGTTTTCCAAACCTAGCTTAAAAATCTTTACTTTGTTAAACCGATTATTGAGCAATTTTTTATTGGAAGTGGTGAACTTTTGGTTTTAAAAGAATGTATATATTAACAATTTCTTAAAATATTTTCAAAATTGTTTAAAATGTATTAATTAAAATATATATTTTTTGCTTTTTAATAACTTTACTTGTATTTGTTTTGTTGTTACCTTCAGAATTAATGGAAGGGATTTGAACCCCGAGAACTCCCTTGGCTACGGACCTGATTTAATCTGTCAAGAAATTCTAAGAAACACTGACAGCTGTGCTATATATAAACGAATAAACTGAACTATACACTAAAATAAAATCAATGAAAAAAAGATAAATATAAAATATTTATATATATATATGCATTTACAGGTACAAAGACTGCTGCAAAGAAAAGCAGGTTATTTTATAAAAACTGCCATACAATAGGCTGAATTCAAGATACATAATATGTTTAAGAAAATCTTTGACTAAAAAGGTTGTTTTACCTTTGAGCAAATTCAAGCAGGTAGGCATGATAACTGAGCAATCATTAAAATTGGTGATGAAAAAAAAACGAACTATAGAGAAAATCAAAAGATTTTGTGCTTAAAAAAAATAAAATCCAGACAAAGTCAGCAGCTGCGTTAAATCTTATTCAGAACTTAGTCTTCTTCTACTTTTAAAATTATTTCTTGGTTTGTTTGTTGTTTCTGCTGCCGTATTTAATGTCTCACTAAAGAAGTTGGACTTTGGCTTGAAAACAGACAATCAATGAAAAAGCAACGTCAAAGTAAAAAAAAAAATCACAGAGTGATTCACACATTAAAGCCAGCTGAGATGACGTGATTCGATAAAATTTTATATTTGTATTTTTTTTTTCTGTTTGCTTTATGTATTTTTTGTTTAACTTCTCACAAGAAATTGCATGCAACTGTTGTCAGCTAAAATAGCAGCAACTAACAATATAAAAATTTACTGTGCATTTTGAGTTAATTTTGGTGCTTACAGGTGGAGTTTTCCTTTTTATTATGCCTTTGTTACAAAGTGGCAGCGTTGCCACCAGCATGTGTTATATTTTTGCCACATATACTACATTGCTTGCTTCTTTTATAATATTTCTTCATTAGTTCTATTTTTCCAACTAAACGTCTGCTTGTTTTACTAGTTAAAGCAGAAATTTAAGGTATCATCTGTCATGTTGAATTTTTCTTTTTTATTCGGTGTAAGTTTTTTTGTTGTTGCTTATACAAAAAATTAGTTTTAATTGATTGATTTTTTTGTTTTGCTACTAAGTTGATAATTTTGTATACCAATAACTGTTAGGGAATGTTTCGCGAAGCAACGTGTAAAAATTTAAAAAAAATTTCAATAAATATGATAGAAACTTTAATGTGGAACATTTAGTCGATCAGCACTTGTTGGAAAAATCACAGACCCGAAAGCCAATTTACAACTAAGCAAACAAAAGCAAGTATTGATAAACATAAGGTTTGAGCTGAGGAGTTCAATCGCGGAAGGTTTTTTACAATTGCCCAATTATCTGGTTTGAAAATCCTAATCCCGTGATCCCAAGATTGCTTCAGAATTATGAAAACTAAATTAACCAATTTAAACCCGAACCGTAATTTAGGCGAAAATCAATAAAACTTCTACCAGACACTACAAATAGGTTAACTAAACGCGAAAGGGACTTTGAGATTTTTAACTATTCAGGTTTGGTCCAGGAGAATCAAAACCTGGAAAAAACCCGAAGGGTACCGATATCCGAATATCCAATAAAAAAGAAAACAGAAGAATTTTTTCTTTTTCTTGTCGTAAAGGGTTAAAATAAATTTAAAAAATTTTCCTTAAAAAATTGAATTTTGAGTCTTTTTTTTCCCCAATATTTGTCGTAACTTAATAGATAAAAATAGTCACATTTTTATAACATGTCAAAGTTTATTTCCTGCAGAAATGTTAGCTATTAATCATCGATAAAAAATGTCATTGCCTATTTTTTTATGAGATTTTCAAAGTTAACGGAGAGTTAACCAATGAGAGTTATAGTGACAATTTTCAAGAAAAATTTGTATAAGTTAATTTCAAGTTAATTTCAATAAGTCTACACTTTTTGACTACGTTGAAGGGTACTTTTTATCAATTTCACTTGCCAGGCTAAACTAAGAACAAACTAGTTTTTTTAGGTAATAATCCTATCATTTAAGTCAAAAAAAGATGAAAAAAAACTTGCTTTTGATTTTTACTTGCGCTACTTATGTTTTGCAAGCTTGTACAATGAAAAAATTGTTTTGATCCTGTTCGCCACAAAATTTTTTTTTTAATCTCTTGAAAGTTTTTCAACCCTTTAGATCTTTGTTTTTAACCACTCTTAATATTATGATCATAAATGTTGGCATAAAATCGAAAATCCAACTGACTTTAATGTCAATTGACTCTTTAAATTTATGTTTACCATGTTGGTTCATCTATTTTTCATAGAACCAAACAATTTGATTTAAAGAAAGCGTTGCAAAATAAAAATAAAAACTACTTTCTGGGCTCACAAAAAGGAAATAATAGGCTCAAATACTCTGCAAAAATATTTATCATAAAATTCCACTATAAAAATGTGAATTATGTCACTTATATTAAGTATTTAGCTTACTTTTCATTTTAATAAGTAGCCAAAGAAAAGTAAACTTAAAACATATATCAAAAATTGCTCAGACGTGAACTTAACATTAATTACATTACCACCACCGTGCTTAACTGTCGTAGTGTGCGGTTAGAGTAAACGCTGATTCGCTCAGGCAGGCAGGCAGGCGCAGGCAGTAACCTGCTCAGCAAATAAGTCGTGCAGAGTGAATGCGAGCAGATCAGATCAGATCAGTGCTAGAATAAGTTAATTATTGACTTTTTTGCTACATATTTTCTAATTTTCATTATCCACGTATGGTAAAAAAAATACAAATAAATGCAAAAATAAAAATAACATACCAACAACAACATAAATTTCTATCGGCGTCAACAACTCTCGCACTCACATAAACACATCTAAAGCTTTGTTGTTGTTGTTAATGCTGTTTTTTGTTGTAGTTTGTTGTGTTTTTTGTTGTGCTATTTTATAAAAGATTGATTTTAAAAACCAACATTGATAAGTGCCTACCTTTTGAAGCCTACCTTTTAAAGGTTCTGAGTCTTTTCATATTATTTTATATGAGAAAATTTATAAAAAAATTTCAAAATGTATAAATGATCGGAACAATTTAAAAAAAAAACTAAATAAAAATAAACAAAAAAAATTTTTTTTTCTTCGAATTGGGTCTCGAACCCAGTTCTCCGAAATCTAACAAATTACATATCATATTATATGAACATAATTAAATGGAAAAATTCCAAGTCTTTTCTTATATTTTTGTGTGACGAAATTTTACAAAAAAATTAAAAAAAAATGTTGAATGATCCGCAAAATTTGTAAAAAATGCAGATTTAAAACAAATACAAAAAAAAATTTTTTTGTCCGAGCTGAGTCTCGAACCCGCGCTCCCGAAAGCTTACTTGCGCCTGCCTGGTTTCTCGCAACAACCTGATCTGATCTGCCTGCAGCCACTCTGCACATTTCGAGCAGATTTATATGAAATTGTATGAAGCGAATTTCGTCGCACTGGGGCAAGTAAGCAAACCTGACTGCCTGTCTGCCTGCTTCAGCGTTTACTCTGTCCGCAGACTTAGGCTGACCATAGAGTGGACGCTTATTGATGAGCTGAACTGGAAAACTTATTGAAGCAATAGAGATCGCAAGGCATGCATTGTTTTGCCCCAATGCGTTTTTGAATTTCAGTCAGCTCGGCTCAGCTATAAGCGTTCACTCTGTCGGCAACCTTAGGCCGCGTACATTGTGGACGCTCTGTCTGAAGCTAATTCATAAAGTTGATTTGTCCAGTTTTTTTTCATCGTAGTGTATGCTCATTAAACGCTTCACAAAGTAGCTTCTTAAGCTTATTGGTGGTCATATTGGCGCTTTCTGATTGTGGCTGACTGATGCTTTGTTTTAACTTTTTTCTTTGGAAAAAATGTCGTCAATTGTGCTTGCAAAGTAAATAAGGCTATTCACAGTTTAAGCGTACATTCAACAAATCGTATTTATAGTATTTGTTATTGTTCAAACTGTGATCACCTCACCATGTGACTGTCGTATTAAAAAATTATGCAACCCTGTGATGTATGTGATTATGCGGCTGTAGATAGAGCATAAAAATACGAGGTAAAAAAAACACGTCCAAGGGCTATTTTATTTACGCGTGCCTGCGTATTTGTATGCAAAACAGCAACAAAGCATAATACGCTTTCGTAAATTGGCGTACAAATAGCAAATCGTACAAATAGCAGACCAGCGTATTCAAACTGTGAGTAGTCTTAATGAAAGAATATTTGTTTAATGAAAGTGGCGAAGAGTAAAAAAAAGGGGTAAAAGAACTGCGTTGATTTTTGATGAAAACAATAAACATTACGTTGTTATAGAAATGAAATAGAATATACAAGTGCCGAAAAATACCACAAAACGAAACAACAACTGTTGAAAATTAAGAACAAAAAGATATCCAACAAATAAAACAAAATCAACGAAAATAATGTTAACAAGCTAAATAGAAAAGCAAGCGCCGTCCATTCAAAAATGCAGTATGACGCGATAAATAATAAAACTAAACAAAACAATTTAAACAGTGAGATTAAACGAAAATAAATTGCTGAAAAGCATTTTAAAAATTCTTTGCGACAAAGCATAAAAAACAAAATTGTTTGCTGTGTGAGTAAGCGAGATGGAGATATAAGCCCTAAATAGCATTTAAAAAAGTAGCTTTATGCTTGCACTATTAACACTTTAAGCTTTTTCCATATGATTATATACAAAGATTTTTTCAGCTAAGCCTCTCGGCTAAGAAAAAATCGATTACTATGAACGCTGCCTTAGAGCGCGAGCGTCTTCGACCACTGTAAGTTGCTTTAAGTCACTCACTTTAACTCGCTTAATTCTTACAGCTGGTTTCTGACTATTTTGAGTTTCTTTGTACATATTCGTATTACTTTTTTTTATTTTTTATTTGTGCAATCGAAGCATCAAACAAGTCACGTGATTTCGTATGTGCTTCTTCCTTTCCTCCAACCAACGGACAACAAGTTCAGAAACATAAATGCTAAAAAACGATGCTGAAACGCACTTTAAGCCACTGTAAGTCGTTTTAAGTCAATTGATGTTACACCATGTTTCGTCTTTTTTGCAGGTGTTTTGTGCGGTTTTTGTGGCCTTGTTGCTTCGTTTTTATTACGAATTATTTTTTTAACTGAACATTAAAGATAACAACATAAAAAAAGTGGGGGGAAAAAGTCAATCGGCTGAATAAGCGACCTATTAAAGGGCTTCCTAAACATTTGCTTGAATGCGGCTTACACGGTCAATCATTGGACATCAATTATTTTTATGTGTTAGTATATATTAGTAATATTTTTTTGTACTCGTAACATCTAATTATTTTGATAATTTGCATTCACATTTAACAGATAAATGTCAAATGATTGATTTTTGCACAACAAATTTAGAAGAAAACAAAAGCTACTGATCGCTTATTTTGATTTTTTTCACCCACTAGCATTTGATACCGTGAAAAAACGAAGAAAGGGCGCAACAGCCAAAATGAAAAAAAAACAAACATGTATATATTTTATTGGAGTTTTTCTTATTGGTCTACCTTTTGTATGTTATTTAATGAAAATAATAAGTAAGCATTGTGTAAAACAAAAATTTAACACATGCAAACCGTGCGAGCGAACGAAAACGCATCAATCGGCACTCTGAGTACCAGCGCACAAGTAGCTTTAAGCTGCTTGTTCGGTTGGCACTATACGCACTTTGAGCTTATTTTGTATGACATCTCGGTTCGGCTCGGCAAAGCAACAAGTTTCCACTGTAAACGCACCCTTAGACGTGTATTTTGGGTTGTGTTAGATGTTTGGAGCACGCGATATCTATTGTTTTCCATCAGATCAGATGCTCACGGGCAAATGCGATTCGACACTCCAAATTATTTTTTGATACGTGTGACTTATGTTGAACAATACTTCAACCAAAATTTTGTTCATCAATTCTTCTCCGAAAAGTTCTTAAGTAGACGTTTATGCCAAACTGTTCCGAAAGTTTTATTTAAATTACAGTTTAAATAGGCACAGCTTAACATGTTTTATGGTCCCGTTGGTTTGAATTTTACTTAATTCGTTGCAGACAAACTTCTTGGAGCAATTAAAAATCTTTGCCATCTCCCCAACGGAGATATCTTATTAAAAATTGTGTTAAATTACATCTTATATTTAACAAAACATTTTTAAAACACAATTTAACAAATAAGCACAATTGAGCAAAAAATTCGAATTTTTTTTTTTATTTTCTTAAAGATGGAAGAAAGATGATTAAAAAAAAAAAACAATAAAACTGATTTTGATTTTCATGCTAGATGCCGCACTCTTCCTTATGACGGCAGCATAAGTGCTATAAAAAGTGCTATAAATAAACATATGTACCAAGACGCCTAATATTGAGACTTGTATTGTATTTGTAACTTGTAACTTGTATTAAAAAAAGGAATACAGATTTTTACATAAATTCAAACCAAAAAGGCTAAATTTGAAATTAAAAAGCTAAAATTTAAAATAAAAAGCTAAAATGGATACTGTAATATTTCTTTTTGTTTAAATTCTAGTACAGAAGAGTTTTAATTATGAGTTAGTATTTGCAAAGTTTAAATTTTAAAGTGCAAGGCTTAAAAAAAATTCAATAATATATTAGTTGGACTAAAATTTAGTCCAAGATTTCCTACCTTGTACTGAATAATCGATTTTATAGCATAACCTGTGCGGTATTAAATTGCTAATAAAAAAAGTCTCGCTTCGAAATACCTCTACGGTTTTGCTCCTTTGGGGTAGTACTTTAACTCCTATATGTTAAAGTGGTATATAAAAATTTAGTTTGTTTTTAATTTGAGCCATTGTTTAAGTTTTGGATTGCTTAAAATATTATTTAATTACTTTTTATGTTTATAAGAAAATCCATTTTAAATTTCATACTTAAATTCTATTACAGTTAGACTAATGAGCACACTTTTAATGAAACCAATTTTTTTTTTATATTTCACTCTGGTGGCATTACTGTTGCATGTAACATATATGTAAATATATTCACAGGCCGACATACTTTTACTTTTAACTCATATGCTAATTCATGTCATTAGGCAGATGCACACACGCTCATAAAAGCACTTGTGATTAAATTCCAATTTTGAATTAAGTAGAGAGCTTTAAATAAAATTACATCAGGTGCTTGAAGTTAAAACCTTATTGTTTGAAAAACACATTAACTATGTCACTCAATGAATTGGTAAATACAAATTTTATAGATTATAAAAGTTAAAATGTATGTACGTAAACTGAATATTTTTTTAATTTTAAGCTTTTCTATGACCACCGGAAATTACGTGTATTTAATATGAGTTTAAGAATGAAAATACTTCAAGATAGCATGGCAAATAATAATAGAAAAAAAAACCAATAAAAACATATTCAATCATTCCTACATCCATTCAGATTTCTGTTTGGTGAGACATACATTATGCATGCTTATTAGGGCGGGTCGATTTATTTTTCGACAATTTCCCTATGATTTCCGTATTCTATGGGTTATTCCATGAAAATTTGCCAAAGGAACCATACCTCTATCGTTAAAATCGAGTCCCCTACTTTTTGTTGGTAGATTTTTTCCCAAATTGACGTTCGTATGAAATGTTACCTACACGTTCACATCCATAACTCAAAAACTATCGATCGCCTATTTAATTAAACTATTTAATCGCCAGTAGGCGCGTTGGAAAGGTGAGCTCATTTTGATCAATTTACAAAAAAAATCTCCAACATTGGTCCAACGGTTCAAAAGTTACGGGCATTTTTGTCCAAATTTTGGAGCATTTTTCCATTTTATTCATGATTTTGTCCAAGATTATAGGTTGATAGGTTGATAGATACTTTATTATCTCTTAATTTGAATTTTTGTAGAAAAAAAAATAAAAAGGGAAAAAAATCAAAAAGTTGGTTTTATGTGTTATTTTGTTTTAGCAATATCCCATGAATTAATCAACCGAATTCGATAAATTTGGGCTTAAACTCTTCATTTTGAATTGTAAATTGAACTAAATAATAGATTGAGCCAAAAAAATGGCCATGAAAGTAATATTCTTGGACAAAATCATGAAAAAACCCGATTAAACCCGATCGATAGTTTCTGAGTTATGGATGTGAACGTGTAGGCAATATTTCATACGAACGTCAATTTGGGAAAAAATCTACCAACAAAAAGTAGGGGACTTGATTTTAACGATAGAGGTATGGTTCCTTCGGTAAATTTTCATGGAATAACCCATAGAATACGGAAATCATAGGGAAATTGGTGAATTTTTTCACTCCCTACAAATCGACCCGCCCTAATGCTTATGTATGGAAGGGTGGTTAAATTTTAAGGGCCGATGTTGATTTTGAATAAAACACAAATTATTTAGGAAATTATTGTCGTTTATTTTATTATGATAATATTGGTATGGTTCAATTATGTATGGAACAAAATATCGGCCAAATGGCCTACGCGACCTCGGCGGCACACCTCCATCCGATGATCCAAATTTTCGATGACGCTGATTCATCTATGCCGTTAATATGCCGAATTATCTTATCCTTTAGCTCTTGAATTACACTTCTTGACTATCTTGACTACAACTTTGCGCAAAAGAGCCATTGTTTCGTTAGCTGTGTAGCAAGTGGCACCGTCCTGTTGAAACCACATATCGTCCACATCCATATCTTCCAATTCGGGCCATAAAAAGTTCGTTATCATCTCACGATAGCGAACACCATTCACAGTAACTGCCTGACCGGCCTCATTTTGGAAAAAATACGGCCCGATGATGCCGCCAGCCCATATACCGCACCAAACAGTCACTCTTTGTGGGTGCATTGGTTTTTCGACAATCACTCTTGGATTATCATTCGCCCAAATACGGCAATTCTGCTCATTGACGAATCCACTGAGGTGAAAATGTGCCTCATCACTGAAGACGATTTTCTTCGAAAATTTATCACCCACTGTTGCCATTTCTTGCCACCATTCTGACCATTGACGTTGCCTGAAATGGTCAAGAGGCTTTAGTTCTTGAGTCAATTGCACCTTGTAAGCGTGTAAATGCAACGAGCGTGAGAGGTGCAATTGTTGGTCTCGACGACGAGTTGAGGTGGACGGCTCTTCAGCCACACTATCGCGAACAGCAGCAATATTTTCTGCAGTACGACCTGTACCAGCATGCACTGGTGTTTTCACATCTCCTACAGACCCGGTTTGCTCAAATTTTTGCACGATTTTTCGGATTGTACGCACATTTGGACGATTAAATTGACCGGAAAAATCACGAAGTGCACGATATGCATTTGGATTTAAAAGTAGATTTTCATAATAAGCCTGAATAACTTTTACGCGTTGCTCGATTGTGTATCTTTCCACGGTTCAAATTGAATTAGTCTGAAATGGAGAAATGTCAAATGAAATGCAGAAAAAACTTGACGTTTAGGTGTGGTTCACATTCACCATCGGCCCTTAAAATTTAACCACCTTTACCTACGTGAAAAAAATTTCTTTGTTATTTTTAGATTATGTTTAGTCCAACTTGACATACTTAATGGTTTACTATTAGAAAGAAATATTCTTAACTACTTCAAACCCAATGTACATACATCTAATTTTAATTCAATAAAAAATTGCTATAATTTAAAAATATAATTATGAAGCTTACATTGAATAGTTTTATTTGCAATAAAAAATTTAATGCGGTGCAATTAGTGTTGTCAAATATTCGACAAAATGTAAAAATCGGTTTCTCGAATAACCCGAAAATGACAATTGTTTAAAAACTGGTTTTTCGAATATATAAACAAACACTAAATGTTTTAAGCCGGTTAACCAGTTTTCTACAAAACGATATGGTAAATATAAATATACTAGCAAATATCCGCTGCCTCGCCTGCGATAAAAATATTTAATACTATGTAAAAATTTTAAATCTTAAAATTAAACTATTTAGTTATATCTTCAAATGAAATATATCAAAATAATTGTGTTGTGTCAAATAACGTAAACATGGATAAATATTAGAAAATTACTTTTATATATTTAAATTACCTTCTTGCTGTAATTATTATGATGACATAAAGTTGCTTGGCTTTTTCTGTATTTTGACTTTTTAATAAACCCTTTTAGGTTATAAAAAAATTAGGGTTAAAAATTTTTTAAATTTCTAATAAAATGTAATTTTTTAACTTAGAGTTCTGAACGTGAATATTTTCTTCTTAAATTTGAAAAAGTTTAGTTGTTATGACATCAAACTTTTGGCGATATTTCGAAAACTATAGATTTTCTTAGTACAACGCATTTTTGTATGAAAAGTCGTTGATTAATAAAAATAACTGTAAACGAAAGATTTTTCGAAAATATTTTTTACCAATATCTAGTATATTGAAAAAAATGTTAAAATCAGTATAACGCATTTTTCTTTAGCCCCAGAATGAGAAAAAACGATTTTCATCAAATTTCCTTTATCTGAAAGTTTAATTCAGTGAATTATGAGAAATGAGAAAAGATTTACCGTTACATCATCAATTTAATATTTTATATCGTTTTATATTTTATATCGCTCCAAAAATAAGCCAAAAGTTCTTTTTGTTGTAAATTTTTATTTATTTTTTCAATTTTCATTTTCACCACTCTTTTATATGATACATCATTTATTTGCAAATATTGCTTAATCTTGACACATAATTCAAAAAATAGTTTCCATCATTAAAAAATCATGGTCTACTACCACCCCCTATAGTTTTTTTGATAAAATTAAATTTTTTCAGAATGTTTTTATATTTTTTTACAATGTTCTACAGCTTAAAAAATAATTTCTGTGAAAAAATTTTCAAATATTTCAAAATAATAAATATTTCAATTCCATTCTAAAGTTATGTAGTATATACACAAATTTATGTGTTAAGCCATTTATTATCTATTAAGCATTTTTATTGATTTAAAGTATTCCCCGGCAGACATTGCTTAGTCATATATGAATTTTATGCTATTTGAAAAATAATTTTATATTTTTACCATGTTTAGTATAGTTGCCGAAAATAACCATAAGAACTAAATTACCAAATTTTAGTCTAATAAGACCAAAACCTTCAGAAATATAGCATTTTTGTTGATTTGTGGTTGGTAATGGGGCGATATTTTTTCCTTAGAGCCATTTCGTACTTGAAACAAATTGACTGCCTAAATTCCAGCTCATTTTGCCTAAACTTTGCACGCTTTCTTTCACTCCATTTTTAGTACAGCTGCTGAAAGTAGCCAAACAAATTAAATTACCAAATTTTTGTCTTATGTGACCACAACCGTCTGAAATATAGCATTTTCAACATATAAGGACTGAAAAAAGTAGGCTTGGTAAATCTTTAACCAATTACGCTTAATTTGAAATAAGAAATCGGTTGAGTGGTTCTCACGTATTTGTCAAGCATCCGTGCAGTGTCACAACGCTTTTAACAGTATAGCATTAAGAGATAGATAGATAGTACTTGCATAGATGGATAGACTAACACAATCTCAAGTGCGTAAAGCTAACTCCTAAGGCAGCAAAACATAATTAATGCTTATAACTGAATTCTGGCAACACCCCTCAAAACATTTGCAAATAAAATTAATCAGCACTGTATGACAGCAAAAATCTCACTGAAATCTTACTGAAAACGAAGAGAGGAAACCTTTGTTTGCTGTTGTATTGTGCTGCTTGTTGAATGCATGGTGTAATTATCCAGGTGGAAGCGGTTTTTTCAACTCTTTCACAAAAATTAACACTAGCCTTGTCAAAAACAGCTGATGGCTAATTTGAATAGACTAACCTTCCAGCTCCGAGCTAAATTAATATCAACAAATTGCGACTAAAGCAAGTGAAGACTTTGCTGCTGCTGCTACTGTTGAAGCTGCTGCTCGATTTCCTTACATATTAGATCTTCTGTTGCACATAATTTCTTATCGCGTGCGTTCTGATTAACTTTAGCTTGTATTGAAAACATATATTATTTAACAAAACAGAAAAGAGTTTAAAGCAGCATTAGCAAACGAGGAAATACTATTCTAACACAGGAGTTACACGAGACAGTACTGTTAAGACAATAAAAAATACGTATTAGTTGTCAAACTTTGTGTCTGTGAATAAGAGTCCAGACAGTTGGTAAAACAGTTGGCAAGACTGCAGACAAAATAGTAAAAAATTTATATTTTATGAAGAAATTTTTGTTAAAACTACGAGCACGCCAGAATATTGCAAATTTCCAATTAATTCTATTAAATTTTATCATCTTCTGTCATTTGATATGCTAAATATCATTCTACTGCCCTAGATACTGTCCCGCCAACTGTCTACAAAAAAGTTAAGACAGTAGAGCAGACAGTAGCAGACAGCTGGAAAAGTGAGTGTGTGTAAGTAAAAATTTGTGAATGTGTTGCGACTGTCTTAACAGTACTGTCTCGTGTAACCCCCGTGTAAGAGCTTCTTATAACGAAACATTTGACATTTATAAACAACCTCGCTCTTTGATAGAAAATTTTTTGGCAACTATAGCAAAATTTATGGTGTGGTGAAAAAACCGCTTCCATCTGGTTAATTTCACCATGGTTGAATGTAAGCATCAAGGTTGATTAATATAGGTTTAGTAACTTTTGAGAAAAGCACTCTTTTTTTCGCCTTTGTTCGAACTGTCAAAGTAGCTGTTAGCTAAAAATTGTACAAATTCAGGTTTTTTTTCTTGATTTCCTTTCATCCATGCTGACAGTTCGACCGAGTTCTCTCAAGTGACTTAGGGGTCGTCCATAAACTACGTTACCAATTTAGGGGGGGAGGTGTTTAGATATTGTAACGTTACCAAAAATTAAAAAAATCGACGAAAAACCTCTAATTAATAACACAATCATTTCAAAAATTTTTAACCTTACACGTTTATGTTTGATCGTCTAAATTGATGGTTAACTTTTGTTTCAATGATTTCTTCCACCACCTTTTCCCTCGACACAGTAACCTTTTGGTATTCCTTCACCATCTCAGCACACGTCTGAAAAATTTGTATTAAGTTTGTATTATATCGTTTACAATTAATCGGAATAAAAAATACTATTTAAATAAATCAATTTTCAGAAAGCATTTACACAAAAACATTGAACTTGGTGTAGCTCGGGTGCAGCCTTTAAGGGTACTCTGTCAAGGACCAGGTGAATTTCTTTGCGTTAGAAATGAGGATTCACCTGAATGGGTTGACATAGAATCCGATGAAAAATTCTATTTTGAAGAATCCTCAACAAAGCTACCAGCTTCTTCTATCCCAGTGATTGAGAGCATCGAATCTTGGATCGCAGATGGAATAGCTTTTACAGATGATATTAATTATTGATTTTTTTCCAATTGTTCCTTTAATGTATCTAGTCATACTAGTCACTAATACTAGTGAAAATTGTCAGAGCTAGTCAAAATATATAATCATTCGAATGAATTAATTTCATATGTCACGTTACTTTATGAGGGGGGGAGGGGTTTTGAAAAGCACTGGGGGGTAAAAAAAAACCGGAAAGTCAGTAACGTAGTTTATGGACGACCCCTTAATCTGTATTAATCAACCTTAGTAAGCATCAAATAAAATGCGTAAATTTTGTAATAATTAAAAAATAGATTTTTCGAAAAATTCGGTAAAGATATGCCACTGGAAATTATCATAGGAATTGAAAAGCCAATTATCAAAATTGGTTAAGAGGTAACCGAGCATGTCTAACTTAAAATTTCGTGAGTATCTTTTTATATAATAGAAGAGATATACTATATCTCTATATGCAATTGATCATATGTTGTATTTAAAAACCCATATATAATTCAATTAATGGTGAAACAACTTAAAATAATTATGAAGAAACTTAATCTTAAAATAATCTTGCTTGTTCTATCGTACCTTAAACTAAAAAAATGATTTTTTTTCTCATATCTCTAACCATATAATTATTGAAAAAGGACCGTTTTCCCTCAGAAATCTATTTTCGTTACTGAAAATATTCGTTTTTCTGAATCTTCTGAAGATGTTTTTATAATAAGTTTTACATTCATTCTCAACTTATCAGATATATATAAATTAGAGGAAAACAAAAAAATCTCCTAAAGTCTCATAAGATTTCTGCAAAAAGCAGTTTAGCATTTAAAGCGGTCATTGATACATACGCAAGATGGGAGAGTATAAATGTGCAAAGCTGCCCGACACCGCCATAGAAACAATGATAAACACTAAGTAGAGAAAAAGACAGAAAAAGCTTTATGATGCTTATGTGTTTAACAGTTTAATGAAGCAGATTTTTATGTTTGGTTTTTTGGCTACTTTATAAATTTAAATTTTAATAATTTTTAAGAACGCTTTTTAAAAAATTAATGATGCAAGATATATAGTTTAACATGCAGCTTTATAATAATGAAAAAAATACTTTAATCGGTTCAGTAGTTTGTAAGTTAAGCTTCGTCGCAGATACGTGAGAGGCCTTTTATATATAGTATAGATACACGGATAAAAAAAAAAACTCATATTCAGTGGGAATTAAGAAAATCGCAGCCACAGATAGCGCACAACGAATACAAGCTTAAATTAAGTTAATTATTTTCTGACGTATCAAAACAAATATTTCAGTCAAAATCTACTTAAATCAAATGAATATTGCTGAGCTTTCAAAATTTACACAGCAGAAAAAATCACCTCAAGTCAAGACAATATTTTCTGCAATATCAAAATTAACGTTTCAGCCAAAATTTTCTTAATTTCAGCCTATGTTTTCTGCAATATCGAAATTCCCACTCCACATAAAATTGCCCCAAATCCTGCTAATATTTAATGCAATATCGAAATTACTATTCCATTAAAAAATTACTGAAATTTAGCCAAAATATGCTTGGTATTAAGATCAATTTTTCAGTATAAATCGACTCGAGCAAACATATTAATATTAAAATATCGAATCGATTTTTATTATTTTTCAATTATCTTTATTCAATATTAATTATTAGGTTTTAACTTATATTATATATTACATTATTTTTACTTGTTAAGAAGGCATTTACTCTTTCAAAATAAAATACATAACACTTTCAACTGCCGGAATTGCAAGACAGATAATTTAAAAAGAAAAGAACAAAAAAATAGAAACTCATGATATAAAACAACTGCGATCTGCTACACCAAACCGAAAATCACATAGGAGCAAACGAGTTAGCATTACAAACATCTCGCACTTTAGAAAATAATTTCATAGATTATGCATATGAATACTGGAAAAATTTTTTGGAAACTGAGTAAATTATTTTCTTGTTGCAAGAAACTAAAATTTTTAATATCTACTAAAGTTCAGTGAAATTCCACTTGTTGCTAGTAGAAGTTTTTTTTTTCTTCTAGTAATAGCAAATTATTTCCTTCCATGTTTGCTTAAGTTTAATAAAAAATGTATTTAAATATAAAAGGCATCAAATCATAATTTTTTTTATATATAATACATTTAAATAAAGGTTTAATTTAACACATTTCATAATACAATTAACACTAAAATAATAGTATTAATATAAAATTCATATATATGAAAAAATTAACATATTGTAAACTTTTCTATTAATAGTTTTCATGCTTACATTTACGACTTTTATGTATTTTATCCAAGTATTTGAAAATGCCTAATTAATAACCCGACCTGAAAATCCCGGTTTTTCGAATTATCCGAAATGGTTAGTTAACAAAATCGATCCGAAAAAAAACCGAAACATCAATAAAAATTCGGTTTTTCGAAAAACCCGAAACCGGGAATGACAACACTTAGTGAAATGTGCCGGCAACGTGTGCCATATTGAAAAATAGTTTATGTTAAATGTTTTCTTTTTCATAAGTTGGTGGGTTTTATAACTTAAAAAAATACTATTAAAAGGGCATTAAAACGTAACGTGTTTGTTTTATACAATATTTACAAACTATTTTTTTCGGAATTTCAAATTAAACTAGAAGATGTATCCGTTTTTGCCCGGGATATTTTGCTTACAAATTTTTAACCAAAACTTCATTAGGCAGTAACAAGGCTTTATAAGTTTTTTTTCTAATTTCTTTATAGTTCTTGAGCTGAAAAAAAAAATAAATGAAAATGAAGCTTTACATTCTGAACAAGATCAAGTATATAAGCTAGTTTATAAAAACGAAAGCAAAACAAAACTTCATTTACTAGCATATAATTACAACTAAGTTATTATTTATATATGTGCAAAGGTAGGTTTATTGTTTTGTTTCGTGGTTATAAGTACTTTAATATAATATAATACAATATAATATAATATAATTTTAATTTACAAAAAGAATTTCATTACAAAATTTAATAACAGCGTCTAAAAAATGGAAAAGAAAACACAAATACTTGTAATTTAATATATAATAACAAATATACAATAACAAATCCTGAAATTAAAAACGTGCTGTGACCCGAAAGAAAAATAAGTTTGATAATTTTAACATTCGCTGCAGTAGGATTTCCCCTTAAATGTGTCATTTGTATGTTTTTTCTATAAAACCATTAGTGCTGCATGCTTATAGCAATAATTCATTTTAAGAAAACTTTGGTAGCTTGTTTAAAACAACACTCAGTTGCAAACAACTGTCACCGAGTCTATTAAGAAAATTCTTGTTGGTTGTTGTTGACGTCTAATTATTGCTTTCATGTTGTTGGTTTATTTTTATAACAACGCTTAACTGCTTTTCCAATAAGTGACAGCAGAAAGTTTCTTTCATTGTTGCCAGCTGGTCAGTTGCTTTGTATGTATATATATTTTTTTTAAAAAAGTTGAACTCGTACGCAGCTTACAAACTATTTTATAAAAATTTCTCTCATAACTAGAACTCTTACTTTACCGAAAAAGAAAAAAAAATAACTTCATATTTAAATAACAAGAAAACAAATATAAAAACAATTTATACATGGTTTCTACAGCTGGCAACTCTATTTTACATGTCATTAGCCTGTACCAAAGACTTGGCTTCCTGTCACGTCTCAGACATAAAATGCATTATGAAGCAAATTTTGCACAGAAGAAATGGCAGCAAGTAAAAGAGGCAACAACAAAAAATGCCAGCAACATAAATGACGACAACTTCAAAAAACATTTCAAAACGTAAAAAGGAGATTTATGATTAAAAATGCGCCAAAAGCAACAGCAACAACTTCCAGAAAAAAAAATAAAATAAAACTATTATAAAATGTTAACAAACAAGTTGAACAAAATGGCTACACACAAAAAAAAAATTACAAACGACTGTCATGACAGTAACCAGTAAAGAAATGTGGCAACACAGTTATTATTGTAGCTGTTGCGCAGACATCAAAGAACAAAGTTGGCCAAAATAACAGGATTTAGAGGGGAAGTAAAAAAAAAACAAAAACTGATGGTTGTCAAAAATTGTTGGTAGTCATCAAAATATGGGACACAAAAATATGTTGCTTAGGTGTCAAAACAGCGTCAAAGCAAATAAAAAAAATTACGTTCGATACAGTGGAAAGAGAGGCGGAAGAAGTAGAAAAAAAGGGAACTGAAGGGGAATAAGGGGAATAAGGACTAGAGATTCTTACTTTTTTTTAAAGTTTCGAATTGCGGACAGAGGTTTGGTTACTTTACAAAACAGAAAAAAACTCTGAAATTAGAAAAAATATATTTACATTAAAACGTGCAGCATGCTACCTTTAAGGGCCCATCTAAGTTTTTTAAGCGAAAAAAAAAATCCTGCATTAAAATTTTTATTTCAAAGCAACTGTTTTTGTAGGTATTTTTTTTTAAAGGAAAAACTTTATAGAGCTTTTAAAGGAAAATTTTCGAGTTTTTTGGATAACAAATATTAATTGATATGGCAAGAATCCGTAGTATAGTAAAGTTCTTAAAATATAAAATGGACACGGTTTTTCGGAGCTTGATCAGTAAAAAAAAAGATTAGTTAAGGCTTTGCATAAACTTTTTGAGCTTTTATCGAAGATTTTTGAAAAATGTTGATTTTTTTCTATAATTTTAGTTGAAAAAATAATTTTTGGCTAAAAACGTAATACATATTATAAAATAAAGTACTTCTCCGAAATAAAAATCGAACGATTAAAAGTACCACTTGTATTTGCTTAACAAGTGCATACAATTTAGTAGTGATCCATGGCATAGTTTTCGAGCTGTCCACCGGTTTCAAACAGCACTTTTCGAGAAAAACGTGTTTTAAGTTTTTTTTTGCGTATACTTTTTTTGTCCTCTCTTCGGACGTTTGTGCTTATAACTACAACAAATTTTATTAAATTGACCTTCGGAGAATATTTTCTACGATTCGTTATACATTCGTAAAATATAAATAAAATAAAATTTTTTTTAGGACGCCGAAACCCTTAAGTTGATAATTGGATTTATATGGGAAAAATGCTCTTTTTTCAAAAAAATCCCAACAAAATTTAAAAAAAAAAAATTTTTAAGCTTTTCATTTTTAATTTAATTTTACTTTAAAATGAGTTATCAAATATGAAAGTTAGACAAAAACTTCTAGAGTTGTGATTTATTGCTTTTCGAAAAAATCAAATTTTTTTCGAAAGGCGGCGGCCGTACAGAGTTATTAATCTGTCTAAGCTGGGAATTGAACGCGGGCTACCACGGTTCCTTAGCTTAGGGGACACGCACTCTACCCACTAGGTTACGGCCGCACAGTGCGTTGTCCCATTGACCAAAATCTAACCCATTGACTCGAAACCTAACAATATTTGTATTAATCGATTTGCATGATAAGACAAAAACAAAATATTAAGTGGAAAAACTCTGTTTTGAATACGCTGTGACACTTCAAAGCTGATATATTTTTAAAAGAAATCGTGTTTTGTTCGATTCGTTTTGGGTTCTCTTAAGCAAATAACTATCCAAAATTTGTGTTTTGGTCAAACTGAGCCAAGTAAAGCTTATTAATTTGAAAAATATTTGCGTAAATAAATAGAATTAAAAACTTTTAGAAAATATAAGAATTTGTATATATTTTATTGATTTTAACATATTATATTATCAAATAAAAATTTTTAGAAATTGGCAAATTTCGATGGAAAAAAATCCTATCAAATTAAGTGCCATTTTTTTTAATCTACTCAATAACTTTTCCTACTATGTCTTCCTACAAATATATTTTTTTTAAATGCTTAAAATGAAAAATGTACATACAAAATTAAGTAAATAATTAATATAGGTCAAAGAGAGGTACTCCTAGGGTCTAACTGACTCCGACCATTTTCAGCACACATCTATTACTCTATTTCACTGCCATTTTAAAGAGTTTTTGTTAATATCGGTCGACCTTTGTACGTCGATCAAAATCAAAATCAAGTATAAAAATAATATAGATCCCCTAGGATCTAACCGATTTCGAAAATTTTTCTTCATTCGCTTAAACTAATTAAGCATACAAAATTACATTATCAAAGAAGCACTCCTTCTTTTTTGTCCAACTTTTGTACGGGGACACCCACTGTGGTCCGCCACTTTTTTCCTTGTTGCATTAAAAAATTGCAAAAATCCAAGTGCACTGTTTTTAATAGTTTTTACATAGACAAATAAATAAGAATAGTCTGCAGAGAGATGATGGGGGGCAGATATATTAATTTCAATTGAAAAAGATACAATTATACAAAGGTTATAGGTACGAACATATCAATTTCAGCACTGTTATTTCATATATTTTGCAAAAAAATTCAACATATATAATCTTAGGAATACAATTTTTAATTTTTATGAAGTGACCTTTGTTGAGTAATTAAAAAAATATGTATATTTGATTATTTTCTTTAAAATCTACAACTTTCGGTATAATAAGAGTTGTCTTTAATTCAATAGTTTTTTTCTTTAAAAAATAACTGTATTCACTCTTGCTTACACTAATGAAAAAATTTATGCTCCTCTTTCACCTCTGAACTTTGGTTTTTTCTAATTGGTTAACCTTTTTAAAGCTGGTAAAAGAAAAATAAAAGCAAACAGATGTAATAAACTTCTTTTTCAAGCGGCCCTGCATGTTCTCTATGCACCAAATACTTTTTTTCGTTTAACCTGTACTTCTTCTATAGAATTTTATAAACGCTTTATTTCTATTGTTTTCTTTCACTTTTACCATTGCAGTATCTTTTACCTTTTTTATTTTGTGCACTGCAGCAGCAGCAGCTTCCATGACATTGAATGCAACATCATGCAGCTTGTTGTCATTGTCGCAGTTGGTTGAGCACCTGCTGTTTATGCTGCTGCTGCTTACTACTTTGTTATAAAAAATAGTTAACTAGTTAACCTGCAGTTGCCATTTTTGGATGTTGTTGTAGTTTTTGTTATATCATGTTCATGTTCATTTTCATGTTTGTCGCGTATATTTTTTTTAAAGCTTGTTATTTATATGAAAAATATAGAAAACTGCTATCAAAACGTTTTCACACAAAACATTGTTGTTATTGTAGTTATTGTTATTGTAGTTATTGGTGATACCTTTGTTGTTGTTGCTGACAATGGCATCAATAAAAAGCAAAACAACTACCAGCTGACACATATTTTAAACTATTTTGTTCATGTTGTTTTCTCTATAAATGATGGCGCTTACATTATAAATAACATAAACAGGGTGTTTCCATGATAAGCAATGCTTGGTTCACATAACAAATATTGAAGAAAATGAAAAGGATTGATATATACAAAAAGAGATTGAAGTAGAGGTAGAGGTAGAGGTGGAGGTAGAGGTAGAGGTAGGGGTAGAGGTAGAGGTAGAGGTAGAGGTAGAGGTAGAGGTAGAGGTAGAGGTAGAGGTAGAGGTAGAGGTAGAGGTAGAGGTAGAGGTAGAGGTAGAGGTAGAGGTAGAGGTAGAGGTAGAGGTAGAGGTAGAGGTAGAGGTAGAGGTAGAGGTAGAGGTAGAGGTAGAGGTAGAGGTAGAGGTAGAGGTAGAGGTAGAGGTAGAGGTAGAGGTAGAAGTAGAGGTAGAGGTAGAGGTAGAGGTAGAGGTAGAGGTAGAGGTAGAGGTAGAGGTAGAGGTAGAGGTAGAGGTAGAGGTAGAGGTAGAGGTAGAGGTAGAGGTAGAGGTAGAGGTAGAGGTAGAGGTAGAGGTAGAGGTAGAGGTAGAGGTAGAGGTAGAGGTAGAGGTAGAGGTAGAGGTAGAGGTAGAGGTAGAGGTAGAGGTAGAGGTAGAGGTAGAGGTAGAGGTAGAGGTAGAGGTAGAGGTAGAGGTAGAGGTAGAGGTAGAGGTAGAGGTAGAGGTAGAGGTAGAGGTAGAGGTAGAGGTAGAGGTAGAGGTAGAGGTAGAGGTAGAGGTAGAGGTAGAGGTAGAGGTAGAGGTAGAGGTAGAGGTAGAGGTAGAGGTAGAGGTAGAGGTAGAGGTAGAGGTAGAGGTAGAGGTAGAGGTAGAGGTAGAGGTAGAGGTAGAGGTAGAGGTAGAGGTAGAGGTAGAGGTAGAGGTAGAGGTAGAGGTAGAGGTAGAGGTAGAGGTAGAGGGAGAGGTAGAGGTAGAGGTAGAGGTAGAGGTAGAGGTAGAGGTAGAGGTAGAGGGAGAGGTAGAGGTAGAGGTAGAGGTAGAGGTAGAGGTAGAGGTAGAGGTAGAGGTAGAGGTAGAGGTAGAGGTAGAGGTAGAGGTAGAGGTAGAGGTAGAGGCAGAGGCAGAGGAAGAGAGAGTTGTCTAGAGTGAGACCTCTTCTTATGTGGGACTCAAAAATTTCACCGATAGTTTCCAAAGGCATCACCAATGTTTTGACAGTGACCGAGTAGCTTCGATGCACCATCGCTTTTCATGTAGATTTAAAGAGAAAACAAGCATTGTTTATACTCGTGCCAAACATAGTAGAAAATATTACAGAACATTTTTTTGCCAATAATCGTCATTGTTTTTTGTGCGATAAAAACAGTGAGTGTATAAACTATGTTTGTTTTAAGTTTATCTTTAAGAATTCTAAGTGACATCCATTAATATGCAGTGAAAAAAATGTCTGATGCTATATCAAAGTCAAAATGTCACAAATTATGTGTGACTTTACATTAGGCTTGTGATAAATAGGTCCGGGGTTGGAACCAGCGTGGAACTTTTTTCATTCAGCGGAACTAGTTTGCGGAAACATGTCCGCGGAACTATGTAATTTCTTTGAACTGTGGAAGGTGCTAACACCGAACGGCTTATGTTCTCAAGAAGCTTTACATGGCAGTTTTTACTCTCTGAGGTTTGCCATAGTCTGCAGAGCGGTGACGACAGAACAGAAAAATTAATTCAATTAATTAAAGAAATAACATTCTGTTTGAGCTGGGAATTGAACCCGGGCTACCGCTGTTCCTTGGCTTAGAGGCCACGCACTCTACCTTCTAGGCTATGACCGCAACAAAGCAGTCGATCACAAAAATCGTGTAAGCCGTAATATGTGTGAAAGAGATGTCGGTTCATATTGCTTAATTAAAAAAATCATTGCAACCGGAACTGTTTAGACATGCTAACAATAAATCCAAGGAACGGTTGGAACTATGTGCGACTGTAAACATAGTTCCGCGAACTATACAGGTTTGGAACGACCCATCTCTACTTCGCAGGTCTTTCAATGTGGCACCTTCTGCGCGTGCGTACAACATACCGAAGACCAGTTTTTATCGGTATCTGAAAAAGGGTGAACGTGAAATTTGTTTATATTTCGCAAGGTGACGATTAAGAATTGATGAATTGCATTCGTTTAATCTCTGTAAAGTGCACCAACATAGTAATATTTGTTTATCAATAATTTTTATGTTTTGATATTAGTTTAGATGTTCTTCTAAGGTATTTTCTAAGGTATGAAAGGATCTTAGTATTATAACGGTCTCAAACAAATGCCAGCAAACTAAATTGAATTTCCGGAGAGCTGGAATCAAGATCAAATGGCTATTATGGCTTCATGAAGCGCCACTGGGGCCTATCGTTGCGAGCAGCTGAACAAACTAGCTATAGTGACTTGGGATGATTTAATTCATTGCAACATGTGCCAAAGAGCCGTTCACTTAAAATGTGCCAACATGAGCCCAAGTTTTTTTCACTTGTTGGAACTTTGACTCAAAATAAGACGTGAAATAAAGTGAATCTGAAAAATAATATCCACAATATTCATATTAGCACTTCTGTTACCTTAAGAAAAAGTCACGCTTGTGTTCTTAAGACCACAAAATGACCAAGGCTGTTTTTGTATACATTTTATGTAAGAGCTAATTATTTGTTATTCATTTTTGACGTTTTAATGGGTTTTGATTAATTTAAAGCATTTATTGAAAACATAAAATAAAACAAAAGTTGCATTAACCTTCCGATGCCTGAAAAGTTTCTAGTACGTCGTTGCTCGACAAGGTCTCCAGGGACCTTCTTTGTTAATATGAGGTACACGGCTAATAATTATTAAATTTTTTGCATCCTAATGGTGTCATTACACTTTTTTGTGTTCATATGTTTGGTATAGTGTTGGAGAATGTGTGCGCTTATATATTTAGGCAGATGAAATAGAGAAAAAAAGCCAGCACTCTGCCAGCACATCTGTACATATAAAAATGGATAGTGGTTATTTTGGGTGCCTTAAACTTGAAAACGACTGCACCAAATTGAATACTTTCTTCTGAGGGTTTGTTCAAGAAAAAAAAAAGTCGAAAAGTTCTCAACAGGTGGCGCTGTAGGCGTACATTTCGCTTGTCAGCTCAATTCGGACGTGATATCGAATAGCTTAGGAATTATAGGTTTTCAGACTCGGAATTCGGTATTCGACCACAATTTACACGTGCCGTTTCACTGATAACATTTTATGGGCGTTGAACAAGGGAGCGTGGCACCACACATATAACCCTAATTTAAGAAATTAAACAGCTTTTGAGTTATAGGTCGCACAGTCACGGAATTCAGTATTTTCCTCAATTTACACATGCCGTTTCACTGATAACATTTTATGGGGATTTGGCAACAGGGGCGTGACAGAAACATACCAAGATTTAGCTAGAATAGCTATAAAACACGAATAAATAGCAAGAAAATTCCAGAAAAAAAAATCATGAGCTTATTGTATGAAAGCCCATACAAGGTCCATGTGGATCTCTTGGAGCAAAACCGCCATTAGTGACTTCAACCGAACCATTATAATAAATATTTTGACGAAATTTTATCATGTCCAATTTCATTAGCTAATTTCTAAACATCTCATTTAAACAAGTCAGGAAGGCTGCGGCTTTTCGGTCGAATCATATTGAAATACTTCATCGTTGAAAGCTGCATAGGTTCCAGGGGACCTTCTCAGGCATCGGAGGCTTAAGAATTAAAAAAAATGCTTATTGAATTTAAATATCTTTGAATTTTGAGAAAAATTCACTTTAAAAATTATTAAAAAAATTATTAATTCGTGCCTAATTCACAATTGATATTAGTTAATCTGAATGACCATAAAGCTCACACACTTAACCTATGGCGTTGTCACTTATTTGATAAAACCAAAAGCTGCTTTTAAAGTTTTTTCGAAGGGATTTCTGTTAATGTAATTCAGGAATTATGAGCAAATAAAAAACAAAATGGTCACAAAATGACCTTAAGTTAACAGAAGAGTTAAAGCTTCACTGAACAAATACAAATTAATAATTTAGGGTTTTCATTTCAATAACTGTACACTTTCTGTAGTTTTATTGAATGTATGATAAAGACCCACATTAGAAGACCACATTTTTTTGATCCAATTAAGCCTTTCAGATTTTTAGCAAAAAAAAATAAAATTTTTCAGGAAAACTAAAAACTGTATTAAGCAAAAAGATAGGCATTAAGAATATCAATCGTATGATAAATTTGAAACTTGAAATACTCACATTATGGAAAATTATGATGAAAGACAAAACCGGTCCCACTGTAGACAACTCTTTCTTATAAATTTATTTTTTTTTCTCTTAACCCCTGGAGATCAAAGCCTAGACCGTTAAAGGTATAAGAGAAATTACCTTTGATTCAGGTTCCCCGTGGTCAAATTAAGAAAAAAAACTTAGGGTTGAAAAATTTTGGAGAGCACTATATAGCCCCAAATATACAATATAAAATGAGACCTTGCATGGCCCCATCGATCTCAAGTAAAACTTTTACTGATTTTTTCAGCTGTAATCTGTGATGGGAATGATATATTAAAAGCAATTTACAGTGTGACAAATATGTGTTCATACAAAACTCTGTAGCACTGTATCTTTTGGAAGCATAGTTACATTATAAAAATGCGCATAACAAAATATTCGTTAGAATTTTAGTTATATACAAAATTACATTTAAATTGTTCAAGTCACGACAGTAAAAAGTTATTGGGTATAGTTTATATACGCTCCTTAATTGTTAATATATACAAAAGTGGTTTAAGTTATGGAGTAATCTTCCGTAATTTATCACATTTAGGAGTAAAGAGAAATTATGTTTATTATACGATTAAGCGATTTCTTGATACTGGTTCCATACAAGACCGTAAGAAAAGTGAGAGAAAACGGAACTTTCGTACCGCGAATGCGATCAAAATAGTGAGAGAACGAATTCGGTGAAATTGTGACCGTTCAGCACGAAAGATGGCCAAAATAAAGGAACCAACCGAGAATCTTTAAGGCAATATGAAAGCCTTTAAAAAGAAGAAAATGAATGGCCTTACCAATGTAACCGTGGACAAGCGATTGCAAAGAACGTAACTTATCCTTTCTTGATACGCGCTCAGTATTACCTAGAAGAAGTCTTGCAGAAAAATCTGAAGCCTATCGTAGTATGTATGGATCCGAATATTATTGCCTTAAGCAAGATGGCGCACCTGCCCCCACCGCTAAAATGATTCAAGACTGGTGTGAGCAAAACTTAACAGCTTTTATACCTAAATATGAATGGCATCCTAGCTCACCACACTGCAATCTCTTGGACTTTTGCATGTGGGGATATATGGAACATCGACTTAAGGAATATAAGTACAATATCTTGAAGGATCTTAAAGCTGCTATTATTGATGGAACAAAATACCGATGCTGCGTGCGTGCTGCGTGTAACAATTTTGATTGCAGACTTCAAATATTTAAACTTTATTTATTATTTGTGCATTCATATTTCTTAAAATAAAATGAAGCTTTGTTGAAAAAACTTACTTAGTTTTTGTATCAATACATATTTGTCACACTGTTTGTGTTCAATGCAATTTAATTTCAAATTTAGAAAATTAATATATAAATATTACAGATTAATACTGAAATTTTAGTTTTTTTTACAAGAAAGAATGCAAGGTACCAAATTTAACCTGACTATTATCATAACAAATTTTACTCTCGCTTAAACTATGTACTAATATATTACAAATGAAATTTAAATGTTTTAATTTTAAAATTCTTCCATTTTTAACTTTTTTTTAAAATGATTTTTAAAAAAAAAATGTTCATTTTCTGTTTTTTATGTAATGTCGATTATTTGGCAACACTAAACTACCACTACTAAAATAATTTACTTCAAAATTTCCAACTTCCAATAAAAACACCTTTCAGGCATATGCATAAAGGACTTCCATATTCAAAACACCAGCTCTGATTATTCAATTCTGAAAAACTAAATTGGTAGCAGTTTTCATAATATTACTTTTAAAATTCATCTAAAGTTAACTTGCGCCTGATGATATTTTGATGCATCATGCAAAGTTATCCAAATCCAAATCAGCCACGCAATTCGTGGACCACTACTTCCGGTGTATGTTCACTTTTTGCCGAGCTGTTAACACTTTCCTAGCTTAGAGTTGAAAAATTGCAGTATTGCAATGCATAGAAAGACACGCACTCCTACGACAATAATATCAGCCACAACAACTACAACAACAATAGCGTTGCACAAATAATATCCGTTTCGCATTTATTATATTGTCTACGAAGAGACACAGACAGACAGACAGAGTTCTTTGTTACGCTTGTATTTTTCAATTATGTTAAACTTAACTAAAATTCTTTTATTTTTTTCTTCTTTTTCTTCTTCTTTACTATAGTGCCAGCAACAAGAGCAAGAACGACAAAAGACGCTTGCAACTGCTGTCAACAGGAAATCTTATGAAGGCAATACAAAAGCGACAAGTGACAGTTTTAGTTCTGGTTTTATTTCTTTCTTTTTTTTTTGTGTAAAGAGTACTAATTGAAAACGTGACACTAAGAATAACAACCACAACAACAACAACAACAACATTATACTCAACGCCAGTAAAAAGTAACAGCTTGATAATGACTGTAAAAATTGCTAAATTCTTTGGCGCCTCTAATAATGTTGGCTCCACTGTTGTTGCTGGTGTACCGCCACCGTTACCACCACCAAATCCAACAACAAATGTAAGCAAAAAATACTATCGGCAGCAACAACAGCAGTGTCTTACCTATATGGATGACAATGACGATGACAACATGTCGCTGTATTCAACGACAGCGTCCATCATGACCACACGTGATCATCCGTTTAATAACTCGCAGCGCCCTCTGTTGGGCGACAGGAAGCCACAAGCGCAAATATTGACAACGCATCAGAAGAAGAAGCAACAACAAACAACGGCAGCAACGTATCACTTCGAACAACAACATCTACAAGAACAACAACAATACATCTCCCCATATGTGCAGCAACAGAAACGTGATAGTGTCAAGGGCTTGCATGGCTTCAATGACTTTGATATTTTATCCCAGCAATATAACCAACATTTGCAAAGTCCACACATTGGTTATCCGTACGGTAGTCCACCATCGCCCACTGCCACGTCCAACGATTTTGTATTTAGTGATGGTCAGTCAGCAGAAGCAACACCTAATGGGTCCGCCATGCAACACCAACAGCAACAAAATCATTATCAGCATCATTACCTTCAACAAACATCAACTCCACGTTATGGTAATGTTCCAAATTATGCGCCCTCCAGCTCCTCGACACTTGAATCCGCTCACGTAAATGAGCTCGACTATTTTTCCTCACCAAATGTTGCTGTTGGTGCTGCCATTTCTGGTGGTTGCATTGGCAAATCTTCACGTTTTGAAGACGATTTTTGTTGCCGCCGCAATGTTGAGTTCTCGAAACATGTTGCTGCTGCAGCCGCCTCCTCGTCGTCGTGCTCCTCCTCCTCTGTGAGTAGTGGTCCCTTTATTTTCGGTATACCTCTTGAACAGCAGAGAGATGGTTTGTCGCTGGTGAGTCGCATGCCTGCGGGTGGACGTGATTTTGTCGGCGACAGTCTGCTGGAGCCAGCGTTGAGCAGCGACAGCGGTGTGAGTGTCGCAGGCGACAGTGGCAAGTTTGCGACGCACAATGGACTCTCAATTCTGGTAAGTCATTCACACTTAAAAGTTTTTATATGCTTTCCATTGTAACACTTGCATCGATCAACATGCGAGATACCACAATATTATCATATATGAAATTTTTATTTTTTTATAGCTTATACCCGGCGTTTCTTTTTCTTAAAGTCACAAAAATTAATTAATTGATTTGAAATTTTGCACATAAGCTTTGATTATCGATGCCTCGTGGATGCCTCGATAGTCTAGCGGTCGCGCGCTTGACTGTCGCTCAGGACCCGGGTTCGAATGGTCCTACTCTATACACTTTCTTTCCTTATTTCTAATCAAAGAAACTTTTAAAACACATCATTTTACGGCGAAAAGTTATAGTTGGTGGTGGTAGGAAAAGTTTGTGGAGAGGAGTGCTTAGTAGCTTGATTTGACTGAGGCATGCCATAACAATAACACTTGCTTCAGATTTAATATTACATGCTTCTGCAGCTTCTGCCACATTAAGAACATTCTAAACAAACACTCTAAACAATCACTTGATCACTTCCTTCTTCCATTCTGTGGTATCACATAGAACCCATAATTCGGTCTAAGTGGGCTGGTCCAAATATCTGCCGTCACCTTCACCTAGCGTAATATGTAATATATATATATATATATATATATATATTAGGGCGGGTCGATTTAAAAATTGACCATTGCTCAGTGAAATTCGTATTCTAGGGATCAAGCTCGAGGAACCATACCTCTAAAACGAATTCTAATGCCCCAACTTTTACGTAGGGTCAAATTTTGAAAAATCCCTCTTTGTCCCATTTATAGTGCCCCAATCGAGTCCAAATGTATGACCGACCCCTTCTATCTTTGAAGGGCCGATCCACCCATGCCAAACATTTGTTTGTATGGGGAATCCCCCAGGGGGGTTCCAGGGGGTGTGCCACTGCCATGGGTGGATCGGCCCTCCAAACTTTGAAGGGGTCGGTCATACATTTAGACTCTATTGGGGCACTCTAAATGGGTCAAAGAGGGATTTTTCAAAATTTTACCCTACGGAAAAGTTGGGGCATTAGAATTCGTTTTAGAGGAATAGTTCCTCGGGCAAAGTTTCTTATTTTGATCCCTAGAATACGATTTTCACTGAGCAATGGGCGATTTTTTTGCCTCCCCACAAATCGACCCGGCCTAATATATATAGTGACCGCCAATTGGACCCATATCACCTACATACCAAATTTCAATATCAAAACGTACCCAGCACAAGAATTATGATTTCAGAAAAATGGGCGTACATAAAATGCAACTATGTCCATTTTTATTTCAGAAGCCGACAGTAAACGTACAAAATTATTTATCGAATTGTATTCTAATACAACTAAACCAATTTTAATTCATCAAATCGACTGCCAAAGTAAAATGTTAAATTATTCTTTATTTTATTAACTAGTTAAATAGGTTTAACAAAAGTTTTAATCATGAAACCGAGCATTCGGCTTCGGCCAAAAATTCACATTCGGTCAGGCACTAATATATATCCGTTGATTATATATTTTTGTTTGAATTGCGTTGTCGTGTTTTTTTGGTTTAGTAGTTTTAGTGTGTGAGAGCTAGTTATTAGCAAATAATATATTAATAAATTTAATTTAATTAAAAACAACAACTCAGTATAGAGTCAATCACACAGCAGACTAGCACAACTGTTCAGAGGCTGCTGAACCGCGCTCTTCAATAGTCTTGAGTGATTAAGCTATGCCCAACATACTGTTTAAGTTTTATATGATTTGACACTTGTTCGAACAAATTCGTAAGAATTTTAATGTTCTCATCGCCCATTTAATCATATGACATTAAAGCAGTAGTAATTTTTAAATAAAGCCTGCAACTCTACCAGGGTTGCCTTCTGTTCTAGTTGCTTCATATTTTTTCGCTTTTCATTGGATTTCGACGAGTATGCCGAAGTACATATTAACAAATAATTTTTTATGGTTTGTGGGATTTATTGTGTCACATTTTAATGGATGTGGGATTTTTGGTAGGAGTTAAAAATGCTGTGGGAATATTTTTTAATTGCTGTGTGGAAAAGAGAATTTGTGTGGGAATATAAACTGGCAACTATCGAAGTATGACTTGTAATTAACATAAAATAAGCCATGTTGGCAGTCACATAAGAAATTCTTGGTATGCAAGTAAGGAACTTTTTTTTAGGAATGCTCCAATTTCATGCAGCAGACCGGAAAAATAACTAAAATTGGATGAGAAACATTTGGCGTAGTTTTTGGCGGAGTAACAGGGTGCACAAAATTTACAAAAATTGGTAAAAACTTCGGAAATCGATTTTTACTAAATTTCATATTTCAAACAATTCTTAACCGAATGTTTAATTTGAACAACCGTTGGAAAGGTAATTAAATGGTAGCTGGGGGCTCCATCCCTTGCGGAAATTTAATTTATTTCGATGTAGGGGTGCGAGGAAATTTAAATAATTGTTTTCTTAAAATTGGCAGAATTACCTTTTAAACAATATAAAAATTATAGTATGGACTTAATGGGCTTATGATATATGGTAATTTTAACATCTAAATACAAACATGTAGCCACCAAAAATGAAAACAATGGAAACAGCTCCTCAATCAGCGGTGTTCAAAAATAGTATTTGGGATGGTGTTTAATGCAAAATTAATACTTTCGTTCTCAAAAGAGTCGTGCAATTTTATTAATTTTGCATATGCGACAGCCATTTGTTATAGCAAATGCATAAATGTTTCAAATGCATATCAATGCTTTTTGTTTTTTTTAAAGCAGTTAATTTTGCATTTGCAACGTTACAAAAGATCGTGAATTTCCCTATTGACTCGCCACAAGTGTTTGGTTTTAAATAGGTCTTGGGTTCGAATCCCACAGCAGGTACAGCTGTTTAAATTCAATATAAGTGTAAGTTGTCATTTACATGTGATCAATAAAAAAATATGAAGTTTTACTGGAAATTCATAGCATTAAGAATAATAATTAAATAATTAGCATTTCATTCGATAATAATATAGCCTTAGCTATTTCTAAATCAATTTATGTATTATTGTTTTGCATTATTGGATTGCATACCACAATAATTTTCAAGTGTGTTGTTTTCTACAAAGTAATATATTGTTTAACTGTTTTTATTTGGACTTGAATTTTGTGTGGAAAATGTTTTATTTATAAATTATTATAAAATTTTCTCAGCAAAAAATTCCCTATTCCTCACGCCACTGCTATCACTCACATGTGCGTTAGCCAGCATTCTCGAAACGCGTTGTTGTAATCACTACTTTAATTTATTGCCTCGTTGCTTCATGCAACTCTTTTCATTTTAGCACCTTGACTCAAGCGATGATTGTCCGCTCAGACGACTTCGACAAAAGAAAGCCAATAAAATAAAATGGAGCACAAAAAGGAATAAAATAAAATAAAATAAAACAAAAGTAATTAAAAAAAAAACGAAGTCAGCAATTAAACCGTTTTGTATGCCAAAATTAATTTGTTTTTGCTGCACGTTGCTTTTCGCGCTTCATGCTTCATGCTGAACTTTCATTTAAACAGGGTTGCCAGATTTTTTTCCTGAAACTCTTTTACCAATTTTATTTTTTTTTTGTGTTATTTGTTTTCTATTTGAAGTGATTTTTTCATATCCCTCTTTTTTAGGTTTTTTTTATTTATTTTCATTTGTTTTTTCGTGAACATTTTAATTTAACTGCATTAAGCGGAACAACCGCGAATGACCACATAATGTTTAGATGTCTGTCTTTTTTACTCTCAAAATCCTTTTGTAACTTGTTTTTTTGCAAAAAAGGACTATTGTATGGCTATGCGCAACAGATACAACAACAACAACAACAACAACAAAAACAGCTCAAATTTTGCTAAAAAACAATTGTTGCCACAAAGCATGGCCACAGCAGTTTGTTAAGTGCTTTCAGCGAACCAACGAACAGACGGACAAGCAAACAGTTTGATAGAGCGACGCTATAGCCAAACGCACTGCTGGGTAGCATATTAGCCAAATGATAGGATGATAATGTTTTCTATCTATCTTACAGTAGGTTGAAGAAAGTAAAAACTTACAAAAATTTATTAAAAAAAAAACAGATGAACAGCTAAAGTAATGTAGACGTTATAAAAAGTGTTCCCGCATAATTCATGCATGATAACATTTACAGCTTTTTTCAGTTTGAAAAACTGCCAGAAGCATGTTTATCTTATACAAAAGTTATATGAAATTAAAATTACGTAAATTACAACAGATATAAAATTATGTTTAACTAAAATTTCCTTTTTCATAAGCTTAAAAATTAATTTTTCTAACATTACTTAAGTTTTTTCTAAAAATTTTTGAGCCGTTTCTGATGAGAATGGCTAAAATTTTCATATTAGTTTTCCTAATATTACTTGAATTTTTCTGAAAATTTTGAAACCGTTTCTGATAAGAATGGCTAAAATTTTTAATAAAAGATGTTGAAGTTTGAAAAACGGTTTAAGCGAAAGTTGACTTAATATTTAGAATATTCAAAGAGATAAACTAAAAAAGCATTATCTACAATCAAAATGATCCAATCATATTTTAAATGAAAAGCTATATTAGCTTCTACTGAACCAAATATTATTCTGAGTCAAACCAAATTGAGCTACACAGAATTACTTTTACTTCTAGAAAAGCTATAATCACGGAGAGAAATAAAATATATTAAGCAAAATATTTAGCTTAGTTTAAGAAAATTTAAAGTTAAGCCTCATTTGCTGAAATGAAGCATTAAAAATTAAAATTAAGAAAAAAATTTTTATAATGAGCATTTATTTCTAAAATTAAGTCAAATAAATGATTGCTTGAAACAAGAATAAAAACTTAAAATGTTTTCTTAATTTAAGTTAACGCAGAGTTAGTTATTAAAAATATTTTTGAATTAATAACTTAGTTGAAAACATTCCAGTATTAAGAAAATTATTTACTTGAATTAACCAAAATGTTTTCAACTCAAGGAATCAGTCAATTTTTCGAACTTTTGCTGTTTGCAAAATAGCAGAAAAATAGTTCTTTTAAATGCAGAAAATGCACAAATAATAATATTTTAACACAAGTTGTGCGCGTAAGCCTATCAAAGTGAATGGACTGCAAAAACCGCAAAAGAATACTGAAGAGTTGATGCAGTGATCAGCAACACAATTCATCTAGTCTGTTTGGTGGCTTGCTCTGCTTGTTGTTGCAAACTATTGCTTCATAAAATTAGTTGGCATTAACATGGGTGAATTTAGGCAGGCACTTTTGTCAAAATGTCTAATTTGATTTTTTTAATGCATTTTTCGATCCAGGATCAAAATTTACATTTTCTTTAAATTTTCTTCCTTATTATTTATGTTCTGTTTTGTTTGCGTCTATTATAGCAAAAGGATTCAATATTAAAAAATTTGTTTGCCAAGACTATTAGAGAATAATAACTAGAAAAAACAACAACAAAGAAACCGAAACAATTAATTCCACATTTCCACATAGTGCATTACTCCACAAATTTTGTTAACCCTTGGACAAATACATGGTTCTGGACAGGCATATTTTATTTTTGAGCGTTAATTAAACATTCTTCTAGTTTAGGTAGATAACTGTATTTCCCGGTATCCGCCTTAAATATTGTTGGCTTTCTATTTAAAAAAAAATTCTAAAATATCGTTCCAACACGAAGAAAACTGCAAAAAAGTTCCCCCTCGAACAAACACATATGCCTGACCAGACCCCTATACAATTTGTATGAAATAAATTATTGTTATACACATTTTGGGTTCTTTTTCTGCAAATACAATGCAGATTGTTGTTTCCAGGTATTTTTTTATGTTTTGGGTTGTTCTTATGTGAATTTAATGCATATGTTTGCTTCCAGGTAGTTTTTGTGTTCATTTTTCTCTTATTTCTTTCTTTCGTGATTTTGGTTTTGAGTTCAGTTAGTTTATTATTGAATGCTGAACATACAACATCGACAGTCCGAAATATAAATTTTTCTTGCGAAAACTAAAGTAAAATTATTACTATTGTTATGGCAGAGGATTTAGAATTTGTGTACAATACGTGCTTGCATACAGGTAGCCTTACTGATAATTTCCATCAACAACTATCATCAGCGCTACAGAGTAATTTCGCACTTCACACAGAAGCAGACGAAGAACTAGATTTATTTGAAGACCAAAGCGGTGAAAACACAGATTTTGTGCCCGAAGATGACGCCTCGGACATTGAATATGAATTGGAAATTGAAGCAAATGAAATATTCGACAGCGATGAAGAATCCGAAGAAGAAAGTGAGAATGCACCAACTCAAGCTGCAGACGGTTTTTTGCTTGGAAAATATGGTACCAAGTGGAGTACAGCTGAACCCGCTACAGTTAGATTCCGCCAACACAACATCATGCGTTTCAGAGGTGGACCAAAAACAAACCTGACCACTCCGCTTGAGGTGTTCAAGCTTTTCTTTTCACCGAATATTACGTTCATCATCGAAACACAAACAAATCTATATGCAGAAAAAGTTACACGCAAATGAAATGCAGAACATGCAAATTGCACACTACGAGTATAGGTTGATATGACAAGTGTTGAGCTTGATGCTTTTATTGGGATACTATTGGCTTTTGGTGTCAGTCTTAATACTATGCAGCGCCCTCAAGATTGATGTGGCAAACTGATGCACTTCCGCACGCATTTCGTCAACAAACCGACAAAGCTGCTCCCATTCGCGACATATGGAACTTCTTGAATAACAATCTTGCCAGTAATTTTGAACCAAACGAAAGTGTAACTATCGATGATTAGCTATTTCCATACAGTGGGCGCACAAAGTTCACGCAATACATCCCATCAAAGCCCGCAAAGTATGGCATAAAAGTATGGTGGTCATGCGATGCGAAAACCAAATATCCGTTGCAAGAAAAACTGTGCACTGGTAAAGAGGGAGAACAACGAAAGACAAACCAAGGCGAAAATGTGCTCATGAGTTTGGCTAATCGATACGCCAACAGCGGCAGAACTATTATTGCTGATAACTTCTTTGCAACATTAGACACAGCTAAACGTCTTTCATCGATTGGACTAGCATACGTTGGCACCATTAGATCCAACAAAAGGTGTCTTCCCAAAGAAGTGAAAAAAGACAGCAAACGGCCAGTGCTTTCATTTGTGTTCAGTTTCTATGATAACCTTGTATCACTGTGCAGCTACGTTCCAAAGAAGAACAAAGCAGTAAATCTACTATCCTCTGTGCACTACACCGAGAAAGTTGAAGGCGTAGCAAAAAAAACCGGAAGCTATATTATTTTACATTTAACAAAGGCCGGCGTTGATACAATGGACCAAGTGGTAACGCATTACTCCACAAAATTTCGTTCTGATAGATTCAAAATTGGAAATTTCTTTGATTAAGTTGATAAGTTAGCAATTGAATTGAGAAAAAGAAGTTAAGCATATGGAGACATAACAAAACTATTTGGATTCTTGTGCAAATTAATGAATATTGAAAACGAAGAATTAGAAGCTAGAGTAAAATCCCTTGTTGAAGTATATCCAAATGATATTCAAATGGAATTACTCTGTGATTACATAAATTCATTCCGCTTATGAAACTTCAACATGAAGGATTTTTTCGATCTCTTGTGAAAGATATCAATCTATTACTAACAGAAATAATACACAAGTTCCATTAACCCATTTTGGCCCAGAGGGGTAGTTTTCTACCCCTAAACTAAAATAGAGTTTTCTATGAAACTATAATTTATAAAAATTATTTGTTGATACATAAGTAATATTTGGAATATTGGCTATCATGTATTTATTGCGATGACCTTGGATCAACCACGCCCACCACCTTCCCCTTCATATAATTAAAAGCCTCCAATTAGACCATTTTTTTATTAAAAAATAAAATTATTTAAATATTTCATATGATAATATTTACATTCGTTTCATGTTGCGAATAGATGGTAGTACCGATATAAGAAAAAAAAAATTACCTTCGCAACTACTATACCTATGTTTTTCGAAGTTAAATCTGCGTGGGTAGTTTTCTACCCATTGGTTCATACTTTTCGGACAAATTTGATATTTATTGAAAACGACGCCATAATTTACTGCGCAATTTATGTTTTGCTGCTGTTTTGAAACATTTCGGCATTCTTACAAGTTTTTCGAGTGTTTTGGGCTTATATATATATTTATCTAATAAACGACAATTTACTTAAAGTTTAAATACAATTTAAATACAGTAATACTATTTTGATTTTAACATGAGGCAACAAAGGGTATTGAAAGTGGAGGAAATAATGGAGGTTTTAAATTCATCTGACGAAGAAGATGAAGTTGTCACTTCACGATCCTTTGATTTCTTTGATAACTTCTTCACTTTGATTCATCTCATGTGCCTTCTAAGTAACCGCCGATTCTTTGCAACAGGTAAATATTATTTATATACATTTCAGAAGTTAAAATATTGCAGTAAATTTTACCACAGTCAATACCAAATACGTATTTGTTCTTTTTCAAGGAACTGTTCGAGCAAATCGAATTGGAGGAGCCAAATTGCCTAAAAAATTAAAAAAGGCGAATACACGGCACTTAATGAACATGACAAGGAGCTTGCTGTTAAGAAAGATAATTCAAACGTTAATGTGTTATCTAATCATTCATTTGTGGAACCACTTGCTACGGCCAGACATTTTGATCGTACACAAAAAAAAAACATGTAAACATCAGTGTTCCATGCATGATAAAAGAATACAATGCAGGTATTGAGACATTGTACTGTCAGTTCTAGAATATATGGATCTTTATTCTACTTTTTTTCTATGTGCCACTTGCCACAATGTTCCACACATGATAATGCTTTGGGAAATTATCGCATTGACATACGTGGAAAAAACTGGTGGTGGCCTCTTTTTACAAATACGGTTTCCAATATGTTAGTCAATGCCTGGAAACTTGATTGTTTAGTGGCAAAGACTGAGAACAGAAAACCGTTATCACAGTTGGAATTTAGATCCCAAGTTACTTGAGCTCTGTTATTGTCGGACATGCCAGCTAATAATGTGTCCGATGCCCCCGGTACAAGCAGCACCAGAGATGCAAGTGGTATTAGAGAACTATCTGATCAGTACGATTCAAAGAATTTCCCTAGTAAACGCACCGATGGAACACCACCAAGACGATGTAAATTTTGTTCATCCAAAACTCCGTTCATTTGCAAGAAATGCAATGTAAACTTGCACCCAAAATGTTTTGAAAAATATTATAAACATAAATAATAAAAAAAATATATATATAACTTTTCATTTAATTACATGTACATTGACAACTTATTTTTGTTCAATGAAACTTCATAAATAAACTTTTGTTTCACTAAACATAGTTTTGTCTAAATAACTGTTTCTATTGGCCCAATGGGTAGAAAACTACCCTAACCGTTACTCGAAAACCATTACAGATAGGAAAAAAGTTTTAACGAATTTTTCTTGATTAGGTCAAAAATAGCCTGAGTTCCAAAATTCACCAAAAAATTTCAACGAAATCGGGTACCGGGCCAAAATGGGTTAAAGATACTTAACTGGATTACGGTCGCAGAGATGATAGACGTTTTTCCAAATGTTTAAATATATAGCCTACCAATTGATTGTAACTTTACCGATAGCAAATTGTGAAGCTGAAAGGTCATTTTCAGTATTAAAAAGAATAAAAAATGAACACCGTTCTTCTATGTTAGATGAGCGTTTGTAGTCAATAACGCAACTATGTATTAAAAATTATTTGTTGCAAACGATTAATTTTGACGAGTGAAATGTTAAAAAAACACAAATTTCTTTAGAAATTCATGATGTTTTTTTTTAAGATCGTCTTAAATAAAGTTTTTTTTTCTTATTTAGAAATAATTTTGTAAACCTTTTTGAATATATGAATTGAATTGAATTGAATTTTGAATTACATTTTTAGAGAAATATACTCTCTTTGTTTTTTTGTTGTGGTCCCACAGACCAGTTGTACTAGTTATGGGTTAAGCTCAAATATAATTCTAAAAAAATATATATTGGATTTAATATTTTTATTTTTTTTATAATAACATAAACAATATATCAAGGAAAATAACTTTTTCAAATCAAATAAATTATTCTAATTTTCAGTAAATTGTTAACTTGAATCAACCACATTTTTCTCAATTAAAGGAAAATAAATTTCTCAAATCAAACAAATTTTTCTATTTTTCAGCAAATTCTATAACTTCAAGCAAATATCAGACTTGAATCTAGAAAAAATATTGTTGAGTTTTAAGCAAATGTTACTTAATGTTAATGTATTGGGGGTTGGAATTAATTTTAAAGTTTTTTTTTCGGTTTTTGAGCATTTATTTAGAAACAACGGTACAATGTATATTATTCAAAGTATTGTCCATCGTTAGCTACAACATTTTCCCATCTTTCTGGCAGCATATGGATTCCGCGCCGGAAGAACGATTCGTCTTTTGAGGCAATCCACGAATCGACCCATTTTTTGGTATCCTCGTAAGAAGTGAAGCGCTGCTCAGCCAAGCCATGCGTCATCGATCTGAATAGGTGGTAGTCGGAAGGGGCTATGTCTGGGCTATAAGGCGGGTGGGGTAGCACATCCCAATTCAGCGCCTCCAACGTTTCCTTGACGGTTCTTGCAACATGTGGCCGTGCGTTGTCATGTTGAAAAACCACTTTGTCGTGTCTTTTGGCATATTCCGGCCGTTTAACCTTTAATGCTCGGCTCAATTGCATCAATTGTTGTTGGTAGCGTTCCCCAGTGATGGTTTCGTTAGGTTTTAGCAGCTCATAGTACATGACACCCTTCTGATCCCACCAAATACACAGCATAAGCTTGGCGCCATGAATATTCGGCTTGGCCCTCGATGTTGATGCATGGCCGGGTGGTCCCCACGATTTTTTTCGCTTAGGATTATCGTAATGGATCCACTTTTCATCGCCAGTGACAATACGATGCAAAAAACTCTTCCTTTTATGCCGTTGAAGCAGTTGTTCGCACATGCAAAATCGCCGTTCAACGTCTCTCGGCTTCAACTGGTACGGCGCCCAATTTCCTTGCTTTTGAATCATTCCCATGGCCTTCAAGCGTTTGCCGACCGTTGATAAGTCGACTCCCAATGATTCTGACAATTCCTGAAGGGTTTGGCAGGGGTCTTCATCGAGCAAAGCCTCCAATTCCTCATCTGCAAACTTTTTCGGCTGGCCCGGACGCTCTTTGTCTTCCGTATCAAAATCACCACTTTTAACCCACGGAACCAGTACTCACAAGTAGAAATCGATGGAGCATAGTCCCCGTAAGCCTCAGTAAGCGTGCGTTGTGCTTCAACCGCTTTTTTCTTCAAATGGAAGCACAAAAGTAAACCTTCCCGCAAATTGCGTTTTGTTGGAACGAAAGTCGACATGTTCACAGAGAAAAAAATATATGTTGTTTACACTTCAGTGGAATGACACATACTGAAAAATGAAGCTTACACAATGTGCTTTGAAATGAATATAGTCACAGGTGTGCCCGATGCGATCTATTGATAGTTACGCCATCTCTTAGAAAACCTTTAAAACTAATTCCAACCCCAATAACATTTTTTCTTAAAATCATATATTTAAAATTTTTTCAACTCAAGCAAAATTATGCTTAAATTTTGAAATTTACGCTTAATTGGATACTGAGAGCCTTATTGCTTGATGCAAGCATAGAATGCCAAATATTTTTCTCCGTAATCCATTATCTCAAAGAACCAATCCTTAAAGTTTCATTTGTTTTCAATGTACTTTTTTATTTTCTCAATTTTCTTTTGTGTTTTGATTTGGTGGCTAAATTTTACCTTAAAATGTTTAAGGATTAAACACAAAGATTAAAAACTCACTGTTTTAAAATTCTAAAACTTGTTTTTATTTCCAAATAAAGTATTCTTAAATTTCATGTGAAATATAAAAAAATTATATTTGACCACTCATATTTTTTATATTCTTTGTGTCCTGAGCATTAAATGGGCACTCATAAGCTTATTAATTTCTATTCATTCTTAAGATATTTAATAAAAAAACATCGCATTAAATTAATTCGATTTATTCAACTTTGATCGTTCATTTCTCAGCACCTCTTATTAAAATATCAAAACCTCAACCAAAAGGGGTAATTTTACTGTCACACTTTTTGAGAATAATATTTTATTTGTTTAATTATGTCCATGATTTTATGTTAAATATTAACAATTTTTACATGCTATTGCGAAAATTATTTCAATGTTATTTAACCATTTTCTTTTAAGATAATTTTAATTTAATTTTAATTGCAATTGTAATTTACTTGTTATAAAAAACCCCTTGTCTAAGCACTTAAATTACAAAAAAATTAAAGAAGATATACAAAATTATCTTCAAAATTATTATAAAAGTTTTTAATTTTAAAAGAAATGCTTTATTTTTGAAAAAATTTAAAACCAAAGTTAATAGCAAAATTTTGAAGTATGTCCTACCTATAATTTAAAAATTCAAATTAAATTATCTACAATTCACTGTTGAATTATAGTTGAAGTCACTAGTAAAAGTTTTAGTAAAAACTATTTTTATTATTTCGTTGAAATCGTTATTGATCTTTATATAAACTGAATTGAAATTTAGATTTCAGCATTATTTTGTCTTATTTTGTCATTATTTTCAACTTATTTTGTTTAATTAATTTTTTCAATCGAAGTTAATTGATGGCCAAGATATCCATTCTCCTGTATTTGAACTATTTATGAGTTCATTTTAATTTAAAAGAAATTATGTATATATTTATCGTTTTTCAAGAAGAAGAAGAAGGAGAAGAGTTCCACTTAATTCTCTTTGCAATTTGCTTCTTCCTGTTTTGTTGGATGGAGTTTGAAAAATTGTACTGACTATATCTCAAGTATAGTAAACGTTTTATAATCATGCAATGTTTATTCATACTTACATCCTATTGAAATTGAAAATGCACATGATATTTACTGCTTTATTCTGTATCACGAATAATCACACCAACAATAAGTAAGGCACGAGATGCAACACAATTTTGTATGGCGGAAAGTATTGCTTCTCGCGTCTATCTTATCGTTGGTGTGCTTCGTCGTGATACAGAATAATGCCGTAAGATTCGAGATTTTTTACAATTTGCAATTAGAAATTGTGAAAAATTACCTCTTATGAAATGACTTGTAGACCTATAAATACAAAAATCAGCTGATTTTAAAAATACAAGACTAAAATTATTTTCAATTTTAAAGTTTTTTCTAAATGACATTGTTATTTATTATGTTGATTTTATATGATTTAAATACATATTCTAAATGTTTAATAGTAGAACAATTTTAAACTAGCAAACAACTAGAGTTTATATTTAAAATCAAGTAGGATTTAAACTATCAAACATTTCTGTATACCCTTATTTTGTTTGCGAAATTAAATTAATTAAAATTTTTCAAAATGTTTTTAGTAAGAAAGAAATTAAAGTCGTTAGATATATACAATAGGGTGCATCGTTTTTTTTTAAATTAAATTAAATTAAATTAAAAAGCATTTTTCTGGTACTTTAATTCATAAATAAAAAACTTGTGCAAAAAAAAGGTCCACAATTGATTTCTTAAGGTGGGGCCATGCCCTAGAATGTCCGCATATCGTAAAAATTCGGAGTTCACTTTTTCGTAGTTCTTTGATAAATATTGATCTCTATAAAAGCGTATGCACTGAATATCAGTGAAACAACTTTTTTAATTACTGAAGTATATGTGAACTATGTGAAAAATAATCGAAATCATAAATATATATATAATTATATTTTTCAAGACGATATTTTGAACAGATTTTAGGAAAAAAATTTTCACATTCGTACTATTGAGCACCTTCAATTTAAGAGTTTGTAGAAGTCTCTAAGTGCTCTGGAATGAAAGTTATAGTATTTTTAAGATTTTGTAATTCTAGAGTTTTCAGATCAGCGAACCCTCATTTTTCATCTCTGGATATTTCAGATCAGATTTTATATCCCTAAAATATCGTCCTCAAGAATAGAATTGTATATATATTTATGATTTCGATTTTTTTTCACATAGTCCACATATACTTCAGTAATAAATAATTGCTTGACTTATCTTCAGTGCATACGCTTTTATAGCGATCAATATTTATCAAAGAACTACGAAAAAGTCGAATTTTTACGATACACGGACATTCAAGGGCATGGCGCCACCTGGCGAAATCATTTGTGGACCTTCTCTTTGCAAAAGTTTTTTATTTATGAATTAAAGCACCACAAAATGCTATTAGAAGTGAATTAAAAAAAAAGATGTACCCTAATAAACAACTTATTAAAGATTGACAAAGTCCTAGACGTTAGCATAATAAGTTTAACAAAAAAAAAAAGGATTTTCTTAAGTGCGAACGTACGTACGAACTTTTGGATCCTTCTTGAAACCAAATTTTTTAATATATTTTTATTTTATGCACATAAAACATGTTCTTGTATGTAAACAGTGTTGCCATTAATTTCAATCAAAAAAACATGAACTCATAAAAAACGAGTGCTTTTGACAAGAGCAAAATTTTGACCAAAATTGTAAAGTATTTTATCCCGTATTTTGCGATTCTTTATATACCTAATTTTTAAGGAGGCAAAAATATTACGTTTTCTTAAAAAACCTTTGATCGATTTTCATTTACATAAAAAATAGTTGCATTTCTGGAACTTGGTTTTTTCTTTAATATTCTTTATTTATTTATTTATTGGCCAACCAAGGCAATTTACTTATTCTAACAGGTTTTTACAAATTTATTTACTTATTCTAACAGGTATTTATTTTTTATTTTTTTATTTTTTATATTTTTTTTTCCTTTTCTCCCCCTTCCTTGTTTTGGTGTTCAAAGATATGCAATTCGAAGTGGGCGTAATACGCCCACCTAATTGACATTATTTCACGAACACGCCAAAAAGGAAAGGAAAGAGGAGAAGAAAAAAAAGAGAATTCAAAGGTTGGGTTGATTAGGCAGAGAAAGAGACTTGTATAGGGAACGCTTGAATAAGAATTTGGACATGGAAGGTGAGTAGTGGTCGGATATATTATTAAATTTTCTACAGCAACGGTTGATGGGTTCATTACTGGCATATGCAGTATGATGCCGATATTCAGTTAACAGCCGAGTATGCCTTGTACGTCTTAAAGGGTCATTGAGGGTAATCTTGTTAGAGATATATTCGCAGTTAGTTACACCGCTCAGAACATCGAAAGTAAAGCATGTATCTAATACCGTTCTTCTTGTTGATAGCGGTGTCAAATTTAATAGGGTGAGTCTGTGTTCATATGGTGGAAGGCTTCCATAATCGCGGGGGTTCTGAATGACACTTTCTTAAATATTCAACATTTTTGCAAAAATTTTTAATTTATTTTTGTCTTTCAATTTTTCTTGATCATCCCTAAGAACTGGTCTAACAAGTTTTATTATTTGTAAACAAATTCAAAATTGTTCCATATCTTTTAACAGGAACGACACAAAATATATCTTTATGTTGCTGTATTCTATAATTCTTAGCTGACACACCTCGCTTTAGTAATATATGTAGCTAGATAATTCTTTACCCATTAAAATAAAATAAATATGCACTAACATTTTTTTATCTATCGCCTTTTTTCGTATAAATAAATCGTATTGCAACATCGAACAGATCTTAATACTGTTCGGGAAAATTTTATAGATTTCTTTTATGCTTTTTAATCTTGGAGCTGCAGGTCTTAGATATAAAAAGTTAAACAGCTAAAATGCATCAGTTATATATTTGTTTACATACACAACTATTTTATATATTATAATTATCCCTTTTACTCTATTATCTTTATGTTTTATATTATCATCCTGCTACAAATTGACATATTCTTTTTATAATAATAACGGCATATTCTGTGCACCATACAGATAACGACACACACACACTCACACATACTATTTACACTTGCTTCAAGCAGCACTTATAATGTCGAAAAAGTTAGCATGCTTATGAAAAGCCACAAAATATTGCAAAGTCCACATACACTGAAACACACATTCACACTTATACTCACATACACACGTAGAGCAAATCAAAACTAAGCCAACCACAAAACGTTGGTCAATTCTAAGCGCATTTAGCGTAAAATGAAGTCAGCATTAACAGCTCTGACAAGTTTGGTCAAACAAAATATAGCCGAAAGCATGGCACAAGCTGACAAAGGCTACAATGACAACAACTACAACACAAGAAGTGAGGACATTATTATGAATTTTTGTGTATTCGTTCTCATTTTATGTGGTCATCATTTTGTGCACTCAAGTTTGTAATGAAGAGGAGCAGCATGCTTTCGAATAAAAAAAAAAAAGAAATGTAATTAAAAGTGTTCTCAGTCGCTGCATTATTTTAACTACCGTCAAATTTAAGCAGCAAAAAATAAGACGCACAACAGACAATACAAAAACAAAATATCTAAAAGGCAAAGACATAAAAATTTTACTACTATTAAAAAAAAACCTTGTAAGGAAGAGGAATTGCGAATAGCAAAAATGTCTACATAAATGCATGTGTATGTTGTTTTTTTATTTGTAACAAAAAGTTGTAAAAAAAGATATACGAAAAGCTTTGGGTGCTGCACTATTTCGTTTTTGCGCTATTTAACGCTCCTTTGCTTGCCGCTCCTATTTAATGCTTGTTGCTTTCAAAAGCATTGTTAAAACACTAATTATAAAGAATTAGCGTTGCAGAACAAAATGAAGTAGAAAAAAAACTAAAATACAGACATCACAATTAGTAGCAGAAGAGAAAATAATTTTAACGAGCTAAATAGTTGAGAGAAAGTCTTCTTATAAAGATTTTTTTAAGGTGTCAAAAGAGAAAGAAACTGTCAGAATTAAACTGGTAAAAATTGAACAAAAATGATTAAATGATAGATTTTTTTCTTCTGCAAAAAACTCAAAGCATTTTTTTAAGGCAATTGCAATAATTTATACAAATGTAATTCAAATTCAATTCAATTGAAGTGAAATTTAACTTGCATTCTCACACGGAATAAATAAAAAAATATGTTGAAAAAAATTTCCATTAAAACTAGTTAATAGTTTCATAGTGCGTTAAAATGAGAATTTTTTATTATAAATGGAGATTTTATTTTCGTAATATCCCAGTAGCGGATGGAATATATTCCGAATATATGAAGCATCAATTACCTTGTAATGACCACTACTTCCGACTATATTACCTTACTATGCATAAAAGGCCTTACATTTAACATTGAATGAGATAGGAGGTAAGTGATCGCCTCCCTTCAGCATTACCTAGAAGTTATGGAGTAACATACTACTTGTATTAAGTTATAAAAATCACTGCATTACTTTTCCTTGTATGCTACATTACAGGAAATGAGGTATGAGTTAATTACTTCTGCTATATGCAGACGCATTACTTTTTGAAAAAAGTAATGCTTCCTTACCTGGTAATTTATTCTGTATTAGTTCTATGGTAGCCACTGGCAAATCCGCTGCTGCGATACTTTTCAAAGCAGTCCGACAATCCTGCAGTCCCATACATATGTATGAATTTTGCCATTTGTATTCAAAATCAATTGGCTGAAGAAAGTCTTTCAATATTCATATCCATAAAAACTTACACACACATATTCTGTAACTTTCAGAAAATACAAAACAAAATTTTACAAAATATTTATAAGATTTAATAAAAACTTGTATAATAATAAAGTATTTAAATAATTAAATAATTAAATAATTAAATAATTAAATAATTAAATAATTAAATAATTAAATAATTAAATAATTAAATAATTAAATAATTAAATAATTAAATAATTAAATAATTAAATAATTAAATAATTAAATAATTAAATAATTAAATAATTAAATAATTAAATAATTAAATAATTAAATAATTAAATAATTAAATAATTAAATAATTAAATAATTAAATAATTAAATAATTAAATAATTAAATAATTAAATAATTAAATAATTAAATAATTAAATAATTAAGTAATTAAATAATTAAATAATTAAATAATTAAATAATTAAATAATTAAATAATTAAATAATTAAATAATTAAATAATTAAATAATTAAATAATTAAATAATTAAATAATTAAATAATTAAATAATTAAATAATTAAATAATTAAATAATTAAATAATTAAATAATTAAATAATTAAATAATTAAATAATTAAATAATTAAATAATTAAATAATTAAATAATTAAATAATTAAATAATTAAATAATTAAATAATTAAATAATTAAATAATTAAATAATTAAATAATTAAATAATTAAATAATTAAATAATTAAATAATTAAATAATTAAATAATTAAATAATTAAATAATTAAATAATTAAATAATTAAATAATTAAATAATTAAATAATTAAATAATTAAATAATTAAATAATTAAATAATTAAATAATTAAATAATTAAATAATTAAATAATTAAATAATTAAATAATTAAATAATTAAATAATTAAATAATTAAATAATTAAATAATTAAATAATTAAATAATTAAATAATTAAATAATAAAATAATTAAATAATTAAATAATTAAATAATTAAATAATTAAACAATTAAATAATTAAATAATTAAATAATTAAATAATTAAATAATTAAATAATTAAATAATTAAATAATTAAATAATTAAATAATTAAATAATTAAATAATTAAATAATTAAATAATTAAATAATTAAATAATTAAATAATTAAATAATTAAATAATTAAATAATTAAATAATTAAATAATTAAATAATTAAATAATTAAATAATTAAATAATTAAATAATTAAATAATTAAATAATTAAATAATTAAATAATTAAATAATTAAATAATTAAATAATTAAATAATTTAATAATTAAATAATTAAATAATTAAATAATTAAATAATTAAATAATTAAATAATTAAATAATTAAATAATTAAATAATTAAATAATTAAATAATTAAATAATTAAATAATTAAATAATTAAATAATTAAATAATTAAATAATTAAATAATTAAATAATTAAATAATTAAATAATTAAATAATTAAATAATTAAATAATTAAATAATTAAATAATTAAATAATTAAATAATTAAACAATTAAATAATTAAATAATTAAATAATTAAATAATTAAATAATTAAATAATTAAATAATTAAATAATTAAATAATTAAATAATTAAATAATTAAATAATTAAATAATTAAATAATTAAATAATTAAATAATTAAATAATTAAATAATTAAATAATTAAATAATTAAATAATTAAATAATTAAATAATCAAATAATTAAATAATTAAATAATTAAATAATTAAATAATTAAATAATTAAATAATTAAATAATTAAATAATTAAATAATTAAATAATTAAATAATTAAATAATTAAATAATTAAATAATTAAATAATTAAATAATTAAATAATTAAATAATTAAATAATTAAATAATTAAATAATTAAATAATTAAATAATTAAATAATTAAATAATTAAATAATAAAATAATTAAATAATTAAATAATAAAATAATTAAATAATTAAATAATTAAATAATTAAATAATTAAATAATTAAATAATTAAATAATTAAATAATTAAATAATTAAATAATTAAATAATTAAATAATTAAATAATTAAATAATTAAATAATTAAATAATTAAATAATTAAATAATTAAATAATTAAATAATTAAATAATTAAATAATTAAATAATTAAATAATTAAATAATTAAATAATTAAATAATTAAATAATTAAATAATTAAATAATTAAATAATTAAATAATTAAATAATTAAATAATTAAAAGCTCGACAAATAGTTCTTAATTATAGATTTTTTTAATTCGAGTCTGACTGAAATACTTTCAAAATCAGTCATATTTGAAAGATGAGAGGAAACACTTTCAGTTGCAGCTTTCATGTAGTGACTGCTCAAATTTTGCACTATTTGAGTATAGTGGAGATTTAGTAACTACCACTCAATTTAATCATAGGCAAACAATATAACACTATCACTAAAATCCCTAGTGATAGTGAAGCATCTCTTCACTATCACTAGGCTAGTAAAAAATTGTAAAAAAATATTTTCTTTCAATATATTTTAGTGCTACTGAAAGGCTTAGTTCACTCAGCATTTAGTGCACTACGCCCAACTCTGCTCTGAGCATCCTCTGAAGAGTTTCATCACTGATATGTACATCGTGATATTCTGAAAGGTCCCTACGGCAGAAGTACGAGGCTGTTTCTTGATTTTTCTTATTATAAACCACTCGTCCCAAAAATTAGTTTTTTTGTCCTGCCTGAACGTTTGCCAACACTTAGCGAATTCCTTTCTAAAATGCTATGAATGGTGGAAATGCTTCTAGTTGTTGAACTTGAAATCTCTTTTAGCGTTTTTCCTTCTTCACGCATTCTAAAAATAATTTTTTTTTTCTTCAATAGTAGTTTCAGTGGACCCATTTTTCAATAATTTTTAAAAGCGTACAGCAAGACAAATTGACTTCGAAAAAACCAAACGCCAAATGAATGCACACATTTATAAAAACAAAAGTGATGCCAAATAAAGTGGGATTCAAAACGGTACATTTAAAACGGGATGCTACTGAGCATTTTCCGAATACTTTTGTTTTTTTTTTTTTAGACTGAACCAACGCTGAACCAATACATAAGCATTGTGTTGATTCGGAAGATGGGTGATAGTTAGATCCATTAGATGGAGGGTGGATAGATGGAGTAGTGTTGGTGAAGATTTGTTTTAAACTTGCACAGCTCAAAAATGCCGAAACGAATTATCCAAAAAAGAATTATCTCGATAATGCTAGGTTCTGATGGACATCGACGCAATAGTTGTAAAGGGGTGGGCTTGAACAGCTGCCCGAGTGGACCTGGGAAACACACGAGCTGGTGGCATCAGGCCATGTATCTCCCTTGAACACTTCCCATGGTAGTACCTATACAGAAGGATTAGGCAACCAACATTGCGTCGATGCCCAAGAGAGTTGAGAGAGGATGAAACACTGTGACGCCCATAATAGCGGCGTATTTTGGACGTAACATTTTTTATATATATATATCTTTTGGGATTATTTAAGATTATTATATAAGTTAAAATGAAGTTATGCATTTTTTTTGTCCTTTCTTTATTAATACTTTTAGTTTCATTTATTAAATATTTCTCAATATAAATTAGTTTTAAATTTATTTAAGTTAAATTAATTACACTAAAACTTCTATTAATGACAATTAGTAAGGTATGTTATTTCTTGGCGGTGTCAGAAAAATACTTTTGCGGAACATACCCTTGTATGGCATTAACGAGACAAGTGCAGGTCTGAACACAGAGTACATGTACAGAGGCAAGACAACATTAGTACAACATTAGCAGCATAAGTAAAACTACAAATATGGTACGCGACAACACACTAACACAAAGGAAGCAGCATATGTGTGAGAGTAAAGCTACAAATTGATATGCAGTAATACAGTGAGCCATACATGTGTAAGAGCGAGAAAGGAAGCAAGCAATATGGAAACAGCGAACATTGTGCGGAACAATGCTTTCGTTTGGCAGCTATAAAAAGGCATGCAGATCAGAATTCGAGGCTTTTTTGCTGTGAGCTCGAGTCGTGAGCAGACGTCCGTAGCAGGTAAGTGGTTTCTAGTAGTTAGTCCTTATTGAAACTAAGTCTTGTGTGTTGGGCTCGGGTCCCTATGCATCCTTGCCAACCATAAGTCCTGGTTTTAAAGACACGATTCTTGTATGTTGGGCTTGGGTCCCTATGCATCCTTGCCAACTATAAGCTAGTGTCAGTCTCATCCTTATTGAAGCTACGTCTTGTGTGTTGGGCTCGGGTCCCTATGAATCCTTGCCAACCATAAGTCCAGGGTTCTAAGATGCGATTCTTGTATGTTGGGCTCGGGTCCCTATGAATCCTTGCCAGCTATAAGTTAGTGTCATTTATCCTTAAAAGTCCTTAAAAGAACCCACTACCACAAATACTTGCTACGGTCAAACGCTAGTTACTACCACATCGGTCAGGATTGTCGTGGCACTACGCGCACGAATCGCTGACATTGTAAAGGTCATACCACATCGGTCAGGATTGTCGTGGCACTACGCGCACGAATCGCTGACATTGTAAAGGTCACACCACATCGGTCAGGATTGTCGTGGCACTACGCGCACGAATCGCTGACATTGTAAAGGTCACACCACATCGGTCAGGATTGTCAAGACACTACATGCACGTCAACGCTCTTCAAAAGAACTACACACACGGTTTGTGAGGACACAGATAGATGAGGAATTCGCGTATGCTGATAAAAACAATTGAATTATCGGAGCTGACATCACGCGCTGCACCGCCAAGACTAGGAAGTTATATTAAGGAGTAGTCATTTAAAGGAGAATTTTATAAATAAATCATAAGAAGAATTAAATCGAAATAATTTTCTTGTTTTACTAGTTATTGGAGAGTCCTTGAAATCAAATAAATTCTTTGTATACGAACCACTGGATCCGGCGAGTTATACCTCAGCAAAGCATCGTTACAACACTTTCATCCCCTATCAAATATATCGCACGACGTTGAATTCGATCCAGAAGCTCCAAATAAGATCTTGAAGCACCTGCCCAAATATGCGAATTGTACTCCATTTTTGGCCTCATATACGAAGTGTAAATCATGCGAAGATCAGCTGAAGTGAAATATTTTTTGCACCGTTTTAAAAAACCTAGGCACTTGCCCGCTTCTTTCGACACATCGAAAATATGATCATTCCAACGAAGATCAGATTGGATCGATATGCCCAGAACGTCAAGAGTGGCTGATTCCACAAGATCCACACCATTCATATTGAGGGGAGCTAAGGGGCAATCCATCCGCTTGTGGGTTAACAGGCAGCACTGAGTCTTGCTTGCATTTACCTCTACTCTATTAGCAAGACCCCACTCGGAGATTTTTTGTAGATCATTTAGGAGTGTATCATTCATATTTTGCCTTATTCTCTCAATCTCCATAGAGCTTGGGCGTTTTTTAAATGAATATGAATGACAAATGCTGCTGTCGTCCGCAAACGAATGTATTGGGTTATACGTCAACGACAGAAGGTCGTTGATAAAAATCAGAAACAAGGTTGGCGATAGAACCGAACCCTGCGTTACTCCTGCGTTGATGGCGTGCTCCTCGGACGAAATACTGTCAACTACGACTCGAATCGTTCTGTCCTTGAGGAAACATGTGATCCATCGAGCAACGCTGCCACCAAAACCATATCCTACAAGTTTCGACACGAGCGCTTTATGCCACACTCGGTCAAATGCTTTTGCAATATCTAGAGCAACAACCCTGCTCTCGCTGAAAAAATGAACGCAATGATTCCATTCTTCGGTTAAGAACGCCATAAGATCACCAGTAGAGCCAGTCCTACGGAAACCATATTGACGATCACTAAGCAGTTGGCTGAGCTCCAGATAGTTCATGATGTTAAAGTTGATTATGCTTTCCATAACTTCGGAAAGCGTAGAGCATATTGCAATGGGTCGGTAGTTTGCAGTGTTTGTGACATCGCCCTTTTTTGGTACCGGCTGAACATTTGCCACCTTCCAACAAGATGGAAATACTCCTGTTCTGTAGGAGATGTTGAAAAGGTTGCGCAAAGGCCGAGCCAGCGAAGAAGCACACATTTTAAGCACAATTGGCGGTATGCCATCAGGACCAGAGGCTTTGTTTACGTTGAGATTTGTGGGGACCCTTTTAACTGCTCTCGTTCGAAAGTAGATCTCCTACATTGCAGAAGATCCACCCTCAACAAAGGGTAGTGGCTGATTGCTATCTGGGAGAGTGGAATTTTGTGCAAACAATCTAGCCAATAGGTTCGCTTTATCAGCCGGGTCAGTGAAGATTTGGTCATCTTTTAAAAGAGTTGGAATCGATGACGATGTCTGATTCTTCACTTTTTTAACAAATAACCAAATATTTTTGCTCCCTTTGGAGCAGAGAAGAACCTGTTCTTGGATGCGAGCTTCGTGCAGAAACTTTTCGCGTTTTAAAATTGCATTACAGCGATTCCTTGCCTCAATGCGAAGTCTTTTATTATTAGTATTCTTGTTAGAACGCCAATTCTGAAAGGCTTCCTCTTTGGACCTGACTGCAATCCTGCAAGTCTCATTAAACCATGAGTGATCGTTTGGTTTAATGCTTCTCATCTTATTGGGAATGAAAGACCGCATACCCAATAAAATAATTTCTTGTACCATGACAGACGCGGCATTCATATTTCTATCAGCGAAACATAATTTCCAATTAAAGTTGGAGATTCCAAATAAAGGTACCCAGGTATATGAAAATCCTTTGTGAGTAACTGTGTGTACAAAATAAGTCATCTGCAAAAATTTCTATAAAACCGTTCGATTATTATGGTGACGAGTTATTTGCTAAAAGTTTTCTATTTTATAATTTTTGTTCTTGTTTCGTTTCCGAACTTATTCACAAAATAACTTTTAGATCACTTTGAATGCATTTAACCTCAATGTGCTACCTGTTTTGTGACACATTTAAAGTGGTTTAACGAATCAACAACTTTTCACGGTCGTCAAGTGAAGAGAGACATGTTTAAAGAAAGAATAACAGTTTTAAAGTCTCAAAAATCACTTGTCTGTTTTGTAAACGCAAGATTTTATGAGTGTATTTTAATTGAATTTTAAAAACGAAAAATAAACAAATAATATTGTTGAGTGCCAATTGCAAAGCGTCTTCTTTGTGTTAAATAAATTTATTTTCCAATATTGAATAAAGGGCGGCCGCAATAAGAATTTTCATTGCAAATATATTATAAACAGAATTTGCACATCAATTGGATTGGTGTTGGACATTAAACGGTAGCATTTACCGCTATTCAGGGAGCTCTTTGATCTTAAATAACACACACGAATTTAAAATTGTTCACTCTTTCCTTTCATGTGCCCAAAAATGTATAAAGTTTTTTTAATATCGATAAAAGTAAGTGAATACCTGCAAAAAAAAGTAAACAAGTTAATCACAGCTACTAGCACATTTATAAAAATAAAACATTTATACACGAACACAACTACACAACAGCAGCTGTATCTTTAAATTTGTTTTTAATGAAAAATATTTTGTATTTGTTGGTACTTTATTAAGTTTAAAATAAATGCTCTTGCGTTTGGTTGGTAAATGCAGTTATTTGTTTTTTTTTTGAGTGTATGTGTGTGTAAAGAAGCAGTTAAGTATTTTTCAATTCAGTCAAGGCTGCAGTTATAACCCAATAGGCAAAAAGACCTATTGGATATAGGCTCTTGGATATAGGCTCTTCAAAAGAAAGAATATAATTATCGCTATTTTTGCCTTCCTCCCAGTTCCACTCCCAAAACAGTAAATATGTTTAAGAACATTATTGTCTTTCATACGAAAATTGGATCTCTTTATATATCTTTAAAAAATATACTACTGTGACAAATAAAAATGGAATTTTCACTGGAATATTTTTTAAAGTTGATAGCACTCTCTTTGATATCTGCGTTGAATTCCGAGCCATTGTGCTCAGTGGTTTGGCATTTGGCGCTCGTTTTCTTGAACAACAATAAGAAGTTTTTGGATTTTTGCAATAGCACCGTTCACATTTAATATTTTCGTAAAATCGTTTGTCAAATCGTTTGACCACAAAAGTGTTCACATTCATCAAATTTTTCGTCAAATTTCATTCTTGTTCTAAAGATATCACATCGCGATGACGGAAAAATTGCTAGTAGCACTTCTTATTAAGATCGTATTGGAAGAAGAAAAAAATATATTACAAATTTTTAAAAATTATTTGCCACAGCTCTGGACATATCGTCCAATAAATTTCTGTAAAGTCAATCCAAAAATATTTTACCGCTTCTTCCATTTTGCCGCGATTTGTTAAGGTTGAAAATTCTTTAAATAGACAAACCCGTTCTACATAATTTAATGAGTGTTTACTAAGTCGGATCGATTTGTATGGAAAAAAAAGTCAGCCGGACACTGACTTAAAAGTTAGAAGGACTTAAAAACTATTTCGGCATACTTTTTTTTTTGGATCGGAGAAATTCCCATGAAGCGGTTTTGGATCTCCTGTATCCGTTTTTAACCAAAAATCATGTCTTTTGCATGTAACTTTTTTATTCTTTTTAAGTTGCATACACGAGATAAGCAAAATAATAAAGTTTTTATATTGTACACAAATTTTGGCTAAAAAAGATTTTGAAATTTGTGTACAATCAAAATATGTAATTATTATTTTACCTATATTGGGTATGCATTCTGAAGAAAAAATTACATGCAAAAAAAAATCATTTTTTGGCAAAAAAAAGTTCAGGAGAACCAAAACCGCTTCATGGGGATTTCTCTGATCGAAAAAAAAGCAAATACAATTATGCCGAAATAGTTTTTAAGAGTCCCTCTTACTTTTGAGTCGGTGTCCGGCAAAATCTGAATTTCGATACGGATTAGTGTTCACATTGGTCAAATTGGCATCAACTCCATATATTTTTTGTTTGTCAAATCGTTTGATAATTTTGTTGAAATTGGGGATCAATTGGATGTATACAAATTGTTTTAAAAGACCATTTGGGTCTCAAAAGTGTAACGTCTCGTTTGTTGTCTCGTTTGGGTCTCAAATGAAATGAACATTTATCCAAAAACAACGCTTGTCCAGAAAAAATGTAATATCTTTGATAAAAGTTAAATTTATCATAACGGTGTTAACTACATAATCTTTACACAAAAAAATGCTGTGTTGCTGAATTTGTTTTGACAGCTGTTGGACTGTTTATTTGTTTAGATTTCGTTCGTTTATTGGCTGAATAAGCCAATCAGATTAATTTGCTTAGTTTCGTTTGTTGTGAATGTGTGTTTTTTTTTGTGAAGATGTACATTAGACCGTCCCACTTTTTCAACGTTTTTCGGAAAGTTCTCGGGACACGTTGATTGCTGATTGTTCTCTTAAAAACATTAATTTTGGTATATAACAATTAAATATTATATATTAACTTTAAGAGCTTAAAGCGTTTTTGGCTAAAAATTCATTATTTCGAAAAACAAGAAATTTCTTCTTCGGTATTTTGCATATTACTAAGAAATTAAAGAAAAGATTTTTATCAATTTATATTTGTTTAAAAGCTAATAAAATTTTTCATCTTTTGCTATAAAAAACATCGCATTTTTTGGGGTACATTTTTTTAAAAAAACTCAGCAAAGTAAAATTTTGATGAAAATTATTACGAAAATTTAATAGATTCAACTCATCCCGTGTTACAAGAGCATGAGGAAGCGTTTTTTATTTTATAAATTTTGTACTTTGAAAAATTTTCCAGCAAAAATTTTGATGTATAATTCGAAGATTAAGGGTACGGTATTTTTTCAAAAAGCAACACAACTGCACTTTGAATTTTTCCGAAAAATATTTAATTTTATTTTTATTAAACGTAGCCACATAATTAGGTATGTTAACAATAAAAAAAAAAATTGTACGATATTAGTTTAAATTGCGAAGTATTGTACGTTTTCTGTAGTTTGGATGAATTTTTTTTATAATGTTTAACTACTTGAATGACACATTTAAATGACAATGACATTTTTCTCTTCTGGATCCATTGTCAACGTATTATTTACCATATTTAAAAGCTCTGCAGCTCGTCCTGCTGGGTTATTTAAAGAAGGTAAATTTTAAAAAAATTTTGTAATTTCCAAAAAATTAACATTCGTACTCCACAATTAAGGATGCCTTTCAATAAATTCCTTGCAAGATAGTATTTTGAAAAACTGTATAGTAAAGTAAAGCCAGCGAAGGACAAGTACTGAAAAGCAAAATTGTTTAGAATCTAGAAATTAGTCAAAAAGTTGACTGTTTGCATTCATTCCAATATCAAAGGCCAACACATAGCTACAAACAATAACAGTGAATACAATACAATGCATAGCAATGCAGAGTGCATTATAGCATTTGCAAAATGATAGTGTATGTTTTTACTCTACACTAAAAAAATAAACAGGAGGGCAAAACTACATTTACATTGCAATACTAAATTGGAAACTGACAGCTAATTATGAAAAAAAAGTAAAGACAAAAAAAATATATGGTAGATAAGCAAATAAAAAGCCAATTACTTGTGTCTTAAAGCTTTTTTTGATTGAGTAAAGCAAAATTTTCAGTAGAAAATAGTTTTACTTTTTATCAATCAGCTGTGAATTTTTTTTTTTGTAACGCGTATAGCAAAGTAAACCAAAAAGACCGTTCACAATTAATAAAAAATTATTAAAATTTTTGAAAAATCATTTCAAAATAACACAAGATTGTAAATTGCTCTACTACATACCAAAGATCGTTAAATTCCGTGTTTTTTTGGATTGCTATTGTTTCAAATAGTGATAAATAGAATAAAATCCGTGGTCAATAGGAATAATGACTAAACTGTAAATATCGTAAAAAAGCGATACGGCATTTTTTGTATTCCCAATCTTTGAAAAGATGCAGGAAAACACTTTTTACACCAAATGGTTTACCATTTATGTCTGCACATATGTATTTCTTTTGTAACGGTTTATATATTTGATGAAAAAGGTCGGAGTTAGTGCAATAAAAGTATAATTTCTTACGATGCTTTGAATTTAGTCATTATTCCTTGAAATAGTCATTTAAATAATTTCACATTGCAAAAACAGAGTTATAGATTTTGCAATTAAAGCTTATATCATATGTGTATATAAGGGCGGGTCGATTTGTAGGGAGTGAAAAAATTCACCAATTTCCCTATGATTTCCGTATTCTATGGGTTATTCCATGAAAATTTGCCGAAGGAACCATACCTCTATCGTTAAAATCGAGTCCCCTACTTTTTGTTGGTAGATTTTTTCCCAAATTGACGTTCGTATAAAATATTACCTACACGTTCACATCCATAACTCAAAAACTATCTATCCAAATTTTAGAGCATTTTTCCATTTTTTTCATGATTTTCTCCAAGAATATTACTTTCATGGCCATTTTTTTCACCCTGTGAAAAAATATGCCAATAATGTAAAGCGCAAATCAGTCCAGTCGTAACGTAAGGTTCGTAAGCTTCGTAAGTCAAAAAAATTGAGCCAAAAAAATGGCCATGAAAGTAAATTGATCAAAATGAGCTCACCTTTTAAACGCGCCTACTGGCGATTAAACCCGATCGATAGTTTTTGAGTTATGGATGTGAACGTGTAGGTAATATTTCATACGAACGTCAATTTGGGAAAAAATCTACCAACAAAAAGTAGGGGATTCGATTTTAACGATAGAGGTATGGTTCCTTTGGCAAATTTTCATGGAATAACCCATAGAATACGGAAATCATAGGGAAATTGGTGAATTTTTTCACTCCCTACAAATCGACCCGCCCTTATATACACATATGATATAAGCTTTAATTGCAAAATCTATAACTCTGTTTTTGCAATGTGAAATTATTTAAATGACTATTTCAAGGAATAATGACTAAATTCAAAATAGTAAAGTAAAAATTTTCATTAAAATTTTGCTTTGCAGAGTTTTTTTAAAAAAATGTACCAAATAATATGTAATATTTCTTATAGCAGCAGATGGAAAATTTTATTAGCTTTCAAACATAGTTATATGCAAAATACTGAAGAAGAACTTTATTTTTTTTTCGGACTAACAAATATTTAGTTAAAAACCGTTCAAGCCTTTTGCGCGTCCACTTACCTTTAATTAATATTAAAGTATTATATACCAAAATTCATGTTTTTAAGAGTAGAATCAGAAATCAATGTGTCCCGGGGACTTTTCGAAAAAGTCAAAAAAGTGGGACGGTCTAATGTAAATGTTACATAAGCTGCGCACTAGATTTCCATTTCTGGGCACTTATAGAATATTCTTTTAAAAATAATTTTTAGGGTCATCCTGAAAATCGATTTCTGGAAATGTTGCGAAGACTGAAAAAAGCATTGGCATAAGTGTATGCATTGCATTGAACGGGGGGTGGTGAAGAAATAGATTAAGAAGATTAAATAAATTTTTTTTTCTTTTATAATTAACAACAATCTTCGTTCATATTTGAACACAATAGTTTTAGTGCTAAAATACACGCTGTGCCAAAAAAACCACACCTAGCAATATTTTTAGAAGTGGTTAATATCATCTTAAATCATTCATATTCATAATCAGCTTAAATTGGCTTTTTACTTAAAATTTTGATAAGGATGTGTTTATTGACATCTTCTTTCCAACCGTACTAAAAAATGTACATATGAGACAAAGGGTGCTCAGTAGGTTGCTTTGAGTAAAAAAATTAAAAAATACTTCTACTAGTACTTATTAAGCTATTTCAATTAATAAATGTCAACAGAATTGTCCAAACATAACATTTTGTGTTCTTACCGAAATTTTTGTTAACTCCCAAGCAATATCGAATTATAGTCTTTAATAAAAAATCGCGGTCCGTTTATGACATAATTGCAGTTCTGAGTTTTTGCCATATAAACAAATATTTTCGCTTAAGTCGCTAATTTTTTTTTACTCTTAGAATGCTACCTAATATTTCTTGATATTAACTTTAAACCGAAATTTGAAGCGGAATTCGGGCCCAAATAAAAAAAAAAAGTTAAATAACTATGGAGATTTCGTCCTTGTTTTGATAGTTAATAAAATTTATATAACCCTGCAGTGTAAGACTAGTCAGCATTAAAACATGAGTAGTATTTATACTAGTCAAAACAAACTAGTTTATATTTTGTCACGATTTACTAGTTGCAAAAGTAGTTTAAACCCAACTAGTTTTTGTCAAGTCACATTAAACCAATTGTAAAACTAGCCAAAATCAAACTATACTACACATTATCAAAATCAACCAGTTCCAAAACCAGTTGGAGCTGGGTACCCCATTGAAACAAACTAATAATAAACAAATTAAAACATATAAAAACTAATTTAAAAACATGTAGTATACCATAAACATGGTATTTCATCAAATAGCTTTAACTTTAGCCTTTAGCTAATATTTTGTTGTAAAAATATATGTTCTTTGAACCCATGAACTATTGAAAAAATATGAACCTATGAACTAGTTTTAATTCGATAATTACTATATTGGTTAAAAACTAGTCACAACCCAACTAGAACTTTACTTTACATAAAAAATGAGTTGTTAACTAGTTAAAACCTTATCTATAGTAAGACAATTGTCTTTTCCAATGACATCACCACGTAAAAAATACCAGTCGGTTCTATGAGAATAGGACATAAATCGAACTAGTTGTTGGATATTTCCAACTAGTTGTTACTGGTGTAAATCTAGTTGATTACACTGCAGGGAATTTACTGGTTGGAGTTTAGTTAAATGCTTTTTGAAAATAATTGTATTTTGTTGCAGCAGGCTTTTAAAAGTAAGAAGTTAAATGGATTAAAAATAAAAATCTTACAAATCTTAAAAATAAATCAGAGGAATGTTAAAGCAACTCTTTTTACTTATATCATATTTTTTCTCTTTCAGCATCACAGAACCACAGGTGCTGAAATGGTACAAAAGTTTAATTCATCTTCTTGGCCTTTATTTTTATAATTTACGTTTTTTTGTTTCTTATCGTTTTTATTCCCAAGGGTCTGCTATGTTTCCATCGTACCTATTTTATAAAAATTTTTCATTAGTCTTGAGTCCAAAACGCCATATTTCTTGTTCAACAATAAAAATATTTCGATGTTTTTTACGACTTATTTCTCATTTCAAATAAAAGTAATCCTCCAGATTTTGTGGTAACACTTCGTCTTCTCATTGACTGGAAAACATGGATGACACTCGGAAAATAAAAAAGTTTTGCAACTCTTTGCAAAAGAGGATAAAAGATAAAACAGACCTCAATTAATTTTTAAAACCAAACTTTTGCTGAATATGTTACATCCAAAAATATTGCGCATTATAAAATACTCGAAAATGTTATGTTTGCATAGTCCGTTTTACATTTGTTAATGAAAAATATTACGTAAATATATGATCATCTTTCGTCTTTTTTGTATATAAAGCATCCTACTGATTTCCACATGCCTCAGATGTTAAAATCTTTGTGGCAGGGCTTTAGGGAAGACATCAATCAACACATTTTTATTCAAATTTTTTTTTTAACATGCTGTGAACATTTTGGGTTATTTTTAAGCTCTTTTAAGAAACATATCTGGTGCCAAGATTTTTTTTTTGGCACGGGGTGTATATAGAAATTTAAAAGCAATAAAAATAATTTTTTATTTAAAAACACTATAATAAAGGGAATAGATTGAAAATAATCTGGCATAAGAAGAACACGTTAAATACAATGTAATAAAGATATATAAAGCAAAGACTTACAAATGTTTTTTTTAAAAATTTTTGTTATCCAATTCTTTAAGGCGTCCTAAAGAACTGCTTCTAGTCGGTCTTTTTAAAATCGTGAGAGCGGAAGACAAACTAAAATTTTCCATTTTATGTACGAACATAGTAAATAAGCACATGGGCTTGGCTTAGTGTGCTGAAGGACTAAGAAATCCATATAAAATCCTGCTATTAGCATTTCAGAGTCCTTCCGATTCCCACTGGGATACTGAAGTAAGGTATTTGCAACTATTTTATTGTTTAATTTTTGTGGTGCGCAAACATACAGTTCACATTCAAATAAGTGCTCAGAAATTTTCCAGTACAGGCTCTATAAAAAATTTTAAAATTTTATTTGTCTGTGTGTGTTTGGTGGGGAGGGGCAGGAAGAAACAGTATATGTGTAAATGTGTGTATTTGCATATTGCCGTTAGTTTTACATTTATTTGCATTACAACCCAATTCTGAGCATCCATCCTCTGCGGTCAAGTGATTTCAATATAAAAAAGTTTAGTTCTAACAAATCGTATTGTACACATATTATTTTTGTATGTTTTCGCAAAATTGCTAGACTTTTGCAATGTTATTGGTTTTGTAAATATTTGCTATATTCTAACAATTTAAATTAATTATTATTAAATCTGTTTTTACCTATAAAACCTAAGAACCTATAAAATTTGTTTAACTTGATATATAGCAGCAATTTTACAATTTGGATACAATTTAAGTGAAGGGTTTACTGCAAAAATATGGAGTCGTATTCGCTCGTATGTTTAATAGGTGTACTGATTGTAATTGTAACTTTGCATTGAAGGAAAAGATTGAACAACCTTTTTTTATATCATTGTATCTTCGATAGGTTTTTTTTCCTATTGCTTCTAATTATTGTTTAATTTTTATTCAATGCACTAACTTTTGTCACAAAAAATATTGGCTCAAAATAAGCAATAAAATTAAACACTGATGCCAACAAATATCAATATAGTACACTCAAGAAATAAAACAAAGCCACAACCATCTTTTGATGTTGCTAAGATTGTTGCTAAGATACGCATAAAGTGTAACTTCTAAAGCTATGATATCTATTAGCTTATCAAAGATATATCCATAATCGCCATAACTGCAGAACAACCAATTTTTTAGTTTTGTTTTCATAAGCATACGGTTAAAAAAGTTAAACTACTTTTTAATCCAAACTTTGGTTTAAAGGAATTTTTAATCCAAAAAGTACTATTTTTTTAACCCAACCATTAGTTTAACTTAGCTGGGTGTCAAACCCACGTTCCTGAAAAGAACTTACTTGCATTCGTAATGATGCAAAATAAGCGAAACTATTTTAACAACTGAGTTGGACGAGGACCAGCACATCAGAGGACGTGTGTTCAAATCACGAACTGGTCAGAATACTTTTTTTATTTTACTTTGATTTAGCTGGGTCCCGAACCCACGATCTGATCTGAACCCACGATCTGATCGCTTTCTTACTTACTGCAAGCTTACTTGCATTCGTTATGATACAAAATAAGCGTATTTTTCTTAACAACTGAGATGGACGAGGGGATAAGGTGTTTTACCAGCACAACAGAGGACGTGTGTTCAAATTATCAGCTGATCAGGTAAGTTTTTTATTTTAAGTTGATATTTATATTGCTTTTTTAAACTTTTTGCGGATTGAAAACTAATCTTTTTTGGATTGAAAAATTGTAAACTTTTCCTTGTATTAAAAAGTAATCTTTTTTTAGGGTTGTCCTATATAAAATTCAAAAAAGTTTAAAATTTAGTCCAAGATTTTTAACCGTGCAGTTCATGTAAACTCGATTCTTGTGATGGGTATAACTTCATCACCAATTTTCGAGTTCAGTTTTAGTGTTAGTTTTCTGAAACAATGAATTTATTGACAAAGATCCTTAAAACTTACTTAGAATTTGATTGCTCGAAAAGTAGACTAAAACCAATTTTGATATAAGAAAGGAATTTAACAATTAATAAGTTTAAGCAATTTTGACGTATTTAAGCGAAAGGAAATAGATGAATTGTATTTTATATAGATGAACGTGAAGTGCCGTCTATGTTTCAATATAACTAGATCGTAAGCATAATTTAAATGATAGCTTATTTTAAATATAAGTTCAATGAAAAATGTTCACTTTTTAATAATTAATTATGATCTATGCTTTAAATTTTACATTATTTTAATTGTGAGATTTTGATCAAGTAAGTTTGAAGAAGTAACAGCAACCACGACAACAACTCTGTAAACAGTCAATCACACAGCAGACTATCCAGAACTGTTTCGAAAGCGGCTTATCTTCCATCTTCAGTAGTCTTGAGTGATAAGGCTGTGACCAATTCACTATTTAAATCTTAAATGATTTACACATGATTTTAATTGTGAGCTTTTTAGATAAAGTAAGTTTGAAGAAGGCAACAACAACAAAAATAGCTCCAATAAATAACGACAAAATAGGAAGCAACTAGAAAAGACGGCAATCCTGGAAGAGTTTAAGGCTTAATCTAAAAATAATTACTGCTTTAATGTCATATGATTGATGAGAACATCACAATTCTTACCAATTTGTTTGAACATGTTGCATATCATATAAGACTTTAACAGTGGGTTGGTGACAGCTGAATCACTCAAGACTACTAAAGAGCGGGGCTTAGCAGTGTGTACTTAACTTGTATGATTTGTTAGAATAAATTCTGTTGTTGAGATTACAAGAATTTATTATTTCATTTACCAGGTAACCGATTTGCCATTTTTCCAATTTGATCGCACTTTCTGCAGATTCATTTTTTGATAAGAGAACAATAATTACAAAAATGCGATCAAATCGGATCATATAACCGTATGATATCATGTAACCATATAAAGGTTGTTTTTATAGAGTGATACAAGTTTAAATCATAATAAAACATAATATTATATATTTTTAATATCAATGAAACGGGCTTTATTAGATAAAAAAATTCATGACATTAATGTTTAAATATGATTTTGGCCATGTAGCTGCCACGGCTGGCGCGTACAAGGCACAATCTGGAACACCAATTTTCACAAACTTTTCGCAGCCGTATCTCGCGGCCGTATCTCGCGGCCGTATCTCGCCGATAACTCTTCAAATGTTGATTTCCAGGTGTTCAATTGTTTGTGGTTTATCGACGTAGACAAGTGATTTCACATAACCCCAAAGAAAATAATCCAATGGGGTTAAATCACACGATCTTGGGTCCAATTAATTGGGCCATTTCGTGAAATTATTTTTTCGTCAAAAGTTTCCATGAGTATATTAATTGTAGCGCCCGCTGTGTGGCATGTGGCTCCGTCCTATTGGAACCACATATCAGCAAGATTAATGCCAGCTAATTGAGATACGAAAAAACTTTGAATCATGTTCCTATACCGTTCACCATTGACATTCTGACCATCATCGTTTTTGAAGACATATGGGCCAATAACTTCGCCAGCCCATAAAGCGCACCAAACAGTAATTTTCTGTAGATGTAATGGTGTTTCGACAAAAGCTTATGGATTCTCCTCACTCCAAGTATGACAATTATGTTTATTTACGTACCCATTCAACCAAAAATGGGCTTCATCGGAAAATAAAATTTTCCATGGAAATTCAAAATCAATATCAATTTGTGCTTCAGTCCATTCGCCGAATTGGAGGCGCATACGATGGTCGTAGGCTTTAATTCCTGCAAAAGTTGAATCTTGAAAGGTTTTAAGCCAAGATCTTTTCGTAAAATCTTCCAAAAAGTGGAAGGACACAACCCCAGTTGCTGAAAACGGCGACGAATTGATTGATTAGGATCATCTTCAATGCTTTCCTGTACAGCGGCTACAGATTCTTGAGTGCGCACTGTTCGGCATCTCTCGGTATGCACATTATCAGTAACAGTAAACATGGTCCGAAAACGATCTATTGTTTATCGAATTAGCAGCTCTGAAGGACGATTATGTACGCCATAAAATGGACGAAGTGCATTTCCACAATAAAAATTTCCACAAATTGCACTCGTTGCTCTGGTGTAAGTCGATCCATAATAAAATGTCAAAGCAAACTAAACAAAAAGCAATTATCAGTTGTTAAATGGGTGGTCAAGTAAAGCAGTGATGCCAACTCAAAGTTGTATCACTTTATAAAAAGCACCCTTTATATCCCAGAACAATAACAATTTTTACACATAATTATTTTGCAACAGAAATTTAAATGAGCCAAATCGGTTGAGTAACACGACTACCTTCTTTTCTTAACCGAATTAACCGAAAATTGACCGAATGGGCCAACTAATACGACCTTTCATATCAACATCAGGGATTTCAAAATTTTACCTGATTGAAAAAAAAAATTTTCTACAATTAGTTTCTATTGTCTTCTAGAAACTACATCGAACGTGAAAATTGAGTTAGGCTTGTTTAATCTATGATTCTTCAAAATTTAAGCAGTTTCGCGTTTTCCATGTTTTTATTTCATAAGAAGGATCATTTCTGAAAGTTTTAGCAAAATCGGAGGTAATTATTATTTAGATTACGATCTACACAATACTACTGAAGATTTGATGTAGAGACCAACAAAACAGCTCTCAAGTCTGTTTGGTGGTTTGTTGTCGTTGCAACTTATTGACGTTGCAACCTGTTGCTTCATTAACGTATTTTATGTGTTTTTTTATTTTCATTTGAATCCATGCAGGAACAATGAAGTTCATTTGCTACAGTTTCTTGCATTTTCTCAGCATTAGATAATTTTAAGAACCAATCCAAATATCATTGAAATATCTCAACGATATGGATAATAGTGGTCCAAAATAATCTATGGTGAGATTATTATTATTAGGGACAATACAAGGCATAGCAACCAATCATGCATTTTAATAAATCTTATTCAACACTAGTTTGCAATCTACTTTTGAGTTGACCTTTCGCTATGTTAACATCAAAAAAGCTGCAGTTGTTAACAAAGGTACTCATGCGGTTCCTGGGATCCCAAGCCAATATCTAGTCCCGTAATCCCAGAATCCTAAACCCTTAATCCCGGGATTTTAGTTACAAGAAGTTTTTAGTAGTTTTATTACTATACTATAATAACAGTAGTTTTATTACTATACTATAGTTTTTTTACTATAAAAAGAATATTTTATTCACATCATACTTTTCACTACACGCAAAAAACTATATCTGTAAAGTTTCATATAAATTTCATATAAAATATTCTGGTTTTTCCTGTAATTGTGCTATAGGAGAGCCAAAACTGAACATTTTCCTAATAAAAGTACCACATTTTACTGTGCTTATGAAAGCATTTTTTGATTCATTCCTATGTACATTTTTGTGTTTTAAATGTTAAATTTTACTGTACTCAAACGTAATTTTACCGTTTGCGCAAATGTGTACAATACTAACCTACCGTCGTCGCTTTTACTGTGTTGACCATGAAATATTGTCAACACGGTAAGCTTGGTAGTGTGAATCAAAATAAAGTATTTTTATTTCGTTTACAATAAAAACAATTTTTGTATTATTATGTAAAAATATGTATTGGAGTTCTAAAAATGTTGGGCGGAACTTCTTATATACAACAATAATGCTATTAGGACCGATCTTAGATCCCATATAAGTTATCCATTTAACTAAATTTAACTTTTCAAAGATTATATTATCTGGTAAAACATTCTGAATAGAAGATTTATCTATCAAAAAATTCACACCGGTATTTAAATTCGGGCCAACTTGAGGGTAAAAATCTGCTATTATATCCATAGTATACTTAAGGTGCAGTTTTAATTGATGTTTTAAAGCCAATGAGTAAGGTAAGTTTTTTCTTGAAACTTTTACTCGAGCTGCTATTTTCGACTCCCTGTGCTTACTTTCATCACGCATTGACCAAAAATGTACTAATGGACCAGCTAATTTCATTATTCTTGGATAATGTGTTAGGTTGTGGTGTTTCGGTTTCAGGCCTTTTTTAAGAACTGATTTGTAAAGCTCTAAATTCGTTTACTAACTTGATGAACTGGACGCGAAAATATAATGAAGGGTAGCCACTGCAGGTTGCAGAAGCTTTTATTTAAAAGTACTGTGTGGCTCAAGCAAAAATAAAAGGAAATAATGTACTTTTTACAGTGTACACAAAAAGTTTTTAAGTTCTCGTACAGAAATTTTTGATTTCACATTTTGATAAGTGGTGCATATGGTATATTTTACTATTTTACACCACAAAATGAAATACTTACAATGTTATTTTGCGGTGTGATTTCATTAAAATGACTAAAGTACTGTGCTCATGTGTAGTTTTTCTTGTAAATAAAGTAATATCTACGGACCTTTTTTTTCCGTGTAACCGCTAACTAATTTATTTGAATACGAAGTTTTGTTTTCTTTTCAAATTTTTTTAATAGATAAATTTATGTTGCTTGTTTTGTTTCACTATTTACATTTATATTTTTATGTTTACAATAAAATGGTATATTATTTGATATTTAAATTTTTTTTTCATTCTGAAAAATATGTTGAACTTTTCTGAAATATAACATTTGACGTCACACAAGCGCGTCGGAAGCTAATTTCATCTGGGGGGCAGTACAAATGGGGGTGCAAAAAAAAAATTACCAAAAATTTTAAAAGAAACGTGTATATGAATAAACAATTTTTTTTATTTAGTTTCTAAATAAAAAATATAAAACTAAATAAAAAAAAATTTAAAATTTCATTATTTTTAAAAGTTTTTCCAATTTCGATATTAGAAATCATTTTTTAAAGGATCTTTCATATGGAAATATGAAAATATAAGAAATAATTGTTGCTTTTATAAAGCAAAACTAGGTATATCTTTACATGGTTTAAATGCACTAAGGTACAAAAAGTTATATCAATTTAAATTTTTCCAAAATATTTCTTTCTGTCCTTGCGAGAAACCAACTCTTTCACCACCTCCATCGAATTCAATTCTTCGGTTTTATTTTTGTGAATGTGTATAAGTGCCGCATGAGTGAGTCGTTTCTGTGTCATAGTTGCTGGAAAATACGTTTTAAGTCGTCTTAGTGCACTAAAAGAACGCTCAGATGAAGCTGCTGATGCAGGCACAGTCAAAACCAAAGCAACAAGTTTTTCAACTTAATTTAATAGTTTCTTCAATGCATCCGAATTTTTTTCAAATTGGAATTGCAGTAGAAACTCTACATTTTGTTTTATCTTTTTGCAAACACAGAGAAAGAAAATGGTTATCCGAAAGCACGCTTATGAAGAAGAGAGAAAAAAGAGCAAAATATATAATACATAAATATTATCGTTGTTAAAAAAAAATGATATTTTGAATAACTTTTGAATTTTTATTTTTAAATTGCTTATCTAGCTAAATAAGCGAGGGCAACTGCCCCCTTTCCTCCCGTTTGCTACGCCAATGACGTCATAAAGTTTTTTATTAGCTTATTATGTAATTTAAATATTTAAAAATTAAGCAAATATATTTAATTAAGGACCGTAAATGTTATGATTTTTATTAAAAAAATTATCACACCATAATCGTTATTTTCTTATATACTTTCTTCGATCTGATTTAGTTAGGTGATGTTAAATTTTTCAATCATAAATTTACAAGAGTTTCCCCTAAAAATACAAAATTGGATTGCAGAATTCGACTTTATCTTTCAACTATTGTTGAATTTGTTCCTTATAATCTTCTTTTTCATTACAACTGTATTGTAACCCTTGTCTGCATTAGTATTTATGATTTCGTCTTGGTGTTGTCTTATAAACTTTTGAGTGTTTTAATATTTTAAGTATTAATAATGATAACGTTTGGATTTCTATTTTAAAAATCAAGAAAGAAAGAAAAAAAAAACAATATGCAATTCTTTTTGCCAAAACGAAATTTTTTAAAAGCATTATTATAATAAACCATTATTTTAAAATTTTGGCATTTCGATATCCAAAAAAATCCCGGGATCCCAGGATCACAAATTTAAAATCTCAAAATCCCGGGATTTTCCAAAAACCTTCGGTACTGAAGGCCCTAGTAGCAATATAATTTGTTCTCTTTACTTATTTGGTTATTTGGCATAAAGCTCTAACGGCTTGCACGGGCATCACAAAGATTTCTGATGAAGTCTTTAGCAGGGCCGAAATTGCAAAAAAATCAGCTAGTGATTTTTTCCTTTTGATATTGAAAAACGTTCTTGTTGTTTCTTTGGAAAGATTTGTTAGAACAGTTAATTGTTCTTTCTTTGATCTAAAGCTCAATAAACGATTTTAAACTATCAAACAACTAAAATTTGTATTTAAAATCAAGTATGATTTAAACTAGCAAACATTTAGAATTTGTATTCAAATCATATAAAATCAACATATTTTTTTTTATAAAAAGCAAATGTTGTTAAAAAATGTCATCATTAAACTTTTATACAGCCCTAAGAATGATTGTTTTGAAAAAATTATAGGCATAGTGTGATGCATTAAGTATGGTGGATGGATATCATACGGTGAGTAGGTACGATGAGTTAAATCTATTTTGTTGCGTTTAATTGACTTCATTTCAATTAACTCAAACGTTGTTTTTTATAATAAAATCAACTATAGAAAAGTAGACATTTTGTTGCTAGCTTTCGTAAATATATTGAAACTGATTTTACTGCAATTTACAACAATCTTTCTTGTTTCTTTTTGTTCATAAGAGTGATCTTGTGAAAAACACTCAAAAAACAATTTTCTTTCATATTACTTGGGCACTCATTAACCCATATCTGTTCTCTCCCACATAACTTTAACATTTTTGTTGAAAAAAAAATGTACAGAAAAATACACAAAATGTCTACTTTTAAAAATACGTTATTGCAAAAAAAAAAAAAACAAAACAAAACAGAAGCAACGATAAAAATAATAATAAAACACTTACTTTTTACTCAGTAACGCCTACACTCTGCACACTTTTTATCTATATATGTATGTAGATTATCATCATTATTTCTTATTTTTTTTTTCACCACAAGAATACAACCACTGCACTCAAAATAACTGTATTGGCTCTAGATGCCTCAAGTGCTCTCGGCTTGTTAAGTGAAGTTGAATTGAGTCATTTATTCGGCAATAAGTGTTGCGTGGTAGGCAATAAGCTGGTTCTTTATGAATACCAAAAAATAAAAAAAAAATTAAAATAGGTAAAACGTAGATATTTAATGTTACTGCTTTCGAAATCACTCAAATTTAAGCATTTGCTTTGAATCCGGAATGTTGACTTTCAGCACAAACAGCGTGTCAAGACATAAAATGGAAATTAAAGCAGTGCTTGAATATTTTTTGCTAATATGGTGGGAATATAAAACGAGTACTGATTATTTAGAAAAGCCGCTTTTGCTTTCATTACCATAAGTCGCTGTCTTGAAAATTAAATTAATTTGCAATCTTTAAATTGACATTTCGTTCAAATTTTAAGGCAATTTTTTGTCTGTACAGATCTTTTTCAACTAGTTATTTCTTGTTCTTTTCTTTTCTTGTCTTTTACAAGAGATTCTTTTACCTCCAAACTTATCTGCCTGCCAGCCTGCACGCATCTCTCTGCTCTCCTAATCAAACAACTACCTCATTAAATACCTTAAATGAGCTCAACGCAGATTTACTTAAAGCTAATTAAACTTGCGTAGTTTTTTTTCTATGTGTTGAAGTTATTTGCAAATCTAAATAAACTAAGCTAAGCTAAACTAAACATAATTACCGGAAAACACGCACACATGGCATATATTTGAGAAAACTATTTGCAGTGGGAATTGCTTGTTTAGAGTTAGCAATGCGTTCGAGCTCATTAACGGCATATGAAACATCAAAAAAAGATGGTAAAAATGCTATAAAAAGCTTAGTCGTAAGCTTATGTCGTTTTAAACTATGTGATATGATGATGATGATTAAATCAAATTTTATCAAAATTTGCTTAATTTGAGTGAATCGTTGACATAACAAACCTTTACGCATAATAATTTTACTATAGATATTGTAGTTTCACTTGTTTTTATGTGTGTAACCCTTTCACGTTTATAACTAATCCAAGAAAGTTAAAATCATTTTGTGTATTTATATCTATTTATTTCGTTTGATTTTTTTTTTCTTAAATCTTGTAAAAATGTTTTCCACTTTTTGAGCGTATAATTTTTTGACAGATAATAGTTTTATTTGAGTGTTTCATTGCGTAAACTAGAAAAGGTAGTAATAGAAAATAAATCGGAAGTTAAATTTAACCTTCTACACCTTTAGGTTAAAACCAGGAAAGTTAGTTTTGAGACCAATAAACGGTTTGTGCCAGTTTCAATTTTTGGATTTTTCGTTTTGGATCCCGGTATCATGTACGATTTCCCAATTACCTTTCATATATAATCGAAAAAGAAACTACTTATCTTCCAATAAAAATAATTTTAAGAAAAGTGATTTTAAAACATGTGATTAGCTTGAACAAAACCTCAGAAACCATTTATTCTTGACGAACTTTAATTGCTCATATTTGTGCATAAAAAATAAATCCATGCTTTTATATATATATAAAAAAATCACAGCGTCTAACAAAAGTATCAATACATTTAAGCAACAACAACAACAACAATTTTTATCGGATTTTTTATTGCTCAAGTTTTTCTTCAACTTTGTATGTAGCTATTAAAATCTACACTATTTCAAATGGTATCTAATAGAATACATATAAAACTGGGTTTTTAAGAAAATTGATGTTTTGAAAAAGATATACCCAGACTTGCCTCTAAGTCTGATTTTAAAGTTTTGAGAAATCTTGTTTTATAAAAGTGTATTTGGTTTTTGTTCCTTAACATTGGATAAGATAATGCTAGATTATGATAAGAAGCTCTAGATTTTGTGGAATACAGCTGCATCAATAACTCAGTTCTTTCTTAAGTTGACTTATCCTCTTCAGACCGAGATACATTGATATTGCGGGTAGTTTTCAGTCTCAATATCTTCACTTCTATTTCACAATTATTAACCAAAGTTTCATGCATTGATTGCGCTGATTATTATTTATGTCCGCCTCTCTATGGGTGTGCTGTTCTTTTTCCATTTCTTAAATTTTTACAGAACTCTCGCGTCACATTTATTTTTTTTTATGACATTTTTTTCTGAATGTACAACATGTTGAGAGCATTGTGTTAAAAATTTTAGTAAATCTGAGTAAAACTAATAAAGATATGTACACTGTTTCAATCGACCAGCCCACATTGCACTTTTTTGATATAAAATATGTAACTTTTGAACGACTTAAGATTTTTTAAACCTGGTTTTTTATGTTACTAAAAATTGATTGCGCTATACAGAAATTATTGAAATTTTTTGGGGTAAGTTGGCAAAGTGGCTCGAAACACAATTTATTGTTTTATATGATCTTACTTGCAGTTTTTTAGCAATTAGAAGTTATTTAATTTGGCTAAATTTATATAAATATTGTATGATTTTATAAATTTTAATAAAAAAATAGTAAACTTTTTAAATTTTGCTTAGTAAAAATACCAGTTTTACCACAGATAAAAACTGTCTTTATTTAAGAATTTTGGCCTCATCTATATATAGACAACAGTATAGTTATATAAAATTTAAGTGCAAATTGAATGTTACGACCTTACTACAAAAGTACTAGGCCAATTTTTATGATAAATTTTTTAAAATATCATATTTGTGCTACAGTTTTATCCAGGGGCGTTTTTCTTTTTGAATTTTAATAATAAACATACTTAATTAAAGAGTTAAGTTATTTAAGAAATTATCCCAGCTGCCACGCATTGCTTGCTTATTCGTTGACATTTAATGCGTTTGTGTTGCAAGAGTTTCAATAATCTCCACGTTGCTCTCTATTCTTCTCTTTCTCTTCGTGCTCAACTAGCAGAGCTGTAAAAGAAGGCATTCAATTTGATTTAAATCACAAAAAAATGAATCAATGAATAACGAAAAAAGAATGCTTTCAATGAATGCAAAATTGATTTATAAATAAAATTTTTATCTTACACTCAATTTAAAAAATAATTATTAATTATTCATTTCAATTATTCATTTTCGTTATTCAGAATAATGAATCAAATTTTTTATTCATTTGAATGCAATTCACAAAGAATGCCATTCACAAAGAATTACAGAATTTTCAATTATTCTATTTTTAATCATTATTAATTTTTTATTCTTTATTCATTTGTTATTCTTTATTCATTTGTTATTCATTATTATTTTTTTATTCATTATTCATTTTTTATTCATTATTCATTTTTTATTCATTATTCATTTTTTATTCATTACTCATTTTTATTCATTATTCTTTTTTTATTCATTATTCATTTTTATTCATTATTTATTTTTTATTCATTATTCATTTTTTATTCATTATTCATTTGTTATTCATTATTCATTTTTTATTCATTATTCATTTCTTATTCATTATTCATTTGTTATTCATTATTCATTTTTTATTCATTATTCCTTAGTTATTCATTATTAATTTTTTATTCTTAATTCATTTGTTATTCATTTTTTTGTCATTGCTTATCAATTTGACGATATTGATAAGAACAGAAAAAAAAAATTTAAAACGTGTACATATACATATACAGAGATGTTGTTGCCTTCTTCAAACTTATTTGATCTAATTAGCTCACAATGAAAGTATTTTCATTTAAAAATTGGTTTAAGAAATCCAACATAAAACTTGATATAAAACGCGTCGTTCTCTAACTTCAGGAACAGAAAGATATCTGTTAATAAAAGTATGTATAATTTAGGTTACCAAAAACTGGTGAGAACTTCAAAATAATTTTTTTGTACTTTTATATCGATGGCTGAATATAGAAAATGCGTAACTCGTTTTTTTTTTTGCGAAAGCTACGATTGTAAATTTGTTGCCTATTTTATATCAAAACAGCATTTAAAAAGTTTTCTATCAAAAAACGCCTTCTCTATATTAAGCCATCGATATATAAAAAAATTGAGTTTCTCATCTGAATCATGTACTTAGAATCGTACGCTTGCAAACACAAACTAGGTTAACACTAAACTGAACGCAATCGGTAAATCTGACCTGCTATTATTGTTTTTCGAATCTATACATGGTTTTTCATTCTATACCATTATAAATACATTAAATGCATTTAATAATAAATAAACCGTTATCTGCGTTTAATAATAAAAATGATGGATATGTTAATTACCAATAATTTGATGATGAGGTTCAGGAAAAGGTATAGAAGAAATATCGGTAGGTTGAGTGTTAATAAAATTCAGAGTGAGCTAAGACGCAGTCATGACTATTTCCAGCGAATTAATGCCGAGCTTGCTTCTTCATCCCAGTGGTAAATGGATAACCGAAATAACCAACTACATACTCTTAAATTTGATGTCATAACCGATAAACTTATTCCAGCGGGGTGTGAGAAATTGGTTCTTCATAAGTTAAGACAACAGAGATCAAGCGTACGTTTAGAAACTAGTAAGGCTCAAATGAAACATGCTTTTAGTGCCAATTTCCTAAAATTTTTTTTTTGCGTTTTTTTAACAGATTGTAGACGCGACGATTTAGGTTTGTCTGTTATGTTTTTTTTTTGATTTCTTTAGATATTTGTTTGGTCATTTTGGTATTGAGAACCACAATAGTCTCATATTATATCGTATATCCATATAACTGCTAGTATTCATTTGGTTTAATAACATGTTTAATTGCATTTCTTTAATTTGTTTTATATTATGTCTTGTTTGACCCAATGTTTTCTTTATTTGTTGGAAACCTTCCGTTATCCATATAATATAACAACTAAAGTCAGCAAGTAGTATTATATATGTACTCTTCTTAGAAAATAATAAAATCAGTTTCAGTTATAACGTTGCATAGAACATACACGCATTTTGTTTTTTATCTCTTCGTGATCGTGCTCAGGCATTTCAATAGCAAAGTTTTTTGAGCTAGGTATTCATCTATTAACAACATTTTTTGGCGCCCAACGTGGGGCACGATCGCAACTAGTACGAGTAAAACAAATAATTTGTACCATCGATTTGGACACGAAAGGCAAATTGACATAAGTTACCTTGGCATAGGTCACCGTGGAACTTATCATAGAGGAAAATAGCATAGTCTGAGGAATAGTCGGCAAGGTACAAAAATCGCATGATTGGTCTGCACCTTAAACCAAGCAGGAATCAGGTATTTACGTATGCATTATTATACGAATGTGCTTAAAACTGAACAATTTGGAAAATTAATTACAAAATTTAACGTATAAAATGTCTGCATAACAACACATTCGTTTAAAAAGAAGTAGTCACAAATTTTCTACTAACAACAACAACCATATTGGAAGCATAAAAAAAAAACAGCTAAGCCTCTGCTACAAACAACCTTTAGCGTTATATATTTGCCACTCTACCTCTCCTCGCTTGTTGGCGCAAGCTTCGCCCATCGTCTACGCACCGTCATATGCTTGCGTGCTGATTTCGCACTTCGTAACACTCTTAGTTCGTTGCGAAAAAAGAAAAAAAAAAAACTGTTACTGCACTTATTGAACAGAACCGTTCTGCATAACATACTAAAGATAGAACTCTGCGTTTTCCATAAACCTGCCATAAATCTCTTTGTCGAAATCTCTTTACCGCGCGACTGTGGTGCTAACGTCGTTACACTTCAGGAGCGTTACTCTTAGTAAAATTGTCTTGACTTAAGCAATCTCAGTCTCTTCGTTTTCGAAGCGCTTGTATACTTTTCGTTCGAATTCGCTCTTGTTTTTCAACGTATAACGAATTACTTGGACCGTTGCGCCAACTGCGAACCCAACTTATAATTATTTTTGCTTTGGCTTATATTTGATTTTTAACGTCATACGTCATCAATTGTAACTATGACTGAATCACTTGCTGCTCTACAAAAACAGCGTTCAAGAACAAAGGGCAATGTAACACGAATCCAAAATTTAATAAATGAAGAAATGTCTGCAGCCGAATTAGAATGCAAGCTGACCCTAGTCGAAGCATATTTTAAACAACTTCTGAGTGTGCAATTGGATATAGAAAAATTAAGTCCACAAGAAGAAGATGGTCGCCCAGATATAGAAGAGTTGTGCATCAAAACCAAAGCGAAAATAATCCAGTGCTTAGGAGACAATTACAAGCGGTCGCATTTAGAAACAAGTATAGCTGTTCCATTTGCAACAACAAGCAAATTGCCTGCATTAGACTTGCCCAAGTTCGATGGAAAATATTCTACGTACAAAAATTTTATTTCGTCTTTTAAACAGTTCGTTGATAGAGATTCATCATTGTCAACAATAGAAAAATTCAATCATCTTATTGGCTGTCTGTCTGGCCAAGCACTGGATACCGTTCGAGCGTTCCAAGTAACAGCAGACAACTACAAAAAAGCGCTTAATCGTTTGGATGAGCGCTATAACAACAAAACATTAATTTTTCTTGAGCACATTGCAAATTTGTATGATCTTCCGGAAGTACGTGAACCATCAGCAGTCAAATTACGTAGCTTGGTTGATAACTCTTCTGCAATTTATAGTTCGTTAAAATCCTTGGGTTCGACTGAAGATATTTGCAACGCCATGCTTATACATTTAATGTCGCAAAAAGTTGACTCTGAATCGCGATTGAAGTGGAAAGAGACAATCGATTTTGAACAATTGCCCACATGGGAATTATTTCGTCAGCACCTCGAGCGACGTTGTCATTTTTTTGAAGCCACCGTTAGTCACACAAACAAATGCAATCCTTCTCGGCAACGTAAATATAATCGGACTTCGTTGCATACACTGAAAAAATCTTGTGCTATGTGCAAGTGCACCGACCACTGGATAAGTAGCTGCAATGTATTCAAGGCTCTAGATGTTGCTGCCAGATTCAACACGGTCAAAAAGTTGGGGGTGTGTATCAATTGCTTTCATGACGGCCATGGTGTCGCAAAGTGCGCTTCGAAATATAAATGCAAAATTTGCAAGAAATTACACCATACCCTATTGCACCGATCAACAGATTCAAACGCGATGTTGTCGAACGCCGCTGAGCCATCGAACACCATTTCATCAAATGCATCATACTCAAACGCCGCTGCCGAATATACCGCCACTGTAAATGCGCACATGGATAACGTTTCAACTACCACTATACTTGCTACAGCTGTCATCCTAGTTCGAGATTCGTCTGGAGAGTTTCAGTTAGGTCGTGCACTCTTGGATTCTGGGTCGCAGGTCAACTTAATTCATGAACACTTTGCTAACCTATTAAATTTAACTAGATGCAAAACAAACATTAATCTATTTGGGGTAGGTGGTTCGTCATCTAAAGTCAAATATGAGGCACAGACCGTTATTCATTCTCGTTATAGCAACTTAGAACTCGACATAAATTTGCTTATCACGAAGCGTCTCACTGGCTATCAACCGGAATCTGATATAGACATAACTACAATAAATGGCAACTGCCATCAAACATAGAACTAGCAGACGAACACTTTTACAAATCTCAGCCGATTGATATGCTTCTCGGCGCTGAAAATTTTTTTGATATTCTGAGCTCTGGCCAAATCAGTCTTGGTCCCAATTTACCCACATGCCAAAACACAATGTTTGGATGGGTTGTAGCTGGACGCTATAAATTGTCTAAAAACTTTAATGTTTTGCAGTGCAGCATAGCTAACCAAGCTGACGAAGATCTCAATAGACAACTAGAACATTTATGGTCCATAGAAGATGTAAAGAATTCGCCGAAAAATTACACTGATGAGCAGCAAGCATGTGAGTCATCGTTTATGTCCAACGTAGAAACGAAAGACGATGGTCGCATTATAGTCAAGTTGCCATTGAAGGAACTACCAGACGTATTGGGCACATCTTATGGCATCGCCTTAAAACGCCTTGGTTATTTGGAGAAGCGCTTGGCCAAAGACGCAAATTTGAAATTGCAGTATGTGCAGTTCATGCGGGAATACGAGCAATTAGGACACATGTCGCGTGTCGAGCAACCCAACATGAATACACCGCACTACTTTATCCCACACCACTGCGTCATTAAGCCAAATAGTACAAGCACGAAACTCAGAGTCGTATTCGACGCCTCTGCTAGCACATCGACAAACATATCGTTAAATGACATTCTTCAAACTGGGCCTACAATTCAAGATGAATTATATTTACAAGTACTACGCTTTCGACTTTACCGTTATACCTTGACAGGAGACATCGTCAAAATGTATAGAATGGTTCTTGTGCATAGCTCACACAGACCGTTGCAACAAATATTATGGAGAGAAAGTGATGATCAAAAGGTTTGCGTGTATCAACTCAATACGGTGACGTATGGAATGTCAGCATCACCCTTTTTGGCAATTCGTAGTTTGCATTTCCTTGCACATAAATGGCAGCAAACTTTTCCTACTGGTGCATTCGTAGTAAAAAATCACTTTTACGTTGACGATATGCTAACTGGAGCAAACGATGTTGAACAACTTTTCACAATCAACAATGAAGTAAAGCAGCTTCTACAAAAAGGTGGATTTGAGTTAGCAAAAATTCAATCTAACTTTCCAAACTTGAATACTACCGACAATAGCAAGAATTTGAACTTAGACGAGCCTTACACAACACAAGCACTTGGCATCAATTGGGAACCGCAGACCGACTTCTTTAAGTTTTCATTTCAGCCGAAAAAAGATTACGTCATGACAACGAAGCGGTCAATTTTGTCACTAGCAGCATCGATATTCGATCCTTTGGGAATAATTTGCCCTATCGTAATACAGCCAAGAGTCTTATTGCAAGATTTGTGGATCAACAAAATTGACTGGGACACCGAAGTGCCACAGATTTATCAAAAATCATTTAAAACCTTTGTCGAAGATCTCTACAACATGCAATCTTTGCGAATTCCGCGCTACATACTCGCTGCAAGCTCGAAAAACATTCAGCTACACGGATTTTGCGATGCGTCAAATAGGGCATATGGTTGCTGCTTTTACGCACGGGTGTCCGACGACAAGGGCAATGTATACGTAAATTTACTTACTGCTAAATGCCGAGTAGCACCTACAAAGAAACGTTCATTGCCGCAGCTCGAATTGTGTGGCGCACACTTGCTCGCGAAATTGTATGCTAAAATCAAATACATATTCACCGATATCGAACATGAAGTATACTTATGGACAGATGCAATTGCTATCCTTCGCTGGTTGCAGATGCATTCTTCTACACTCATCACTTTCGTCGGAAATCGTGTATCCGAAATACAAGAAGAAACCACAAACTGCACCTGGAGACATGTCCCTACGAAAAGTAACCCAGCTGATATCGTATCGAGAGGTTGCTCAGTCACTGAATTAATACAATCAATTTGGTTCACTGGCCCCAGCTTTCTCACAAGGCCACCAGCAGACTGGCCACCTACAAATATGTCGAATAACGATTCAAACAAAGTTGATTCAGCAATCAAAATTTCAACATTCGCATGCGAAATCAAAGAAAACTCACTTTTAGACATGGTCGATCGCACGAGTTCATATAACAAAATTCTTCGTATAACGAGTTTGCTGTTTCGATTTCGTCGTCTATGCACAAAAACACCGCCAACCATCAACTTGTCGATTACGCCTGATGAAACTAGAACTGCACTAGTTTGCATCATATGGAACATACAGCAACAACAGTTTGCAAACGAATTCGAATGCATAGAACGTGGCATCGGCATTCGCAACTCGCTAAAGACTCTTACTCTCTTTATTGAAAACGTCAACAATTTCCCTCTGCTGCGTGTGGGGGGACGCCTGGATAATGCTGATATACCTCATGACAGAAAACATCCATTTTTAATGCCGAAAAATAATCACTTCGTCGATTGCTTCGTACGTCATCTTCACGTCTCGAATTTTCATGCTGGAGCAAAAGCTTTGGTAGCATTCATTCGGCAAACACTTTGGGTAATCGGCGTTAGAACAATCGCACGTCGAACAGTTCGCTCGTGTGTTAACTGCGTGCGATATCGTCCCAAGCTTTTACAACAACTTATGGGAATCATCCCAGCAGAACGAGTCACACAAGGAGCGCCAGTTGAACGATGTGGCGTGGATTTCTGTGGCCCGATCAACACATACTTCAAAATACGTGGCAAACGTCCCTGTAAAAGCTATGTAGCAGTATTCGTGTGCTTCGTGACCAAGGCAGTTCATATCGAAGCCGTATCAGATTTGTCATCAAATGCTTTCATTGCCGCACTGAAGCGCCTCATTGGACGTCGCGGATTGCCGTCCCTCATATTTTGCGACAATGCGACTAACTTCTGTGGGGCGAATTCAAAGCTCGCTGAGCTCAAAGCAGCATTTACTAAACAATCCTATCAAAATGATATCTCTAATTTTTGCTTAACTAAACAAATATCTTTTAATTTTATTCCCCCTAGGGCTCCGCATTTCGGCGGTCTCTGGGAGGCCGCCGTTAAATCGGCAAAGGGTCACCTCTATCGTTCATTGACCTACGCTAAATTATCATTTGAAGAACTCACAACGGTTTTAGTCGAGATAGAAGCAGTCATGAATTCACGACCAATATCGCCTGTCTCTACTGATCCTAATGACTTAGAAGCAATTACGCCTGGTCATATATTAATTGGTCGTCCGTTGAATAGTATTCCAGAGCCTACCATAGAATGTGAAGAAATCAGCTACTTAGAGCGTTGGAAGCGCATCACTGCAGTTAAGCAGCAATTTTGGAAACAGTGGTCCACCGAGTATCTAAACGAAATGATACAACGCAGCCGTTGGACAAGCAACGAAGCCAACCTTGCGATTGGAGACATGGTACTAATGCATGAAGATAATGTGCCACCATTAAGGTGGTTGACCGGTCGCATTGAAGCAACATTCATTGGTAAAGATGGCAAGGTTCGCGTGGCGGATGTACGAACTTCGCGTGGTACCTATCGTCGGCCAATTCATAAGCTCGCCCTTCTTCCTATTTCTTGAAAGTGGACACTTTCAACGCCGCTGGAATGTTTGGTCATTTTGGTATTGAGAACCACAATAGTCTCATATTATATCGTATATCCATATAACTGCTAGTATTCATTTGGTTTAATAACATGTATAATTGCATTTCTTTAATTTGTTTTATATTATGTCTTGTTTGACCCAATGTTTTCTTTATTTGTTGGAAACCTTCCGTTATCCATATAATATAACAACTAAAGTCAGCAAGTAGTATTATATATGTACTCTTCTTAGCTAGCATAGAAAATAATAAAATCAGTTTCAGTTATAACGTTGCATAGAACATACACGCATTTTGTTTTTTATCTCTTCGTGATCGTGCTCAGGCATTTCAATAGCAAAGTTTTTTGAGCTAGGTATTCATCTATTAACAACAATATTTATAAAAAATTTTTTGCTGTTGTTATCTATATCGTCAAATTAATAAAAGAAAAACACAGCCCGAGTCCTAAGCAATGACAAAAAAATGAATAACAAATGAATAAAGAATAAAAAATGAATAATGAATAACAAATGAATAATGAATAAAAAATGACTAATGAATAACAAATGAATAATGAATAGCAAATGAATAATGAATACAAAATGAATAATGAATAACAAATGAATAATGAATAACAAATGAATAATGAATAAAATATGAATAATGAATAACAAATGAATAATGAATAAAAAATGAATAATGAATAAAAAATGTATAATGAATAACAAATGAATAAAGAATAAAAAATGAATAACGAATAAAAAATGAATAATGATTAAAAATAGAATAATTGAAAATTCTGTAATTCTTTATGAATGGCATTCTTTGTGAATAGCATTCAAATGAATAAAAAAATTGATTCATTATTCTGAATAACGAAAATGAATAATTGAAATGATTAACTAATCATTTTTTTAAAATTGAATGTGAATTAAAAATTTTATGTATAAATCAATTTTGCATTCATTGAATGCATTCTTATGTCGTAATTCAGTTGTACTTAAAATTCTGAATATGAATGCAGACTTTACAGCTCTGTCAACTAGCACAGTGCACAAAAAAAAACAACTTTATGAGGATCGAGCAAGGCCAAGGTTTATTTATAAGGTTGTGGCACTTGAGAGACATGCACTCTTTTTCGGCCTTTGCTTGAACTGTCACTGTGCTTTTTTTTTGTTTCATAGTAGAACTAGAAAAGGTAGTGTAAGGGCTGAATGTGTTCTCTTTCTTAGTGACCATAACTGTCAAACTCATCAATTTTGATATTTTTGCCAATTCTTGCTTTCATATTGCATTCTCGTTGGTTGCAGATTTTGTATGAAATGCCAACTTCGTTTTGACAGTTTCGGTCACCTTCTCTCCGCTCTAACACTACCTTGTCTAATTTTTCCATGCTTTGTTTTATGCATTCATTTTCGTGCTTTCTTTTCATCCATTCTGACAGTTCGACCGAGCTCGCTCTCAAGTGCCACAACCTTAGAAATGAGCCTTGAAAACAAAACAAAACAAGACAACCCAATAAGCAATTGCATTGGAGAAAGCTTTCACCTCAAATAAAGCTCTAGTCCTTTTCTCCATTTTCCATGCTGGATCTCTATGTCTCCTCAACTTGAGATTATAGCATATCTCCAGCAAAATAGACCTTAGTTCTCGATTGGAGATATGGCCTCATCTCTTATTTGAGCTCCTGACTTTTCTCCAACGGATCTCCGTCCCAGTTTGCTCGGCACAGCGGTAGAGTGCCTGCCTCTCATACGAGAGGTCTTGAGTTCAATTCCCGGAGGCTCGACAATATATTTTTTTTTAATACAATTTTCTATTTAGTTTTTTGTTTATAAAATAAGATAAAAATAGTGAATTTAATTCATTAATTCAATTCATTCATTCATTTATTTAATTCAATACATTAATTGTATTTGAAAATATTTACTTTTTGAAAACAAAGACCTTTTTAGACCTTTTTAGAAAATAATATATTATTTTTTAAAATAATATAAAAAAATAGCAAATTTAATTCATTAATTTTGTTTTAGAACAAACAGAAGTTTCAAATTCTTTATAAAAAAATAACATTCCGTTTATTAACCTTACGTCTGTACATTAGTATTATCCTGGATAGTATTAGTATTATCCTGAAATTTTTAATAGAAATTCTGCATCAATTAGATGCCAAAAATTAATGGCAGTCAAAATTTTTAAAATATGTTAAAAGCTCTGCACTGAAATACACTACTTCGAAAAAACGCTTTGCATTGTTGCCATCGTTACTATTTCCAAACCCTTGCTTAGGGAAAGCAATACGCAGTCCGGTTTCTTCTCGGAACTCGTCTTGAATTCTTTTTTTCTCGGCCGCAATGATGATTTATCTATTTTCCTGTTTCTCTTTGGACCTAAGACTGTCAAATTCATTGTTACTTTGCTTGAACTCTTGAAACTTTTTTTCATATTCTATCTGTAAGCAATAATACGGGTTCTTGCGTAAAGTGGCGAAAGTCCCAGTTCATACATATCTTCGATAGCATTATAGACCTCGCTATCAGTTCTGTTAAATTGCTTTTGCGTAGAATGGCAAACACTACACGATCTTGTTGATTTGTTTCCTGCACATAAGTAAAAAAATACTGTAATATAAATGTTATAAATTTTTTCTTCATGAAATTTATTACTGAAATTTATTGCCTGCGAAAATTTTCCATCAACCATCGTTAGTTTGAAATCGTAGTAAATTTTAACAATTTTTCCGTTTTACAAACGAATTACACTGATCCTGATCTTTAAAATAAAACTCAAGTGTTATTCCCACAATTTTTTTCAAAATAATTTTAAAAATAATAGAAAAATAAAAGAAGCAAAGATATTTGTTTGTATAGATATTTTGAAGGATTATAAGCTTTACCTAATTGTTGTTTGTATCATCTCTGTTCAGAAGACCCATCACAGCCCCATTCAGAGTACAACTTTAAATGCATAGCATAATATTCTATACAAATATTAATTGAATCCAATATTCTTTGGACAGTGTGGTCTAAAATGCATAGCAATGGACATTTTGCAGAAACTTGATTTACCAAAAAGTTAACTGGACTGCAAGATTGCTTACCATCCTGTTATTGCTCAACAGAAGGAAGACCATGGTAACTCTCTTTAATCAAAGATGATAGCAATATCTAATATTATCGGTGAGTAATCCCGAGGTCCATATATAATGCAAGTGCTTCAACTACGCTGTATTCTTGATACCTTTTATCAGGTGTGGTTTCCTCTATATATGATATTTTTTTAGTCATCACTTAATATTGCATCAATTGCATTAACATTACGATATTCTTGCTGGTTTTTAAATGATGTCTTACAATATCCAATGCTTGATCTAAGTCAATGTCTTTGGCAATCTTTGCATTTTCTTGCGTTTGGAAGCATTTGACGACAATGCATAAGATTTAATTGGACGTCCTCGTTTTGAACTGTATGCTGGACTTTCGATTTCCGTAGTAGATGTTAAGTTTATAATTGGTTTCGCGTTAAAGTTTATATTTGATTTATACCACAAACTGTTTTCATATTTGTTTGAAAAAATTTTTTTTAAGAATGTACACAATTTTTCCAAATTCTAAATAATGACTTTTAAAAGTAGTTTACTTTTACACGATCAAAAGAAGCATTATCCACATTAACAATAAAATTGTTGCATACTCTTTTGAACCAAATATTTGAATGTTCCAATTTAATTGGTTAACATTGTAGAATTTTACAAAAAAATGGAAAGATCTTAAATATTTATGTGGGGCTTATTGAATTTTTATAGCCAACGTTGATTTTTCAAATAAAATAAACACTTAAGTTTTTGTTTACAGTCAATTATTAACTATAACAGTTTTAATTTTTAAATTTGTAAATTTTTATGTGAATCGTAAAGTTACTGTTGTTATATTTGAATGTACACTCTATTAAAATCAATTTTCTACTGACTCTTCTTTTTAGACTACAAGTCAATCAGTTTTCTTTCGTTCGTTTTTGGGTCAGGGTTGCCGTGTGGCGTAAAAACTACTAAATAGTTTCGTCCAGTCTGTGTTGCCTTAATAATTTCAAATGCCACATTTATATTACAACCACTCATTTTAAAATAAATTAAATTAATTTTAGTTAAAAATAAATTTAGAAATAGTCGCTCACTTTACACTAACCACTAACGGTTTTAGTAATAAATCTACGCTTGAATGGTAAGACTACATAATTCTTTACATAAAAAAATTCGCGTACATTTAATTTATAATAATATGTTCACACAGAGAGTTTAGTTTGAGTTTCTAGTTACAAAGTTAAGTTTTGCCATTGTACTCAAAATAAATTCTTGAATTTCCAGTACAATAATGCAGGATGAAACTCAACTAAAGTCAATTTGCTTTCTGTGTTTATCAAAACGCAATTTAAGAAATCCCTAAAAGTATGTTAATGTTCAGATGAAAAGGTATGTTCATATGGAATTTTTTAGATGACAAGGTGCGTTCATAGCTGTTGTGCTGAGAAATAAAGTTTGCCCATCTTCTGCTCAGCATGATTTGATTTATTTTGTTCTGCGAACTCAGTAACTCCATTTCAATGAATTTATTTATTAACTCATTATAAGCCCAATTCCACAATCCGAACATTTGTAGCATTGCTATTCCACAACCCGAACGCATCAACTTTTGACAGCTGATTTTCGGTTTTGTTCACGAAAGCTTTGCCTCGACGGATTTGTTTATGACAATAGAAAACAATTAAAATTTTTAAATTTTTGGTTAATGTAGGTAAAATATTTTTTTTTAAACCTGTGAATATTTTAGTTGAAATTTATTAATTTCCTACATTTCGTAATCCATTTCCAAAGAGTTGATGGAATCTTGCAGTATTTTTCGATGAATTTTCATAGATTCTCTTTGTGAGAAATCTTCCTCTTATTGTGCGAAAATTGCAATTGCAATTAAAATCCATTAAAAATAACAGCTTAAAAAATACAATGTTGATCAAAAACACTTCAGTTTTTAAATTTTTCTTTTTATACAATATATTTGTCTGCTTTTGAAATAAGTTGTTTTCAAACTCCCGAAAGTAAATTCGAAAAGGGAAAGTTTCGTTCGAAATTTGTATTAGCAAATTTGTCGTATTCATAGCGTAGCTTTACGTTCGGAAATTCATTACGACGAATTCTGGAATAAGACTGTGTATGTTTTAGTAATTAATAAGATTGTCTCTAAATTTTCAGTCATTTTAAATTAATGCATAGAAACCAAAAATATTTTAGAATACATTAGTAATCAAAGAAAAGTCCAACTAAACTCAATTCTGAAGACACATCTCTGTGTGAACAGCTTCAGCTAAACTCAACTAAACTTAAACCAAACTCTCTGTGAACATAGTATAATAATCATATCAAAACTTTCGAATGCCTTATAAATACATGCCTTATAAAAAATTTTGTATGTAGTAACATTAAAATATTTATTAAATTCAAAAAACTTATGCAATAAATCAGGTACGTTAGAGTGAATGTAAGTATAGCATGGCTGACAAAATTTTCTCACATGTTTTTGATGTCTAGTTGTAATACAAATTTCTTAGCATACTTTTCGGCTTATCGAAGAAATAACATTTTACACCAGTGAACAATTGAGCAACAAAATTTATTGCATTATTCTGTATCACGAAGAAGCACACCAACAACGAGAAAGACACGAGAAGCAATACTTTCTTCCATACAAAATTGTATTGCTTCTCGTGTCTTTCTCATCGTTGGTGTGCTTCTTCGTGATACAGAATAATGCAGTTAATATATAATAGAACAAAAACAAGACAAATTAAAACTTATAAAGCAAAATTTTAATTCTTAAATTTATATAACTGTTTGTAAGGTAAAAAAGATTTATGAAAGGTTCTCATATATTGATAATATCGAAAAATCAAAGTCTTTTTTTATAAAATTGATTCCTTTGTTCTACATCTCGAACTTCCGGGAAAAAAACGTATCTTCAATGAAAGTCAATACATTAGCGCATATTTTCATATATGTCATTTTGTTTTTTTTTATTCCTTGCTTTAAAAGTTTACTGAAATTTGAAAATTAGTTACAAAAAAGCATTGAGACTTTAATTTATTAAAAAAACTATTTAAAAAACAAAACTTTATTAAATTGAATAATAACAAAAGATATTACATACATCACTATTAAAAAATAAAGTAGATGAAAGAAGATTTTATGGTTTCCGCACAAACTACGTTAAAAGTTTAAAAAAAAAAACAATTTTTCATTTATTAAACATTATGAAAAAAGTTACAAAGCTTGAACTGTGAGCATATTATAGAAAATAGCCAAAAACAAAAACGTTATATAAAAAATTTGAGAATTTAACGACTTTCGCTACATTACACTTTTCTACCGTATCGAAGAACTTTTTTCGACAAAAATGTCAAGAGAAATCTTAATTAGTTATTCTTTAATAATGTTTAAAAAGATTTGGTATAAAATAAAGCTTAAAAAAAAACTTTAAAGAAGTGTCTTGCTTTTTTTAAAAAAACTCCTGGAGGCCCTTAAGAAGGGACAAAAAGGAAGCAAGGAAAGAATTAAAAAAAAAAAATTATAATAACCTTCGTTTTTGGATGAAAAGTTTGTGTAGTTATATTCTGACCACTTCCATTTTGTATATGTCGTACGACTATTATTATTAGTACAAGGGAAAATATGAATAAAATATTTTCACTTTGTAGGAAAAGTGGGCTTGGTTTAACCACATCCATTTTCTATGCATCGTGCAATTACTATAAGGACTAAAACTAAAATTCATAACTCGAATCGTTTTAGAGCGCACCCCCATTATGGTTAACTCAAAAAAGCATAATATTTAGCGCTATCATAAGAAAAATTTAAGATTTTTTACAAACATATTTTTTGTTACTAAGTTTGTAGTAAAATAAAAAAATTTATTATAAATTCTTACATCTTAAATTACATCACATTTAAAGTGGCCAATTACACGTTTTAGGTCTGGTCAAATACAACACGAAATAAAACATAAAATTTGTTTAACACCCTCAAAATCCGGACTTACCGTAAAAAACCGGTTTTGCGTTCCCATCACGTACTTAAGTTTTTTAATATTTCAATCAATTTATTCAACATTATCGATGTTTCTTTGACATATATTTAGCATAACACAGCATTACAATAGTGTTGATCTTAAGAAAAAAATGTTCTTATATGATAAATTTAGTTTTGCTATTCAAAATTGACAAGTAGCTTACGAAGCTCTACATAAAAATTTTTTTTTAAAATTTCTGTTGTTCTTGAAAAACTTTTTGGAAATTTTTTTATTAAATGAATTGTTGAACTTTGCTTTTCTTAAAATAGTATATATATAATTGAATAGCCTGGCAACCCGAAACTCTTTCTTTAGCATTCTCATATGCCTTTTCTTATATTGTTTAATTTTAGTCGTTAAGTGATCAATAAACTGAATACACACAAAATTGCATTAGCTCTCGCATTCTTATTCTTAGTTGCGGAATAAATAGTTAGCGATTCCGGTAACCCAACAGCTTTAGCTTCATAAACTTAAAATCATAAAATCTTTTTACTTTATAACTTTTTTCTACTCAAAACATATATATTGGGGGTTGGAATTAGTTTTAAAGGTTTTCTAAGAGATGGCGTAACTATCAATAGATCGCATCGGGCACACCTGTGACTATATTCATTTCAAAGCACATTGTCTAAGCTTCATTTTTTAGTATGTGTCATTCCACTGAAGTGTAAACAACATATATTTTTTTCTCTGTGAACATGTCGACTTTCGTTCCAACAAAACGCAATTTGCGGGAAGGTTTACTTTTGTGCTTCCATTTGAAGAAAAAAGCGGTTGAAGCACAACGCACGCTTACTGAGGCTTACGGGGACTATGCTCCATCGATTTCTACTTGTGAGTACTGGTTCCGTCGGTTTAAAAGTGGTGATTTTGATACGGAAGACAAAGAGCGTCCGGGCCAGCCGAAAAAGTTTGAAGATGAGGAATTGGAGGCTTGGCTCGATGAAGACCCGTGTCAAACCCTTCAAGAATTGTCAGAATCATTGGGAGTCGACTTATCAACGGTCGGCAAACGCTTGAAGGCCATGGGAATGATTCAAAAGCAAGGAAATTGGGTGCCGTACCAGTTGAAGCCGAGAGACGTTGAACGGCGATTTTGCATGTGCGAACAACTGCTTCAACGGCATAAAAGGAAGAGTTTTTTGCATCGTATTGTCACTGGCAATGAAAAGTGGATCCATTACGATAATCCTAAGCGAAAAAAATCGTGGGGACCACCCGGCCATGCATCAACATCGAGGGCCAAGCCGAATATTCATGGCGCCAAGCTTATGCTGTGTTTTTGGTGGGATCAGAAGGGTGTCGTGTACTATGAGCTGCTAAAACCTAACGAAACCATCACTGGGGAACGCTACCAACAACAATTGATGCAATTGAGCCGAGCATTAAAGGTTAAACGGCCGGAATATGCCAAAAGACACGACAAAGTGGTTTTTCAACATGACAACGCACGGCCACATGTTGCAAGAACCGTCAAGGAAACGTTGGAGGCGCTGAATTGGGATGTGCTACCCCACCCGCCTTATAGCCCAGACATAGCCCCTTCCGACTACCACCTATTCAGATCGATGACGCATGGCTTGGCTGAGCAGCGCTTCACTTCTTACGAGGATACCAAAAAATGGGTCGATTCGTGGATTGCCTCAAAAGACGAATCGTTCTTCCGGCGCGGAATCCATATGCTGCCAGAAAGATGGGAAAATGTTGTAGCTAACGATGGACAATGCTTTGAATAATATACATTGTACCGTTGTTTCTAAATAAATGCTCAAAAACCGAAAAAAACCTTTAAAATTAATTCCAACCCCCAATATTAAACTTCATAGCTTATGAGCTGGGTAAAGCCTTTAAATTTAAATAACGTTTCAATTAAGAAAAGACAGAAAATCGACTAAAATAGTTGTAAAAGTTAACTATAAATATGGAAACTTCGACGTTAAGTAAATTTATATTGATTTTTTGATCTAAGAATGTTTCAGAATCAAGGGCGTAGCCAGGATTGTAATCAGGGGGGAGAAATTTTTTGTATCATATAGCTGATAAATCGCATTTATTTTTTTAAATATTGGCTTTATTGAGAAAAAAATAAAATTCAATTGGAAACGAAACTGAATTAATCGGATTTAACAAAAGCGGAAATCAAAGTATTAATCGGCACGAATCTTCAGCAATGCAATTTAAAAAAATCATCATTCAGCTTCTCTTTTTTCTCTTGCATCAAATTTCTGTGCACGCTTTAATGGAATTAAAACGCCGTTGTAAGGATATTTTTAATAAGTCGAAATATGGTATGACCAGCGACACCTTCCAATATTCGAAAGGTTATGTTACTGGATGGATTGTAAGCTGATTTTAATTTTTGCATGAAGCAGTATTTTCCAAACTGGCTGATTGGAGGATTGGTCTTTTCCACGAACTGGCAAGTCGTGAGATTTACTAAAACTATAACCGAAATAATCAAAGATAAAACCTTTCGATTTTGTTCCAGTAATTTCTTGTGACCAGACAGCATCATCATATCAATAAGCAGGTCGGTAAATAATGCGTGAGTTGCTTCTGCTAATTCTATGTGCCAGTGACTTGGCTTCTACAATACTAATGCGCATTTTTATAGTTGGTTAAAGGCTTTATAACGAGTGATCCTGAAACATCTTGAGCGAATTAAGGTCGAAGAAGGGAACTGTACAAGCAAAGTGCACCTCTTAATTTTTTTGAGTATATTTACCACGGCGCAGAAGTTTGTAGAAATTTGTGAAAAAATTTCAGTATGGGTCTAATCGTGTCCTCCTTAAAATCGTAGATTTGTGGAGGAACCCAGGGGTATTTGAGCATTTTCAATTTCTGATATGTACTTATAAGTGCACACCGGTCAACCCACTTGCCCACACCGTGTTCATAGAAACTGTCACTTTTGTATGTGCTAGAAGAAGTAGACGTAGGTAGATTCTTTTGCAATTAAAAGCTAGCAAGTGAGTGCAAGCAACTCATCATCCTTTTCTATTCTGCTCTCATTGTTACTCAATTTTATTTTCTTGACTGTAAAGCAAATTGATTAGAAAATAAATATATACCTTAAAATTTGCAGTTACTTAATATAAACTTACCACCAAAAAACTTTCTTATATTTCCATCTAAAACTCTCTATTCTATAAACTAAAAAAATGCACAAATAAATCCAATCATAAATTTAATTTTGAACAGCTGATTTTGTTTCGTTAGTTATGATAACGAACGTCAGTGTTGGTGAAAAATAGACTAACGAATTGTGCAGCTCAGATTGCAATATACATAGCATATATGTCAGAGTTACCAAACAATTTCAATTAAGGCTTTTCATAAACGTTTTTTACCAAATCGTCGCTTGAGAAAATAAATGCTGTATGTGAAAATTTTCACTTTTGAGATTATTGAGAATAAATTCGCTATTAAAAATTTCAATTAGTTTATAAATTTAGACCTATTTCGAATCGTGTAGTATTTCAACAAAAACCATAAAAGTATTATATATGTATGTATAATAAGAGCTTTACACGAACAACACTACAAAAAGATTTAGCTTTGTTTTATTTTGTCTCTGCTGTTGCACAAGGACGTTTCTTTATTTTATTTTGGTACTGCTGCTTTAAAGCAGCACGCTTTATAAGCTTCTTATAACTCTTTACCTGCTAGCTTGTAACATATGTACGTTCAAGCCACTATTTCATGGTCAAAAAAACGAGCGTCCGACATAGCAACCAACCAACCAACCAGCCAGCCAGCAAAGAAGTCAGCCAAGCAAACTACCAGCAGCAGGAAGCACTACAACAGCAACTTGGACCACACAAACCGATCATGTTGGCAAGGTGCTCTCTCCAGCAGCTTTGGCCAAAGCACCTAGTCTATGGCCAAAGCTATGTTGAGTGTTGCAGCTGCAAAAAATTTACAGCATTGCAAACAAACAGCAACTAAAAGCTGGTGAAACGAGCACCTTGATAAGCGACTGCATAGCTTCAACTGGCAATACATCACACGTTGAAATAATTTATTTATGCTGTGATATTGCAAGCAGAAATTTTTTATTTTAGCTGCAATGGTCTTGCAAGCTATGTTGTCTTTTGTTGCTATTAAAGTTATTTTTTGTAAGTTTTTTATTTTGGTATAATTCTTTTTGTAGTTGCAACACGTTGTAAATTTGTTGTACCAACAACAGTTGTTACAGCATCGATGCAAAGGAATGAAAAAATACTTTTTTGCACATTTATAAATAATTGCGTTTATTTTGTGTGCATTTTTTAGGTTTTTGTTCGCCGGCATCAGGGCTAAAAATATTTTTTTTTTTTTTTTTATTATTAATTGTAGTAATTATAATATCTGTATTTAAGTTGTCAGCGAAGTGACATGGGTCAATAATAATTCAGTGTGAACGCTAAAAAATTACAAGAACTATTTGTAGAAATTATTTGCCTTATAAGAAAAGGAAAACAAAATCTTACTCACTAGAACTTTACGTAAAGTAAGATTACGTAAAAATAAATCTGAAAAAAACAAAATGTAGCGTGTAGCGAAAACCAATTCTTGTATTTTTTGTAACTTTCTCAAAAATACTTCTGTCTTTATCAATTTTATTTAAATAATGAGTCTCGGACAATATTTATTTTTTTAACGAAACTAAATTTTACTTAAAAATACTTTTCCGTTGAATGCAATTATATAGACATAGGTTTCTTATTTCTTCATAAAAACTGATTCCCTGTATTTTGGCCGCAATACAAAGTGATTCCATTTCATCAAACATTAGCTGGTTTTGCTCATCTGTATCTCGTCGGAAAGGCAATATGATAACCAATATGTTGAACTCCAGGATTTTGGAAATTTAAACCAACTATGGAATGATTTTTTATTAAGTTCACACCGGTACGTATATATGTATATAGCGAGGTGGGCACTCTAACTACAACAGTATTCGTACAAAGTCCAAGTTTGCAGCTAGAAGCAGAAAGTTGTGGCTGACGCCATCATACTATACGATCTCAACAAACCATTATCAACATTGCACATATTTTTAGTTACATATCAACAGATGGTGTAAAATTTTTAAACGGTGTCTGTCTATTCACAAAAGATATTATCAATAATTTTTTATGATTTTTTACACATATTTATTTGAAAATATTCAAACTTGCAGTGACTTAAATAAATTGGATTTATTTTAAAATCATTACAATTTCTACACCATCTTGTATTAAATTTCATGCAATTTATTTTAAATGCATTGAATAAACAACAAAGCAGAATAATTGGCGCCACTGTGCTTCCCAATCAAACCTCAATTAGTTTCAATTCAATTCACTGCAATTTCAAGCTTCCATTACTGCCCGAAGTTTGTTTCCTTCAACAATCTTGGTTAACAACATTTGCACTCATAACAAACATATTTTATAACAAAATAGAAACAACAACAGTAACAAGTAAAAAAAGTCTCATCTAGTTATATCGTTGTTATATAAATAGTTTTTGCAAAATTGCAACCGCAAAAGTAATCGAATACCTTCAAAGACTACTTCACCAACACCACCTGCCAGCAACAGCAGCCTTCTCAGTGTATCTTGGCCTAAATGCTCAGGTAATCGAAACGCTACAACAGTTTATTAAGAAAAATAGTTGCAAGTAAAAAATGCATAGAAGTTAAAAACAAATATTTATTGACCTCTTTCAAGTTATAAAAAGCTAATTCTTAACGAGTCAATTATATGACGGAATAATTTATAAAATAACAAACATTTGGAAGATTTAGCTCAGTTTTTAGTCAAGATTTCTTATATCTATCCAGCTATCAAGTAATTACTTAAGAAATATTTGAATATATTTCTAAAGTACAAAAAAGTAGTATACAAGTAAATTTGACATATCACAAAAATGAAATAAATTATTTTTTTTGTCAGAACATTTTTTCAAAAAAAGCCAGTCCGTTGGCTTATGGTTGGTTTATTTGAATGGTAATCAAAGATTCGCATGAGCATATTGGTATTTTTTGCCATTCGAATAAGAATCGCCATCAGCCACAATCGCGCATAAAAATTAATGAATTCATACGGCTCAAGCTCTTAAACAACGATTTGCGAATCAATATGAAAGCAACTTTCAGGCAATGGAGACATTTGGATGCTTCGCTTGAAACGTGAGTGTATGCTGCTGAATGAATATGCTTTCGTACTTCCCTGCCGTTCTCTAGCAGCGAGTTCCTCTTTGTGCTGTTTGGTTCCGTTGAGTTATTTGTTTGCGTAGCTATTCGTATTTTATATCTAATTAAATATCCGCGACAAGTCCATTTACTTCAAATGTCGCACAGCAAATAGAGTGACGCAATTTTTGTTTTCAACACGTTCAGATGCTTTCCGTTATTCTGCCAGCCACGAAATGAAATGTTGTGTTGAATGTGCACGATATAATCTACGATTTGTTGGCGAAGCCGAGATTGATCAACTGATTTACAAGGATATGCTTGAGGTGACAAAGGCTGTTTATACAGGGTCCGCCAAATAACTTTTTTTTTGAAAATTCTATAAAAAAAAACTACTGGATATTTTCTCAAATTTATTTTTTTTATTTGAAAGTACAATTCTTCCGGTTAATAATGGAAAATAATTTTTTTCAAATGACTGCCTCGGCTGGCCATGCAGTAGCCTACACGATCGGTCCAATTTTTAAGCACATTATCGATTGTGTGCAGCTGTATTTCACCAATGGCTTCACGAATATTGTCCTTTAAAGCGTCAATTGTCTCTGGCTTGTCGACGTAACACATATCTTTGAGGGCACCTCACAAATAATAGATAATGCGATCTTCAAAAACAGGGCGCAAAACATCAAGTGTAGCTTCGGCTGTGTGGCACGTAGCGCTGTCCTGCTGAAACCAAATGTTGCCAATATCCTCCTCTTCAATTTTTGTGAACAAAAATTCGTTCAACATGGCCCGATAACGATCGCCATTGACTGTAACGGCCACTCCTTGCTCATTTTCGAAGAAAGGTGGCTCAATTATGCCTCTGGACCAAAATTTGCACCAAACAGTGACTCGTTTTGGGTGCAGCGGCTTTTCAATGTATGCGTGCGGGTTTTCTGTGCCCCAAATGCGACAATTTTTACTTGTTTATATACCCGCCAAGATCAAAATAAGCTTCATCTGAAAAGATGATTTTTTTGACAAAATCGGCATCTTCTGTAAGTAGATCGCAGGCCCACTTCTCAGCGTTGTTCAAGCGTATTACACAACCATATTCGTTCAGCGGAAAGATAAAACTAATTATCTGTCAAATCAGACATGAGCTAAGTGTTACCATTCACGAAATAAGCACTAGTTGAAAAAAAAAAGTTATATGGCGGACCCTTTAGAATATGCGTGCCAAAGTTTCCATTAAAGGAATGCAAGGGTTTGCGGTAATCAGTTCTTGGTGGAATGAAGTTGAATTTGTAGAGTATGGATGCGTGTGAGTATGAGTGCTCCAAGCAGTAGCATCCTTTGTCCAATAGAGGACGAAAAGGGACCCACTGTGGTCTGCTTCGGCAAATTCAAGACTTATTATAAATATATATATATATCTCGTTAGCGTTCTTTCCTTTGAAAGTTGCAGTTAATATTTTTTTCTTGGAACGAATGGACATAAAAGCATTAATTTTCTTGCGTTCGTTATCACGCTCTAACGCTATGACATTTGCATCCACAGTGATTGGCACATGCATTCGCGCAGCCTTTTATATTTGCAGTTGTAAAGTTCCTCTAAATTGCTGAAAAAGGCTTATCTAGAGTACTCAATCGACACCTGGATAGGGCGAGGAGAGTACATAAAAAGTGGGAAAGGGTTTCTTTTTCAATATGTTCGTCGCAACTGCTACTAATTTCAATGGAATTTAATTTTGCAACGCCAATACGTACCTCATATGGAAACTCCACTTAAAAAAGCTTATTTCACGCATCGGAGAAAAAATGAAAGGATCAACAGTTTTCTAAAGCATGTACCTAATAAAGAAGCTCTGGATTGATTTTTGTTAACTCGCGACCTCTTAAAACAGTGCTCATGGCTCTCGTCAGAACACTTATTTGGAGTTTCCCTTTTTTAGATCTTAGTTTTGGTGCATTTATGCAATGGGACGGGTTAGCATTCTATAATACTATCAGAATAATTCAGAAGAAAAAAGGCATTCGCTTCTTCCCAAAAAAAATGCATGTTGACTAGAGAATGAAAGAAAACTATATTGAGGATGTAGTTACTTCTTTACACTATCTTCTTTTTTGTTGCATTGACAGAATAAGCTACTGGACCAAATAACTTTTACCATACAATGCTATGGTATCTAATTGACCGAAGTAATTCCGTTACTGCTGGACTAGGATGCAATTTTAGTTTACGAAACAAAGATTTTATTCAAGGATTTATAACAAGGATTAAACATGCAATGTAACCGATTTTAAAGATTTTTTTTTTAATGGTATTATACACTGAGGAATATTCGTTTAGACGCAATATTAATTTTTTTAAAAACTTATAATAAAATACACATACAATTTATTTTAAACCAATATTTTTGTTATTTATGTTAAAGAAAAATATTTATTTTTCAAAATAATGACAATAAACTTCTTGTTAGCACTATGTTATATTTTTTTTAATTAACTTAGAATATAACGCTTGAAACAACTGGCGTATTCGTTTAGACTCACTTTAGTTAAATCTTAAATTATAAAAATTTAGTAGTGAGTATGCCCACCATTTTTTTGGATCACCTAAAATATCCTATTAGGCATTGAATTGATAAAGTTTTGTAGAATGATTCCTTGAATTGAAGTCCAAACTTCTTTAATTTTAAATTTCAATTTTGTAACAGTAGAAAATGGGGCTACAATGCCCCATAGACTTTCTATGGAGTTTAGATCGGGGCTACATGCAGGCCATTCTAAAATTTTAATTTCTCGCTGCTCAAACCAAGCCATGGATGTCTTAGAGACATGAATGCAGTCATTGTCCTGTTGATAAATGACACTTTTATCCATTTTATCACCTATAGATTGAATAAGGACATCGTATAACAAGTCAATGTACTTTTCCGAGCTCATTCGGGGAGGAACAAAACACAAAATTGACTTTCCTTCATTGGAAAAGACGGCCCAGACCATTAGACTTCCGCCTCCAAAGTGTCTTTTAGATTTGGGAATACTTGCATTGCGCATATCGTGGCAATAGCAACTGTAACAGTCTGGGTCATCCAAATTAAATTTTTTTTTGTCGGAAAAAATTTCTTTCTTCATTCAGAAGTCCAGTGCATATGCTTTTCAGCAAAATTTAAGCGTACTTTTTTATGGTGTTCTTTAAGCATTGGTTGGCGCGCTTGTTTCTTCCAAACAACATTTGGTGTTGTGCGTAGAACATGGGCAATATGTTTTTTTTTGTTTTTGGTAAACATAATATAGAATGTATTTGTGCTGAATTTAATTTATTTTTAACAGCCTCCTCTTAAATCAAATTTTTCTGACGATTTGTCAGCTTTTGATTACCTTTGGTTGGTTTCTTCATTCCATTACGAGCTCCATTTTTTAAGTAATTTCTTACGACTTTATCCAAACTCGAAATTGTTCGACTAATTTCCTGATTGGAACTCCCCTGCTCTTTAAAAAATTTATTTGAATTTTTTCTTGATCAGTTAAGTAAGTTCCAAGTGGCATTATTTTATTGTTTACCTAAAGTAATAAATGTTAATTACTGCTCAGGATTTTCTTTTAAAAAAAAAGAAGCTAACTTACTTATTTTATAGTTGTAAAAAATATTTTATTTTGTTGTTATTTCCTCTCAAAAATGAAATTTCTTGCACTGCGTCTATACGAACATGCTGCTACTACGAAGTGCGTTCACAGTCGTACTAAATTTTTACAATAACAAAACAAAACAGGCAAACAACCGTTACGTATTTCAAAAAACAGACATTGTTGCTTATTATTTTATTACCACGGTTGCAAAAATCTATGCCTTTTGTTTACATAAATTGAATAATTAATGGAATAAAAGTAGTGCAGCTAAACGAATATGCCTCGGTGTATATAAGAAAAAATGTATTTGTAAGGGTATTATTTTCTATATTTGTTATTGTTTTCCCTATTCCTACACGAGCATAGGATTGGAATTATTTTTGAGTTTGCTAAATCTTTTCTTTTGCAAGGATTGTATAAACTCTGCGTTACTTCTTCCTTAAATGCACTCACATCATAATTTTCTTAAACAATCACCAAACTATAGCTAACATAAATGCTAGCTAACATAAATATATAGAATATGTACAGATATTTCTCACAACTTTACTTAATGAAACATGGTCTCGAGCATATATTTCTTTTCATTTACAGTGTTTCCGTGCCTGATTTTCATTGAAAAAAAGTAGTACAAATAAAAAATTTTTTCTTAAGAGCTGGATTCACTTATAAGAAATTTTTAAAAAGGAAATTTCTTTTTGATTACTTTTCATATTTTTATATGAAAAATATGCTTTACTTTTGAGCTGGAAGCAAGCCTTAAAAGTGTAAAAATTTTTTAAAAATACAACTCAGAAAAATGCATTAAATAACAAATGCTTTCCAAATGTATGTTTTGTATGCACTGTATGCAAAATTGGTCCATTCGAAGGACCATGGAAGAAGTCCTGAAATCATATTTAATCTATCGAATGCATAAACAAGTTTCAAGTCCTTGCATATTTCAGTGAATTAAAATTGCAGTCATGACTGCAAAACTAAATTGACTGCATTACTTAATTATTTTTAAAATATTGCAATTTCTTTAAGTTTTTATAGTCAAAAGATTGAAATCTTTCAAAAAAATCAAATCATGATCAAGGAAAATTATAAAAGCCTCGATATATAATTCAAAGGCGAATTATTACTGTATACTAGTAATATCTCTACAAATTTGATACTTGTAAACTACAACTGCAAATCCTGTTTGCTAAAACATTTATAGACAAATTTAGTATCACAACTGTTTGGGGCATTCCATAGAAAAGTCAACCCTTACCAAAAAATTTAAACTTATAAAAAACTTTTTATTTTATGATATTATCTTAAATAAAATTTTTTATTTTATTAATTTAAGCAAGTTAAACATAAATACATTTACAGCCTCATTCTGGCAACTTGACAAAAGTCAATCAGTACTTTTAATATTTCTTAGTGTTTGTTGAATTTTTTTTATTTCAAAACAAGATTTGAAGCTGAAAGATAATACATTTTGATAAAAATTAAAAACTGCTTTTCAGATAGTGACAATTTCATAAAAAAATTTAGTTTTTTGAGCTTCATATTTTGTTTTGAAATAAAAAAATTACAACAAACACTTAGAATATTAAAAGATATTGGCTAAAGATAATGAAAAATGGAGGAAAGGAAAGAAAAATATATTAAATCTGTTTTTAAATTACTAAATTACAAAATTACTTAACTACTTACATTAATAATTGAACTACAACATTGTCAGACACGTGACGTGATTTGTCACCACGTGACGATATGAAAATTAAGGCAGGCCGGTAGTCTAGTGCTCGACTATTTAAGGTATATTTTTGATTTTTTTTAAGGTTAAAATAATGAACAACGATATTTAAACTTTAAACTATATTGTAACACTCATTCATCATAATTAAAAAATTATTGTTTTATTTTAAAAAGTTGTTCATCATGTTCAAAATGGCGCTTTGAGACCCTCTCAAAGAAAAGGGGCCTGGGAGGTGTTGTGGATTTTGATTCTTTTATTAATCTGATAAAAAAAAATACAATATTATTAATAACTATGAGTGGAGCTATAGCTGAAAGTAGGGATGTGCAAGTCAAAGTCGAAAATCGACTTTTGCATGATTATATTCGACTTTTGGGCAGTCGACTTTCTAATATTGAAAAAAGTTGATAGTATTTTTCGACTTTTTTATTTTATGCGAAACCAACACTTGACGATACTCTGAGAACTGCTCTTCTCAAAACTAATAAACGAAATCGCTGTTTAAAAACAAATAAAACTGCGTTGGCCTACTCTTGATTCGATAAATGTAATATTAAATTATACATTTTTGTGCGCATTCATTAAAAATCGGAATTAATTTGCAAGAAATCTATTTGTTTGGCCCCCAGAAGTGGTTGGCAATAAAGCTGCAAGCAATAGCATAGTAACTTGCAAACAGTGCAGGATGGAATTAAAAATGTAATAATACATATTTTTTTTTGGCGCTTAATATTTTGTTTAAGTTAAGGGGCACACATTGCTATAATTTTAAGAAAAAACAAATATTTTTTCCTTTTTGTAAGAAAACCTAAGACTAATCGTATTATTATTTATGGAGACAAATAAATTTTAATCTGCATGCACATCGTTGTCAAAACTTTAAACGCGTTTTTGTCAAAACCATGTTTATAAAGTCGGTAATCACTGTAACTTTAGGACGGCTCCACCGATCAGTTTAATATTTTTCAAACTTATTCTATACATAATTGTTCTTCTGATGCATGAAGGACTTATTTTTGAATGATTATGTTTTTTTTAAAGTAAGAGTGAAATTTATTTTCAATAAGAAACTTTGAATTCTATCATCCAATATTTTTCGAAAAATCAAAATTGTTCAAATCCCTTCGTTCATTAGGAGCATTATTTCATTAATGATCCCTTTTTTATTTCGGATGATCCAGTGACGAGCAGCAGTAATCACCACAAAACATGGATCCCTCGCAAATTTACTGTATCTAATTAATCCCATATTTTGTCATACATAAAATATTTTCTTCAAATTTATATCTTTCATGTAAAAGCAAATTTGTTATTAATTATTTTATTGTGTGGCCAAAAAAATCCTAAGCCAGAAATTTTTTTGTACGTCTTAACAAGTTGTGCTCCCTTAATTTGGCGGATAGGGCTCAATATTTTCTATACAAGGACTAAAATTGCAATATTTTGTTTTGTTTTTTCTATTTTATTTATATACTTATGTACCATGCTTTTGTTTATTTTTTAACAATAAAAACCATTTTTCATATCGAATCATTTGCTTCTTAATTTCCCTAAAAAAGCTTTGTACCGCTTATTAAAAAAAGTCGAAAAAAGTTTAAAAGTCGACTTCTAAATGTTAAAAAAGTTGATGAGTCGACTTTTACATTTTCCACGCTAAAAAAAGTCGAAACCGACTTTTGCTGGCAGTTGCACATCTCTAGCTGGAACAAGAAAAAATAATAACATTGAAAATTGACTGAATGACTCGCTTTTGAAATTAAAGTTCTAAAACAGCTTGTTTTTTGGGTTATTAAGTGTAAAATATATGATGTATTTGAAATAAAACTTTGATTCTAGTTCCAGCGAAAGCCACTGATGTTGTAAATAGCATATTAAAACTTCAGATGATTTGGCTTAATAGTTTTTGTTTTTTAAAACACCATGCTGAAAAAATAGTTTCGAGATAAATGAGTATGTTAATGTTAATGTTAATGTTGTGTGGTGGAGATGCGTACTGCGACCTAGATCAGATCTATTGTACCTCCTTCTTAAAGCTCCGCTGGGTTTGCGGATTACAGAATTTCATCCAGCCCTATTTCTCTAATGAATTTGAGAATATTCTTAGGTTCAAGGGATGAAACCTGCTCTAGACTCAGCTCATAGTTCCCCAGTGCTAGTTTACGTCTGCGAGCCACGGCGTCGCAGTTTGTTAGTAGGTGTATTGGAGTCTCCTCTGCTTCTTCACAGAAACGGCAGTTACTATCGGTCTCTATGCCCAATTTCATCAGGTGGTATTTTAGTTTACAGTGTCTTGTAAGGAACCCCGTTAGAATCCTGAGATTCGGTTTGCCTAAGCTTATGCACAATTTTGCTCTTCGAGTGTTAAAATCTCTGAGGAGCAATTTGGATTGTCTTAGCTTTGGGAGGCTTTTCTAGAGGTTTGAACGTTTATGCCTCTCCTCCCTTCTTAGTTCTTCTTTTATAGAATGTGTGCCCAATCCGCAGAAGTTCGTTGAGTCTTGTTAGGCATTCCCATTTTATTCTCGATGATATCTCACAGGAAACTAATGCTTTGATTGCTGCTTGGCTGTCTGACATCAAAACTATATCCTGACCTTTGTATTTGCGGTCCAGATTGAATTGTGTACACAGTTGTATTGCTAGGATTTCCGATTGGAAGATACTGGGTGTTGTCCCCATAGGTTCAAAGTGCTTGGTTCTTGGCCCGTACACCCCTGCGCCTATACCTTCCAATGTCTTGGACCCATCTGTATACCATGCTATACTGTGTGGTTTCTTGACTTGCAATATCATCTCGCTGTCCCACTCTATCTTGGTACTAAGCTTAATTCCGAAGTGTTTTTCGAAGTTATACCTTTTTACTATATCGTCTCTTGGTAGATCGATGTAGGGAGTGTGCTTTGCAATGTCCTCCTTCTCTCTACTGCTGATAGTTTAACCTAAACCTGTCCCTTCTTTTGCAATGCACAACAGAGTTCGCTTGGCTACTCCCTCTATGACAAGGTGTAAGGGTGTTAGGTCCAGAATTACTTCTAGTGCTGCTGTAGGGCATGTCCTCATGACCCCTGTGATGCATACACAGGCCAGTCTCTGCACCTTTGTTAGCATATTCCTCATTGTGGTTAGCTTGGTTCTCTCAGTCCATGCTATTGCACCATAGGTGAGGATGGGTCTCACCATCATGGTATACATCCAGCGGAGAATTGTTGGGTTACAACCCCAGCTTTTCCCCGCCAGGCTCCTACATACCATGAGTGCGCGCGTTGCTTTGTTTATAGTTACCTCTGCATGTCTTCTCCAGAGAAGCTTTGAATCTAGTGTAAGTCCCAGATACTTTACTTCTCCTCTGAAGGGTATTTCAGTGCCATCCATTCTCATTGTTCGGAGTTTTGGCAGGCTTCTTTTGTTAGTAAAAGGTACTATGGTGGTTTTCGCTGGGTTGATACTTAATCCCACTGTGTTGCACCACTCCTTTGTTACTGACAGTCCTCTCTGTATCAGGTTACAGAGTGTATCCTCGAACTTCCCTCTCGCTATTAAGGCGATGTCGTCTGCGTAACCCTGACATTTTATGCCATTCTCGGTTAGCATCGTTAATAATTCGTCCACAATAAGACTCCACAGCAGTGGAGAAAGGACTCCGCCTTGTGGGCAGCCTTTTGTTGTTTTGATTCTTATAGTGGTGTTGCCCACTTTTGTTTCTGCAGTTCTAGTGCTAAGCATTTGGCATATCCATCTGCTGAGCGTATCATTTACTCCTTTTTTGTGTAAAGACTTCTTCACAGCCTCGTGAGAAGTATTATCAAAGGCTCCCTCTATGTCTAGAAAGGCACAGAGTACGGTTTCTTTGTTTTTGAAAGCTGACTGGATGTTGCTAGCCAACTGGTATAGAGCAGATTCTGTAGACCTGCCTGCCCTATACGCGTGTTGACAGGGGTGCATTGGTGCCTTCTCCAGAATCTCAGTTCTTATATAGTTATCTATTACCTTTTCCATTGTTTTAAGTACAAATGAGGTATGGCTAATGGGTTTAAACGACTTTGGTAGCGTGTAGTCTGTTTTTCCTACTTTTGGTATGAAGGTGACTATCGCCCTTATCCATTTCCTTGGGATATAGAACAGCGCAAGGCTGCTTCTAGTTATTTTGACTAGGTGAGGCAATATAGTTTCTGCACTATAGTTTTGTAGAATATAGTTTTTGTAGAAGTGCAGGAAATATGCCGTCTACACCTGCTGATCTTAATGGTTGAAAGGTTCTGAGTGCCCAATCTAGACGAGCCTTAGTACAAATGCTCGTTGCGAGTTTCCATTCTTCTTGATTTGTTATCTCACCTGAGATTCACTCACTCTGAGCTATCTCATCCTCAGTTACTGGTGTGCTGCCCGGAAATGAGTTTCTAGAAGGTGACTGGCTCGTTGCTCTTCTCTAAGCGTATAGCTTCCGTCTGGCAATAGAAGTGACATTCTTGTCTCCACTCTGCCTTTAGCCATTGCTTTGTGTATCCTGGCTGCGGCTGGCGTGGAAGAAATGTCTTCGCAGAAAGTTCTAAAGCTTTGTCTTTTGGCTTTTCTGATTCCGTTGCGCTTTGTGGCATTAAAACTGCATCGCACTTTCTTTCGGAGTCTGGTCAGCTCGGCGCTCCACCAAGGAGTAAGTTTTGTTCTTGCCTTGTGCCCTGTTGGATAGCTAGATTCGTAGGCATTATATACTGCATTTTTCACCTGCTCTACATAGCATTCAAGTTCTAGGGTGTTACTAATTCTACTCCTAACTTTTACGCTCTGTAGGTTTTCTTTCAGGGTGTTGGTGTAGTTGTCCCAACTGGTATTTCTTGGGTTTCTTTTGGGTTCTATCTCTTGACATTTTGCCCCAAGTCTAAACTCTATTATTCTATGGTCAGACATTGAAGGTTACGTTGATACCCTCCATTCCCTAATCATATCCCCAGTCTCTGGGCTTCCTATGGTGAGATCTAAGACCTCTTCTCTAGACCTAGTGACAAAAGTAGGTGTTATTCCCACATTGTAAAAGTATAGGTTATTACTTAAAAGAAATTCTAAAAGGTACTCACCTCTGGTGTTGACGTCGGTGCTTCCCCAAATTGTATGGTGTGCGTTGGCGTCACAGCCGATGATTAGTGGAAGTTGCTCTTTCCTGCAGTGCTCCACTAGCCATTTTATCTCCGCTGGGGGGATGTTTAGATCGTCCCCAGGAAAGTATGCGGATGCGATCACTATGGCGCGGTGCTTGCCATCAGTTTCGATGTAAGTCTCGATAACTGTTAGGTCCCGCGTCATAAATTCTGAAAGACAAATATATTTAGTATTTTTCTGCATTAGAATGCATGCTCTGGGATTGATTGTTCTCTGGTCCCAAGTTACCTGACCCTGTCTGCAGTAGAGGCCACTGACTTTTCCCCTGTAGCACCAGGGTTCTTGAATCAGCACGAAGCCCAGTTGTTCTGTGGTTAACCTCCGAGCAATAACTGCCGAAGCAGCTTTTGCATGGTGGAGGTTTACCTGGGCAAATTTCGTGCTGGTTAATGTGCCGATCGTGATAGCACCGGGCTGCTGCCCCGATCTTCTTCAGGCAGCGTTACTCCTACCTCAGTTGAAGGTTCACTTTTACTACCATCAATCGAGAGAGCGGCGAGGTTCATGCCCTCTGCCTGATCTCGGATTGAAGGTGTTGCGGTGATGACCGAGACGGAGGCGAACTTCTCCGTGACAACTTCACCAGTTATTTGTGTTGGTGGCGTTGCGTCTTTCCCTTCATTGGGAGTTACAGACGTAGCTTCTGTTACCACTTTCGACGATAAATGAGTATAAAGCAGGGCTGGGCATTCTAACACAGTCACATTTTATTTTGTCTTTTTAGTATTGGTGCGCTCTCGAATAGCGCACACTGAGTGAAATACTTGTCACAATTATCTAGATTTGCAAGTTTGTACGTTTATATCCCCACGCAAGATGTTCTATGCGTTTATTTTTTATTTTATGTTTTTATTTTTAGTCATCGGTATTGTTTTTTATGTCTTCTATGTCGTTATTGCTCCAGCATTTTATTCTAAGTAAATAAATTATATTAGTTTGCTTCCAATGGCAAATTAACCATTCTGCTTTGCCAGAAAGGTGGCACTCTGTGGAACAGAAATCACATTACAATTCACATGTAAACATTTTTTTAGTTGTTTTGTTTCTGTTTTAATGTTATTAAATTTTGTTATATACGAATATACAAATTATAATGAAAACATCAAAAAATTAAGCATAAAAAAGTTAATTAATACAAATAATATGAAAAAATAATGCAAAGAATCTTAACAGGCAATATGAAATTCTACCAAATAAAAAATATATGCATAAGAATTATGAATCTACTAATCAAAAGGTTGGTTTTTTAAGAGTGTACATAAAATTTCCGACAAAGGTCGTCACAGCATCACCGTCAGCGAACGACTGAATTATATTCTCATCCGTTGTGAGTATTGTGTATATGTAAAAATTTATCAGTGAGCTACGGCACGCCCAGCGCTGGCATAAAGAGAATGAATGTAGACGAAACACTGTGACTCGATACCTACTTAAGCGGCTGTAGAAGCTTAATTAACATCAGTATCCTTACGAAAATTTGTCGAAAATATTCTCGAAAGACTATACATTTGAAATATAAAAAAAAATCGATTTCATAAAAATTCTACTACCACAAATTTTTGAATATTTAAAAATAAACTGTGGGTTTTATTTAAAATCTTTTTACTTCAAAAGTATGCTTATGTGTAATAAATATTTTGCTTTCTATTACCTCTTTCCCATGTACGTTACTTTCGCTAAAATTTGTAATCAAAAATAACTATTTGCAACTTTGCTTAACTGAACCCGCAGATATCTTATTTTTTCTCTTGCATTTAATAAAAATTTTAGAAAGTTTGAACGTACAATCAAGAGACAGCATGTAATCTATTTAATTAAACAAAAGGATTTAACTTCCAATAAGTAAATTTAGAATTGGTTGTAGAATCACATCAAAAAAATAGTTAAATTTGTATGTACGTGACCGTGGAATGATCCAATTGAAATTTACAAGCACAAGTTCACAATTCTGGTGAATTTGGTGAAACCACTCTTAACGATTTTTTTTTATTTTGTGAGAATTTTCTTTCAACTTACATATTTGTAGATTAGTGAAATAGGGTACAGCTTGTTTACTCAATTTATGTGGATAAAAGCAGCAAACTTTTTTTATCTTGATTTTAACCTTATTTTGACTGAAAAAATTCTGAAAAACTTTTTGCACTTTCAGCTCATATCTCGCAAATGTTCACTATATATGACGGGAAAAACCTTTCAAAATTTTTGTACGTAGGAGTATGTTTTGTTGTTGTTCTCTCTATTTTATTTGGCGCCTGTGTGCGCTTTATTGCAATTTACGACATTTTCAATGTGATATCAATTTTTTTATTTACTATTTTGTTGGTATTTTTTTTTAGCCAGATTGTGGCAAAGGCCGGTAGTTTTTGTGGTTCGAGTTTTGAAGAGATGGTGACAAGAAGGCAAGCAGCAGCAGCACGTTTTCTGTGCGGCATAAATGCGGCTTTTGCAACATATGGAAATCTCATTTAATATGCTTTTTATGTTGTATTTGATGTTGTGTTGTTTGTTGTTGCTTGTAGTCGTTGGCAACATGTGGCAAATTATATGTAGCAACAACTTCTACTACCGACAGCAGAACATGAATTTTTATCCTGCTTTAACCCAATGTGCTCAACAACGGATGCGAATCCGTTTCGAACCCGTTACGAGTCCGTCAGCGCGGGATTGGTTGTTTTATATTTCGATGGACCTGTTTCGAACTCGTTACAAATTTGTCTAAATAATGGTCAAAAAGTAACCATAAAAGGCAATTTTTTATTTTGCTGTCAAACTTTTTTTATTTTAAATGGAAAGGAACACGAAATAAAAGTCTGTTTTTTAATTTTAAATACAGTCCCTGGTCAAATTATTAGACGTACTACAGATTTTCTGAAGATAAATCAAAATTTGATATAAATTATATACATATTAAAAACCAAAACATAGTTTTTCATGTTATTTTATCTATTTTTGATATAATTCATTCAATATTTACGATCTATTTTCACCGCAAGGTCAGAAGGATATCTTAAGGAAGGTTTTAGGTAAACAATTTTTGGAAAATTTAATATTTTTGAAATGATTATTGTTGCACAACTACTCAATAATACGTAATTTTCAAATTAGTCCCGCTTACAATACAGACTCTACAGCGCTTCAAACCCGCTGCACCACACTAAATTTAACTAGCCATAGTAACTTAAAACTCGTTTTTAGACTCAATTCACACATGCAAACTTGAATACTTCTGAGCGCACTAGTCGCAGAAAGTTGAAATGTCTGGATTTTAGAGCTTACTGACCAGCAAGAAAAATATTAAAAATATATTAAAATTTAAATAAAGTTTTTGCATTTCTTAAATATGTTAATAAAAACAAAAAATTGCAATAAATATAACATTTTATTTGTGTTACCAGTTATGTAGTAAATTGAAATTTACATTACATGTTAAATATATTGGTAATAGATGTTCAAAGACCAAATTATAGTAGCTGATAATTAAGGTTTGCACACAAAATATTTTGCGTCTAATAATATGGCAAGGGACTGTAACTTTCTTACTTAATAAGCAATGTGGTCCTGAAGCTCACCTTGAAACCGAACAGAACTAGTTTTCAGAGTTTTGAAGTAATTATGATGGTTGAACAAGTAACATGTGACTAAAAAATAGCCGTACACAAGATATTTCTTATTTTTGTACTTAGGCGCATTTCAAAGAAAAGATCCAATCGAGCTAATATCGACAGTGCTGGACGTGGCAAAGAAGATATTTCACTATGCACTTGATTACACAGCCAAGATAACGAAAAATCAGGAATTAAAAATGTAATTAAAATAAATACTCTTATCATATAATTATAAAGAATGGAATATGTTAGAATGTAAAAATTAAATAATAGCAACAAAATTAAAAAAGAAATTTTAACTGCATTATTTTGTATCACAAAGCAGTAAACCAACGACAGGCAAAATACGAGAACCAATACTTTTTCCTACACGAAATTGTATTACTTCTCGTGCCTTGCTTATCGTTGGTGTGCATTTTTTTTATACAGAGTAAAACAGTAAATCTAGCATAAACCTTATTGTTCCGTTTTGAGGCCGAATTATTTGATAAAATGAGTCCGTATTGAATTCGCATTATTTATAAAAAAGAGGTAATCTCGAATCAAAAAAGAGTTCAAAACGGATTCGCTTATGATTACGTTCCGAGTCCGAGACGAATCCGAAAAAGTGGAAAAATCAATTCGCATTTTTGAGAGGAATTTCATACGTAAAAGGATCAGTTGCGGATAAAGTATACGAAAAAGTAAGTCCATCTTGCATTCGAAACGGATCCGTATGGTATACTGGGAAGATTAGCAAAAACAGACAGACACACAGACAGAAAGACAGATACAAACATTACTTTGCTACAAGTTGTCAGCGGTGTCTAGAGAAATGTAAGATTGCGGTTAAGTAAGTAAGTAAAGGAATTTGACGAATTTAACAGCTGTTACAGTTGACTTTTTTGAGCATTGGTGCAAATGTAACATTCCATAAAATAACAAGAAATAGCATGCAGCACATAAACTTAAGCTAAGTTGTTGAATAATTAAGTTTAACAAATTAAGGAACATTAGCAAATACTTCGGAGCTTTCACAAGAGTTTAAATAAGTTATAACCTTGGAGCTTTTTTGCAAGAGTTTGTAATGTTCCTGAAGTTTTGTGTTTAAATATTTTAATTATAAGTGAAAATGTCCTTTGCTCTTAAAAGTGGTTAAAAAAATAAAAAAAAAATTATTTGAAAACGGTGTTTTTATTAAGAGATGCTATCACAAGAATTATACTTCATCTGCTCAGTCTCTATGTTGGTATAACGTTAAATGTTGTCATATTAATTGCTAAACTGCATACCCACATTGTTTAAGTTTTAAGTAGTTTAAAACTGTAATAAAATTTTATTCTTGCACAAAATTTTTGGCAACATGTTGCTAGTTTTGGGTAAAGTTTCTAAAAGTGGCTAGTGACATGTTTGAAATAGTGCCACAAACTTTGTTAAACTTTGGTCATTTATACATGATCGGCATTTATTTGCATATCTTAAAATTGAAAAGGAAAATTTATTGCTATTAGAAAATTAATTTAAAGTTTAAAATTTTGCTTCAAAAACTACTTTTGAAGTATTAACGTAAAAATTTAACAAAAACAAAAACTCATAGTCATTTTATTATTATTTGTTCCTGTTAACTTCTGTTTGTAAATAAATCATCGTACAGTGATTTGTACAACGCAGAGATTTTTATTGTTTAATTTCAACAAATTAAGATAAACAGAATTGGACTTTTTTGAAGGTAGCACAAAAACGTCAGTATATAGCAATTAGAATATCAGCAATATTCGATTGAATTTCAGAATAGTATTGTACATGGTAGAAGAATAGAGGTAGTCACAGGGCTGAGAACAAACTACCATAATTGTCAAAAGGCAACTGACGGCTCATACAAAAGTACAAAATATTCAGCCGATGAGAATGCGATGAGATAGGAAAAATTAAAAAGAATCTGTCATGGCTGAAACTATTTTGCTTTTGGCCATGTTCCATCGTTGTCTTCAAGGCTCGTCAGCCGGAACAAGAAAACTCGGCCCAAATGTTTTTGGCACAACACGCACTTAATTTTAATTCAAAAAAAAATTAATAATTCACTTTTATTCAAGTTTTTAAACACAGCACTAAACAGTTTAAAAAAAACTGATTTTGACAATTCTGGTAGTATTGTCAAAGAGATCACGGTTAGCCGTGCGACTACCTCTATTATTCTACCATGGTACTGTACACATGATACCTATGTAGCAATGTACAGTGGAACGATTCGTACAAATTAGAGGGAAATTTTTTTTTTATTTTATTAGTTTGCAAGAAAATGATTATATTTTTTATTAAAATATCAATTTTATGACGAGTCTTAGATCCATGTCACTCCTGACTTTATTGTTGGAATCGGGAAGATCTTTCACGAGCTCGTATTTTATTTTCACATATCTTTTACAAATTAGACAGATAATAAATGTCGCAAACTACAGACATATCTCTAAACTTCCTTCTATTTCCAAACTTTTTGAAATTATTGTAAAGGAAATATTATTATTTGCGACCAAGAGTATATCTTCTTGCCAGCATGGTTTCGTACTGGGACGCTCGACTATATTTCTTCTTTATTCAGACACACATATCACATTCACAATGTCTTCTCTATGCCGATGATTTGAACATTTTTCTTAAAATTAAAAATTAATCTGATATTTCCGTCAACGTGATGTTGACTTACTTTACACTTGGTCTTTACAAATTGATCTCTTCTTAAATTTGAAGAAATGTGCTTTTATGACTTTCTCAAAGTCTCTAACTTTATTTCCGTCCGCATATGGGCATATCCACAGAAAAGTCTACCGTGACCAAAAAGTGAAAACAAGCTTTTTTGTTTTAGTAAAAATGGAAGGCATTGGCTAGAGATAATGAAAAAATAGTTGGGGCAAGGAAAGGACAATATATTAAATTGGTTTTTTTAATTACTAAATTACATAGTTACTTAATTACCTAATTACCCAATTAATCTATAGTAGAAATTTAAGTAACGTATCACCAATAACGTAATGCCAGATCAAAAAGCCTAAGTAACAAAAATCAGACAAGATTTTTAAATTGGATCACTTGGAAAATAAACTTATATTATTTCGCATCCTTCTAAAAATAGTTGTATACACTAAATCTTTTCTAAATCAGAGAGTTTTGCAAATTTTGTAGTCCAAGTCAAAAATACTTCCGTTTTTTGTAACGCAACGCCAGCACATATTTTTGTTTATATCTTAAGATCCTTAAGGTCGCTTGTTGTCATTGTTTTTACTTAATATAGCGGTAATTAATTACTACGCAAATATTAAAAAAACTTTTAAAAAATTGGACTTTTTCATTATATTTTTTTAAATATTTTTTCGTACAAATCGTCCGTAACGCCAGTTTGGAAATGCCCATATATATTAATAACACACCGGATTCGAGAAGGGAAATATAGACCCTTTGAAATATATACAATTTATTTAAGAAAAAAGAAAAAAAAACCTGTATGTTTTTGTCCGGCAAACACAATGTTTTTTTCAATATTTTTGACTTTTTTAAATTTTAGCGATTTTTGGAAACACTATTTTATATGGAAAGCATACCGTGAATTTTTACAAAATTTCGCTCCGTTGTCGTTGATCTGGATGGAAGGAACTCTTCTTGTTTTAAGTCTTTTTAAGTTGCAACGGGCCTCCCTAGGCTTAAAATAGGTTGTGCGTCGTGTTTGAAGCCCACCCGTAAAAACAAATTTCAATGAAAACAAATAAGAAAAGAAGAAAAATGATCCCCAAATCTGATGACGACTACCGCAAACGAAAAACTGATAATGATTTACGGATATGCACCTGGAATGTCCGAACCCTTAATTGGGAAGGTGCCTCTATCCAACTGACTGATGTCTTGGAAAGATACAAAGCTGATATCACTACTATCCAAGAAATGCGATGGAAGGGACAGGGTTGCATTCGGCATGCACTCTGTGATATCTACTACAGCGGCCATGCGGAGAAGCACGAGTTTGGATGCGGATTTGTAGTTGGCAAGAAACTACGGCCCCACGTCCTGCGATTCACACCTCTGAACGAACGACTTGCCATAATCCGGATCAAGGTTAGATTTTTCAATATTAGCCTAATATGTGCGCACGCTCCGACAGAAGACAAGGACGATGAGATCAAGGAAATTTTCTACGAGCGCCTTGAAAATGCTTACGAGCGCTGCCCCCGTCACGACGTAAAAATCGTGCTTGGTGACTTCAACGCTAAGGTGGTCAAGGAAAATATTTTTGGTCCAACAGTCGGAAAGTTCAGCCTCCACGACAACACCTCCGATAACGGAATGAGGCTGATTGACTTCGCCGCAGCACGAAACATGGTCGTAAGTAGCAGTAGATTCAAGCATCTCAATATTCATAAAGCCACCTGGATGTCCCCTGATCAAAAAACAAAAAATCAAATTGATCACGTTTTGATCGACGGAAGGCACTCTTCCAGTGTATTGGATGTACGCACGATCCGTGGTGCAAACATTGACTCGGATCATTATCTTGTTGCAGCCAAGATCCGTACACGTCTGTGCGCAGCTAAGAATACACGCAACCCTACACAGAGAAAGCTAGACGTCGACAAGCTGCAATCGAAACAGACAGCCGATGCTTTCGACACTCGACTCTCACTCCTGCTTCAAAGCACTCCTCCAATCGATGATATATGCGCGCAGTGGACACACATTTCCAACTCCATGCGTGCGGCTGCTGAAGAGGTGATTGGCTACCAACGCCCTCGCCGAAACCAGTGGTACGACCAGGAGTGTCGCGACGCCACTGCAGAGAAAGACGCCGCCTACAAAGCCACCCTGCAGTCGGTTGTAACGCGCGCTGCTAAGGAGCGATACAAAGAAAAGAGGAGGGAAGAGAGACACATTTTTATTTATTTTATTTATTTATTTATTTAATTAAATGTAAGCGCTTGCAAGAATAAACTTATAATTAAGCACCGATTACATATATGGCGATAATATCAACACAAAAATATGAGATATAAAACATAATCTTGAATAAAATTTAAAGTTAAAATTACATATCGGAAACAGTTAAAACATTAACAATTTTTTAAAATTGAACCAAAGGTAACAACTGAGATTTATAACAAATATAAATAATAAGACAATCAAAAAACTAAAAAAAAGGGGAAAAATTAAAAGTATAAAATTAAAAGGAGATTAAAGGAGAGAAAAAAAAAAAAAAAAAAAAAAAAAAAAAAACGAAATAATATAGCTTAAGTTAAAGTGAGGACAAATAATCTGATAGCTTAGATTTAAACAAGGTTGCATTGCAAATACGCTGTAAAGAGAATGGAAGCGAGTTCCAAAGACGTATAGAATTAACAAAAAACTGCCGTTCTGATGCCAAGCAGGCGTGTCTAGGTTGAACCAAGTTGTTACCGCGCTGAGATCTTAAAAATTTTAATTTTTCATATAAATAAAGAGGTTCCTTAGTAAAAATGATTTTATGCAAGAAGACTAACGCCTTCATGTTCAGGACATGGTCAAAAGTCAAACCGAATATTTGTTTTGCATACTGTGATATGTGGTCAGTTCGTTTAAGTCCGAAGACATAACGAGCGATGTTGTTATAAGCAACGTTCAGCTTGCGCTTACTTGCAGAGTCACAGTATGCGAAAATTTCAGATCCATATAGTACGGTGGGAACGAGATACGTTTTTGCCAGTAGCATTCTAATGTTAAAGGGGGTGAAATATTGTGTAGCCCACAGGCTGCGGAGCATACCGAAGATTTTTCCCACTGTGATATTGACATGATTTGTCCAATTCAAGGTACTGTTGAAAGTAATGCCCAAATTTTTTGCCGACTTCACGACCTCAATACATGATCCGTTTAGTATGACTTCAGGTAGAGTTGAAGTGAAATTATGTTTCCTAGCTATAACTAAACATTTTGACTTGTTTGGATTGAGGCATAAACCATTAGCAGAAGCCCAATCATGAATTTTACGTAAATTTTCATTCAAACTTGCGACACAATAGTGAACATCAGACTTGCGACAGCTAGTATACAATTGCACATCATCAGCGTACATTTGTATGCCACAACTATGCAGAATAGAGGGTAAGTCATTTATATAAACTGAGAATAAGAGCGGACCCATTATAGATCCCTGAGGTACTCCACGGCTCACACTTAAAAAACTTGAGGTCGCGCAGCCGATATTCACTGCTTGTATTCTATTAGCAAGGTATGAACTCATTAGTCGAGTGGCTGTTTCGGAAAAATTAAACATGTAGGACAATTTTGAACATAAAATTTGGTGATCGACCGTGTCGAAAGCTTTCGAGTGATCTAGAAGAATCAAAAAAGTAACTTCATTTTGATCAAGATTATTTCGTATTTCGTCGGACACGTCTAGTAGAGCAGTTACGCAACTATGTTTTGGTCGGAAACCTGATTGTCTATCAGTTAAAAGTTTGTTACACAATAAATATTTGTTTGTCTGTTTGTACATAAGCGATTCAAAAACTTTCGATAAATATGGCAAAATTGCTATTGGGCGGTAATCGTTTCCAGTTTTAGGAATGGGAATTATTTTGGCTTGTTTCCAAATAGCGGGGAATTCTGATTTAGTTATTATTGTGTTAAAAATGTGTTTAATAAATGGTAGCAGTACGGGTAGAAGTGCTTTGAAAAACTTTGGATGAATTCCATCGAAACCGACAGCATTAGATTTGATTTCTAAGCAACTTCGCACTATCTCGGCATCTTCAACACGTTGGAAGCTAAAAGATGAGTTTGCGCTATTTGATCTTTGAAGGTAATGGTTGAAGTTACCATTTGGCATCGGCATGGGAATATCAATAAATTTATTATTTAGATCCTCAACATTTACGATGGTCTCAATTGGCGGAGAAGTTCCACCAACTCCGATTTGCCGAATTATGCTCCACTTCTTTTTGCAGTCTATTGCCGAACTAAATTTAGTTTCATAGTATGTAAACTTGGCAACCTTCACCGCCCTGACTACATCTTTTCTATATGTTCGGAAAATAGTATATCGTTCTGGTGTTTTAAGACGCTTCCATTTGCTGTATGCTACATCACGTTTCTTGATTAGACTTTTAATCGAATTTGAAAACCAGGGCCTATCATTATGTTTGAGTACTTTAGTTTTAAGTGGGACGCATTTTTCAAACAAAGTGTTGATATTAAGTTGTAAGAAATTCAACTGATCATTAGCTGATAGCATGGAAAAAATTTCAGTCCAGTCGATAAGATTTAGCTCTACCTGGAGTGAATTATAATCAACATTTTTAAAATCGCGATAAGTAATTTTTTGTTCAGGTACAACCAGCTGGAAATCATAGCAGAGGAAAATTAGGTCGTGTTTGGAAAAAACTGGAGCAGAAAGTTGGTCATAGAGTAAAACTTTGTCACTATCGCCGACAAAAAAGAGGTCTAACAAAGTATTACGACTTTCGGAGAAATGCGTAGGTATAGTGCAGTTAGGCGACGTAAGACCAAGAGAACACATGTCTTCAGCTAAACGAGTTTCTACCAGTAGATCACTATTGAAATCACCACATATAATAATATCATCAAAAGAGTTTGCCACCGACTCTATTTTTAGTAACAAGTTTTCTGAATTTGTATTGCGATTTGGCCTATAGACTGCGCCAACAAGCAGTTTCCTCAATTCATAAATAACTTCAACAAATAGGCGGAACATTTCAGGCGGAAAAAAAGAGAGGCAGAAAAGCGCGAGCAGGAGAAGATTGAGATGTATGGTGACAGGAATGAGGCCCGAAAATTTTTCGAAAAAATAAGACGCCTTGCCGATGGTTTTAAAACCGGGGCCTCTTCCTGCAAGGATGAAAACGGGAATCTAGTGACAGATGTCCAGAGTACACTAACGTTATGGAGGGAACACTTCTCTAAGCTTCTAAATGGCGACGCTGACAACAATCCCGCCAATAGAGATGATATTCCGGAAACCCCAATTGCGGATGACAGCGTCGAGGTTCCGCTGCCCGACTATGATGAAGTTCTGACAGCTATAGCTCGGCTTAAAAATAACAAAGCCGCGGGAGCTGATGGCTTACCTGCTGAGCTGTTTAAGAACGGAGGCGAAGCTCTACTTAAATGCATTCACGAGCTATAGCTGTACTCCACCATGTCTGAATTTGGTATTCCTGCAAAACTAATACGACTTTGCAGGATGACACTGAGCAACACCAGCAGCGCAGTTAAAATCGGGAAGGACCTCTCCCCACCATTTATTACCAAACGAGGTTTCAGACAAGGTGATTCCTTATCGTGCGACTTTTTCAACCTAATGATGGAAAAGATCATCCGAGCTGCTGATCTGAGACGTAGTGGCACAATATTCTACAAGAGTGTTATGCTGCTTGCGTATGCTGATGACATAGATATCATTGGCCATAATACGCGCGAAGTCAGTGCAGCATTTTCCAGATTAGAAAGAGAGTCAAGTCGAATGGGTCTGTCAGTGAATGCAGATAAGACGAAATACTTGGTGTCAACAAACAAACAGTCCCAGCGTCTTGGAACCCACGTTACCGTTGACAATACCTCATTCGAGGTTGTGAAGAACTTCGTTTATCTGGGATCCAGCATTAATTCAACCAACGACATCAGCATTGAGATCAAACGAAGAATAACTCTTGCCAACAGGTGTTACTTTGGGCTCAGTAGGCAATTGAGAAGCAGAGCCCTCTCTCGACGAACGAAAATCACGCTCTATAAATCGCTCATCATGCCCGTCCTACTTTACGCATCACAAACCTGGACGCTGAGCAGTTTAGATGAAAAGACTTTAGGAGCATTCGAGAGAAAGATTCTTCGTAAGATCTACGGACCAATCTGCGTCAATGGCGAGTACCGAATACGGTGGAATGATGAACTGTATGAGCTGTACGCTGACATCGACATAGTCAAGCGCATTAAAATCGAGCGGCTTCGCTGGCTTGGTCATGTTCAGCGTATGAAAGACGATGCTCCAGTGAAGAAAACATTCGATTCGGTACCCAGCGGCGGTCAACGCAGAAGAGGACGACCGCATCTTCGTTGGAAAGACCAAGTAGAGGACAACCTGACGAAGCTTGGAATTTCCAACTGGCGCCAGCAAGCGAAAGACAGAAATGGCTGGCGCAAATTCTTAGATGAGGCCAAGACCGACATACGGTTGTAGCGCCAACTAAGTAAGTAAGTAAGTAAGTAAGTAAGTTGCAACAGTAGATTTGCTCGTTGTCGGAACTTCATCATCCCAACATATTGGTTTAGTAACAGTTACAACATTTGCATACTTTATGTTTTTACGAGTTTTAAAACTGTGACCTGAAACATTGGTTTGACAAAATTAGCATTCATCAGGTTTATGATATGGCTGATGATGCCAAGTCATAGGCTCAGAAAAAGGTAAAGCGGCTGAAGGGTGAACTTCACATTTTTTATTGTTCTACAGCAATATTAACAAATAAATTAAGATTAAATTTAATAAAGTGATCAGAAATCTTGCATGTAAGCTTTGGTCTTAAACACTTACTATATATTTGAAATTTATAAAAAATCAGATGAAAACAACGTCGAAGTTTCTAAAAACTCCCCAACAATTTATTTAATGAATTTTAATTTTGTAAATATGCTTATTATATTTAAATTCACTTTGAGTTTGAATGTTTGCAAAATCGTAATCCTCTTTAAAAAACACTGGTCTAAGATATGACTTCATATCATGGAAGGTAGAAGAGGCTTTTTTCAATTTTGACAACTTTCAAATTCATGGTTAATATAAAAAATCAATGCTCATATTTTGAGAGATATTATCGTTTTCATCTTGAAGGTAAAATTTATTTTATACAATTTGGCTAATTTTTTAACCTAATCTATATATTTTGGAGTGAATCTTTTATATCGATTTTCATTAATATTTGCCTAAAAATTACGGTTTCAATCTTGATCACAGACTGACAGAAAGATATAAAGACGATCGTAGGTTAAATGAATGAATGATGATCAAAAATATACTTACATATAAACTTCTTCATACCGTGTGCGACTTTTTACTACAAACGTCATTACAATTGAACAAAGAAATATATCACTGTCGACACGAAAGAGCTGAAGTTGGTTAAGTAATAAATAATTTTGTAATTTACCAACATTATTAAACCTCATAATTAGCTTTCTTTGCTCAAACAATCTTCTATGCTTCACATATCCTTGCCAACTTTACCGAAGAATTAGGGTAAGAAAATAGAAAAGAAATGACAAAGCGAACAAAGCCAACAAAGCTGCAAGATAAACCGAGAAAAGTAGCTAACGACAAATCCTGTTTTTATGAAAGTAGAAATTTTCCAGCACACATACATTTATGCTAGCTATATTTAGTCTTCACGTTTGTGCATTAGGGTGGTTGTTATATTGCAAATTGCAACTTTTATATAAAAGCGGATACCACAACTTATTTTTTTATTTATTTCGATCAGATTACGATAACGCGTGCCGCTCTACAAGTTTAAATCACAAAAAAGTTAAATTTAGCAATTAGCCCATGTTTAACTTAATCTCGCGAGAGCTTTTAAAAATATTTGGCTTGTGTATATTTTACATACTTCATGTCAAATAATATTTTCGTTAACATTTTGTAAGTTATTTTCTTTGAAATATATTCTTATTTTGTTGGGTTTTTCATCATTTCATCACATTTCATCAAAATGATGAATTAAAAGCCTTGCTGCTTGATTAAAAACACTTTTGTCTATATTTTGTAAAACGCGGTGGACTTAAAAGCTTGTTCTTTTAAAAGTAATTCTCAAAGTTGTACATTATGAAAAAATAAAGGTCTCTTCCCAATTAAATGAAAAAGTTAAAGCTTTCAACAATATATTTACTTAAAAAAGTAAACAACAATGCAAGAAAGCAAGAGAGATTAAGAATGGTTAATTTATTATTTAATAAGACACAATCACGTGCGTAGTTTCAGCTATTTACGTTCGAATTATAATGCTGATTACGAATAAAAAATGTGATTAGGATTTTTGAGAATTGTTTTTTTTTTTAATATTGTCAGATTGTTTGTTAACATTTTGAGTTAGAAAACCTCACATCTGTAGCTCTGCAAATGCTGTACCATTTACTTGTAGACGTTATTAATTTTTTATATATTTTTGGCCACGAATATTTTCAATAGATTTGCCGATCAGTTTTTAGATATCAAGTGAATTCTGATTGGAATATTTTGCTTGCATTAAATTCTGAATTGATATTAATTCTGATTAAAATTCTTAACACATAAAAAAATTAGGAGTCTAATTCGATTTGACATTGTTCACTAATAAAATAAAAACTTTTCTGACAATTTATTACGTTTTTTAACGTTTTTGAATGCGTTTACAAGGAGCTATAAAGACAAACAAGTTTAATTTAAAACAAAAATTGTAAGCGCTAAATTTATTTATAACATCATTTCATATCGTGTTTTTCAAACTTACTTCGTTAACTCAAATTAACGTAACTAATCGCGTTACGTTGGATTGAACTTGGTATAAGAGTTGCTTGCGCAAAAGAACTTTTTATTTTTAAACCCATTTTTAAACTCTAACCGTTTGACACTTGATGTAATAAGTGAAATAGCCAATGAAAGTATGTAATCGACCTATATTTTGGTTTTGCCCAAATTAAATGGGGTTTTTTACCTTGAGTACCTGATATTTTTAAAAATTTTAAGAAGTATTTCTATTCTTCTAATAAGATACATAGAAATAACAATTTTGAAAAATAAAAAAATCATTTTATCACAAACGTAACATTTTAAAACATTTATAAATATTCATATATATTCAATATGAAGAATATTTTTTTTTTTTTAAATTTTAATACCCGTTTTGGCTGACGTTGCGCAAACTTTTCCGAATATGCTATTTTTAACCCGCCGTCAATGAACATATTTTTTGTTACACCGCTAATGAACTGGGTGTGTCACACTCGAGAAAAATTAATATCAAAAATAAAAACTATACACAAAATAATTTTTTAATGTTTTTATTAAGTCAATAATATATTAATTTGAAAAAAAACATATTCTGTTCTTAAGAAATATTTTTTTTTGTTATTTAAATTAGAGATAAAAAAATTAATGCAAAATTTATTGAAGCAAGAGTGTAACACACCCATGCTCATTGACGACGGGTTAAGTAGCTCTAATCAGACCACAATTATGTAAAAATGTTAAATTTCAAGTTTCAGGCTAAGCTGGAACTAAACACACACTGTAAAACGCCGACTGTACTAAGTCGGCGCCTTTTTCCGAGCCCTCTGCATTCACAATTAATAGTTAAACCGAACATATACTATTATTAATTTTTGTTTAATACATTTTTGCTAGTTACTTTATACCAAAAATTGTATTTCGTTATTTTGTTTAATAATGGAGATATAAGTAATAAAAAGCAATCTATTTTTTAGATTTGCAATCTAAAATCTAGACAAACCCTTTAAATAATACCCCACTTCGAGAATTCTAGCATATATGTATATCATGTAAAACAACAGACGCCTAGAGCGGTTACCGTGAGTTATGTACAAAATTTTTTAAAAAGAATATCAGAAATATAATTTAAACGTAAAAAATATTTTTGTAAACTTCATAAGATATTGTCAATAAACTAAGGGTTCAATTTATAGAACAAAAATTTATAATAAACGTAAAATGTGAGTGGGACGTAGAGCTCCGTAAAATTTGGATTTCTATGTTACTTTACATTACGTCTTGTCAAAAAGCAACTGAACATTGAGGTTTAATTTAATTATTGCACTATTTTATATTGTTGAAACTAATAGCACTAATTTGGCAAATTAACAAATTGTTAACCAGTATTTTGAATATTTCTATGTGTTTGTTGTAATTTTTTGATTTCAAACAAAATTTGAAGCTCAAAAATAAAACATTTTGATAAAAATTGTCAACTGCTTTTCATTTATTGACAATTAAATTAAAAAATTTTGTTTTTTGAGCTTTAAGTTTTCTTTTAAAGAAAACAAACACATAAAAATATTCAAAATACAGGTTAACAATTTGTTAATTTGCCAGAATAGAGCTGTAAGTTTTTTGTTGAGTTTTCGTTACTAATGTGATAGTTGTATGTATTACATACAGCTATTGATGACGATGTTTTAATTGAACTTGTACGGGAACGTGACAATCACTTACGACAAACAACTGCCTGGTTCCTGCCTATTACAATTGCTATAACGTTTTATTACATTACGTTCAGTCACGACGACAGTTGGCAATATTTAGTTACTGTACATGACGTCTATTATAATTGGACCTTAATAGTTACATAAGATCAAAATGCCACATGCTATCGTAATCCGAATGAAAGGAACTTTTTTATACCACAGTTGCTGGGGAAAATAAAAAAAATGTTCGAATTTTCTGTATAAATCTTCTGAGTACTTTTTTGTTCATACAATAAACGACCAGCCTAGTGTGCATGTGAGTGTGTGTGCATGATTGTTTGTGGGCGATGATATTGTTTTATAACAGGCCATTTTAACAGTGCCTTCGCTTGACAAGATTTCATCATTTTCTACTGACGAAGAATTTATATACTGCTTTCAGGCTCGTACTTTTAGTCCAGCTTCCATTTCTTTATTTATGGAAATTACACTAGTTTACATATTTTTAAAAATTCGTTCGTCATTTGAATGTCACTATATTTTCTATGCATTCATTTTGTTGATTTACTTACATAAATTTTAAACAATATATGCATCAATCCGGTCTAAGAAAATATATGTTCATAATAAATTTACATTATTTACTGCACCTGCGAATCCTGAAAGTATTTATTTAGACTTAATGTTTTTGGGAAATATTTGAAAAAAATTTTCTTGACGCAATTTTGTATGATGATTGACATAGCAATTTCATGTTAGGAAATTGTTTGAATAATATTTTGCACAAGTATTGGCGTACTTTTAAAATATTTCAAAAATATTTGCCACAAGTCACTTCGCATTTAATAATGTTTTTAATATATATAATGTTTGGATTATTTGTAAAAATACATCAAAAAGTTTTGGCATAAGTAAGGTGCAAGTATTTCACAAATATATTCATATTCAAGGCTATGATACTTGTAGCAAATATATTTGGTTTCTTAAGGTACATTGCTTGTTGCTTGAAACTTTGATTTCGGCAAAATCAATTTAACTGTCAAGAAATTTTCGTAACTTTCAATACATTTCCAAATTCAATTTTTTTTTTTTGTATGTTTTTTCTAATAATGCAAAAATTCCCCGCCAATTTAATTGATTCAGCTGAAACAATCGGATTAATCAAAAAGTAATGTGAAATTTATTTATATGTATTTATTTTTATATTTATAAGTTTTAATTTGATGTACTGTGCATTGCTGCTGAGTTCATGGTTTGCGATATAACTGAAATTAAGTGAATCCACCTATTTCTTTCGAAAAAAACTCAACAATGAGTAATAACTCGAAGACTGAATGAGAAAAAAGGACTTAATTTCTGAAATCTCCGACCAATTTTTAATAAGAAACGGATAGTGCTATTCAAATCACATTTTGTTGTAAGGCAGTGTTATTTAACACACCCACGTAAAAGATACTCAATGACAGCTAAGCCACTGTTATGAATTGTTGTCATTTCTTTTTGTTTATCTTGACGTTTTCAAGCTGCTTTTGTCAGAGTATTGCATAAATTTACTACGCACAGGTAGATCTGTCAATTTTTAATTTTGTATGGTGTAGCAGCAAATTAAATTTAATCTGCAAGTTAATATGTTTTTTTGAAATACACCAAATAAATGCTGTCAATACCTCGTTTTGCCTTTAGCCAGGATTATTTATTGGAGGGGAAGGGAGAGTGGTTTGATTACAAAAAATGTATTGGTGTCAAAATTTTATTTAATGTAAGGATATGGAAATTTTTCAGCAAAATTGATTACATTTAAGATTATACTTGGTTGTGGCTTTAAATGTATATAAATTAGAAAAAAGTACTTAAAACAAATATCTAGTAAAGAGCCTAGATTTAAAAATGGCAAAGTCCAATTTTTACTGTTAAAAAAAAACCAAAAAAAAAAACGGATACTCAGAAAAATAGTTTAATTGAAATATAACTGCACAATAAAAAAAATGTTGAAAACTTTTTTGATAAAGTAAGTAATAATTGCAAAAAATTATTAGATCCCTTTTAAAAGAAAACGAGTTTAACTAAGGTGCTTTTGGTACTCAACTAGTTGAAATTGTATATTTTTGAACTATGATAAATAAAATGGGTCAGTTTTAAAATAGAGTTACTTATCATAATCCTATTATGATGATCATAATAAATATTTCAAAAATTTGAGGTTAGTCTTCAACATTTTTGAGCCAAAATGGTATAAAAGTTTAGTTTTTTCAGAAAATAATAATTTTTTGACATACAGTTTTGTAGAACTTTTTATATACTGCGTGAATAAAAGTAACTGTGGCACCTATATTAATACCAATTACACAAAAAGAAGCAACACTGGAAAACCTATGTGGTTTTTTTATGACTCTGGCATTAATTGTACACTTATTGCATGAACCGTTTCAAAAGTTTTGTCAATAATAATAAAAACATTGCGAAAGGAAATAAGTGCAGAGATCCTTCGCCGGCACGCAGGTTGCAGTATCATATTTTCCGACAATTAACTCTTATTTTTGCAAGCAAGCCACAACTCGCAAAATGATAGAGTGTACGCAGCTTGCATGGCAGATATTTCTAAAGAAAAAAAAAACTGTTGAAAGATTTCAAAATGTTTCGTTAATCATGGCTTGGGGCGCTTTCTCCGAAAAAGGCAAATTGCCCCTTCTTCTTATCAAAAAAAGTGTTAAAATAATTCGGAATATTACTTAGAACATGTTTTAAAGAACTATCTTATGCCGCATGCTAAGCAAATTTACTTTTTTTTCAGCAAGATTCTTTTCCAGCACATAAGGCAAAAATCGTTCAAAGCTGGTGCAGAGCAGCTTTGCCATGTTTTATTTCTGTTGACGAATGGCTTCCGTCATCCCCTGATCTAAATAAACCCCCTGGACTTTTCTATTTGGAGTATAGTGCTGAGCAAATTAACGAACATAAGCACATGACGGTAGATAAATTTAAGCGACGATTAATGAAAATATCAGATGATATACCTGAAAACCAGATGCGTGCCGCATGCTCGTCTTTCACAAATTATTTTAAATTTTTAAAAAGAATTAATGGTGAAAGATTCGAATTTAATGATGAAGAAATATAAAGAATGCTTAAAATAAAAAATCAAAATTTTTGTTTTATAAAGTTTAGACAGCGCTTTTGGTTTATGGCATAAAACAAGTGCGACAGTTATTTTGATTCACGCTGTAGAAAAAGTTGAAATTTTTAATACTTCTTTTATCAGAATTTTTGATAAAATAATGCCAATCAAAAAATACTAAAAGTTTTCTTAATAATATGTAGAACAGCTTTTTGCTTCGTTCTTAAAAATATTTATCATTTATTTCTTCATGCAGCTTAATACACCGGTAATTAATGTCATAAACTTATACGTCTAATTTTTGTCAAAAATATTTTTAAACGAGCAATCTCAATTGCTTATATTTTAATACAATTTAATACTGTATTGCTAAAAATGTGATCCATTTGTATGGGAGATGCCACTCCCACTTGTGCAATCACGTCTTAATTTGGTACATATTCTTCAAATGACGCATTTGGTGATTGCCTAAGTTTTTGTTTGAGTAGCATTACAGGTTCTCTAAATATTTCAAAAAATGTGATCTATTTGTATGAGAGGTGCCAATCCCACTTGTCCAATCACTCCTATTTTTGACATTTCCTTTAAAAGATGCACTTGATGACTGACTAAGTTTCTGTTGTAATGGCTTTACTGTTTTTTCAGATATTGCAAAAAATAAGATACATTTGTATGGTGCCACGCCCAAATGTTTAAAAAACCCTTTTTGTACGTTTTTGTGCCTAAAGCAATAAAAACGTCATCAATATAATTTATTCCCTCTAGTTTGTACCAATCATTCCATTGTGCAGTGTTCTGTATGGCTCGCACAAGGCAGGTAGTGCAGATTTAAAACATTTCATAACAGACTTGTTTATGAAGAATACATCATTTTTCTTTTTTTGTATTTTTTCTAAATTTGTATAAATATGTAATATTTTTTTTTTAATTTTCTATGTGGTCCAGAACTTTTTTTTAAAATTTTTTTATAAAAAACTTATCAATTTAAAAAAAAAATCTTTTTTGTAGTTGAACGTGTATTGCATATAGAGCACTTGGCCCAAAAATCAAGAAATTTTAACAAGACGTTACTTAGCAAAATTAATTTTACCAAAACAGTGGCCTAAAACTAAATTCTTTGTAACTCATTGAAAAACAAAAACTTAAAAAAATGCAATTTATTTGTTTTTTCATATGTACTTCAATAATTTCCATAATAGATATTAAAATTACGACTTTCTGTTTAACTTGGATAGTTTCACGAATTCTCACTCAAAACAAACTTTTCATGGGTATTTTTTGATTTTTTAGAAAATATTTTTGCTTTTCAAAATATTTTTAATTACAAAAACAAAACCAACGACTTCGACATTTTTAATCAATAAATTTTTAAAAAAAAAAATTCAATCTACAATAACTTAATATTTAATACATTCTAGGTAACAGGTAACATATGGAGATTTATAAAAATTTTTTGTAGTTATATAATAGATTCTATTCGGTATATCAAAATCTAATACTACATAATTTCTTTGAAAAACCTTTGCGTATCCATCTGTTTAGTATTGTCATAACACATTTTGTTTAAAACAGGGGTTGAAATTAAAACAAAAAAATTTGTTAATAAAATAAATACCGTTTAGAGAGCAAAAATATAGTAGGTTCCATATATAATATAGTAGGTTCCAAATATAGTAGGCTACCCTTCTGGGGGTTCCCATACAACACACAAAAACCAGAAAACATAATTACTAAATTTTAGTCTAAAATGACCAAAACCGTCCGAAATAAAGCATTTTAATGAATTTGTGGGAGGTAAAAGAGGTGCGGCAACACTTTTTTCCTTAAACCTTTTCGTATACGAAACAAATCGAATGCCGAAATTTCTGCTATATTCAGGTTATACGTGGTGCTTTTCGCTTCACTCAATTATTATCCTTTGAAAGTGGGCGTAACTATAACGTGACCACGCTCACTTTTAGTGCAGTGGCCGAAGGTAATCATATGAACTTAATTACCAAATTTTAATCTGATACGATAAAAACCATCTAAAATATAGTATATTTATTGATTTGTGGGCGGTAAAAGAATGTGTGGCAAAATTACTATCTCGTGCTCGAAACAATCGATTGCCAAAATTTCAGCGCAATCGGCTCAGTAGTCAATTTTAATGATTTATAAAAAAGTGGGCGTGGCTAAAGAGAGACCACCCTTTTCTTAGTACAGTTCTCGAAAGTAACATACAAATTAAATTACAAAAATTTTTTCTTATGCGACCAAAACTGCCCGATATATAGACTTTTCACTGATTTGTGGGTGGAAAAAGGGGCGTGGAAACCAATTTCAAGTACAGTTGCTTATAGTAATCATACAGACTAAATTACCAAATTTAAGTCTTATACGACCAAAATCGTCTTAAATAAAGCATTCTTACTGATTTGTGGGCGATAAAAGGGGGCGTGGACTCCCATTTTAAGTACAGTTGCCGACAGTAACCATATAAAGAATATTTCTAAATTTAAGTCTAATACGAGCAAAACCGTTCGAAATATAGCATTTTTATTTATTTGTGGGCGTTAAAAGAGGGTGTGGCAAAAATTTTCTTATACCATCTCGTACACACCTACACCTAAACTCTATTTGTCACACTTCCAATACAAACATAAAAAAATATTTATGTTTTGCAAATATTCTACTATATTGGCTACTGCCTTGCAACTGTCTGGACGCTCATTCACTGACACAAATTTTGACAATTAATGCATATTCTGCAATGTCTTAACAGACTGTCTTGTGTAACCCCAGTGTAAATTTCACCATACGACATATTTCATTGCTCTTTCACACAAAAACCTTTTGCATATTTTTTGCATATTTGTGCAGCTCCACAGAAACATTTTTTTGTGACGAGGCTCGAATCATGACGAAATAAGAAAATTTTTCGTTACGAGACTCAAAAAATTTTGCTCTCAACAAATCGCCGCCTAAAAAGTTTCAATTTATAAATTGCAGTTGAAAAAATCTGAACATAAAATGTTAACAAAATTAATTTCTGTATGGGATTTCAACAAAAAAAACTTTTTAAAATGTATATTATTTTTAGTCGTAAACAACACTGCACATTTGTTATTAATACGAAATAAATAAAAAATAATAAATATTTAACTGCGGTATCAGCACAAAGATTATTAATAAAATGGCAAAATACTCAATTTTCTTTTTTTCGATGTCTTTAATTGGATTAATAAAGTCCTTTACTTAAAACATAATTTTTGTAATTATTTTTAATGGTTTACTTCGCACCAATGAATTTACTTTGATTTTAAAAAGTTTACTCGAATTTCAAATTTTTTTCGCTTAACTATTCGGTCTTTTTATTTTCCATGAAGATCTATAATTTGTATTAGAGTTCAAGTGGTCAACGTTTGTGTTTTTAAGGTTTTAACTTTTATTTTGGAATTCAGACAAGCATCTTGCTTTATGATTGTTTGATCTCTGCTCATACCTAGATATAAAACTGCGTCCTATTGAGTACTGATGTCCTTGGTCCCTTTCATTGACGTGTTTTAAACTCCAAAAATATCCCCTTGGCGTAGGCTACTGCAACCGAAAAATTCAATGCCGAAATTATATTGCTGCCTGTTAATTTATTTTTCCTCCTTCTTAATGTAACATCGTCTTTGAGCTGTATTGCCACGTATTGTCAATCATTATCTAATGTCGAATGAGTAATCCGCTCTGCACTATCTGTTCAGCTGCCAGTAACATTCGAGTAGAAAGACATTACTTTTTCTTCAGTTCCTGTGATTATTCTTATCTACTCTCTTATACTATTTTTTATTTTCAATTATTCTTACAAACATTTCTGCTACAAACATATTTGTTGTCAAGTCGAATTTAAAAAGAAAATCACAGTTTTCTGCATGCTTCACTTGCATCTCGACATGTCGTTAGTTGCAAGTCTCTGGAAGAAACTTTTGCAACAATCTTGTCAGAGACAACTCTGAGACGTACACACATGCACATTGCATAAGCCACAGCGACTGTCAAACCAACGTGACGATATTGATATTATTTGGCAAAAAGTTTGTTTTGATTTCTATCCCGAAGGGCGATGTAGATTTCTGTAAAACTTTTTTAGTTAATAGTTTTAATAAAAAGTTTTCTTAAATCTTAATAGCTGAACTGTTTTTCTTAAATGCAATAAGTCACTTTTTCGGATATATGTGATTTACCGAGGGCAAGCCTTCACAGGCTTAAAACAGGTTGTGCATCGGGTCTGAAGCCCACCACGTAAAAAATCATTTCAATGAAAACATAAAGAAAAATTAATATTTTTCTAAATCTAATGACGACTATTGCAAACAAAAAACAGATAACAATTTACGAATATGCACCTGGAATGTCCGAACTCTTATTTGGGATTGTGCCTCTATCCAACTGGCTGACATACCGCTGATATCTACTACAGCGGTAAAGCGAAGAATCACGAGTTTGGATGCGGATTTGTTGTTGGCAAGAGACTACGACTTCATGTCCTGCGATTCGAACTGTGAACGAAATGCTTGCTATAACCGCATCAAGGTTAAAATCTTTAACCCTAGGATGTGCGATTGCCTAAGAGGCGGTAAGTGACCTTACTGGGCCTCGCGAGACCCATCAATCATGGCCAGCTCTTTACGATTTTCGTCCATCTAGATGTTCTACCGCAAGCTGCTATTATGTAGAAGTATTGTTAGACACAACATCTGTCTATAGGTGTCATTTTTATTTGTTTCTTAAGGGGGTGGGGGGTAAGGATGCCCTGAAAACTAAAATTACTCTTTTTAATGTTACGAATTAACTGTTGACTGATTTATATTATTTCAAAACTCAAATTTACAAAAACTAAAAATGAGGTAACGATCGTTGAACTGTTGTGCTGGATTTATTGCTATTCAGCAGCGTAGCCATAGCACTGACAAATTTTCTGCGTGGTTTCATGTTCAAGTAATATGAATTTCTTTGCATTTTTTTCACGAAAAGAATAATTTGCGCCTCTTTTTGCCGTTCTGAGTATTATACGACTCGCAGTCTTGCCATTTTATATAATTCAGAGTAATGTAATTGTGTATGTAGTATATAGGTAGAATTACGCATCTAAAAAATATTTTTTTTTTTTATAATTACTGACAGAAACACTGAATTGACATTTATACTTTGCTATTCATTGTCCTATTTGTTATGTGAGAAGTAACAAACCGGAATGTCAAAACCTTTAGAAATTCACGATGATTATCTGTTTATAGGTTTTTGCCACTCTTGAAAGAGTAGCAACTGAGCATCTGGTCCATAGTGCTGACACCTGGTTTATGAAATTTATGAGACTTGTATTTCCGAAAAGATAATCTTCTTCATTCTCTAGTGTTTTAGTAGCAAAAAAACTGTCCTCAGTGAGCTAATGCAGATAGCTCTTCCCATACCTCGTCACTTATTCCGGACATTTCAAATATTACTTACAGTACAAAAATAAATATGTAATGTGACCATATGCACACAAGAGCCTTTACACATATAGCGTAATAAAGTCGTCGAACGTGATCGATTGTGTTTGAACATATTTTGATAAGTAGCTTACAGATATTTCTCATACGTCTTTATTATAAATATAAAAACAGATCAGTTTGTTCTACAAAAGCATCTAGAAAACATAAGCGGTAGTTGGCATAAAATATTTCGGCACTCAGAGCCAAGAAAAAAATTGACGACTTCTCAAAGTCAAAATGGGCCTCGAAAAACCCAGTGAAAAGCCTACTATGTGTTTACTAGGCTGGTTCAAGTTTGACACAACAACATAAACAAGTAGCGAAAATAGTTTGAAACATATGTCCTCTCACGATGTTGCTGCTTTTGGTGTGTGTTGTGATTTGAGTCGTCTTAATCTGGCAACTAAACAAGATATCTTAAGATATTATTACTCTTTTTTTACCAAACTTTCTAAAATCCATAGCAAAATGTATTAGTATAAAACATTTACTCTCCACGTAACAAAATTTTTGAAATTTTTTGAAATTCGGAGTAAACTTAATGTTGAAATTATACAGAAAAAAAGCATGGGTAGAACATTTAATGCTTTTTTTTCTTTGCTTGACAAATATCAAACCGAAGGCAAACACAAAACAACAAGCTCAACATCCACATCGTTCGTACAATCTACAAAATAATTATTTTATATCGGTGATTTCATGTCATATCGGATGCTTTTCGAAACTCACATATTTTAAAATTTGGTAATTTTTACGTGGATAGTACTTTGAAAAACTAAAACATTTGCATATGCTTTTTATAATTTTTAACTTTTCTTGCAGTTCTACACTGTAAAAAATTTAAACTGAAAATCCAAAATTGTCACTCGGTCATGTTGTCAAACAACTTTGTTTTCAAAATTTAGTCCGACAAAAATTTGAGATAATAATATTTTGAATTGATCTTCTTTGTGGTGTAATATTTTACAAACATTATTGTAAAAAATTGAATTTTATTTTTGCCACTAAAATTTCATTTACATTTTTCATGGTCAGTATCACTATTTTTTGGCGTTGTGAAAATATTGTCGTAATTTGGTGTGTTCAGTTTTAATGTATTAGAAAATCTTTATGCGACTTAAACGCAGCTCTATACTCATGTTAATTGATATCACAACACTTAAAAAAGTTCATGCTGGATCAACATAAGGAAAGGAAATCTACGAGCAAGTACCAACGTCTACAACAATGCAAACAATTGAAGAGAGCCGGGTCAAACTTACATACCAGAAGAAGATATGGATATTGAGGATGAGCATAGTTCACATTCAGTTGGTGCATAACATTTTCTTCAACGAAACAAGTACCATATACACCCAGATACGATGCTTTCAACATCGTTTCTAAACTAGTTTTAGAAAAGAATCGAAAAGGGTTTTATGATGGCGACATTAGAGAGCTATTAGAAATTACCTAGACTTAAAAGCAAAAAAGACTTTTCGTTCTAAACAAAATCACTTCATTTGTTAACACTGTGCACTTCTTATTAATAATTTTAGATTCATACAGCATTTCCGCCTTAATATTTTGGCGCAATATTTTTTAAGAGATTAAAATATTACAAAATGTTTGTGTGCTTCTTGTTTTTATTAAAATATGTTTTTCTCTACCGAATAAGTAAGTTTAGTTTCTGAAGAAAAAAATAAAGTTTGGTTGATATTTAGTTAATTTTATGTGATATATTATTTAGTTATAACATGAATTTAATTGTGAGCTTTAGATCAAGTAAGATTTTAAGAAGATTTTTATAAATAGCTAACTGTTTTAAATGTTATATGATTAAGTAGCCGATTTTAACGTGAAATTCTTAAGAATTTGTTCAAACATGTGCAAAATCATATACGACTTTAACAGTGAGTTGATCTCACAGCTTAATCTTTCGATGAGTAAATGTAGCGATTTCCGAAACAGACTGTCTAGTCAACTAAGTGATTGACTCTATACAGAGTTGTTGTTGTTGCTTTCTTAAAAATCTAACTTGATCTGATTTAAGCTCACAATTAAATTTATGTAATAAATTAAATTAAAATAAAATTTGCTTTGTTCAATTAGCGAGTAAACAAAAATCTTGTATGTTTACCTACTCTAATTTTCAACGCTTAATATTTTGGCTATTTAAAATTTTAAATTGCAACATGTGAATGTCAAGTTTTCGTAAATTTTCCTAACAAATTCGGCAATTTTCCCTTAATTAAGTGATAAAATGCAATAATAATAGCAAAGCGCCAGCTGGCGGCACTGATAAATAAAAATTAACGTCAAAAATCGATTCATTGACCCCAAAAACCCTTTTCATACACATATAAAAAAAAAATGTTTTCTTGTCTTTTTAATGCAATTTCTAAGCCAAATCTTGAATATTTTGAAAAATACCTGTTTTGAAAACTGGGAGGCTCCGATTTAACAATAGAACTATACTCCCTTGGCCAAAGTTTCTTAAAATGAGCCCTAGAACACCGCTAGGGTGGGGCCAACATCCACATTTTTTGCTGTATACAATTTGACCCACACACTTCATGCACGCTATGTACGCCTTGAAAATGCTTAAGAGATCTGCACCATCACGATGTTAAAATCATACTTGGGACTTAAACGCTAAAGTAGACAACACCTCCGATAACGGATGAAGCTGATTGATTTCGCCGCAGCACGAAACATGATCACAAGTAGCACTAGATTCAAGCATCTCAATATTCATAAGGCCACTGATAAAAAAACTAGAGACCAATTTGATTATGTTTTGATCGATGGAAGGCACTCTTTCAGTCTATTGGATGTACGCACGTGTTGCAGCCAAGATCCGTGCATGTGTGTGCGTCCGACTCGCACTCCTTCAATCGATTATATATGCAGGCAGTGGACACACATTTCCCACTTCATACGTGCGGTTTCTTAAGAGGTGATTGGCTACCACTGATACGACCAGAAGTGTCGCGACGCCACGAGAGTGTCGCGAGAGAAAGATGGCGCCTACCCTGCAGTCGGTTGTAATGCGCGCTTCTAAAACCGGGGCCTCTTCCTGCAAGGATAAAAACGTTAAACTAGTCACAGCTTCAAGGTTCTGCTGCCCGACTCTGATGAATTTCTGACAGCTATAGCTTGGCTTGAAAATATTAAATCTGCATGAGCTGATGGCTTACCCACTAAGCTGTTTAAGAACGAAGACGAAGCTCTATTAAAATGCATTCACGAGCTTCTATTAGTCGGATGATTGCGTTCCGAACGATTGGAATCTGAGTGTGCTCTGCCCAATTCACAAGATAGGTGATCCTACTGTTTACACCAATTACCGTTGGATAAGTCTTCTTAATATCTAATATATGGTCCTGTTGAGCGTTTTATGTGAAACATTGAAGTCCATCGAAAACAAACTGATTGGACCTAATCAGTGTGGTTTCAGACCTGGAAAGTCTACCATCGACCAGATCTTCACGCTAATATAAATCTCGTAGAAGACCCAAGAAAAACGATACGGCACCCACCATATTTTTATCGACTACAAAGCCGCATTTGATTTGCCCAATAAGGAATTACCTATACTCCACAATGTCTGAATTTGGTATTCCTTCAAAACTAATACGACTTTGAAGGATGACACACCAGCAGTGCATTTAAAATCGAGAAGGATCTCTCCCCACTTTTTGTTACCAAACGAAATAACTTTTTGTTATTCTTTATCGTGCGACTTTTTTAACTTGTCTTTTGTTGTTAACTATGCCTTAATTAAGAGGTTTGCTACAAACAAATTAGGGCATATATTTTTCAATTACAGATTAAAAAAATCGCCCTGTCAATGAAATACAAAAACTCTCGGGCAAAATCAAAAGTGCTGAAAAATTTGTTTTGACGAGGATTTTTTAAAAATATATGAAGACGATGAAAAATTTTTGCTTTATACATTTCGTTCCACTCTAGCGTATAGTACATACAAATTTCTTATTAAACTCACGTATGTAGCTACATGTGAAATTGATACACAGCAGCATAATTTTTGAGAAATTTCTCTTATGTAGAAATGTTTTGTGCGCATTACGGTTGTGCGCATTTATTGCGTTGCAACATGATTGCATGGACAACATGTGATGATTGACGCACAAACATATCATGGAACTGCATAAAATGTTGCATCAAACGCATACGCATGTGATGGATAAAAGTTCCTAGAAGTTATATAATTTCTATTTGTGCTTGATACTTGGAATCTATTTAGAAAAAAATCAAAAAACCATTTTTATTTCATGGTGAGTTTATTACATATAAATTTAAACTTGTATTTTTGCACATAAATATACACATTAGGGCGCATTTATAGTGGCGACTTGTTGCTGGACCGGACCGAACCGAGAAGAAAAGCTGGAAAACGCTGCACATACAATCATATGAAACAAGCTCAAAGTGCGTATAGTGCCAGCCGAGCTTGCAACTTCAAGTGACTTGTGCGCTGGTTTCCATCTTCCCGATTGTTGCTTTCTCGCTCGCTCGCACGGCTTGCTTGTGTTTTGATTCATTTTACACGTTGCTTGCTTGCTTGTTATTACTCTCGTTAAATAACATGAAATGGAATAAGAAACAAGGAAACCAATTTTTTTGTTGTTTTTGCTGTTGCTCGTTTTCTTCGTCTTTTCTTTGTTTTTCTTGTGCACAAAAGCAAGTGTGTAAAATGAACAAACGAATGAAAAGGGATTTTTCCCACAAAGTTGGCAACGTTGGCGGTAGCAAACTAAATTCCTCGGAAAAATATTGATATACGAAAAAACAACAAATTGCAGCACATTTGACTGCCAGCGTCGCGATCGATTCTGTATTTCCTTGAATTCATTCATTCAAAAAAACAAAGAACCACACGATAGCAACAAAGAAGACCAACAAGAAAAGTAATAAGCATACAAGAACACGAAATTGCGCTCAGTTGTTATGCTGTATTTTCTTGACCGCAAAAAATACACACAGAAACAGCACTTTAAAGAAGCAACGAAGATAATTTTCTATCAACTGTTGCACACAGAAAACAAAAAGAGAAATAGCGAAAAAAGCTAAACCAGCCGGTGAAGCAATTCGTCGATTAGCGGCTGCAAGTGCGTTTCATCTAAAACAGAAAATCGAAGATTATCAAATTTTCTTATGTGCTCTCTTCCTTTCTATTTGATTTTAAGCACAAAAGTAAACAAACAAAAATAGCAGCAACAAGATATAACAACTTTGTTTAGATTAGTTTTGTATTGCTTTGTTGCAATATCAAAAATAATACAACAAAAACAAAACCTAAATAAAAAAGTTAAAAAAGTTAAAACCAGTTTGATGATCAAGTGGCTTCATGCGGCTTGAAGTGCGTTTTCGCTGAGTCATAGCATAAAAAAATCTTGGGCCGGCTGCTGATGTACGTTTTTTTAATGTGCGTTCTTTCTACGATCTTCTTTTTTGTCAAAAAAAAATTGAAATAAAACACAACAAGAAGGCAACAAAAACCAGCAGAAAACACTTGCGAAAAAAGTTGAAACAAGTTGGTACCTCAAGTGACTTGAAACGACTTGCAGTTGCAGGAAGCGCGTGTCAGCAGCGTTTTTCGCATTTTCGTCTCTGCATTTGTTTGTTTGAGGAAAGCAAAATGAATGAAGGAAATCATGTGGCTTTTTTGATGCTTCGGTTGCAAAAATAAACAAAAGAAAAAGTAATATATACAAACAAACCCAAAATAGTCAAAAATCAGCTGAAACAAGTCACCAGCGACAAGCGCGCACTATACGCACTTCCAGCTGCTTTTGGCAGGACGCGTTTCCAGCTCGGTTCGGCCCAGCAACCAGCTGTCACTATAAACGCGCCCTTAGAGTGAGACAATTAGTATGGAAGGAAAAAGTGTTAATGGGCGCTTCGCGTTTCTGATTCTTGTTCTTAGTTTAGCCTAGCCATTGAAAGGGTTAAATAAAATTACCATGTGTATTAGGGTGGGGCGATTTGAACATCAAAATGGGAGCTTCGCGTTTCTGATTCTTGGGATTGTACTGAGCAAAAAAGTCCACTAGACCATACGTCTACGGTGAAAATCGAGCTTCCAGATTTTGACTTGCAGTTTTTTCTCAGACTTTTGTCACTTTTTTTTTTTGGATATTTTGGCCTATAACAGCCAAACCATTGAGATTTTTGACTTAGTATTGGATCGAAAATCTAAATGGTAAAAAAAAAAAAAATCCAAAAATATCTAAAAAAACGTGACAAAAGTCTGAGAAAAAACTGCAAGTCAAAATCTGGAAGCTCGATTTTCACCGCAGACGTATGGTCTAGTGGACTTTTTTGCTCAGTACAATCCCAAGAATCAGAAACGCGAAGCTCCCATTTTGATGTTCAAATCGCCCCACCCTAATACACATGGTAATTTTATTTAACCCTTTCAATGGCTAGGCTAAACTAAGAACAAAATAATCATTTCGAGGTAATATTCCTATCATTTGGGTCCTAAAAAGATGAATAAAACATACTATTGATTTTTTTCCTGCGCTACTTACGTTTTGCAAGCTTGTAAAAAAGATATTGTTTTGCTCTTGTTTGGCACAAAAATTGTTTTAATAATCCCTTGAAGGTTTTCCAACCCTTTAGATCTTTGTTTTTAGAACTCCTTAATATTATTTTCATTAAAGCTATAAAAAGATAAAAAAATTTTTTAGTTTTGTTTGGTTGATTTTTTCTTATAAAATAGGCCAAAGAAATTTGTTTGCTTTTCTTCGGCACAAAATTGCAAATTTAACTAACTTTAATGTCAAATATCTCCCTAAATTTATTTTTTTCATGTTAATTCATATTTTTTTCACAGAACCAAACGAATTGATTGAAAAAAAGCGTTGCAAAATAAAAATAAATATTTCTTTCTGACATGTTGAATATATTGGGCAAATACACTGAAAGGGTGAAATAATTACGTTTTTTATGGTTTTTCCCCTCAAAATACTCAATGTATACTTTATGGGAAACTTTTAATTTAAGTTTACTATTTTTCATAAAAGATGTCCACTGTATACAAATCTTGTCCAAAGACACTTACATTGAATTTTTCCATGGATAATTACGCTTAATGACAAATTTTAAGGGTAGTTTTTAAACTATTATCAAAAAGAACCCATAAAAGAAATGTGTAAAAAAATTAAAATATTCCACATAAATCTTCATTAGAAAATAAAACTACATATTACTTACTCCTTCTGTTAGTATATTTCTTATATAAGAGTATATTTCTTATATATTATTCTTTCTTATATATATTTCTTAAAATGCGTTTTCTGATAATGTTTTAAAAAACTGGTCTCCACGATATCTCAAGAACCACTAAATGGATTGACTTGCATTTTTTTTTTATTTTAAAGTACAAAAAATTTTAACGGACCCAAACCTGAATTTAGATATTATTGGCCGGTTGTTTTTATTTTAGAGAACTTTGAACACCAAAATTGTGAAAAAACGTTACTTTAAATTCAAATGTCCGCCATTTTTGTTATTTTCATCTATTTATTGATATTATAGGTTCAAGCTGGAATATTTATAATATAATTAATAAAATTTATTATTTTTTTTTATATCAGATGATATTAACGTGCTGTGAGATAAAGACGTTTGGGTACCATTTTTTCTACGTGACGTTTGACGGCGTATTGACACTTCAAATTACACTCTTATGCAACAAAAAATATTTTCCTATACTATAAGAATCAATAAATTACTGTAAAAAAACTCAAGGTGCTCATTAACATCCTTCTATGAAAAAAATCCAAGAACATCACCGTGTTTTCGGACCTCGAGATGAGAACCCCGTAAGAGTCAATTTAAGACCCATCTTATATATATTACGCAAATGCAAACTTTGTCCGGCGTAAGGCTTTTTAAGTGCAAGTCCAATCTTAATAAATTTTCTATGATTTGGTAGGTTTAGTCCTGTAGATGTGCAATCTGAACTTTTTATTTTTTAAAAATGTATATTTTTAAGTTATAGCGAGTTAAAGTTTGCATATAATTGTTGTTATGTTGCTTTTTCTTTTCTTAATTTCAGCATTTGCCTAAAAATATGTGAGGTATTTAGCGCTACCTATCGGCCAATAGCTTTGAAACTGTTATACTCATGAAAACTTTTTATAATTTTACAGCTAAAACTATGAATTGATATATTCAATATCAAAGTGATACTGCAATGATTCCTTACAGTTGAAAAAAGATTTCTAAACTATTGGTCGCAAAATTTTTTAATTTTTAAAAATTTAAACAAAAATTTAATAAGAAATTGGAAAGTGGTAATGAAACATTTTTGTTCAAGCATTTTTCTACTGGAAATCAAGAAATATTGTTACTCCTATATATTTAAAATAAATTTGGGTTTGAAATTATATATGCTAGCATTATATCGTCGTTGTACGTGCAATACAGCGTGTATTGCAAAAAGGCCAAAATTAATTTCATTTCAATTTTTATTAGTTAAAAATCTATTCAGTAGCTTAAAATAAAATCTAGGTATGTTTGATTTTGGTATTTTAATGCCACGTACTAAATATTATTCTGACATAACTTTTCAAACTGCCCAAACACGTGCAGTTTTTTGTTTTTGGTCACGCCACACGGGCTTACTAGTACTAAATGTTATTCTGGCATAATTTTTCAAACTGCCGAAACACGTGAAGTTTTGTGTTTTTGGTTTTCTTCCCCAGAATCTGTTAGTCAAAATGTATGTTTGTTTTGGTTGCTGGACTGTTTTATTTTACTATTGAACCTTTAAAATATAATAAGGGTATTCAAAATGTGGTGTATTTAGTTCAGTATTCTGTATTTGTGGTAAGCATGGTTTCTGTGGTTAATTAAACAAACAAAATGTTTAATGCAACTAAAGACTACCTTCCTTACCACAAATTCAACACTGGAAATTGTTGTAAAATATATTTGTGGTTATTGCTTGTCAAGCAGATGATTCTCAATCAAAAACAATAAAGAAAATAATTAAGTGCGTGCTGTAAGTAAAACTATTGAAAAGAAAAACGTTTATATTCAGCATTTTCTATGATTTCTTTAAAAAGTTTTTGTTAATTTTATTAAGCAAAATCAGCTGATTGTAAATAATTTAAAAAAAGGTACGTTCGGTATCTTAATCAAAGGTAGTGGAATGCAAACCATTATTTTTAATAAAGAATGCATTGTAAACAGTGATTTGATCTAATCTTTCTTCTATTTTTGCCTTTCATTACGAGCTTAGAATGATACAACCCAAAAATTCTTTGCTTCTAGCAAAGACATGGTCAAAACGTCTTAAGTCATATACATATGGGCATTTCCAAACTGGCGTTACGGAGGATTTGTACGAAGAAATATTAATAAAATTAATAAAAATGTCTAATTTTTAAAAAGGCTTTTTGATATTTGCTTAGTAATTAAGTAGCACTGTATAAAGTAAAAAGAATGACAATAATTGACCCTTAGGATTTTATGATAAAAGCAAAAATATGTGCTTGCGTTTCGTTACAAAAAACGGAAGTGATTTTTTACTTTGATTACAAAGCTCTTCGAATTGAGCAAGCCTTTTTGTGTATAATTTTTTTATAAGGGTTTAAAATTACATAAGTTTTTTTCTAAATGATCAAATTTTAAAATCTTCTGTTTTTTATTAGGCTTTTTGATCTGGCGTTACGTTACGGAAATTTCCGTTGTAGTTCAGTTCCGTTGATCTGGCGTAACGTAACAGAAATTTCCGTTTTAGTTCAATTGGGTAGTAAAGTAATAAGGTAAAATAAAGTAAAAAGAATGACATTAATCGACCCTTAGGATTTAATGATAAAAGCAAAATTATGTGCTTGCATTTCGTTACAAAAAACGGAAGTGATTTTTTACTTTGATTACAAAACTCTCCGAATTGAGCAAGCCTTTTTGTATACAATTTTTTTATAAGGGTTAAAATAACATAAGTTTTTTTCTAAATGATAAAATATTAAAATGTTCTGTTTTTTTTGGATTTTTGATCTGGCGTTACGTTACGGAAATTTCCGTTGTAGTTCAGTTCCATTGATCTGGCATTACGTTACGGAAATTTCCGTTTTAGTTCAATTGGGTAGTTAAGTAATTAGGTAGTTAAATAATTATGTAATTTAGGAATTAAAAACACAATTTAATATATTGTCCTTTCCTTGCCTCAACTACTTTTTCATTATTTTTAGCCAATGCCTTCCATTTTTACTTAAAGAAAAGAGTTTACGAAACATTTACGGAAAAGAAAAACTACATTTGTGAAACAGTGTAGACAATTGTACTATCACGGTTATTGAATTTGTGTAGGAATTGTTAAAATTAATAAAATTATGTTGACTTTATATGATTTAAATACAAATTCTCAATGTTTGACAGTCTTAATCATACTTGATTTTAAATACAATTGCAATCAGATCAGCTAGTGATTTTTTCCTTTTCATATTGAAAAAACTTTGTTGTTGTTGTTGTTTCTTTGGAAAGATTCGTTGGAACAAATTAATTGTTCTAACTTTGACCTTTAGCTCAATAAACGATTTTAAACTATCAAACAACTAGAATTTGTATTTAAAATCAAGTATGATTAAAACTATCAAACATTTAGAATTTGTATTTAAATCATATAAAGTCAACATAATAAATATAGAGGTCATTTAGGAAAAAACTTTAATTAATAAAATTAAAATGTTTCTCTTAGATAATATCATCAAATAATGAGTTTGTCAGAAGTTTTAATGTAGACTTTTCTGTGGAAGTGCCCTTATATTGCTGCGTCATTAAAAAAAAAACAAGGATTTTGTGCTCAGAGTGGAATAATGAGCTGGATAACTAGTATTTTTTTAGTGAAAGTGTGAGTGAACTTAGAATAAAAACGCAGGCATCTAAGCATAAAATAGACTTGCCTTGTAGTATTACTAAAATGATCAGAACACGTTAGTTTTGAATTTGCAAAGAAACCTAAATTTGGAAATTATTGACTTTTTTCCGCCTCTCCCACTGTGCGGTGCTAAAAAAGTTTCACTCCAAAAGTCAGTGTAAAAACTTTAACTATGATATTTAAAAATAAGACAAATGCAGCATTTAAAGGAATATTGTTGTCAATAAAATTGTTGTAAATTTTGCATGAAATAATCCCATATCCTTACTTTGAATATCGTAGTACTAAAACATTTATTGTGTTAATAAAACCCTCCTGGCTACTGCCATGATATGTTTTAAGACAAAAAATTGACATATTTAAAACATACTTTCAACTATTAACTACAACTTAACTGTTAAACTTTTTAAACTATGTAACATATTTTGTCATCCTGTCATATTTTGTTTTTATAACACTAATAATATGACAGTATGAAATATTTTCATGAGCAAAACTTTGAACTTATCACTTGCACTGCTACCCCTCCCACGTAAAAAATAATATGTTTCAAATATCTTACAATTGTGTATATCATAATTTATTTAATTTTTATTTGCTAAAAATGTTATTCAATTTCCTATTTCTTAAACTTTTATTTATTATCTTCTCTTTGCAGCAGTCCACAAGCGATACCAGTTCCAGTTCACGTGACAGCAACAACAAAGGCGCAAAATTTTTGTTGCGTAAAAATAAATCGAAGTCAAAGAAAAATACCAGAACGCCAATAGGTAGGTAGCAGTGTCCCTGCATATCCTGTCAAGTATGCATTGTTTCCATTTCCGTTTTTTTATCTCTGTGGCTGGTGTTTTTTCATTCATTGAGCTTACAACATTCTGTTATCTGCCAACTTTTAAGTTGTTCGCCAACTTTAATTGCCAACAGTTTGTTTTGAAGAACTTTTTGCTGCAATTAATTCCATGCAGTTCCTTGCATTATCCTTTTGGCAAATACACCAGCCTTACATGTTCTCACTCTGTTTTTTTAATGTCTCTATTTTAATTAACTATATTTTTTTTTATTACATATTTTCCTTCACAGACGAACAGCAGTCAGACAATGAAAAAACTACACCAAAACAGCAAACAATCAAATGTGTTGTTGTTGGTGATGGCGCGGTTGGAAAGACGAATTTGATTTTATCCTATTTGGAAAATCGTTTCATACCGGAGCACGTACCAACAGCGTCGGACATCTACAATGGTGAGTTTGTGGCTAGAGAGAGAGGGATGTGTTTAAGTGTGTGTGTGAGTGTATAGTTTGACTGCTAGTATATTTGCTGCAATGTGTTTGGTTGCCTGTGTGTTCATTTGACTATGCAATTGTTGTTCATATCCTGTGTTGGCTCCACGAGCAGTTGCGGTCTTTGTTCTTTTTTTTTTTAGACTGTGTAAACTTTATACATTTTTAATGTATTAATTTTGCATACACCCACCAAAAGCTATATTTTTCAATTTATAACAATTTTCTGACGTCCTCTCCTTGAGTAATAATTTTTTTTGTTCTTTCTTTGTTTACCTAATATCCTGTGCAATCTTTAGAGCCTACACAATATTAAGTACCTCCTTATTTTTCCATGAATTTTACTATATAGTTTTTGATAAACTCGTGGTAGTCGTGCTCGACGTGTTTTAACGGTACACTGAAAAATTAAAGTAATAAAATAAGTTTTTAAAAATATATTAGGAAAGTCTAATTTTTTAATTAAGTTTAGGATGTTTTTTACTAAAATTCATGATTTGATTTCAAACCAGGTCTGTGTCGTAAAACTAATTTCTTTTGCCGGAAGTTTTTCAATGACTGAACAGCTCTTATTTTCTGCCACTTCTTTTTTTTAAGAAAAAAAAATAAATAATATTTTGTGTTTAGTCAGTAATTGTTTGTATTGTGGAATTCACTATCTAAAGCACTTTGCACGTGATTTTATCTAGTTGAACCAATCTCGGGGTTAAGGACCCAATTTTTTTAATTTTCGGACATAATTTTTAAAAATAAATGCTTTTTTGGAGGAAGTGATTAGAAAAACCTAGTAAGCTTAATGCGGGAAATTCGAACTCTATATGAAAAGAAAAATTTCAGGGCTTTTCATACTTTAATGCTTGACAAAGTTAAGGTGTCAAGCATTAAAGTATGAAAAGCCCTGAAATTTTTCTTTTCATATAGAGTTCGAATTTCCCGCATTAAGCTTACTAGGTTTTTCTAATCACTTCCTCCAAAAAAGCATTTATTTTTAAAAATTATGTCCGAAAATTAAAAAAATTGGGTCCTTAACCCCGAGATTGGTTCAACTAGATAAAATCACGTGCAAATTGTCGGCCTTTGTAGTCTAGTGGTGAGTGTGCTAGACTATTAACCCAAAGGTCCCTGGTTCGAATCCGGGTGTGGGCATGGTTCTTTTCACATTCTTTGTTCTTTCCTACATTTTAGAATTATGGACTAAGGGCTGGAAATGCTTGCTGAGGTTAAGGCATAAAACTAGCCTCGATCAAAAGCAATTCATATTGTCTTTCACGGTTGTTTTCGCCTAATCAAATAATTCACGTATGGTTCCAATCAATTCCTCTAAATAAACTATCCCTTTCTTTTCAGGTCAAAGACCAATCCTTGTTTGTATAAGGCGCATGCCTTGGTTCTTTGATCTTTAAAAAAAAAATAGATGAAATTAATTCGATTGAAAACGAAAAAGGTAATTTTTAAAAATTCATAACTGTTTAAAGATGTCCTTTTGGAATTAAATTAATTTTAATAAATCAAAATTATATATAATTCTTACATAAAAAGACAAAAAAACGAGCAGTAGTTTGATAATTTTTGATATTTTTCGACAAAAATGCGTTTTATTTCCCAACAAAGTCTCTTTTTAGATCAATAAATTTTTTGTCCTGCGTTTTTTCAATATTTGTACACCTTTCAAATAATAGATTTCATCAAGGTCCTCAAATATGCGTTTGTTTTACCCTCGAGTGGGCAACTGGACCTAATTAGGCCCATTTTGAGTTTAAAAATGTTTATCTTTAATATTTTTTGACACATCGATCTGAGACTACATGACTTCTTGCGGTAATGCTTAATGAGCAAAAGACCAAAAATTAAGTAGATCGGATTTAGTTCGTTTAAGAAATTTTTATCAACACTTACCTCCTGAACCTAAGTAAGCTCAGACCACCCCAGAGACCTCCCCCAAAGTTTTCGCGCTTGCAAGAGATTATTTCGGGACTTGTTTTTGCATGTGATGCATTATAGCAGGCGTTGTGTTGCGTGCTTACCATGTCAACAACGATTATTGTGTAATATTCTGTTTTGTCTTTAGTATTATGCTTGTTTTTCCCTATGTCATTTTTATGGCGACACAAAAGTTAATCACCTGAAATATCACCTTGATAATATCTATTAGTGAATACCAAGCATTTTTGTTTGTGATCTCAAAGTTTTCAGTGCACAAGTTGTCTATAGGTTTTGAATTTTTTTATTTATTGTGTTGGGAAAATGGTGGGGAAAATGATAGAGAAACTAAAAATGCTAACCATACCTGCCAATACCATACCTGCCTTTGCAAAAAAAAAAAAACATGCCAAATCTCCCGTTTTCTATTTTTTCAGGCTCGGAAACAGTCAAAAGGGGTTAAATCATAAGAATATTTTCGATGTGGAGCAGTTTGTAGTCCAATTTATGGATTTTTGCCATGACATTTGTGCCAGTGCGTTTTCATGATGGAAGAGTGGTCGTTTTTGCTTTGGATCAATGCCAAATCTGTCCAAAAGCTATGAATTATATTTGCCGATGATGGTTTAACACTTTTGAAGGTTCAAGTTCACAAGGAGAAGTCCACTGCTTTGAGTATTTCGTGATCCCTGGTGAATTGTGATGTATCCATGTTTCTTGTACGGTTACGAAACGGTGCAAAAACTCCTTCCGTGTTGCAGTTGAACTTAGCCAAACACTCCTTGAGGTAGTTCACGGCTCCGCTTGTAGTCGAGTGTGAGTAAAGTGAAGGTGAGTGCGGCACACATCTAGCTTTTTCATGTCGAAATATTGATGTACTCTCTCAGTTGAGATGCTTACAGCCTCAGCCACCTCACGCACTTTCATTTTCCTATCGTCCAATATTGTTCCATGGATTTTATCTACGATTTCTGCCATGATCGATTTCACTTTTGAGCCACCTGAACGTACAGCGTCACTTGTGCTGGTAATGACCACAATGAAATTCTGCGGAGTATTTATTAAAGATTTCCTTGATCTTAGTGATAGTTTTTTACGCAAAAAATTAATGAGTACTAGACCAGCTTTAAGAAACGAAAATTGGATTGTAATCCAACTGTTTTCCTTTTATTTAAAAAAAAAAACAAAAATTGAAGTGCTGACGACCAAATTTCCGAAGCAAAACCGTTTGAATTTCAGAACTAGGTTGCATAGAAAAGCATTTTTGAAGATCAGAATGCAGAGCACCAACAGTCGGAATAAAATCCATTTTCAACCAGAATCGGATTCTGTGACAGGGCTGACTGACTTTTTATTCAAATATGATATTCAATGAAATATTAGTCTTAAGTAAGTGGACAATCTTCATCATGGATTGTCATTATTTCCATCATTCTAATTTTTTTTTTTTTGTAATTTCTATGAGTAAAGATATTGTTCTGTTTTGAATGTTTTTGACGTGAAAACTTCTTTAGGCGCGTTGAACGATTTTGGTAGAGGGTAAATCATTGGTTTGCATCATCGTATTTTTCCAAGGAAATCGTCCACAATCGGCCACAATCTCACAAAGAAATCACTTGGAAACTCCTAAAGTTAATGCATATAATCTGTTTGTTAGTATTAAAATACTTAAGTTAGGTTGCAATAAGATATTTGCAACCAAAACTTATTATTAGTTCGGTTTATATTGGTTTATAAATGCCTTTAAAGTTTGGCAATTTCTTCAGTTGTTGTATTTGTCAACATTTTTGAAAAATTTGCTTTTACTCAAACAGCTGCTATTCATGGTGAGATTTAAAAATAGATTGATCTTCTCCTCTTTCTGCTTTTTTCTGCTGGAACTTCGTTTGCAAACAAGAAAAACAATGTATGGATTGAGTGTTTTAACATTTTAATCTTTAAGTTGTGATAAAGGAATATGTTGAACATTCAAATAATTACATGCATGCTATTATTTTATTACATATCGTCAAACAAATTTTGACAATTTTCATACTTGTTGTATTTGTCAGTGGCTTTTTATTTTCACCACTGAGGCATTTTATATTCAGAGTTGTCAGCTATGGCTGTGTGCCAATCGGAAAGTTTTCAGTCGTGGTAGGATATAAAATATCAAGTTGAATAAAATTTGTGTGTGTTGTAATAAATTTGTCTTTTTTGCTGTGTCAAATGGACGATGAAATTTTGACAGTTACAAATTTTGACGTTTCACATTTCGGTCGTGTTTTAGCGCAAATATTTAATTTTATTTGCATTTTATCAATTTGCGACATATTTAATTCGAGATTTTTATTGTACTTGCAACATATTTCGTAAACTTGTAATATTGTAAACTTAAAAAACTTAAAAAATAACAAATTAATGAAAAAAATGAACGAAAGTGCTTGAGTTTGTGTCTGCCTGTGTGTAGGCCAACGGTTTTCAACATCAGCAAGTGCAGCAAAGTTAAATTGGCTTTCTTTGCTGGCGAGCGTCCTCCAAGTGCCATCACCAGCAAGTGCAGTGCAAAATTTGTTGCTAGCCAATATCCTCTAAGTGCCATCACCAGTAGCACAAGCAAGTGCTAAGTGCTTGCTAGCAGGCAAACAGAAAATATAGCATGCAAAGTGCTGTATATTTTACGCCGTCAATTCGGTTCATCCCCTCTAACCCTGCTAAGTATTATTAAATCTATTTAATCTAAATTTGCTAAGTAGTTATTGTTGTACAGTAAGCTTTAATTTTTTGTGGATGCTTATTTGTAGCTACAGTCAGCATATGACATCGAACTAATTTAGAAAACAGTTTATACATATTTATATATATATGTATATATATATACATATAAATATTAACATATATATAGTTCATATATATGAACAATTTAGCTCATTGAGGAAATTTAAAGAATATTTATGTATATTAATATAATAACAATTACGTATTAAACCTGCGAAATAATTAATATTTTCAGTAGTAATTGAATAACTAAAGTCTGCTAATCCTAAGCATTCTATTTTTTAAAACTGTTAAGCTTTAATTTCTTATATGAATTATATATAATTTATAAGCTATAGATATTTCTTAATTTTAGAATATCCTATTTTTAATACACAACGCAATATAGATATGTGAGCATGTATATTTTTTTATGTTATGATATAAATAGATATAAATGAGCTTTAATTTTTTATATTAATTCAATAATGAAATAATTTAAATAAATTACTTTAATTATATGTATTTTTGATATGGTAGCACTTTTCCTTAAAATAAATAGTTTCAGTAATATATAAAAAATTTTATAAATTTTTCATATGCCGACTGTAGCTACACGATTAGAATTCACAACGTCTACAAAAAATTTCCGGCTAACTGCGCCAACAACAATTACCAAGGAAATCTTCAAACAAGGACGCACAGGGCAAACAAGGGCTGCAGTATGAGCTTTCGCACATCCTACATGTCCGTCCGACCTGTCAAATCCATCCTACATGTAGGATAGTCCGAAACCCCCTATTAGCATGAAAATTCTTATAAAGCAGTAAAGCTGTCCGTAGCAGGACAACGTCTTCCAGGGAATACTAAAATTTATATATAGGTTTTCGCTTCGGTCGGCAGTTCTCTCACTGCTATACTTTTTTTATTTCATTATTATTATTATTTCTACGTTACACAATATGTTCGCATCTCTTTTTTTTTAAGAGTTATGATCTTTTTCAGTGATATATTTTTCTCCGTGTTCATATCTCAGCTGTTGAAAAGCCAAAACTCCTGTGTAAGAAAATTCATTTTTCATTTTTGACTTGCGGCATTGAAACTCAGCATCAAAAATTGAACTGAAACTGCAGCTGATTGAATTATGGTGTAAAGAAAGATGCTTGATTCTGGCTGCACAGTATTAATGCATGAATGTGTTGGCTACACTCACACTCATATTTCTTTGTGTGTGTGAATACGTGTTTGTAAGGAGAAAAGATGTGGTCGTTGAAAAATATACTTTAGTTTATTTTTTTTTTCTAGTGTGCAGCAGGAGTAAGCTAAGAAAATCTGCTTTGAAAAAATTTTCATTTGAATTTAGCATACTTTTTGTAAGTGAAAAAAATGGATCATTGTATTTTTAAATTGTGGATAAAATGGAATAATATTTTTTTTTAGGGTGAATACAGATTTTATTTTTACTTAAAAATGTTTTTTTTTTATGATTTTCAAGCAAAAATGTTGTACAAAGTTAAAGATTTGCTCGTATTATCCTGACAATATCTTTTATATGCACTTTTAAAATAAATACCAATTATTATACGAAAATAAAAAATAGAAATAAAAACACTTTCATCACCATCAAGATAAATTCTCAAAAATTTTCGAAAAATATGCTTTATTTTCTTACACAGTAATGGTTTATTCCTAACTATGTTTTGTCCTTAAAAAAAGAAAGAAAGAAATCTTTTGAAGACAAATCCCTCACAAAGATCTCCAAAAATGTTCTCAAAAAAAAAAAAAATAAATGATTTACTTTCTTTCACTGAAGCCAAAAGCCAGCATTTAAGCACTCTTCTTTATTGCTTTGCTTTAGCATTTTCGTTTATGGCGCTTTTTTACCTCATGCATTGTCCTTTATGCTAACTATGGTATTTTTCTCCTATATTCTTTTCTATCACTCTACTTTATTCAAAGATTCGTATTTTGCTGACACACATGCTTCAGTTGAATGTAAATCAAATCAAAGAAAGCTTTAAGCTGCGCACAATTTAACAACAATGAGAATAAAAGCGAAAAGGATTCTTTACTCTGAGGACATGCTCTGCGTGTGTGATAACGACAATATAAATTATTTCGTTTTCACTTCAAGTCAAGATATTGTTGTCGTTGTTGTTGTTGTTGTTTTTGATACATCAGCCTGACTTTTGCTTTGTGTACTTTTGGCATTTTATTGCTTTCTGCATCACTTACTCCATTTACTTGTTCGCACACTTACACTCATACAATGCCATTCACATACAATGCTTATGCATTCACTCACTTACATACATAATCATTGCAATTAAAATCTTTTTTTTACGCCATTTCTTTTATTCAGTTTTTCTTCTTTCAAGTTGCTTACATTTATCTGATTTACTCATTCTCGTTTCTTTTTACTTTGTTGCCATCTCTTTATGTACATTGCTAAGTTGCATTTTTTTATTGCTGTAGCACTCACACAATTGCACACACAGACTCAAAAATAAACTCATACACCCACACGCTTAATTCGGTTGCACTTGTATTGAATTAAGCAAACGACATTCAATCAACTATTAGCAACAACCTCAATGAAAAGCGTTGGGTTTTTAGTTGATGTAGTTCTTTCTTTCATCAACCGTGCTTGTCGCCTTGCCCTCTTCCTCCCCAGCTCTTTTATTTTCCCAGTGAAATCTTAATTACTTGACTGTGCTAAATGTTAAATGTGTGTGTTATTGATTTAAGCGCTTTTCCCTTGAGTGTTTTAACACGCATGCATGTTTATACATGTATGTGACTATGTACGTTAGTATGTGTGTTTGAGTTGCATTTCTATTTATTCACTTGTGTATCGTGTGCTGCTCTTTTTCTACTCTGATTTGGACTAAAAAGCTTAATTGAGGTTATAAGCCAAGATAACGTAGTAGACGTAGTTTTAGTCGTTGGCCAATTTAAAATTAATTGCTTGCTTTACATGCAATTAAATGTTACACATACGTCCTGTGACTCAACTGAAATGTTTTTTTCTGCATGTGTTTTCAAATATTTGTTTCCTCAAACAGAAAATATATCCAATAGAATAAATAAACAATCATATCAATTTTAAAAGTTTTTCTTCGGATTTTTTCCCCGAATTTAAAATAAAATGTTATTGAAAAATTTGTGAATAGCGCACTGCTTAATGCATGCTTGAATTAATTCTCTAGATATTCTTATATTAAACAACTTCCTCAGATTTTTCTTTTGTCTACTTGTTCCCTCTTAGGTTAAGAATTTTCTACGGGTAAACACAAAACTTTTCAATCTTAAAACAATTTAAATGACTAAAGATTCCATTACTTTTTAATGAAATTTCAGTAAGATTATTAAATTTCTTTAACAACAGATTATTTTTAGTGAAATTATTATAATCTTGCGCAGCTTGCACATTATTTTATTCCTTTCGGTTTTTTCCGTGAAATTTTAAGTATGTCAACTGACTTTAAGTCAAAAGTTTTTTGTTATATTTCAAATTTCATTTACTTAGTAATATGTTTGCAAATAATTAAAATATGATAACAACACGTTATTGTAAAACTCCATTTGTATCAAATTCTTTTCTTAAAAAACCTTTTTTAATTGATAAATATTTCTTTTATGTATTTATATTACTTTTAGTTTCTTGTATGTATTATCTTACAAACACATACATATCTGCACAAAAATTATACCCAAAATTGATTTTTTTGGCTCTAAGGCTAATTTTACAAACACATAAGATCATGGAATAAAACTTTGTAAATTGCTTAACTTAATTTTTACCTCTTCAAGATATTAATTGTGTTAAAAACACTTAAGTACTTGTAATAAAAATAAGGCTTAAAAATGGTCAAGTTTTTTGTTACTAAAGCTTAATACATATTTTTGAAAATTTTAAAAACATGTAGTTTTACCTTTAAAAATTAAATTAGGACCTTAGTACCCAAAATCATCGAAATGTCTCATTTAAAACCAACAACAACACAAGTTATTTTTAAATTAGAAATTGATCTATTTCAAATGTTAAAGGTCACATTAAACAAAGTTCTTTAAAACTGCGATAGAAACTCATGTTTGGTGTTTGTAAAATTTATTGTAATCAATTATTAATCGGAACTTAAATTAAGAAATAAATAGGATACTGATATGGTTATTATTGCGAGTTTTATTAGAGGATATATCGAGGATTATTAAAATTAAAAACTTGTTCCGTATCAAAAACACATATTATTCCAGTTTCGAAATATTTTCAGGAAAAATGAATTTTCGATATCGCCGCATAAAATTGGCACACTTAATTCGAAATTCATAAGGTTTAACTTATAAAGATCACAAAAATGTCTATCGCAAAAATATCTGGCATTAATCATTAAAACATCTATAGCTTCTTAAGGTATGAGAGAAAATCCTTAGAGCAATACTTGATAAGGTTATTTAAGTCATTAGATTAGTTTTTGTGGAATTTTTAGAGATTTTGTGTGATAAGGTCGATTAAGTATAATAGAATAAAGTCACGGTTTTTTTGCAAATTGACTCAATTTCGAACGTGATCGTAATTTTTAATTATAAACTTATACATCAAGTTATGCATTTGAAAATTTATATAAAGATAGAGTTAGAGAAAGACCAGCAAATACTCATTTTGATAGAGTACTGCTGATTTCAAACGTGGAGCTATTTTTAATATCCATCCTCGATAGGACACCTGATAATATATAAGAACTAGTTCACGATTTAATCTTTATGTAAGAATAGTCTCTGAAAAGCTTGATACCCACCCGATCAGACATTAATAATGCTTCCTTGAAAGAGCTTTTGAAACTTATACACTTTTGCCGAAGTTTTACTCCTTTTTCACAAAAGTAAAGCTCGGTGACAATGTCCTAGGCGATTCCCCCCACACCATCACAAAAGTCGAATGGTGGCTTCGTTAAAATATCGGAAAAAGTGAAGATGTTTGTTGTAGTGATACAGCATACACTCTATCGTTTTGTTTGTTGAACGATTCTTCTATGGTGAAAATTTTCTCGTCAGTTATCAAAATTCATCTATGAGCAATTTTCCCAAAAAAAAAAAAAATAAAAAAATAAATAAGCAACTGTATGATTCGAAATGTTAAAATTATGTGTGTTGTGTTATTTTTTTTTTAAAGAAAATTTATAAATAAACTATTGCGTATTTTTCAAAAATAGTATGTCATGGAGAAAATAATATTTAGCACTTTTTTTTTGGCAATTAGAGAGCTGACTGAAGCAGCCCTGGAAGCGAAAAACAAAGAGTACTTTTACCAGAAAAAACAACAGGGAACAACAAATCTCTAATCTTATTACTATGCTCATGATTTAATCTTATGTAGTCATCACTTCTGTTCGAAGTATTGAAAAAAAGTTATTTACTGATCAGGAATAAATGTATGCTGCTTGAAATATAAGTCCTGTTAAAATAATAAATCTTAGTATGTTATTTTTTAGTAATTATTTTCAGTATTTTTAATTAAAAGGATTCAGATTAATGTATGCACGGATTATATAATCAAGTTTTTACATATTTTGTTTTTGTTAAATTTGAAATAAACATTTATTGAATTTCTTTAAAAAATTGTAAAATTTCTTATTAATTTTTTTCCTTGATTTTAGGCTGCCCTACTAAGCCAATTTTTTAAAATGTTTTGTTTTTAGTTCAAGAGCTACATTGATTTTAAGTGTATTTATTTCATTTTTGGTAAAATTTTAAACTTATTTTGAGATTTATAAATATTTTGTTAGGTATAGCATTGTAAATGCATTGAGTATCAATTGGTTAAAAAAACTTATAAAATCATAGTAAATATTTAAAACTTGCAAATTGGTTAAAATTACTACACTCTTAATAAAATAATGCAAAATCTACAATACAAATTAAAGTTTTTCCGCTAAGTTTTGAGTACCACCCCTCCAGTGTGCTGTCGTGCTGATTTTGATATCCCGCGAAAAGATTCTGTGTTTGCGCAGCGGATAACGGCAAATTTAGTACTGCATGGTTTTGATTGCTTGAAGCGATCTCAGAGGGTGCGGATGGGTGGACTTCGAACGGTCGATTACATCACAAGTATTTTCGAAAAACTCTAACGTACGTTAGGTATAAAAAAATTGGTATGACTCCAAGCAGCTGCAGCATCCAGAAAATTTTTCTTTCCGCCAATTACAACACGGGTTTTTTGCGAGCTCCATTCAATGATAATAAAAAACTGATGGCCTCTTGAGGACGACTGTGTTCTGTTCGTGTATTAATACATTTGCTTACCTGTTACTTTGACCTTTTTTATTACTTTTATTCAGTTTAATTTCAACAATAATAAAATAATTATCCTTTCATCCAGAAATAGTATTTTAATTTAGTTGTGCAATCGTTATCGTATTTAAAACATTTTGTTTTTTATTTATAAGTCCATTTTTTCACAAAAAATAAAAATTAATTAATTTTTGAGAATTTTGGGAAATAACATGAAAATTGTTTTTTTTTCAAATAAAATATGAGGTCTGCTGGACTGAAAGTGATGCATCTTATAAATTATGAATCAAACTTTAAATGTCTGAATTTTTTTAATTATCTTTCAGAAACTATAAATTCATTGAAACCTTAGAAATACAACTTTTTAAGGAATAGGCCAAAGCGAGGCTGTAAATAAACTACTTTCTTAGCTGATATTGCTTTCAATGCAAGATCTTCCTCATATATGGATGGCTTGGACTATATTATTTTACTGTTGCTATATGCTGCTAATACAGAATAATGCATGGTGATTTATAAATTGTCTTCAAAATTAACAAACTTTCATTAGAAACATCTCCAAATTGAAAAATTAAATTTATCGTACATCGGAGCGTATGAGTGATATTATTTTAATTGAAGACCAATTAATTCAGATGTTTTAATTAAATTTGTTAACAAGGCTACATTTAACAATTATTTAATAACAATAGTGCATCATATACTTCCATTCATGTTTTTTTTTGACAAAATAATCCATTGTTTTACATTTTAATGCCAAGTATTAGGCATAGTAAAAAGATGCCAGTGAGTCCAGACCAAGCAGACAACGACGACATGTTGTGATTCCTAGCAGCAGCTTCACACATTACGTGTATTATGTAGATTTAGGCATGTCTATTGACGTAAATACACATTTTGCCAACCCACTCACACACACCAAAAAAACCAACCATTAGGGGGGCTACAGTACAAAAATGTTACAAAATTACAAAAAAGTCAAAATGAGGAGGGTCCGTTTACACGAAAAAAAAATATGCCTCTAGAATTATTTTTGTTTTATTCTATAATAGGGAAAATCTACACAAACATAATTTCATAAAATCTTCCCTCCCTAATATACATATATATGTATATAAACAAATACTAATGCAAAGAGCATTCATTTATTTGCAAGCATGAACTGATGCAGACTTGTTGACGTGTGAATTTCACTCGAAGGCATTCGAATACGTCAAACTAGAACGAAAACTAAGCAAAGATTAATGTATGTGTGTATATTTTTTTAGAGAATGTGTGTATAATGAATGGGCAGTAGATGTTGAAATTATCTAGTTGTAGCTTTAAATATGGAGTAAAAGCAAAACACGTGCTTAAACTGTATTGAACGTGTGTTGACAAAAAAAAATTAGATTTTTTTAAAAAACGTCTCGAAAAGTTTTTGTATTTTTATAAAAAAACGTTATTACAAAAATAGTTGTAAGCTTTAAAGGATTAAAAAAAATAACGTATGGTTGAAAAAGGTATTGTATCAGCCGCACGGCGCAGCTTTCTTGGGGTACCTCTCAAATACCGTTGGACAGCATTTTTGTCTATTTTGCCAATAAAAGTACAAATTCTTTTTTAATTCGTGGTATTTTTTAGCACTCCAGGGGTCTTGTATATCAGCGGACTAAGCTTTTCAAAATAAATCTTGAATTGCACGACATTCAGGCAAATTTGTTTGATTTCACACTTTTTATACATAGTTAACATTTTCCTTATTAAGGAAATCTTGGGTCTTTACGGCGTAATGCGATGATGCCTTGTAAGGCCAGAAGACATAATTGCCATCAGAGTGATGCTCGTTCTAAAAAGGAATACAAATTTTGCCCAAACATTCCTTCTGGTATACGCCATGGTTCATTGCAAGTCCACTTGATTTGAAGCAAAGGTTCGATATTCCTTTTTCGAATATTGCAATCTAGAGTATACCTTTGTTTGAAATATATCTTTAAACTTTAATTTGACATTACGTTAAGAATTGCGCTTACGTTAAGAAAGGTCATTTGAGTAAAATTAATCATCTTTAGGCACTTGAGGTTTAGTGAGCGGGAAATAACTTTAATCTTCCAAAACGTATGATTCTTGACATTTTACTTTGCGATTTTATTGAGAATATGTGAATATGTGATGTATATGGTATATTCTGGTTATCTGATTTTTTTTTTGACACTTTAATTTTTTTTAAATTTTTTGCAGATATAGCTTTAGTCGCAGGTATACGAATTGTTAAGTTAACGTTTGAGCCAAAATAGAGCCTTTAGAGTCATTATTGATGAAATCCTTTCACTTCTATGACTAATTTCCACTTCCATAGTCTTAAGAATTCTATATAAAGTAGCTTTTTGTACATCTTCGCTTTTAAAATTAGTCAATGTAAATATTTTGCCAAGCTTTTCATTAATTTTATACAATTGTAAAAAGCGCTCGCGAAGAAAATGTTGTAAACAAAAATAATTTTATACATTATATTTTGCTCCTACACGCACCTATTTTTTACACATTTCCATATCTAAAGAAAAATTGAGAGAAAACCAATGATGGAGTTTGAAAGATATACAACAACAAAAAGTTTTTGAAAGTATTTTGAAACTTTTTTAATTCTTATTTACTATTCTAAAGTAATATTCAATTTTTGGGCAGTGCACAACTATAGACGCACTTTAATATTTAACAAAAAAAAAAACACTAAATAAAGCACTTTAGCTTGAGGAAATTGAATTATTTATTCCCTTCTGCTGAATGAGATCAAATATCTTGTTTGGCATACTTTGAACCAACTTTGCACGAAAATTTGAATTAATTGACATCCATTCCTCCTCAATCAATCCAATTTTTAGGTCTCTAATACTGTCATATAGCTTATTTTCAGCGTACATTTCCCAAATCATTCTTTTCCAGACGTTTTCAATAAGATTTTGGTCTAGGAAACACGCAAAACATCAACATTATTCGCTTCAAAACAAATTATCTAAAATCAAAAATTGGTTAGCATTTTTAAAAGATATCTCATTGACAAAAACATACTTTTTTCCAATCAGTGTTCATGTTTGATCTGCCGAATTCGAGGCGGACTAATTTATGGCAAGGTAATAATTTTGGCATTGACTTTAATTTTTGCCGAACAATATGATTAAAATTTTTTAACACACGATTAACGGTCCATTTTGAGACATTTAACCTTATATCATTTGCTATTTGTCTTCAGCTTTTCATAGAGTTACTGGCTGCTTTTATTATACTGCGTTTATAACGCAAAGCAAGTTTTTTATTCTTTCACTTTTCTTATTTTTACCGTAACTACTTATATCTTTTAAAAAAATTGCGAACTAAGTGATCTGATTGCTTAAGTTTTCGAGAAATTTCGCGAATACTTAAACCTTCTTCTCTAAAAGCGAAAATTTTACTGTTGCAATATCAATTTTTACTAAAAACTGAAAGGAAAAAACAAATAAAACCTCGTGATTTTACTTTTATGTTTGCTTGCTTGCATATCTAGAATCTCTCTGTGGGATTTCTCTCTGTCCACAAAAGCATTTGAGATGTAATTGAAAATTTTTCAACGATTTTCAATGTTAATTCCATTAAATTTTAATAGTAAATAAAAATTGGCCGAAATTGCGGCAATCATGATGATAAACACACACAACTAAATCTCTGCATGACGGATTGGTATTTTTTGTACGACTTGTCCTACATGTATTTATATTGGAAAAAAAAAGACGTAGCATACTTTAGTGTGCCACAAATACTCCACACCAATTTTTCATATTATTTAATAAAGTTTTTTTTTCTTCTTCGTTTTCTTCCATTTCTCTTTTCTCGGTCCAACACCCAATAAAACACCATTTTAGCTGATGTCATGGTAAACGACAATCCTGTGCATTTGACCCTCTGTGATACCGCCGGACAGGATACACTCGATCCACTGCGTGAGCTCAGTTATCCGGACAGTGATGTGTTTCTTTTGTGCTTCTCGGTGGCGAAACCGGAAACTTTCCATGCCATCAAAACGAAGTGGGCGCCCAAGTTTACAAAAACCAGAGCAGCATTGATATTGGTCGGAACCCAGGCGGATATGCGAACAAATACGAATGTGCTGAATAAATTACAGGTGCGAAGCATTTGACATGTGCGGGGTAGACAAATAATGGGTGGCTGAGGCTGCCCCGTGTTTGAGATGGAGGAGCAAAATCTATGGGGAATTTTATTTGATTTTCATTTCGTTGCTAACCATTTAATTTTATTTAAATATTTATGAATTTCTTGATTTTACCTTTGATTGTTTTTGGTTTTTTTTTTTTGTTTTACTCATTTCTTTTCTGGTCTGTGGCATTTTCTTTGGCTGACTACACTACGCCTTGTGCTTCAATTCAACAATATCTATCTGTGTCTCGTTGACTGTCTATATGTTTGCTTGTGTATGTATCTTCAGCAGACTACTGGAGAGAAACCAATTTCATATGCCGATGCTTGGGATTTAGCAACAACAATTGGAGCAAAATATATTGAGACTTCGTCAGCAACACAGGTAAGTTTTTTAGTCGGAACAATAGATAGCCTGACAAACACCCAATAAAATATTCCTTTATTGAGCATTTTATATCATTCATTTTTTAATAAATCTGATTTATTTGTTTCATTCTTGTTGTCACTTTTTACATGGTGTTCTTGATCAGATTTAAAAAGATTTAGATTTTTTTCATTTCTTTGAATTTATTATTTTATTGGAAATTATTAAAAACGTTAGCAGTTTTTTACCGTTTATAAATTCAAAAATGGTTTTTGTGAAAGAATCAAAGTCTAACTTGACCTTAGGATACACTCAGAAAAAACACCTTTTTTTTTGTGATACAATTTTTTTCTATTTTCTATAATTGCAATTTTTGTCTATTTCAAGTAAAATTTTCTTCAATAAGAATAAATTTTCACATATTTGAAGAAATATTTCTTCACGAGTGGGAAATGAAAATATTTCACGTCTCTCATAATGATAAGTATTTTTCTCGCACTAAAAACAAAAATTCTATTTCTAACTTTTAAGCAGAGCTGGGTATTTTGCGATTACACTTACAGTAATTGTAATCTTAAAAAATTAACGATTACGATTACTGTAATTGTAATGTAAGAAAAGTATTATTACGATTACTGTAATCGGTATACACGCAAATTACAATTACAAGTACTGTAATTTTAATAGAAAAATTTATTGATTACAATTACAGTAATCGTAATCAATGAAAATGCCAATTAAAATTACTGTAATCGTAATCATGTTTTTTGTAATTTAATTACTTACTATGTAAGTTATATCACAAATAATGGCGTTTAAAAAAAAACTGCTTATGTGAAAGTCATGTAATTTAAATGTCTTATTTTTCTCTTTACTAAAAAGCAAATATATTGCAATTTTATTCCGAAACTATTTTATTTTGAATTGAAGTCTGCATCCAAACTTAAAAAAGCAAGCTTTAGAAATCTTGCAAAAATACCAAACAGATACAAGTCATATTCATGCTGGCTCATTGGCTTGGCTAGGGCAGAAAGTTGAAAAGCTTGAAACGATCAGCAAAAGCTTATAAGGTCGCAAGTATCCAATGAATTGAATTTAAAGCAAGTATCCAAAAAATTCAATGAGCTTGTGTAGAGAAAGCTTAAGCGTAATAGTACTTTTAAGGATTCTGTGGACTCCGTGGTTGAAAGTTTTAGGGGGTAGCTGATTTCGGAATTGATGTCCAAATTTAAACTTCAAGATGGCGGATAGGGTTGCCACCTAGATTTTTTTTGTATTTTTGCGGATTCTCGTTGTTTTGATATTCTGATAACGGATTTGATTTCGAATCTAATGTCACGTCTTTAAAATTTAAAAAGGAGGTTGGGGCTGCCACCTAAATTTTTACGACTATATTGCCACCTAATAAAATGCATTTTTAAGAGTTCTAAACATTATTTAACAGTGTTAGGGGGTCGCTAATTTCAAATCTAAACTCAGACTTTTAAAATTCAATATAGTGGATAGGGCTGACACCTAATATTATTTATTTTAATGAATTCGGTGCTGGCGCGAGTATTAGGTACAAATAACTCGATGAATCTGAATCCGTTGTCAAAATGATGTAATTTTTGTATAATAGGGCTGCCACCGAATAACATGTATTTTTAAGAGTTTTAAGCATAATTTAGCAATTTTATGGGTTTCGAATCTGAAGACAGAATATTAAAAATTGATATGGTGAATTGGTGGCAACCCTATTATAAAAATTACATCATTTTTAAATTCTGACAACGGATTCGGATTCAGCGACCCATTTTCACCTAGTGTTCGCGCCAGCACTAAATTTGTAATAATAAAAAATTAGGTGGCAACCCTATCCACCATATTGAATTGTAAAATTCTGACTTCAGATTCGAAATCAACGACCCCTTAACACTGTTGAATTATGTTTAAAACTCTTAAAAATACATTTTACTAGGTGGCAATACTGTAGTTAAAGCTTAGGTGGCAACCCCAACCTTCATCTTAAATTTTAAAACTCTGTCATAAGATTGGAAATCAACTCCGTTCTCAAAATTTCAAAATTATAAGACTTCGAAAAAATAATAATAAGCAAGCTTGAACTTGTATTTTAAGCAAGTTCTTGAAATAGACTTCAAGTAAGCTTGTGCAGTTTTCTGATATAAATCAAAACGAACTCAATAAAGTAATGTATAAATTGATACGAGAGAAAAACCAATTAATTCTTAAATATTTAAAATCAATAATTACCCAAAATAAGACTTATTTTTCGATTGAAAACTCAAAAAGAACGTGCCACCGCGGACGGCATCAAAAGAAAGAATTACAAGGAAAATTATTCCAGCAGGGCCCCACCATAAATAAAGATTCTAGAAAAGATCTTCTTTGTGAATTGCATCATGAAAAATCTGTCTTTTTCATGCAGTAATTGAATTACAAAAAGCATGATTACGATTACAGTAATCGTAATTATAATTCTGCTGCATTACACTTACTGTAATAGTAATAAAAAGCTTTTTTGATTACGACTACAGTAATTGTTTTTTTTTAATAATTGCGATTACAGTAATTGTAATTAAAAATATTTCGATTACGATTACAGTAATCGTAATCTTAATTTTTTTTATGATTACGATTATAATCTGTAATTGAAATTGTAATTTATACTTTCATAATTGATTACATCCCAGCTCTGCACTTAAGATATTTTTAACTAATATTTTTACAACCGAATCACAATACCTTATTAATGCTTTTATTTTGCGCAAAACAGCTAAAATAAATGTTGCACAAAAAGATATTTTTAATCGTAACTGGAGATTAATTTAATTTCTCTGTTTTCGAGAAAAATTTATACAATAAAGGAAACTGTGGAACCTGTTGTAAAGAAATATTTTTCTGTTAAAGAGAAGGTATTTTTATTGATGAGAAATTATTTTCCCCCTCCAGGAAAAACCGGAAGGCTTCCATCTAAAAGTGATAAGAAACATTCCCCACCGTATCTTTCGGAAGCTTAGTTATTTAAGGGAAGATTCGTATTTATGTTGTTTCCAAACCGCTTCTTTAAGAATGCATGTGGAATTTTTTTTTATGGTCAAGCAATGACAACAGAAAATAATATCATTGTTTCCTAGCCGTTTATTATAGAATTCGTTAGCCTAGTGGTAGCGCGCTTGACTGTCGCTCAGGGGTCCTGGGTTCTAATCCTGGCCGGGCATTTTCAGAACGAGGGAGTGAAATGTTTCCACATTAATTTTAAGAACAGGGCAGAGGACTGCTTCCAATTTACTTTTTAAGACAGTGGAAAGGAATGTTTCCACATTAATTTTTAACACTGCGGAGAGGAATGTTTCCCTTTCATGACATGCTATGTAAAAAAGAAATGGAGTGTCCAACAGAATTGAATGCATCCTACATTCCATGGAATGTTTTCTGCTTATATCCAGGAATGTTTTAATTTCTTAATGATAGCAAACAATATTAAAACCTAAACTTAAACTTTTTTTCAATTTCTTGCAACAATTTTATGTAAATAATAATAACTATAGTAATAAAACTTAAAAAAAAATAATAAATTTTCGCATATAAGGAAATATAACTTTATTATATTTGAAATCATTAAAATTTGTAGATAAGCTGCGAAATTTTTGATCCAATACAATTCCGCCAGCCAATATCTATTACATATCATTTCAAGTATCATATTTGCATCAATGAACACCGGAAATAACATCGTTAAGGAGCTTTGTGTATCCTAGTAGGAATGACACACTACAAACTCACACTCTAAAAACTGATTGAAAAATCACTACAATATATGTTGTGAGATTTCATGATTTTTATAGGCGATTTTTTAAAAAGATCACGCTATGCAGCGGGTTTTTTCAATTCGGTCCAAATTTCAGCGTTTGTTGTCGCTCAGATAAACCTAAAAACGCTCCAGTGATATTTTACGCTATTGTAGCGAGTGTAATGTTTCACCTAAAATAAAAATATTTGCTTTAACGTTATATGATTTCGAAGAGTTTATTTGAACAAGTGTCGAATTATATAAAACTTAAAGAGTAGGTTGGTTACAGCTTAATAACTCAAGACTTCTGAAGATGGAAAGAGTAGCGCCTTCCAACTAGTGTCTGTCTATTCCCCTGTGTGATAACTCTATACACGCGGTAAAAATCTTGGACTAAATTTTAAACTTTTTGGATTACATATAGGATAAAACCAAAAAAATATTTTTTCCTTATCCACAAAAAAGTTTAAAATTTTTTCATCCAAAAAATATTAGCTTTTCATCCGCAAAAAGTTAGAAAAAGCAATACTAATATCAATTTTAAAAAAAAAAAGAAATTACTCTGACCGTGTCATGATTTGAACACACGTTCTCTGATGTGCTGGTCTAACACCTTCTCCACTCGTTCAACTCAGGTGTTAACAAGGTTTCGCTTATTTTGCATAATTATGAAAGCAAGTAAGTTCCTTACAGAAAAGGGTTTGAGACCCAGCTAAATTCAGCTGAAGAAGGCATATAAAAAGTATATATTAGATTAAAATTCCTTTAAATCAAATTCCTTACTTGAGAGACTTCACGCATTTCTAACTTTTTTTTATAAGCAAAAACGAGATTGAAAGAGATAATCTTATGTGAGACTTTTTTAAAGAGAAGGCGAAAGCAATTATTGTACAATAGAATAAAATTTTTACGCATTTCTGTAATGAAATATTTTTAATTTGGCTCTCTGAAATAAAACCATATTAAATGAAGGAAATCTGTTGCCAGCAATAATTGCTGTACACTCGCTTGGACTTTTGTTAGGGCTTACATAAGATTATAAAAAATTAATAATTCCGCTCACAATTTGAGAGAGGTGCTTCACAAGCACGCACTACAAGCTCGCTCAGTAAAAATTCGAAGCTTTATTGAAGTTGAAAATTTTAAACTTAGATTCACAAGAAACTTTGAATATCGAATTAGAAACCTCAAAGAATTTAAAAAATGGAACATTTTCGCAGTAGATTTGTTAGAAGATATGTACTGGTTTAAAACGTGATTAATTTTTGATATTCATCCTGATCGTTGTAGTAACCAAATCAGTTTAAAAACGACGCTTATTGGCTTACTCAATATTGTATTATCATGTTCGCAAATTATTGTCATTTAATATGAAACATTTCAAAAGGTCATGTTCTTATCAGCCTTGAGGCGCATTTTCCAAAAAATTATTTCCATACAAATCTCAAAAAAATTCAAGTTGATTTTAATTCCTTAAGGAAATGTATGCTGCTGTAACATATTTTTTACACCTTGTACACAAGTGTAAACAGTTTTGCACACTCTAACCGTTACACTCCAAGATAAATTTACCAAGACGCTTGCCTTGGGACTTGGTATTTTTCTTAATATTAAAAACAAATTTACCCTTACAACAACAGCGCCAAGAATGTACCAAGAAATCCCCTGAGGACAACCACAAACGATGTGACAGCAGCGCCACCAAGTAGAGAAGGCGTCAAAATCCGCCAAGATTTGCTTTAAATGCGTGCTAAAGCTAAACAGAGAATGTAACAAAAATAAATAAATTTCAATCTCAACGATTTGCAAAGGTACTCAGCCACAAACACACACACACACACACACACACACACACACACACAGTTGCAGACACATTTGTACATGTTTCTATTGCTTTAGTATGAACATTCCACCAACAGGGTTGGTTTGTTTGCTTGCTGGTTGTTGTACAATGTACATTCAGTTTGCACTCTAAAATGCCGCATAACAATAATTGTTGTTGTAGTGCTGCTGATGCTCGTTATAGTCTGGAAGTTGGATTTAGTAGTATTTGTTGTTCGCTGTTCTAAGTCAAGTCAAGCCAAGCCATGCAATACCATGCCATGTTAATCCAAACAAGGTACTTATCCGCGGGATACTTGTTTGTTTGTCGCGTCGTCAAGCATTCGAATTTTCCGCCTAGCTGCTTGTGCAAGTAAATGTCTAAGCATTTGAAATCCTTGACGGATTTGGACAAGATTTTAAATTTGGTAAAAATTGCATTGAAATTCTCCTTGCAGTAAATAATTTTCTTGAGCGTAGAAATAAGCAAATATATTAATGCTTAAAAATTGTGAAATAATCTTAAATTAGATTAAAATATATAAAGTAAATAAAATATGAGTGATTCCCATTGAGCATAAAATTTTAACATTTTTTATGTGGTTTCTAAATTCCCATGGGAATTTTGTAATTGAAAAAAAAAACTATAAAAATACCACAGCAATTAAAAAGTACAACAAAAATATAAGAATTAATAATTACAAAGCTCCAGAATGATCTTACATCATATTTTATGTTTAATTTCACTTTTGTTAAGTAGATATTATAAAATTGCTTGCACAACTGCTAGTAACTGTATTAAGTTAAGTATATACTTATATCGTTCAAAATCACATATTTGATGTGGTTTTTTTTTTATATTTCTTACAATATTTCAAGTTTCAAGTTTCTCAGTTTTCGTAAATCATTGGTAAACCACACGGGGCCCGAAGTCATAGAGGCTTTTTGTTAAGCAAAATATCTAAGGAAGCAATTCATGAGCGTTGAATTATACGCATTAATGGCATTCAGATTCTGAGACAATAAAAATTTTATATATATATTCAATATAGAATACCAATATATGTTGGACAAACTTTTTTAGTTGGACAAAATAACGTAATTAGTTTTCTTAAAGTTGAATTCGATGAACGGTTGAATAGCATGGTTCAGCACAGATGGTTTAGAAAAATTTAGACTGATTTCTATAATCGTATGATGAGAATCCTCAAGAGTAACCAGATGATCGGACCTTGACATGCTAGCAATGTTGCATCCATCAGAAAATACCAGTTCGAGCAAACGGTTATTCTTGTTCAGATCACAGTTCAGTTAAAAAAAGGAATTGGCTTAAGAGCTTATTTAAAATACTATTACAAAGTGTAGCTATAAAAAAACATTTTTTATTAATTTTTTTACCTAGTATTAATCAAATATTTGATTCAAATTTGTTAAATAATGAAAAATTATTCATGAGGAAATACAAATTTTTTCTTTATAGCTGTTGTTAATTTTCTACAAGGCGTTGAAGTTAGCGTGTTTAAAAAATTGTTGCAATTAGTTTCTTGTCTCCAGCATTTGCAAAGCGTCTGAAAGTTAAAACTCAAAATGCATTCTTGAGTTAAGGGTTGTAGTTGAGCACACAACCTACGCATATAAAAAAGAAATAAAAAAATGGCATGTGTTGAAAAAAAATTTACAAAAAACCCCCTTTTCTTGCCGAAACTTTCAGCCATACAAAAAAAAGTATAAACGTTTTTTGGCTTTTTATAAATCTAGTATTTAACAGAGTCTATAAGGATTGCAATGAATTCATCGAAATCGATCAAGTAGAACTCCAGATATCTTAGAAGCCGATTCGAAAAAAACTTGTTTCGAGAAAAACGCGATTAAAGATTTAAAGGTTCTTAAATATTACCTGACATACGAATATAATAAATGTTATAATTTTTTCTATTTCAAATTTTTGTCTTAAAGTTTGTATACGTATTCTTTAAAGAACCATATCCTAACGAAAAAAAATTGATTTTTAATTTTTTACACACTGTAATAGTACCTTAAAAATTAATTATCACAATTAACTTTCAGACTAAGGTAAAAATCATAAAGGATTAGAGACGGAATAGAAGATTGATTAGAGAGAGACTCAAGGAACCGTACTTTACATGAAGACAACAAAATTCTATGTCTGCAGCTTCTCGGACATCTGTCTCTTGAGAGAAATGTGTTTATTTGACCACAAACAATACACTTTCATCGTTAGAGGAATCGCCAGGAATGGAGTTTCTATCTTTACGATATATGTTAAATTTGTTATTCAGAATTCTTAAATTTCATGTGTTGGGTTTTAGCTAAGTCTCACCTACAATTCTAGGTTATGATCTAGGAACATATTCATGTGCTAAAGTATATTCTGTCCAAAAGCATTGATCGATTACTTTATTGAACACATCATCAGGCAGAGATGTTTTAAAAAAAGAAGTGATGCGTTTATAAGAGAACTTGAATTTATAAACAGAAATATTTTTAATTAAAATATTTAAATTTAGGCTTATATAGAAAAGAAAGTCATCCTTAAAAGTATCAGCTGCAAAACGGGATTCAAATATTAATCTTGCAAGCAGAATTACTACAAGATTTTTGTGAACCAGCTGATTTGAGCTGCTTACTCATATTTGTAAAACAGATGCTGCGTAAAACAGATGATGTAAAAAGCTTGTCGAGAAATATGTTCTAATGCTGTTGTCTCTTCAATTAAAAATAATAATGTAATGATGCCAAATTTAAAATTTTTCTCTCTCTTCAACAGGACAAAGTCAAGGAAGTGTTTGATACCGCCATCTGGGAAGGCCTACGACCCACAGCACTGCCACCTACTCCACCACTTTGGAAGAAACTCTTCTGTATAGCATGAAAAATTTTTTCAACTTCAATTCAGTATGTGTCTCTCATTGAAATAGTAACAACTTCGACGATTCTTTGAACAGTGATAATTTTGTTTTCACTCGGAGCTTAGATTAAGCAAAGTCCAGCTAATTAGACTGATATTTTTTTTATCCTCTCAGCAAATTGTTGAGGATTATTGTTAAATTTAATTAAAAACTTAGTTAAGTTCTTGTTTCAATAAATATCTTAAATTCATTTAACTTAAAATTGTTTATTAATGTTAAGTCAATTTATTAAGTTTAGTTTTTATGCCTCAATTAAGTTCATATACATTTTTATTAGCACATAATTTGTTTTTGTTTAAAAAATTTTTATTAATTTTGTCAAAATTTACACATTCCACAGTTTGATCTTAAATTTATTTTATTACAAAAGAATGCCTTTTTTTAGTATAGCTATAACTTTACATTCATTTATACTTAAGTATATTACTATTTTTATTTAATATAATTTCTATAAACCGACAAAAAATATATGATATCTTATAATGTCAAACTTAATTATGTGTTTGTTTTTAATAAAAACAAACAAATTTTTTAAAATGCATCAATGAAAAAATTTTTGATTTGTTTGTTTTTGTTTAAAAAAATTTTAAGCATATTTAAGAATAAATACTCAATATTATATTGATGAGTATATACTTTATCCTAGGAAGCTGATAATCTTTTTCTATTGAACAATAGGGTGCAACGAAAGAAACCGATTCAGTTTGACCAGCGATAAAAACTTGCGAATAGATGAAAAAAATTTTGGATAATTGTTTTTGAACCCATACCCTTTCGATCACATTTATTGCTGCTATAAATGATATTGCTTTTCAACCAAAATTTTGAACTCCAAGTTCAATAACACATATAAAAATTACCTCATCAATGGTACTTTTTTGATTGATATTATTTTAAACTTCGTAAATTCTAGGCCGAAAGGTCAGTGATAGATACATCAAGACCTGCAAGAATTAACAAAACTATTCACAATATCTTTATACATTGCAATGACGTTACTACAATATAATAAATACTATGCCGCAAAAATAGCAAAATATAGATTTTTTGCATTTACGCGTCACGGAGGTTGGCTGGTATGGGTTAAAAAAATATCCAGAATTTTAACAATAAAACACATAAACACAAAATTTACTCAACTGTTGCGCAACCGTTGAGTATATACTTGATGAATGCGACTGATCAGTTTCTGATTCCGCGATTTATTTTTCAACTAAATTTAGTCAACGTGTTGAGCTTTAAAATTAGAAAGTTTGACAGTTGAAAAAATTTTATTGATGATTATTTTATTGAATTTATTGATTACATTTTATTTGTGAAACCACTGCATTGACATAAAATGAAACATACCGTTCAGCAGGCACAAAAAGTAGCGGAAACTAATACTGATTACTTTCTCAACATGTTGGGTAAATTTTGTGTTTTGTGAATGCAGCCATTCATTCGCAAATTTTAATCACCAAGGAACTTTTATCAGGATAAAAATTGCGAGAGTGTTATTCCCTATTGAACAACCTTAAAAAAGCCAAAAAAAAGTGATTGTCGGGGGATCCCCATCAGGAACAAAGTTCCTTACGATTTTTCTTAATCTCTGAATATAATTCGAAATGAAATCTGTATATTTTTATTTGTTTTATTATTTTGTATTTCATACAATTTTTTCTTGTCAAATAATGTAAAAAAGCAAATCAAAAAGCTTAATTTAATATTTTAAGAAAAAAGATTTATTTAATGAAAGTTAAGTTATAAAGTTATCATGAGATATGGAAAAAGGCAGTTACCATTGCAAGCTATGTTTGTTTTATGACGCAATAAGGCATTGAGCCTTGAACATTCATCATGTTTTTCGTATGAAGCTTGAATTGATCGAAAAGCTGGATTGAAAACTGGACTTACGTAAATATATAAAACAAAAAAAAAACACACATTTTTAGAGTTCTCCCTTGTGTCTAAATAACTTTTTGAAATTCTTACATCAGATTCGAAAACAGCGACCAGCGCTTCTACAAAGAGTATAAAACAAAAAAACGCATTTTCAGGGTCCAACCTAGTGTCAAAAAACTTTTTGGAATTCTAGCATCAGATTACACTGTATTACACACATTTTCTGCAGTATCCATGTCTTAAAACTTAATTGCAACAAAGATTCTTACGTATGATTTGAAACAAACACACATATATAAAAAAATATGTGTGTGACTTTTTCATTAAATATCGTAAAGAACAGGGTTTGCAAAAACTCTTCACTAAAGAGAACAATTGCACTCCTCCTCATCAATATTATTCAATTGACGAACGATTCATTTTACTTTCTTCATTCGTGAAGAAAAAAACTTGAGCGCTCTTATGTTAAATATTGAAAGTGATCAAAACTTTTGCTTCATTCTTTCATAGTATTCGTTCGTAGATTGAGCTGCTCAAAAAACTGAGTTGAGCAACGCCTTCTTTTGGTTATTCATTTAATGTTTCTCGCTTGCGAGTTTTTGCAGAGATAAGCTCATAAAATTGGAATTTTTGCGATCGCTCATTTATTGACATAACTTGTGATCTTGTTAATTAAAAACAAATACGTGTTTTATGATAAGCTATGTTTTTTGCGTTTTTTAGTTAAATATTTAAGTACTTAATAAATTTTCAAAATATTCCTTTTTTGTTTATTTATCTCAGTTTCTTATAATTTCATAAAATGAAATGATTTTTTAAGTTTTTTTAATTAAATGAAGGGCTTATTGCAAAAACATGATAAGCCACACAAAAATTGTTTTGAAATTATCGACTATAAAGTTTTGAAAAAAATGATTTTTGTATGAAAAAACGGAATTGAACTCGGAAACTTTTACAAATAGGTTATAAAATTAATAATAAATAGCTAATATCTCTTCAGTGGTTGTTGGCAATGCTTTGAGTAATGTATTTAGCAAAAAAAAAAATAATTTTTGAGATCATGTGGCTTATCACGTTATTTCAATAAGCCCTTCAAATATAGTATTAATAATAATACTTAATATCATTGATTTAAATCATTTCAATTCATTATGTGCGGAGTGTTTATCTAAAGTTTCGCATCAAATGAAAGCGAGCGATTAAATGAGTTTATCATTTCAAAATTCACGAGCAATGAAAACTCAACATCTCTCATCCACACGATGTCGCTCTTTTAAAATTTCTCAGCATATAAACTCACGAACGAGGAAAGCAGTTGAGGAGTTCAAAGAAGAGTGAATATTTTATCCGCATACGCTCTGAATATTTGAATATGATAAACTCATAGCAAAGATAACTCAGAAGAGCGAGAGCGCATTTTGATTGCTTTACACATGTTACAATTACTGACAAAGTAGTAGCTAAACTGGATATTTTATCAGGAGCGTAGATTGGAAGATGTCAAAATTAGCTGTTCATGCAATGAATAAAAAAAAAAGTGAAAAAATAAGCAACAACTTAAACATAGCTAGTCAACCGCAGCAAACTAAATCACTCCAAAAAACTTCGCGAATAAATTTAATGAATCATGGAAAAGTTAAAATAAAAGCAACGACTTAAACATAGCTAGTCAACAGTAGCAAACTACAACTCCTGTAGCTGTTTCTAACAACTCCTGATCGATAAAAAAACTGTCTTTACTATCTTGTCAAATAATTATAACATGGCTTTACGCACCCTATCTAAGAATGAAATTAGCCGACTTGAAACTAAAATGTTTGATTTTCCATGCAGATATTTGCATCGCTGTTTTTAAATATATTTAATTAAAATGTTTTTTTTTATTCAGGAGTCCAATAAAGAGACTAAAAATAATATTTTTTTATCACGTTTGATCATAATTCTATCCATTCTTGTACGGAATTTTATAACCCTAGTGTCAATATAATTTCTAATATTTCCATACCTTTTTGTCTAATAACGCCCACTTTCTTGATCGTAATTTGTTCTAATTGTGTCTACTTCTGTACTAAATTTCAGTATTATAAGGTCAACTTTATTCGAGATGCAGTGGTTTTCTAATGTTGCCACGCCTCTTTGTCAAATTTTAATAATTGTGCCTACGTCTATATTAAATTTCAGTACCCTAGTGTCAATATTATTCGAGATACAGTGTTTTTATAATATTGACACGCCCCTTTGTCGAATGAAGCCCACTTACTTGACTTGCATTTATAATAATTGTGCCTACAACTGTACCAAATTTCAGTGCCCTAGTGTCAATGTTATTCGAGATACAGTGGTTTTCTAATGTTGCCAGGCCTCTTTGTCAAATAAATCCAACTTTATGGACCATAATTTTACTAACTGTGCCTACTTCTGTACTAAATTTCAGTACCTTAGTGTCAATATTGTTCGATATACAATATTATTCGTCAGTTATAGATGCTCATTAGCGCTCTCAAATATACGTTTAAAGTTAATGTTAACATGCATTAACATTTACATTACATTAACATTAATCTCTCATAAAATCGGATTATTGCTTATACTACGTTTACATATAGAGATTAAAATGAGATTAAGGCACTGGACGAGACTTACTCCAAAATCTTTTTGAATTTTATTAGATTAGCCATAGAAAAGTTAACCTCATTCTGAAGTAGTTTAATAATTAATCTCCTTGCTTATCTTCTGACAAAAGTTTTCAACTCTGTATATATTGGGAACACTGATAGTGGAAATAAGGAAAGTTGACTTATTGAATTTCAATTAGGGCTAAGATATGGTGGCGGTCATATGATACCCGGTCACATGTCTTCATGCTAAAATTCAAATGTTGTGAATAATTTTACAACGCAACTTGCTTTGCTCCCATGATTTAGTCAAAATTTATTCCCTTGCTCACTCTCTCAAAGTTCCCATTTACATTGAAACAAACATTTACCGCCTTGAGCGCCACCATATTTAATCCTAACCTAAAACAAAACAAAAGGAATCAACCAAATGTCAAAATTAATCTCTTTAACATTAGTGTATACAGTGAAGATTTCAATAAGGGATTTTGTAATTCTTAAACTTGTTTGTTTTAATCTCGTATGTAAACGTAGTATTAGACACTCGATTACAGTAAGCTGAACACTTACTCTGGTTTTGTAATTGAAGCGGATAGTTAGTAAAAAGCGTGCATGTCATTAATTAATATATAATGTAAAATATAAATGTTAGCTTTAGTTAATTAACTATCTAAATTTATAAAGAATAAACTTTATGTATTTAACATAACATAACCTCTTTGGGTAAAATGGTCACATATGTGGACAAAAGTTTTTGTACTGAAATATATTCTATGTTGTCGTTATTTCTTTCAAATATTGGCGCAATGGATAGAGAAAATATTCACCCTCATAAACTTTCTTTTAATTTTTTTAAATATTTTGCTTAAGAAGGCTTCTCCGTATGGTAAGTAAAAAAGTATTGATAAATTATGAATTTATTGTAAAAAAGTACAATAAATCCACATTAATTCCAAAAAAAATTTTTAATGCAAAATACAAATATGTCGCGTAAGAAGGCTCCTATGTGTGGAAAGTAAAAAAGTGTAAAAAGTAAAAGTAAACTTTTTTTTGCAGAAATGTCTTAACTAGAACCTATTTGGTAAGAATAATACCTTAAAAAAGATTTTTCTATTGTATGTATTAGTGCGGGATTGAAGAGGATAAAGAAAGGGTTTCATTTAATTATTAAAATTAATCAATCCTAAAAGCCGTCTGCTAGTTTGTAATCTGCTCGATACTTGATACAGTATACTGCACATATACACACAATTCACACGATAACGTGATTTTTTTTCTACCAAATCGCACTACCCGCAAGCAAGTAAATAAAATACTTCATACACATGCCTAAAAGTATGCAACTTTTTTCGAACATTGCTTCAATTTCATAAATTTATGTAAACGCATTCGTTATACTCAAATAAATTCATAATATGGCAATCGTTATTGCCACATGGCGAAATCGACTGCAGTACTGATAAAAATACAAAAAAATAAAAAAATTACATAAATATTTGTCAGCAAAATATTATACTGACACAGATATGTCTAGGACATACCTCCATACGAACATTTCCACACATCTGGCATACACAAAAAACAAAAAAAAACACTCATTATATTGTACAATTGGAACAAACATAAAGAATCCATGCTTGTAAAATTGTTGACTCGGCATATAAATTGTAAATTTTTCGTTTTTCTTTTATTTTTTCCCTAGCACAAGCGCAGCATCTAGATAAAACACCTACACTCATATACGCACGCACTTGAAAAGACCAACACACACACACACATCCTGACCAACCAACCCCTTAGGAAAACAATTCTCTTTTATGTCGACTGTCTAGCTCAGTTAAGTTCAGCAGCAGCTCTCGATGTTGACGCTTGAACGCGATTCAGGTTAGAACATAGTTTGTGGTTGTTTTTATTGTTGTTTGTTGCTATCTTGCTGGCAACATTTTCATTTGTATCCGTCTGGCTGTCTGTGAATCTGTCTGCTATCTTTCAGTTTACTTGCCATTATTTATCCTAAAAGCATCACGTTTGCATCAACTGTTGCTTGTTTTTCTTGTTGTAAATGCATTATTGCCGTTGTTGTAGTCTTTATTGTTGTTTTTGTTGTTGTTGTAGCAGTCATTGCTGGCACTTGCATTTGCAATCAAGTCATCAAAGTCAACATTTAATGCTTGGTATTAGATGGTGTGCATGTAGGTTAAAGTTTAAGATGGGAGCAAACCAGAAATGTAAACATCTTGATAGAACCAAGAGTTAGCAGTTCGCACTTAAGAATCTTTTGTCTTCCACTTTTTCAAACTTTCTGCTTCTCTTTCGTACTACTTATTACTTTTTTGTTTTTTTTACACACTTTTAACGTTGCTTCAATTTTTTTTTCTTGGTAAATTAAAAGCGTTAAAGTAAATTAATGCTGTTGATGATGATGATAATGTTGTTGTTATGTTACGACTTTAAAGTTTGAGTTATTTTGCAAATGCTGTGGCTGGTAGAAGTTAACTAATCTCCCAAAAAATATCTTTTTCTATTTGTGCATTTATTAAGGTAGGATTGTATATGTGGCTCGTTTTTTTAAGAAGAACACAATATTGAATTTCCGAATGATTTGTTTCTATTTCTTTAAGCGAAGCTTTTTATACTACCACTTTTACTGAGTAGGGGTATATTTGCTTTGGCTCGTAAAAACGCATTTTCTGCAAATAAAAGTATATGTGTTCTTGATCAACATCACTTCATGGGTCAATTTGGCCATGTCAGTGTATCCGTCTGTCTTTCTTTCTGATCACGTTTACAGCCGCAACTGAAGGCTATCGCAAATAAACTCGATATGTTAGCATATATTCAGAAATTAACCGCCTTATTGTGTATATCGAGCAAGACACGAAAGGCATTAGCATTTGGTATAGAAAAAGGTGTTGCTTTTCTCATGTCTTACTTATCGTTGGTTTACATTTTCGATATGCAAAACAAATCAGTTAATCGAAACAGTGAAATTGATTACAAATTCCACAAAATGTATTGTAATTACTTCAAATTTTACATATAAGCTTCAAATAAAGACTCGAAGAATAAAGTTTTTTTTTAATTAAATAAAAACCACGCCTACAATCTCTTTAATTTCCATAAAAGGTTATGCAATGCTTTAAAATTTTGCAATAAGGTTCTATCTTTACTATGCACTCTGCGTATGGAATTTGGCTCCGCAAACCTCCCATACAAGAAGATGTCATCATAAAAGATCGTCAAAATCTTCAAAAGTTCCACAAAAATTAATGAATTGATTTGATATTTTACACATAAGCGATAAAAATCCGGCCCCATAAAAATTTGCGTCGTCAAAATAATAAAACTTTCAAAACTTCGAATAGATATGAATACTGCTGCGGTGGTATTTTAACTTCGGCCCGGTAGCACAAAAAAATATTATATATTTATGTTAACAATAGCTTTCTTAAACGCATTGAAAACTTTACTTAGTTTGAATACTTTTTTTTCACCATTAGCAATATTTTTTTTTGTTTGCTTTGCTTGAAACAAGAAAAAACTGTAGGTTCTACACACTCATGCACAAATCATGCCCTGTATTTCTGTTTTAGTATTGAGCAAATATAAAACGAAGTTTATTAACACTTTATTACAATAAGAAAATAATTTATTTTTCCATAAAAAAATATTTATATACTAAAATATATAAATTCCTAAAATATAAAGATCCGGAAAATTTTTAAAATATTTTGTAAATGGATTATCAAGTTTTAATGCACAAATAATCTTCAGGGGGATTATATTTTTTAAAATCGATTATTCAACTTTACCATGGACTCATGAGTTTTATCTAGTAAACTTTTATAATAGTATAATAAAAAACAGTACTTTTAGTCCATTGGCATTTAATTTAGAAATATTTTTTTAGATTTATGTGATTACTTGAATTGAAAAAATTGTTAAAAAAAGTTTTATTGCACAGATAATCTTGAGGGGCAGGTTGTGGAGAGAAATTGGAGGGTGTATAGAAGGAGTGCGTTGCTTGACCAAAAGTATCTTTTGAACACGATTTAAGGGATATACAAGAAATTGATTTCATTTAGTAAATTCTGTTATTACTCTGCTATCAAAAAATAAAATAAGTGGTTCAGAAAAATTAAAATTTACATTTAACTTTAAAACAAAATAAAAAGAAAAAAATCTGGGCGACTTTATTTATATGTACATCTCCAATATTTTCCATTAATAAATCGATATTTTTAAAATCATTTCCTAAAGATATTTCGTGTAGAACTTTTTTGTGTAAAATTGGCAGAACAATTTTGTCATACCTAAGATCTGCATAAAAAAAAAAAAAAATGTTAATTTTGCCATAACTTAAAGGATTTCAGCTACTAGGTGATGCATTGTGGGGTGTAGAACATATTTGCATCAAAAACTTAATGTAACAAAATGGCACATACGATAAATTTACGCAAAGGATTCAATATAATAAAAATAGACGCAACATAAATAATTTTCACATATAATGCAAACGATTCTCACTTCACGAGTTATTTATTATGAATACATAAAGATAAGAAGTAAATAAAATGTATTTAAATGTTTTTCGTACAATTATTATTTTTCTGGGCTTTATTTATAAAGTGAACTTATTTTTTTTTGGCTTGCTTCACATTTGGACTGATTTCTCAAATATGGTAAAAAAAGAGCTGAAAGAAACACGGCAGACTTCAAAATTTTAGTAAAAAGCGTATATTGTCCACATCCTTATACTATTGGCAAGGCTCCATGTCTTTTTTTTAAATCATAAAGAAATCTCATTCTGCTTGGTGTATTTAGACAAAATATTTTGTTTTAAATGTAAAAAGAGTTATATGGTATTTTAAAAATTGGTAAATTTAATTGGTTTTTCATTTGGATAAAAACATGCAAAAATAGCTAGGTTCAAACCAGATAAGGTGCTTTTTTGTGCACAAAATTTAAAAATTAAAATGTAATTCCATTACGTAACATTTTGTTCGTTTAAGTATGCTCTGTTTTTGTGACATTTTAGAGACAAAAATTTTTTTTCTAGGTTTTTTAGTGTTGGCAAAAAAGTTATGTTGGTGTGTAATTCTGAAAAATTCATTCATTTTTCGAAGATAGAAGAGTCTTGGTAATGCGGCAGAGTCAAAATAATTGGGTTTAAGCGCCATGAAAAGTAGTTAAAAGCACTCATACTTTTTTAAAACATCAGACACCGTGCAAATAAGAAGACTTTTAAGGTCAACAATATAAAGCTAAATACGTAATCTTTTTTATGTGTTTAGTCTTGCATTTGAGTGCGAAAAATAAGAAACCATTTTTTTTTTGGCATCACGCAAAGTATGGAATAAAAAAATTTACTAAACTTAGTCTGTTTTACAGTGTCTAGTCAAAAAATGTATCACGCATTAAAAAAATTTGATACTATGTAATTTCTCTCCACAAATAATCTAAAACTATTTTTTTACTTTTTATCTGAACACAAAAAATAGAAAATCAAAGACGAAACTAACATAAAATTGGAGTGCAACCAAGCAAAAACAATAACAACGCCCACACAATGCCTGGACTACGATACATGATCAACGACGCCGGGGTTGGCGTGGTCGTACATTTACCAGATATCACACCAAAGGAACGCCTTACGGCTAACAATGCGATTTAATATAATTTTTGTAATAGTTATGTGCATCAAAATAGTTTTTTTACCATCCCAGTGTGCCAAACGGATCCGTTATGAATTCGAGACTGACTTACTTCTATGTATTTTCTATCCGAAACGGATTGCGTTTCGCATCCAGAACTGATCCTTTTTCATATGAAATTCCTCTCAAAAACACGAATCGCTTTTTCCACTTTTCGGACTCGTCACGGACTCGGAACGGACTTCATATACGAGTCCGTTTCGGACTTCAACGGATTCGCAACGGACTTTTTTTTTCTTTAAATAGTTCGGGTTCAAAACAAGTTCAATATTAGTGAGTTCGAGGATGACACATACTTATTTCTTCAAGCAACTGAACATTATTTTTCTTTAAAGCATCCCAATAACTTTTAAAGCGATAAGAACAAAGCGTACAAAATGAACGCAAGTGAAAAAGTTTCCGGAAAATATCTTGTGTACGGCTATCCTATAGTAACATGTAACTTGTTCACTCATGGTTATTATTTAAAAATTCTGAGAAGTAGTTTTATTTGATTTGATGGATATTTAAAATAAAAATTCTATTTCGTATCCCCAGTTCACTAAAAATAAAATAAAAGATTTTGTAACAAATTTAAGACCGCCTTTTATGTTAAAGTTGTGACCATATTGTTAACGGATTCGTAATGGGTTCGAAACGGATCCGTCGAAACATAAGAATGCAAAATGCGTACTAACCAAGCGCTGGGGCGATCAGGGCGATTACCCCCCCCTAAGCTTCTTGAAAATGCTTTTTATATTCCTTGATAATGTCATCATGGATTTAAAAAATTATTTTCAACAAAACTTTGGATTTATATTAATTTTTACTACTGCGTCCTTATTCTGTTACCTGCAAAACATAAGATTATCTACACAAGATGTAAGAAAACTAAATAACAGATATTCGATATTCTTCAAAGAATCTCCAAAGGTTTTAGATGAAATGCCATAAAAGAAAGGTACGATTCAAGTACTAGTGCTATACACTCGTCCGGCTCATTTTTTAAAATTAGGATATCCTGAATTTGAGAAAAATCGTTTGAGTCCCTAGCCACCTTAAATGCCAATGAATTTGTCTCCAAAATAGGAATTTTTTTTTATTTGATCGTTATTTTTAAAATACGTACAAGCCAACCTTAACTGTTTAGTGTAATTGATTCGGTGTTTGAAGCCACGTGATTCAGTATAAAAATAATTTTGATTGGCTTATAACTAGTGCAAAAAAGTTAAAAAATCATAGTTTTTTTTCCCTAATGCACATTTTTTTTGGCATAAACTCATAACTCTTATACTTAAGCAGCAATAGCTCTGAAAATTTCACTGATGACAGTTAATGTAAACACCTTTGTTGGTACCAGAAATGGGCGGCATGCCCATACTGTAATACTGGGTGTTTGGTAAACATATGTTTTATGTGGTTAAATTAAGATCTATGAATCTCTGTGGTCAAAAATTACTTTTTCACACATTAAATGTTGAGAAGGAAAAAAATTGTTAAACTAACTCATAAGTTTTTACAATAAAAATTAGAATAAAATTTTAAAAAATATATTTTTGTACGTATTTTGCCTGTATTTTTTGTTATGTAAACAATAACTAATGTATTGATGTATTAAATCTAGTTCATAAATACAAATAATTGTATTAAAAGTAAACATAAAAAAGCTTCATTTAAAGATAGTGGTATTGGCTTGTTTTCGTCACCTTAAGTAATTGCTTAAGTACAATTGCTAAGTCAGCATTTCCTACCTTTCGAATCAACGTACTAGCTGCCATCATCATCAAATTTTTATCGCTTGCTGTGCTCATGATTAAATCAGATGCTGCCTTTCTTATTCTGTTTCAGAAATAATGTTTACTAAGTCGTCTGAAACGCATATTTTTTGTTGCAGCAGACTTAAAAAATAACTTTGTAATGCCTTTTCTTTTACCTTGTATGATGAACCTACATTTTTGCGCCACACGTTGTACAAACCTGCATTTTGAAAATGTTAGGTGTCTAGAATAATACATACTTACTTACTTACTTACTTACTTAGTTGGCGCTACAACCGTATGTAGGCTTTGGCCTCATCTAAAAATCTGCGCCAGCCATTTCTGTCTTTCGCTTGCTGGCGCCAGTTGGAAATTCCAAGCTTCGTCAGGTTGCCCTCTACTTGGTCTTTCCAACGAAGATGCGGTCGTCCTCTTCTGCGTTGACCGCCGCTGGGTACCGAATCAAATGTTTTCTTCACTGGAGCATCGTCTTTCATGCGCTGAACATGACCAAGCCAGCGAAGCCGCTCGATTTTAATGCGCTTGACTATGTCGATGTCAGCATACAGCTCATACAGTTCATCATTCCACCGTATTCGGTACTCGCCATTGACGCAGATTGGTCCGTAGATCTTACGAAGAATCTTTCTCTCGAATGCTCCTAAAGTCTTTTCATCTAAACTGCTCAGTGTCCAGGTTTGTGATGCGTAAAGTAGGACGGGCATGATGAGCGATTTATAGAGCGTGATTTTCGTTCGTCGAGAGAGGGCTCTGCTTCTCAATTGCCTACTGAGTCCAAAGTAACACCTGTTGGCAAGAGTTATTCTTCGTTTGATCTCAATGCTGATGTCGTTGGTTGAATTAATGCTGGATCTCAGATAAACGAAGTTCTTCACAACCTCAAAGGAGGTATTGTCAACGGTAACGTGGGTTCCAAGACGCTGGGACTGTTTGTTTGTTGACACTAAGTATTTCGTCTTATCTGCATTCACTGACAGACCCATTCGACTTGACTCTCTTTCTAATCTGGAAAATGCTGCACTGACTTCGCGCGTATTATGGCCAATGATATCTATGTCATCAGCATACGCAAGCAGCATAACTGAAACCTCTGAATTGTCTGAAACCTCGTTTGGTAATAAATGGTGGGGAGAGGTCCTTCCCGATTTTAACTGCGCTGCTGGTGTTGCTCAGTGTCATCCTGCAAAGTCGTATTAGTTTTGCAGGAATACCAAATTCAGACATGGTGGAATACAGGTGCTTCCTTATTGGGCTGTCGAAGGCGGCTTTGTAGTCGACAAAAAGATGGTGGGTGTCGATTTTTTTTTCTTGAGTCTTCTCCAAGATTTGTCGTAGCGTGAAAATCTGGTCGATGGTGGACTTTCCAGGTCTGAAGCCACACTGATTAGGTCCGATCAGTTCGTTTACAATGGGCTTCAATCTTTCACATAAAACGCTCGACAGGACCTTATATGCGATATTAAGAAGGCTTATCCCACGGTAATTGGCACAGATAGTGGGATCGCCTTTCTTGTGGATTGGGCAGAGCACACTGAGATTCCAATCGTTCGGAATGCATTCTTCCGACCATATTCTGCATAGAAGCTCGTGAATGCATTTAAGTAGAGCTTCGCCTCCGTTCTTAAACAACTCAGCAGGTAAGCCATCAGCTCCCGCGGCTTTGTTATTTTTAAGCCGAGCTATAGCTGTCAGAACTTCATTATAGTCGGGCAGCGGAACCTCAACGCTGTCATCCAAAATTGGGGTTTCCGGAATATCATCTCTATTGGCGGGATTGTTGTCAGCGTCGCCATTTAGAAGCTTAGAGAAGTGTTCCCTCCATAACGTCAGTGTACTCTGGACATCTGTCACTAGATTCCCGTTTTCATCCTTGCAGGAAGAGGCCCCGGTTTTAAAACCATCGGCAAGGCGTCTTATTTTTTCGAAAAATTTTCGGGCCTCATTCCTGTCACCATACATCTCAATCTTCTCCTGCTCGCGCTTTTCTGCCTCTCTTTTTTTCCGCCTCAAAATATGTCTCTCTTCCCTCCTCTTTTCTTTGTATCGCTCCTTAGCAGCGCGCGTTACAACCGACTGCAGGGTGGCTTTGTAGCTGGCGTCTTTCTAGAATAAAACATACCAAACACTAAACTTCCGCAAAGTTCCGCAAACTATATTAGATTAAAGTTCTCCGTCCTACATCACTGTACCAACATCTCTTTGTTTCTAGGTGTATCAAAAAAGTTGTAGCTCTCCAAAATTTAAGATTTTTTTATGTCTTTATTTTAAGTTTTGTCAAAATATTTAATTTTTATATAGCTAACACAAAATTTTTTATAATTTTTTAATACATTTATACACATATCGAAAATACATACCATAAGATTTAATCTTCATTCCTTAGTTTTTTAAATACAGCTTCAAATAATACCATTATTTACTTTTATTTATAACAAAAACTCAACAATTTGCACAGACAAATTCTATTAGCACACAAACCTTCACTTCAGCAGCTAACAAAAGTACAGCAGATCGGAAAAGGAAAGCAAATATGATTACTTTGCTTTGGTTGGAGTTTCTGCTTTGCAAAATAAGTGTTATTAACCTTATTTTCGAAACATTAAAAATAAGGTTAATGCCAGTTAATCGCACTATTTTCCCAATTGTGCAATGGCAGAGTTCAAACAAGCATCAAATGATGAAGTTCATCACCTTTTTTTATTCTCTTTGATTGATTCTGGTCTTGAGCGTCATCAACATTTTGATTACGCTCGAAGTTCATTTTCACTATTGCAGAGAGTTAATTTTCTTAGCTGGAAAACAACAGCAAATTCGGATTTATTCAATCATTTGCTTGTCGTCTAATCTGTTTTTCGGAAATCTTTCAAAATTGCGCAAATATTATTAAATTTTGAGGAATAGGGGGTTCACTGGAAAGGTCTCGTTAAGATATATCGATTACATAAGTAAATTCAAATAATTAATTTCATTAAAAAATTAATGTGTTTGTCCCAAATTAAAAAAAAACATTGGAAGAAATCCATCGGCAACTCCTGTGGCTAGAGACTCAAACGATTTTCTTTAAATTCAGAATATCTTTAGTTTTTCACCTAGAAGGTTCAAAAATTGAGTGTACTTTTTGACATAATATTCCATATAAATATTTTATATTACATTTTATTTTTCCATATACATCGAGCCACCCTACTATATACTCATTAGACTGCTGCAATGCTAAAGTGTACCCTCTTCAAAGTCTTTTTTAAATTTCAATAACATTGCCTTTCAGTGGAGAAACTGAAATTTTTCAAGAATTAAAACATATTTGAATGGCTACTATCGAATGATTTCTAATATCGACAGTTAACTATCGAATGATTTCAACTATTGAACAATTCGTTCGAATATTAAGTTCATTCATTTACTTTAAAAATAAAAGTGTGCATGAAACTATTAAATGATTTGAAACTATCAAATAATTTACTCATTCATTCGAATTAAAAATATTAACTAGAACAAAGAACTGTCCGACGGTTTTTACTATTGAATAAATTACCCATTCATTCGAATTATGAAAATAGTAGCTAGTACAAAGAACTATCAAATGATGTTCGCTATAAGATCTAGTATTATTTCAATCGACTTAAAAAAAAAATCTAAATAGCTATTGACTAGTGTGATTTCATTATAATTTTAATTTCAACACAAATCAGTCAGTACATTTAAAATATAAACTATAAACGTACATTTTTAGTTAAATTTTCTGTACTCACAATTCGTTCAATCAGTTTAAGGTAAACAAACAAAGCGCAAATGAAAAAACTATCGAATGAATGAATGATTTTAAACTATCGAATAATTCGAATATTTTTATTCGATAGTTCCCATCACTATTTGAAACATAAGGTTTGTTCACTAACCTTTAAAATTGTTACAAATTATTACAAATTGTTACATGTTTTTACTAGTAAAGCGTTCACGTACTAGAAAAACTTGCAACGAGAAAGGACAACGAGGGCATACAAAAGTGAGAGAGAAAAAGGTAGCTACAAGTTTCTGCTAGCGAAATTTTTACTTGCAAGAATTTGCAGCTACTCAAAAAAATTGTTTGTAAAAACAAAAAACCAATCTATTTAAATAAGTGGAAAAAGATATATTTCCGATGTTTTTCTTTTGGCATTTTTTTTATTTTTGTTTCACGATGATTTAAGCTAATTTTGGATGGGTAAGTTTTATTTTTTTGTAATATTTTTATATATTTGAGAAAAAAAAATAATCTAAATAATTTTTTTGGGTTTCAAATAAACTGTCAAGTTGTTCAATCAGCTGTGACTTTGCAAGTTTCTACTGGTTTTCTGTACACGTACATTTTGTGCTTTTTTTCTCTTTGTGACAATATTTTTCTCATTTATCTTTTTACTTATCTTTTTACTCTCTCCCTGCAAGTTTTAACAATTATAGTACGTGAACAAACCTATATTCTACAACAGAAGAAAGATTGAACGGACTTGCTTTATAAAATATTCATTATGACATTAAAATGACTATGGATCAAGTCGTCGATAGATATGGCAAACCACGGAAATACAAATTAGATTTCGTGTCGTGATTAAATTTTTCAAGCAGGATTTGGAAATTTTGTAGTTAATTTAATTTAAAAACATAAGAAAACAATTCTATTCGTTCTTTTTTATTTTCATTTAAGTTATGAAAATATGAACTTTACATATAAAGTCACTAAAGACTGGATAACTGGTCTTTTATTTGACTGATATTTTCAAAATTGCCATATTCGAGTTATTCGAGAAATCAGTTTTTATATTTTGCCAAATATTTTTTGTTTTTTTTTTTTTTGATTGTGAACTAGATTGCGATTTTTAGTGAATTCAATTTTTATACATCGAAATATTCTTTTAAGTTAACTTCTTTCATATGCGTCCCACGCAATATTAGCGACTATCGCCAATTTCTGCAACTACTACGAAGTCACACTTTTTGGATCGACCCGCCCACCAAACGGAGTGTCCTGATCCGCCACTGGTACTGACGGACTCGTAACAGGTTCGAAACGGATCAGCATCCTTTTTTGTGAATATTGGGATGCCACAAAACTGAAAGAAATTTGTAAAAATTGCATGTTGCAAATGTGTTTAGGTGTGCGTTTCAGCACATATATGGCGTCAACATAGAACCGTAGCTGCCAGTTTTGGGTTATTTATTGAGTATATAAACCAGATTTTATGAATGTGATATAAAGAATGGACATATTTATTTAAAAATTTTAAATCTGTACACAACAGCAAATAGTGCGTGGTTTTTAGTTGGTTAAAAATAAATAACCGTTCTTGCACATAGCCACTTCCGGCTTACTAGCGTAACAGATTGTCCTTTTCAATAGCGTTTTTCAACAAAATTTTTGTGCAGAAATGAACAACAGAATGTCCCTGTGATACATATTTTATATTTTATTTTCCTAGGAGTCGTATTTGAACATCTCGTTAATATTTTTTTTTTATTTGTAGCTATTGAAACATTTCCATCAATGGAAAATACTGTCTGAACAATTTGTCTTTTGCTAGGTTGTGTGTGACTGTATGTATGTGTGAGCTGCATAAATATACAAGACAGCTTGTACTTAACTCATGCATTTTGCAGGAATATTGAAATATCTAAAGCTTGTCCATGATTGCCTTCTAGCAGACGACATGGACGGACATTTAAAATGGCAGACATATTGAAATAGGAAATAAAGCAAGACCGACATAACAGTCATTATTACTGCTTCTGCCAGACCCTATCAACGTGGTAATGCTTGAGTTTGTGTGTACGTGAGCGTATCTCTTCTATCAGGAGCATTTTTTATAACTTCGTAGACTAGGTTTGTCCGTTCGTCTTTTTATCTATGTTCGTCTGTGTGTCTGCCTGCATGTGCAATAAAGAAGTTTGCATAAATTCAACGATATGAATTTTTGCACAGCTGCTAAATTAAAATGAAACACAGGAAGCCATTACAGCTGCATCAATATCAACAACAACAACAACAACAACTAATAGTACAATCAGACCTTATTTATACAATGACAAAAGAACTAAGCAGAAATACTCCTTCAGATAGGAACGCACTTCCAACAACAACAACAACAGCTCACAATCATGTCAAGCTTCTGCATCGTAAAGCATTTAGATTACCTCAGCATGTTCATCAGCTATTCAAGCACGTCCTAGGCATACTTTCCATATCAGTTTCCGTTTTCCAAGAAGGTTTGATTCAGTGTTGCCCAAAATTTCCTACATAAATGCACCAACTTAAAAAAAATAAGTACTTTATACAAAATAAGCGTTGAAAACAAAATCGTAAAATATATTTTACGTTTTTTTATAAAATGCATCCCAAGAATAATGTAGGTTCTTGAAAAACATTCAGTCTTTTATATTTAATGTGGCTCTTCTTTAAAGAACGCAAGGCTTTGCAAAACTAGCCAAAATTGTTTGCATTAAAATATGGATTTGTAATTAATTTTTAGAATTTTAGAAATTCTTTTTCAGAGTAAATATGTTTTCAGAAAATTGAAAATAAGACTATGAAAGACTAAAAATTATCAAACCTCATGAATGTAAAACTTCTTTAAAGAATTTTTCGAATTAAAGGAATTGTTAGCAATCATAATCTTACCATAGAAGCAGTCAAAACTATAACAATTTAATTTACTTACGTTTTAGTAGGACAAATTATATTTCTATTGCTCCTTCAAATCGAATGAGTACCCTTGTTATCAAAACTTTTAAAAATCGGAGTTTTTTTGTTAACTTGTCTAAAGGTCTACTCAAAAGTAGATTCAAAACTAATGTATGATGTACATTAGACTGGCCCCAGTATGAATAGATTTTGTTTCTAATTTTTTAAAGTTTTACCTTCTTAAAAATTGTCAATGCAATCAAAATCAACTCATAATTTTTTGAGAAGATGGAAGTGAATTTTTGAAGTGAAATTGATTAGGCAGCGATTTGAGTCTCGTCACGAAAAATTTTAGTCATGAAAAATATTTCTTGTTTCGTCACATCCTTGTGTACACGAGCAATGATATTTTATATTTTTTTGTATTATGGACCCCCATAAAGGGTGGCAGATAGAGTGAAATGTTAATAGGGAAAAATTAATAGGACCAGCTTCATCTAGGGATCATCGATTTTTTGATATAAACTACATAGGTTAAGTTATGGTGACGGTAGGACTTTGGACCAGCCGACTAATACCAAATTATTGGTTCGATGTGATGGAGAAAAGGAGAAATCAAGTGAAAATTTTGTATAGGATATTATTAATGTGACAGAAGCTGTAAAAACATGTGATATTAAATCTGAAGCAAGTGACAAATGCCTTTACCTCATTAAAAACAAGTAACTAAGCGTTCCTCTCCACAAACTTTCCTACCATCATCAACTACAACTTTTCGTCGTAAATTGATGTGTTTTAAGGTTCTTTTGATTAGAAATAAGGAAAGAAATAATAAGGCGTAGAACCATGGCCAGGCCAGGCCAGGATTCGAACCCGGTACCCCTGGGTGACTGTCATGCGCGCTACTACTAGACTATCGAGGCCGCCTAAAATGATGATATACATTTTTTTTTCTATTCCTATTTTGTGTTTTTTGCATGGTGACCTCCTCAATAGATCCCCCTACAATAGATGCATTTTTTTCGATAAATTGATATCAAGTGAAATTTTGGAGCGAATGGCAGATCATTTATGATACCTGTCTGAAAAAAAACGGTCACTTTTGCATTTTTTGACGATGAAGTATCGGTTGCAATAAAAACAAAATTAGAAAAAATAAAAAATGAAAAACAATTGATATAGACAACAACATCACTTTTCTTCAAAACAATTAAGTGACTTTGTTGCACAAAAAAAAAAACGTTAAATTTCTGTGATCGCTTCCACATTTCCTTTCACATTTCGCTTTCACAGATTTCCTTTAAGAAAGTCACTCAGAGTGGTCAGCGAACGAAGCATTTAATTCATATGTAGCCATTTGCCACGGGCTACACGTTGTAAGCGACACAGCTGAACGAGATATAAAATTGGTAGCGGAACTCAATCCCAAACAAAAGCAATTCATCATTCAAATAGTTCTTTTTTATAAAATAAATCATCAAACTTACCAGATATTTGATATTCTGAATGAGTATATATATGAATTTGGTAACGATAATAATAAAAGCGAAAATTATGAATGTTTATTTTGTACATTATATCAATAATAAGAATTAACAAAATAAATTATTTTCTATAATTTTGTCAAAATAAGGTTCTTTTAAAAGATTTATGTATAATGTATTTGTATAAGTTATTGAATTAAAAAATAAATGGTTTTAGTATCTCTATTTCGAAAAATTAATACACAATATAAAAAATTTTCTACACTGGCCTCCTATATGATCATAAAAGTGGCTAAGTGGACCCTCTTAAAAAATGTAAATGCATTCAAAATCAACTCAAAACTTATTTGTGGGTCTGGCAAAAATCCTCTAGCTAACCCTCCAAGTGGGTGTCGGCTGGCAACAAACCGCTACAGTGCTCTTAATTTCTGTAAGCAGAGCGGGGGTGTGTTCTTCCTACTGTATTCTCACTCTCAATTGTCTTAGTGTAATCTGGTAAGAATCACTCACATCGGAATGGGTATGGGCTGAATCATGATGTAATGCGACCCGTGCTGAGGATTTACTAAGCTGGAAGCCCATATAATAAATTCCAGTCTTTAACGGAGCCTCTCTGATACCTAGTCGCCTCAGAGACTAACTGCGGCCTTACTGCGGCATTGAAAAATTAATTTCAACATATACAACACAATTGAAGAATTATTGCTTAAAAAGAAAAAAAAAAGGTTTCATCGTACATATTCTTATATCAAACTTTTTGCAGTTGGAAAAGTAATTTAATTTAAAAACTTTTTATTTCCTTAATATTTCCGAAATCAAAGATATTGGGTCATATATATAGATTTTATTAAAACTCTACAGTTTTTCCATAAGATCAAAATTGATCACAAGATCAATATTTTTTAACCATAAAGGTCTGATGTCTTTAAAACTTCAAATGATAATTTCATAGATATTATTCTATTAGTGGTATTCACACCAGATTTTTTAGTTGTTATTTTGTACATTCAATTAGTTTCTGAAAAATTATAGAACTATCGAACTACCGATTAGCAAAATAACAACGTAGCAATCTTGATAATTTTTTCGTTAGTAGGCAAATACGTAAAACTGTTCTATATAAAAATAAAATATTTAGGGTATTCACAAGGTGTGCTACCATGTCATAATGTCATATTGTCCTAAGATTTTACACTAGTTTAAGCATTTTATTGTTGCCTTCCATATAAAAAAGTACTAATATATTACAACTCTGAAAGCTATGATTATTTATGTGTCGTAATCAAACAGCTGTTTCTTACTTGCATTTATTTATCTTGTAAATTTTAGTTGTAAAATTTTAGGACAATATGACGTGATAGCCTTGTGAATACTCTATCTAATACTATAATATAATACTAATGAAAAAATTATCAGGACTGCTACGTTGTTACTTTGCTACTTGGTAGTTCGATAATTTTTAAATTTTTTATAATTAATTAATTAAAATATTAAAAAATTTTATGAAATTTAAACACATTAAACCGTATTTCATAAATCAGTTGTTATTCAACAACAATTATTAGGCTAACGAGATTAAACAAAAAGCTGTATTCATAGTAAACAAATTTAACGAACTAACCAATTAACAAAGTAACTAGTTTGCTGTGAATACCACTATTGTTAAAAGTAATCAAAATTGAGTAATGTGTTAAATAGAAAAAGCCAAATTATCATGATAAGAGCCGTTCTTCAGTTTTTTGCTTTTATCCCCTTAACTCGAACTGATGGTAAAAAATTTACCACATTTCTGATATCAGCACCTAAAATACATTTAAAATTGATTATCGTACATCCTGCAACTTTTAAATATGGCCAGTTTTTTTCGCTGAGTTTTTTTCTATTCGATATCTTATCACAGAAGAGATCTATATTTTGTGAAATTTTTACACTAATTGTAGTGAGTACAGTTTATCAATAAACTTAAAAAAAAAGTCAAAATTTGAAGAAAGGTACATATTTTCAGGCTTATAATTGGAAAACTCTAAAATTACAATAAGAATGTGCCATATTTTGGTCCTTTTTCCAACTAGTGCTTTAAAAAAAATAAAGCGTATTGAAACATCGAAAAGCACCAGAATTTGTGTTCTGGAATGGCAACACTGGTTAGATATATTAAGTTTTGTCCGTCTTTTACGGTGTTATTAAGAAAGCTTACTCAGTTTGGCTTGGCCATTTGCCAAAAACTTAGTCAGTTTTATTTTTGTTTGTGTCAGTTTGTTTGTTTTTGGACAGATATCCTTTTTTGTTTTGTTGTATTGCTTGCTTATTGATCAATTTTATTCAAGTAAAGCAGTTATATATTATATGAAGTCATCTGAAATGATGCCAGAAGTTAATTGAATTTAATATGGATAAAAAATATGTGCATACAACTTGTTCTACTATTATTACATTTTAGATGAACTTATAACGTCTGTGTTCTCAATAGAAAACTTTTAAGTTTGTACTAATTAATCAACAAAAGGAGCTGAAATATTTTAGTCTCGTTTCCAGAATATCTCAAAATTCAGGTTAGTAAATGGAATAAGAAAAAAATGGATATAAATTTGTTAATACTTTTCAAGCAAAATCAATAGAAGTATCGTGGAGTCCGCAGCATACGGTTAGAGTGCGTGGCCCATATGGTTAAGAACCACAGTAACCCGAATAAAAATCTCATCTAAGGTTGTAGCCAGTGTAAACGCTGAAGCAGGGCAGTCTAGCAGTCAGGTTTGCTTACTTGTGCCAGTGCGACAAAACTCGCTTCATACAATTTCATATAAACCTATTGGAAGTATGCAGAATGACGGCAGGCTGATTATATCAGATCAGATCAGGTTATTGTGAAAAACCTTGTTTTATTTGTGTGTTATTTTTGTAATGTTTTTTTTTATTATATTTTGAATGCAAGGATAATACAGTAAATTTTAAGCAACTAAGTGTGACGCTTCAGCGTTTTCTCTGGCCGAAACCTAAGACCGAATCTGTTTTTAATTTCATTAATTATTCAGTTGACCGTCACTTCTTTGCAGAGAATGGCAGATCTCAGAGAGTAAAGTAAATGACATGTAAAGCATGGTACAATTACTGACAAGGTAGAAGCGCAAAGTGGATTTATTCTCACGAGCGACGATCGGAAGTTGTCAAAATTAGCTGTTCATGCAATGAATCAAAGAAAACTAAAAAAATAAGCAACGACTTAAGCCTGGTTTTCACTAGGTCATTTTTCAACCACAAATGTTTTCAATCTCATGGAAACGTATTGTCATTTGCATTTGTTGTCATATATGACCACTGATTGTCATATCAAATCACAAGCAAGTGAGAACACATAGAATTTTGCTTGTTAATCAAAATATCGTTGTATGACAAGAAAAATCGAAATGCCAATATGTTGGCATTTTGTGTCAGTTGTTGCCTACAAAAAATGTTGTGTTAATTTTTTTTCACTGCTGGAAAAGTTATTTAAATATTATTATTTTAATTGGTTTAAAAGGAAAAGTGCACTTAAACAGGGATTATCGCAGTGGCCGGTGTTGCTTCCGAGAGATTTGTTGCAGGACGCATTTTCGGGATTCACTTTGTTGTGGTCGCTTTGACAGGAATTTGTCATTGGCGCGAATCTTGAAGACGTATCTTGCGATAGAACGTGGCGATGGTGCCTTTTGAGCCAACACCGGCCACTGTGGTAATCTTTGTTTAAGTGCACTTTTGCTATAAATCTAATAAAATTAACAGTATTTTATAAATTTCACCAAAAAGAAACATTTTCTAACAATCTCAAATATAAAACATCAGCTGTTGTTGATAAAAAAAGCATAACTGAACAAACCGATGGCATTTCACAAATAACATCGAAAGTGAAAACAGTATAGCAATCAATTGACACATAAATTCAACGTCAGTCTTTGACATTCGATTTTATGTCAGTTTTTGTGTTTCAATGAAAACGCATTTGACGCATTTGATGGTCAAGATGCCTACTGACATCAGTGATTGTTGTCATTGAAATTGAATTAGTGAAAACCAGGCTTAAAACATAGCTAGTCAACCTCAGCAAACTAAAAACATTCCAATAAACTGCACGAATAAATTTAATGAATCAAAGAAAAGTTAAAAAATAAGCAATGACTTAAACATAGCTAGTCAAAAGTAGCAAACTACAACTCTTCTTGAGAACATTTTATGTCGTTCGGTAAAAAAATTGTAGTTTCATTCCGCGATCATTAGAGTTCACACAATACTCATGAAACACAATTGGTCAAAACAAATTCGGTCAAAGCCCTTTAAAAGACTGAACTGCCAATTCTTTATTGTTTTTACAGACTTAAATACTATAAAACTAAAAAGTTTAAGCGATGAGCATTTAAATCCAAAATATGTTTTTTATCGCATTTTTTAATAAAAAAACAAATCTATTAATGAAATAATGCATTAATGACATCTAAAATAGCAAACGTATATTATAGATGTAATTCCAACGATGTCATAGAACTTTAACTGCATTATTCTGTATCACGAAGCAGCACACCAACGAAAAGCAAGAAGCGAGAAGCAATACTTTTTCCATATTGCTTCTCGTGTCTTGCTTGTCGTTGGTGTGCATTTTCGCTACACAGAATAAAGCAGCAAAACACATCAATTTACGACGAAAAGTTGTATTTGGTGGTGGTGGTAGGAGAGTTTGTGGAAAGGAACTCTTAGTAACTTAACTTGACTGACGACAAGGCATAACACCTGCTTCCGATTTAATATCACATGTTTCTACAGCTTTTGCCACATTAAGAACATCCTACACAAAAGTCTCACTTGATTACTCAGTTCTTCCACTCTGTGGTATCACAACAGACCAATAATGTGGTCTTAGTGGACTGGTCTAAAGACCAGCCGCCACCCTAACCTAATCTAACCTAATGTCATCGATATATCTAGCAACTACTTCATCAATCAGTTTTCCCTAATCGTGTTGTACAAATATTTGGATCGCTTATCTCTCACAGAAGTCGGGATAGCTGCTAAATATGTAGGATACATATGACAGCCAAGTATAAAACCCCGTTCTACGACGGGTTGGAAATATTTAGACTTAAAGCATATGGCACAAATTTATTGGATGTATACACATCACTTTATATTAGAATACATGTGTGGTTATATCATTTTGCTATAACTTCTTTATATTCAACATTTCTAGTAAAAATTATTTTTAAATGTTGTATTAATTCCCTTTGTCCCTAACCCTCTATAATACTAGGCCTTACATCATCAGACTGCTTGACTCTAGACATGGCTACAAAAAATTGCCCACGCTAAACACTGTACAGTAATTGCTGCCATAGGCCAAATATACAACTTCAATGTTGAAATTTAAAACGGTAAATTTGTTTTGTTTTGTGAGAACACGTGTTAAATTGGTTAGTGCAGTGTGAGAAGTTTGATAATAAAATTTTATTCCGAGTGTAAAAAACATTAGGAAAAAAAATTTTGAATTGAAATTTATAAAAAATATATTGGTGTTTAAGGTATTAACCTTAATTAAAAGCAATAAAAAAATGTTAAAATATAGTGTATTTTTTAAAAAATCAATGATTTCCCCACATACAATGTTTTGTATTTTCCGTCTGTGTTTTAAAATTTTTTTAAGTTTCAGTTTTTATTCTTCCCCCCCCCGCTACCCCCTTTGCTTTTTATATCATTGTGTTGGTTCATGTTTTGAGATTTTAAAGGGTTAGAAGTACTAAAAATACTTAAGCTTTTCCTTTCCTACTTTTTGAAGTTATTTAAGGTTGATGTTATTATATTTGTGTTATTTAGTTTATGCTATTAAGTTTGTATTATTAAGTAGGTACAATAAGCCTCTGAAAGTTTTTTACATATCCTTTTTAAGGCACATCCTAAAAAAATAAACTGGCCATTTCAGCCCTTGGAAGGACTTTGACCTAGCTTCTATTGTTCAATTGTGTTGTGTGTGTTATTAAATGTTTGATCACAAATGACCGAGAAGTGGACTTACGTGTTTTAAGCCGACTAAGAACGGCTTACATATGTGTTCTCAAGAATCTTTACATGTCAATTTTTACTCTCTGAGGTTTGCCATTGTCTGCAGAGAGGTGACGACCGAACAGAAAAATTAATTCAATTGAAAAAACTTTCTTCCTGAGCTGAAATTGAACCTGGGCTATTGCGGTTCTTTAGCTTAGGGGCGACGTACTCTACCCACTAGACTACGGTCGCCAAGGCACATCCTATCAATGCGTATTTTCGTGCTTATATGTTTTTGAGTTTTGGTTCTCCAAAAGCAGTACGAACGCCGTAAAAGCAAAAAAGGTGCTCTATGCAATAGAAAAGAACATTGAAAATGGGGGCTGCAAAGCTGGGCTGGAAGATCTACAAAAATGCATAAGATACATTGGTAAAAAATTTCAATATTTTGGAAAAGTTGTAAGCGCTGGAAGTCGTGAGTAATGCAAAAACTAGAAATGGGCGCGTGCCGTGCTTTTTCCGTGCTACGGCATGTCAGTATGTGTACGTGCCTAAAAAAATATCTTCGTTCGCCCGTGAATAAGAAATGGAAAGTCGTACGTGCTTTTCCGTGTTCGTGCACTAAAATTTTACTACTTTCACTTTAACAACTATTTAAAAAAACTAATAAAAATAATAAAAACGCATTCTAATGCACTGTAGGGACGTCAAAACTCAAGGATTAGAACTATCGTTCTTTTTTGGCATACACCAAATAATTACGCCCACCTCTTAACAGTTAAAACTCAATAACAAGTCTTATATATGTGCTATAGATATAAAATTTGTTATGGGTATATGGATCATCAATATCCATCTACTGGCATTAATTCTGAGTTGGGTATTAAACATTGGCGTGATTATTTGAAACTATTGTTCGCTATTCCTATTAAGAGTCCATAACGCTCAAACATAAAAAACGTAACTTGAAATTATTGTTAAAAACTAATAAATGAATTTACAAAATTTTTAATTTATTAGATATTTCTCTTGAGGTTGGTATAATACTTGTCAAACTACACAAGTCGAAGTTGTTTTTGTAGTTTTCTTCAGATGCAAGCAGTATAAATAAAATCATAAGAATATTTCAATCAACCATTAGTGAAAAAATTGTTTTAAAAATTAACGACGAGGAACGCAAGGCTCATAGTTAAAAATTAAACCAATTTTGTTTTGTGTGTGGTAAACACTGGCAAATACAAATATAAATAAAACACTGACTGCATTTGGTCCAAGATGCACTGCAAGCCTGCATTTAATATTTCTTAATAACACCGGCTGAGGAATTAGAAAATGTAGATTTTGCACCTCAATTTACGTGTAATACACTCTAAAAAGTTTTTGTTGAAATTTACTACAACAGTTTTAGGCAACAGGTTAGCTACTAAAACTGTAGTAAATTTACACACTCTAATTTCATTCAACATCTTGTTTCCATCGTTGTGTAGTGAAATTCAACAAACAGTGTTGAATTTTGCTGAAAATAGGAAGCAATGAAATTGATACTGCAGCGAAATTAAACATCAATTGTTTAATGTTATTTTCATCTGTGTACTGCCAATACAAATCTACTACTTCGATTTCAGAAAAATTCAACAATTTATATTTAGTTTTACTATAATTGATGTCATCAATCTAAACTTCTATTGTTATTCTAGTAAAGATATAAAAAAACAATTTGTCACTTTTGACGGTACGTGCAGAGATATGGTTTGATTTCTGTTTCATGTTTATTCTTCTTCCAATTGGCACTACAAAAAACGAAATGAAAAATAAACACTTAGGAATTGAAGAAATGAAACACAAGAAATTTTTTGATTATTTCAAAGAACTAAAATATTCAGATATTGCTGACAAAATATCACTAATAACACAGCATTCAATTAACTTTTACTAAAACCGAATTCTCATTACACTTTTTTAATAAAAAATCAGAGAACTTTAAGTTAATGATCCTAACACTTTGTCAAGCTAACTCAACTGAGCATCTGTTGAATATATTGTCGATGTTGAACATTCAACTGTTTAATTTTAATTAAATTTATGTAGTGATATATTACTTTGCAGCTGTTATTGCAACAAAATTCAACGTTTATTGTTTAATTTTAGTAAGAATTGTGTAAATTGGTAAACACTCAAAAATTAATGCAAGATTTATAGTAAAATCAAACATCAGTTGGAATTTCAACAAAAAATTACTGTAATAATTTTAGTAAATTTACATATCTTTTTTAGAGTGTACATGTTGCAGTGCTTTGAACAAGTGGTGGGAAAAAGCAGAGATGTTCGGTGTCATTTGAAATTCCCATGGTTTGGTCTGATCCAAGTGAACATGACCAGGACAATTTCTATGCGTGTCTTAATTAAACGCATAGTTTAAATCGATGCAGTAAGTTCGAAATACGAGTTTATACTTCATATTAAAATACATAAAATTATTTACTCAGAACGACCCCGGCCAGAAATCCCTTGACGAATAATCGTCGGTAAATCCGAAACGAATTGTCACACCTTATAATGATTTACTAACGTATTTCTTACAATTTTCTCCTACCGGCAATTAAATAAAATTTTTAATAAAAAGGTGGTAAATATAAATTTGTAATAAAGGTAAAAAAAAAATAATTAAAATTCATCATGTCTTCGTGCGCGAAATTTTCTTCCTATTTTCGTTGCAGAAATTTCTTTCATATTTCTGATTTTATTTCGTTGCCGAAATTTACTACATATTTTACTCTTGCTTTCGTTGATGAAATTTCTTGCATTTTTTTTTCAAAGTTTCGTCGGCGAGAACTTGGACACTTATATTAAATTTTCCTGCACGATTTGTATGGGCGACTCCGCAAGCTCGTCGGCAATTGGGAATTTTCGTTCATTAATCCTCCATGAATCCTTAAGGAAACAGCCAACTGGGAATCTTCTTTTATGTTCAGAGGTGTGTCAAGTGCCGATCTACCTGTTCCACGCAGTGATATATTGCCTGTTTCAATACATTCATCAACACGTACAAAATTCGAGAAGGTAATTTGTGTTGAAAAAATATTTGTCTTTAATTTATTTAAATAACCCAAAACTAATTTAAAACAGGAGTACTTAACGGTCTGGATATTCGGAAGCTTCTGAGAGATGCGAATCTCGAAAAATACTGAATGAAGCTACATTGAATGCATGGGACTCAATACGTTCTGTAATTGAAAATGTGCTATACAAAAATCGGTCTCGAAATTATCGCGTTTTCATTGACAATATGATGCATGCATTTGAGATATTAGACAAACATATCGCTCATTTACTTGAAGACCGTCATAACTCAAAAAACACAATTTTTAGGTTAACGATGCAGAATTGTTTTTTTATATCATGATTCATATTGTGTAAAAATTTCATGTTATTATTTTGAATACTCTCCGCGTGAGAATAGAATATGCCTTTCGCTTTTCATACAAGGTGCATGAAAACGCATTTTATGCAAAATCGCATTTTTTGACGGTCTTGAAGTAAATAAGCGATATGTCATTGAAAATTCATATTTTGCATTCCCATTTCTATTTTTGTGAGAAACAGTTGCCAACAGAATCATATGAAACTGATGAACGATGTCATCAAACAATCATGACTTTTGAGGACTGGTTTTCTGGCAAAAGATTCGATTCAATGCTTGCCGATTTCTGAAGGTCAATCGCCACATAAGAATAAAATATTCGTAAAATATAAATTTACGTAAAATATAACGTAATTACGTAAAATATAAAAAAACTGAAGTATATAAGACCTATAATTGAGTTTTGACTATTGAGAGGTGGGCGTAATTTTGGGTGTATGCCAAAAATAAATCTACAGGTCTAATCCTTGGATTCATATAAACGTTTATACCAAATTAAAGTACATTTTAATGTTTTTTTCTCCAAAAATAAGAAAAATATATCTTCGAAAAGTGTTCAAAAGTGACAAAATATCAATCGCGAATATTTCAAGAATTTAATCCAATTTGAAAAATCTATGTATGCCACCGTATTCTACAACCAAAAATTAAAATGGGCTGTTTTGGCGTTTTTGTGTGTCTTTTGAAAAGTTGTAAATTTACCTACAGTGATAATAATAATTCCAAAATTTTTGAGTTGAAACATAAATTTTTAAAAAATTTTTCAATCTTCAAAGAAAACGAAGTGACGACGAATAGCCGAACTAGCACAAATTTATGAGTCTGCTGCTTCTGCTTTAGATACTGCTAACTTACAGCCAAATCCAACTTTTCACAAGCATATGCAAATGAAGTCTTATCGCTTATGATGGAAACAAATTTAACGAAACACAATTATTTGCTTATTCGAAACTTCATTAACTCTAAAATATCTTTTGATTTATTACCCTGCAACGAAAATATTTTGAAAGTAAAACAAATAGTTAACTACCCAGATAAAATTACCGTGAGCAAAACATACACTGAAATCGAACTGCAAAGTTGCTAGGTCATACAGCTTCGCTTATATTAGAGCTAAGAAATAATGTCATCCATGATATTTCAGATGATTCAGTAAACAGTCTTACACTAATAGGAAAATGGGGGTTCGATGGTAGCACGGGACTTGGCGAATATAAACAGACAGTTTTGAATAATAATTTGGAAGGCAATACTTGTAACATCACATATACCCCTTTAACTCATAACTAAATTAGATGAGCCCCACGATGCTAAAATAAGTTAGAAAAATTCTCGGCCATAGTCCAACCGCTATTGTAGACCAATTAGATTTTAATTTAAAAAAAAAAGAATCTATCCAATTTTATTTTGATGAAGAGATGAAATTTAAGAGCCAAATAAACTTGTGACAGCCCAGAGAATTCGTTACATCAAAAAGAAAAATTCGAATACATCATAGTTTACAACTCACAATGGTTGATGGTAAAATATGTAATGCTTTAAGCCAAACGTCCTCTTCAAAATGTTTTGTATGCGAAGCGAAACCAACGGAAATGAACGATGTGGAAAAATGTTTACAAAAAGACGTTCACGAAGGTCGCTATGAATTTCGGTTGTCATCCCTACACTCGTACATAAGATTTTTTAAATATTTTTTGCATGTCTCATATAGATTAGAAAAAAAAAAATGGTAAATAAGGTCACCAGAAGGAAAAGTTGAACTTTTTGTAAGAAAACGAAAAATTCAATCTGAGTTTCGGAAAAATATTGGATTCCTAGTAGACAAACCAAAAGCTGGAGATAAAGGGACGTCTAATGACGGAAACACTGCAAGAAAATTGTTCAATTCACCGATTGTGCTGATGAAATTACGGGCATTGATAAGTGTTGCAGATACACTTAGTTTAGTTTTTACTTGAAAAATAAATCTTAATGGCAGTTCACTTTGTTTGTAATATTAAAAAGAATTTATGATTTTTCAATAAAAAAGCGATTCTGATTTCGAACATAGACTAGACGAGACTAGTTTTTCTTTTACGAACATAACAAATTGGCGACGAGGACTTTAAAAACTTACGCGGACATACAAGGACAATTCGAATTTTTAAAATAACAGAATGAACTCTCTGGAAGACATTGTTGGAAAGCTGCTATTGCAACAGCAGAATATGATGGAAACTATTACCAAGATGATGACGCAATCAACTAATGGGACTCTTGGAACACAACAGCAAGCAACACAGCAAGAGACTCTCATAGACATCATCGCCAAAGGAATGCAAGAATTCCGATACGATCCTGATGAAAACATGTTCTTTTCAAGTTGGTATAATAGATATGAAAGCCATTTTAACGAGGCTACAAAATCGCTTGATGACGATTCAAAGGTGAGGTTGCTCCTTCGTAAGCTGAGCACGCACGTTTATGATCGCTATGCAGATTGCATATTGCCACAGAAACCAAAGGATCTGGCTCTTTCAACCACAGTTCAACATCTTAAATCACTTTTTGATCAGAAAGAATCATTGTTTAGCATTCGTTACAAATGCTTACAATTGGTAAAAAGTGAATCAGAGGATTTTATCTCTTACTCAGGCAGAGTGAACAAGCAGTGCGAGAGATTTTTTCATGATAGCTTGACAGGTGATCAGTTCAAAAGTTTGATTTTCATTATTGAATTACAATCATCAAAATATGGCAAGATTCGCAACAATCTTCTTTCGATGATTGACAACAATGCGGACAGCGTAACACTAGAAAAGCTTGTTGCCGAAAGTCAACGCATATTGACACTTCAGAACGACACAGATCTTATAGAATCCAACAAAACCACAGTTAATGCAGTTTCTTCAAATGACTCACAGCATAATCGAAGTTATTACCACAATCAGCAGAAACATCAACAACAATTGAAGCCACACTCAATAATTTTAGATAACGACGACACACCAAGAAGACCATGCTGGCAATGCGGTGAAATGCATTTTGTCAAAAACTGTAGTTTCACACACCATAAATGCAAAGTATGTGGCAAAACGGGACACAAGGAAGGTTATTGTAAGTGTTTTCGCTCACGACATCAAGAGGAAATATCTAAACATAGCACCTCAAAATCAACACCACAATATCAGAACCAAAAAAACTATGGAAACAATCAATCAAAACGCACACATGTAGTTTCTGCAATACCACAACAACGGAATGTAAAAAGCGTACACTCAACACACCGACAATTCATCACGATATATATTTTTGGTAAGCCAATAAAACTTCAATTTGACACAGCATCAGACATCACAATCATGTCAAAATCAAACTGGAAAACAATTGGAAGCCCACCACTTCTTCCATGTACACACAACGCATCAGATGCATCGAGCAATCAAATCCCGCTCATTGGCGAACTTTTAGCAGATATCCACCACAATAAAAATTCGAGAGAAGCAATTATTTTTGTGACACGCCTTCCAAACTTAAACATTTTTGGACTCGATCTTATTGAAAAATTTGGATACTGGAATGAATCAATAACTTCTATTTGCAACTCAATTACAGCAAATATGAACAAGGATGCGGTATTCAAATTCATCAATGAACATTTCCCAGATGTGCTCAAATCCAAGACAGGACACTGCTCAAAATTCCAGATCAAGCTCCAAATAAAACCGGACGTAGTTCCAGTCTTCAACCCGAAACGACCGGTACCATACGCAGTTTTAGAAGCAGTGGAAACGGAACTCAAGACATTACAGGAGGCAAACATCATTACACCAATTACTCATTCAAATTGGGCCGCCCCAATAGTCGTGGTACGCAAATCAAACAACAATATTCGCATCTGTGCAGATTATTCAACTGGTTTGAATAGTTGTATGGAACCACACCTTTATCCTTTGCCGCATGCTGACGATATATTTGCAAAAATGTCTCAGTGCAAGATATTCAGCACCATTGATTTATCTGACGCATATCTTCAATTCGAAATTGATGACGTATCAAAAAAAATCCTTACCATCAACACTCACAAAGGACTTTTCGCTTTTAATCGTCTACCGTTTGGAGTAACGTCAGCACCTGGAGCTTTTCAAAAAGCAATGGACACGATCATTTCGGGACTTGAAGGCGTTATTGCATACTTGGATGACGCCATTATTGCAACAACAAGTATCGAACAGAATTACAAACTGGTCATGGAAGTAATGCATCGATTTCAACAACATGGTCTGACAGTCAACTGGGCAAAGTGCAAAATTTTTCAAACGTCCATTAAGTACCTTGGTCACATTATCGACGCCAAGGGTATCCATCCAGACCCAAAAAAGGTGGAAGCAATCCAACATATGCCAAGACCTACTAATGTATCGGAACTACGATCATTCTTGGGAGCTGTGAACTACTATGGCAAATTTATAGCTGAAATGAGGAAGCTACGACATCCACTGGATGAACTATTGAAGAATGACACAAGATGGAATTGGAACAATAATTGCGAAGCATCTTTTTTGGAATTCAAGAAAATCCTGCAATCAGATCTCTTTTTGACACACTACGATCCATCACATCCAATTTTCGTAGCAGCTGACGCGTCTATCGTAGGTATTGGTGCACAAATTTTTCACAAGATGCCAGATGGAACCAACAAGGTCGTCTATCACAGCGCACGCTCACTCTCATCTGCAGAAAAAAAGTACAGCCAAATCGAGAAAGAAGCCTTAGCACTAGTGTACGCATGTACGAAGTTTCATCGAATGATTTATGGACGAAAGTTCACACTTTTGACAGATCACAAGCCGCTACTCACCATTTTTGGATCAAAAAAAGGTATACCAACACACACAGCAAATCGGTTACAAAGGTGGGCGCTAATAATGATGAGTTACGACTTCAATATTCAGTACATCAATACAAAAGATTTTGGATATGTGGACGTTTTGTCAAGACTAATCGATAAACATAGACAAGTTGATGAAGATTACATGGTTGCTCATGTCGAAAGTGTAGTTCAAAATCTTCTCCAAGACAGTGTTGATCATCTTCCAGTAACATTGAATATGCTTCGTAATGCAACCCAGGCGGATAGAACACTATCAAAAATTTTCCGTTACATAGATGATAGATGGCCGTCATCTTCAAAGGATCTTCCGTTAGAAGAGCAGCAATTTTTCAAACGCAAAGATACCCTGAGCATTGTTGACAGATGTATCATGCTAGCAGATCGTGTTGTCATACCCAAGATTTTTCAACGAAGGATTCTAAAACAACTTCACAGAGGCCATCAGGGAATTGATAGAATGAAATCCATAGCCAGATCGTATGTGTATTGGCCTAAGATCGACGATGACATCAAAAATTTTGGACATCAATGTCAAAACTGCGCAGCTGTTGCAAAATCACCAATTAAGACAACACTCAGCTCATGGCCAAAAGCTCAAGAACCATTGGAACGAGTTCATATGGATATCGCTGGACCCCTTCGAGGCTACTACTACTTGGTCATAGTGGACGCGTATTCAAAATGGCCTGAGGTAGCTCAAACAAATTCAATATCCTCAAAGGCAGTCTTAAGCCACTTTCACGAATTCGTAAGTAGATATGGTCAACCGAAAACTGTAGTGTCTGACAATGGAACACAGTTCGCAAGTTCATTGTTCAAAAAGTTTTGCGATGAGAGGGGAATAAACCACATCTTCAGTCCTCCTTACCATCCACAGTCCAATGGACAGGCGGAACGTTTTGTGGACACAATAAAAAGGGCTTTAGTGAAAGCATACGGAAAAAACACAACAAATGATAAAGATAATTTACTTCTATTTTTGTCACAGTATCGTGCAACTGACCTTCCTATCGTTTTATAGGAAGGAAGCTATCAACACCCCTGGATCTTCTAAAACACCAAAATCCAAATGAACATGATCGAAACGCCACCATGGAAAGTGATTATAATCGGAAACATGGATCAGTTAACCGAAGTTTTAAATGCGGTGATGAAGTCTATGCAAAAATTTACCTACAAAACAAAATGATGTGGGTTCCTGGTCAAATTCATCGAAGAATTGGGAATGTTGTTTATGAAGTTCTCCTACAATCTGAAAATCGAAAGATTAAATCACATACTAATCAACTTCGGAAAAGATATCCTGATCCCGTGCAATAGAGCCAATACAAATTTTAAACAAAGGGAGATGTTGCAGATACACTTAGTTTAGTTTTTACTTGAAAAATAAATCTTAATGGCAGTTCACTTTGTTTGTAATATTAAAAAGAATTTATGATTTTTCAATAAAAAAGCGATTCTGATTTCGAACATAGACTAGACGAGACTAGTTTTTCTTTTACGAACATAACAATAAGGATTTAATTGTCAGATGTGCAACATTATTAAGGAAATACGCGCTCGATACTGCTAAGGAGCTAATAGAGATGTATCATGGTACTATTTTCCACCTTCGGTACATACAATTTTAATAGACGCTCCTGACGTCGTAGAACATGTGCTCTCTGAGGAAGCTGCTAAATCTTAAAATAAGGACAAAAAAATGTTGACTCCAGCATACGCTTAAAATTTTGCGCGTTGCCACGAATACAGATTTGGTAAATATACTGCTTTCAATCTCAGATTCTTTTATCACGGGGCAAAGTTTATTTAAATCAGTTTTTGATTTGCTAGAAAATTAGCTTTGAAGCTTAAATTTGTATATCTTTTTAATAAACCCAAAAATATATTTTTTTTTTGTAACTACGGTAATGTACTAAGCGTGCAATTTGTAATTTTTATCAATGAATTCTGTTTTGATTTTGATAGTATTTTAAATTAATAAAACATATTTGAATTTTGTATAAGAAATCTGGAAAACAAATCGTTTTTTATTTAAAAAACAGACTGGAAAATTTTTTACAATCTTCTTACAGGTATTCAACTATGTCCATTTTTACATAAAATCATTGTTAAAATTATAGAAACCCCGTGACCAAAATTTAAGGCTGATAACTCTGCTAAAAATATTTTTGGCCACTATCTCCATATAACTATGTGCAACCACTGTGCACCATTCTTCTAGATCAAACCATTCTTCTAGACCAAACACTTAAGCTCTCCAAAAAATCTTTAATTGGTCGGCAGTGTGGAAAGTTAGTGGGTGTCCTGTCTTTAGGCACATAATTATACTTTTCAATCAAGAACTCCAATGTTGTCTTTGGATAATGCGACAAGGCTTTGTCCGGAAAAAATACATAATCATCATCCTAATAATATTTATGAATATATCGAAGCAAAATTTTGTCTAAACAATCATTTTGATAGATCACTTGATTTATTGCCAGAGCAAATGGCTTGAAGTAAGGGTCCGAAATTCCTTTGTCAGGGACAGCAATGTAAAGTATAATTTCTTGCTCAAACTATTTCTTGAATTTATATTTTACATCAGGAGAGCTTGAAGCAAGCCCTCAGACAAGGGGGGATTGCAGGGTTAAAACCCCCCTTAGGGTCTAGAAAGCATAAAAATCTAATACATTAGCATTAAGGCAATTACAACGCAACAGCGTAAAAAGTTGCAAACCACCTCAATTTTGAACTAAATTGAGACCTATGCTTTCAGATCATAGATTATGTAAGGACTTCAGAATAGATTGCGATTTTATTTCGGGCGGGTTGTTACGATGGTGCGGTTGTCATGATTGGTACTTCAAGAAGCACAAGCGTATGTAGCGGAAGAAGATCTACAGAATCTACAGTTATTAAAGCTTACGACATCGCAACTGAATTTCAAAACACCACAATATCGCCTCTCGCATTTCAACTTATAAAAACAATAAAAATCTTTGATTTTCAAATTTCTTTTAATGTGATCAATATTACTTAATCCAACTAACTACATTTGTGATCAAGGTTGTCCATTCACATTCTTTGTCGATTTTTCCTAAAATTAATAACTAGAACAGAAAAATTGAATAAGCGTATTAATCACTAGTTTAGTAACGTCAATTGAAATGTTTAACAGTTATAAAATAACTATATAAGTTAGTACTGAATTTTTTTTAAAACGAAAATCAGAAATATTTTTTAAAATTATCTTAAATGATAATTATAGTTTTCTTAAATTTCTTATGATTTGCATTATATTTTTATTTAAAATGCCCAAATGCACTTTGAGGATTTTTTAAAAAACATCAAGTTTCAGCAGCTATTACTTTTTGATCCGAGTTTTGTTTTTTGTAATTTTTTTCACAAAATATCTAGACTATGCTATAACATTTTATGTCGTTTTTTTTTTAAATTTTGCATTTTCATATTTTTGGGGATTCTGGGACTTTGGTGTTTGTACAAAAGTGCTTATTTCGACATTTTATGAATTTGAATAAAACTGAAAGAAAGTCTGGTTCTTGTTGTGTGGAGCATGGATAAAAAATTTTAATGATTTCAAAGTTACAGAGATTTCAAATTTAAAAATATGTTCTTTTTAACTGCAGTCACTGAACAAATAGGCATTTTTGATAGTGTTTTTAAGTATTCTATAACACAACAATAAAATATACATAAGAAGTTTTCACAGAAATAATTAATTCACTTAACACATACCCAGTGGGCATTTTAGCGAGTGCTCCGCTGTTATTGGCGTCAATACACCTTCCATGATCACTGCATTGATGAGTACTTCTGTAACGCCTAACTTTTGAAGGTTCTGATTCATTTCATATTATTTTATATGAAAAAATTTACAAAAACAAATCCAAAAAAAATTGTTAAATACACAGAACAGTTTGTAAAAAAAAGTAGATTTTAAAAAAACACAAAAAATTCTTTTTTCCGAGTTGGGTCTCGAACCCGTGCTCCCGAAAGCTTACTTTCATTTGTATTGATGCAAAATAAGCTATTGATTCTAAGCAACCACGATAGACGAGTGGGTAAGATGTCGGACCGCCACATGAGAGGACCATGGTTCAAATCTTAAATTCTTAGTCGTTTTTTATTTAAAGTTGATATTTATATTGCATTTCCCTCTAACGTGACTTCTCTAAAGAGCGCTTCTGGCAGGTATCTTTTGAACAAGGAGAGCGGAAGGCCTGACAAATTTTCCCATTTCCTACAAGCAATAAAACAGTGTTTGCAATTAGTGTGGAAGGCCTTTAGAGCCTAACACAGGCCTGCTAGAAGGCCCTCGAACTCCTGAAATTGCCCACTGGGTAAGATCCTAATGTTGGGCGCAATACGTTCACATACTTTGTCGGTTTCTCATTGCAGTAATGAGGATTCATTGAGGATTTTTATTCATTGTATAATCAGATTCTTACCTTAAAGGGAACTTGTAATTGAGTCTTTAAAAAAATTTTGATAAGACCGTTTGATTAAATATTGTACAAAAAATAAAACCTTGTATGGAAATTAGTTCCTTTCGTTCAAATATCTTGAACATTTATAAAGAAAATAATACTTGAACATTTTTCTTTCCAAATAAGATCGTTGGAACATTATATTTTTAATAAGGCATTCTGGATAGAAAGCACAAGTATTATTTTGATGAATTACTTTTTTGGAAAAAAAACTACCTTGAGTGACCTCTTAGCCAACTCCGAAAATATTAATTCTGTATTTATTTATTTACTTATTCATATAAAAATGAGTACAAATAAAAACAAGTTTTTTTCAGTGCAATGGGTAAAATTATTTATAATAACAACGAGCAGATATAGTTTTTTTGATAACAGAGAAAATTTATTTGTTAGCATTGAACTAAGATCTTGTTGATTTAAGAACAAGTTATAAGTTTGCTGCTGTTCTCTTCTGACATTTATCGGAAAAAATATTTTGGAATACATCCTTTCATATATAATATGCCAAAAACGATGCAGTCTTTTTCTTTGAATTATAAAAAAAGAAACATTTCTGCGTTTAGCTGAACGCAAGAGTAATAAACTTATAATAAGCGCTTCGTAGTAAACCTATAATTTAATTACTAAAAGTTTCGTAACAATATTCCAAATAACTATGAATGTACCATGTAACATAACATAAAAAAATTTTGTAAAATTATTTCAATAATTTTTTTATTGTGTTCTTATTAAATTTTTCAAACCCGTATAAAATCTGAGAAACTGCAGAAACTTTGCTACTGTCGAGAGTCGAATGCCAAATTGGCGCACTGTTTTTTCAAATAGGGCATATTTTGGCACGCAGTAGACACAGCGGCATTTATATTTTAATAAAAGAATACAAAATAGCATAGCTTAAATTATTCAGAAGGTGCAATATTTTCCATCTGGCTATTTAGCAATGTTGATCCATTTAACCATGCTGTTGTTAACCAGCTGTTACAATTGCAATCAAAATCATATAACATCATTAGGTTAAACATTTCTATTTATACCAACTTCTTAACTGGGTTTCTATTAAATACTCTCCATTGAAATATTTTTCACTTTAAACAAATTTATTCAAAACACAATTTCTAAAAATACATTTTTTCTAAACACAACACAATTTTAACTTATCTTCTTAAAGATCCTTTTCTTTTGTTGGTTCCCGTATAAATATTTTTTGAAAAAAAAACCTTACCATTTGCATTTATTTACGCCCATTCACACTCCATACAAGTGCTTAAAAAATTCATCACTCGGGAGTAGCAAGCAAATTTTTGCATGCCTCATGTTGTTTGAGTATTTGAGCAACAATAGCAAGCAGCCAAAAAAAAAAACATCCACAACAAGAACAGCAACGAAAAGAAGAAAACTGTAGCAATTCAGCGCTCTTATCGAGATATATATTATGCATGAGACTGAAAGTGAATCTCATTTATAGCCGTAATGTATATTTTTGCTGCCAGCATCGCGCAGTTATCCTTGCTCAATTCAATGGTATTGATGCACACACTCCCAGCGGGAAAATATGCCGCTCTAAAAGGGAGTTTCAATTAGTTTTTTATAGCTTAGCACACGGTTAGAAATCCTGGAAAATATTTAAATAATTTTGGGCATTAAATAAATGACCACACCAAAAAATGATATAAAATATCGTTGTTATATTTAAACTGTATAAAAATTTAATAAATAACTGTACTGAAATATAATGCAGCATGTCTTAAAAATTGAAGTCGGTTAATAAAAACAACTAGTAAGCCCGTGTGGCGTTAAAACGCCAAAATCAAACATTCCTAGATTTTATTTTAAGCTATTGAATAGATTTTCAACTGATCAAAATTGAAATTAAATTAATTTTGGCCTTTTTGCAATATCCGTGGTATTGCACACGCAACGACGATATAATGTTAGTTGAACAAAAATGTTTCATTACCAGTTTCCAATTTCTTATAAAATGTTTGTGTAAATTTTTAAACATTAACAAATTATCTGACCAACAGCTTAGAAATATTTTTTCAACTGTATGAAATCATTCCAGTTTCACTTTGATATTGAATATATCAATTCATAGTTTTAACTGTGAAATTAAAAAAAAATTATTCGTCAGTATAACAGTTTCATAGCTATTAGCCGATAGGTGGCGCTACATACCTCAGATATTTTTAGGCATATGCTGAAATTAAGAAGAGAAAAAGCAACATAACAACAAAAATTATATGCAAATTTTAACTAGCAATAACTTAAAAAATAAAAATTTAAGAAATAAAAAGTCTAGTTTGCACATCTACAGGTCTAAACCTACCAAACCATACTAAAATTATTAAGATTGGACTTGTACATAAAAATCCTTACGCAGGACAAAATTTGCGTTTGCGTAATATATGTAAGAATATTCACCATAGCATCGAATTGATTCCAGAGGCATAAAAATTCGTTGTATATTTAAACTGTATTAAAATGTAAAACAAAATATATTTAAAAATGTTGTGTTCAAAAGAGAATTGTGGGAGTTCTTTTGCTTCCGCTAGAAAGCTAAAGTGTTTAACTGAAACACTTAGTTGTTGTTTAGTTCTGGTTTTGTCATTGGTTATTGACACAACCAGATATTCAATTATTCATTTCTTTGACCAAAATCGATCAATTGCATATTAGATTATTTTGATTAATTTAACATAAATTAAAGTTTTTTTATTTTGGTCAGGCTCTACCATAGAGAGTTATTTTTTGATATTTAATTGTGATCTATTTTCTGATTTAGGATGATTTTAAATATGAGCTATTTTTATCAAGTAAGTTTTGAAGAAGGCAACAGCAACAACAACAACAACAACAACAACAAGTCTGAATAGAGTCACTAACACAGCAGACTAGACAAGCCAGTTTCGAAAGTAGTTACTATTGTCCGACCGAATATTCGGTTTTGGTTTCGGTTACGGCCAGTTAGCTAGTTAGCCGAACCCCGAAGCCGAAACTTTTGGTAAAAATATCTTGCAACAGTCATTTAATTTAAATATATAAGTATGCTTTAATGATGAATTCGTCTATACATATAAAAAATTTTGATAAATTTTATACATTCGATACTATTATTTTCGATTATAAAAATATATATTGTAGGTACATACTGTTTTGAGTGTGTACGGATTAAAATGAAAAATTATCTCTTCTATTGTTATTATAAACTTCAAGTAATTATTATAAACAATTTTAAGTTTAATTCGGGCTCAAAGTCTTTTTCAAAAGAAGGGTATTTAATTAATTAATTCCTTGTTTAGTTAATTTTAATGAGCTACCAAACATGAAAACTACTAGAAATGTGTATATTTGCTTTTCGGAAAAAAATCAATGTTTTTCTTATGGCTTAAAAAAATTTACAAAAACCTTAATTCGATAGTATTTCAATGCATAGTAGAATAGTGGTAATAGTGGTAATATTTTCATTTGTTATGGCTAATGTTAATGTTAATGTTGTGTGGTGGAGATGCGTACTGCGACCTAAATCAGATCTATTGTACCTCCTTCTCAAAGCTCCGCTGGGTTTGCGGATTACAGAATTTCATCCAGCCCTATTTCTCTCATGAATTTGAGAATATTCTTAGGTTCAAGGGATGAAACCTGCTCTAGACTCAGCTCATAGTTCCCCAGTGCTAGTTTACGTCTGCGAGCCACGGCGTCGCAGTTTGTGAATAGGTGTATTGGAGTCTCCTCTGCTTCTTCACAGAAACGGCAGTTACTATCGGTCTCTATGCCCAATTTCATCAAGTGCTATTTGAGTTTACAGTGTCCTGTAAGGTTTGTTATGGCTAATATAGACACAAAAAATGTGCTGTTAAGCTGAAGTGGCTCTTAAAGTGTTTCTCAATTTTTTTTTCCGAAAGTAACGTTAAACGAGCAGGGGTTTTATTCCTTTACAAAACAAAAGTAAACTGTGAAAGTGTTTGAATAAAGAAATTTTCGAAAATAATTTTTTTGTGTTATTAAAAAGTTCGCAAAAGTTCAAATATGCCAGTATTTCAATAACAACCAAAGAAATAATTTTTTAAACTATGGCTTATATTCACACAAAAATTGTGCTATTACGTTTAAGAACCTGGTCGTTATGAAAGTTTTTCCTGGAAGGGTACCGTTCTGAAAATTTCGTGTTTGAGTATTTCGACAAAAAAAAACTTCCCAAAAATACAAAAATGCATAATTTAAAAAAACCACAATACGGGTGGTCATAGTCTTAGTCCTGCACTATTTTGTGGAAGCAATTAAAAAACCGAAAAAATTCGAAAAAAAGTTACAATTGTTATAACTTGTCTTTTTTTTAAAATCCTTAAAGTGCCCTTTTCTGGCATATCGAACTCAAAACAATAATCATAACAAATCGGAAAACATATAGTTCTCACTTAAAATGACTTCAATAAATCTAAAAAAAAAATATTTCTGATTTTCTTCCGACAACATTTTGAAAACCAAAGCTATATTTTTAACCACTGCATCTTGCAAAATCTAAATATGTGTAATAGGGTGTCCCAAAAATATATTTTTTTATTTTGACAGATGTCCGTAGCTCTAATATTTCCATTTGACCTTAGAAACACCCTCTGTGAAGCGCATCTCAATTGGTAAAGATTAAGGGTCGCGAATTCATTTTCTAATTTTCCCATACGATTTGTATGGGAAAAAATTAGTTTTGCTGGTAAATTGAATTTGGAGCCATTATCTTTTAAGCAAAATGGTTGAAAAAAGTGTTCCCTCAAAGTTTGTCTGTTATGATTTATCCAAATTTCATTTCTATCGGATTATTACTTAGTGGTTGCTCAAAACGACAAAAAAAAAAATAGAAATATAAATACAAAAAAACTACTTGTTGTAACTTTTAATCCAAAAACATATAACATACCTATGAATTTTTTCTTGATTGTGCATTCCAACTATCATTATCTAAAATTTAAGACCAATAATAATAATGGAAATGGAGTACTCTAAGAGATATTGATTTTTAATAAAATAATTTAAAGTAAAAGTATTCATTTATATAGGTAGCTCTAAGAATTAAGTCACAGACCATCGAATAATAATCAGATGAAAATGAAAATTGGATATGTCATAGCCAGGGCTCGCAAACAAACTCTAAAGAAAATTATTTTTCTGTTATGTTTGTTTCTTCTTAAAATCACAACAAGTATTTTGGTTTGTTTAGTTTTCTCTCTTTGATTCAAAAAGTAGCACAAACCGAAGCAAGTAGAGATCAGAGAGAAAAGAAAAATGAAATGTTTCTTTTTTCGAATGGAAAAAACTTTCTCTCACTGTTATGTTTCTGAATCGCGGGCACAAAAACAATCAAAGTAAAGTATCTTTAGCGATCTCTTGTAGGTTGCTGGAAGCACCAAAATCCGAAGAGAGATCTGAAATGTTTGTTCGTTTCATTTATGATGCGACTTTTTTTTTTGTGTTGGAAAAGCTATTGCGTTGGAATTTTACTTTGTTTGGTTGCTTTTATTGAATTTGTTGTTTTATATACAATAGATGCGTTGCTCTTTTGTGCATATCGCTACCTTAATATAGAAAGGCCCTAACTCATTTTTTTCAAAATAATTTTTTTTACAGATTTTTGCAAAACAAAATTGCTATAGAAAAATAAAATTGCTGCAAAAATATTGCTACAGCATTGAATTGGTTAGTGTTTTAAATAAAAAATCCATTTCAAGAATATTCGGACCCTCAAAATTATAATTTTTATTAAGTTTTTTCCATCTCCTATAAAGTAACAAAAAAATGAGTTAGGGCCTTTCTATATTAAGGTAACGATAAATACATATATATGAGGTAACGTTTTGTTAGTGAAAAATACAATGTCTCGGTTAAAATAAATGCTGGATCAATAAAATGAAGTGGTTGCAATTGGTCAGTGCACAGCGGGGAAGATAGGTTATTTCAAATTTAATGAATGGTTTAGATATTAGAAATGACATTTTTAATCTCTATCCTAATTTTTTGCGATTAAGGAGTGTTTAAAAATGAAAAAATTATTAAATTTATGAATAATGTGCACTTTTTGCATTATACATTTTTTGATGTCCGCCTCCGCATCCGCATCTAAGATCTGTATTTTATTATCAAACCAAAGAAAAGAAGTTACAAAACTAAGAAGCTATCAAGTATGTACTTTACTTTTTATAAAATACGATTTACCCTGTATTAAACTTAAATACAGTAAAACCTCAGAAACTAGAAGCTAAAAAATTAGAAACATCTACAAATTAGAAGTTGAATTTTTAAAACATTAAAGCTTCTGAAATTAAAAGATTGTGTTCTTATTTCCGAGGTAATTGTTTGTGCAATTTATATTTAACAGTACAGCGTTTTCTACGAAAAGTTTAAAATGAAGCTAGTGACCTTATTATTAGTGTCCGACCGAAGATTCGGTTTCGGTTTCGGTTACGGCCAGTTTCGGCCCTTTTTGTCAGTTTCGGCTATTCAGCCATATTGAGGCCATATTGAGGTATTTTTGGTAAAAATTTCTTGCATCAGTCATTTAATTCAAATACATATGTTTGGTTTAATAAAAATATTTACGACGCATTGTACTAAACAAAAATTATGAATCAGTCTATAATTTAAATTATCGTGTGAACGCAAAATATTTTGGTTAATTTAATGCGTTCAATATTATCATTTTCGATTTTATCATCATTATTGTAATTAATATTAAAGTTTTATAGTTATAAAGTTAATTAAACTTACGAACGGATTCTGTGTGTGTGTGTGGAATAAAGGAAAAGAAAACGAAATATTTCTATTTTTATAATACTAAACCTTTAAAAAACAAAAATACTTTGTTTTGTAGTTCTCTAAAAATGTACATTGTAAGTGCATACTATTTTGAGTGTGTACGGAATATATAAGGTATGCAATACTTTAGAAATAAAAAATAAAATAAAAAATAGTTTCATTTATTATTTTAGTAAACTTAAATTATTTATTATAAACTGCAATATTCAAGTTATACTTTCTTTTGTATTCAATATTTTTCTTGTGTGTATGAAAGTACTTTTGTTTCCTTTTAATAAAAAAAAATTATTTGTGAAAACTTAAGTTATTAATAACCAGTTTCAGTTCTGGTTTCGGTTAGGCCGAATATTATAAAATGGTCGAATATTCGATTTCGGCCAAAATTCCGGTATCGGTCGAACACTACTTGTTAATTGTACGCAATCACCTCACATGGAGTTTTTTTAGTGGCAATAATTTTCATAAGAAAATTTCAGTGAGAGAAAAAGATTTTGTTTTGCTTCATATGAAAACGAAATTTACCAGACAAAAGAACGTTTTACAAAATAAGGCCATTAACATAAAAATTTGTATAATTTTGTACACATTATAAGTGTGTTATTTTTATCCATTAACTATATCTTTACATTGAGCAATATTATTATAAACTCAACTTTACAAATTTTACCTCTGAAATGATAAGATTTCAGAAATTAGAAGTTCCCGACTTACAAACAGCTACTAACTTCTGAAGTACTGTATTAACATAATTTTTAAAATAATTTTAATAATTAAAGTTCTGCTTTAAGTTTGTCTAGTTGAGCTAAATAACTATAAAAGTCTTTACAATTTAATATTTATACTTTTTTTTTGTAATTTATGAGTTTATTATTTTATTCCTTAAAAAGATTACATAAAAAAATAAATATTAGCAATAATAAAATTATATTCACTAAAGTATGATTTAAACTATCAAACATTAAGAATTTGTATTTAAATCATGGAAAAATCAATCTTTATAATTTCACTGAGAGCATCCGCATACGCCATCAGTGGTTGTTAGATTGAATTGTCCGCATGCGCATCCTCAAAGAAGGCCCTTTACAGATCCGCATCCGCAAAATGACATCCGTCACATCCCTAGTTCTTTATTGAAAACCAATAGAGATAAAATTGTTCAACTTATTTTATTTGAATAAAAAGGTATAAGTTTTTAATATGTGCATTAGAGTGGAACGAATTTTTAACCTCACCACCTCAACTCGGCTTAATATATTTTTGAAAACTACTCGTCAAAACAAATTTTTCTGCATTTTTGGTATTTTTCTGTGACGAAACTTTTGACTTTGCCTGAGGGATTTGTATTTCATTGTCATATTTTTTTTCCACTGAAACTTATTTTTTTTTTTTAACCTGAAATCGAAAAATGTACTTTTTTTATGAAAACCTCTTACTACATAATTACTTCCCTTTGATACCATGTAAGCGCTTAAAGATATTTGTGTTTAAAGTTCACCGAAGTCGGTCATTCGCCAATATCTCCGCTCCTTTATCTCAGAGGTAAAATAGGCATGCAACAAAATTGTAAATAAGATAGTTATCTTCAAAAATACCATTAACATTTTTATCGTAAAAGCCACCGTTTTTATGCTATGAGACTGATTATGTCTAAACAGGGAAAAGTATAGATTTCTTACTTTTAGCAGATTTTTGAACTTTAATTAATAGTAGTTTATTAGCAGAATTTAAATGTATCTTTGTTATTTTCTCACTTCGAACATTGTTCTTCAAACAAACACATCGTCTAATAAATGTATATACAGTTTAAATCGCTTAGCTGCCTATTCGTTTAAGAGATTATGTATGTTAATAGTACAAAATCAATGTTCTGCTCCATTTTTTAGCGTTATTGTAAAAATGTACTTTTTAGCTGCCTACTGCCTAAGGTCACGTTTGCTTTAACATGTCCCAATGGTCGTACAGGGTTAAAATCAAAAAGTAGACTAGAATAGAAACTATTTACCGTATAAAATAATGTTGGCAGCCTAAATCGATCAAATAACTCAATGTGCGCTGCAAAATTATTTTTTGAGCAATATTTAACAGTGTTTAAAATGTCCCAACGGTCGTAAAGGGTTAAAATCAAATAGTGGACTTGAATAGAAACAATTTACCGTGTAAATTAATTTTGGCTACCTAAATCGGTCAAATACCCCAATGTGGACTGCTTATCAAATTTGTTTGCAATTTTTAATAGTGTTGAATATGTCCGAATGGTCGTGCAGGGTTAAAATCAAATAACAGATTTGAATAAAAAATATTAACCGAATTTTCGCTGCCTAAATCGGTTATATACCCCTACGTGCGCTGCTAAACAAATTTTCTCAGAAACGAGACCTGGGTAGATCGCTTTTTCGACCCTGTAAGTCTCTATCCTGAAAATTTCATCAAAATCGTTTTGGCCGTTTTCGAGAAATCATTTACAAACAAACATATAAACAAAAAAACAAATATTGCGCTTTTAAAAGTATAAGAAAGATATCAAAAATTCGATAAATAGGACCGTGAAATGTATAAGCTGGTCATATTAATTGTCCGCCCTCGAAATTTCTTCTGAACACACCAACATTTTACCTGCCATCCTTCTGGGTGTCCGCATACAAACAACCATGTCACTAAAACCATGTCGTACAAATCTATCGGTTTATGAAATTTCCATGCAAGCAAATCAACAGAACGAGACTTAAAAATCTTAGCTTAAAACAAAAAATGCTGCTTAAAACATGACGAAATTCTTTTGTCGAATTTCCGCAGTAAAACGAACACAACATTTGTTACTTGTTGTGGTTGCGATCGTGACAACAAAATCTAAAAAATGAAATACTTGTTAATTAGTTTTTATGATCTATTGAATAATTACATGAATTAAGATTGTGAGCTTTAGATCAAGTAAGTTTTCAAGAAGGCAACAACAACAACAACAACTCTGTATAGAGTCAATCACTTAGCTGACTAGACAGTCTGTTTCGGAAATCGCTACATATTCCTCTTCAGTAGTCTTTGAGTGATTAAGCTGTGATCAACTCACTGTTTAAACTAGCATATGAATGTGCAGATTCTGGAATTCATTCTTATGAATTGTATGGCTGCTAATCATATGACATTTCAAAGCAGTAGGCTATTTATAGATCACCGCCATCAACTCTATCAAGGGTTGCCATCTGTTCTAGTTGCTTCTTCACTTATTTCAATATTCATTGGTGTTCGATTGTTTGTCGAAATGCACCATAGAAATGAAACGAGTTTTTGCTTCGCCAGAAGCTAGAGTTCTAACAAATGTGAAAAGGTTGTGAAAATAGCCACCTTTCAGTTAGAACACTAGCTTCTGGCAAAGCAAAAACTCGTTTCATTTCTATGGTGCATTTTGACAAACAATCGAATACCAATGAATATTGAAATAAATGAAGAAGCAACTAGAACAAATGGCAACCCTTGTTTTCTTTCTCTCTTAATTTTCTGTTCGCTTTGGTACGCATTTCTGTTTGTAGCAAAAATCCAAACCTAAGCAGATAGTGAAACTGTTTGCTTTCGCAGATTTAGCAGATGTAGAGTTAGTTTTTTCGTACAGTTTATTTCCAACTCCTGGTCATAGCAGACAAAATTTGAGGGAACACGTTTTTATTTCAACCATTTTGCTTAAGAGATAATGGCTCTAAACTCATTTTGCCGGCAAAACTGATTTTTCCCCATACAAATCTTATGGGGAAAATGAGAAAATGAATTCGCGACCTCTAAAGCTATACCAATTGAGGTGCACTTCACAGAGGGTGTTTCTAAGGTCAAATGGAAGTGGAAAAGCCGCGGACATCAAACACGATTTCTTTTTGAGACATCCTTATGAGTAATATCTAAAGCTTTTATTATCTGCCGCACTTTTATTTGATCTTTTTTCAGTTATGAGTTCCAATACGCTGAAACAGCTTGATTATTGACACCAAGTATTTCGCCTTATCTGCATTCACTGCTAGACACTTTTGACTCAACTCTTTTTCTAATCTCGAGAATTCTGCACTGATTTCTTTCGTATTGTGGGTAGTGAAACCATTAATCATATAATCAGTCAGTAGGCCCAACCAAAATAGACGTTTTGCTCCGTAACGAGTAAAAACGTAAGTGTTCGGTTAAATGCATTTAAATGCTGTTGCCCAAAATGAGCAAACGTAACTGAACGAAACTAAACGAAACAGTTTGACAAGACGTATTATTCCGTAAGAACCGAACTGCTAGCGTAGCAACTCGTCAACAACAGCTGTGCAGACTGCGTTTTTATTTTGTTTTCATCAATTTGTTTTAATTTCGCCGTTATTTCACTCATTTTTCACAAATCTTTATTAAAAATTACAAAATGCACAATATAAATAAATAAATAATACTCGATTGCCTACTGATAAGTTGTTTCAGATGAGTTGAGCAAATCATTTCATTTTGGGTTAAATCCGTAAACATCCGTAACTAGTGCAGACGTTCGTCAAAATGCTATCGTATCGTTTCGTCTATTTTGGTTGGGCCTAATATCAACAATACATGCCTTAGAATAGCAAATCGAATAACCTTCTCTCATCTTCAATCATTACATTGAAAAAGTCAAATGATAAAGAATCACATTTTCGAAGACTTCGTGTTGTAACAAATGACAGGGAGCGGTCCTTGCCAATTATAACTTCTCTTCTGATGTTTTTCAGAATCATCCCGCATAGATGGCTTAGTTTTGCAAGTATACCAAACCTAGATATGGTGGGGTAATGGTGATTCCTTATCGGTGGTAGATTTTGCAGGTCTTAAGCTACACTGAAAAGTTTTAATCAGTAGGTCAACATCGAAAGAACCTCGTATGCTATATTAAGAATGTTTATCCAACGGTAGTTGGAGCAAATTGGAGCAATGGAGTATACTTAGAAATGCATTCTTCCTACTATATTCTGCATAGAAGCTCGTAAATGAATTGAAATAGAGCATCACCTCTGGTCTTAAACAGATTTTAAGCTGGGCAATAGCTGTCATGACTTTACTGATGTTGTCATCAGTAATTAGGGTTTTCAGGATTTACCTCTATTGGCGGGATTGCAATCAATGCCTCTAATATAACTATTAGATTGCAATAGGAGTATAACTAAGCGTTTTTTTCGTTATATCAGTGTATTCTGGATATCAATCCTGGTCATAAAATCGAAGAGAAGCCGATCTTAAACCGTTGTCCAGGCTTAATCTTAATATTTAGTTCTGTCACCATGCAGCTCAATTTCTTTCACTCGAGATTTTCTGTCCATCTTTTCCGCCTGAAAAAACGTCTTACGTAATTCCTCTTTTCTTTTTTTTTGCTTTTTAGAAACACGCATCACAGTCAACGGAAGGGTGACCTTGAAGGAGATGTTTTTCTCTGCAGTGATGGCAACGCGAAAATCCTTGTAATACCACTAGTTTTGATGAAGGCTTTAACCTCTTCGGCAGCCGTTCGCATAGAGTGTTAAATATATGAGCACTGCACGCATATATCATAGATAGGAAGAGTTGTTTCTTAAAACAGCAGTGATAGTCGAGTGGCGAAAGCCTTAGGTGTCCGTTGCGTTTACAGCTTGTCGACCTTTAGATTTCTATGTGAAGGACATTTTTTTGCTGCACACAACGGTATACATATGTAAGTTATGAGAAAATATTGATCAGAGTCTATTGATTCGAATACCACGGATCGGTGCGTACATATAATACATTGAAAGAGTATATTCCGTCAATCGAAACGTGATAAATTTGGTTGCAAGTTCTTTTGATGAGAGAACATCTAGGTGGTCTTGTAGATATTAAGATGCTTGAATATAGAGTAACTTTCGACCATGTTTCATGCTATGGCAAAGTTAATTAGCAAATTTCATTATGGGAGGTGTTGTCAAGGAAGCTGATGTTTTTCTTTACCACCTTAGCAATGAAATCACCAAACATGATTAAAATGTCCCCGCTGTCCCCGTTAATAAGCATATACCAGGCGCTCGAAGACAGTTTCCTTGATCGCTTCATCCTTGCCTTCTATTGGAACGAGCCCACATCCACAGTCTCTTTCCAACTAAATTTTTTTTTTTTAATCTTGTACACTTCATTGAACTTTTTTTTTATGTGGTGGGCTTTAAAGCCAATGAGCAACCTTTTATTAAGCCTATACTTAAAAAAATAGAGTGTTTGTTAGAAGTCTTTAGTTGCATCAGAATCTCATGCATTAAAAATGTCCAACTATGCGCATATATTTGCTGTTTAAGTATGTAGCCTGGTGTTTGAGTTTCAAAAAAATCTAGTTTTTTTAATGTATATCAAAAGTCGTGTGTAATCTTCTGTCAAGTTTTTTAAAGTTCCTTTATGATGGGCAACTTGACCCACTTAGCCTATAAAAAGTATTTGATCAATTGGTTACCAAAATTACCAAATTTGGAAATGTCAAATCTATAGAAATTTTATAATTTTATTTTAATTTAATTTTCGTAGAAACTTTTATTCGTGGGTGAATATCGTTTTTTTAAAAATTCATCAATACATTGCAGTACAGTATAACAAAGAACAAGGATATGAAACAATAACTGAAACAATGTCTCAATTCTTTTGCAGAACTTCTGTAAAGTTGAACCTTGTCCGATTGTATATATGTACAGATTAAAAGATTGAAAATATTTGTCTTTTTAGTATTTTTTTTAAGTTCGAGTAGAATAACATCATATTTTTGAAAATATGCAGCAACTCTACCAAATGAAATTTTTTATGTAATTGATGAGTTTTTTCTGACTCTCTTTGACTTTTAGGTTCACTTTTAACAATATAAAAACAAATTTGTTGCGTTTTTAAAACATAGTGAAATTTTACAAACAAAAATTTGTATAGTTTTTACACACTTACAGCCACAACAACTATTTTAAGGGTTATTTTTAACTATTTCTGAAAATTATTTAAATGACCCATGAAAAGACACAGAGGTTACAATATTTTGCAACAGTTTTATGCAATACAACAGTGAGAGAGCAAATATTTATAAGTTTTCTAAGCAATGTAAGAATATTGCTAAATTGAATATCAATTATATTCTTAATTTTGTATTTCTTCATCAGACTACATTGATAGAAGTATATAATTTTGTATATGGCCTTATTGTAAAACTTAAAAGCTGTGATATTACTTTAAATTTGTATTTCAAGTGTTGCTTAAATCAATTTTTTGGTAAAAAAAAAAATTTTTTTTTGTTATATTCAATTCAATTATGGGGTGCATATTGCGATGCAAAAAGAAAACTAACAGAATTCGGTATTTTAAGAAAACAACTCATGTAAAACGCACCTTTCATCACCTGTTAAAATAGCTTCTTCCCGCTGGGTATTTTACAGTCATTGCAAAAATATTTATGTATGTGTGTGTGTATGCGTTTTTATTCTTGTTTCTTCTAGTATGTGTGCGTTTAAGCAATTTATATTCGCGCACATGTTAATGCTTGACTTCAAAGGCATGCCTTCGGCACCAAAAGATAAACTGGCGGAAATGTCGAATCCGTTTTTGCCTAATTTTACGTTATCGTAAATTTTCCGCAGAAATGTATGTTAATAAAACATAGAAACAAACATAAGAATAATAGAATTTTATCATAGTTGCTTGGGAATTTCTTTATTTTTTGTTTTGCTTACAAAACAATATTCAGTAAAAATATTCAGACAAAAAGGATGGTTAAACTATTCCTAAATCCGTTATATATAATAGAATGGTGCTTATTACCTGAGCCTGGAATTTCGTAGGACATTAAAAAGTAAAGTAATTAGGATGATACTTGTTTGGAAAATATATATTGAATTTGCACTTTTCATTACTCGCAGTTGGATAGTATTATGAAAGAATTTATTTATGGAAGGAATGAAAAAGATGGATGGAGACAACGAAAATAATGTTTAACCCTCCGATGTCTGAAAAGTTTATACACGGTTAGAAATCTCATACAAAAATTGAAACTTTTCTGTACTACATCCACATCAGCTTTGGTTTCATATCTAGTATTTGTAAAACACTAAAAAATGGTTTTAGTGAAGCTTTGGTTTAAAATTTAGTAAAAGCTTGGATTAAAATTTAACAAAAAAAAAAAAATAAGCACCGTGAGGTCAGAACCCACGACATCAAGTTATCTAAATTAACCACTGGGCTATTGTGCTACGCGTAATAGAAGCAATAAACAAGCATATGAACCGAATCGTTTACCCGCACTTTTTATGGGTTCAAATTAAAATTTAGTACCTTGTATAAATTGTATTAAAAATAAAAATGAATACAGAGTTGTTCTCTAATTTAAACTAAAAAGCTACAAAACACGCTGTAATATTTCTTTTGTACATAAATTTAAACTTATAAGCTCAAAGGGAAGCTATAATCTTTTTTGGTTTTAATTCTAGTACAGTGTAGTTTTATATATGAGTTAGTATTTGCAAAGTTTATAAAATGCAAAAAAAGGCTGGGGAGGGGTGGGGAGGGCTTTCGAAATGCACTACGATAAGTAACAGTAGGGATGGGAGGAGTTTTAGATATTGTGACGTGACCAAAAATTTAAAAAAATTTGTAATATTAATATTTAATATTATTTAAGACTAGCTAGGTTATTATTTGAATTTTTTTTAAAAATAGGGAGGATTTGCAAGAGGGTGTTATAATATAAGGAAAATGTGTCATTTAAGAAAAATATATTTTTATGATTTGAGTAATTAAAATGTATAATAGTTGTAATTTGTTCCCCGCAGATGTTGTTCTGCATACGAAAAAAAACAAAAAGAGATCTTGAAGACTAAGCATTTTTTAATACTTATAAAAACAACATGTTAAAAAATTCAAATAGTTACAAAAATCAAAGGGGTACCATTACATTTTTCTTAATAAATCATCAAATTTTGTGTCATATGAAGGAGTAGACAAAATGCAATTTTTAGTTATTATTGTCTTTACGACAAAAAACATCTTTTGCACCGTTTTTGGAAGAAACAGAAATTTGTTGTTGGGCCTTGTTTGAAATAAAATTAAAAATTTTTAAAAATTTTGTTGTGCAAGGACTATGTATAGTTTTCAAGATATGAGAATGTTCTTTATGTCAAACAAACGAAACATTTTTTAACTTAATTATCATTTTTAATTAGTTCTGGTAAATTATTATAGGCCCTAGGATCTGCACATAAGTAGCGTTGTTTTGTGGCCTCTCGACATTATCTTGCCACAACTGAATAATTTCTGTTTCTAGTGCCGAATTTGTGATCATGTTGATTTATATGTGCTGTATTATAGTTTATACTTCTTATGTTCTTAAGAACTTGCAGTATCAAAAAGAGTATAGATAGATTCTATCCAGGGATTAAACATTTTAAAACTCTACCACATAAATTTGATGGCTAGGATAAAGTGGTGGTAGCTCGAAAACTGCTTTATTTGTTAATTGTGCGATTTCCTTTGTTCTAACAAGACTGAAGTCTTATGGCAAGCGCAGTAACATAAGGTTATGATTCATAATGACAATTCAATATTACAATTTTTCAAAAATACGAAGACAATCTTAACATACGATGACTTAACATACATCAATAAATTAAATTTGAAGTGAATTAAAAGAAAAATAGGAGAATAATAATTAAAACACAGTGAAGATGTAAAGAGTTTGAATGAGAAACCAAATGATTAAAATTTAATCATCATTAATTTATTTTGCATTTTTTTAATTTTTTCACCTCCGATGTTTTCTCATAGACCATATATCATCATATATGTCAAATGTGAATGAACTAAGGACATACATATGAAAGGATTGGTGCCGACAGTGAGCTTACTTTTGAATTTATAAAGTTTGATATGATAGTTCCATACAAGGTTGCTACTTAGGGTAAGCCCCAGGAGAACTTAACTTTATCGTCTTCCACAACTTGCATTGTTTTCATTTTCCATTTTTTTTTTTGAAAGAGCTGTTATTTTTAAAAGAATTCTGTTATAAAAAGTAACCTATGCCCCGACCAGAGACGAAATTAACCCAAATGTCAAGTTTAAGGAAAAAATATCCAGAAATTTTCACGTGATGCACGTACAAACAGACAGACAAACAAATACAAATGTTAAAAATTACATATTTGAAATTTCCTTCAAAATGTTCAGCATATTACAACAAATTTTAAAATAACATTAAATGTACAGATTTGTTTACAGTTTTATAGTATTATGCATTTAACAGAGCAGGTCTACTGATTATAAGCATCAAAGAAAGCAAACAACGTTTAAATTGGCTTATTAACTCTTTCAAAAAAAACGTGAATTTCTTTGCATTAGAAATCAGGATAAACCTGAATGATTCAACATAGAATTCAATGAAGTATTTGAAGAATCCTCAACAAAGCTACTAGCTTCTCAATCCCAGTGATTGAGAGCATCGACTCTTCGATCGAAGATCAAATAGCTTTTAATGATGATATAAATAATTATTATTTTTTTAATTTATATAGTCATATATATTTATACAGTTTGTAATACTAGTGAAAATTCTGAGTGCTATTGTGTAAAATAATATACAGTACGACCTCGCTCAACGCAACCAATTAAATTCAAGCCAATTGCGAAATCTGAGGTTATTGCAAAAACAGAGGAAAAATTTTATATTGGCCAATAGACCTATTTCCAAAAAAATATGCATTTTCTACACATTCAAATTAAAGTGAATCGAAAAATTTTTGATCAGAAACATAATTTCATTTTATTCAATTTATTTTTTTTAAAATTCGGAAATTTTGGTCTGCACTTTGTTGCAATTTATACTTTGCGTACAATTTGGGTGTTGAGATTATCGAGGAGTTGCGTGTAGCGAGGGTTGCGTTGAGCGAGGTCGTACTGTAATATGTTTAAATCAATTAATTTTTTGTTTCATATGTCACGCTACTTTATGGAGGAGGGAGGGGTTTTGAAATGCACTGCAAAAAGTAATGAAAGGGGAGGGAGGGGGGGGTAAAAAGAGATAAAAATCGGTAACGTAGTTCATGAACGACCCTTTAGTAGGACTTATATTTAGACCAAGATTTTAACCGTATTGTACGTCGTGGCCTGACAAGGTGCCCAGGGACCTTTTTTACGAACATGGGATACGCTGTAGAATGTTTTTGGTTATATATTTAGGCAAATAATGAAATAGAATAAAAAGTCAGCACTCTGCCATCACATCTATATGTACTTAAATGGATCGTGGTTTGTTTGGATACATTAAACTTGCAAACGACTTGACCAAATTGGATACTGCCTTCTGCATGTTTGTTCTTAATTGCTCCGTTAAGGTTTATAAAAATAAAAAAGTTGAAAAACCTAAAACACAGCGCTTTGTTTCGACCTCTGTAAACATCAACTTTGCTGAAAGTTCTTTGGTGGTTACTAATATAATCAATAAAAAAACACACCAGAAGGGAACATAAAATATTTTCGAATCGGATTTAACTTCCAATCTCCATGCGTTACCTCTATTAAAATAGATATACTTGTCTTACTTTCATGCCGAGACTATTCCTAAAAGAATCATAAGCCATATATTTGTGAAGATCTCTTTTAATGCTTCAGGCTACTAAAAAAAGTCCGTATAAAATTGTTTTCTAATATCTCAAAAAACTTAATCGGCCCTCCGTTATCAGTAATAACTTAAAAAATTCTCCTAAGTACTCTACATTTACAGGAAGTGCAAGGAACCGGGCACAGTGGAGACCCTGGAGCACCTACTATGCACATGCCCCGCCCTGCTTAGATCGAGACTAAAATACCTAGGCTCATCGACGTTCCCGTCGCTTAAAGATGTAACCAAAGTATCTCTGGAATCCCTCCTAAAGTTTGTGAATTCAACGCAAATCTTTCAGGACTTTAACTAAAACACAAAGGTTTCTTTTGTTTGCTACCGGTACCACTAAGGACCAGAATTGGTCTATGTGAGCCTTCACGAAGGCATCCGGATCAACCTAACCTAACCTAACCTAACTTTACATTTTCAACATATGATTTTCATTTATGCTATCACAAGAACCAAAGCCATGAATATTCTGTTATTCTCATCCTCGTTGCAACATGACGTCATAGTTTTTACTCCATCTTGGCTCTCTGCGAATCATCACAGTTCAGAATTTTTTGAATCTCAGCAGTATAACGTATTTTGTAAAGATCGATGCCCTCAAATATCTGGCTTTAGCAGAGGTGGTGGAGTACTGTTCGCTGTACGTACATCTCTTTTAACTACGCAATTAATACTACCTTCTTCTCAGTAAACAGCGCCGCATTGTATGTTGGATTTAGATCAGTTAATTATTAAAATAAATGTTGACAATATTTATGAAAACTTCATGAAATTGTAAGCTATATTCCTCCTGGTAGTCTTTTTGATTTATATAAAATGCACATGGATAAATGTGAATGTATCTTAAGTAACTTAAAAGATAACCAGCACGTAAAAATAATGGGTGATTTTTATCTTCCTAACATAAATTGGATTTATGATGGTGATGAGCATTACTGGCTACCTTTTAATATTACGAACTCATCAAAATTTATAGCTATCTTAAGGCAACTCAAAATAGCAATTATTATTTTAATTTTTCCAAAGGTGATTTTGTAACATTACTAATTATTTGAAAAATATAGATTGATTGCCAGTTTTAAAAAACGCTGAATTATCAGAAACTTTAACTATTTTTCGAGTAAGCTTAATGAAGCGATGAATCTTTTCATTCCTAAAGAGTATTCAAAAACATCTTCTAAGCCCAAGTGGTTTAATAATGCTCTAGTAAATCTAAACAACAGGAAAAACAAAGCCTATAAAATCTTTAACAAACCAACATAATATATAGTTTATGATAACTTTTTAATTTATGAAGAGTCTAAATAAAAACTAGTTAATAACAGTAAAAGCTTTTGGCAGTTCATTTACAGTTAAAAATATCTGCTGGTATTCCAAATACGATTAAGTATCTTGGCAATACTACCACTGATCTCTCCACAATTTGCAACCTTTTCGCCAAATTTTTTAAATCTGTTTATACCTCTCTCACTTCTAATCCGACCTTAAATAACTGAGAATTAATAGACACTTCGAACAACATAGGAAGTTTTCAGCTAAGTGTGTTGGAAATTTTTGAAGGTTTGAGTCATTTATACATCGATAAATAGCCTGGAATTGATGGTTTCCACCGATTCTTTTAAGAAAATGTGCAGAAGCATTAGCTTTTCCTCTTGCTTTAGTTTTTAATCAATCGCTCAAAAATGTTGATTTTCTTTCCGAATGGAAAATTTCCTTTATATTACCAATTCACAAATCAGGGTCCAAGAACGATGTATCGAACTATCGACTGATTTGTAATATCTCTTCGATTCCCAAATTGTTTGAGAAATTGGTCTACAACAGGCTCACATTTTTTGTAAAATAGGCTATATCTCCATTCCAACATGGTTTCATGACCGGTAAGTCAACTGTTACTAACCTTACTATTTTTTGTTATTACGTCCTAAATAGCTTTGAAAAGGTTATCAGTGTGTTGTCATTTTCACTGACTTCTCTAAAGCGTTCGATAGGGTTCACCATAACCTACTAATATGCAAACTGGAAAGAATTGCCTTTCATTCAAATATTTTAAAATGGCTTAAGTGCTATCTAACTGGACAGACGCAATATGTTCGCATTAACAATGTGCTTTCAGAAGTTATCCGAGCTACTTCAGGCGTTCCTCAATTTAGAGCCCTTTCTGTTTTTACTATTTGTTAATGAAATACCTAAAATTCTTAAATTTTCTCATTATTTAATGTACGCTGACGACATAAAAATTTTTCCTCGTTTGAAGTTGACATCCGAATGCGCGGATCTTGAGTCAGACGTAAGAGACTATCTACTTGGTGTCGAGATAACTTATTACCGCTCAATATTGCAAAATGTCAATGTTTGACTTTTCACAAAAACTCTAATCTGATATTTACCCTTTTAAGCTTAGCGATGTAACTTTATCACGAATAACGGAAATGAAAAATCCAAGGGTAATATTTGATCATAAGCTTAGTTTTTCTAGGCACATTGATTATATGATCTCTAAAGCCAATTCCATGCTGGGTTTCATTACTAGAAACTCCAGGGAATTGAACAATCCTTTTTATTTAATTTCCTTATATAATGCTTTTGTGAAATCAATATTAGAATACTGTTGCATAATATGGGATCCTTTTTACGCAGTGTCCTCTGATAGAATTGAACGAGTTCAAAGAAGTTGCACGATATTGGCAATCCGACGCTTAAATTGGAATATAGAAATGCCGGCACATAAAGTAATATGTCTACTTCTCGGTATACTCACTTTGAAGATGCGTCGTAAATATTTTACTGTCATGTTTGTAAGGGATATTATGTGTAGTAACATTAATTGTCCTGAATTGCTTCTTCAGATTAGTTTTCACATTCCCTCACGAGATCTTAGAGCACGTTTTTTAAAACTGGCGAATTCAGTCTGCATACATGTTGATTTCTATCCAGGTTTAAGCAGAGATGCTTTCAAAAATAACTTATGCTCTTATTTGCATATTATAAGCAATATTTTGAATAACTAATTTTTATATTAATTTATTGTTAACTGTTAATACTTAAAGTCTAGTAGTCAGTAAGGATACTTTAATCTGTTGATGAATGAATAAATAAATAAATAAAATTATCAACAGGTGGCGCTGTAGGCACACATTTAAGTTTTCAGTTGAATTCGAACGTGATATCGAATAGCTTTGATCGAATTATAGGTCGCACAGCCTCGAAATTTGGTATTCGACCACAATTTAGGCATGCATTTTCACTGATAATATTTTATGGGCGCTAGACAAGGGGCGAGGCACCTCACACACAACCAAAATTTGCGATATTGAATAGATTTGGATTTATAGGCCGTACAGCCTCGGAACTCGGTTTTCGACCATAATTTACACGTGCTGTTTCTCTGATAACATTTTATGGGAGTTGAACAAGAAGACGTGGCACCATCCATACAACCTAAATTTGAGCAATGGAATAGCTTTTGAGTTATAGGTCGCACAGTCACTGAATGAAGTATTCGACTACAATTTACGCATGCAGTTTCGCAAAACACCAGGTTTCAGCTAGTACAGCTTTAAAACGCAAATAAGTAACAACAAAACTCCAGCAAAAACAAAAATCATGAGCATATTTTATGAAAACCCATACAAGGTCCATTGAGAACCTTGTGGAGCAAAACCGCCATAAGTGACTTCAATCCGACCATTATAGTGAAAATTTTTATGTAACTTCTTATGTACATCCCATTTAAAGAAGTCAGGAAGACTGCGGGTTTTCGGTCGAATAATATTGAAGTGCTTCATAGTTTAAAACTGCATAGGTTCCATGGGACCTTATCAGGCATCAGAGGGTTAAAGTGATTTATCTTAAGTAAGGTAAAACAATTAATTCTGAATATGATTGCGACCTTTCGGATCAGCTGAATGAAAAAATTCGTGAGAAAAGACCTGTTTAGCGGAATAAAAAAAACATTTTTCATCAAGACAATACACGTGTTCACGCAAATGTTATGACGATAGTTGAATTGAATTAAAGTTCAATAGAACTAGAAAAAGTGCATTGAAGTTGAGGGAGATTTTTATTTTTAATACTTTTCAACCAACCCGTATATAAATACGCCTGTATATGAAAATTCCTGTTTTGTACTTCTGTTGTATTCAATGCTTTTACGTAATCATTTTGAGGTATCCCACCAAAGCATATTTTTTTTTTATTTTCGGGAACATATACCAACTTTCATGTCTTTTCATATAATTAGTTTTAAAAAAGTTATGTTTTAAAGGATAACCAAGGGAATGAAAATGCAATCGGGTCGAAACAACAATTTGATATTCACTTCTGAAATTCGTGCCGGCCTAATAAATAGAGTTATAATATATTTAATGGTTTCAAGCTTTGAATTCAATTTAATTCTTTAGCTTACTTATACTGCTTCAATATTTAATGTAAACTGAAACGTAGTGTTATTTAATACAGCAATATGTACAGATCATTGAAGGTTTTTTTCCGGTCACACGTATTTGAAGTATTTTTCATCATCTTCACACATCATCTGTCGATGAAAGAAGTTCTCAGCACTCACAACTTAAGATGTTCAGCGTCATTTTAATAATCCATGGAAATGTGATATTCCATTCAGTGCTCAACACTTTCCCAAAGCGTTTATCTTTCGCCATGCAGCTTAAATAGTAAAAAAAAAAATTTTAATATTGGTCGCTACATATCAAAAGCATCACCATCATCAGGAACGTCATCATCATTATTATTATTTTCAGCACCGACATCAGCGTCACTTCATTTGAGCAGCCCGCTGTACTTTGCGAGAATTTCTTTGGTTATTGCTTTGGAAAAAGCGTTCGAAAAGTCAACAGCGAGCATGAATAACCGCAATGGCTGTTGGGCGAAAGTAAAGCCATCATTATTTTGCCATCGGAAGTGCAAAAAATATCATCATCAGCAGTGTTGTCCTGAGGCACTTATAATAAATATCCATTTTTATTTCCATAACATTTGCACAGCGTTTCTATTATGGCGGAAAAATGTTGGGTAGACGGTGTAATAAGAAAATGTTTTAGAAAAGCAAAAATTGGATATCAGGCTGGTTATAAAAACTTGGTTAACCATTTGCTTAGCTTTATTTAAAGATTTATATAATATATCGATGAATTCTTTTATCTTGCAAAACGGCTTTGTTATTTAATCCTCTTTTCCAATTTTGTTTTGCTTTATTCTCTGTGTCCATTAGAGCAGTTTGTTTAAGGCTACTTCAAAGCATTGAGTTATTAACAAAAGTTTCTGTTTTAGCTTGTATTTTGATACTTTAAATACACTTAATCCATGGTAAAATTATTTATCAGGTAGCCTTGACGACTACCTATTTTCACACGAGCTGCGGTCAATGAACGTCAAACAAAAGAAAACATAAAACGAGCTTTCAAAAACATTTTTTTTTAACTTACATAAAATTTATTTATTTATTTCTTTGTGTGAAGGCCCCAATAAACGAGCAACAATCGAACAATTGGTTGATGAACTGGTTGATGTTTTTTCCTACAGACACAAATTTCAAATGATGTTGTTAAAATTCAGTTCAAAAAATTTTATTTATAAAATGCCCATAGCAGAACTTCAACAAAAACCGAAGAAAAAAATTAAGTTTTCCGTTTGGTTGCTAATTTTGCTAAAAACACGCCAACTAGTTGATCAAGTCGTTGAGCTTCAGCCGAAAAAATCAAAACTTTTTGATTTTCAGCAACTGATTCGAAAACTGGTTGAAAAACTGGAAACAAACCAAAAACCCACCTACACACTGCTTATTTTCATCAACCAGTAACCAGTTTATCAACCAGTTGTGCGATTAGTTGCTTGTCTATAGGAGCCTTGACACAAAACATTTTTTGATATTTCCATTTTTCATCAGCTGCCATAACAACCACAGCAATCTCTCGTATGAATTTTCTTTTGTTTGACATACGTTGACCGCAGCAAAAATAGTCGCTCCTACTTTGTAATAATTATACTATGCACTTAGCCTTACCAATCTTTGGCAGTCGTTACAATAATCATCGTTTTTGCTATCATCATCATTATTGTAATCATCAGCATATTTAGCAACAACTAGTTTTCGTTTTAAGTATTAAAACCGTGGAACGTGTTCGAAATGAACGTTATAATTTGATTTTTTATTGTTGCTGCGTTTCCTTAACCAGCATAGTTTCAAAATATTTATCTTTAAAATCCCTTAAATGTTTACAGAACATAAAAGCAAAACCTACATTATTTTCCTAAATATTGTTTAAGTATACCTCTGCATAGCATTCCAGGAACGTAGCGTTTAAATGTTATAATTTTTATTACTTTTGCATTATACTCACAAGAGTATCTTTTCCTGTTATAATGAAACATAAAATAAACTAAATGAGGCAATTACAACGCTGTGCCAAAGCGTAAGGATGCACAACTATTTCGGTGATAAAGAGCTTTTCACGTTGTAATAAAATTCTGTGGAATATTGTAATGAAGCAAGCAGATTGTATTTCGTAACATGGCTTCTTTCAACGTGATATAATCTGTTTAAAGGTCGCCACATTTGTGTGTAAAACCCATCTGTTCATATTTTCAATTTACTGATTTCTTGTCTCTGCTCATGCATACGCAAATCCATTTTGCATCAGCTTAAGTTGAAACTTAAGAGCCATAATTATTCATGAGATAGTTTTTTCTCGTTTTTTACACATAAAGCATTTCAGATAAAGAACTTTGATTCTTTTAATTTATATTTTTCAGTTTACAAATTTTTTTGGTTATGTTATGCCTCTATAAGTCCCTAAATTTTGTAAAAATTTTGATTTGAAGCATAGCCTAGGTGCCAAAGTATGGACTTTATTAACGGAATAATAAAGTAAAAAAAATTGTTTTCAAAAATGATCTGAAAGAATTTAAAAAGTAGGGGGAAAAGCTGGGTTGTGAACCAGGCTGGGATGTGAACTATTACTTCTTTTTCTTTACCTAACTGACATATCTCCCATCTTTTAACTGTCAAGTTTATCTTTTGACATCTCTCAGTTTTTATAGTTACACGTATGTTAACAAACGTATTCCTTGTGGCAGCAACAGATATCGTGTTTGAAAATCGATTGCAAAAACTTTTTTGATTTTTTTCAAAGTGCTATCCAAATGAGTAAAGTTATTCCAAAAAGGTGAGTTTAATGCATATTTGTTTATATTCTAGTTTACAATTCAATATTTGGTTTTGTGGACATATGATCGGAAGAGTCGTTGTTTTTGTCTTTTCCAAAATGGTATCATGGCTGGGCTCTAAGCCACTATTGTGATTAGACTAGATTTGTACTACAACTGCAAAAAAGCGTCAGAAAGCATCAGTGATTTGTCACTTCTGGATAAAATTGCGCTATTTAAAGCAGCCACCCCAAAGAGATCGTCGAAACGTGGCCGAAAGGCAATGTAGAGCTACGAGCTGACTTCTTCAGAAAAAATTGATTGCCTGAAGAAGAAAAAAACAACAGCAAAGTCAAAACCACCAGTAAAACCACCAGTAAAAGTAGTAAAAGAGGTGTTTTTCATTATATGCTTTTTCCTCTTTTGTATACCATTCTGAAACAGCCGACTTGGCCTTTTTTAATACCATTTAAACATTTTTATTTTTTCAATAAATTAATTTTTTCAATAAAAAATGCGAAAAAAGTCCAAAGCCGTAAAAACTAATCGACTCAAAAAAATTAATGTTTAAGATGAATTCAATTAAATTAAATTTTTTGAATTGCGATTACTAGATTCCTTATTATGCATCTTGTTTGTTCAACATTAACTAAATTGCTTCTAACAACATAAACGAATTATTTAAAACACCGCCGAGTTTTTGAGAACAAAACAGCAGCCTCAATTAATTGAATGCATTATACAGTGAATACCACAAAAGAATTTGCTTTTAAGTGATACCGTAACAATGCACACACATTTACAACTGTCTTCAATGCGTACGGAATACTAAAAGTCAAACAGTAGAATTGCTGCGTAACACGCACAGACAATGTCTGCTCGAATATGTGTTTGTGTGAAGTCTAAAGTCAAACATATAAAAACTCAAGTCAATTGTACGAAGACAGTACAGAGCGCCACTTTTGGTTAATCAATGGAACGTGCTTGGCTTTAATTTTTGTATAAAATGTTACTCATTCTGCAATCCCGGCTGAGAAAAAAAATAAAATAAAAATACTTGTCCTTGACATTATCACAAACAAAAAAGTTATGCTATGAAGCAAAGTAAAATCTGAAATTTTGTACAAAATGGAAGAATGGCTTCAACTTGGAGCCACATTGAATTTTAATGTGGTATGTTTTTTAAAAAATTTTCACCCGCAAAGTGCAAACATAGCATTCAAACACTTTTTAACTCTTTTCCAGCTCGTTTTTATTCCCTTGCTGTGCAGGATTAACGACATTTCGAACAAGTGCTGTCAACATTTCACACATCAACTGAATGATTTTTTCGATTTTAAGCTTTTTGATTTTTTTATAGATTTACAGCTGCTATTAGCATCAGCGCCAACAATATCAGCAACAGCAACAATAACAGCAGCTGCGATGTAAACCGAGGAGTTCAGGTCTCAGTAGCACACTGAAAAGTGCTACTGAATGGCATATGTCAGTCGTTGCGTCAACAGTCATATGAAGATGATTTGGGAACAAAAATAAAGTGCTTAAAAATATGTTAGGTTTTCTTGTGTTTTTTTTTTGTTTTTGTGAAAAACAAAAATTTTCCCAATGAGCTAGTTTTTCGAGTGAGTCAAGAGAATTTGTATGATATTTGTCGTGTTATTTTTTACCTTAAGTGATTTTGTTTATAACGCTAATTCTGCAAAAAAGTTCGTTCTGTTTTTTTAAAAATTTTTAACGTTTAATGTAATCTGTAAACTAGGACAGATCAATATTTTTCGTTCTTGAATTATAAAATTTTAAAATTCTATGATAAATTCTAACAAAAACACGATCCTAACTGCTCAAAGCACAGGTTAACTTTTTTTTAAATTTAGACCTTAAATTTCCTACTTTTTCTAAAATTTTGAAAGCTTTCATCTTAAAAATTTAAAATTTTTAGCGTTTTTAGCGTTTTTAGCTAAATTGTTCATTCCCAAAGGTAAAAAACTTCAACCATAAATTTCAAAATAATATACAAGAATATTTTTCAACTAAAAGGTGGACTTTTTAACCAAAAAAGTTATCAACCAACATTTTTTCTAAAAATAGACACGGAGCACGGATATGATGGCTCAAGCAAATTTTCCAACTTCTGCAGCTATCGCTTGTGGGCTTGATCCATTCTTTTAAGCTTCTAAAGATTTTGACTTCGTGATTCTAAGCCATTTTTAATTTAAGCTACTTAGCCCCAGCCGTATTTGCAGCTTCAGTTGTAAAGAAATCTTATAATTTACTTAGTTTGTAATAACAAAAATAAATTAAAAAATAAAAAAAAATACAGTAGATGCTGCATTCGAATTTTAAAAGAAAAAATTCCATATATTTTATAAAAATCAAATTTTCGTAATTAATTGTGGTCTATTTTTAAATTTTACATGATCTTAATTTAAGCTTTTTACCAGGACACGTAAGCTTTTTACTGATTCAGAACCTTTTTGGTTTATGCTTAGTATGTTGTTGGATCGAAAATTGTTGGGCAATTAATTCTACATGCGAAATTTTGGTGTAGACTCAACACTAACACATACTGACCAAAACGGTTTGTTGAATGGTTTAGTTGAACATTATTGTTGAATGTCAAATTTCCACGCCATTTGAATGTACTGACATATAAAAGACAGCGAAATTTTAACATTATAACTCTCCAATCATGGTTGTGAACTTGGCTGCATTGAACAAATTTTTCGGTTTAACAGCGTACTAACCAATGAAAAAAAATTTCGATACTTTTTCGCTGTCAAAAACGCAATGCATTTCTTACGGAAAATTTCTTTTCGCTTCTACAGCATACTAAGCTTTAACCAGAACAAATGAAACACGCCTAATATTGAATAAACCAGATAACGAAGCGAGGGTGTTGGTGTTTGGATTAGTGAGTGCCGTGTAGTACTATCAATCGAAATTGTATGATTTCGATTTCCACAGCGTATCTAAAAATAATTTTAATATTATGTTTTCCAGTTGTAATAGAAACAAGCAAAACAGAACACTTCTAAGACGATTGTTGAAAATGACAAAAGATGGTGTTAGAAAAAAGTTACGTTTTTGAGATTTAACTCAAGCTAACTAAAAAACAAGGCATTAAAAACTTCGCTTCAAAAATTTTTATAATAAAATGATATAATAGAGTCACTTAAAACTCAATATAAGTAAAGAAAATTTGTATTTACTTCAACTACTCTAAGTATGTAATGATAATCGCCAAAAGACAACCCCCATTCACACACGTAGATTTACATGGTAGTTTACACTCCAAAATAGGCTCGGAAATCACTGTTGCCAAGTTGGTGCTTTTTCCATTAGATTTGGTGCCTTAGTTTGTGCCTCAATATTTAATGGAAATTGAGCTTAAGATGTGCTTTAATGATATAAGTACATTAAAGCATTAGTAAGTTTTTGTGTAAGATTAGTTAAATAAGCTTAGTTTAAGTATTTTAAATTTGTGTAAATTGTGTTTTATAAAACCTAATAAATCCTGTGCATTTTTGAGGTAAAAGCACATTTTTCACCTTTTTGGTGGATTTTAGAATTGGGAAGTTGGCAGCACTATCGGAAATGATTTAAACTCACTCCCACAGAAATTTTGACATATAGTTTACGCGTATGTAAGTACACAATGTTTGCGGGTGAATTATGTGCTGAGATAAGAATCCTTAATATCTTTAAATAATAAAATAACTTGCAAGTAGGATCTTCTACAACAAACGCAAGCCGTTATACGAAAAATAAAATGAAGCATTCTGCCAAAAATGCGACAATAACAAGAGGAATACAAAAAATTTTTGGTTCTGAAAGATGTGTACTCTTCTCCTTTCTGCTTTGATAATTTGCTGAAAAGCTCGAAAAATTGCTTTCAATTCTTGAACAAAGTATAAGTTATCACCAACTCTATTAAAGTTTTATTTAAAAAAATTCAGATTGAAATAACTTTTTTACTCAAAAGTTGAAAAAGTTAACCTTAGAAGTTGAAAATTCTTCTTCAAAAATGCCAGCCTTAGGTTGAAATAATTAATGTACTAAAAAAGATTAAAACTTTACCAAAAAGTGTTGAAAAAATAAACTTTCAAATATGAAAAATTCGATCATCAGCTTATAACAAAAATATAAAAAATTAAGCCAAAATAGTTTAGGATGAGGTTGAAATAATTTTCCAACTAAAACAGATGAAAAAGCAACCTACAATAAATGGTTGAAAATTAAACTTTAAAGTTGAAAACATGTTACATCACAAACTAATGATGGCCTATTTTAATTACTATTTATTTTAATAATTTTATAAAAAAATTTTTTTAGAATAATAATTGAGTTTAATGCCAAATATGTTCATGAAGCAACAGGTTGCAAAAACAAAACACGAAGCAGACTAGAAAGACTGTTTCGCTGACTTTGACAGAAGAACAGGTAACATTTTTAAAAAGACTTTTATAAGATTGTGTATTATTTTAATTCCGAAATGTAAGTTCTGGTATTAAAATTGATTGAAATCGTTCATAATCCCGGGATTGACTGCCCTAGTAGAAACATGGTGGAATGGTGGTTAGTGGTTATGTTCATGTTTTTCTCAAGTCAAGCTTCTATTTTTAATGAAAAATTTTCACGCGAACTATTTTAGTTTATATCAGAGCTTTTCATATCATTAACACTTTGCTATAATTATTTTATTGAAGTTATAAAAAGTTAAATGCTTACGTATATCAAAAAAGGTGTGGCAGCCGAACTCTTTTAATTTTGTCAAAATTTTCCTGACCTGCCGCAGACGTTTTCACTGTTGTGATGTCATTTTAAACATGGATAATGAATGGCAATATGCTCCAATTGAAATGAGAATTATTAAAATCATGTAGCTAGCAAAATAAAAAATCAATATTTGCAGTTTTCAATCCCGATAGCCAATGACCAACCACAAAGTCGAATTGCTGTTTGTAAGCGGCAGTTAAATCGTTCATATGTGCTCAGAGTATGATCAAACTACTAATCACCACTTTTAAGCTAACACTTGACTGCAAACTGGTCCATTCTTTACCACTTATCAAATCCGTACAAGTTCAGTTTTAAGTGCCGCCGGCATATCCTGCGGTTCTGCACAACCAACTGACTGCCGCGCCATGGGCCAGATGTCATCACCATTATTTGCAGCATGACCTCAGGGATCAGGGAAAAAATAGAATGACACAATTTCTGGAGTCTTCTGCTGCCATTTGATATCAGTTATCATACCAACGCAACCCTCTATCCATTTGGCGCACAGTGTGAGGTTTAACCAATCAAGCAAAACAAAATTCTACATTTTTGTAGGTAATTCTTTGGTTTATTTAAAAAAAATAAGTGTTCGTTAGTTGGGGTCTGTCTGAAACTGTCTTTAAAATCCATGGTGTTTTATTCAATTTACAAGTAATAAAAATAATAACTAAATATGTCAACTTTGAAACACATAATTCTATTAGACTCACCGAAATGAATTGCCCTTCATTTATATTATTAATATACATTACTATCTGTTGTAATTTCAAGACATTTCGGCTTATTTATTGGAAAAAGTGTACTATAAGTCCTAATATTATGCAAAAAACTGCAAATAATTTTTTGCTTGTTCCAGATCCATAAGCATATCCCAAGGTCTGAACATACACAAGCGCCCTGTTTTTTTATCTGCCGTCTAATGAGACAACTCTTTCAATTGCTTCTAAGATGTTATACTATACAGGCGTGGAAAAGCTAATTTAAAATCTATGAAAACTTGCAAAATAGTTTCGAGATTTAGTTTAAAATTTTTTTCTTTTCGAAGAATGATTATATTAATACATTCTTTCTAAAAGTTGGGAAGTTTAAAAGTGGTACTGCAATTATTTTAAGTACAGTTCGGCAACTGAAGATTCCGCAATCAAAATCACGATACATGGAGAAAACTGTTTGCTAAATTTATATTGTGGTTAAGCAAAACTTGCGCTTGAATCTCAGCCACTTCAAAATTATTCTATAATTCAGCAAAAACTAATCAAAATTTGCTATTCCAGTTTATACTTACTAAGCAAAATTTTGATAAAATTCAAGCAAAATTTTGCCTAAGTTATTATAAACTACAAAAGTAAATTTTTACTTAATTCAAGCAAATATTTGTTAAGTTGTTATAAATTGGAATTGCAAATATTGATTAGTTTTTGCTGAAATCTAGCATATTTTTGAAGTTAAATAATTATGAACATTAAATTAAATTCCAAAATTCCCACCATCTGGAGATTTGAACCTCGGCCACGTGAGTGTAAGTGAGTGTATCCATTCGACCATCGCACGGTGAATTGTGAAGATCATGGTAGCTGGACAAATTTATTTTCTTGAATTTTTTTCACTGCTGCATGCAAAAGGATTATTTTAATGTTTAAACATTTTAGTTTGAGGCACATCCTTAACTTAGATACCTCCCACACTTAATGTGTGCTTGGTATGACATCTGTGATTACCGTGCCCCTGTTTGATATGGTTATTTTTTTATGTAAAACTTTTGGTTATCAAAGCGGTAGCTATAAACTTCTTTTAATTTGTATTAAATACGAGTAAGCGTGATTGTTAAGGGAGGTTTTAGGCAAATGCGGTTTCAATTAAGGCATACTTGAGAAGAAGTTTTCTAAGAAAGTTTATTATTTGTGCTAAAAATTTTATTTGCATGTTAATTTTACATCATCAGTGTAAGTAAAACAAATGTTTTCTTTTTTTTTTAAATATATTTTTTATATATAAAAATGGCGGTGAGTTTAGTGTGCTTAATAAAATTAGAAAATCGGGCCACATCATAGCTCGGCTCTAGATCGTCAGAACAAAAAAAAAATGCTTTCGATAATGGACTCTTCAGTGCTCATTTTTTTACCAAAATAGAATAAAAATATGGAAAATTAAGAAAATTATGAAACATTGAAAAAAGCCAAAAAATTTACTTTTTTTACCATATTATTGCGTGTAAAAACTAGAAAAATTTTACAAAGATGCTCATTTTGGTAAAAGATGTGAAAAATTACATTATAAACAGATTAAAATAAAGTATATTAAAATTTTCCTATTAGTTTGTTTACAGCAGTATGGCACGTTTTGAAAAAGTATGTTTCGAAAAAAAATCATTTACAGATACTCTGGTAAGTTAAAGATAATCTGGTGCACCGGGTTTTAAGCGCCAAACCGCAGAATCTGTATTATAAGCGGTATTGGTTTGATAGTTTTTTACATATTCTTGAATAGTATAAATATTCTTAATCAAAAATCAATTAAAAAAAATTTTATTTTCAGAAAATTGTTTGCCTATAACCACCCTTAACATATTTTGCATATTTATAATATTAAACATTGTTACACCATGTGTTAACACAAAAAAAACAAAAAAAAAACAATTCAGTAAAAATTTATTATGTTTTTCTTCAAAAATTTACAAAATTAAAATTAAACTCATAAAATAAATACAAAAACTATTTCAAACAATATAGATTACTTCTTCCTTTAAAAGTTCCAGCAATTTTTCTATCAAACGTTAATTCCTGTTCCCACAAGAGCGCCACTTTATTAGTATTTTGCTAAAAAAACTTCTGAGTTTATTTTTAAAGGAACTTAAAGACTTCTTATCAGAACAAGATCAAATTTTGATTCAACGAACTTAAATAGATTTTCCTTTCTTTCGTTCTTGGAAAATTTGCACCACATTTCATACAATTCCCATTCAGTGATGTAGAATGTGTACTCTAAAAGCAAATGAAATTAAATAGAAGCGAGCATGTGCGAAACCCTAAATCAGTTTTAAAATAATGCATAAACACATATTCAACATATACTAAGAAATCAGCCTGGTGTCAAACGGTGGCAAATAATTCCCACCTTCTGGAAGTTTCAAAATAAAAACAACTAGCGGAGAAACAGCGCTTCTGACAATTTTGAAAATTTCCATAGTATATATCTATTTTACTATTTCCATAGTATATATAATATATCATACCTTCCATTTGAAATTCCATTGCAAACATAAAAAAAAATATTGTTTTACACTGCTTATTACTCAATATTTATCTTCCAGTGACAAAAAAATTCTTAATACCATCTCTTTTAGATCACTACTCATCAAGTTGTATGGTTATTTACTCAAAGTGAGAAAATCAATTTTGTCCAGCTAGCATGTTCTACACGATTCACTGTGCATCGCAGTTGTTACCAATCGTCACCTAGTTTTCTTCATTAAATATAAACGTTTGCTCGCGTGTTTAGAACAAATTTGCTTGAATTAAGTAGAAATTTGCTATTTGAGTTTATAATAACTTAGCAAATATTTGCTTGAATTTAATCAAAATTTAGATTTTTCCTAAATACATGAGGAGTGATTACAATTTAGCAATCTTTTTCTAAAATCACACCGTGATTGAACAAAGTTTTGCTAAATTGCTTTTAAACAAAACATTTTCTTGATTCAAGCAAAATAGTTATCTCCTTGTAAGTGAAAGGTTGTTCTCTGTCCATATTTTTTTGCATCTCTAAAAAGAGAGTTATCTATCCTTTTATTATTTTGACACCATTTTCAATACGCGATATTTGCTTCGTCGGATCAGCATCTAAATCGGTTTCAATTTGCTGAACTCCACCTTCAGTGCTCAGAGAGTATTTATGTTTTAAAGAAATTTGTCAAAGGATATCAAGCTGAATTTTTATGAAATTGTTAAATTGCAGACACGCTATTTTCAAATTGACTTTCACTATTAAAATGGCCTTGAGAGTTTTCACTTGTTATCGGGATTTGTCGTGTATAAAGGTTTTGAACATTCCAGCGAATACTCTATCAAGGAATGCGGTGTATCAAGGTAAGCAGAGAATGTATTCAGAGATTTACGCAATTTATTTATAGTTTCAGTCCTTATTTGCCAGATTCTCTTTTCAAGAAGCCTTGTCGGTTCTCCAATGTTCCAGGTTTTGATCCACCTGTAGATTAAATTCTCATCACTTTTACTTGGACGCCAATGGTGGGGAAAAAATATCGCATAAGTACTGGATAAATTTTCACGCTACCGTTATTTGATGCATTTTTGTTGATGAACATGTTCATTGAGAATTTTTGTGGCCTTTAGAGCGAAAACGTTGACAATAAAGCCTTGGCACTTCTTCTGCAAGCACGCAAACTATTTCATTTTAAAGCACGTTCCGATGAACAGTCAGACTATTTGAAACTGTAGTTAACATTCACCACATGATTTGCCCAGGTGCCTTCAATTATTGCGATTGTGGAATCAAAAGTCGACGGAAAAAGCAAATCGATATTTTTGTGTGTCGGCGCTGCATTCAAATCCAAGGGATTTTGGCTGATTATCAGATTCTGTGCAAAATCCAATTTACCACCCATTGCGATCGGTCCCAATTTACGTTGCTTGCAGAAAAAAACACTTTTGTTTTTCGCCATTTCTAGAAACGCATGCTCATATTTTAGTTGCGCATTGAAAAAAAATTTGCCCTTATTTTTCCGACATTTTCGTACTTTTTCGAGACCAAACTCAACCACAAATAACTAACTCATAAAAGACACAATAATGAAGACACAAACAAAGAATTCTGCACTGAAAACCAACGACGCATTCACTTGAAAGAGTAAGAGCAGGCGTTTTTGACAATTAGCTGGATCGCCTCGTGTTAGTTAAGTCCCAGAATTAAGTCCCAATTTAAACGTAACAAATTTTTTCTCACCAATTTTTTCTTATTACAAAATGTGAATTTTTGGTTTATAAAATTACTGGTAAAACAGGATAATGATAAAAGCAGGATTTTTACAGGAGTTTATTAAAAATGCAGGACGAAGAATTTGGGTTAAAAAAAGTATCCTGTAAAAAGCAGAATATTTACGATACTTACTAATAACCAGGGAACGGATTTTGATTACCTAAAAAAACTGCAAAAATTACCTAAAAATAATGACAAAAATTACCTTAAAATAAAAACTACCTAAAAACTGCAAACAATTGCGTAAAAAATAACAAAAAAAAAATAAAGTTTTAAAAATAAAACATTACTAAACTTAAATTAATTTGAAATAATTTTTTTACATAGCCAAAAAGTGTCTTAGTTATGAATATTGAAGGAACATCGATTGTCTGGCAAAATGTTTTTGTAAACAGAAAAACTTATTTATAATTCTGAACTGAATTCATAGTAGTAACATTTTACTCCCTAATATTACAGCAATAGAGCATAAAAATAGTGTTACTAAAAACTAGCATATCCTGAGTTTTTATCTTATACTCGTTTCATCTTTGTACATACCTTTCGTCCGTTTCACCATGCACAGAGCTTTTTTTTCGTCGAGGTCTATAAACAAATCTACTCCTTTTTCGAGAGGTAGTGTTTTTGATTGAAGATACTCTATTTTTTAAGAATATGTTTAAAAATTTGTATTTTCACACTTTTTCAAAGAAAAAAATCTTTTAGAATAACACTAAATTGACCTAAAAAACTGAAAAATGCTCTAAAAATTAAAAATGTCCAAAAATGACAATAAAATAACTTAAAAATGCCCTAAATGTAGTAAAATGCCCTGAAAGCTAAAACCGATAAAAAACGACGAAAAATTACGAAAAAATATTCACTCCTTTAATTCAAAAACAGATGTTGAATCTCTTCAATACTGGCTAGAAAATAAAAACAAATTAAAAATTTCTAAACTAATTTAAAGAAACTAAAATTAATGGTTTAGTACGGTTAAACATTTTAACGAACTGATTCAGGAAGCTGTTCATTTATCAACTCCTTCAATAGTGCTAATACACCTAACAAAATAATCATTTTTTTTTTAAGTACGCCATCTTAAACATAACGAAATTTAGTTGATCGAAACAATTTAAATAGTTTTGTATAAATAGTTCAAAAAATTTGAAGCATAGTCAAAGAGCATTAATAAATGAATCTGTCAAATTTTTTCTACAAAATAAAAAAACAAGTAAGAAAGCTTCTCCAATTAAGGACTCTAACAACATTTGATACAAGTTCGATCAAATCTAAATTTTAATAATGGTATTTATGATGAAATCTTTATGAAGCAAAATTAGATAAAGAATGTCAAATGCAGTTATCAATTTAACATAAAACACCTGCTTGGGGTCGTTATAAAAAATCGCCCAAAATAAAAATGGCCCAAAATTAAATTAAAAATGGCCTCAAAATAATAAAAAGATTGCCCAAATCGGCACAAAAAAAATCACCCAAAATTTTTTTAAAGAAAATGAGAAAAGTATCTCATTTCAAAAGTTTTTTTTTAATTATATATCTTAATGACTTCTTAGTGCAACTCCGGAAAAATTTCAGGTCACTCTCAACTAGTGTAGAAATAATAGGGGTCCACGGTTGCAAAAAATTGACATTTCCAGAATATGAAAATTAAATTTTTTTTTTTTGTGAAATAAGTTGTACACAAAATGTTTGCTTAAAATTTAAACTAAATATTTGTAGTTTTTTCTTTTTAATAGGTGGCGCCTTCGGCTGGTGCTTAGAGATTAATTACTACCTTCAATAATTTCAACACCGGCTTCGCTGTCTATAGTACTTCTTGATAGAATTTATTTTTAATAGGCGGCTTTCGGTCGCTGTACTTTAACCCCCAGTAAGTCTCTGTCTACAGTACTTCTATATATTATAATCATTTGAATAGGTGGACTTTTGAAAATTAAGTTCTTAAAACAGCTTGTTTTCTACCGGTTATTAAGTGTAAAATATACGATGTTTTTTAAATAAAACTTTGATTTAAGTTCCAGCTATAGCCACCGTTGTTATGAATAGCATTTTTAAATTCGGCTGAATAGTTTTTGTTTTTTCTACAACACTCAATTTCAATTTTCAATTTAAAAATGTGTTTATTAAAAAAACCATTGAATAATGAAACGTATAAAACTGCGAAAAAGCTTCGCTTCTCTCGTGTGTCCAGCGAAGCATCTGTTTTTTTTTTTTTTTGGGCGATTTTTCTTTGGTCATTTTTCCATAACGCCCCACGGGGCGAGCCCATACAAAGGGTTGGACATCACATATTGCTTTAAATATTTGATTGTAACTCTGGAACCATAGGATTTATTTTAGCCAAATTTTAAACATGTCTTCTTAAAATAATTGATCATGAAAGCCTTTACCCTTTATGAGCGTAGCGGGTCTAGGAGACCCAAAAAATTCATGGTAAAAAAATCATTTTTTTGTGTTTAGTGATATTTCATACCTGTATTTTATTACACAATGTGTTTTTAAACAAGAATTTATTAGCTTATTACATTTAAAAGATGATTAAAGAAAGCATACATCTCTTATTAAAACAAATTATATGTAATATTAAGAGCAAACAGTGATTTATTTATACCACACATAACTATACACATTATATTTTAAACATTATCTGTAAAAGTTGTGGTTTCACTTTCCTCAAAAAGGTATTTTGCTACAATCAGATTCCTTTGTGGCGATTTTTTATTAAAACCAAGGATTGAAAGTACTGAATCTGAATTGAGCAGAAGGGCATGCAAAAGATCTGAATTGCAAGCAGATCTTGAAAATTTTCTCGTGTTGAGAAATCAGATGAACCGAAATAGTTTGTGATTGGAATCTTGCGCATCCTCGGATAACTGACCTATGGGTACTATCGCTTTTTGAACTATCTCCGCACTGTGAATTAATATTTTATGTACAGTAACAGGCATGTAGTACTAATCATATAGTTTTACGTATAGTTTTGTTGTTTCTAAACAAAATTTTTTTAATTTTGTAATATTAATTTTAAGACCAGATGCTATGACCCATTAATGTAAAACAAAATAATTCATATATGTGTATATTAAAATGTTTTACCTGCAATGTAACATACAATCGTTTAACTAAATTTTCGTCTACTCCAGTGATTTCTGAATTTTTTCTTGTAATTAGTAAAAAATCTGCTAGCAGTGTCACGGTCATGACTTTTACCAGAGCCTTGCAATACCACATCTATTAACAAACCTTAAACAATTTTAATTTCGTCGTTAGCCAAATAGTATAGTTCTGTTGATTCAAATGCTTTTATCATAATCTTTACATTTTAGTTATTATTCACGCAGAAAAAATGTTTACTGGAAACATAATATGAGATGATATTAATGTATGTATTAAAAACTTTTTTGTAGCAAACAATTTTATTTATACAAGAAATATTATGTTTGTCATAAATATGTTATGTTCACTGCAAACACACTAATTTGTTGCAATGAATATATTATGTACACTGCATTATCATGCAAGCAATATGTTTGCAGCAAACATTTTCCAATTGTCACAAACATAATTATGTTCACTACTTTTAAAATATATTTCATATAAGTTATTGACAGTTAAAGACATATCAACTGTGTTTATTGGCAGATCACTTTTAAGTGGGTTTCATACCCTATATCTGTACTATACCAGTTTATGTAATTTTTTTAACTGGAATTCTTGAAAATATTTGCATCGTGTCTAAAATATATCTCAAGAACCAGACGTCACAGATTAATAAACAGTATACCAAAATATTTTCATTAAAATTGTCTACACTTATTTTGTACAATAAGTTTACGTACCTTTACTAGTAGGGATGCTATGCCGCAATCAAAGCAAAATATCTATATTTTCCGTTTACAAAAGGTTGCGGAGCCGGGCTGGAGTGGGTTAAAAAAATATATGTATCCCAAACTTGTTTTTTATCCATTCGCAAGTTTTTATCGCTAATCAAACTGATTCAGTTCCTATAGTTATGCTGTAATAGGCAAACTTTGTGAGAAATGCTATAAAAAACCCGAGGAATACAATTTTGAAATTGAAATTCTCAGAAGGCGCTGGATGGCGCGCGCTAATTTTTTTTTTATACATTTTTTACTATCATTATTTTCCTTATCTCAATAACGGGATAGCAAAAAACTTAAAAACCAAATATCTGGTTTAAAAGTTTAGAGTATGCCCTTGCATAAAATATAAAGATCTGTTCAATCAAGCAGTTTAACAAGATGTTATAGGACTTTAAAAAAAAGACTATATTTTTTATATTACAAAATATCAACTTTGAGGCTTTACAAAAACAAAAGTACGCATTTAAAAAAACTGCCCAATTCAAATAGCCCAAATATATTTTTATCGAAATGTATCAAAATATTATAATAAAAGTGCAAGTTGCACTTTTTTCTGGATGTCCAACCCTTTGTTTGGGATCGCCCCACCGTGCGCCCTGTTTGGAAAGTGAACGAAAAACAAAAATTCTGAAGAAAACTGAATTTCCAAGCAACTATGGCATTAGTTTAAATCTTATTAACATTGTAAGTTACCTACAAGAACCTACAAGAACGTTGTAAGTTACCTACAAAATTATAACCTAAAAATAAAAGTGCAGCAGATGCACAAAAAATGTCCAATAATGAAAATTTAGTTGATATTAATAATAAAAGATTAAAGAATTGATGTAATGAATATATTTTAAAAACAAAAAAGTATACCTCCAAAAAATGCTCCAGAGCAGGTAAAATGGAATAACATTGCAAGTTCACATTACGTTTTTGTGTAAGTGACCCGAGAAACAATTTCATATTTTGTGTCAATAAAGTATGTGATATATGTCCGGTGCCCGTGTCGGTAAATGTTCGACCTCTGCACCGAAAGACGTGCTGTTTCTGGAACACCTTGGGCAGGCACAATGTACGAACGAAGACCGATTCGGGCACTCGTCAGTTTATTGTGTCCGAATATAGTCGCTCGAACACTTTATTGACATAATACAGACTTCCTACGGTATTATTTCTGGTACCTTTGAAGATACGTGTTGGGTATTTTTCGGGCTAAGACTCAGGCCAGTTTCGATACATATCAGCTACTTAATTGACACAATATTTTCTCAGGTCCTGTTCGCTGAAGCTCATTTGCATTAAACTTAATATCAATGTGCGATTAATTTTTTTCATAAACTTTGCAGTTTTTCGTTACTTCTCCTAGCTTTTAAAAAGAATATTAAGTCTGTTACTCTGGGTTTTTATGCCTGAGTAGTTTGGTACGGAAACAAATTGTTTCTCGGGTGAATTGTATAATAAAGATTTGTAACTGTCTATGCTTCTTTTCTTGCAAAAAAATTCAGCATAAGTGCAGAAAAGGAACATTATTCTAAATTCTATAAAAAAAGTAAAATGAACAAATAGCTATTTTAATATCTTTAATCGAATTGTGCGAGGTAACTCCATAAGAATTAAAAACTTGGCAAATTATACGATGCCAGTTCTTCAAAAAGAACCCATTCAAGTAAGTGATGAAAAGAAAATGGGTCTCCTTGCAATGGCTTCATATTTGCTTAAAAAATAAGCTGAGTTCTATTAATCAGATCAGTTAAATTATGAAAAATATTAAGTTCGTGTTCGAAGGCACATTTTGTTGAAGGTTTTTTTTTATTAAGGGATTTTTTATAAATTAATTTTTAAATTTTATTGTTTACATTTCATTAAACCAAAAAGGATCCAATAAATTAGTCTTCGAATATGGGTATGCTTTAATTGCGGGAATAACGTTTTGAAAGCCATCATCGCACTCTCTGATTTGCAACGTAAAATAACGTTTTAATAACCAATTGGTTAATGGTTAATGGCTGCATTTAAAATTTTTTACGTATTGTGAACAATTTGCTCTTTGTCGCTTAAAACGTTATTAGCGAGGGTGTGCTTTAATAGAAGACATGACTGGATGAAGGCAAAATTTTAATCGAGAAAATTGAGTTCAAAGTTTTGCGTTTGTACTGTAATCTATACTAAAGCAAACTTTGTGTAGAAGTTATATTCTAAAATAGCCACAAAAATTGTTGTCTTAAGCTTTGAAATTGTTTGTATGTACATTAAATCTTCATCCATGCATAGAACAGCGAAAATTCGAAAATGCACCTTCATCCACTCATGTCTTCAATTGTTACTTTGCCAGAACAAGGCTGTTAGATAAAATCATTTTCCCAATACAGTGTCAATGTGTAAAAATAATAATGATTTGTAAAACTAATAAGACTAAATTAGTTTTTGAATTGCATTGCACTTTTGCATTGAATAGACATGCGCATTCTTGATACTGCTTATGCATGACATACCGTTATTTTTGCCGGTGAACGCGACAAAGCTCCAAATTGTTGTAAAAATGATTTCGCTACAACACTTTAGCAGTACTTCAAAGATTTCAATAAAAACACTGAGAAAATTTTGCAATTTATAATGATTTTAACATACGTTAAGAAAATATATTTAATAATTTACCGAGTGGTATCTTAATATACTTATTAATCCCACTAATTCTACTGTAATTTGTTCTGCTGGATAACAAGAGGTCGTTTCCGTACTCGATTCAAGTAGCTTTAAGTTGCTTGAAAGCGTTATTTCACAAATTTTTGAAGCTCGAGAGAGAAGAACAACCTGCAAAATGTCACTATCTATTCTATTACAATTACTTGAAGTAAGTATGGAAACAGACCTTATGAAGAGACAAGCAGACTTAAAAATTTTCATGTTCTGGTACTACCATTAAGAGAAGAAATAATAATACTCTTGTAAGTTTTTAATATTTTTAAAACTTAAAAATTTAAAATAATTTTTGTAATAATTTTTTTAATGAAATTTAATACAAATGCTTAATTTATTTTTAATACGTTATGACATTTTCCTCTTGTTCTATTGAAAGATTATAAACAAAACTTTTGAACATGATTATCATATTTTCATTTCATCTTGGTAAAGGACCTGGCCTATACTACGAGTGGATCTTAAAATAATATTCCAGTGTAGGGAATTAAAAAAATATTTTTTTTTTCTTTTTGCGATAGTTTATATGTTCAAAAATGTCTCCTAAAAACAATTTTTTAAATTCAAACCATTCTAAAATTTATAGCGATTTTAGTGACTTCCGTTAAACTGCCGGAAACCTAACTTAAAAACTTTAAATGTGTTTTCCTATTTCGTTTTCGAAACGACTTTTTCCAACACGGTTCTAAAGTTATAATCTAAAAAATTTTAATAGACTAACTTAAAATAAGCTGTGGGACGTTTTTATATATTCCTTTGTTTTAAAGGCCCAAAAAATTACTTCTTTCCTTCAAAAAGCCACCATTTCGCGAAAAATAGCCATGTCACTGTATCCTAGTTCTCGGCTATAGCAACATTCTTACTAATTAACAATCCTTTGTATTTTTTAGATGACTAGGAGTATTGAAATCCTGTCAACATGAAGGCACCCTTTTTTAAGCAACCCCATTTCACCAGCCTGTAATTTTTTAAATGAAAAAATTTTTTAAGTTTTTTTTTTTGTGATATTGAATTATTAATAAGCACATAATGAAAAAATTAATAGAAAAAATATTAATTGGTTCTGTTTTATCTAGATTATTACACTGTTTAATATAATATTACATTAGATTACTGCCTTAAAGAAACTAAGATCTTTATTCAATATGCATTGCAATGTTACGATATTTTTTTACAGTTCAACATAATGAAACCTAAATTTGTTTTCTTTTCTTTTATTGCTATACTTTGTTAAAACGCCAAAACCAAACATACCTAGATTTCATTTTATGCTTCTGAAAAGATTTTCAACTGATTAAAATTGAAACGAAATTAATTTTGGCCTTTTTGCAATATACGCGGTATTTTAAATTTTTTTATAAATTTTTAAAAATTAAAAAATTTTCCAATCAACAGTTTAGAAATCTTTTTTCAACTGTAAGAAATCATTCCAGTATCACTTTGATATTGAGGCTGTGTGCGAATTGGTCTAAATGCGACCTTAACTAAATTGTGTTGACAAGGCAGTGCTTCCTAATTAAAGAGGCATTTAGGTAGCTCGAGAATTACCTGAATTATTTAGGAAGCACTGCCTTATGGACACAATTTAGTTAAGGTCGCATTTAGATCAATTCGCACACAGCATAAATATACCAATTCATAGTTTTAGCCAGTGGTGCCATCTACACGGAAATAACGTATTTCTACGGATATTTAAGCCTTGCACAGACAAACGGACAACAGTGAGCAAAATTAGGTAACTCTACGGATTTTTAAGAACATCACACAGAATTTTCGTAAATTTCGCTTTTTTAAACCAAATTGTGTGTCAAAAATTTTTGAATGGTAAAAAAAATGTACATATCACTAAAAAATGTATTTACATAATTTGTTAAAACTTTGCGCTTATTAACACTTGCAAATAAAAAAACTGTTTTGAGGAATCCAATTTCGAAGTGAGTCAGTGGGCAGCCTCATTTGAGGCGAGTGTATACAGCTTAACCCATTAATGCTCACCACCAGAATTCGTTGAGTTTATTTTTAGAATTTTTCGGCATTTATTTGTATTAATGCTAGACGGAAAACTCTGAAGTTTTGGAAAAAAATTCAAAGGATTTGGGCTTGGCGAAGTGTGTAAACGTATAAGATCATAAACGTATAAGAATTCTGTAAGTTAAGAAATAAAAAAACAGACTTAAAAAATTATAAAAAATTAGAAATTGCAAATTTTCCATTTCCTAGCGCAGCCGTTTAACTCTAACCTAATGCATTTTTTAAATTATGTTTTCTTCCATCTTGATGTTTATGTAAAAAATAACTCATTTGAGTGGAATTTTGCACTTTTATTTGAAATACTGCACTTAAAACTGGCTGGAAAAAATACAAAAAGGCCTTAAAGGTAAATTTTAGAATTTTTATGGAAAAAGCATATTTTTGACTTTCTCACACTATTGGAAGCAAAAGCTTTAGTGGCTGTAAATTTTTAAAATGATATGTCATCGCATATGACATATCATATTTTGTCATTTATGAGTTAAAATAAACTTAAAGTGCCTGTAAAATGTATTTCAATGTTATTGTATTTATAATTATTACAGATTTAAAAAAATCGAATGTTCCTTTAAACTGAATAAAAGTTACGTTTTATGTAAAGTTTTTAGGTTTTAGTTATAGTAACATAACTAAAAGTTAAAATAGTTAAAAACAATTGCTTTTACTATTACTTTGTGTTTTACGTTATTTGTAACTTTTATAAGTTTAAGGAAAATTTTATAAAAAAAATCATACATACAAAAAATTTGTAAAAAGCTATTTTTGACTTCAATTGAGTAATTTTATTAGCTGTTAGTTTTTAATTGAAAAAAAAAAATATAAATTTGCTAACACGAATTTACACGGATTTTTTATGTTACATTTGTGGATTTTTACTCTCCTCGGGCTGGCATCACTGGTCTTAGCTGTGAAATTGTAAAAGATTATTCTAAATACCTCACACATTTTTAGGCATATACTGAAATTAAGAAGAGAAAAAGCAACACAACAACATCAACTATACAAACTTTAACTCGCTATAACTCACAATATATAAATTTTTAAGAAATAAAAAGTCCAGTTTGCACATCTACAGGTCTAAACCTACCAAACCATACTAAATTTATTAAGATTGGGCCTGTACATAAAATGCCTTACGCCGTACAAAATTTGCGTTTGCGTTAAATATATATGAGAATATATTCCTCCGAGAATATACTGTTAAATTTTTGTAAGGGTACTAACGTTATTTCCGCTTCTACATCCGTCTTAGCAGGTATCGAGCGGACAGTGTTTAAATAACTCACTCTATTTACACTCGTATATCTAAAAAAAACTTTTTGGAACTTAAATTACAAAAGCGCGTCATTTAGTCATTTTTCAATAATTTTTCTCTAGTCCCAGCCAGAACTGCACTCATAGTGTTTAATAATATTCTCAGTTTTTTTCAGATTAATGAAAGAGTTCGAATCGAAAACACTACCAGGCCCCTTTCTTTGAGAGGGTCTCACTGAGCACCATTTGAAGTATAATTATAATCAAAAATTTTTCAAAAGAACACAGCAATACCAAAAAGCCCATTGAGCGGTGAAACGCCAAAATACGAAAATGAAGAGTTATTTAGATTAGCCAACTACTTATGTTCGTTTTTATAAAAAATGCTGGAAACTTGACAGCATTTTACATCGGAAAAAGAGCCAGAAATCGAGCTGGTTCTAATTTAGGTTTTTGATTTGTGAATAAAAGAGAGGCGCGCTCTAGATCAATGACCATGGGAATGCAGCTAATATACCTTAAATCGTTGTTCATTATTTTAACCTCTAAGCAAAATCCAAAAAATACTTCAAATTTTCAAGCGTCTTAAGGTATAAAATAAAAACGTATTTATATGAAAACATTAAAGCAAATACCATTTCAGTTAATGTAATAAGGCTATTCACAGTTTAAGCATACACTCAACAAATCATATTTATAGCATTTGTTATTGTTGAAACTGTGAGCACTCCGCCATGTGACTGTCGTATTCAATAATTTTGCAAACCTGTGATGTATGTAATATAGCGGCCGCAGACAGAGCATACAAATAAATACGAGGTACAAAAAACCCGTCCAAGAGCTACTTATATTTACGCGTGTATGCGTATTTGCGTATGCATGCAAAACATTTCGTAAATTGGCGCACAAATAACAAATCGTACACATTAGAGACAACCGTATTCAAACTGTGAATAGCCTTAATAACTTGGTATAATACTTAGTATAAATATAAAATTTCAAAGACTTCAATAGCTTTTAGAATCGACTAAACAAACTTTATGCACAACTTATGTTATAAAAATAATTTTAAAAATTATGTTAGTATGTATATAAAATGAATTAAGAGTAAATCGTATATTATAAAAATTAAAGTTGAGAGTTTATCGCTTTGAAATTTCTTAACTTCTTTTTCATATTTTGATAATACTTAGAATCTTAGATGTGGTTCAAAAAATTAATAATGCGGATTTCTATCCAGATGCGGATGTCAAACTTTTTCGGATGCGGAGCTCCGTCATATCCCTAGTAAACAGCTTTAACCAATACACATAATACAAATGCTGCTTATTTGAAGCTGAGAAATACTTAAAAATGTCCTTTTAAATTATAGTAAATCAACAAATAATTTTGCTATATTATAGAGAAATGCAAGTGCTTTTTTAAAATTTTGCTACTCCAGTTTGAGAAAATCTCACACTGTGCGGCGGTCCGTCTTAGCATATTCACCACACATTCTAACAATCATATGGATACAAATTTTTAAAATGAAAAAAAAGAGGAAACGAAAATTAATAAAAACTTTAGAATATGGTCGAAGTCGAAGCACTAGAAAAAACGTATGTGCACGAAAATGAATTCAATGACGATATTTAAAAAAAAAACCTACAGGGGGGGGGGAGCAGGAATGGCTAAATTGCATCCAAAGCAACGCCACCATCACCATCAACAGCAGGCACAGAAAAACTCACACTTATACACACACACACACACACACACAAACAAAATGAAAAATACAAACCAACTTGTACACAAAATAAAATATTCAATGAAGTAAATATGACCGACCTCGGTGAAAATGGGTAAATGGGTTGCTTGTTAGGTTACGTTGCTGAAATGTGCTGGTCTTGATTCTTGTGTAGCTTTTAGCGATGATGGAAAAATGTACTTTAAAATTTCGTATCTAAGGTGGTAAAAATTTATGAAAAGTGATGAGTGAGTAACACAAAAAAGAAAATTAAAAATTATGACTTTCGGGAATATTTTGAATAAATTTATTTGCCTTTTTTCTTAACTTTTCTGTTTGCGTTGAAGATTCAGCAAAGTTATAAATATAAGCTTTTCAAAAAGTCAATAATCTTCAGAATTCTTTAGACAAATGCAAATTTAAGTTAAACTAATTTTCACTTAAAACGAAATAATTTTTTTTTCTTTAGGGGAAAGTGGATTGAAGTGTGACCAGTTTTGTAAAATGTTTTTAAAGTTTTATAAAAAGTAGAAGAAAAAAGCTAACACCTGGTGAAATATCAATATCAAGTTTTTATTTTAAATTGAAATTTTAGCTAAATAATTTTTTAAATTTTGATTCATTCTGTAAAATCACCGTTTCCAAATAAAATGAGTGCTGAAGAGTTACACTTTGTTTTTATCATAACTCATGCAAAATTAGTTCTTGTACCACTTTTTAAATAAACACGCTTACAATACCTTTAAAAGCTAAAACTTCTTTCTTTCCCAAATATTGAAAAATCTACTTTGACTACAAATTGTTTCCATATGAAAAGGTCTTAAAAAAAATAATGTTTTAAAAAGATGTCTCGTTTAGTATAACAACTGCTAATGAAATTTGTTTTTTTTTTTAAAAAATTATAAAAGAAAAAATAGAGCGTTTAGCTGTTGACTAAAATTTTTAAAAGTAAATTCCCGCTCATAGTATACATACCTTCTGTTCAAAATTGAACCGGACTGTGCAAATGAAACAACAGTTGGCATAAAGCTAATGATGGTTTTAAGGACTGGTAACACTGTTATAGGCTTGGGTGTTAATTTTTAGCGTTATCTGTCACGTAGAGTGATGTTACATCAAATTTGTCTGAATACTGTACCTTAAAAAAAACGCAAGTATTCATAAAAAAAGCTTTAGTTATACTTACAAAAACAAAAATATTTCAATAAAGTTAAAAAGTTAAATAACAAAAACAATAACAAAAAATTAATCAACGCATTAAAAAAAATATAATTTAAAAAGTTACATATTAGGTTTGTAACATGGTGCAAGAAATCAAGGTGTAAGTGACGTCGACGTCGTTTGCTAAAGCTGTCAAACTTGTGAATGAGTGAAAGAGACAGAAAAGTTGATTTTGTATTGTTTGACAACTTAAGTGTAGGATTTTTATAACAAAAATTAAAATTCGCATTCACCTCATTTTCGTACACAATGGGTTTGTAACTTACATAAGTTTTAAAGTCTTATCAAAGTTCCCAAAGATATTTCGATGAAGTGTTGCTTTTTTAAGGGAATTTCGCAATGTTGCTTTTTGGGTTTTATAATAAAATTACTGTACAAAACGTTCATTTTAGCGTAAAAATTAGTAATTACTGTATTTTATTCACTAATTACTGTTTGCCTGCACGGGGCTCAAAATTACTGTACGTGTAACATCAGTGGTCACGTAGTTCCTTTCATATTTCTTTGTAAAAAAGTTCAACTCGAGTCTTACCTGCGAATTTGATAATGAAAAAAAAGAAATTATCATGAGTGTGCTTAAATTTGTGTTTTACCAACAGAATTTTTTGTCTGGATGCATTGAAAATGTTGCAGAATTGGGGAGTCATAATTATATTAAAAAACAACTAGTAAGTACTTTTCTGCGGCTATCTCACATAACAATCTAAGTAATGCATGTCTCATGATACAAAGAACTACAGATAACGTATTGCGCATGTCCGCCATCTTTGCTGTGACGTAGGTAAAGCTCCTTATTGCAACCGTAGTCACAATTTATTCATAGGGTGTAAAGATTTTAAAATGTCAAAATTTTTTTATGGAAACTTGTTTTACTGAAATGAAATAAAAATCTTAAAAAAACACATATCCAAAATAAAGTAAATATTTTAGTTTAAAGTTAATATAAAAGTAATTGTGAAAAAAACTGCATATTTTGTAGGGGTGTTTTCTCCCCTTTTTACCTCTTTACATAATATTCAGCTAATTTGCTTGATGTGTTTGACAGAATTTTGACTGTGTTTTTATTTTCATTTTGCTATCTTCGTCTGCTTTGTTGCTTAATTTTCTCATTTTGGCATTTTCTTTTGTATCTATTCAAAAAGTGTCACATTTGACGAGCACTGATGACGAGGTGCGCAGTAAATATTTTTCGATGCGCTGGGAATACTTTATCTGTTGTTCTTTGTATCATGTGCATGTCTTACAAGTTTGATAACGTCATTTCGTAGTGAGAATGGACGTAATTTTCATTAAACTTCGCATAAATTAAAATTCATTATACATTAAAGATATCAAAAATTCAATGTTAAATGTCTAGTCAATAAACACATTTTCGAGGAATTTAAAAAAGGAATTCTACTTTGTATGAGAGGTTGAATGAGTGTTTATACGATTTGCTAAATTTTAGACTGAGAGTGAATTTTAAAAAATATATGGTGAATAATTGAGACTAAATCTTATGTGCACTACTCCAAGTCAATATATTTATTTCGTTGCATTTAAGGAGATTTTACCGTTTTGATAAAGTCACTTTGTATGGAAGATAGGTTTGATTTTCATTCGATTTTGATTTTTCTTGAACTTGATCTCAGTTTTTTGAAAATAAGTATATATTTTTAATTTCATAACGATAGCTTCAAAATTGCGGTTGTAATCGTGTTAACAAAGTGACGGACATGGCTAAATTGACTCAGAATGTGATGCTGACAAAAATATATTTCCTTTTCTATAGCAACCACGCCTCCTTATTGGCGTTAAAATGGAGTAACAAAGTTACAATACCCCTTACGCTGTACGCGTGGGGTATACACAAAATTATGTATATTTATTCTGTTCCCATATAAGTCCAACTAACTTAATTATGAACAAAATCTATTGTTTTTCGTTGTCTGTTTCACGTAAAATGCCCCTTTTTTAAATTGGAATATGGAAAAAAATTTAAACTTGAATTTGTTAAAATTATTTTTATTTGTAAAAAAGAATTATTTTGCAGACATCGCAGAGGTCTTTATTCAAGGGACTACATTGAAGTATTATATCTGAAAAAGTTATGATATTAAAAAAAATCCTAAACAGCAATTCCATTTTAAACGTACTGGAAAAATAAAAATTACGGAATGACCATCTCCGATTTGAATAAAATTTGGATAATGCATGGAGCATCACTGACGGAAATAAAATACTTGATTTGGTGGAAAAAAGTTTGTCGTGATTTTTGGCGGAGTTACAGGGTACATTTGATTTTCTCAGGTAAAAAGATTTTTAGTAAAACTCATATCTCAAACATTGCTTAACAAATTGTTTAGTTTGAACTACCCTTGGAAAGGAAGTTTCTTGGACTTTAATCAAAAAATAATTTTGGGAAATTTTGGTGGTTGATGGTCTTATCCCTTGCGCTTGTGAAATTAATTTCAATGTAGAGGTTCGAGGAACACCATTTATAAAAATTTAAATTATTTTTTTTTAAAGCTGGAAAAATTATCTTTCCAACAACATAAGGGTGGAGACGCAATGTCTTTATTAGATATGGTAATTTTAACATTTTAACTTTTTTTTATTAGTAAACGAGTTTCTTAACCGAATTTTAAGTTTGAACTACCGTAGTAGTTAGGTAATTGAATTGACTTTAATCCAAAAATAGTTTAAGGTAAGTCTGGTGGTCATGGTCACTATCCTTTGCGGGAAGGTAATTGATTTTGAGGAGTGGTTCGCAGAACATCATTTAAAATATAAAAATAATATTTTTCTGAAAACTGATAAAATTACCTTTTTAAAAATATAAAAATTAGGGTGGGGATTAAGACTTTCAACCCCGAAAGGTTTTGACAAATTCTTTTGTTACCCTTGTTTTCATAAGTAATTATGTTTTTTGAATATTTTAAGCATAAATAACGATAGCATTTGGATTAATATATTAAAAATCAAAAACAAAAAATAATATGCAATTTTTTTGGCAAAACGCAGAAATTAAGAGAAAAAGTTAATAACGATTCCTACTTTTAATACAGCTAAGTAAAATTATTTTACTAAGTAAAATTATTTATTAAAATTATTTTACTAAGTAAACTTATTTATTAAAATTATTTTACTAAGTAAAATTTTTCTAAGTAAAATTATTTTAATTTACTAAGTAAAATTATTTTACTAAGTAAACAATTTTTAGTTTGTTGTGGTTATGATCTAAAAAGACTGCTAACTAGGCTATTCAACTTATTTTACTAAGTAAAATTATTTTACTAAGTAAAATTATTTTACTCAGCTCTATTAAAAGTAGGAACCGTTATTAACCTTTTCTCTTAATTTCTGTGTTTTGCCAAAAAAATTGCATATTATTTTTTTGTTTTTGATTTTATTTTTTATTATTTTCCTCAGCTGTATTAAAAGTAGGAACCGTTATTAACCTTTTCTCTTAATTTCTGTGTTTTGCCAAAAAAATTGCATATTATTTTTTTGTTTTTGATTTTTAAAATATAATCCAAATGCTATCGTTATTTATGCTTAAAATATTCAAAAAACATAATTACTAATGAAAACAAGGGTAACAATACAATTGCAATGTACAAAGAAGAATATAAGGAAAAAAATTCAATAATAGTTTGAAGATAAAGCCGAATTCTGCATTCCTATTTTGTATTTTTAAATTAGTAAATTTAAATTAGTATTTAACGATTATTTTTTATTACTATTTTTATTATAAAAATCATAAATTTCACGGTCTTGAATTAAATATATTCGCTTAATTTTTTTTAAATTATATAATAAGTTAATAAAAAACGTTATGAGGTTAAACTTTATATATCAGAGAAATTCAACATTATTTTTAGAATGACAACAAAAACCTCTAAAAATAACAAATAATTTTTCACTTTATTAAAGACATAAAAATATAAACATAAATAGTTTTACAAATCAAACAACATTACTAAATCTTTTAAAAATATTTTTAAAGAAAACAAAACTTGTTATTCAAATAAATTAGTTAGCGGTTAGTAAAAAGTATGATGTGGATAAAATATTCTTTTCATAGCAAAAAAAAAAAAACTATAGTAAAGTAATAAAACTATAACTTCTTTCAAAACTCTATGAAAGTTGAATAGCCTAGTTAGCAGTCTTTTTAGATCATAACCACAACAAACTAAAAATTGTTTTTCAAAGTGTATAGAGAGATAAAAAAGAAGGTTATTTCGATAATAAGAAAAAAACATTGTTTACATTGCAGTTGCATTCACTGTTGCTTAAAATTTTTATATTTTCTTGTAAATAAAATCCCGAGATTTAGGGCTTGGAATCCCAAGATTCCGAGGCTAGAAATTGGCTCGGGATCCCGGGTCTTAAAGCCCTAGTGGGGACTCAATGGTTTCATGAGATATATTAATTTTAACATCTGAACAAAAAAAATTTAATTTCAATTCTTGTTTAAATGTTAAAATGTTCATATCTCATGAATACATTGAGTCCCCACCCTAATTTTTATATTTTTGGCAAGGTATTTTGCCAGCTTTAAATAAAAAAATATTTAAATACTTTAATGGTGTTCCTCAAACCTCTACATCGCAGTCAATTAGGTAACGGCAAGGGATTAAACCACAAACCACTGAAATTTCCCAAAACTATTTTTGGATTAAAGAATAATTAATTACCTTTCCAACGTTAGTTCATACTAAACAATTTGTTTAGCAGTGTTGCAGATATGAGTTTAAGTAAAAATCAATTTTCCACGTTTTTGACAATTTTTTTTCAATTTTGTGCACCCTGTAACTTCCGCTAAAAATCAACACAAAATTTTTCCCCCTTGCAAAATTTCATCCAAATCGGAGATGGTCATCCTGCATGGCAGGTACGTTCAAAATGAAATTGCTGTAAAATCAAACTTTAATTGCTATTTTTGATCACAAAAAAAAATTAGCTGACTTTTATTGTTTTCAGCTAATTAAACTATTATTTTTGAATTTTTGTTTTCATTCAAAAATAAAAATCGGTTTCGGACTATTATTTTTTCTGTTTTTTAAATTAATCATTGTCGAACTTTTATTTTTTCATTTGGAAATTAAAAATATTCTAGTGAAATTTCCGAAATATCATTTTTCGTTAAATTAATTTTTATTTCAACTAACTGAAACCCTACGAAAGCTATTTGATCTCTCAAATTCGCTTCCGTTGCTTCAGAAAATTTCATAACCATTATTTCAATGGGTTCCTTGGAAGATGGATCGCTTTTCGATCGCCAAAGCGATGACTGTACAATTCAATAAAATTCTTCAAAATCTTCCTTCACTCATTTCGGCGGTTTTTGGAAAATGGATCGATCGCCCAAGCGATGAATTCTCCGATAAAAAACAAATTGAAAAATTTTCCTTCGTTTATTTTTGCGACCGTTGGAAGATGGCTTTTCTAAAAAGTTTTAAAAAAATTAGAATATGGAGCAGGCTTTGTAAAATTCTGTAAAATTGAATTATTGAAATATTCTCAAAAAAATACAAACTAAAAATATTCGTATCAGCACGATTTGCGGTGGTCGACCTTTTTTGTTGACCGATTTCACAAAGAATATTCCCTATAAAACAACTCGTAAAGTTCAACAAAGACGCTTTGCAACAAATTGCTGAGGAACAAACGCTTAAAAACGATTCGTTTGCTACACTTGTCAGCAAATCGCTTAAAAACCCTTTTGCCGATTCATAGGCGATTCGCTTAAGACCCCTCCCGACGATCCGTTAGCGACTTTTTCCAGCGAATCGCTTACAAATCCTTTAGGTTATATGTTTGTAAATCTTCCTGGTGAATCGTTTGTGTGGTGTCAGCTGCTTACAGTTGGTGACAGCCGGTTGACTCCCAAATGAGCACATTGGCGATTGTCTCGAATTTTATGAATTAAATGAAGGAAATTATACAACATAAGCCAAACAAATTTAAAAAATTACTTTAAAAAAAGGATTTTTATGTCCAACAGAAAAAAAAATCTGCAAATGATTTTAATTTTTGACTGAAGAATAAAAGATAAAAATAATAATTAGCCCTCATCCTAACCCCGGGTGAAATTTCATCCATTTTGAAGATTAAGACGCTATACCTAGCTCATTTTTCATGCAAAATTAATGAAATGTATGGTATTTGCATAAAATGTCTCTTTCTTTTAGAGTATGATATCAATAATATGGTTGATAAGACATAACAGTAAATTTTGAAAAGTAACTTAATGACATGTATGGTATTTATGTATATAAAATGTCCCTTTTTTTAAGAATATAAGTAGTAGTATAATAATAAGCGACCTTCAGGAGAAATTTCACCCATATGCGAAAAAAGGACCAAAAAGCATATTCCTTCCTTTAACAAATATATAGGAGGTGAGCATAAAACTGCTTTCTACTTTTGCACTAACTGTAAATAATAAACTGTAATTCAACAAAATAAACGTTTATAAAAGAAAATTAATAATTTTTAGTTCATTAGGAGTACAAAATTTCACCCGTTAGAGATTTATTTGCGACTTTTTTTGAGAGTCGGATGAGGGTTAAATAAGCCGGAAAAAATAAGTCAGAAATAATTGTTATTTGTCTTCCGTAAAATCATTTTTTTCTTTTTTGTTAAAAAATAACAATTAAAATTGGCTTCCTTTAAAAAAAATAACAAATTACCTTCTTTGTTATCTCTTATAACAGTTATAGTCCCTGAAAAAAAAGAAAAAATATTTAATACTTTCGTGAAATCGATATTACATATATTAATCCCACCATTGGATAACAGTAAAACTTAAATTTTTATTCAAGATGCTTTCTGCCTCTTTTCCAAAAAGTTCCTTGAATAAGGCTGTAAAAATGGGTTAGGGTAAAATTATTACAAATCATAATATTTTATTTATATATACTGTAAAAACGTTTTATAAGAACTTATTGAAATTTACTTTAATAAGACGGCATCTTGAGAATTATTTTATTTTTTACACATTAGAAAATTTAAAAAAAATTTAATTTGCATGTTAATTTTATATCACCAGTAAAAATAAAATTATTTTTTTGTAACATAGGTTTGGTTAGGTTAGTGTGGCTACCTCAGCCAAGACACAGTTAGGGCCAATTTTTCAGTGCAAGCTTCAACTATAGTCAAATTAAACTGAGGTTAACTCACCAAAATTGGACGTTTAAACTAGGTTTAGGAAAAAAATAAAAACATTATATGATTATTTTAGGCAATTTAAATTCAACGAATGCTAAAATATCTAGTCAAACTGAGTTTGAACGTCCAATTTTGGTGAGTTAAGATAGGTTTAATTTTAATAAAGTGTAAACTCGAAAAACTGGCCCTTTGGCCAAATAGGTCAATTGTGATACCAAGAATTAATTTTCCTTCTTCTATTTAAACCGTTTTGAGCTTATTACTAAGCCTAGGATTCGGTATACCAAAGATTCCGAGAGTTCGCCAAGGTCATTTATAAACCAGTTGCATACGTGAAGAAAACTTTTTTAGCCAGCGCTGGGCAAGTGCAGAGGAAATGTAGTGTAGATTTTTCCTCCTCCTCATCTCTACAGCTTCTGCAGAAGTCGTTGTGGGGTATGTTCAATCTTTGAGAGTGTCTGCCAACAAAGCAGTGCCCTGTAAGGATCCCTACCATGGTGCTCATGTGGAACATCATAGCTCGGCTCCAGATCGTCCGAAAAAACAAACAAAAATGCATTTGAAAGTAGACCCTTGAATATACTTCATTTACAAAACTGGAATAGAAACATGGAAAATTAAAAAATTTTGTAGCTTCAAAGAAATATTATAATGGATCGATTAGTTTGCTTGCAGGAGTGTGGCCCGTTTTAAAAAGTATGTTTCGAGAAAAATGCGTTTAAAGTTACTCTGATTAGCTAAAGTTACTCTTGCTCACCGCATTTGAAGCGCTGTAGAATCTGTATCTGTATCTGTAGAATACTTTCGCAACAATAATCAATTTTAAAAAAAATAATTTTTTAAAAATTGTTTGCATAAAACCTCCCCTAATACCGATTCAATAAACAAGTTGTCATGTTACAAGACCCATTAAGTTTCAAGTGAAAATATTTGCACTTGTCAAATACTCGGGCAGGACGGCCTGATATTGTTTATGATTTTTATGTTGACTTTATATGATTTAAATACAAATTCTAAATGTTTGATAGTTTAAATCATACTTGATTTTAAATACAAATTCTAGTTGTTTGAAAGCTTAAAATCGTTTATCGAGCTTAAGGTCAAAGTTAGGACAATTAATTGTTCTAACGAATTTTTCCAAATGATATTTATGATTTTTTTTATAATAACGTGTTTCTGTCAAAAATTTTGAGAATAATGAGAGAACTTATTAATAAGTGTCAAATAATTATAATTTTTTTATTTGATTATGGCAGTTGTTGGTACTAACAGAATAAATTACAATTATCAATATTTTCATCTAAATTTTTGCTTAGAGTATATTTGAAGTTTCTTAAATATTCCCAAATCAATTCAATACTCATGACTTCTTTTAACCTGAACTAATGTGCACATACTACTCACTTTCAACAGCTTAACAAGAATACATAAGTCTACCATTCTTAATGGGTTTTGAACACTGAGCCCATTTTTACAAATGCTGTCGTATTTTTTAACCCTGTGGCATCCTTAACAGTCCTTATGATGTGATGTTTAACATATGACTTTTTTGCCCCTTGTATTGCAATCAGCCCACAAACCAAACGACAAACAGCAACAAAAACAACAAAGCATTAACGGATGCCTTTTTGTTGCGACGAAAGAGCAAACATATTGAGGTCACATGAGCGGTCCATGCCACAAACATGTTCCATTTCCGGCACTAAGTTGAATGAATTGTTCATAACCTTTTTTCACTTTGTAGTGTTTATTGAAGTTGTTGTTTTTGTTATTGTTGTTGCTGTTTTTGTTTTTGTTGTTGTCTTTTTTTACTCATTTTGTTGGTGTTGCTATGAAATATGCTTGCATATTAATGCCACTCGACCACTAGGCAGGATGTTGCTGTTGATTTGCTGCCTGTGATGCAGTTATTCACAATGCTGGGCGTTGATCTCCAACACTGTAAGTTGTTTGATTTGAATGCACGAATGAACTTGTATGTTTTTAATAGGAGTTCTGCCAGTGGTCTAGATGTGTTGAAGGCACTTTAAAAATTGGAAAATGAGCTATAAATATTATACAGAAATTATGTAGCCCCAAGTTACGCGATATAAAATTAAATACCAACAAGTTGTTACGCTGAAATGCATATTTGAGTACTTGATAACTATTGATTGCGACTACTTTAATATATGTTAACATTTTAATAGGCATGTTCAGTTCAACACTAAGAGCACAATTAAAGAGCTTTTGTTTAAAGTGCTTCACATTCGAATGTTGCTCATACGTTAGGTTGTACACGATGTTTATTGATTAGACAAAAGATTAAACACACACTCACACAGTTTCCATAAATGTATTTCGTGTATATTCTGCTCATTAAATTCCATTAATTAACAATTCCATCTATATATCCCGGAGATACAGTCGTCAAGTGCATTTCAAATTGAGTCGCCATGTGATGGATGAATTAATGAGTGAATGCTTTAAACCGCGCTCACAAGTGTTGATAAATTGAATTGTCTCACTCTGTGTATGTGTGTGTATATGTGTGTGTATATGTTTTACAATGGTTGCTACAGAAGATAAGCAGACATATCAAGGACGGTCTTATGCAGGTCAATAATTTACTGTATATGTATGTTGGTTTTCGCATCCTTCATGATAAGGTCAAAGCAGTATGCAGCATATCCATTCAAAGTATTGGTAATATGATAAAGGCTCATAAATGACAACTAGGGGTTTGAATTTTAGGGATTGAATAGCAATTTCGCGATTAAAAATAAAGAATCCCGAGATTTGAAAAGTTGAAAAAACAAATTTTCATATGCAAGATATGAAAGTCAGCACATTTTTTAACCGACATCGATAACTCCTAAAACACTTGCCTAATTGCTATTACTTTGAAATAGAGACATTAAACATGGAGGTGCTTATTTGAAAAATTTGGCGGTATTCGACGGAGGTGATTGGCAATATTAAAAAATTACGGTATCTCGAATAATATACATAGATACTAGGGAACTGAAATTTAGTACAGGAGTAGGCAAAATTATGAAAAACTTCGTTTAAGAAAGTGGGCTTTATTGGACAAAGAGGCATGGCAATATTAGAAAACACATCTGAAATAAAATTGACCTTAGAGTAGTGTAATTTGTTACAAGAACGGGTAGAACTATTACAAAATACTATGAAGAAAGTCATTTTTAGAACAACACTGTATATCACACAATATGAACACTAGGGTACTAGGGATGGATTTATTATCATACTAGCTGACCCGGCAAACGTTGTTTTGCCATATAAATTATTTCTAGGGAATTTCTAGTGTAGAAAAAAATAACTAACTTATTGTAAGTGTGTAAGTATATGGTATATGAGTGAAAGAGGCATGGAGCGCTGTGAACGATGAGGGAATATAAAACTAACAAAACACCAAACATAAATTTTTTGAATTTAATTTAATTTATTCCTTAAAGTTATATATATCATTAATTTATTATCTCAATAACACTCACAAACAATATCAATCTCTTAATGCTTAAGCGTGAACAATATTTTTTGTTAGCCCATCTTTAGCTAACAGAAACAAACTGCATGGTTTACCCACTCGAGAGCATGCCACGTATAATTGTCCGTCTGGAAAACATGGTGTGCTCAAATCTAAGCCACAAGGAGACATAGTTTGGCCTTGGGACTTATTGATAGTCGTTGCAAATGTCAATCTAATCGGAAACTGAATACATTTCCCCTAAAATAATAGGGATTCGTGGTATTAATATATTTTCACCTCGGAACTTGCCATTTAAAATGCTAGCTTCGGTAACGGTTTTCATTAATTTTAGAATGACTAATCGCATACCGTTGCACAGTCGTGGCGGGTTCAAATTACAAAGCAAAATAATCGGAGATCCAACTTTCTAATGTAAATTATGCGGTGACATGCTTGGCAAATCCTGTGAGTTCAAAAACTCTGTTGGAAAATTTACAGCTTCGCTGGCATCGCAAACTCTATGAATAGATTTGTATGATACCAAGTTCCCTAGCAAATAAAATTGCTCCTTTTGCAAACCACTCATGATTTATGTAATGTGTGTGTACAACGGGAAATATTTGTTCAATGAGAGCATCTTGCGCATCAATGATTGTAGAGAAATCAGTTGGTAATTTTACGCATCCAGTTTCATCTATAGTGACTTTTCCATCACCAATATCTAAGAGTTGTTTTGAGAATGTTTCAGCGAATAGGTCTTCAAGCAATTGAACGTGCATACTTACTTTCAGCTGTACCACTGAGATAGTAAAATGATAATTGTAAACGTCGCGTAGTAGTACGCTTGATGCATTAACAATAATAATGGCCGAAAACTGGAGGGAGTGAGAGAACGCTTATTGTGTGAGAGAATCAGAAGACCGGCTTTGGTCTCATCCCTACTCCGTGCTGTTTACTGGGTGAGAAGTGATACCGGTAGACGCCTAGCGGGGATAACTTACCAAGTGAGAATTTATCAACTATCAAGCGGGATGAAAAATGATTAAATTACTAAAATGACTATTAAAAAATAGGGGTTGGTTATAGAAGGGTGAAAATTTAGGTTTGTATGTATTTTTTAGTGCCACATTATAAAAAAATAAAAAATGTTGCACAAAAAATAAAAAAATTTATGAAAAAAAGATAGTAGCCGATTCTCAGACCTATTGAATATGCATATAAAATTTCATAAAAATCGGTCAAGCCGTTTCGGAGGATTATGGTAACTAACATTGTGACACGAGAATTTTATATATTAGATTCTCTAAAAATCAAGAAATAAAAACTTTTAAACAAAATAAAACAACCGACTTAATAATAACTATAAAGTAAATAATTATTTTAGATTACTTCTCCTATTATTTTTTTTTCAAATTTGATAATTATTATATTGGAAATCTTATTATTTAAACTCTTTCCAATTGGTTTTATTATCATAAATGTATTGATTTTATTATGAATATAAGACCTTTGAAGTCGGCGCTAATCTATGTCACGCAATCATGACCTTCTAACCATCACTGCACTGCCAATGTGAATGAGATATATGTCCCGAAATTAAGATCAGCGTGTAACAGTTGCACTTCCCAACAAACAAAAGCTCTCCTTTTTGTGTTCAGTGATCGAAAGCGTTAACTTTAAAGGCCTTAAATTAATACATATTTATTAAATATATTAATATATTTCTGATAATAAAACAAATTCTGAGAAAAAAAATTCCAATATAATAGCGTAATAAATGAATTATCAAATTTAACCAAAAAAAGCAATTAAGAATTGATTTCTACTTTGTAGTGATTTTTAAGTCGGATTTTTTTTTTTTTTTTTTGTTAAAAGGTTTTATTTTCCATTAACAATTAATGTTTTATTAAAACAAAATATTTACTTTTGTCGATGGTAAGCCAAAAACACAGAGGAAGTGTCATTCCGAGGACAATAACTTAAGAAAGCCTTGATAAAAAGTCATGAAATCTTGACAGTATTCTTGTTAAGGCTGATATTAAAAAGCATATGAATTTTGAGATTGTGGAGGCATCTTTGTGTCAGGCCAATAACTTTTCAGTCCGTGTTTTTATATATGAAGGGATTATTGCAATAACATGATACGCCACATGATCTACAAAATAAATTTTTTGGGCTCAGTACATTACTCAATGCACTGCCAAAATCCACTTAAGAGATTTTGACTATTTTTTATTGATTTTCTAACCAATTTCTTAAAGTTTTTAATTAAATTTAAATTTAAATTTCTTTAAATTTCTTCATACAAAAATAAATTTTTTCAAAACTATAGAGTCGATTACTTCAAAATATTTTGTATGTGGCTTATCATGTTCTCGCAATAAGCCCTTCATATATCTAATAACATATTTGCGTGAAGTTGAATATTTTATTATTATTTTCAAAAATTTAACAAAGTTTTGATTGCCAAATTGATTAATCTTAATTGATAAAAGATTTTTACTTATAAAAAGCATTAAATACAGTCTATTATTATATAGCTACTATTGTTATGTAGCTAATTATCATTATGTAGCTATTAATAGCTACTTTACTTTATTTTAATTTTAAAATATAATGAATTATTAAAGGTAAAATTTGTTTGAAATAAGTTTAAGTAAAAATTTGCATACTGCCATCACAATGAAGAGCGCGGCATCTAGCTTGAAAATCAAAATTAGTTTTATTGATTTTCTTAATCATCTTTTTTCCATCTTTTAGAAAATAAAACAAAAATTGCGAATTTTTTGATCAAATGCTTAATATTTTAACATCAATTGTCAAATCTACACAAACTAAAGCAATCTTTCAAGCAAAAAACGCAGTATCTACATAAACAGAGACAAAAAAGCAGTTTCAACAGGTAGATACTGCATTTCCTTTTGTATTTGTAGTTAATGCTTTTTAAAATGTATTTACTTCTTTATTTTTGAGCCCCAGAAAAAGTCTTTGAAGTATTGGTTTATATACATAAAAAGATGATTTTTTTATTAAATATCTTTGTGTAAGATATGATGGTTTTAAGAATATATCAATAAAATATCATTAATATATAAATAAAAAGCTTTTTACTATTTAAAACATATACTTGATGTGGATACGGTTTTTGAACTGTTTGTTATCTAAAGAGCAAACAATCAAAAAAGCGGCAACTACAGTGTTTGTTCCACAGTTTTTGCATTTTTAATAAAACTAGAAAAAATATTATTAATAATGAAAGCAAACTGGATTTCACTATCCTGTAAACCCAATTTTTATAACCATCTAAACCCTTATCAGTGAATTTTTGATAAATTACTGTAAGCCGTTTATCTCAGAATATTGAAATATGTATATGCTGCACTCTTCCTTATAACGGCAGTATAGGAGGAAAGCATGGAAGTGATTCTATAAATATTGTTCGCACATATAAAAGATTGTTGACGGAATTGTTGTGATGTAATATTAATACAAAAGCATATCATACTAAATTTGTGTGCTTTACCGGAGGAGGTTTTGTACCTATTCATAAATCAAATTTACTTGGCCTATGATGACTTCTTCTGTTTTATTTCAACCTTTGATTGGGATAATACTACTTTGCAACTTAAAAAAAAAATTGGTATTTCATGAATACTTTCTTTATATTCAAACTCAAAAAGAAACTTTTTCTTTTAAACTGTTGGACTTAGAAATCGTAGTCTTCACTTGAGAACGTCATTACTGAAATTTCATACCGCAATTTCTTTATTGTTTGAATAACAAATACAATTTTATGCATTCTATTATCAAGCAGTAATTTGTGAACTTTTTCAGACCACAAAGTCTTAAACTCTTATTTGTTTTGCAAACTTAAAACAAAGAAAATCCACCATCTTGTGGAAGTTTAACTTTTGAAACTATTGGTAAGACCCAAGAACCAAACCTCTTGTAGACAATAAATAGTGGGTCGATTTTTCTTTTAGCGTGTAAACCAAAACTTTTGCTAACAATTGCTGAAATAATATTATATTTCTCTTTATTTCAAACAGACCGACCAAACCATGAAAGGAATACGCCAACAAAACATAAGATTCAGGCAAAAGAAGGTGCAAGAACTTTCACGTTCATGGTTTAATTAACTCCGCTGACGTAATTAAATGGAACAACAAACAATAAAACAGCTGCTGCCGCTGCTGCTACAACAAATGCTATTCATACATTCATCGTTCACCTCAACCCACAACAACTGCCATCCATAGCTGTCAATTAAAGACTATGAAATTTGATGTTGAACTTAAGTAATGAACCCACAAAATTCTCAATATATTAAAAGAGCAAGTGGCAAAAAGCTCGTAAAATATTCTCGAAATTCAAGAAAATCAAGCTGCCCCAACTGAGTTTTGCACAAAATCGAGTCAATTAAGCGCAGCAGCAGGCAAGAGCAAGAACTTTTCTAGTTCATTGCCAAAGTTCAGAGTTTACTGAGTGCACACGGAGAAAGAAGCGAGTAGGAGTGAGAGTGAGAAAACTTAATGCAGAGCGAGATGGAAAGCAAAATAAATAAGACAAAATTAGTCTCATGAAATGGATGCTCCAAAAATCCTTACAACAATAAATGCTAGCTAAGAATCTTTTTGGCCAACTAAGTTTATGTAGCAGTTTGGCTTTGACCAAGCGTTACCCAAGGAAGTTTGAGCCATCAAAGCAATTTAATTAGTGACAAATGGACGATTGAACGCTGGGAAAAAAGCCATTAAGTAACCGCAAGTAACAAGGACTAGGCGTTGTAAGTGCGAATTAAACCTAGCACGTACGGTTGACGTTATTAGCAGGGCTTTTACTCTGTGCTCATTTAAGACCATCTGAAGTGTAATCTTGCCAGAGCAAACGATTATCTCGATTACGCCGGAATCTTTTGAAGTCTTTGCGAGTCCAAAAAATAAAATGAGGCTTTAAGAAAATAAAAAAAAAAATTAATTTGCAAACGTTAATACAATGGCTAGCATTTTTGGACCTTTTTTTGCCTATATAAATAAAAAGAATAATACTTTCAATTCATGTAGTGCCATCTAAAATCCAAATGGAACAACGTAACGATGCTTTTTATGCTTAAAAAGGAGAAACATAGAACGTTATAAAATTAAAAATATGTATGAAATTAGAAAGTAGTAAGACAACACTAACTAGATAAAACTATTAAGTAGTTTTTACGCCACCCTGTAACTATGAAACAAAACAAAAGGACAAAGTGATTGACTTGAAAGGAAATAAGAGTCAATCGAAAAATTATCATAGTGCAGTGCATTTTAAAATATAATAAAATATCTTATTCTTAAATGTAACCTTAAATCTAAATAAAAACTAAAAACAATGATAATTGGAAAACTGTTCTAATAAATATTTTATTAAATGTAAAACTTTAGTGTTTGTTTCATCTTAAAAACACACTTTGGCTGCAATAATTATATAATTCCCACAAATAATGGTGTCAGTAGTGAAATGCAGTGCAGTGCAGTCAACTCAATACATCGGAATCGTAGTGCTAGTGCTGTGAAAATTTACAATATTCCATTTAAAGTTCACACAAAACCAACTTAAGAGGTCTCTTTCATTTCATAAATAAAAAATCAAAACAATACACTTTCAATAAAAAAAGAATGATTTTTTTTAATTTATTTAAATTTAAGCATAGTGTTCGTGATGAACGTCGGCGGATAGACAAGTAATAAATACAATTATAAATGTCGATTTTACGGAGTTTTGTTTTCTATTGTGTGTTACCTTTTTTTTACAATAATAATTGTTTTATTGTAGTTTAGTTGTGTTTTGATACTTGTGTTGATTGTTAATTATTTGTTGTGTTGTCCCTTGAAGGTGAATTTTTATGGGTTGTGGTTTTGATGTCTTCTTCGGTTTTTGGTTGCGATAAAAGATGTCCGTCCGTCCTCTGATTGAGCCGACGATCTTCTTCCGCGGCGGCTAGCCGAACACCACACAGCTTCTTGCTGCTTGAAGCGCCTTTTCTTCTACCACGGCAGGCATACGGTGCAGCTGTGTTAAGTGATCACAGGGTTACGTGGTCACGTAAACATTCCGCCCGCCTTGCAATATCTGCAAACTTAAAAAAAGGTTAATTGGGTACAAAGTGAGTTTTATATTAGCAAATAATTCATTTTTTATTCTAAATTCAGTGTTCTTTATCATATGGGTTTAAATAAAAAATTTGAGCCGTAGCAATAGAGAGTTATATGCTCGGGGGTTGGGTGCTCAAAGTCCACATGGGCCAGACAGTGTCCAGCCGGACGCAGTGCTTTGAGCAGTCAGTAGGCCATTTTCGCCAGTAAAGAGTCCACTTCTAATGATCCGTGGGAAAAGATCAGCACCTAACTCCAGCAGAAGTTTCTTGTTTGAGCTCGCCTTACGGTGCATACGGTGCAGCTGTGTTCAGTGATCACAGGGTTACGTGGTCACGTAAACACATAATCTTAGTAGATTTTTAGGGTGTCAATACTTGAGACAAATATCTTATACACTTTTGCAGAAAAAGAAAAAAAAGTGCTTTAACAGAATTTTTTAGAGTGTTTTTAAATTCAGTTTAACAGTTCAAATTCAGAAAGACGAAGAAGAAAAAGTTACAGTTGCTATTAAAATATTTTCTTAATGTTTGAATGGAATTTTTTAAAATAAAATTTGTTGGTATTTCTAATTTCCATACAAATTTCATATTAAAATTTTTAAATATTTTTACCTATTTTAAATATTTAACCTATTACATTTCCTTTTTACATAACGCAAAAGTAGCTACATTTACTAAGAGACATAATATTTTTGACTAAAAGAAGGGAGTTTAATAACTTTTAATATCACAGTAAATTTTATCAAGTTATAAGAAAACAATTTTTCAAAATCATTCAAAGCTGTTATTTGTTACTGTTACAAAAAAAAATTGTTTACGTATCGTGAGCAAATTCGCGGTGGGTTGCTAGTAGGTATGTACAATTTAATTTAAATCTTCGCGAACAATATTTTTAATATGGAATAAATAAAATATTTTTATAATAAGGAAAATCACTACAATTTATTATACTTAATATTTAAATGTTTCTTCATATCTTACCAGCGTAATAGTAATAATATTATTTATATAATTAATTAACATCTGTATTTTTTTCATATTACATTGCTGATGATTAACAAAAACAATAACAAACAAAAAAAAACGAAAGCAACGGATATCTATTTACATACGTACAAATTTACATACATATAAACAACAATAGCGTCAACAACAACACAAACAGATACTGAAAACTATTCGCTTCAAACAAAGCAGCAACCATAACAAAAGCAGCTACTGAAGTTATGAATGATTTATCTTGTAAAAAAGTCAAAATAAAATCACATTCGAAATAAACTATTTTGATAAAATAAAAAATCCCCTGCAAACACGTCTTTAATATTGTAACTCAACAATGCTCATACATTTAGCTAACCCAATAAAAATACAACTTTGCGCTATTGGCAAATGTCAAACGTGCGAACGAGTAAAACATTTCTCAACTTTTTTCAGGAGGTTGAGCTTTGATCGTGCCCCTTCCATCGAGATTCGACAATATTTACAATACAAAGCACGATGAAAGCTTGAGGCAGGGCTCGCAAAAACTCTCAATTTCAATTGAGAAAAATTGCTCCCCTCATCAATATTATTGCAAAGATAAACTCATTTCATAGGAATTTTTGCTTTCGCTCATTTATTTCGAGTAATCTTGTTAATTAAAAATAAATACGTGTTCTATGATGAACTATATTTTTTGCATTTCTTAATTAAATATTAAAGTACAGTGGAATTCACTTATAACGACCTCGGTTATAACAACATTTCTGCTATAACGTCGTATTCTTGAAGTCCGCATTTTCTAATTTATCATTCCTTAGGAACTGCATTCACTTTTAACGTCGGTGGATATAACGACGAGTTCGCATATAACGACGCAGTTTTCATAAAATATACTAAATATTTTCACATATAGCGACGACGAAAGCAAGTTGAGACTAGATTTGCTTACTTATGAATTTTTTTTTATTTATATGTGAACAAACAATATCCACTGAACATATTTGCAATTTTTGCCTTGTTGAAAGGGAAATAACCGTATTAAATTCATTGACAACAAAACTGCATAGCTTCATTTGCGCATTTGATTTTGCTCAGTACACATTTGTTCCTTCAAATGCCTTATTGATTTTTTACTGTGTCCAAAATGCCTCCACAAACTAAACGTAACGCGTTCATCATTGAAGAAAAATCTGCAATAATCTGGCGGCTTGAAAACGGCGAGGAATTTCTTGCGTCATATTCTTCAATATCCGTCATATGGAAACATAGGAAAAATATAAGGATCACACCTCCTCAAAATGTAGAAAATCCAAAAATCGCGATATATACCTCTAACCGATCATATTTTACAAGAAAAAGCCAATGATATAGTTAAAATTTTAAGTAAAACTAATTTTTCTTGTATAGAAAGTTTGATTTATCATTTTCGATAGCGACACTGCATTGTTAACTGCAAGGTTTCAGGTGAAGCAGGTTATCCCAAGGTGACTACAGAATTTTTCCCAAAACTTCGAGATGGCTATTAGGACTCAAAAAAAAATGTATAACGCTGATGAAACAAGGTTCGTCTTTAAACTCATACCCGATAGAATTTAAAAATTTTAAGGAAAATATTTTTTATCAGAAAGTCAAAAAGACAAAAAACTTATTGTATTTATTTACCCTAAGTTTGATGTTTTTATTTTTACTATTGATAATAAATTCTTTTTCTTTATAATAAATGAATTAAGTTAACAATGAACAAAAAAATTATGTGTGCATATAGCGACATTCGGTTGTAACGACGAAATATTCCGGTCCCTTCAGGGTCGTTATAACCGAATTCCACTGTACTTAATAAATTTTTAAAATCTTCCATTTTACTTATTTATCTTAGTTTCTTATAATTTCTAAAAATATAATGATTTTTTAAGTTTTTGTTATGAAATATATTATTAAGAAAAATACTTAGTATTATTGATCTAAATCCTTTCAATTTATTATGTGCAAAGTGCTTAAATACAGTTTCGCATCAAATGAAAGCGAGCGATTCAATGAGTTTATCATTTCAAAATTCACGAGCGATGAAAACTCATCATTGTTCTTTTAAAATTTCTCAGCATACAAACTCACGAACGACGAAAGCAGTTGAGGAGTTATAAGAAGAGTGAATATTTTATCCGCATACGCTTTGAATATTATAAAATGATAAACTCATAGCAAAGATAACTCAGAAAAGCGGGAGCGCATTTTGATTGCTTTACGCACCCTGGCTTGAGGTCGAATTATGAATTGCTTCATAACAACTCGATGTTTCTACTTTAGCTGTCAAAGCACGACCGACCTAACGCGCCTTTGCGATTTGGGTATAATGTTCAGAAGAGTGGCCATGTTCAAAGTTGAACGATATTAAAGTTGTTAAAATTTAAAAATTTCTCTTTTGTATCCATATATTTTTAAATTCACCCACAAATTACTGCAATATTGCGTTACTTTAATAAAACAAGTGTATCGACGCAGTAGCGCAGTAAAGTGCTTCACTTCAATAACTCAACACAGCACCGCGTTACTCATACGTCACGGTGCACTTTCATATCGTTATTACGCGTGCAATACCGCGTATCCACCATTTGCACATACACTCATACGGTGATAGTAAAATTTTACAGGAGTGCAGAAAAGCTGATTTTCTTTAAAACTAATGAATGGATTTTCAACTGAACGAAGCATTTTTTAAATTGCACTCACGCTCAAAAAAAAGCCGAGTTAATAATGTGATAACTAATATTATTTTTCTTGAATAATAAAACAGTGTGCCAAAACCATAAATACACAAGCACATCCAAACTTTATAGAAATTTTAAAAGAAGGGCATGTCTGGATAGAGTTTGTCGCATTTAATTTGACCTCTCAATGTCATCACAATTTTTTTTCAACTTATTTTTAAAGTTAAAGTGTTCGAATTTTGTTGTGCCGACAATTATTGCATTTTTACATTTCTACTGGAAATAAAAAATAAAATTAATTTTTTAAATAAAATTTGACGTAAAATAAGGATATGTAAAAAAATTTGATAAAATAGGTGCGTTTGTATGGTAGCAATATAAATTACATAGGAATCAGTTTTTGACAAAAAACAATAAGGTTCAAATTGCAGCTTTTTAGCAAATTCTTAACCGATTTCGTTGTTCTTAAGTTAAATGGAAAGGCATTTTAACGTGCAAAAATATTTTATGAAAATGCAAATGGCATAAACGGAATATTATTTAATTAAAATTTATAGAAACACCATTTTTTTAGTTCAAAAAAGCACAAAAAATTGCTTCGCTACACGCTTCATTTTGTATTTAATCGAATATCTTTTTAGATAGCCTTATTTAGCGTCAAATTCTATTGAAACAAAGTGAATTCTATTTTTCATTTACAATAAAATGCAATTGGCAGTAAAAATGCAATTAATGTCGGCACAACAAAATTTGAACACTTTAACTTTAAAAAAAGTTAAAAAAATTGTGATGACCTTGAGCGATCAAATTAGCTGCGATGACAACATGTCCTTCTTTAAAAATTTTTTTAAAGTTTGGATGTGCTTGGTTATTTATGGTTTTAGCACACTGTTTTATAATTCAAGAAAAATAATATTAGTTATCAAAATATTAACTCGGCTTTTTTTTTGAGCGCGAGTGTAGATATTTTCTTTGTTCTCAAATAATAATTTAATTAAAAGTCAAAATGAATGAATCATTCATGAATGATCAACATGAAATTGAAATTTGTTTTGGCGTTTTTGCAATAAACGCGGTATTGCAAGTGACGGATATGTGGTATTGTCTGTAAACTGAATTTAGTTGAAAATAATTGAACCGAACGTAGAAATGTAGGTAGTATATAAAAACTAATTAACCAGAAATCAAAATTTTGTCACAGTCAAAATTTATCTGCCATAATGCTTACTCTTTTTCCAAAATTATATTTTAGAGTCATTGCATACAAATATGATATACTCGTATTTATATTTTTATGGAACTTTATTTTAAAAAAAGACAATGTAGAAACCTCTTCGCTGCGCCTCAAGAAACAATTTAAGCAAAATTTCACACTGTGACCACTTTTAATTAACATTAAAAAATATTTAATGAAACAAATCTCACGTAGCTACCATAAAACAATACCTGTTCTACAAACAACTCTACCGGAAACCAGATAAAGCACGTTTCATGCTGTTTTGATTCCATGGTCAAAAATATCAATCAGCAACTACCGCATGATGTGTTTATCAAGATGTTTTTGTTGTGGTTTTGTGCATGTTGTTCTTTTTGTTTTGCTCCTTGTTTTATTGGCTTTAGTTGTTTTATTGTTTGATTGTTTTCAATGTTGATAACGCATGATTTTGCTAGTAATTTGAGGATTTTCCACTACAATGGTTTTAATTGCATAGCGGAAACGGAAATAAGAAGCAATGAAAATGGAAATTTTACTGAACAAAAGAATTATTACACAAATGTTCAATGAGTTACAGCACAAAATAACATTAGTTATAATCGAAAAAAATTCAAAATTTCATGAGTCATTGTGAAAGACTTAAGACCATTAAATTGAACAGATTGTTTCAGTTTTAAAATAAGCAGTTTTAGTTGTTTGATTTAAACAGCAATAAGTTACGCATTATTGGTAGATATCGAGACAACTTTTTAGACATAGTAACTAGTGTCCGACCGAATATTCGGTTTCGGTAACGGCCAGTTTCTGCTCTTTTTGCCAGTTCGGGATAGATTTAACTATTCGGCCTCAATATGGTCGAACTTTCTATGAATGAAATGGTATTTTTGTTTCCTTTTCATAAAAAAATTTATTTGTAAAAAACTTAAATTTTCATATTAATAACCAGTTTCGGCCAAAATTTCAGTTTCGGTCGGACACTAATGGTAACGTAAGAAGTCATTTTGCGTTGATCCAACAAGTCAAGTACAGTTTACTATATCTGTATCAAACTACGTAACCTAAATCAATGGGATCTTATTCAAAGCAGCGAGATATTGTAGCCTAATGAATAAAACGTAAGAACTTTCTTTTTCTTCAAATTTCTACCAACACCTTTTTCTTTAAGGCCCTATTCTCTTTCAGCAAAAATTTTTTTTCGACTTTTTTTTTTTGCATTTTTTTATAGCTTGGACATTTAAGAATATAACACTAAGGGCCATTTTGTTCACAAAGGGCATAAATATGATTTAATTCGGGGATAACTATCTCTAGGTTAATTTTATACCAAGCGTATAAATCGTGAGATAAAAAAGTGGTTTTGTTCACATTTTATCCCAGCTTTATGCTTAGAGCATAAATTCGCTCTCAGTTTATATCGATTTCCATTGGAATGTTAGAGTGTTGCTCATTAATTAAAAAATGTGTGGGGATTTTTGGTTTATTTTTGCGAATTTGAGGGTTAGAGTGAACACTAGGTAAAAATGGATCGCTGATTTTGCATCTGATGTCAGAATTTCTAACATTTTAACATTTCTAACATTTTTCTACACAGGGCTGCCAACTAAACATTTTTTTAAGAATTTTAAACATGAAGAAACAGTATTGGGGGTTACTTCTTCCGAATCTGTTGTCAGAATTTCAAAATTCGAAAATTTTTCTACACGTAGGGGTGCCACCTAAAAATGTTTTATTTTAAGAATTTTAAACATGAGGAAAGAGTATTGGGGTCGCTAAGTTCGAATCTGAAGTCAAAAATTTAAAATTCAAGATGGTGGATAGGGTTGCCACCTTAAATTTTTGTATTTTTATGAATTCGGGGCTGGCAAAAAAAAAATGGTACACCAAAAATGGGTCGCTGAATATGAATCCATGGTCAGAATTTAAAAATTATAAAGTTTTAAAATAATAGGGTTGCCACCTAATAATAAGTCATTTTAAGAATTTTAAACATTATTTAACAGTATTAGGGAGTCACTGATTTCGAATCTGAAGTCAGAATTTTAAAATTCATAATGGTGGATAGGGTTGCCACCTAAGTTTTTTGCATTTTTATGAATTCGGGGCTGGCAAAAAAAAATTGGTACACCAAAAATGGGTCGCTGAATATGAATCCATGGTCAGAATTTCAAAATTATAAAGTTTTGAAATAATAGGGTTGCCACCTAATAATAAGTATTTTTAAGAATTTTAAACATTATTTAACGGTGTTAAGGAGTCACTGATTTCGAATCTGAAGTCTGAATTTTAAAATTTTAAATGGTGGATAGGGTTGCCACCTTAATTTTTTGTATTTTTATGAATTCGGGGCTGGCAAAAAAATGGTATGCCAAAAATGGGTCGCTGAGTCCGAATCCGTGGTCAGAATTTAAAAATGATAAAATTTTATAATAATGGGGCTGCCACCTAATAATATGTATTTTCAAAAGTAAAAGCAACCCTATTATTTCAAAACTTTATAATTTTGAAATTCTGACCATGGATTCATATTCAGCGACCCATTTTTGGTGTACCATTTTTTTTTTTGCCAGCCCCGAATTCATAAAAATGCAAAAAACTTAGGTGGCAACCCTATCCACCATTTTGAATTTTAAAATTCTGACTTCAGACTCGAAATCAGTGACTCCCTAATACTGTTAAATAATGTTTAAAATTCTTAAAATGACTTATTATTAGGTGGCAACCCTATTATTTTAAAACTTTATAATTTTGAAATTCTGGCCACGGATTCGGATTCAGCGACCCATTTTTGGTGTACCATTTTTTTTTTGGCAGCCCCGAATTCGTAAAAATGTAGAATATTAAGGTGGCAACCCTATCCACCATCTTGAATTTAAAAATTTTGAGTTCAGATTTGAAATCAGTAACCTCCCAATACTGTTCCCTCATGTTTAAAATTCTTAAAATAAAACATTTTTAGGTGGCAGCCCTATGTGTAGAAAAATTTTCGAATTTTGAAATTCTGACAACGGATTCGGATTCAGCGACCCATTTTTACCCTTTAGTTCGCGCCAGCCCCGAATTCGTAAAAATAAAAAATTAATCCAAATTTTAAAATTCTGACACCATATTCGAAATCAGTAACCCCCAATACTGTTTCCCTATGTTTAAAAATCTGTATTTTCAATATTTTGACACCAAGTAAATAAAAAATATTAAAATGAGAGTGATGAGAGCGAATTAAAAATCTTAACTCACCAATTTTCACGAGTTAAATATTTCTGGGGTTAAGCTATCTCGCCACCATTTTTATCTCCAGCTTGAAGAGTTAAATGCTTAACTCACTGTGAACAAATGAAAAACTTGAAAAATCATGGAATTAACTCGGGGATAAATTTATCTCTCTGTGAACAAAATGGCCCTAAAAGGATTTTTTGAAATTCGAAATACTTTAGAAGATATGGCCATTTTTGTGGGGTCATGTCTTCGCTAAAATGAGTAGTTTTTATGTTGCTTTGAACTTTGAACGCGTTTATCTCGAAACCACGTTTTTCGAGCTGGCGGCCACGATTCCGCCAGTTCTACTGAACCGATTTAGATGAAACAAAGTTTAATCGACGTAGAATTGTCACCATTCTGACCCGTAGTAAAATAAAAATTTTGCGATTTTTTTACTATTTTTTTTTTTACACTAAACTACAAAAAAATGGGTCCAAATTCGATTTGTCAATTTCAAGTGGCCGCCATTTTGTAAAAAAAAAATCGCAAAATTTTTATTTTACTACGGGCCAGAATTACATCTATGCTGATCATAACCCAATATTTGTTTTTTTTTCAGACGCTCCTGAGGGCCGGAATCGTGGCCGCCAGCACCATGCCTTTTTTTTTAGGGCCAACTTTGACGGTGCCATCATCTATGGACAGCCCCTATATCGCGGCGAAAAAAATTTTTTTATTTTCTTTCATTCATTACTAATTCAATAAAAAAAACAAAATTCAAATATCTTTTTGCGTTTTCAAATGAGAATTTTTTCAAAAAGGGTCTAAAAACAGCAAGCTGAAGGAGAATAGGGCCTTAAAAAATTCGGAATTTTTGTAGGTAAGGGAATTTTTTTTATACTTACCTTATTTTCTTAAAAACGTTTCTCAAAAGCTAATGAATAATCCAAGGAATTGCATTTACCAGTTAAGGAATTGCTTAGTTTTTTCAAGCTGCTATACCTCTAGCTTGAATTTGGTGAAGTTAGTTTCAATTTAACATTTGGTGTGTTCAGTGGTGATAATGGCGCTGTTTTTAATATTCGAAACCAAAAAATTTTAAATTAACGTAAAGAATATAGAAATTTTATTGTTTTAATCAGTGTTGCCGTTTGAATCCAAATGGATCCATTAGGAAACTTTCTTCCTTCAAAAATTTATAGATACTTTTTAAGCCTCAGTGTACTTTTAAAAAAAAAATCTATTTTAATATGAATGTATGTTTTTGTTTGCAAAAATATAAAGTAGGCAGTCTCTTAAATTCGACAAAAGTAATAAGATAAATGATGACATTTAGACATTTTGATGAAATATCTTCTTATCAAAAAATGAACTAAAGCAACCTCTTTACAAAGAACTTTGAAATTTTGTGATCAATTTTGCTGCTGCTTAATATGTTTTTTTGATTTAAAACTTACTAAAAACGATAAGACTAATAGATTTTTCTTTTTTAAATGGTGGAAAAAATAATTTTTTCCAAAATGCTTAGAAACGAATATTTTTTAACTTTTAAATTTATATTTATCAGTGGCGTAGCTACGAGTGGATGAAGGGGAAATTTCTTTAATTTTTTTAATATCTTGCGCATTAACCTGTCGTGACTGTACTTTTAGCAAAAATGTCCGCTTATATAGCCTACTAATAACAACCAACATACAGTTGGTTTAAGTTATTCCCTCGATATAAGCTGCAATATATCTTTTACTGCTTCTTTATTGATACCTAATTTTGTTTACTTACTTAGGTGTTGTTGTAATTGTTGGTGCTATTGCTGCCAATGTATTATGTAGATTTCTATTTTGTTGTTGTTTTATTATTTTTCTTTTATTTTTTTATTTGGATTTGGCTCTGATATCCTTATTTAATGAAATCAAAGTGAACGATATTAACTTTAGGTTGAACTCATAATGAACGAAATGCGTGCTCAATCGATATTCAGCAGTTTGTTTTTGTGGTGTTGATGTAGGTGGTTGATTTAGGTGTCGTAAGTTGTGTTAGCGTTGGCGTTGGGTGGTGTTGTTGGTGTTTGATGATACAGTTTTGGTAAAGGAAAACTTGGAAAACGTTTTATTATACGTGCTGGAATAATGTTAATTGGATAAACTTTATTGAGCGGTTGCAATAAAGGTTAGCAAAGTGCTAATCTTTGAGGATTCAAAACGTTTTTATAAGAATCATTTTAGAACCTACATCAAAATGTAATGCAGCGTTATTTTAACACCTACAATTTTATTTACGAATAATGTATAATTTTTAGCGATTCTTTTTAAAAAAATTGAATGCTTATAAATGATACATTGTCTGTTTATCCATTTGCACATCTTTCACGCAATTTAGGCTACATATATTACAAAATATAGGTAAGGTTAAGGTGCCGGTAGGTTTTTGGTTAAGCCTACTTAGACAAAATTATTGGTTAGAAGAAGGGAGTAATCAAGTGAAACTTTTGTGTAGGATGTTCTTAATGTGGCAGAAGCTGTAGAAACATGGGATATTAAAACTGAAGCAAGTGTTATTCCTTGACCTCAGTCAAATAAAGTTACTAGCTGTTCTTCTCCACAAACTTTTCTAACCACCAACAACTAGAACTTCTCGTCGTAAATTGGATGTGTTTTAAAGTTCCTTTAAAGCCTGGTTTTCACTAGGTCAGTTTTCAATGACAAATGTTGTCAATCTAATGGAAACGTATTGTCATTTACATTTGTTGTCATATATGACCACTGATTGTCATATAAAATCACAAACAAGTGAAAACAGATAGAATTTTGCTAGTCAATCAAAATATCGTTGTATGACAAGAAAAATTTAAATGCCAACAATTCTGACAACGGATTTGATTTCGAATATAATGTCACAGTTTTAAAATTTAAGATGGAGGTTAGGGTTGCCACCTAAATTTTTACCACAGTATTGCCACCTAATAATATGTATTTTTAAGAGTTTTAAACATCATTTATCAATGTTAAGGGGTCGCTGATTTTGAATCTAAAATCAGAATTTTAAAATTCAAGATGGTGGATAGGGTTGCCACCTTAATTTTTTGTAGTGTTATGAATTCGGGGCTGGCAAAAAAAATGGTACACCAAATATGGGTCGCTGAATCCGAATCCGTCGTCAGAATTTCAAAATTATAAAATTTTGTAATAATAGGGTTGCCACCTAATAATGTATATTTTCACGAGTTTTAAACGTCATTTATTAGTGTCATTTATAAAGTCAGAATTTTAAACTTTGCCAGCCCCGAATTTATAAAACTAAAAAAAATTAAGGTGGCAACCCTATCCACCATCCTGAAGTTTAAAATTCTGACCTTAAATTCGGAATTAGCAACCCCTTAACACTGATAAATGACGTTTAAAACTACTGAAAAGACATATAATTAGGTGGCAACTCTATTATTTCAAAATTTTATAATTTTGAAATTCTGACAACGGATTCGAATTCAGCGATCCATATTTGGTGTACTATTTTTTTTTACCGGACCCGAATTTATAAAACTAAAAAAAAATTAAGGTGGCAACCCTATCCACCATCTTGAATTTTAAAATTCTGATTTTAGATTCAAAATCAGCGACCCCTTAACACTGATTAATGATGTTTAAAACTCTTAACAATACATATTATTAGGTGGCAATACTGTGGTAAAAATTTAGGTGGCAACCCTAACCTCCATCTTAAATTTTAAAACTGTGACATTATATTCGAAATCAAATCCGTTGTCAGAATTTCAAAATTACAAGAATTCGCAAAAATAAAAAAAATCTAGGTGGCAATTCTATCCGTCATCTTAAATTTTAAAGTTTGACAGCATCTTCGAAATAATTTACCCTAAAATGGCGCTAACCGAAACCACAACTTGCCGTTAACTTAATCAGCACTTAACTGACAGTTCAACCTTAACCGAAGATTGAGAAAGGGCTTTTTTGCTAACTGCTGGTTAAAGTTCTGATTAGAACCGGACTTTGAGAAAGCGGCCCTTAATCTAATAAAATTAATAGTATTTTATAAATTTCACCAAAAAGAAACATTTTCTAACAATCTTAAATATAAAACATCAGCTGTTGATGAAAAAAGCACAACTGAACAAACCGATGGCATTTCACAAATAGCATCGAAAGTGAAAACAGTATGGCAATCAATTGACACATAAATTCAACGTCAGTCTTTGACATTCGATTTTATGTCAGTTTTTAGGTTTTAATGCAAACGCATTTGACGTCATATGGTCAAGATGAATACTGACATCAGTGATTGTTGTCATTGAAATTGACTTAGTGAAAACCAGGCTTAACTAGCAGTAAGGAAAGAACCCTAGACTATCGAGGCCACAATACAAAATGTACGATGGAATATTTTATGTTATAAAAACCCACGACTAAGAATGCTTTATGCATTTCTTTCCATTTTTATATCTTATTTTTTCAGATTTCAGTTTTAAATTAAAGAACTATATGACTATTTTACTCTTGTTAAAATGCAGTGCTTAAATCAACTGAACGTTGGCAGCGAGGGCTACGTTGCTATTGCAATACCATCTTTTAGAATTGTAGCTATACTTAATACATATGGTTATAAGTATGTATTAAGTATAGCTACAATTCTTAAAGATGGTATTGCAATAGCAACGTAGCCCAAAACAATAGGAAAAACAAAAAAAAATTGTTGTTTTCCGCATTTCTTAAAATTGAGTTCTAAGTTGTTTTTGTTTAAAAAGGTTTTAAGTTTACTATTAATTTAGAAACTTCCTCACATAAAAAGTAAAAAAATTATAAATATATGACTCTTACATAGATTATGTGTTCCCAGACCTGAAGTAAAATTTATGAAAAATATTTCCATGATTTTTTATTTATCAGCTATTTAGATCAAGTAAGTGCTGAAGAAGGCAACAACAAGAACTTTGTATAGAGTCAACCACACAGCAGAAAAGACAGACTGTTTTGAATGGAGCTACCTTCTCATTTTCAGTAGTCTTGAGTGATTCAACTGTGACCAAACCATTGTTTTAGTTTTATATGATTTGACACTTGTTCGAATAAACTCGTCTGAAATATATGACTTTAAAGCATGAAACTCTACCGGGGATTGTGTCTGTTCTAGTTGCCTCTTCCATTTCACTCTTCTTCAGATATTTCCGTAGAAGTATTTATATTTACCTTTGTTAAAACTCGAATTAAAAAAGTAGGGCAGAAGTGGGAGGATACACCATAGGTGCACATTTGCAAATTCTATTTATCTCCGATTGTAAATAGGCTTTTAAATGTAAGCAATCGATAATTTCTGCATTTATCGACCATCCTACATATACTCTACTCTGACAGTAGTACACGGTTAAACATTTAGGACTACTTTTTTATTCAAACTGAGGTTAAAATCAATTTTTAATCCAAAGATAACTATTTTTTAATCACTACTTTAGTTTAATTAAGCTAGGTCTCGAACCAACGTTTCTGAAAGGAGCTTATTTGCATTCGTTATGATACAAAATTAGCGAAACTTTTTTAACAACTGAGTTGGACGAGTGAATAAGGTATTATACCAGCACATCAGAGTGAGTTCAAATCATGAAATGGTCAGATTAATTTTTTATTTTAATTTGATATTTATATTGCTTTTTCAAAATTACCCGTAGTCCTACGTTGGTGTTGAAAACTATTTTTTTTTTTTAAATTTTAAATATTTCCAAAACCGTTTAGTTTTGAAATCCAAGCTTACATGACTTTTATTTTATGCTTACTATGAACCGAAATCATGTACTTTCAGTATCTCAGTTTTAATTTTCTTATCAAATATTCAAAAACTTTTTTAAATTTAAATTATTTAATGAGTCTTTTTTTAAATATTACAACGCTTTTTCCAATTATTTAATTTAGAACTATATGTTTTATTCTAAAAGAGTTATAAATTTTCGCTTCAAGCTTGTTAAGTAATACAATAAATATTTTTTTGTTATTTAATAAACTATGTTTGCTCCCGGCACACTTGATACCAGAGAATATGATTTTCTGCAACAAAATTTACTTAAATACTAGACTTAAATCTAAACTAACAAACTAAACATTAAAAAAGAGGCAAAGCATTTATTTAAGTATTAATATTTTCATTTAAAATTCCAATCGGAGACAAATAGCACGTGTTTGACTAGCTAAAATTTGCCTAGCTTTTTGGTAATAAAAAACATCATAAATTAAATTCTTTTCATGAAACTCTAATTTATTAACAGATTTTTTTTAATAAGTGTAAAGAGTAAAGGCACAGAAGATTTATATAAGCCTTTTTATAGATTCAATTATTTGAAAATATTTTAGTAGAATATAAATAGTTACGATCTACGCATAACTTTAATATATTTTTTTCTAAAATTTATCATTTTTTTGCAACAGTTGGAGATATTGTGAGCCAAATTCGAAAGGCATAAATAAAAGCTGATCTAGTACTTATCTTGTAAAATAATATTTTTTAATTTTGATTTAAATATTTGTTGTGAAAAAGTTTGGCAAACACACTTTTCAGTTTATTAGCTTAATTTAAGATTATGCGTGCATATTTGTTAATTTTACTAGCTTATTGAATGTCGCTTCTAAGTATTTTATGCTATCTTTGAAGGGAATTTCAGTACTGTCTAGAAGAAGAGCCAGGTTTTTGCTCTCAGCATCAACAGATCTCCTACATCTTCCAGAAGCATTCCTTAAACAAATTTTTTTGAGATTTAGAAATGTTTATTTTAACGCTCCAATCTTTGTAATATTTCTTTATCACTGAGAGGTGATTTGAGATAAGGCTTAAATCTGTAGTCGGCGACTCATCATGGGCATACACTAGAGAGCTATCCGCAAATAAAATACTTTAAGATTCATTAAAAATGTTCATTAAAAATAAAAATTTTGTATAGATGAGGTGCCAAAATTGAACCCTGTGGTACGCCACTTTGAACTGAACCGAAATAGGAGTATGTTTGATTAATTTCTTCAAAAACTTCAATTTCTCATGTTGAGGTGTAGATTAATACATCATGCACGTTGCAGCAAGATATATCTAATAAGATAGAGTTAAAAGAATTTTTTCTTCTTCTTCTTCTTCTCTACATATTTTCTTGTTATTTACTGCAAGCTGGAATTTCTCGAAAACGGCGTAAAACAAGCCTTGGAGACCAAATAAAGATGCGAGTCAGATGCTTCTTTTGCTTTGAAGAAAAAACCAGAGGGCAAAATACAATCATGAGTTGACCTGCTGTTTCTACCAAAAAACAAACTGTAAAGCATATTACAACCGAAATGTGTGCACATATTCCATTGCAAATAAATGAAATTTTTATTTGTAATTCATGTACTTACACCTATAATAAAATAATTTTATTTTATTTAAAAGTCTATGCATGTAGAATTCTACACCTTAACGTGGAATTATGAATGTTTTTTTTAATGTAGGACTACGGTGAATTCAAAAAAGTTTAAATTTAGTCCAAGATTTTTAACCATGCACTTTCTTTCTGATCTCAGAACGAGCAGAAGTGGTTTTCGTTTAAAGGTTGGAAGCAAGCACATTTATACGGAATAACTTTTTGAATAATGAACTGTAAAAAAACTGTTGCTTTAATTATTCTTTATAATCAGACTTTTATAAAATTAATGCTTCGGCTTAAAACTTTTATACTCATAAAGAAATTCATTTTTCAGTTTTTTGCTTATGACTCAAAAACTGTGCGCTGTCGTGAAAAAGTTGTTAATACAAAATCAAAGTTTATTAAATTTGCTACATGTTTTGTTATATACATTTTTGCGAAAGACTGGACCCTTTTCGTGCTACCAGTCCGGAAAGGTGGTAATTTAAAAAAAAATGTCCACTCATGTTTTTCGTACATTTTTGTCTTCTAGATCCTCACTCATTCATTTTGGGAGGAAATTGACACAATAAAACTAACGAACAAACAGACAGGCACGCACATATTTTGCTTTATATATTTATATATCTATTAATTATTTATATTTATATATTTATATATAATTACATATCTATAAAAAAAAATAAACTGGCCATTTCAGCCCTTGGAAGGACTTTAACCTAGCTTCTATTGATCAATTGTGTTGTGCGTGTTATTAAATGTTTGGTCACAAATGGCCGAGAACTGGACCTACGTGTTTTATGTTCTCAAGAAGCTTTACATGGCAATTTTTACTCTCTGAGGTTTGCCGTTGTCTGCAGAGAGGTGACGACCGAACAGAAAAATTATTTCAATTGAAAAAACTTTCTGTCTGAAGCTGGAATTGAACCCGGGCTACCGCAGTTCTTTAGCTTAGGGGCCACGCACTCTACCCACTAGGCTACGATCGCCACGATTACATATCTATAGCATATTTTTTAATATTTTACTCTAGTCTGTTTCTCGTCGTCGATATCCTTGTCAATGTCTTCCTCGAGGATAGGCGGGCTGTTTAAGCAGTAACCTTCACATCCATAATTTTATACTAAATCACGATAGTGTTTGCCAATCAAGCAACTAGACACAAAGTTATTAAAAAAAGAAAAACCATTTCGTCTGGCCAGATGACATAGTTCATCCGAGGGGTAAAGTGTCCCATGAAGATTATCAGCCTATACTGCAGACAAAACTTTAAGCATTATTTTATCGTACTACTTCAACAGCTTCATTATTCTTATTTTATTGGTACCAATGCAAGAGAATATATGTAAGTGTCATTAATGTTATAAGCCAGTCATATTCTTATGCAGCTCCATATCTACTGTTGCTATTTCGCTATGTTAGCTATAGAAAAATTCATCTTTAAGGAAGATTATTTTATTCGCACTTTTTGTCTGTCAAAAATAGAAAATAAATTAAAATAAATTACCTGGAAGAACTAAAGAATAATAATATAAGGAAGTAAAATGAATAGTTTCTCATTTTTCTCATATCGCAACAATCTCTGATATACTTAGTTTTAATGGCATTAAAATCTTATTTCTTAGAAATCTTTTTATTCAAAGGATGTTTCTAGTTAATTCAGAGAAATATTATTATATTTTATTTATTTTCATTTGCGTTGTAAGAAGTGGCATCATAATTTTTCATACTCTTGTTCTCTAATTCCTCATAACTGCAGAAATCTTTTACATACTTCAAAGATAACTTGTATCTTGTCATATAAAGCAGGTATTCTAAGAAAGATTACGGATTTAGTTATCTCTTGTTGCTAGTATAAAAAAAAAACTTAACTGAATATATACCCAGAAATGAAGAGAAACTACATTATTTCCAAGGAAACCACTTTATTTCCAGAGAAATAAATGTTTGCCTTTAAGATATTGCGGCACAAAAGATATTTGGAGGAAAACTTGCTAAATGCTCATTCAATTAGACTAATATAATAAATAATGGCACTGCAATATTATTAAAGACTACACAAAGCATATTTTAAATTTATTTCCTTTACAAATTTATATTTTGCAACGGCCACAACTCATTACTTTAAGTGGAGGCCGTGGCATACCCGATAGAGTGAATGGTCCGTATCAAAAGAACCACGATAGTCCTGGTTCAATTCCTATCTCAGTTAGAATGTTTTCTTAATTCGATTAATATTTCTTTACAGCCGTAAGCTTTCTGCAGATAGTAGTAAGCCAAAGAGAGTAAGAACTTCCACGTAAAGTTTCTTGAGAGCATGAGCCGTTCGGAGTTGGCATTCAACTTTTAGGTCCAGGTTTTCGATAATTTGTGTTCAAAAATTTTAAAACGTGCTTAACAGAAAATCGGTCAAAGTTCTTTCAATGGCTGAATTGTATTTTGGTTGGTTTTTTTTTTTTTTGTTATATTGAAACAAACTTATAATTTTAAAACAAAAATTATTAAATTTTTTTATTGTAAGATTTGAAAAAATACGGAAAAACCCATTCAAAAAATGTATTTCTTACTTTGTTAGAGTAGCTGATTCATAAAGGTTTTAACATAATTGGGATGAGAAAATATATGCGCTCGTATTCGGAAATCGTTTGTGGTACCCATATCTGTAGTCTCTTTCGGGATTAAAATATACCTATGGAAAACAAATAATTTTTTCCTAGGTTTTTCTTTCTCTTAAAATGAAAAAAAATTAAAAAAATAAGCCTATCGTTAAAAGCCACATTGATTTCTAATCTTTTAAGCACAATCTTTTCTTGATGAAAATATCTTGAAAATTATGCTCACACGACTAACAAATGTCAAAGAGTTATTTTTCACCCATTCATCGTAAAATTATAAAGACTTTACCTAAGGCCCTTGCCTTTGTTTTGGTTTTTATTTTGAGTTTGATTTTTATTATGATAATGATTTTGATTATGATTTTGATTTAGATTAAGATTTAGATTTAGATTTAGATTTAGATTTAGATTAAGATTAAGATTTAGATTAAGATTAAGATTTAGATTAAGATTTAGATTAAGATTTAGATTAAGATTTAGATTTAGATTTAGATTTAAATTGAGATTTAGATTTAGATTTAGATTTAGATTTAGATGTAGATTCAGATTTAGATTTAGATTTAAAATTAGATTTAGATTTAGATTTAGATTTTGATTTTGATTTAGATTTAGATTTAGATTTAGATTTACATTTACATTTAGATTTAGATTTAGATTTAGATTTAGATTTAGATTTAGATTTAAATTTAGATTTAGATTTAGATTTAGATTTAGATTTAAAATTAGATTTAGATTTAGATTTAGATTTAGATTTTGATTTTGATTTAGATTTAGATTTAGATTTAGATTTAGATTAAGATTTAGATTTAGATTTAGATTGCGATTTAGATTTAGATTTAGATTTTTATTTTTATTTTTATTTTTATTTTTATTTTTATTTTTATTTTTATTTTTATTTTTATTTTTATTTTTATTTTTATTTTTATTTTTATTTTTATTTTTATTTTTATTTTTATTTTTATTTTTATTTTTATTTTTATTTTTATTTTTATTTTTATTTTTATTTTTATTTTTATTTTTATTTTTATTTTTATTTTTATTTTTATTTTTATTTTTATTTTTATTTTTATTTTTATTTTTATTTTTATTTTTATTTTTATTTTTATTTTTATTTTTATTTTTATTTTTATTTTTATTTTTATTTTTATTTTTATTTTTATTTTTATTTTTATTTTTATTTTTATTTTTATTTTTATTTTTATTTTTATTTTTATTTTTATTTTTATTTTTATTTTTATTTTTATTTTTATTTTTATTTTTATTTTTATTTTTATTTTTATTTTTATTTTTATTTTTATTTTTATTTTTATTTTTATTTTTATTTTTATTTTTATTTTTATTTTTATTTTTATTTTTATTTTTATTTTTATTTTTATTTTTATTTTTATTTTTATTTTTATTTTTATTTTTATTTTTATTTTTATTTTTATTTTTATTTTTATTTTTATTTTTATTTTTATTTTTATTTTTATTTTTATATTTTTATTTTTATTTTTATTTTTATTTTTATTTTTATTTTTATTTTTATTTTTATTTTTATTTTTATTTTTATTTTTATTTTTATTTTTATTTTTATTTTTATTTTTATTTTTATTTTTATTTTTATTTTTATTTTTATTTTTATTTTTATTTTTATTTTTATTTTTATTTTTATTTTTATTTTTATTTTTATTTTTATTTTTATTTTTATTTTTATTTTTATTATTATTTTTATTTTTATTTTTATTTTTATTTTTATTTTTATTTTTATTTTTATTTTTATTTTTATTTTTATTTTTATTTTTATTTTGATATTGATATTGATATTGATATTAATATTAATATTGATAGTTATATTGATTTTGATTTTGATTTTGATTTTGATTTTTATTTTGATTTTGATTTTGATTTTGATTTTGATTTTGATGGTGATTTTGATTTTAATTTTTATTTTTGTCTTAATTTTGATTTTAACTTTGATTTTGATTTTGCTTCTGTAGTAGTTTTTGCTCATGTCAAAATATAAATGGTACGCGAAACTTAATCGAGACCTTAATCAATATTTTCCGTGTTACACTAACATTTACCTTGGTGTCACACATAATTTCCATAAATCGATGATATATTTACATTAAATTCTAGGTGGCTTGGTTAAGGTTATGTAGGTGGCTTGATGACATTATAATTTATTTTTTTTTAATGAATGCATAGATCCACTCACTTCTACTTTTGCATCATAAAATTTTACGAAGTGTCTGTAATCATTGATATAATATTCTATGAAACGCTTTGGTTTATCTGTTGCATATGCATTAATGCAAATGGCAACCGTGCCGTCTCAGGAGTCTTGACATCTTTCATTTTTTATCTGTTTTGCTGCAAAAGAACTAGCCTTTACTTTCGTTTAATATTTTTTAATTTTCTTGCATTTTGACTTTTATAAAAACTTATATGTCACGTCAAAATAAAAGTTTAAGGTGGCAGTCAGGTTCTACGTTTTTAAATAAATTTTCTAACAAATCCAGTTTTATACATAAGATACCATAAGAAATAGTATGCCGCATCTAATTTGCTTAGGTCGCACAGTGCACTTTTTCGTTTTAAGGATGATATTTGCATAAAAACCCGCATGAAATTGCTTATTTATGTTTTTAAAGAGTAAATTTAGTTTATTTAACTTTACTTAAACGTTATGCTAAAAATATTTCAAATCAGATAACTTTCAGATATATCTCCTATGAAACAATATTAACGAAATTTTAAAAAAAAAATGGTTGCTTATACAAAATGAGGTCACAACTTGTTTTAAATTATGAATTCTATTTAATTTTTCTTTAAATTTAAGAGTACCTACAAATTGTCTTGGAAATCAGTGCATGTGCATAGTGCATGTGCATAGGGCAAAATTTGATTTTTAAGACTTTTTTCAAATAAAGTGGTTTTTCTTAATAACACCTAGATGCAGCAGGTTTTTGTAAAAAAAGAAGGTAGAAGTACGATATTTTATGAAAGATATAGTCTTCGACTTTAAAAATGCTTAATTAGCTAGATATTTTCTACTAAATTTTACTAAAATTTTCATTCCTTGCAAAATTAACATTCATATTTCAACGATTTTTGTATTTTTATTTTATAAGATTTTTATTGGATTTTATATTAAACTAGCTGAAACCCGGCGCGTTGCTGCCACTCTCCCTTGTCAAAAGCCCATAAAATGTTATCAGTTAAACAGCATGTCTAAATTGATGTAGAATACTGAATTCCGAGACTGTGGGACCTATATCCACAAAGCTATTCGATATAACAAATTTGGGTTGTATAGGAAGTGCCACGCCCTCTTGATCACCGCTCATAGAATGTAATCAATTAAACTGCATGTGTACATGGAGGTTGAATACCGAATTCCAAAACTGTGCGACATATAACTCCAAAACTTTTCGATAGCACAAATTTGGGTTGCATGGGAGGTGCCACTGCCCTTTTCCCTTCGCCCATAAAATTTTACCAATGAAATTGCATGTGTAAATTGAGGTCGAATACTGAATTCCGAGGCTGAGTTACCTATAACTCCAAAGCTATTCGATATCGCAAATTTGGGTTAAATTGGAGGCGTCACGCCCCCCCGACAAACTCTAAAAAATTTTATCAGTAAATCTGCAAGCGTAAATTTTGGTCGAATACTGAGTTCCGACGCTGTGCGACCTTGAACTCCAAAGCTATTCGATATCACAAATTTTTGTTGCATGGGAGGTGCCACTCCCCCTTGATACACGCTCATAAAATTTAATCAATGAAACTGCATGTGTACATTGAGGTCCAATACTGAATTCCAAAGCTGTGAGACCTATATCCCCAAAGCTATTTGATATCCTTAATTTGGGTTAATTAGGAGGTTTCACTCCCCCTTGTCGATATCACAAATTTTCGTTGCATGGGAAGTGCCACTCCCCCTTGATCAACGCTCATAAAATGTAATTAATGAAACTGCATGTATAAATTGGGGCCGAATACTGAATTCTGACGCTGATATTCGATATCGCAAATTTACGTTAAATGGGAGGTGCCACGCCCCTCTTACCAATGAACATAAAATTGAATCAATGAAACTGCATGTGTAAATTGAGGTCGAATACTGAATTCCGGCGTTGTGCGACCTATAACTCCAAAGCTATTTGATAGCACAAAGTTAGGTTGCATGGGAAGTGCCACTCCCCTACGCTCATAAAATGTAGAGGAATGAAAGTGCATGCATAAATGTAGGTCGAATACCGAATTTTTACGCTGTCAACCTATAACTTCAAAGCAATTCGATATCGCAAATTTGCGTTGTAAGGGAGATGTCACGCCTCCCTGCCCAACGCCCATAAAATAAAGCCATTGAAACTGCATGTGTAAATTGAGGTCAAAAACTGAATTCCAAAGCTGTATTCCTATAACTTCAAAGCTATTCGATATCACAAATCTGGGTTGTATGGGAGGTGCCCCTGCCCCTTGTCCACTCCCATAAAATTTCATCACTGAAACGGTACGTCTAAATTGTGGTCGAATACCGAATTTCTAAGCTGTGCGACCCATAACTCTAAAGCTATTCGATAACAACAATTTTTTATATATATGTGGGAGGTAAAAGGGGGTGTGGAATTTTCTCTTAAACCATCTCGTACTCAAAGCAAAGCGTACTTACAAAATTTGAGCTCAATCGGACCAATAGTTTCGAAGTATTTTGATATTTTCTTAAAAGTAAGCGAAGATGAAGTGTGACCACGCCCATTTTTATCAAAGTTAATGATAGTTATCATACGAACTTATTTACCAAATTTTAATTTAATACGATCAAAACCGTCTTAAATACAGCATTTTTATTGATTTGTGGGCGACAAAAGAGGGTGTGGCATTATATTTTTCCTAAACCAGTAGAAAGAAGTATCCAATTTGGTTCAGTCGTTTTCAAGTTTTAAGCATCTGAACAAATCACGATTCATTTTTATATATACACATATTGATTTGTGGGCGGTAGAAGTGTGCGTGAAAACATTAATGTATCGTGACTGCCTCTTGGAGCACCTACACAGCAAGTTTCACTATAAAAATGTGTAGAACTCCGGAATTGCCATGATTTCGAAAAAGTGGGCGTATATATATTGCGACCACGCACATTTTTTGTACAGTTACTGACAGTAACCATCTGAACAAAATTACTAAATCTTAGTTTTTTACGATCGAAACCGTCTGATATATATGCTTTATTTGGTTTGTGGTCGATAGCGCAAATTTGGCTTGTATGGGAGGCACCACGCCCCCTCGTCCAAACGTTACCAAACCTCACAGGAACACTCACTCTCCTCGGCAGACGTTGTTCTGCCATAGACCGCCTTACTGCCATATACGAAAATGTAACCATATAAACTAAATAACAAAATTTTGGTCTAATACGATCAAAACTGTGCGAGATATAACATTTATGTTGTTTATAACATTTTTGTTGTTTTGCAAGCGGTAAAAAGGGGTACTGTAAAATATTTCCTTAGAGCCATCTCGTAATCGAAACAAATCGAATGCCCAAATTTCAGCTCAATTTAGGTTGAGCCTGGCACACTTTACTTCACTCGACGCTAACTCCCCGAAAAGTGAGTTTAACTAAAGTGGGACAGGCCTATTTTTAGTGCACTTGCCGAGAATAACCATATGAACTGAATTACAAAATTTTTGTCTAAAACGACCCAAACCGTTGAAATAAAACGTTTTCATTGGTTTGTGGGCGGTAAAAGGGGGCGTGGAAACCAATTTTTAGTTCAGTTGCTGACAGTAACTGTACGAACTAAGCCAACATTTTAGCTCAATCGACCCAGTAGTCAATTTTAATGATATCTCAAAAAGTGGGTGTGGGTATATAGCGATGACGCCTTTTTTTAGTACAGTTGCCGAAAGTAACCATACAAACTTAGGTATCACATGTTAGTCTCATACGGTCAAAACTGCTTGAAATATAGCATTTTCACTGATTTGTGGGCGCAAAAAGGGGGTGTGGAAACCAACTTTTCGTACAGTTACTGTCAGTAACTACACAAACCAAAGTACCAAATTTAAGTCTTATACGACCAAAACCATCTGAAATAAACCATTTTAATTTATTTGCTGGCGGTAAAAGGGGGCGTGGAAACCCATTTTTAGTACAGTTGTCGACAGTAACCGCACATACTAAATTACAAAATTTTAGCCTTATACGACCCAAACCGACTGAAATATAACATTTTTATTGATTTGGGGGCGGTAAAAAGGGGGTGTGGCAAATTTTTTCCTAAACCATCTCGTACCTGAAACTAATCGACTGCCAAGATTTCAGGTCAATCGGTTCAGTAGTTTTGGAGTCTATAGACATCACACAGCTAGACACACATCGTTTTGCTTTTTATATATATAGATATTGATTTGTGGGCGGTAAAAGTGGGCGTGAAAACATTTACATATAGTGACCGCCTCTTAGATCACCTACACAGCAAGTTTCACTGTAAAAATGTGTAAAACTCCGGAATTGCCATGATTTCGAAAAAGTGGGCGTATTTATATTACGACCACGCCCATTTTTCGTACAGTTACCGACAGTAACCATCTGAACAAAATTACCAAATCTTAGTTTTTTACGATTGAAACCGTCTTAAAATATCCTTTTTTTGGTTTGTGATCGATAGCGTAAATTTGGCTTCTATGGGAGGTACCACACCCCCTCGTCCAATAAATACCAAACCTCACAGGAACACTCTCAAGATGTGGCTTCAGTTTCCCTGAAAATTTCATAAAGATCGGTTCAGCGGTTTTGGAGTCTATATGTGATATAGCCACATACCCACATACCCACATACCCACATACCCACATACCCACATACCCACATACCCACATACCCACATACCCACATACCCACATACCCACATACCCACATACCCACATACCCACATACATACATCCATTTTTATATATATAGATATGTCTTTCTTTCTTATATATGACTTGGTTAAGCGTGAAAAGCATGAAGTACATCAGTGATCTGAGGATGGAGCCATCGATGTCTGCCATTCATCTTAAATAACTGTTTTCAAATGCTTCATCGACTCGAACTGGCACCCGTTTTTTTAAACTTGGGCTGAAAGAGTGCCCAACAGGTTTTCGATAGGATTCAAGTCATGGCTAACAGCAGGTCACTACAGTACGGGTATGTTCAGATTTATTGAAAGTCATTTGTAGCTCGGGAAGAATTTGTTGGTGCATTGTCCTGCTTGAAAGTCCAGTTATCCTGGTATTTATAGCATGTGAACTCAATAAATACATCACCTAATAACTCAATATACATTTGTGCATTAGATTTGCACGAAATAAAATACAGGGGAGACTTTCAAAGTATCTGAAACCGACCGAAATTATCAATGATCCCCGCCTATGGTTACGCGCATACCTAATTTGTCGTGGCTATCGCAAATTGTGCCGGTATTTCTGACAACCGCCGGGCCCGTCAAGGTTGAACTTTTTCTCATCATTTAATATGACATTTCCCAATTCTTTCTCACAAAATTTGTATTTTTCGGCATATGCTAGACTGGCCGAAATATGTCATGGTAGAAGTCTGGGTTAAGAGAAGGGTGATTCATAACTGACGTTGAAGTTTTCATTCAACATTTGCTGGATTCTGCTTCTGGTAACCCTTAGATCCAATTGCGCAGCAACTCATCTCTTTCTCCACAGCAAGACGTCGAATTCGCCGTTTGTGTCGTTGGTCAATCACAGATTTTCTTTCACTACGCTTGATTATAGCATAGTTGCCAGAGTCTTTTAAAAAATTTGTTATGGTGTTTCGGTGACAATTTACACTAGTGGCAATTCCCATACAGAAGTTTTCTTGATTTTCTCTATTTATATTAAGAAAACAAAAATTTTCAGGCAAAATCAACGTATTTTAATATATATTTGTTCGTAACAAAATCTTTTGAAAAAAAAGCTCACATATTTTTAAATTCTCTTATTCATTTTTAACTGAAAGAAATATTTTAAAGTGGCAATTCACATAAACTCACTATGTTTAACTTAAAATAAATCAAGAAATTAAAATAACTGTAATAGTTAACGAACTTCAAATACTTCTTTTAATAATCAGTAAATTTTGCGTTACGTCTTAGAACCTGAATTAACCTTTTAGGCATTGATAAAACAATGCTTTTCAAAGTTTCAGTCGGAATGCTAGCCCAGGCCTCTTTTATCGCAGTTATAAGGGTATTCACTGAATGAAATTGCCGCCCTTTTGCGTAAACACCACGAGCTAGGATTCCCAAAGGTTCTCAATAGGGTTCAGGTCTGGCTTCGGGCGGGCCAATCAAGAACATAAATATTTTTTTGACAGAAGAAGTTCATCGTTTCTTTAGAGTGGTGAATTGCGGCGTTGTCCTGCTGAAAAATGAAATTTGAACCACAAAGTTCCTCTGCCCTCTCTATCATCATCGTTTCTAGGAGTTCGCAGTAGATGGAGGAGTTCATTCTTTGAGGAACCCATGCGATTTCTGTCGTTCCACTAATGGCAAAACCGGCCCAAACCATTACTCCACCGCCTCAGGACTTCTTTTTCAACCAACTTATCGTGCCAATAATATTGGAAGCCATCAGGCCCATCTAAATTAAAACGTTCCTCGTCACTGAATAAAATGTTTGACCACTTGTTCACGCCACTGAATATATTTTTCAGCAAATTCCAATCTCTTGGCTTTATGAGCGTCAGTCAAAGGAGGTTTTTTAAGGCGTTTGGTGTAAACCAGTCGATCGGATGCCTTCAAAATTTGTCGAACACGTCTGCTCTTTATTGGCAAATCGAGACTTCGCACAATCTCTGTTGACATCATCTTGTCTTTAGCGGCCAATCTTATTATTTTGCGTAACAGAAACTTTAGTGTTTCTGTCATATCGTACGTTTTTGCCATACGACTCACGCAGTTTTAAAAAATGACAAATTAATGTTTGGGATCTTCCAATTTTTTTAGCTATTTCACGTGTTGATAGCCCTGATTCGTTAAATGCCTCAGTTTTAGCCTTTTCTTCAGGTGACAGCAACTTTCCTCTCGGCATTTTTACAATCCTAAAACAGATAAAACAAACACGGGCTTTATAGTCACAAAAAAGACTAACATACTTAAAAAGTTCATTTCTTACCATAAATAAGTAAAACTTTAATTAAACTGGGGAATTCAATTAGCTGAATTTATGTGAACTGCCACGTTGAAGCACTGCGAAAATATTACTTCAGTTGAAGAATTGCACGATCACTCAAATGATACAATCACTCAATAACGGTACACATACGATAATTTACAGAAAACCAACAACAATTAGTTCTTAAGTAAACTTTTTTTATAATGCCAAAATAAAGACGATAAGCTCTCTTTTTAAAGTAAGCAAAACTGAGTTTATGGGAATTGCCACTAGTGTATCCTAGCAGCTATAGCACCTATGTACTTTTATACAGACTTCATTTAAGCCTTTTATATATCAACGATCTTCTTCAGATAAAGTGGTGGCATTTTTATTTGAAAAATGAAATAACTTTAAAATGTGCTCATATTTTGTTCCAAAAATATATTACCGTTATGTTTATGGTTTTTCTTACTAAAGTTATAAGCAAAATTTTGTAATTTTTACGTTATAGTAGTTAGAACACAGAAAAAAGCAATTGTGCACATATAAAGATTTTCTATTGCATACGCGAGTATTTTTGGACAGTATTTTTGATTAACGGTACTACGAATACAAGGAAAAGAAGAATTCTCTGTTCGACTAATAAACTTCATCCATTAACAAAAATGTTGGCAAACTCAAAAAAATTTTACTGTTATAAGCCAGGAAGAAATAATAAAAACTATTTGTGCACATATAAATATTTTACTGAGGTATGTGTTTGTTTTTTTTTTTGTGTTAAATTTATAAATAACGATTAATTTTTTTTTATGCAACCTATAATGAAAAAAGGCTAAAAAAATCAAAACTCCGCCATTTTTTTTATTTTTAGAAAAATTTATTTTTACTACCGGACATAGAGAGTAACTTATTTTTTAAAACGCATTTTGAATTTTTGGTTTCAGATGTGCCAAAGCTAAGAAATGATGTCAACCATCTTCTAACAGGGTTGCCTCCAGTAGGCTCTATTTACACTATATATACGTCAAAACTTAAAAATAAAATAATTTTTTAAATACAAAATTTTTATACATAAATCTTTAACATCTTTAGCATACTGTTAAAATAGCTTTGTCGATAAAAAAAATCTTTAAAATATGCCCAAAATACCAGACTGGATCCTTAAATCTTAAAAACAAACGATAGGTTCAATGGCATCCATAAATTTGTGACTTAAAATATATTTCTTATTACATTCATAAAATAAGGCTGTAATTTAACTCCACTATTTATTGTATTCACAATGATAACATTTAAAATGACGACCGCAGTTAAAGCTTTTTTTCTTTTTTATGTGAGCTCATTTGTGCCAACCGGAAATTAAGCAACTTTTTTGTGCTAAACTGAGGCTCACATCAATCTGTGACACTGTCAAGCCACACGTAAGCAAGCTTGCAAATAAACTCAAAGGTAATCAGATAGACAGATAAAAGACAAAAAAGGTAGCAAGAAGTCACGCAAATACAAAGAAAAACAACTCAGCACTAAAAAGGATATTAATTTATATAGCTTTGTACGGTTGTGTACAAGAACAATGATAAAGAAAACAAAAAAAAGTTAAAGAAAAGCTTTTGTGATTACACAAGAAAATAACAAACGACAACAGATAAAAACTGTTGATCTTACGAAAATGTTATTTATTTAAAAAAAAAATAAATTTTAAAAGGACAGCTGAAGAATAATTCAGAGCTACGTAAAATGAAAAATAATAAATAAAAGGAAGTAAGCAAAACACAGTTACAATACTAAGACATGCAACATGCGACTGAGTTAAAATTGCGTCCCAACTAAACAAAATCGCTCTGGCCAAAGATAAAAAAAGTTAGGATAATTAAGGATATTCCAAAAGATATTGCGCATGCCTTGGAACTTCATTCAGAACTAACAATTGTTGTCGCTGGCTCTGTTGACAAAATGTATGGGCAGAAAGGATGCGACGCACGGTTTGTACTGGCAAAAGTTCATTCGGCATGTGCGGCATATAGCAATACGAAGCTTGGAGTTTTCTGAATATTATCTTATGGCAGAAAATAAATTCAGTCAGTTGTACTTTGAACGCGGTGCCGGTGATAGCAACGTTAGCAACAGGAAACAGGATTAAACGCAATGAAACGCAAGCGTGAATAATAGAATTATTTTTCATTACAATTAAATGAAAATTATTCACTAAAAATAAAAAATAAAACCTAAAATGTAAGTTAAGGACTTAACTCGCTAGTTTTTCATGTGCAGTGTAAAAATATATATTCACAGTGCGCAAACAGAATTTAATAAAAACATCAATTATAGTGAAAAAATACACGATACATAAAAGTGTGAAAAATAAGCTTATTGTATTTATTCATTGTAGGGGTGCCTTGAGAAGAACCCCCACCTTAGCTTCATGTGAAAAAATTTGTTTGTTTATTTTTATTTTTATGTCATTAAAACAGGACATTCGTGCGCGTTGTTCGCTGAGTATTAATGTGTGTCTGGAGAATATGAGCGAGTGAGCGTTGAACAAAATAGAAAGTTGTTTTTATTTTAACAAGCATTCTCCCTCCATTCATGCTCGTTTAACTGAGTGGCCCACACACATACGTGGCGCTACACATACGAGTATATAGTATATAAAAGCAAGTGAATTTATGGTTTGGTGAAATACGCGCAAATCCTTTTTATTTTGTGTGTGCCCATCCTGCCTGAGTATAAATTTTAATAATAAGTAAAATATTCGTACAAATACACACAAACACTCACGCACATTCTTCGTAATCAGGCATTTCGCCATTTATTTGTATTACTCGGCGTTCTTTGCTTGTGTTAGTGCACCGCGTGCTTGCAAACATTAACGTAAACACACACACACAAACACACTTATTCGCCTAGCTGCCCACCCACATCAGTTTATTTTAATTTTGTTCGCACTCGTGTTGTTCCTTGTGAAATGGACAATGTGTGACTCCAAAAACAACAACAATAGGGACACCAACATAAACAGAACATGGCTCCTTAAGCTGCTTCTGGCTGGCTTGTTAATCCAACATGTCGCTGCCGCCTCCTTAGCAACAATTGTTGAGCATAACTTCGAGGATGACAACAATGATTTGCCGCTAGTCGTTGCCCAGTCAAAGCAGCATAAACAACCACATCACACTGTTGCTGTAGCAGCTACCGCAGCAAATCTAGTTGACTCGAGTGTACCTGCGGGAGTTAGTGGCGATGGTGTTGCTGGTGTTGATGAAGGAGGTGGTGGTGTTGGTCGTAATGCCGACAATATTGTCGTCGACACTCTAGCTGAAATTGATGAATATACCAACAATGATTACAATGTTGATGGTACTGATGCTGTTAATGTTAAATATGATGACGATGATAATGATGAGGAAATGAATGTGGATATGGAATTTGATGGTTATCTTAATGGTAAGTTCTACAATATGTTGCCTTCAGTATTTATTTCAAATAATCAAATTAGAAATTTTTATTTTAATGTTGCCTGCAACAGTCTTATATATTTTAATAATTAAAATGCTGTTAACCTAATACGCAGTTTTGAAGAATACGCTAAAGAGTTTTGTTTACAGTTATTTTTAAAAAAGTCCTAGCTAAAAGTTCATCAGCTAAATTACTTTTTTTATTCATTAGCCAAGCAAAGCAGTTAACTTATTGTTGTTTTTATATAAATTTTCCTTTCCACATCGCTATCCTCGTTTTTGGTGTTCGAAGATATGCAAATCCAAGTGAGCGTAGTCCGCCCACCTGAATGACATGATTCCAAGTACACGTAAAAAAAAAAAAAAAGGAAAGAACCCAATAAGCCAAACGAATTCGAAACAAATCCACATTCTCTGACATTTTAATCGTTAACGATTATCGTTTTCGAATAGTTTTTGAATACTCGAAGAATCGTTAACCGAGAATGCGAATCGTTAACGAGTCCGAGAATGCGATTCGTTAACGAGTCCGAGAATACGATTTGTTAACGAGACCGAGAATACGATTCGAGAACGATTCGTTAACTAATTCGTTAACCTATTTTTAAGATTTTAAACAGCATCTTATGAGAATTATGATTTTTATACTGGCGAAAAGCTGCAAATATTATTATTATTAACATTAAATTAAATTGAAAAATTACCACAATCTGGAGATTTGAACCTCGGCCGCGTGATTGTAAGTCCATGAGATTATCCATTCGACCATCGTAGTTGTAAAGTAATCGTCACTTAATTTGATTTATTAAGAATGAGAGCTAGCCTACGGTTGTGGGTTGAAACCCTAAACGGGACAAAAAAAAATTTTTTGTTGTGCTGTTTTAAAATATAGGTTTTTTTACACAAAATTTTTTACGAAAGTCCAAAATGTTATTTTGTTTTAATTTTTTTGTACTTTATATTTATATTTTTATATATTATTATGATTTTTTTTTAAATGTTTTAAAAAAAATTTGTACATGGAAACGAAAATACGAATACGAGATCTCGGATCTATACCAGAGAAATTTATAAATTTATCATATAAAAACTATGAAACTTCTTTATTTAAATTTAAGTATTTTTAGCAGCTAACAACGAAAAAAATACTTTTTATTAAAAAATTACATATTTTCATATGAAAAAGTCGGACGAACACGAGATCTTGGATCCATACAGAATTATGCAAAAAGACTTTATCTACTGTAAGAAAACAGCGATAAAATTAATGAAACTGAAGCGCTATTAAGTAAATTTCTTAAAGAAATTCTTAAGTTATACAGTGATTAATTTTTAACTTACAATATGCATTGTCTTCAACACTTAGCTGCCGATTCAGGAAATAAAGGTTCCCTTAATAGACTAAGTGCATTTAAGTTTGACAACTATTTATAAAAAATAAAAAGAAAATTAAAGAAAAACCACAAATTTTCTATCGATTATCAAAAAATATTTCAAATTCAATGAGCATTGGTGAGTTCAGAAATGGATCATATACTTTCATTAAAACAGATGTTTATTATTTTTCGCTAAAATATTCAAACAATTTCTATAGGGTTAACAACGATATTTTTAAAGTAAATTCTATCCAAAAACAGGATAACGATTATATTTTTGTAAGATGTAAAGTTAAAATAAAACAATTGTTTTATTCTCCAAATATTACGTATGCAAATATATATATATAAGCTTAAACGAAGACTCCTTGTGATTTGAAAATTAATTTAATCAACATTTGGTTAAAAATATAGGAAAGGCTTTTAAAATAAAATTAGGCCAAGAATTGTATTTTTTGCCATTGAATCATTGAAAACAACAAAAATATTTCCAAACAACAAAAACAAATTATTAATAAATGCTTTAATTATTTACGTCTTTTATCATTTTATTTTTAGAAAATAAAAACTTTCACATCAAAATTTTTATAAATATTTAAATGATATCTTGGTCAACATTTCATTATGTCTTAAAATTTATTTTATGTTTGTTTTTGTATTTAAAATAAAACCGAGATCTCGTGTTCGTTTCGATTTGAAAGCAAACCCGAGAATTTTATACGAAAATATTTGATTTTAAAAAACTTTTGCTGCTAAAAATATGTCAATTAAAAAAAGAAAAATTTTATAATTTTTAAATGAAAAAACTCAAAGTATTTTCATATAATTTAACATGAATAAATTTTTGGATCTGTTTAAAATCTAAGATAAGGTGTTTTTTATAAAAATCTTTTGCATTGTACTAGTATATTTAATTTTAAACCGTATCCGATATCTCGTAATTGTTTCGAATTCATAACAAAGCCGAGTTTTTTAAATGGAAATATTTCATTTTCATAAAAACTATTTTCTCATTGTAAGCTGCTAAAAATTCATCACTTAACATATAAAAAATTTAAAGTCTTTTCAAATAATTTTTTTGTAAGAAGATTAAATGAAAAAATTCAATGTCTTTTCATATAATTTTGAATAAAAAATTTTTTCGTTTTTAGTTGCAAAAAAATGTGTTAATACAAATAAAAACAAAATTTTCACATTTTTATATAAAAATTTGCATAATTTTGTATGGATCCGAGATCTCGCGTTTGTTTCGAGCTCGTTTACAGTCCAACTTTTTTATATGAAAATATATAATTTTTTGAATAAAAAGTATTTTTTCATTGTTAGATACTAAAAATACGTTAATTAAATTAAAAAAAAGTTCATAATTTTTATATGAAAAATTTCTAATTCTTTTTATATAATTTTCTATGAAGAAATTTATATGAAAAAAATTGTATGAATCCGAGATATCGTGTTCTTTTACGAGTTCGACTTTTTTATATGAAAAAAAAATTTCATAATTTTTATTTGAAAATATTCTAAAGGCTCAAGCATAATCGGCTCGATCTGGCTGCAGCTAATGTCAAAAATAAACGAAAAGCTAGCTCAAGTTCTGCCAAATACTCAATTCAACCAAAATGACTTGAGCGAGCTCGTCCTTAAGTCATTGAAAAAATTCGCCAATTTGAATATCAATTCATTTTGTTTGGTTTGTTTAGTTGAATTTGTGATAACAGGAATGAATCGCGAAAATAAGTAAATGTTAATTTCATTTAAATTCGTTTGATTTAAATTCGCTAATTCCTTACGGAACATTCGATTTGAATCGCTTTGGCTGCAGCCAGATCAAGTTAACGAAACTTGACGCAAAAGCTGCCTTGAGCAATTATGGGTTGTGCGCATCATTTCTATGTATTCGTATAAAATTTGACATTAGCTGCAGCCAGCTCGAGCCTATTATGTTTAGGCTTTAAGTCTTTTCATATAATTTTCTATGAGAAATTTATATGAAAAATTTCAAAGTGTTTTCACATTTCAAGTGTTTTTTCGAAATCATAACAAAGTCGACTTTTTTATATTAAAATATTTTTTTAATAAAAATAACTCTTTTCATTGTTAGTTGCTAATAATACCTCAATTGAAATAGACAAATTGTCATCATTTTTGTGTGAAAAAATTCTAAGTCTTTTTGCATAATTTTGTATGGATCCGAGATCTCGTGTTTGTTTCGAGCACGTTTACGAGTCGGACTTTTTATATGAAATAATATAATATTTTGAATAAAAAGTATTTTTTCATTGATATCTGCTTTAACTACGTCAATTTTAATCAAAAAAATTTTCATTATTTTTAAAATTCGAAATCTTTTTATTTAATTTTGTATTAATTCATTAAGAAAAATTAACGGATCCGAGATCTCGTGTTCGTTGCGAGCTCGTTTACAAGTCCGAGATTGCGAGTCCGAGAGCCTGTTAACGATTCGTTCTTCATTTGTTGTTTATTGGGAAGAAAAAAAAAATAAATGTAACTTAAATAGTAACTTATCTTATACATAGCAATAAAAAATATGCTTATTATCAGAGCGAGTTTAAATGCTTCTTGCTTGTTTTCCCAGCATTTTGCTTATTCAGAGTGTTTGTGCTTATTTCGGCTTATGTTGCTTATAAGTACTTATTTTCAACATTTTCGCTTTACTTTACCAGTAATTTTTTTTAATGTTGTAAACAGGCAACTCTGTTTTACATAATTTTTTTAGTAAAGCGACAACTCGTTTTTATGTACAAAATTGAACACATTCAAACATCAAAAGCACAATTTTTCGAACATCTCCTTATTATCGTTTAAGTATTAGCTGCCGTTATTTATTTGACAACTTATAAAAAGTAATTGCTCTAAGAAGCAGTCGCCAGTAGCATTTAGATAAGAAATGTTTGGGAATTGAAAAGTGCGTGCGCCTACTCTAAAACGAAAAAAGTATGCCGAAAGTGAAAGAAACAAATAAAGAATTTATCACCCGTATAAATCGACTGCATCCGGGAATTTTTCGCAGCGATGACTCTGTTTTGTTTTGTGTGTTTTGCAATACACAAGTGTCAAAAAAAAAGGCTTAATAATGTCGAGCAACACTTGAATTCCCAAAAACATAGGACCGCGGCGTCAGAACGTGAAGCAAGTACTGCAAAGCAAACACTACTTTCCCAGTATCAGGAAAAGTCGAGTTCTACATTTCCTATGGATGTTTGTGCAGCATTTTTGGAAGCCAATATTCCTTTAAAAAATGTGAGTTAAGACCAAAAAAATATACTACCAGATTTACAATTAATTTCTTGTAAGGTGGCGCACCCAAGTGTGAAGAAGTTTTTAGAGCGCTATACAAATAGTTCTATACCAAGTGAAACAGTACTTCGGAATAGATATTTGCCCACTTTATACAAAAATAAGATGGACGCGATGATTTCTAAAGCAGCCAACAATTATATTTGGACGTCGATTGATGAAACGATGGATGTAGAACAGCGCCTGGTAGTCAATTTTTTTTTCGGCATATTAGATGGCGACGAAAAATCTTTCGAACGTAAAACATCGTACCTGTTTAATGTGGCAGCAGTTGAAACTGCCAACGCTCGCAATATGGGTGCCTTTTTCACTGACTCGTTGAGCTTGCTGTGGCCAAATAGTACATTTGTGTTTAAGTTCATTTGTTTATTTTAAATACATATATTTAGGCATTGAATATGGAAAAGTGCTGGTACTTGTTACGGATGCAGCAGCCTATATGCTTAGCGCTGCCAGTGCGTTGAAAGTTTTATATCCGAAGATGATTCATTTAACATGTTTTGCACACGGTCTGCATCGAATTGCCGCGTTTATACGCATTCAGTTCCCAATTGTCATTAGATTTATATCAAATGTTAAATCAGTTTATATAAAAGTAAGAACTAATTTACATTTTTATTACCTATACACGAAGTGAAAAAGCTAGACCGACTATTGCTTTCTAACTGTTTACTTTTAATTTATTTCGTGATTTTAGGCTCCATCGCGTCGTAATGCATTCAAACTTGCTTTTCCAAATATTCCATTGCCACCAAATCCTATAATAATGCGATGGAGTACGTGGCTAAAAGCAGCCATTTATTTTTGCGATAATTTTGAGGAAGTTAAAACTGTAACGGAAAAATTCAGTGACGAAGATTCTGATGCAATCTGCGTGGCCAAAGAACTGTTTCAATCCAACAGTTTAAAATCTGAGCTCGCATTCATTTAATGCAATTTTTCAAATTCGGATGTTGAGCGATCATTTTCTAAATTTACACACTTGCTAAATCAAAAGCGCCGTTCATTTATTTTTGAAAATTTAAAGCAGCACCTAATCATATATTCTAATATTAATTTATAATTTATTTAAGTACCCCAATGACTTTACTGGCGTCCTTAGAAAGAAAGTCATATCTCCAGTCAAAATGACTGCTTCAAAATTCAAAATAATTAAATGACTCTTATAATTGAATTGAGTAAATTTTTTTATATGATCAGTTCGGCTCTGTATTGAAACGACATTTTTCATTTTTTTCGCTGTCTCGGTTTGCACATGTCAGAAGTTGACGTAAATTTCCTTCTGAAACAGTAAAATCTAGTTTTCATAGAAGGCCCCTCCAAATTCTTTTCAATATTGTAGATTTGGCTGCTATAAATACTTGGATCCTTTACAAAATAACGACAGGAATATAAATACAACGAATAGAGTTATTGTTCCAATACACAGAATAGCTTTCCATCGAATACAGAGCTGCAAGACAGAAAAATTCACCAGAACATGAAGACCCACAAAAATCAACAGCCATATCAACAAATGAAACCCATTCTAACAAACGGAAAATTTGTCAAGTACGACTTTGTCACAACAACAAATGAAACCCATTCTAACAAACGGAAAATTTGTCAAGTACGACTTTGTCACAACAGCAAACCAAATAATATTTGTGAGAAATGTAAAAAGTATGTTTCCGCAAGATGTACACATAAAAAGATTTCCACTTTCATTTTCATAATATGTACAAATAATAATGCACAAATAATAATGCACAAATAATAATGCACGAACAATAAGAGGTATGGATGGTGAATGCTGATCGTGAAAGGATAGATACTTAGGGTGGAAAGTGGTGTTTGATTAGGGAATGCTTGAATATGTATTTGGACATAGGTGGTAGGTCGAGCTCGTTGTTAAAATTAAATATCATACTCTGTGATGCTGTGATTCACTCAAAAATCTTGCGTGCCTAGTTCTCCTTATTGGATAATTTTTTGTTACTTTCTTGGAAATATATTCGCTGTCAACGTTTCCTGTGTATATATGGTAGCAGGTTTCTCTAGTCCCAAGGATCATTCGTGTCTCTCAAGGCAAAAAGTAAGAATTGTTTTTGAATAGATTCTAGTCTGTCACATAGCACTACAAAACTTTTCCAAACTGTGCAACAATATTCAATAATTGGACGTACTAGTGTGCAATATAAGGTTTATAAGGTTATCCAAACGTTCTTGAATTCTTTTGTATGCCTTTTAATGAATCCGAGAAGCGTGTTTGCCCTGGTTGTAATACGATCAAGGTGAGAATTAAAGTGCAGCGTAAGATTCGGGATAACACCAAAAATATTTTCTTGAGAAATGTATCTGTCTTCAGATTCCAAAGTTTAATTTGCTCTTTTTCATTAAAAAAAATGTTACGACGTTTTTTATAAGGTTGGTTTTTTGAAATTTGGTCAATTTGGTATGAAAATGTTGCACAAAAAATTACTAGAAATGAAAAGGCAAGAAAAGGCGATCTCTTAAATTTTTCTATTTTTTTTTTTCGATGTATTTACTTTTTGTAACCAAAAATTTATTTGCCCCTTTTCATAAAAACAAAAATAATTACGTTTTTATCATTACTAGTTTTTGTAAGCAGTTGTATGGAAAATTGTATTTAAGAGTTTGAAAAAAAGCAAAACCTTGCAAAATTAACTTCTCGAAAATTTTTTTCGTATTCTTTCATCAATATGTGTCAAGAAAGATGAGAAAAAGCTTAATCTATATATATTAAAAATTATAGTTTCTTTTTATAATTTTAACAACTAAACTGATTTCAATTAAATTGATCCTGAATGAAGAATATCATTTAATAATAGTTGCAGTTTCAAACATAAAGTGTATAGCGATTAGGGCTTCCAATTTCGGGACTCAACAGCAATTTTGGGATTAATAATTAAGAATCCCGGAATTTGAAAAACAGATTAAATGTATATTTTTTAACAAAAAAAAAAAAGAATTCGTGTGCAAGGTATTAAAGTTGGGATATTATAATGGGATAAAAAATTGTCAAAAAGAATTAAAAAAACGCAGTTTACTTAAATTTTTTATAAAAAGTTAGTAGATTTTATTTCTTTTTTTATATAAAGAACGAGAATATATATATTTTTTACATTTATCTATGCTATAATTCATTAAATTCATATTTTCTGACATAATAACACTAATATACAAAAAGTACATTTTTTGAGATCACTGAAGTCTTTGAACGTTTAGGATGACTGATTGACCTTAAAATACTAAGGTGTCATCTCCCAGGCTTTACCGAATTTTGGTCGCAAAATTTTCAGCCGAAGAGAGACATCTCTCGAACTCAACACAAGTAGGCGGAATTGTTATCAAATAATCATATGCTTTTTGAAACAGATTACCGAGATAGCGATTGCCTCCATTTAAGGTAAATTTTAATTTTTTAAAACTTTTATACAAGAATATCAAATTAAAATGTTGCATTTTTGTATTTTGAAGCAAGTCCTGGGATCCCGAAAATCCCAGGATTTTAGGCCTTACAATTCCAGGACTGTTGGGACTGGAAAAAGTCTGAGGTTCCAGGATCCCGGGATTGGGATTGGAAACCTTAATACCGATGATTCGAAATGAAGTTTATAAAAAAAATATATGCAAATAATATGTGTGTAATAACTTTTTAATTTATGATTATTATTATTCAATGCCTAAGACCAAATTATTTAACTTTTTATGCTTTAGAAGTTTGATTTCTGCAACTGTAACTTAAATAAAGTGTGCCTGAAAGTAGGCTATAATTTTTTGTTTGTATCTCCCATACAAAACCATGTGTCCATTACTATTATATGTCCAAGGGAGCTACCCCAAGGGTCTAGCCGATTCAAACCAATCGAAATATACACATATTTTTATATTTGTCTAGCTTTCTGACCGAGTTTCGTTAAGATCGGCAAAGTTTTGTATGCATCTGCCATACAAAATCAGGTGAAAAATTAAAATAGGTCCAGGGGAGGTACCCTTAAGGACTGTCCGATTTCAACCATTTAAAAAAATTTTAAAAAGTACACAGTTGAAAACCAAATAAATATATTGATTCTAAACTTTCTTTCAACAAAGTTTTTTGCACTAAAACTGCTAGAATATTTCCTTAATTAAATTATTAAAATCTTACAGCATTGCAACATTGTAAGCTATTTTTTATCTAATGAGGATGTCAGCAATAGGTCATAAATGACAGAGATTATGGGCCAAAAAGTATTTATAAATTGACAGAACTTTACTTAGTTAACACTTAACACATAATATTCCAAAAGCGAACTTAAGCCTCAACTCGGCATTTTCAGTATTCCATATTTCGAATGCGAGCTAAAACCTCAACATGTTTTTTTTTCAAACTTGAACCAAAACATATTGTCTATATTAAGATATTTTGCATGTTAACGTTAATGTTTCTATAGTGTTGAGATAACCAAAATTTGCAAGTGGAGCAAATGTTTTCTTTACATTTCTAATGCTTATTTAAATCGACAAAATAACATTTGTGTTTAACTTGAATAACTTGGTTGCTTTGGGGCGATGAAAACTATTCTGCAACTAATTGCTTTGGGCTAAAAATTAAAAACACAGACACACACACATACACACAATGAATTATCCTCAATGACTGCTTGATTATATACAATGTTAAGTTTTGTTATTTGTTTGAGAGTGATTGTATGAGGCACAGATGTTTGTGCATTTGTATAACTCTTGCTTGTTAATATTAACATTTCGGCATTTGTGCAGAAAAGAGCTTACAGCAAAAAATCAATAACATGAGATTATTTTAAAGTCATTTATGTCTATATTATTTCAAATTTAGCTTTAGCCGCAATTTATAAGATTACTTATGTTTAAGTGATAAATTAAGTTCTATGAGCTATTGCCGTATTTGTTTTCGTCTTGGCGTTGATTGATTTTGTTCTCGTCCTGTTTTTTTTTTTCAATTCATTGTATTTTGTTTTTGCATATTTGTTTGTTAATTTTTTAATTTCTTGCTGGATTTGTTGCTTAAGGTTGTCATTCTGAAATCTAAAGATTTGATTTAACTTTTATTTGGTAATAAATTGGGTAAATCTTGATGTTGTTGTTTTGTTGAAAAACTTTGCTTAACTAATTTTATGTATTTTCTCAAATTAAATGAAATGATTTCGTATAAAGCGAGGAGGGTTTTGCAAAATAAGGGTTTTAAACATAACTTCTTTTAGCTTAATTCTTAGAAAAAAAAAACAAAGCACTACAAACTGCGGTCGATGAAATGCAAATGTGTCATTTCTGATATGATCTTGTTTGTAGTCGCTCTTTTTTTTTGGTTTTTATGAGTATTTTTGCATGTTATTTTGGTTTCTTAAAGAGCACTCAAATTTTCTTAAGTTAGTAATATATGTTTTGAAATTAATATTTATTATTATTTAAATTCTAAAGCATTATTTAAAGCAGTAAAAGTTTTGTACAAGTTTTTTTCGTTTTTTTGATAAATTTAAATGCAATTTTTTCTGCAATTCTGGAGACTACACTCAAAAAATTAAGCTCTGTCAGGAGACTTTTCACTTTTAAAAAATTGTAACAAGAAAGTATTTGTCACAACAAATAATTCTTTGTTAAAATAATAAAGTCTTTACGTCAACAACTTCTAAGCTTTTTCTACAACAGTGGCGCTTTTATCGCAACAATGCGTGCGCATTTGAGTTCCTGCAAGAGTTAAAGTATTTTCGACAAATATATAGTTGTTGTGCCAACAGTTCTTGAAATTTAATTCAAGAACGACACTGTTGGGCCAACAGCAAATATTTACGTCAACAACGGAAAATCGGTGATGTATTCGAAGGCAACAATTTTATCGCTGTTGGCGCAACAACTTAACTGTTGAATCAAATGCGAAAGTTGTTGATGGATCAGAAAACTGTTTTTTATTGCAGCCATTGCGATCACTACACTTCGAAATACTGGGTATGTACTTATTTTTCTTTTTGACATTCCTTTTGTTTCTGTCTGAAAGTTTGCGTGAGTCAGTATTAAAAGTTACCGCGTGCTGCAACAACGTAGAGTTAGTGCAAAAAATTGTTTTAAAAATTAACTTAACTATATTCAGGCATGTTCTGCATTCCACTACCGACTAGAAGTTAAAATAAATCATAATTTAATTCGATATTTGGTGCTCTCTTTATCACTTTTTTTGAAAATACAATTGATTATATTAATAAATTAAATAAAATAAAAAACGAAAAAAGTTATACGTAGAACACCAATAATCGAATTCAACTATGATTTATTTACACTTCCACTCGAAAGTGGAATGCAAAACATGCCTGACAAAATGTGTTTTAAATAAAAAGTGTTCTACTAAAAAGTGTTTAATGAAATAATATATATCCTATAATGAAGTGGGTGAAGAGCCACTGAATTTATTTCTATAATGGGGCTTATCATGCGAAGCTATCAGTATTTTGACGAAGTGTTGCTTATCATCAATTAATAACCCACTTAAATAACATAGAGTAATAACTAAACTATTTAATATTTACATTAAAATACATTAAGAATTTCTTTCTTCATTTATTTATTTTCAGTATATAAAAAGGATTCGTATTTAGGTAGCCGCCTTATCATCGGTGCGATTACGATATACCAACAATGAAACTGTTGGCGCAAAAACGTAACTGTTAAATCAAATGCAAATGTTGTTGATGTATCAAATACTTAGTACTTGCGCCAACAATTTTATGGCTGTTGGCACAACAACTTTACTGTTAAATCAAATGCAAAACTTCTTGATGGATCAAATACGTAGTACTTGCACCAACATTTTTTAACTTTAGGGTAGCAATTTTAATTACTGATGGCTCAATAACTCAACTGCTGAATCAAATGCGAAAAGTGTCGATGAATGAAATACGTGGATTTTGCGCCAACAACTTTTATCTTTAGGGAAACAATTTTCATCACTGTTGTCGCGACAATTTAATTGTTTAATCATATACAAAAGTTGTTGATAGATCAAATGTTGTTGCACTATAACCGCAAATGAGTTCCGTTTTTGGGAACGAAATGACAAATAAAAGTTGTTTCTATTAAGTACAAAATTGTTGGCGTAGCAGCGTTTTTTTTTAGTGTACAATGAGGAAACGAAAATGCCCAACCGCATTTTTGAGGTTGCAGGAACTTAAGATTTGTAGTTGTATTAACATATTTTAACGAATATCTGCAATAAAACCAATTTTCATTTTTCAATACCGAATGAAGTTTCTAATAAGCAAAATATTTTTATGACAACAAAAATGCAAAACACCTAACAAAAAATTATGTAGTGCCAACTAATCTATTTTCTGGGTGTATTTTTTAATAAAGTCTGTACATAAATAACATTTCTTTTTTATTTCCTTGCAGTCAAAAGCTTTGTTTAAACAACAGTATGTTAAGCAACAACTAGGTTTAATAATCTTTTTATGTTTATAATATGGTTATAATATGTTTATAATATGTTTATACTGTGTTTAATAATATTATTATTGATATTATTAATTTTTATTTGTATTATTTGACAAAAGATTATAAAAGTTTATGGAAATAACAACACTATATAGTAGTTGATAGCTTTAATATTCTTGTTATATTTTCGTTGTAATGAATTCCCAGTGTATATTTTTCAAAAGAATTGACGAATATTTTTATTTATTTATTTATTTAGAATCTAGAATGATGGCAAATACGATATGAACATTTTTTGAGATATACAAAATAAATGACAGCAATCAATAAAATAAAATTAAATAATGCTTATATTAGATATTATACATTAAAAAAAATACAAAAGTATGAGAAAGAAACAGAGTAGAGAGAAACAGATATTGAATAAACTAGCTATATATATGTAAGTAGAATAGAGAGTCCTTAGTTAGGAAAAGTATTTTAAAATTAAATGCTTAAAGATCCTATTATTGGAAGCGGTTTAAATATTCAACGGTCGTTAATTCCACAATCTGATCGCGCTTATGAAAAACAGTCTACTAGATTAATATAACTGAAGTTTAGAATCAAAATGTTTTTATTCATAATTGATCTACAGAATAGAAGCTTTGCAAATAATCGTGGAGTTCGCGTGGAGTACGCGAGTAAATGACTTTATGCAATAAAATACAGTTTCTTGCATCAAGATAACTTATTAAACAGTACCCAGCATTTGTTTCCTGTAAAAATATATGTGATCGAATCTGTTTAAACCGTAAACATAGCGAGTAGCTGTGATGAATTTATGCAGCTACTTACTGTATTTTTTAACAAGTAAATAAGAAGATTTTGATATTTTTCCTTTTTTTTTTAGACGTTGCCATTGTTATTTGAACACAGTCTCTGTAAAATATTTTACTTTTGGTTAGTATTGAGAAATAACACTCAGATTATTCGAAAAATAATGTTATTTTTTAATGTTTAAACACAATTTCAGCCCTATTCTGGCAACTTGACAATATTCAACTAGTATTTATTATTTCTATGTGTTTGTTGTCATTTTTTTTTTTCATTTCAAAACAAAATTTGAAGCTCAAAAAACAAACTTTTTTTAATGAAATTGTCACTATCTGAAAAGCAGTTGACAATTTTTATCAAAATTTATTTATTTCAAATTTTGTTTTGAAATAAAAAAGATGACAAAAACACATAAAAATAATAAAAATATTGGTTGACTGTTGTTAATTTGCGAGAATGGGGCTGTTTATGTTTTTTAAATAACTGCGGGAAAAATCACAAACTTTTTATTTACTTGGTATCAAGAAATAAAATAAGTAGCTGCATAACTTCTACAAAGTATCGTCGCTGAGCCTAAAAAAATGGTTTATCTGATTTGTTTATTATTATGCTCGGTGACCAGCCAGGTAACTGCAAGAATATAGCTTTCTTTAAATTTAGCAAATTAATAATTTGCATATTTATGCATATGCATTTTCTTGTCTTTTTAAAGAAAAAATATATAATAGCCCAAACAGAATAGGCATAGCCAACACGTAGCGAGCTGTCGAAAACGTAGCCAACGAAATGTTGTGCACAGAATAGAATTTGTGTAAAAGAACTTAGTTCTTATTTGTACTAATGTCTTATAAATAAATACAAATACAAATACAAATAACGCAGATAGAGCTTTATGCTTACAATATTTTGTTATATTTTAAAAAATTAATAGATACAGCCTTTTGCATATCATAATTTGTTTGCTTTTTTACTAATTTGGACTAAAATATTTTAGTTAATTTTAAGTTTTCTAATTTGAACTATGTATTTTGACATTACGCTACCGTTGGCTGCGGAAAAAGTTAAAAGTTCGTCAACATTTTTGTGTCGGCTGCGTTCGCTACGTGTTGGCTATTTTTATTATGTTCATTTCATAGGGTTGCAAGGCAACCAACTTCTATGTTGACATTTCTTCTGTTGGCTGCGTGTTGGCTATAAGGTTTTATATCTCAAGCATCAGAAGTGATACCGAGGATAATTTTCTCACTTTGGATTCTTCAATTATTTCTGAATGAAACACTGTCTGAAAGAATTCTTGAAAAACACCAGGTTAAGACCACAATTAGACCTAATTAACAAAGTACTTGAGAAATACTTGAAAGTACAGTACTTGTACTTTAAAATTGTACTTATTATTTGTACTTATTTTTTAAGTACCTAGGTACTTGTACTTATACTTGTACATATTTTTACAGGTCTGACCACAATTTTGTTTCGTATTTCGCTTTTTTAAAATAATTTTACTTGCATGCATGAAATTTATTATTTTATTAAACCACAAAATAATTATGTTTTATTGTTTTATTGACAAAAATGTTATAATAAAATTTTGAGTTTCTGAGTTTGCCATTCGATGGGTCTCAATTGACTTAAATATTGATGATAAGTGTTGTAAAGAAATAATAATCATAAAGGAGATATGAACAAAATTTCCTGCTAGGTAGTATTTTTTAAAATATTAAAATAGGAAAAAAAGGTTTCGTTTCAAATATTTGAAGAATTCAAATTGATAAAATTGTCTTCAGTACCTGTTCTAATGCCCAAAACATAAAACCTTATCTTATTTTTTTTTTATGAAAAAGTTACAAAATTGCATTCAAGTATACATTTCTCAAAAACAAGAAAATAGATGACAATATACAATATGAAAATTATAAGGAAAACGCTATCACTATTATCAATACCAATAAAATTAAACGGTCAAAAGTTATGTGCTATCTTGAGTGTACCTAGAGTTTCGAATATCCTTCATAAAGGACACTGTGGATAAAAAATGAGAATGGTATCGCGTTGGAAAGATATTGTTAGATAAAGTCTACTATATATGTATTAATGTAGTTGTTTTTTTTATAAAAATCAAATCAGTTTGAGATCGTTATTTTTGACTGTTTTTCTTTAAATACAACTTTGTCCTTACGGAAGAGGGAGACATTATTTTTTTCGTAACATTTTTTCTTTTTTGTGATATTGACAACCAAATGCAACTTTTCAGACTTCTTAGAATAAGATTTACATTTTTAAAACACCTTATTGTCCATCCTTCAAAACGATTTGCCGACACCTAACTGGTTTGGTACAAATGTTATTTAAATTTTAAATGTATAAGAAATCAAGAAATAAATAGTGACAGTCTAATTTAAGAAAAAAATGTATTGCCTTCAAGATTTGTTCTTAAGTTATACTATGTTTTTGAAGAAAATTGACTAATATGTGCAAAAAATAGGCAGAACTGACAACGCTAAATGGATCAATGACACTGGCTCTCTTCTTTTATAATATTTTTCTAACGCTTAATTATCTACATTTTTCTTCTTGCAACTAACTTCTAAAAAGCGTGTTCTAGTACAACAAAAAAAACTATAATGCATTAAGAAAATCTTGATTAAAAATTGATATTGAAAATAAGTAAAATAAATATTTTGAATTACTGACCTTATTTTGTAAAACGAACACGATTTTGTAAAGGAAAATTTAAGTGAGAAAGAGATGGTTTTTTCACTTTCTGTTAAATAAAAGTTGTTTTAATCGGATGTTTTAAATTATAGATTTTGTCTACTTTTACTTTTATTTTAGCTTACGTTTTAAATTACGTAAGAACGAAAACGTAACGCAAAAAGGTGTATAATAATTTGACACCTTAATCTGATCTGATGAAAACTTTTTACTATTTTTGTATTGATTCTGAAAGCCAATTAAATTATCTAAGCGACCTGTTTTTTATTTTGCCCAAAAAAGGTTTTTATGGATTTTTTTCAACCCTGGAAGTCGTAATTTTTCAAAAATTTAAGTAAGCGATTTTTTACGTTTCTTCTAATAAAAAATGTAAAAATAATAATCTTCCAAAATAATTTTTCTTCCAATCAAAATACGATTTAAACTTGTCATAAAAAATTTGTCACAAAAAAGCATTCACAAACGCATGTTGGCAAACGCATGTTGCGTTTTCGGAACGTCCGCTCTTAGGGTAGCACTTTAAACTCACTTGTCTTTCTCTCAGAACAAGATTGAAATTTCTCTAGTGTGTGTGTGTGAACAAGTGAGACGGATGCATACCCAGCAGTTTATGGCACTAGTGCTATACTAGTGATTTCACTAGTCCCTAGGCTACCACCACTAGTTCCACTTCAATCTACTTTCTATGCATTCAACTGGCGAATATTATTTGGAGATGTCATAGGGAGGGGTTAATTGCCACCTTTTCAACTACCATTCCCCAGCCACTTCACTAGTGCTTTAGGACTAACAACTTCACTAGTGAGTTGGAGCAAACTATTTCACTAGTACGTTGAGGCCAACTACTTCTCTAGTGCTTTTCAACTGCCGTTCCCTAGCTACTTCACTAGTGCTTTAGAACTATGTACTTTACTAGTGCGTCGGTACCAACTACTTAACTAGTCCAACGATATAGCTATATTGCCACTACTTTGCTGCCACTTCCTTCAATAGTACTTATTAACGAACTAATTCCGTACTTTAAGTTTTGTTTTAGAAACCAAATATTTTCATTTTTTATTAAGAAACGCTAAAAATATTATAATTTACAAAGTTGTTTACTTGGAAATATTAACATTCATTAAAATCGAGTTAGACAAAATTAAAACAAATTTAGTGGAAAAAACCAAAGGTGTTAAAAAAGTAAATTAAATACAGTTAAAGTTTAAAGTTTAGTTAAGTATTTAATAGTATTTGAAGAGTAAAACTGCAAAAGCAGGAGGAATTAAATTGAATTTAAACTATCATCAGTCGCTTGTTTTGTTGTGGATTTTGTTTTGAAAAATCTTTTTTCTGCAACTGCATTGGCTTGCGTAGCTGATTTTTCGGGTGAATTGTTTTCCTTAAACGGAATTGAGTCTGAAATAAGATTAATAAATTTAACTTTTAATTTGAAATAGATGAGCGTATATTTTAGTGAGTGTATTTAGACATAACATGTAAGCAAACACATTGCAAAAATAAAGTGGTTTAATTTTTGATTGAAACTGATTTGTTTTTTGTATTTGCAATGGTACAAAGTTAATCAAATCAAATCTCAAACATTCCTGTGTTCTTACCCATTAGAGCACTGTAGAAATTTTCCAAATTTTTTAAGCGTTTTTTTCCGTGGACTCCATCTACGTTGTAAGCTACTGTGATTTCTGTTGCAAGTAATTTACGCAGTAATTAAGACTTTATGCTCAGCCAGTGCTTCCACTGCAATTTTAAGCTGGTCTTAAAAAAGAATAGAACCAAATTTAATTTGTTTTTCTTTTTGTTTGATTTTGTTTGTTGGTAATATACAAATTATTTATGTAATAAAAAATGTAATATCCAAATTGTCATTGCATATTGGCTGAGAATAAGATTCAAACATAAATGATGAGCGAAAACTAATACATTTTTTAAACGCATACCTTTCATGTCAGTCATCAATTTTATTTTCTAAAATTTTGCAATTACAGTGAGTAGTTCGGTGGGCTATAAAAGAAAATCAATAATTTATATATTTTACATAAATATTTTAATTAGTATTACTCATATACTTACGCGAAGACTCTGATTTAAACGAAGATGACATACGATAAACTTTTTTTGGTGGACTTTTAGATTGAGACATTTTCAGAGATTTAAAATTCAATTTTATTTGATAAGTTTGTTGAATTTTATATGGTTTTTTTATATTATATACTTTATATTGAATGTTTTGAATCGAAAAAAAGTTACCCACAAATAAAATTATAAAGTTCACAGTTTCTATGACAGATGACTCAACGGAAAAAATTTAGTTTATGATTTATAGCAACAGTGCACCATTGGCATTAACAACAAATCTTCATTGTACGGAATGCCAATCGCCTTACACACAATGTCTGAAAAGCGAAATGCGTCATCTACATTAGAAGGTTCAAAATCTAATACATATATCCCCAAGGTCATTGAATCAGAAGGTTCTTTGTAAAACCTGCGTAAAATTTTAATCTCCGACCAATAATGTGTTCATGAGTCAGTGATTGAATTCGGATAGGGATGTCATCCTTAATATAGCAGAAGCAATCTGGAGTTTTTGTACTTAAGGTGTATCCTCGAAAAATACATGTTTTCATTTTTTTATCCAATATTTTAGGTCTACCGTGATTCGGAGGAATCGAAAATCTTTCTTCTTTAATTTTTCTATTTATTTGCTCCAGGATTTTTGTTGGTTTTTTTTCAAATTTTTTAATGACTGCAAATAGTTTTCAAACGCATACGATGAGCCTGCAGTTGGATTTCCAACAAGTTTGATAGTATCTTTCAGATGCAGTAAACTATGGATATTATAAGAAACACTGTTTTGGCCGAATAAAGTAGGAAAATCTTCATAAAGAGGATTTAGAATTTCTTGTGCTAGTTTCAAGTTTTTACTGCATTTCTTTGGACAACAGAGCAGTCTATAAGAGCAATGAAGCAACAAGAACTCATAATATAGGTCGTCATGTAATTCATCCATTAGTGCAATGATTCCTGAATACAATAAAAATTGCCGGAATTCAGTTGCTTTCCAGTTAAAAAGTTCGTCTAACGCCCTCGGCTTGCGAGCAAACTCTTTTGGAACATGACTACGCATTGAAATAAATTTCGTAGATATGTTTACCTTACTGGAATTTGGAATTTTAAAGCAAACTTTGTTTTTGATTAGTCGAATTAAAAATTTGCGCATCACTCGTAAATCCACTAGGTGCATACAGTCTAAGCTAATCTGGCTAACCATAGAGACGTTAAGATTTTCAAGTGCTGTTGTTTTTGTTAAATAGTTTTGATGATGCTGGTTTGGGTACTTTCTACTAGAAAAATCTTCATCTGTGATGAGAACACCCGATTTTTTGCTGTAGGTTAAGACTCCGTCGAGTTTTTTTGCAACCTGTGTGCATTTTGTGCAGCCATGTCGCGATGGATGGGATGGTGTTCCACTTATAAACGCTCTTGCAGGAGCATCACAAACTATAGCTCTGATGTTAATTTTTACCTTTTTTCCTGATAGTTCGAACCAATTCTTTTGTATATATAACATCTCCGAAGAAAATGCGCTTAAATAATCATCACAACTACTTGGCTTAGTTTTACCCCAAAAGATACCTACCGGAAATACAGGCACGCCTTCCAAGTCATTTAACCTCACTAAAATTGGCCATAATTGCGTCCTTGAACTTTTATAAAGAGGTAGTCCGTCGATATTAACGTCAATGGTAATATTATTGGGAAAATTAACTACATCTGCTAATTTTTGTAATTGCTGGGTCAGTCCTATATGAATGCGATTTGTTCAATTTCTGGCCTAATAGGAGAACTAAATTCATAAAAATTACCTACATTTAAATTGTCATCTTTCAGAATTTTTATTAAATCCTGAGTGCATTGCCTAGTTGGTCTATGTTTTAAGAACCATTGCCTCAATTTTTCACTTAAATGTAATTCTTCAAAGCTGTCATTAATCTGCCTACCTAAAATATCGCTGTAAGATTCTACAGCCGCATTTTCCCGGTTTTGTTCAATTTTTTCACTTATCCCTTCTATTATATCACTTTCTGATGAAGCTGCCTCAAATTTTTTTAAATATTTTTCTTTCTCATTTTTTATTAATCTTTTTAAATGACGATTACTATTCATGTCTGTTATTATTTATTCCAATTTATTGATGGTTTATTTATTTAATGTCGTCTAAATTTTTATTTGTAACTGCTTAAATGTTATTTTTACTTCTTTTTTTGGCCTTATTATTCCTTTTTTTTTGTCACAATTACATTTGCAGCTGTTCTTTCACAAAAATTCACGAAACATACACGAAATCAACAAAAATTTTAAATTTTTAAAGAAAATTGTCAAATTCAAAGCAAATTTACTCGAAAACGATAAAGTTTACTGCTTTTCTTTGTCGTATCCGTTATTTTTTCCTTAATTCAATTCATTTTAATTTGCGCCAGAAGTCAATATTGAATTGAATATGTCAGGGAATCCGCTTTGAGCAATGTGAGCATTAAGTTCATTGAATTGACCCGTTGCTGCACTACCTTGGGTCGATAAAGTAACTAGTGAGTAAATGAACTAGTGAAGTAGCTAGCGATACAGTAGTAATTGGTTACTCTCAATACTGGCGGGTAATAGCCGAAAAGCTTTTTAGAAAACAGCTTATTTTCCCGAATTTTTCATTTTGTTTTTGAGTGTTTCATTGTTATAAATACCAATTATGTTATATTTGATTAAATTTATAAAATTGATCAAAACAGCGGCATAATGTTTCGTAAAAAGTTGTTATCAGTTCAAGAAATCGAAGAATTCATGAATGCAAGCTCCGACGAAGAAGATATGTATAACTCGCTTGAATGTTAATGCAGCCGATTATACAAGTATTATCGTTTTCCCGCCAGCAAAAGTTGATGCTGTGAGTGATTGTGAAGAAATCGATGATAACGTGCAGACTTTGCACGACGACAACATAATTCCAAAAAAACTAGCTGGCGAAATTGATCTGGAACGTAAATTTGACGACTTGAATTCTCGAAAGCCATGCGAAACAACTGCAGAGTTCAGAGTTGATGTGACACAGGCGGAGCAAACCTTTTATTCTTATCTGTCACCAAAGTGGTATAAAGGTTATCGCAATCAATTTTCAAAGACTTGAACAGATGTGTCCAATGAAAAGATAAGATAAATTTTTGACAAAATTGGTGCCTATGATTTTTTGATTTAGCTCTTTACTTGATAACAGTGCAATAAATATATTTTTTTTAACAGGTTATCTTAATTCTCTGCAAATCCTTGAGTTATTTTTAGACGACGATGTTTTCAATTTCATTGTTATAAGTACCAATGCCAACGCAAGTGTGGATAAAAATAATCCATCTTTTAAAAGTGATTTGAATGAAATGCGTAAATTTATTGGAATACTGTATTTTTCTGGCATACATGTAGTACCACAAACGTTCTTTTATTGGTCTGATCAACCAGTAATCCGCTGCGATGTCATAAAAACTGCTATGAGATCGTTATCGGACCATAAAATTATATTTTCACTTTTGTAACAACAGCAAAATCGAATTTATTTTATTTATTTTTTATATTATTTAAAAAACTTGTTTACATATAAGAATAGTTCTTTTGCATGCCGAATTAACATTGGATATAACAACATTTATGAAAAATTAATTCCAATGATAAGTTTGCTAAAATAACGCCTCTAAACAATATGTTAAATAATAAATTCATGCAGTTCGGCATTTTTTCTCATCATCTTTCGATACATGAGCATGATACCTTACTATGAGCGTCATTCTGGCAAACAATTCATAAGAGGTAAACCTATTCGTTTTGGGTTCAAGTATTGGAATTTGTGCTCGCATGATGGCTACCTATTTCAATTTATTCCTTACGAAGGTGCAACCAGTGAAAATTCCCCTGAATTTGGTTTGGGAGAAAATGTGTGCTCAGATTGCTGTTGAATGTTGATACGCCAGGCCAACATATGGTAACGTTTGATAACTTCTTCACATCACATAAACTTATGTGCCGTCTTTCTAACATGGGTTATTTCGCAACAGGTATTAATTTTCATAAAAGAATATTTTGGAATATATTTCTGTTGTTTTTAGGAACTGTTCGCGATAATAGAACTGCTAAAGCTGATTTGATTGACTCAAAATTAATGAAGAAAAAGGATCGTGGTTCTATTGATTTTTTGTTCGATAAGAATAATGAAATTGCACCTTTACGTTGGAATGGCAATGAAATTGTTACAGTTATGTCTAATGGATGGATGAACCAGTAAAAAAAGCAAAGCGGTTTGATCGAAAGAAGAGAAAATATGTAAACATTTCAATGCCGAACGCTATAAGACGATAGGCGGAGTTGATTTATTTGACAATGCTACAAGCAACTATCGCATTGCAATTCGTGGTAAAAAGTAGTACTGGCCACTTTCGATGAATGCACTTGATGCTGCGTTAGTAAATGCATGGAAGATCCATTGTGTTTGCAAAAAATACTCAAAAGAGTCTTCAATGTAGCAACTTGAGTTCAGAGCTTTTGTTGTAGATAGTTTGTTGCGTGCCAAAGCACCATTATCTTTAAAAGCTCCGCAACCGAATGAAACCATCCGTTTTGATGATATGAACTATACAATTCTCAGAGCAGAAAAATGTTAACGTTGTCGTCATTGTCAAAGCCAAACAGTTTATTCGAAATTGTTTCGATACATACCACACAAAATAAAAAAATGTATATTGCTTGGTCTACAATTCATTAAAAACTGATTTGTTTCATTACTATTATAAAATAGTGCTAATGGCAGGGGCGTACCCATAAATTGCTAAAGAAAATTTTCAAAGAAATTTTTTTCAAATGAAATGTACCTCAAAACTTTCGCTCCTTCCTTCCACCGACCAATGTATGTGCTCTTGGCTTTAGGGAATCATCTTTTCATTAAGCTTTCAAAGAGCAATTCTAGTTGCTATATTTAAAGTATATATATATATATATATAAAACTCATTCAAGGTGAGCAGTATCAATTTTTGTGTTTAAATTGATACTCTTTTTGGAGTACTTTGCGTAAACGCAACGTGTATTTTCCGCAAAACTAAAAGCTTTTCCGAATATGTTCTTTCAAATTTCCTCTATTTAGCTCACAAAAAGAAGAAATATAAAATTTAAAGTGTCTAGCTCAACTGGAACTGGTAGCCGCCAAAAATGGGTTAAGCTAATCAATTAATGTCATATTTCTAGCTAGACCTTAGTATATGTAAGGCAAACTTTGATATTTACTTTTAATTAAGTCCAGCAGAATATTTTAATGCTACAGTATGGAGATAAATGTCAACCACATAACATAAGCGAGTTTATATCAAGCAGGTGCAAAAAGGACACACCCCTAATATAATACATTTTACAAGCAAAAACTGACAATCAATCATATTAGCTGATGTGACCAAAAACTATTTGTCTGGCTTTCATTTCATGTTCATAGTACTGACATTTTTATTAATTACTATAATATTAATACTAAATCTCTATAAAACACATGCATGTCAGTTAATTTTTTTTTCTCAAAACTTTTTAATAACGTAGCAAACGTTGCGTTGCATCACATAACGTGACGAACAGAAATTACGGAATGTATCATATTATTATTTATTCTCTTCTATATATTAGATATTTGACATTTTATGGCACGCTATACAGTTAGTGCTGCCAAAATGATTGTCTGACTTTTGTGACTGTTTTTGACCTCGGAAATTTTGTTGGTATTGTTGTTGGCAATACGATATGTCATTTGTTTACTTACATAATTTATTTATTTATGTCACATAGTGTGTGTGGATGAGCATCTGTGCGTTTATTGCCTTTGGTGCCTTGCACCACGATTTTGTGCTGTTTATTTAACTGAAGAACCTCCGGATATTATTTGCAATGAACGGATAATCGAAAGAATAAATACAATAAAAAGTATTCGAATAAACATGTGTTGCATTTACAATGTGCGTACAAGTATAAGTATAGTATGCTAGCATGCGGATATACGTCTGTGCAAATATTTTAATATTTATCATTTATATGTTTTTGTGCTTGAAGTATTGCATACGATTTTTATAGGCCTTTTTATTCAAACAATTTATAAAGACAATATATGTTATCTGCTGCTGTTAAATGAAACTGTAGCCAATATAATGACGACAACAATTCAACAGCAAAATAAAAATTACATAAAAATACAAATAAAAATGAGCCCCATTAAACAGACACCAAGTTCCAAGTATTTTGAGTACTCAATATAGATCCAATACCGCTTTATCGGCTTTAAGTTTTTTGCTTTACGATATATAGAAATTATTTTAAAAATTTTGTTGACTACATACATTTTATGGCTGTGTAGGTTGACATTTTATTCGTACACTTTATGTTGTATTTAGAATATGCTGACATGCAAACGCACTACGTACTTCAGATTTCTTGATAGCCAAGAAGCCTATCCGAAAAAATACATACACGCAGAGAAAAACATTCCTGCAATATAATAGGATCTAATTCCATTTGTAATCAAATTTTAAAAAATATATTTCTAGTAGCGCATGTACTTTTCTATTGTTATTTTGTTATTGTGTAAATTAACCAGATTTAATTATTAACAAGGCCCTTAGCCACGAGAAGAATATCATGGTATAAATAAATTATTTCAAATATAACAAATAAAAAAAAATTTTAAAAAAATCTTTCTAGTGTCTAAAAACAATTTTTTTTTTAAACACCAAAAAATACAAAATATCGTTTCTAAGTTTAGTTTTAATAGGATATGCATTTCTATCTAGGTATGAATCAAGATCATAAAATTAAAAACCATATATAGTAAAAAAAATTAAACTACATTTAAAAAAAAAACACAGAAAAAATCTTTGGGAATCACAAAAATAGTAGGAGCTCTTTTACAAGATGTATATAATATTTTCTAATTGCTAAAAAAAGTGAATTCATTAAAGCAAGAGCTGTAAATATACTTTTGTTAAAAAAGCGTGTTTTTGGCTGAAATCTTTTTCTCACAAATTGCGTAACAGAAACACTATGCTGCTTATCGCCCTTCCTAATTAAGACAGGTTTAAACAAAAACAATTCAAATTAACGCACATTTTAGAAGATGTTTTCTAAAACAGTATATAATATAGACTAACAATTTAGACTACATCAACAGTTTAAATAAAAAAAAATTTTTTGTTTTTATATATGAAGATGGCGCTATTTGGTGTGCTTAAAAAAGGTGAAAATCGGGCCACATCATAGCTCGGCATCAAATCGTCTAAAAAAATTCATTCGAAAGTAGACCCTAGAAAACACATCATTTACCAAAATGGAATGGGGAATATTTTGAATTATGAAAATTATGAAGCGTGGAAAAAAAAAAATCAAAAAAATTTACGATATTTTTGACCATATTTTTGCGTGAAAAACTAGACAATTTTTCCAAAGACTTTAGTTTTGGTAAAGGATGTGTAGAATTGCAATGTAAAGAGATTTAAACAAAATATTTTAATCGGTCGATTAGTTTGTTTGCAGGAGGATTGTGGCCCTTTTTGAAAAAGCATGTTTCGAGAAAAACTCGTTTAAAGTTACTCTGGTAAGTAAATTAATTTTTACGATCTATTAAATTATTAAGTTTTTAAAAAGACAACAACAACAACAACAAATCTGTATAGAGTCAATCACTAAGCTGACTAGGTAGTCTGTTTCGGAAATCGTTGCATTTCCTCTTCAGTAGTCTTTGAGTGATTAAGCTGTTCAAATTGGCAACTTTATCATATTAAATTTTTAAAGCAGTAAGCTATTTATAAATTTCAAGATACTATAAGCAGTGGGCTATTTACTCTGGTAAGTTAAAGTTACTTTGGCGCACCGGGTTTTAAGCGCTAAAGAATCTTTATTATAAGCGATATGGATAAGAAATTTTTTTACATATTTTTTTAATAGTTGTACAACAATAATCAATTAAAAAAATTAAATTTTCTAAAAATTGTTTGCCTAAAACCTCCCTTTATATTTTATATATTGCCTTTTATATAACTTACTTCATGTATTTGCTGTCGTGTAACGTACTATCTCAAATGAAAGAATGGCTAACTTTCAACTAGTATTCTCATTTTGCTAACATCATCTTAATCAACTTTTTATTATGTTATCGCTAAAATTATTAAGTATTTTAAGTAATTTTCTTTACGTAAACATGAAAACTTTAAAGCATAATTTAGAAGCATAGAATAATCCAGATGAGAACAGAATTGGCCTTTATATGAAATTTACTTTTTTGTTAATACTAATAATTAGTTTTTTTCCGAAATTATTTATATTTATCATCGCAAGGCACTTTAAACAACTAATTGCTTGAATTTTTTTTATAGTTTTTGAAATATTCTTAATGATCCGCGTCATGGCTTCTTGGATTGAAGTGATTTTTTCGTAAAACATTATTTTCATGATTTTCGTGAATACACAGGTTGTAAAAGCATAAAGACGTTTTTTGCAAAAAAAATGTCGGGAAAAGCTAAATTTTTGCTGATTAGTCAAGCCGAGTTAAGTCCACCGCATTTTTGACCTGGAATTCGACCTATTATGATCGAGAAAATGTATGTTGTACTGCCATTTATATGTTGTTTACACCATTAACTATAGACTTAGACAGGAACAACATCAATATTGTTGTCACTTTCAGTAGATTTACACACGCTGATTTTGATTCTGACAACAACATATTCTTGCCTTTGTTAGATATTTTGTGTTGAATACAAAAAAAATTAGGCATTTTTAAGTTATTATTAAAAAATAATAAATCATGGTAAAATCCTTCACAGGCTTGAATGACAAAATAAGCCCTTATTTATAACTTCACATCATATGTAATTTTCTAAAATTTTTAAATAAATTTTCAGCGTCCAGCTTTATAGAAAATTATACAAAATGCCAATTTAAAATTTATTTTAGATTAACTTTACAATAAATATTTAAGTAAACAAAAAAAAAATGTTAATTTGTTAATTATGTGTTATTATTTGTTATTAATTCAAAACTATAAAAATTTTAAAAGCTTTTTCAACCTATATAAATAAACCCTAAAAGACACACCCAACAAATACTACGAGAATACATATCCGTGGTAGTGTTTTTTGAACAAACTTGATTTTTTTTTTTTTAATTTATATCGTTAGTTTAGAATCAATGAGTATTTTAGGGTACAACTTGTTTCTATTTTATGCCTACTATCAAAAATAATAACCAAAATTACTCCGCACCTTTTTAAGAGGAAAAGGTGCTTTCCGTTCGTACAAAAAACAAAAATGCTCACAACATTCAGCAAACATAACTATGCGCTTTTGCTGTAAAAATTATCAAAAATTCTATCAAGCTTAAGCATTTTTTACAAAACTTTTAAAAATTTAACAATAAAAAATCTTTTCATTTCACAATAAACCACTTTATTTCAACATATAATCATCGCGGGTACAAACGTATCCCGGATGTGTCAAGTCGTAGGTCTCAACTTTGAAGGCTTATAGCTCCTCAACCATTGGGCACAAAAAAGTATTCTAAGATTCAAATGACGTTTAGTTACGTCTTATCCCCAGCTCCAAAGTTTCCATAAGGACTGGTTGAAAAGATACAGAAGTGTGTCTTTTAGGGTTAAACAACTTGTCAACTGACTCATTAAGAAAAATTCGCATTACCTGTAAAAATTTGCAATGCCTGTATATTTTGTAGCAATTGCACACCCAAAAAATATTTAGGATAAAATTACGAATAAAATCTTTGTAGAAATACAAACAGAGGCTATTCGTAGAATGTACAAATGTTTTGTACATAGTACAAACGTTTGAAGTGTTGGCCGCATGAAAAAAAAATTAAATTCGTAACTTTGTACATTCTACAAACGCTAGTTTTTAAAAATCTATAATGCATAAATTTATGAACTGAATGGCCATTGTTTGGTAATATACAAAGCGGTGGCAGCAGCGTTCGTATATTTATTTGTTCGTATCTTTTGTAGATGAAACGAATGCGTTTGTAAAATATACAAATTTTTCTTTGTACAATGTACAAACGGTCATTTGTATTATTCACAAAGTCGTTCGTAGGCTGAAAAAAACAAACAGCTTTGTAGAATATAATAATTGTTTTGTACATAGTACGAAGCTTTTTTTTTGGGTGCAGTTGCATTTAATGCTACACCAAAATTTTAATATCTTAAAATAGCCTAAAACCTATTTAATCTTTTTTTTCTTTCATTAAATTCTGTTGAAACATGAAAGACGGACAAACAAACAAACAAACAAACAGGCACGTTTTCATTTTTTTATATTTCATAAAAGCTGGACTCGCACAGTTATAATGTTAAATTTAAGAAATAACACAAGATTATGCTTTCAAACATTGTAATATTAGAAATTATAGTCTACTCTTTCTGTAAAGTATATTTTGAAGATTTTACAAAATTCTACAAAAATACAATACATTTAGTTTTAATCATGTCTTAATAATGCCTTTAAAACTCGTATTTCACTTATTCAAAACTAAGTAGATTACTATAACGAAGATTTTATATAATCCAAAATGTTCGTTATTACTCTAGACACACAACTGTATTCTTAGAGATAAATGGGGACGTTCAAACTATACAGAGAATTTTCAAACAAAACTCAGTTTTATTAATACTCTGGTATAAAAAAATAGATTTTTAGCTATAACTTTTGATTGGAAACAGATATTGGGGTAATTTTTTCACATAAATTATTTTTGAGACTTGAATTTTTTGTAAAAAATATAAAAACAACATTTTGGAAAAATAAATATTGCAAAAAATCAAAAGGGTGCGAAAAAAATCAGAAAAAACAAGTCTGCTGGAAGTCTTCCACTAACAAAGCATGGTTACTGAAGTTGTTTTTAGATTTTTGCTGATATATTTCCAGCTTGTTTCTATTTGGTCGTGCTCTATCATTTGATTAATAAAGATTAATAACGACGAATAATTTGATTAACCATTTTTCTAAATGACCTTGTTATTTATTATGTTGATTTTATTTGATTTAAATACAAATTCTAAATGTTTGATAGTTTAAATCATACTTGATTTTAAATATAAATTCTAGCTGTTAGATACTTTAAAATCGTTAATTGAGCTTAAGGTCAAAATTTAAAAACAACTTCAGTAACCATTCTTTGTTAGTGGAAGACTTCCAGCAGACTGTTGGACTCCATAATTATAACATAAGCATAAAGACTAAAGTAAAGCAAAAATTCAACAACAAATGTGAGAATTTGAAATGGGAGAAAAACTGAGAAATTGACACTTCAAATCTCATCGCCTCTGTGGTGCAATGCGCTAGTGCGCACTTGCACGGGTATCACAAAGATTTCTGATGAAGCCTTTAGCCAGGCCGACATTGCAATAAAATCAGCTAGTGATTTTTTTCCTTTACATATTAAAAAAACTTTGTTGTAGTTGTTGTTTCTTTAGAAAGATTCGATAGAAGAATTAATTGTTCTAACTTTGACCTTAAGCTCAATAAACGATTTTAAACTATCAAACTACTAGAATTTGTATTTAGAATCAAGTGTAATTTAAACTATCAAACATTTAGAATTTGTATTTAAATGATATAAAATCAACATAATACATAACAAGGTCATTTAGAAAAAACTTTAATTTCTTATTTTAAATAAAAATTAAAAACGACATTTTGGAATAGAAAGATATTATTGTACCGAAATGAAATGTACTTTTCTATCTTATAATTATTGATCCTTACCATGTTTACTGCGATATAAATAACTTTTAGTTATATATAATTTTCAAGGACACTCTGAAGTAGGCATTTGGTGTCAGATTGTAATGAAATTTTGTATGTGTTTAGTTAATCCTATTATCAGCTGATTTGGTCCTCATTTAAAATAAAAAATATGCCATTTTCAGAGACATTTTGGAATAAGAATATAACATTATATCGGAAAAAATTTCATATAACCAATATTTGTGTTAGTTACTATAACTTCATATAAAAATCTTTACAATATATTTTTTATATAATTTATGTCATTTATATAAGATATCCTTAGACCAATAAGATGTGATCAGCGGCGACATGTTGTAACTTCGAAATTTTCGAAGTTGTCGAAATTATCGATAGTCGGTATGTTATAACACTTTCGACAGGCGATATTTTCGATAAAATATCACAGTGATTTGGTGGCAGTGATCGAAAAGCGAAGTAAATATAAATGCAAATATTTATTCATTAAACCATTGTTTTATCATTTATTTAACATACAAGTGTTATATAATGATTTTAAGTTAGTGAAATAATAAAAGAATTGGCTTTAATAAAAGTATACATGTATATGGTTACCTCAAAACTGTTTGATCAAATTAAGTTCTCTTTATTTTTGCCAAACAATGTTATTTGTTAAAAATAACAAATTTGTCTAATAAGTAATAACTAATTAAATGAAATATTTCTATAAATTAAAAATTTAAAAAAATATTGATTTTATGTTATTTAGCATGCCAAGTATCAGAAAAAAAACTTGAGTGTAGCTGCTTAATGTTCGAACATAACTTCGAAACTAACCTAATCGCCTGTCGAACGAAAATGTTACAACATACTGCCAGATCGAAAACTTCGCTTCGATGTTCGCTTCGACAGTGAAGTTACAACATGTCGCCACAGAACAGGACGAAATTTTGTGTACCTCCATTTCATGTTTGTACTAACCGAACCACTTCTTTAAATTTTTCATACAATTAGTTTTGAAGAAATGTCCTGATTTTAAGGACAAACATGAGCAGGAAGATGCAATCAGATCGAATTAAAATTTTATAGTTAACATATTTGCTACAATATCTGTCAATCTGTGCACCTCCGCAACAACAAAATACAAGTAAAAGTTACCGTGCACTATTTTCTATGTATGCTACACTAAAACCCATGTATACGGCGATGCTATGAAGAATAGTTTATGAAATTCAACCCTGTGATTGTAATGAGAGTGCAGCTTATTATGGAGGTCTTTGAGCTGTTGATGTTACTATGCTACGCTTGTAAAATAGAGCGCTCTCGATCCATTGGCTATTTAAGTATAAGATTGTTACAATCCGTGCTCTTAGCAATTATACTAGACAAAGAGAATACCCCTAATGTGATTGTTCTAATAACTCATTTTGTTTGCTTGTCTGCAATGGCTTCGGTTAGTTGTCATATTTTCATTTTAACTGAACAAAAATTTTGGAATGAGGAAACTGCAAAGGAACGATCATTCGCGGTAATTAGAAATCAATTGTGCTTAAATCATTCCGGTTACATTGAGCATATTTCAGTTGTAGCAACTTTCTTCCTACACTCAAAAAATGTATTAGTAAAATTTCTAGGAATGATATTAGTAAACAAAATATTTGTACTTTCTACAAATATTCGTACAATATACAAAGTATTTTTATTATGATATCTTTATATATATTCATTCGTAAAATTTTTCTAATACCTGATGAAGTATTTACGAATATATTTGTTTTATATACTAATGATATTCGTAAACAAAACAAAATCAATTCGTTTAGTGCATTGTACGAATGATTGTGTACATATAAATTTCTCGTACGAATAACTTCGTAATTTCTTTCATTACATTCGTAGTATTTACTAATGCTTTCATAATATTTATGAATGAAAAATAATATTAGTAGAAACAATTCATTTGAAGGCTGACCGTACGAATTATTAGTAGAATGTGCGAATTTTTACTTACTTAGTTGGAGCTACAACCGTATGTCAGTCTTGGCCTCATCTAAGAATTTGCGCCAGCCATTTCTGTATTTCGCTTGCTGGCGCCAGTTGGAAATTCCAAGCTTCGTCAGGTTGTCCTCTACTTGGTCTTTCCAACGAAGATGCGGTCGTCCTCTTCTGCGTTGACCGCCGCTGGTTACCGAATCGAATGTTTTCTTCACTGGAGCATCGTCTTTCATGCGCTCAACATGACCAAGCCAGCGAAGCCGCTCGATTTTAATGCGCTTGACTATGTCGATGTCAGCGTACAGCTCATACAGTTCATCATTCCACCGTATTCGGTACTCACCATTGACGCAGATTGGTCCGTAGATCTTACGAAGAATATTTCTCTCGAATGCTCCTAAGGTCTTTTCATATTAACTGCTCAGCGTCCAGGATTGTGATGCATAAAGTAGGACAGGCATGATGAGCGATTTATAGAGCGTGATTTTCGTTCGTCGAGAGAGGGCTCTGCTTCTCAATTGCCTACTGAGCCCAAAGTAACACCTGTTGGCAAGAGTTATTCTTCGTTTGATCTCAATGCTGATGTCGTTGGTTGAGTTTTTGCTGGATCCTAGATAAACGAAGTCCTTCACAACCTCGAAGGAGGTATTGTTAACTGTAATGTGGGTCCAAGACGCTGGGACTGTTTGTTTGTTGACACCAAGTATTTCGTCTTATCTGCATTCACTGCCAGACCCATTCGACTTGACTCTCTTTCTAATCTGGAAAATGCTGCACTGACTTTGCGCGTATTATGGCCAATGATATCGATGCCATCAGCATACGCAAGCAGCATAACGTTCTTGTAGAATATTGTGACACTACGTCTCAGATCAGCAGCTCAGATGATCTTTTCCATCATTTGGTTGAAAAAGTCGCACGATAAGGAATCACCTTGTCTGAAACCTCGTTTGGTAATAAATGGTGGGGAGAATTTAACTGCACTGCTGGTGTTGCTCTGTGTCATCCTGCAAAGTCGTATTAATTTTGCAGGAATACCAAATTTAGACTTGGTAGAGTACAGGTGCTTCCTTATTGGGCTGTCGAAGGCGGCTTTGTAGTCGACAAGAAGATGGTGGGTGTCGACTTGTTTTTCTTGAGTCTTCTCATAAGGTCCGATCAGTTCGTTTACAATGGGCTTCAATCTTTCACATAAAACGCTCGACAGGAACTTATATGTGATATTAAGAAGGCTTATCCCACGGTAATTGGCACAGATAGTGGAATCGCCTTTCTTGTGGATTGGGCAGAGCACACTGAGATTCCAATCGTTCGGAATGCATTCTTCTGACCATATTCTGCATAGAAGCTTGTGAATGCATTTAAGTAGAGCTTCGCCTCCGTTCTTAAACAGCTCAGAAGGTAAGCCATCAGCTCCCGCGGCTTTGTTATTTTTAAGCCGAGCTATAGCTGTCAGAACTTCATCATAGTCGGACAGCGAAACCGCGACGCTGTCATCCGAAATTGGGGTTTCCGGAATATCATCTCTATTGGCGGGATTGTTGTCAGCATCGCCATTTAGAAGCTTAGAGAAGTGTTCCCTCCATAACATCAGTGTACTCTGGACATCTGTCACTAGATTCCCTTTTTCATCCTTGCAGGAAGAGGCCCCGGTTTTAAAACCATCGGCAAGGAGTCTTATTTTTTCGAAAAACTTTCGGGCCTCATTCCTTTCACCATTTATCTCAATCTTCTCCTCCTCGGAGAAGTAAAAAGTGTTAATTATTAGTAAAGTTTAAAAAATTGAAAACCGAAATCGTTCAGCCTTGTTTGTTGAACATCTACAGAACATAAGGAACTGTATGATTGTAAAGTGACTGTAGCCTTTTGGTAGAGTGCGTGGCATGTAAAGAAAAGACCCGACATTCAAACCCCAGCTCAGACAGAATTTTTTTTTTTACTGGTTTGTCGAACAACTAAAGAATATAAAAAACTTTATCATTGTTAAGTGGATGTAGCCTACTGGTGGAGCACGTGACCCATAAGCTAAAGAGCCGAGGTTCAAGCCCCAGCTCGGACAGAATATTTTTTTTCGTTATAAGATATTCTGATTATTCGTAATGTAACAAATGTATTCTTACAATATACATTTGTTTTTTTTCTTTAAGAATGCGAATAAAATATTCATAAAATGTGCTAATATACGTGGATTCTACGGATCCTGTTCGTGACTGAAAACGACGAATAAAATTCAAAGAATGGACGCAGTTATTAGTAACATTTACATACAAATATTTTTGAGTGTATTACCCCAAATACTATTCATTTCCAGCAACCTTACACCTATAAATTAGTGTGCTTTAATGGACAGAGGCATGCTGAGAAATTTTTAACTCCCAGTTAAGATGAATCTAAAGATTTACTCAAGCTAACCAAATCTGAACTTAGAATTCTAACTAGTTATTTCACTCAGACACCATATTAAAATTATGTGTCTATCTGAATCAGATGTCTGCAGACTATTCGAGGAGGAGGAAGAAATTACAGAACACATTCTATGTGAATATTCAGCAATTTTTCTCAATATCCGACGTCTCCATTTTGGAGCGGCAGTATTGCCTCTCATCAACAATTTGGAACACCAAGCCAGAAACAGTGCTCAAATTTATTAAAAGTCTAAATCTGGATACTTAAACAAGGGCATGCACAATAGATCCTATGGGTCGCAGTGCATGGGCCCTCAACAAACTAAACTAAACTAAACAAAAAACTAAGGTACAAATAGTATTACTAAATATCTTCATATATTTTCTACATACATAATTATTTTTAAGGCTGTGACTGGACATTCAATTTTTTTTATTATGTATATTACTTTTAATATCTTGTGAATCATATCTTTGGTCGTATTAAATTTGTTCGCTATCCATTTCATAACCGAACTACTCATAGCCACTCAGAGGTCCTGGGATTGAGTATTGGCTACATATATCAAGTTTGAACTGTTCTTCGCTACATTCAGAACATATAATATATGTTTCACTTGATTATTTCTTTTTTTTTTTCAAAGCAAAAAATAAAGGTACTGAATAAACAAGCTAACGTTTCACGTTATGAGTTGCGTCAAAGTGACAACATTTTTCTTTAAATACATTTGGGTTGACACATCCCCATGTGTTTAAGCCTTATTTTAAATAATCAATGCTTTCCTACTTGAGTTGATTCAACATTTTTATTTTGCTTTTTTAACAAAACTTTTAAAAGAAAGCTTATTAGCACTTTGACAATTTATCAACCTGATAATTAAATGATTGCTTTTCAATGATTTAAATAATTATTAAGAACTTATGAAATCATCACTTCTCTCATGTATGATGTTATGTTTTTACTAGGGAGTTCAATTCCGGAAAGCTTTTACAATACCTGAACAATCGGGATTATAAATTTGAATCCAGAATTACTTGGATTGGAACTTACACGGTTAAAAATCTTCGACTAAATTATAGTCCAGCTAAAATATTGCAGCAATTTTTCAAACCTTTTGAATACATTTAAGACTAAATTCTAGTACATTTGGATACTTAATTTGAATTTTGACCCGGAAAAAGTTAGCCTGGCAAAGCTGAGACTTAATTTAGGTGGTTTGCTTCTACTGTGCATAGCGTAATAGCCTAGTGGTTAGACTAGAGAACTTACATACTGGATGACGTGGGTCCGAATCATACAGTGTTTGCTTTTTTAATATTAATAACTAATAATATTAGTAATATTTTAATCCAGCCTGTACTAAATTTTTAACCAAAGCTGTATTTAAACCATATTTAAGTATTTTGCAAATACAAAGTTTGAATCCATATGTAGTACAGAAAAGTTTCAATTCTAGTACAAGATTTCATACCGTGTATGATGAATAATAAGTAATCAGGAAATTAAATTAATATTTTTTTATACAGATTCGTTGTTGTTATTTTTGTTGCCTTCTTATATAAATGATTTGGCCTTAAGCTCATAATTATAGCTTTTTAAAATAGTTTTAATTTTTCCAATTTTAATAATAATTTTCTTACCCACTCCTTAATAGTAAAATTCTAAACAATTCATGTAGTATTACAAAAGTTGTACCTTATTCACGCAACTAAACAGAAGAACTCTATTAACATCTACAATTATAAAAATGTGTAAAGTAAAAACTTTGCTATAAACATTTTTTTTCTTTGAATAGAATGTTTTCGTTGTTTTTGATTTAATAGATTGTTTTCGAATATAACTTTTTATCTGTTTGTAATGTGCTTATCCTGCACTTAATTTTCCTTACATAAAACAAAAACATTTCGTGTGTCGAAGTATGGAGCAAAGATAAGTCCAGGGAATTGGTTTTTTTTAACCATTTGATAAAAAAAATTAAAAAGTAACGCTTTGAGTAAAAACAAGGTTTTAGTATTTAAATTAAAGGAATATTGATGGATGATATTCAAATATTCCTTTTCAATTTACGAAAGGTAGAGGAAAGATACGAATTTTTACATTTGTGGGAATATTTCCTATAAATTTTCTTAATATTGTAAACACAAAAGGGCAGAAATCGTCCGGGATTCCGGGATTGACATGCCTAGTATTTACATACCTACAAACTGCTACTTATCTAGACAGCATTTTATAAATTAATGGATCGATAAATAACAATAACTTAAACATACAAAAGCATACACCCTTCATCACCTAATGGCTCACACTGGTGGGCTACTTCGCATTCATTGTTTCCATTGTGATTACAATTAGGTCATCAAAATATTTTTATTTCATATCGAGGGGTTGGTTGAGTTAACGTCCTTGTGGTACAAGGACTATGAAAATGTTTGCCTCTAAAACAATAGATTGGGTGTTTATTTTTTAATACTTGCAAAACTGTATTTTAAGATTAATATTATAACAATGAGTTTATTATCGTATTCTAAAAACTTGACACCAATAAATAGAATTCTTGAAAAAAGACCTGCCCAAGGAATAAGATAAATCAATTTAATTGTGGAAAATCGCGAAAACAAATCAATTTTTTTGAAAAAATCTTTCTAATGTATTTTTTTTTTTTAGTGTACAATAAGTATTTTAAACCAAAATTTTACGATTTCTATTAAATAATTAAAAAATCTCGTATCTAAATTGAATTTCAATCGTATATGAATTTATAATCAGATATGAATCGATATTGGCTTACTGGGTACATTGCGTGGCCGTATAGGTAAGCACCGCAGTAGCCTGGGTTCAATCTCTGGCTCAAACAGAAGGTTTTTCAATTGAATTATTACATTTGTTCGTCCTCCAGCTCTCTGCAGACAATGGAAAGCCTCAGAAAGTATAAACTTAATGTCATTTAGAGTTGTTATGAAACTCGCCTAGTTTTGTGTGTTCATTTGTGTTCAAACATTAAGTTACACACACAACAATAGAAGCTCGGCCAAAGTCCTTTCAAGGGTCAATTCATTTTTTTGATGAATCGAGATAGCACAATCATAACGCATTAAAAGTTGATAGTTGATTTTACTTGAGATATAGATAATGCTCTCATACAGGGTCCGCCATCTAACGTTTTTTTTTTTCAACTAGTGCTTATTTCGTGAATGGTAACACTTAGCTCATGTCTGATTTGACATATAATTAGTTTTATCCTTCCGCTGAACGAATATGGTTGTGTATACGCTTGAAAAACGCTGGGAAATATTGCGACATTACTTTGAAAATCATGATAATGTTGCAGAATGTGTGCGAAAATTGCGTACGAATTTTGGAAGAAGAGAAGCACCGTCAGCTCCGTATGTTCGTTATCTTGTGAAAAAAGTGAAAGAAACTGGCATCCTCATCGATAAACCAAAGCGTGAAAAGCCAAAAGCAGTGCGTACACCCGAGAATTGCTGCTGTGGCAGAAAGTGTGCGTGAAGCGCCATCAACATCAATTCACCGTCGTTCTCAACAATTGAACATTTCAGAGACATAATTGAGACGAATTTTGCATAAAGACCTTGGTATGATGCCATACAAAGTCCAATTGGTTCAAGAGTTTGAAGCGAACTGACCATTCAATGCGTTTTCGCTTCGCTAAGTGGGCCTGCGATCGACTTACAGAAGATGCCGATTTTGCCAAAAAAATCATCTTTTCAGATGAAGCTCATTTTGATCTTGTCTGGTATGTAAACAAGCAAAATTGTCGCATTTGGGGCACAAAAAACCCGCACGCATACATTGAAAAGCCGCTGCACCCAAAACGAGTCACCCAGAGGCATAATTGGGCCATTTTTCTTCGAAAATGAGCAAGGAGTGGCCGTTACAGTCAATGGCGATCGTTATCGGGCCATGTTGAACGAATTTTTGTTCACAAAAATTGAAGAGGAGGATATTGGCAACATTTGGTTTCAACAGGACGGCGCTACGTGCCACACAGCCGAAGCTACACTCGATGTTTTGCGCCCTGTTTTTGAAGATCGCATTATCAGCCGCAGAGCTGATGTCGTTTGGCCACCTCGGAGCTGCGATTTGACACCGTTGGACTATTATTTGTAGGGTGCCCTCAAAGATAAGTGTTACGCCGAAAAGCCAGAGACAATTGACTCTTAAAATGACAATATTCGTGAAGCCATTGGTGAAATACAGCTGCACACAATCGATAATGTGCTTAAAAATTGGACCGATCGTGTAGGCTACTGCATGGCCAGCCGAGGCAGCTATTTGAATGAAATTATTTTTCATTATTAACCGGAAGGATTGTACTTTCAAATAAAAAAAGAAATTTGAGAAAATATCCAGCCGTTTTTTTTATAGAATTTTCAAAAAAAAAGTTATTTGGCGGACCCTGTATGTCCCTTTTTAAAGGGACTATTCCTTTTTTTATCATAGAATATTTCCAAAGCTCGAAATTTTTTCTGCTTATCGCTTGGTAGAAGTATTTAATTTTCTGATAGCCAAAAATCGTGAATGCAACGAAATCACTAGTTTGATTGAGTACATTTCATGCTTACAAGGAACGATAGCATTGGTGAAAAGAATTTTTTTTAAACAACAATTCTTGGAAAAATAAGAAAACCAAACGTTAAAATCCTTTCTTACGGTAAAATGTTATTTGCAGAACTCATGCATTGAATTCAAAAATTTTTTGAAAACAACTAAAATTGCTTCAAAAGACAAAATAGAAAAAAAGTGACGAAACCATTGCCACCAGAAACGATTCGAATATAAATGCCGATGACGAGGATTATGAAAACCCGTTAATTATATATTAAAAGCATAAATTTTTTTACTATTTAGTACATCAGTTTCATTTATTTTAATATAATATATATTAAAAGTTATCCTCTATTAATCCCTTTTTGAAATTGCGATATCCTTTAAAGAACTCAGTATTTAAGTAAATATCTATCTCTTTTTGAAGCGAAGCTTTTTTTGTTCAAAAAAGATACTAGCATTATATATAGAACATATTTTCGAACTTCATCCGACAAAAAAAAAAACATAAGCGAATTGTAAAGAAAAATGCCATGCCTCAAAATTTAGAAGAGATTTTCGAATCGATCCTTACAAGATTTTTAAAGTTAATTTATAGGAGCGAATTCATCGAAGCGTTGTTTTGAAGATACTTTTTTGTACTCGCAAAAAACATTTTTTTGGCTTGCAACTTTTTTCTCAGAATGCTTACTCAAATTTTCAAAACAGTAAAATAAAAAATTAACTCACTAAAAATTCACTGGGTATTTTAGATGAATGAGAGTTTTTACTTTAAAAATCTACATAATATCTTAAGAATTAACAGAGATTAGTGAGTTCTTAAGGCGTTAATTTTAAAGCTAAGGACATGTAGAATATAAAGAACATACTAGTGGTTTATATTCTGTGCAGTTTTGAGATATTAAATTCTGTAATATGTAAAAACTTTTATTCAACTGACCTGATGTAAATAACTTTTAAATTTTCAAAAACAAAAACACTACCTCTATTAAAGAGTTGTTTTACTTTCTGTACTATTAAACTTTCAATAAGCACACATTTTGGTTAAAAAATTTAAGTTCACAAAACGGCAAGGGCAGAGAAAATTCTCCTAAATTTCCAAACCGAATGATTCCATTATCTTCATACCTTCATTTAGTGTAACAGTAAGGTTAAAAAATGGCAAAGTTTTGAGTATGCAATCCCTTTGTCGGAGTCCTGTTAGAATATCCACTCTATATATCGTTATTCCTTAATTGAATATTATAAAGTCATAAGCTCCTGCATCTCCGACGACAGAATTTTCAAACTTCCTCACTCGCAATCTATTCCTAAGATATACTGGCCTTTGTAAAAATTTTCACATTTTTTTAAAATATATTCGAGTCATTGTGTGGTTTCCTTTTTTTCTTTTTTTTGTTCCCTTGGTTTTGATTTTTACTTTTTTTTCATCTAAATACGTTTTCCCCGATGCGGTTGTGCCATTTGCGTTGTTTAGTTGAAATGGCGGAAATAACGCAGCCATATTTAAACCACCAACCAACAAGCTATGCAATTCATAGCAGCTTCATGCAATGCAAGCCAAACTATTTATTTTTTGAGTCGAAGCAAACGCTCGTTGCTGTTGCATTACATATAAGCCATGCGGCTAAATGCGGCATGGTATGCGACGCTTTTAAGCTGACTCTCAGAGTCAGAGGGGGAAAGAAAATAAAAAATAGGGTGGCCCCTAAGAATTGAGTGCCAGGACAACGACTAGCATCAAGTGTAGAGAAGAAGCAGCAGCATCTAGCTTCTGCGGATGAATGACACCTTTTCAGAGTTTTAGTGAAAAGCAAAATAAATGCTCCAAGGAATTGAGAAATTGCTAAGAGAATTGGATGTGAGTGTGTGTGTGTGTGTGTGTGTGTGTGTGTGCGTGTGCGTGTACTTGTTTGTATACACTCCATGTGTGAGCGCTAGTACTCGGATATATATCATATTTGCAGGATACATAAGAGTTTTAAGCGTTGCTTAAATTCACACAGCTGCTTTTAATTGGTGCGAAGAATAGTTTTACTCAACCCTACGCTCATAAGAATAAAATGTCAGCAGCATGCATACAGAATATCTTTTTCTTCTATTTCTGGAAAAAAAATTGCAATTCCAATTTAGCTGAACAAACAATTTCCATAAACCGCCATTCATTTTTTATTTTGTTCTTATTGTTGGTTTTGAATATTGGATGGATGCGCCAAATAAACTTTAGCATAAACCTCATTTTGTAGCTGAGCATACTGTGAAAAGTAGAACAATATAAAATTCTACTAGCGGAATAAATATTGGTATAACTTTTTAAACCGATAGATTGCTGCTAAAATATGTGTTTTTATATTTTAACTTCAAAAAGTTTCCACTCGAAAGTCATATTGCTTTAGACGATCATTTTCGATTTATACCAAAAGCAATATAGCCTTAATATAGGCAAAAAAAATACTCGTAAATGTATCCATAGTTAATTGAAATATTCTATGAAAATTGGCTTTGTAAAATTTTAGTAATAGACTTTTTGCTATAGGAAAACTTTTGCTATAGAATGGACACTTGTCAATTTTTGACGATTTTTGGATTTTTTTTTAAATTAAACTTTTATTTTGTTAATAAATTCTTAGCATGAATTCCAAATGTAATACAGCAAAGATTATTTGAAATTAAGGCAGGCCAGGCTGAGGGTCTAGAATTTTTATGAAATCAATTTGTTTTTATATATTTCAAAATTATAATCTTTCGAGAATATACTGTGAAATGTTTGTAAGGATACCGACATAATTTCCGCTTCTACAGCCATTTTAGTAGGTTTCGAGCAACAGTGTTTCGTCTACATTCATTCTCTTTATACTCATTTACCTCGAAACTTCTTTTTTGGCATGGTGTTATAGTAAAAACAAAATATATTCAGATGAATCATCTGAAACTTCAATATGCTATTCATAACATCAGTGGCTTTCGCTGGAACTAGAATCAAAGATTTACTTAAAAAACACCGTATATTTTACACTTAATTTTAAACAAGCTGTTTTTAGAATTTAAGTTTCAAAAGCGAGTCATTCTTTCATTTTCAAATATTTTTTCTTTCTTGTTCTGCTGCACTTGTAGCGAATAATTATATTCTAAGTTTTTATTTAAATAGAAGAAGAGAAGAGTTAAAATCTACAACACCGCCCATGCCCTTTTCTCTGAGAGGGTCTCATTGTGCGCAATTTTGAATATGATCAACCTTTTTTAAATTAAAAAAATAAATTTTTTATTATGTTGAATGAGTGTTACAATACACCTTAAAAGTTTAAATATCATTGTTATAAAGTTAAACATTTAAAGAAAATCCTTGAAATACCTTTAATATTCGAGAGCTAGAAAGAAGAAAGATAAGGAAAGATGAATTGAAATTAAGAAATAGCAAATCAAATTTAACATAGATAAATTGAAATTCGAAAAAGATCCATTCAAATTCAGAAAAGACCAAATGAAACGCAAAAGATAACGCAAAAAAATAATTGAAATTTGCTAAAGGTCTACTGAAATTAAGAAAAAAATCAATTGAAATTCAGAAATTATATTTCATATTCAAAATAAATCAATTGCAGATCACAATAAATCAATTAAAATTCAAAGAAGATCAATCAAAATAAAAAATTCCATTTGAAGTTCAGAAAAGATCAATTTAAATTTACTTGCGATCAAAACAATTCAGAAAAAATCAATTCAGAAAAGATCGACCCAAATTCAGAAAAGATCATTCAAAGAAGATTCGGAAAAAAATAATTAAAATATAATAATTGTTATCTATCATTACCACAATCATTGGCATTTTCATAATCATTACTATTAGGAACGGTTTTTTTTTAATTTCAGTTGATCTTTTTTGTATTTCTAATCATATTTTTTACATTTTCATTGTTCTTTTCTTAATTTCAAATGGAATTTCTTAATTTTCATGTTTCAAGTTAAACTTCAATTGGTCTCTTCTGAATTTTACATGGAAATGCAAATTTCAAATGAAATTATGAATTTTAATGGTTCTCCTCTGAATTTCAGATGTAATTTTTGATTTTTAACACATCTTATCTGATTTTTAAATTGGATTTCCGAATTTTATATTAATTTATTTTAAGTTTTAATTTTACAGTTCTGAATTTCTAATGTAACTCTGAGCTGCAATTGATCTTCTCTGAATTTAAATTTATTTTTTCTGATTTTCAATTAATTAATTCTTAATTTCAAATAAATTTTAGTATATATTTTCTAAATTTCAATTGATCTTTCTGTATTTCGTTTTATCTATTCTGCATTTTGAATAGAATTGAGAGTTTCAACTTATCTATTTTAAAATAAATTTAATATTTCCTGAATTTCAATTGATTCATTCTAAATTTTAAATGGAATTTATGCATTTCAATTCATTCCTTTACAATTTCTGATGGAACATTTAATATTTTCTGAATTAAATGGAATTTTAGAATTTCGTTTTGTCTATTCTTAATTTCAAATGTATTTTTTTTTTATTTTAATTGATCTTTTCTGAATTATAATTGGAAAAGGTGTTGTAAGGAAACCGCTAGCAGGTAAAGAGTTTGTTAGTTAATAGATATACTCGTATACTCAAAGAACTAAGATACGTCAAATACTCAATTCTGTCCAAAATCAACTTAAGCATTTATTAGTTTTTCCACAGAATTATTGCTGATATTATTATTATTTTTTAAGCCTATCTGTAAGCAATATTTTACATTTTTTCTTTTAACAATACTGCTTTAAAGCCAGAATGTAAAATTAATGTCACTATCTATTTCTAATGTAAAATCGGTCAGTGATTCCGAAAATGTTGTTGTTTTTTTTTTGTTACACCATTTTAAAGATGCTGCCTACTATAGTTTTTTAAAAAAGTAGTTCTACTTAATTGCATATATCTCCAGCACAACAATAATCAAACAAGTTATATATCAAATAAAAGCTAATAAATTTTCCTACATTATGTTTTATTGAGCTGTTACACTTTAAAAAGTAAATATTATTATAAGGTGAAAAAACTGTCTTAAAATAAGCTGCAACAGCTTTAAGACAACTTAAGCTAAAATTTCACTGGCCTTTATTTGCTGCAAACCAGCATCCAATCCTGTCTTATTTTAAGGCAGTTAAATTGTAAAAACCTTATTATTAGTGAAAAAGCAGCCTATACGTCAAATTAATGTGAGCCCTGCTGAAAATGAGAAATACTGCATGATTTTCAACAGGCACGCTTAAAAATTTTGAATTTCAACTTCCTACTATCTGAATTTAAGGCTGCATGAACTTAATATAAAGACGACGATGAAATTAAGGCCATTGATGATTTTAAGGCAGTGTTTAAAATAAGGCTTAGTTTTTACAGTGTAGCTTAGGTAAAAGTAATTAAATTTTCTTAAATTTTTAGTGTTTTTCAAAAAAATTCATAAACAAAAAAGTAATTGTAAATTTTGTTAAGAAATATATAAATTTTTAAGTTAATTTTAATAATTTTGACAGTTAAGTTAATTTTGATAATTTTTTGTAAAAGCCTGAAAAATTTTCCAAAAAAATAAGCAGTTGTGAAGAAAATCTGTTGAGAAAATTAAAAGTTGAGTTTAATTGAACTACAGCACCCAAATTTAATAATTATTTCTGCATTTTGTTTTAAATTATTGTCATATAATTAAATAACAAGTAAAACTTGTTGTAAAATAATTTTTTGCTTGATATATTACTTGTTTGAGTATGGTTGTTGGTTCTGGAAATACATAATGCAATTAAGAGGAACCAACTTTTTTTAAAAAAAAAAAAAAATTGCAGTGGGCAATATCTCGAAAACGGTGTGATCAAAACAATTACATTTTCGGAGTTACAGACCGATTTTATATTAGAAATGGATAGCGGCAAGCATTGTACACACAACATTCCAAAATTTGTAAAACTTGAAATTGAAACTTATTTGTCATTATTCAAAAATTAAAAGTGTATCTTAGTTCTATAGTATATTTATTTTAGAGAAAAATTTAAATCCATTTTTTCAATAGCCATATATTAAACTAGACATCCATTTCTTTCAACGATTTGAGCTAGAAAATGTATCTTGTTAAAATATAATGGATAAATTTTCTTTTTAGGAAAAAACATTATAATACGGAATATAAGAAAATTATTTCATGATATCGAGTAAGTTCCACTTCTTAAAGAAATGTGATAATATAACATGTTTCTTCAAGGTTTGTCGTAAGAATATATAAAACATCAAAATGCAAATCAAGCTTAAAGCAAAGATATTTAACTTGCCTCTGTAGAAATTTTTTTGACCCAGTTTTAAGAGTTTTTATTATGACAAAATTAATTTTTATAGTTATTTTTACTTCAAGTAAAAAATATAGATTAACGCTCTCCTTTTGTGTCTTTCTGCTTCTTTGCAACTCACTTAATTAATTTCATTGTTGGTTGTCAACAAAGAAAGTTCCGTGAAAAATCACATAACCTGCGGAGTCACTGTGTGTACCGACGAGACTTCATTATTAACCGAGTAAAATAAGTTGTTACAGTGACAAGGAAAACTTTGCTTACCTTGCATGAACTTTGAATGGTGGAAAATTTGCATTTTTAAAAAGTAAACCAAATTATCCATTTCAAAAAATGAGAACAAGAAAAACAAACAAGAATTCAACTTGGTGAATTGAGACTTTCCCTATGCCTTTTGAAAACTGCAATTCAAACACTTTTTTATGGCTATGTGTGGTACTCTGCATGCGATTTCGAAATGGAATAAGAAAACACAAAAAAAAAACAATTATCCAGGGAAAACTTTGCTCAGAAGTAGTTAAACTAAAAAAACTTGGAAGTGCAAAAATCAGCTAGAAACAGTAGAGAGGAAATGGTTAAAAAGCGTTTTCACGGCTTTTCCTTTTTTCCCCCTTTTATTTCTTTCCTTTTTTCCTTATCGTTCTTTGCAGCTAATTCTGCGTAGTATGATTTTTTTTTTGCACTCTTTTTTAGAAACTCTAGCTACTATCTGTCCAAAGCCGGAGCAAAGTGATAAAACTGCCATACAACGCATGGAGCTATACAATTGACAGCGGCGCGCCAACTAACTGAGTAATACAATACAAGCGGAAGTAAACTTCAGGGTTTGTTCAATTTTTCTTTGTATTTACAGTTTTATGAGATTTTATGGCTGATGGCTTTTTAAAGCAACAGCAACTTTGAATGACGCTGTTATGGCTAAAGGAACCATTCTTTAGTTATTTTTTTCTCGTAACTTTTTTTACTGATGGTCGTTGGAAGATGATTTCGCCGTTTGATATACATTGATATGAAGCAGTAGATGCAGATTATCACTTGTATTATTAAGCAGTTGGAGAAGATGGGAAATTTCTTAATGTGTACAAGAAATCAAGCTATTGAAAAAATATTATTAAATATTGATTTTAGGATACTTTATAGTGAAGTAAATTTAATTGACTGTACAAGACTTAAATTTCATCAGGCTGTATCTTCAAAGGATGCCTTAATAAGTTCAATCGATAGACTGTGAAGCAATATCTCTTTTTTTTCAGGCCATTGTGGATATGAAATTTTTATAGTCGACTTGAAAGCTCCATAAAAGTGGAAATTAATGCTCAAAGAAAATGCGCTTCGATCGGAGGATATAAACAATGACTTCATTGCCTAACACAAAACTTCCGCATATTGTTAAGTGATTGGTTTTGATAAAATGATCGAAAAAATTTTTAAATTTACAAAATTTATTAATGATTTAATAGATACCATAGCCTCGTGTTCGTGTAAGTTGCGCATCCGGTGCGCTTAATAAACGTTAGAAGATTGTTGATATTTCTTTTTGAAACTGTTCTGAGCTCTAATCTGTGGGCTGATAATATCTTTATTTCTGAGTTTATGCCTAAACACAGGTCTAGAAGGACGAATAATATTGCCAGTCAGACCCAAAAAAACTAAATAGGCTTTCCCTTTACTATCAAAATGTAAGGGGATTGCGTTCAAAGACGCGAGACATTTTTTTTGTCAACTCAGAATTTTTCTGAAATCGCGTTAACTGAAACTTGGTTGAACGGAGAAATTACTGACTTAGAACTGTTTGACAATAGTTTTCTAGTATATAGGAAGGACAGATACGCTGACAATAATTCTGCAGTTGGTGGTGGTGTCCTATTAGCTGTAAGGAACTCCTGTATTAGTTCCTTTATTGATATTCCCTGTTCTGCTAATATCGAACTTATATGCGTTAAGGTTGTACATTGCAATTCTAATGTATATGTTATTAATGCATACGTTCCTCCCAAGAGCAGTGTAGAGGTCTATGCAAGCCTTGCGGATTGCATAGAATTTATCGTAAATTTACTTGATGTTAATGACGACATTTTATTGTTGGGCGACTTTAATTTGCCTGACTTAAAATGGCATTCTTCTGACGATGAAACACATTTTTGTGCATCTAATTCGAAGACACGCCAAGAACATATATTTGTTGACAATATATGTTCTGACTTACAACAAGTTAGTTGCATATATAATAGTCTAGAAAGGCTGCTTGACCTAGTCTTAACTACAGACAGTAAAAATGTCATTGTTCAGAAGGCACTTCATGCTTTGACAACTATTGATAATTACCATCCACCTTTGAGTATTTGGTATAAATCCGATAGGAAGAATATGGTAAATTCAAGCTCCGTTGACACAGTTTATGAATTCAATTTCAAAAAGCTGACTTTTTGGGGTTGAATCATTTACTTTATAGTAAATAACCAAAAAGGTACATTATATGAATGAAAAGGTGCATTAATTTCAATGAATTATTCATTGATTTTGGTCCAATGAACTGTGGTTATTGATTTCAATGAATTTTCTTCATACTTTAATGAACAGTTCATTAAACTTAGTGATTTTCAATGAATGGTTCCTTGAATATCAATGTGCACTTCATTGAATTCAATGAACACGTTCATTAAAAAAATGCCAAAATTAATGATTTGTACATTGAATTTAATGAAAAGTTCATTGAATTCAATATAAAGTTAATTGAATTCAATGTAAGGTTCATTGAATTCAATGTATAGTTCATTAAATTTGATGTATAGTTCATTAAATTCAATGTATAGTTCATTGAATTCAATGTATTATAGTTCATTGAATTTAATGTATTATAGTTCATTGAATTCAATGTATAGTTCATTGAATTTAATGTATAGTTCATTGATTTTAATGTTTATTTCATTGAATTTAATGTACTAAGTTCATTGAATTTAATGTATTGAGTTTATTGGATTCAATGTACAGTTCATTAAATTTAATGTATTCAGTTCATTGAAATCCATGTATATTTCATTAAATTTAAGGTATTTAGTTCATTGAATGAATGATCTATACATTAAATTCAACGAATTATTTGTTAATCCCTCTCTAAACATTTTTAAAATAAGAAAATAATTGCAATTTAAACAATATCTATTTATTTTAAAGAGTCAATTAATATACAAATTTTCGAAGATTTTGAATAGTTTTTAAATTTATAAAAACATACGGCAATAAACTCCCACACGAGAGTGTATGCCGCAGGATATTTTAATTGAAATAATTGAAAAATTTTAAAGCACACATCTACGGCTCTAATAAAACTAGCAAATTAAAATTTTACACCATCCATGAATACATAAAATTGTTGGAATTAGGAGAAGTTCTTCTCTCCAACAGCAAGGATTAATGGTTGAGTATTTTCGCCTTTAGTTTTTAAAAACTCAATATGCTCCTCGACTTCCTGGATGCTGCTTCCAACAAAAACGAATGCCTCTTGGGAACTGGTATTTGTATGCTTTAGGAAAGTTTTTCTTCCAAAGTTGTCCTTACTGCATACTTTTTGAGTGGGCATCAAATACCCATGAAGGCTCCAAAGAAGTTCCATAGCAGTACTGTCTGGAAAGATATTAATTGAAAAAAATAACTATTTATTTATTTAGCCTCGAGAAAAATTAAGCTTACCACTGTAATTAGTGAAATCTTCAATTTCTGCCAACTTTGCCCGCACAGCTTTATCTTTTATGTGGTTATCATCCTTTAAAAATTTAAACATTTTTTGAAAATGATGTCAGCAGTCACTTAAAATGCCAGGTATATTTCCAAAAGCGACGGAGAAATCTTTATCAATCTAGAAGATATTATAAATGAATATATTTATTTTTAATTTAATGAGATCTTTTTTCGTTCAATTATATCTCAGCTGTTAAATCGCGATTACGATTAATAATTAGCAATTTTTTTTTTGTTTTTGTATCAAGACTATGCACGACACGTAAATGTTTTTTAAAGGCTGAAAAATTACTAAATACTAGATTGCAAATTTCATTGAAACAGCGGTAAACACCATTAGCAGATATGATATGATTTTTTTTTATATGAACTAATAGTAAGTCAACAGATTTAAATTTTCTTTTACATTTAAAGCACAACATTTTCTTCACTTTTAATTTAATTTATTATCACCTTTTATCTAAAATTTACACACACAATTGCCATACGTCTTCACAACTCCGCGTTTCACTTCAAACAAAATTGGGAAGGGAATAAATGCATTGAATTTAATGAACTATACATTGAATTCAGTGAACTAAACATTGAATTTAATGAGCTATATATTGAAATCAATGAACAATACATTGAATTCACTGAACTATACATTAAATTCAATGAACTATACATTGAATTCAATGAACTATACATTGAATTTAATGAGCTATATATTGAAATCAATGAACAATACATTGAATTCACTGAACTACACATTAAATTCAATGAACTATACATTGAATTTAATGAACTATACATTGCATTTAATGATCTAAGCATTGAACTCAATGAACTGTTCATTAAAAATCAATGTATGGTTCGTAAAAATTTGATTTACAACTGGAATCAATGTACTTTTCATTGATATCAATGAAAAGTCCATTAAAATAATGAAAACAAATCATTTGATTTTTTCATTAAAATCAATGAATTAATTTTAACGTACACTGTTCATTAAATTTGTTTTTTCTGTGTAATTACAGAATACATAAATAATAATAATCTTAATAGTTCAATAAACTTTTTCTATACGGAGCTCTTTGCCATGTTTTCTCAGTCTGTACCATATAGTCTCAAATTTGCGAAAAATTCTGCGTACGCTTGGTACACAAAGGATTTAAAGACTCTTCGCAATAATAGGAATAGGGCATGGAAGAAATATGTTTGTAGTTTTGACTCAAATGACTTAGAAATATACAAACTTTTGTTTCTGGAATTTGAAAATTGCTCAGCTGCATTATATAATGAGTATTTGGATAATATGAAGCTGAGTATTTTGTCTGATCCAAGAAAGTTTTGGGGATTTATTAAGGTTAAGAAGAAGACTGATGAATTTCCTTCTTCTTTCAAACTTCAGGATGGATTTACTGACGATTCCACTATTATTTGTGGCCTTTTTGCCAATCTTTTTAAATAATCATTTTGTTCAGATTCTTTTAATCCTGACTTAGCGTATTTTGATTATATGAACAACGCATCCAGAGTTTCTTTGGGGCATATATCTTTTACCTCAGAGGATATTTTTAAGTATATTCAATAGGGCGGGTCAAATTCTGGCTCAGCGAAATTCGTAAAATACATGTAATTTCAAGACTTTTTTTCCACTACAGCATATACAAATTCTGAAAAAAAGCTGTGCGGACTTTCGTAAATAGATTCATACACATACATTCATACATTCATATTTTATAATTGAGAACAAAATCTATTTACGAAAGTCCGCACAGCTTTTTTTCAGAATTTGTATATGCTGTAGTGGAGAAAAAGTCTTGAAATTACATGTATTTTACGAATTTCGCTGAGCCAGACCTCCAAAAAATTCGTCCATACAAATTGACCCGGCCTAATATTCAATAAATCGATGAGGATTTTAGCACTGGACCAGATGCAATTCCTGCCGCAGTGTTAAAAAAATGCGGCTCCATTTTGTGTCAGCCACTCTCGTTACTTTTTAATAAATCAATTAATGAAAGTAATTTTCCTCTTTTTTGGAAAAAATCTTATATCAGTCCTATTTACAAAAAAGGTTGCAGGAATGACGTCAATAATTATAGGCCTATCGCTAAATTGTCTTCGATTCCTAAACTTTTTAAGCGAATAGTGTACGATCGAGTGAAAATTCACTGTGGGCAAGTCATGACAACTCGTCAGCATGGTTTTGTTACTGGCATATCCACTGTGTCTAATCTTCTTGATTTCACTAACATTCTGCTTATAATCTATTGATTCTGGTAGCCAAGTCGATTATATTTACACTGACTTTAGCAAATCTTTTGATAAATTACCACATTATCTAATTTTATTTAAACTTAAATTAATGGGATTTCCACAATATTTTGTAAACTGGATCAAATCGTATTTGATGGAGAGATCTTATCAAATACGGTTTCGAGGCGGTTTCGAGAAGATTGTCTTCTGAATTTGTTGCAGAATCGGGTGTTCCTCAAGGAAGCCACCTGGGTCCACTTCTGTTTATTTTGGCAATTAATGATGTTACCCACGTCATCAAATACTCACATTTGCTTATTTATGCAGATGATATGAAAATATACAGAACAATTGATTCTAATGACGATTCAGACCTGCTCCAGTCAGACTTGAACTCCTTTGAGGTTTGGTGTTCTAAAAAGAACATGTTTTTAAATCCAGATAAATGCCAAACTATGACCTTTTCGCGTAAAAGGAACAATTGTATTTTTGATTACAAAATTAAAGATACTGCTTAAGTCGTGTAACTACCGTCAAAGACCTTGGTATATGCATGGATTCTAAGCATATGTTTAACATGCATATTGATAGAATTTGTAAAAAAGCGTCTTCTATGCTTGGTTTTATAAAACGGTGGGCCAAAGAGTTTGATAGCTTAATAACAACTACAACTCTGTATTATTCAATCGTGCATCCTCACTTGGAGTATGCAAGTCAAGTATGGTCGCCACATTACAATGTGCATGTTGATCGTATGGAAAGAATTCAAAAACGTTTTGTTCGGTTTGCTCTGAGAGGCTTGAGTGGAACTGACACATTTAATCTTCCTCCATATGAGGATCGTTTAAAATTATTAAAAATGCAATCTTTAAGTAAGAGAAGGAAATCTGCTGATATCGTATACTTAAAAAAAAAAATAATAATAAACTGGCCATTTCAGCAATTGGAAGGACTTTGACCTAGCTTCTATTGATCAATTGTGTTGTGCGTGTTATTAAATGTTTGATCACAAATGACCGAGAACTGGACACCTACGTGTTTTATGCAGACTCCGAACGGCTTATGTTCTCAAGAAGCTTTACATGGCAATTTTTACTCTCTGAGGTTTGCCATTGTCTGCAGAGAGGTGACGACCGAACAGAAAAATTAATTCAATTGAAAAACTTTCTGTCTGATCTGGAATTGAACCCGGGATAACTCGGTTCTTTAGCTTAGCCACAATATCGTATATCGTATACTTACACCAACTTATAACTGGTGTATTCGATTCTCCAGAACTTCTTTCTCTTATAAATTTTAACACTAACCGTAGAAGCAGTAGAAACTCTAACAACTTGATTTATTTACCATTTAGTAGAACAAATTATATGTTAACTGCTCCATTAAATCGCATGAGTACCTTTGTGAACAACTGTAGCGTGTTTGATGTTAACTTGTCGAAAGGTCAACTTAAAAGTAGATTGAAAACTAATGTATGATTAGATCTTTGTAAACGCATGGTTAGTTGTTATGTCTTGTGTTTTCCCTGAGCCCAACCCATATTATGGTGGGTAAATTTTTCTCCCTTTTGGTTTTTTATTGGACCACTTTTATCGATATCTTTGAGTTATTTCAATGATATTGGGTTGGTTCTTAAAATTATCTATTGCGGAGAAAGTGTGAAAAAGTTGTAGTAGCTGAACTCTATTGTTATTGCATGATTTAAAGTTCTAGATTGCTATAGAAGGGTTTGCCTAGCGCTCTTAGACTAGACCTGGCCAAGGCCGGGCAAGTGCACAGAAAGTGTTTCAGTGTTTCCTTTTCGTTTGGGTCATCGCAGCTGCGACAGTGGGTGTTGAGGAGGAGTCTGATTTTTTCGGCGCGTTCTCTGATGCACCAGTGACGCGTAATAACAGCTGTGATTCTGGCTGTCATTTTGGAGTTTTGAGAGCATCTCCTGTGTTCTACTTAGGTTGTAAAGGGGCCAACATTTTCTTGATGTATTGCAGGTTGATAGTCCTCTCTATCTACGACCGGATAAGGCCAAGTAGGGGGAGTTCACTCCTCCCTTCGAAGCATTGCTACTGACAATCTCATTAGTTGACTGCCCAGGTCTGCTTGGACTATTCTCACTGGTGTGTGCACACGAAGGTTGGTCAGAAAATCAAGAACGGCCTTAGTGTGTATATTGTTAAATGCCCCTTCTATGTCTAAGAAGGCCGCAAGAGTGTATTGTTGAAAGAAGATGGATCTTTCAATAGTCGCGATAGCATCATGTAAGGTGGTATCCGTGGATCTTCCCTTGAGGCATGCATGCTGATCGTTGAATATGGTAGTACCCTCTTAATTCACTATTGGAGCCAATAAAATATTTGTTTGATAAACATGTCTCTTTACGTTCTTGTAGTGTCAAAAATATGTCTTGTCCTTGGTTTGAAATATTTAAGAAACAAATTTAGAAATATATGGCAAGGAAATCCGCGCTCTTATAACTGGGAAGTCTATAGACTAGCGAGAAATGAGTTCTGAATAACTTTTTTGTTGATAATGATGCTTCTTCTAATTCTAATATTTCACCCCTGTTCGGTCACTCCTTGCAACAAACTTTTAGCTTCACTCCGGTAGTTGAACTTGATGTAGGTAATAGCATATCGAAGATTAAATCTAATGCTATTTATGAGGATGGCATTCCCATCAAGTTTATAAAATTATTGTTGCGACACATTATTGGTCCTTTAACGCATAAATTTAATTTTTGTTTAATTTTTGTTTGTCTGTATTCCCTAATTTATGGAAATTTGCCATCGTTCTTCCTGTAGCAAAAAGCAAAAGCCAATAAATGTCAACGACTTTAGGCCCATAAGTATATTATCGCTATTAGCAAAACTCTGTGAGCAACACATGGCTCAACAAATAACTAATTATTTAGTTGATAAAAATCTGTTATCCCCTTTTCAATCAGGTTTTAGGTCTGGACACGGGTGTTCGTCCGCTGTTGTTAAGGTCGCTGACGATATACGACCGGAATATGATGCTGGCAATTTGACTTTACTTTGTTTGCTTGACTTTTCAAAAGCTTTCGATAAAGTAAGCCATCAACATTTGTGTAGTTAGCTTAAATATCTATTTGGTTTCTGTGATAGTGCTGTAAATCTTATGTCCAGTTATTTGTGTGATAGGTCTCAAAAAGTTAAAGTTAGTCAATTGTCCTCAAGGTATAAATCTGTCTTAAGTGGCGTACCACAAGGGTCTATACTTGGCCCTCTCCTGTTCTCTATATTTTTAAATGACATATTTTCTGTCTGCAGTCATGCCTCTGTCAATGCATATGCTGATGATGTCCAAATGTATTTATCTAGAAGAATAGGACTGGTCGATGACTTGTGTTGTAGAATGAATGAGGACCTCAACAGCATTAATGAGTGGGCAAATAGCAATGGTCTTCTTCTAAACTCTTCCAAATCATATGTACTTCCTATCTGTAGAGGTAAAACTTGTGTTAATGAAGTCCCTGATTTGTTGATTGGTCCTAACAAGCTAACTGTTTAGTCGAAAATTGTAAATTTTGGTTTCTATATTAATTCTTCGCTTTCATGTGTTGATCATGTTAATAGTATTGTCAAAAAAAAGTTTATTATGTATTGCATAATTTAAGAATGTCTGCAAGCGTGACTCCAGTTAGTATTAGGCGTAAGTTGGTTATACAAATTATTCTGCCTGTGATAACCTACTCTGAGGTGGTGTATAGTAAAGTTGACTCTTCCTCCCAGTTAAAACTTCAAATAGCATTTAATTACGCCACACGCTATGTGTATGGCCTTCGTAAATTTGTTCACCTGTCTAGTTTCCGAAATGCAATACTTGGATGTGACTTAACTGCTTATGTCAATGCCAGAAACTATATGTACCTGCATAACTTAATTCATGAGAAAACACCTAGATATCTATATGAAAAACTCCAGTTTTGTATGTCCAGAAGAAGCCATGTTTTAATAGTTCCGAGGCACAACTCGCTAATATCTTCTCAACTTTTCTTCATCAACGCCATTAGGTTGTGGAATTCTCTACCACGGAGGCTTAGGGAAATCAGTGGGAGAGGTTCTTTTAGGGAATCTATTTTATCTTTTTTCTCTACTCTTTAGTATCTTTATACTCTTGTTCTAAGTATTTTCTCTAATGAATTCTGTTTTTCACTCAGTCTATACATTATATTCTTAACTTTTAACTTACTATAGTTTTTAAGAGCATTAAGTCATTATTGTATTAAAATTAAGTTATTTGTCTTCAAAATGAGCTGTTATTATTATAAGATTTAAGTAAGTTAATCATTTGAATGTTTTATGTTGTACTATAAAAGAGCGTAGGTCTGAGTGTACTTATATTTTAAACTATACGAATAAATTGAAAATTGAAATTGAAATTGAAAGTTATATTACCCTTAAAACAACATATAGGAAAAAAAAAACAAAATTTCAAATAAAAAAGTTAAAAGCAAGTGATCAGAGGCAAATCTAGTAACTTACAAAATAACAGTAAATTGCACTTTGTTAATTTGCAGAGTTTTTAAATCAAAAACGTTTAAAATACTTCGAGAATAAGTTAAGATATTTTTCTTTTACCCACCCCTCTCGATCAGTGTTTAAAAACGGTTAACGGTCCCTTTTCATGCTTATCTCTTAGTTTGATTTATCACAAAGAAAATTGAAAAATATTTGAATTAAAATTGTGAGCTTTAGATCAAGTAAGTTTTTAAAGAAGGCAACAACAACAACAACTCTGTATAGAGTCAATCACTTAGCTGACTAGACAGTCTGTTTCGGAAATCGCTACATTTTCCTCTTCAGTAGTCTTTGAGTGATTAACCTGTGATCAACTCACTGTTTTAAACTAGTATATGAGTGCGCAGATTTTGGAATTCATTCTTTTGAATTGCATGGCTGCTAATCATATGACATTTCAAAGCAGTATGCTATTTATAGATCACCGCCATCAACTCTATCAAGGTTGCCATCTGTTCTAGTTGCTTCTTTATTTATTTCAATATTCATTGGTGTTCGATGGTTTGAAAAATATTTCTTCATAGAATATAATTTTGTTATCATACCTTACCATGCTGCCGTTCGAAAAAGCATCGGTGCGTTCCCAACATCTCCAATTGTAAACATTTTGACAGACGCAGGTCTGTCTTCCTTAAATATTTTTACTCATATTCTTTCAGGTCTGTTGGTATGAAAACTATACCACTTATTTACATATATTTTTCCTACATTTTTTGTGCATTGGTATGTTTAAATAAAAGTTTTGTAGAAAAATTGAAGCTTATATATCCCAAAAAATAAATGTATCAAGTGTGAGAAAGGAAAAAATTTAGATGTTTTTCAAGCTCAAAAAGTATATTTCAGCAGAGTGTTCAAATTGTTTCCCGCCATTTAGTATATCTCGTCAGCAAGGCTGCGTGTAACTTTGGATTGCAATAATTTTAAATAAATGAGATATAACTTAACGTGTTGCAGACCCAGTAAAAAAACGTAAAAGCGTTATTTTGGCGAGTGTTTAAAGTTTGTGGTATGAAAATTGTACAACTGCACTTGATAAACAGTTGAGAAACAATGCGACATACTTAAAAATTACTGCCTACTGAAATTAACACTGATAAACAATTGAAAATTTTATCGATTCAGGTTGATTTTTTATGTAGTGGATTGATAAAAAAGCAGTTTCCAACCAGAAACTGAAAATTTCCAGAAAAAAATGTTTCCAACTCCCACGGTCTGAATAATTTGGTAAAGATATTACAACGCCAAAGCGATGGTACATTAAAAGAAATAAAAAAATCTGACGTTATATAAGACTACTTCATGCACATGAATAACGCTGAAAATTTTTATCAGCTAAAGACATACTACGAACTTAATAAAAAAAGCCGAAAATAGTGACATCGTATATTTTTCAACTTTCTTGGTGTGGCAGTCATTAATGGCTTTTATTATTTCCAAAAATATAGGGTACCAATTACCACTAAATGACTTCAAACATGAAATAATTTCAACCATATGTCAATCATATGTGTCACCAACTACAGCAATCAAAAAAAAAAAAGCAATCAAAAGTCCGCATAAATAAAAATAATCCGTTCGTAGATTCAAACACACGAGCCTCATCATCTCTTTCACCAGTCAGAACCACAATAAGAAGATGTGCCTACTGCAGGACAACGAAATACCAAAGAAAAACTCAGTGGATTTGCTCTACTTACAATGTGCCACTTTGTCTTAGCAAAACGAAATAGTATTTTAATGAATTTTATTAATAAATCTTGTAAAGTATGCTTGGTGTTATAGTTATTGTACCATATCCTTGCAGAAGATCCTACAAGAATAATTTGTTTACTTTTTTTTCAATGCATAAGAAAAATAAATAAAAGCAAATATAAATTATGTGCAATTTTTTCGGTACTCTTTCGTACCCCGGAAAGAGATAACTCAGCAATTCAATAGTATAACGTTTCATCTTATCCCAAATTGTTCATACAGCAATAATGCAGTCTTATTTTAAGACAAGCAAATGCACACAAACTGAAATGAGTCAAAAAAGTTAAATTGACGATTCAACGGTATCGATTACGCCAAATCAAATAATGTTGACATCAAATCTCATCGCACTAAACAAAACTCTGAACCACCATGGTTTCTACAAGCTTCATCCTTCATTACGGATTTGCAGGCGTTTTCGAAACGAACATCCACATCTGAGGCCACAGAACCCTACGTAAATAATAATTGGACTGTTTTGCACACCGACAAATCTAAAACCGATGATCATGCCACATTCGCGATAGTACACCAAAACGGGATGCTTATATCTTCTGAATTAGTTGAGCCGTATAGCTCTATTAGTACTGCCGAGGCTCTCGCGATCAAGCTTGCAACAGACTTTGCTAAGTGTAACAAAGGTAAATTTATTATATGCACAGATAGTAAATTCACTATAGAAGCAGAATTATGATTATGCACAAACATATATCAAAGCATAAACAATTAAAAACTATCTGCTGCTTTCTTTGTGGACATTACCAAAACGTTTGACATAGTAGACCACAAAATTCTGTTAGACAAATTGTTTAAGTGCGGATTAAGGGGCTCTGTGCATAAATGGCTTACTTCTTACTTGATGAATAGAAAACAGAGGGTAAAAATCAATAACGATTATATATAGTTCTTTTGTTGTAGTTAATTCAGGTGTTTCACAAGGGTCAGTTTTGGGTCCCGTTCTGTTCTTGATATATATTGAATCTCTATTCTCTTAAAAGTTTATAAGTAAAACGGTCGCATTTGCAGATGACATGGCATGTACATTTGCAACCGATTCAATGCTACATTTAACAGCTAACATCAATTACGATTTAAGTATCCTAAACCATTACCGCGCATAAGTTAGTTATGAGTGATAAAACTAAAATGATCTTTTTAAATATTGCCGGAACAGATATTCAATTTGAGAAATAATTCACCTTTCATGGTACAGGTTGTGACAGAATCATGTTGAGTAGAGATATATGTTCCGCATTGACTCATTGCAATACCTATAATGACCACTTACCATGATCATACAAATGTTTTAATAGAGAATGTGTAAAGAATTTTAAATATTTGGGTCTTATAGTGGATTGGAGACTAAAATTGAGATGAGCATAAAGTATGCTCAAATGCTTTTCGCTGGCTGTCACTAGGCAGATATATCTGTTGAAGCCCTTTTGTTCTAAAAAATTACTAACTTGCATTTATTACGGACTTCTTGACTCAATATTGCAATATGGTTTAGTTTGCTGGGGTGACACACATAAAAACAAAATCGATCCATTATTTTATTCACAAAAACACAATATTCGACTCATCTGCAACAAAAATTGTACTACTGCCAGCTTGAATTTATTTAAAAATCTTAAAATCCTACCTCTCAAACATCAATAGTTCTACAAAGTACTTAAAACTTTTTTCAAAAAATGTGGTCACTTATTAAACAGAAACTCGACAAATTATAACTTAAGAATCAATAACTGCAATATTGCCTTGGTACCTCCATACAATCTGCATCACTTTCTGCATTTCTACACCTCAACTGCTCCTAGATTATATAATAGCTTGCCGGGTAGCTTACGTTGTATTCGTAATTAACGTGTGTTTCTTACTACTGTGAAATCGTGGCTTTTTCAACATAACAATAATCAAATTTATTCGCTTCTTAATATTATTACATAATGTTCTTGATATTCTTTATTAAAAAATTAATGTTTTCATATTTTCATATTTTTATACACTTATTTTTATTATTTCTTAATTGTGTGTTATGACCCCATGTACCTAATATTAGTATTAATAGTCTTAAGAAATCTGCATTCGCTTTTAGTTTTTCGGAGCTATAGAATGTACAGGGTCCGCCATCTAACTTTTTTTTTTCAACAAGTGCTTATTTCGTGAATGGTAACACTTAGCTGATGTCTGATTTGACAGATAATTTGTTTTATCCTTCCGCTGAACGTTGTGTATACGCTTGAACAACGCTGGGAAATATTGCGACATTACTTTGAAAATCATGATGCCGATTTTGCCAACAAAATCATCTTTTCAGGTGAAGCTCATTTTGATCTTGGCGGGTATGTAAACAAGCAAAATTGTTGCATTTGGGGCACAGAAAACCCGCACGCATACATTGAAAAGCCGCTGCTGCACCCAAAATGAGTCACTCTTTGGTGCGAATTTTGATCCAGAGGCATAATTGGCCCATTTTTCTTCGAAAATGAGCAAGGAGAGGCCGTTACAGTCAATGGCGATCGTTATCAAGCCATGTTGAACGAATTTTTGTTCACAAAAATTGAAGAGAAGGATATTGGCAACATTTGGTTCCAACAGGATGGCGCTACGTGCCACACAGCCGAAGCTACACTCGATGTTTTACGCCATGTTTTTGAAGATCGCATTATCAGCCGCAGAGCTGATGTCGTTTGGCCACCTCGGAGCTGCGATTTGACACCGTTGGACTATTATTTGTGGGGTGCTCTCAAAGATAAGTGTTACGCCGGCAAGCCAGATATAATTGACGCTTTAAAGGACAATATTCGTGAAGCCATTGGTGAAATACAGCTGCACACAATCGATAATGCGCTTAAAAATTGGACCGATCGTGTAGGCTACTGCATGGCCAGCCGAGGCAGCCCATTTTTTGCCCATAATTATTTCCCATTATTAACCGGAAGGATTGTACTTTCAAATAAAAAAAGAAATTTGAGAAAATATCCAGTAGTTTTTTTTATAGCATTTTAAAAAAAAAAAGTTATTTGGCGAACCCTTTAATTTAAATGTTATTGTAATGTAATTTAAAATGTTAGTAAATAAAATCAATCAATCAATCAATCAGCCATTCAAAACATCAACAATTACAATAAACTTGGAACTGCAATCAGAAATAACTGCATAAAAAATCAAAATAAAATAAAAATAATGGTGGATCCTCGGCAAATAGAAATAACAGGAAACGTGTGTCCACCAACGTTCTGTTTTTTTCAAGGAATTTTGTATGTAGCTTTGAAGCAAAGTACACTTTGTACAAAATTCTTATATAATTGGTATATAATTCGTATTATAATACGTAAATATTGGGGGTTGGAATTAGTTTTAAAGGTTTTCTAAGAGATGGCGTAACTATCAATAGATCGCATCGGGCACACCTGTGACTATATTCATTTCAAAGCACATTGTCTAAGCTTCATTTTTCAGTATGTGTCATTCCACTGAAGTGTAAACAACATATATTTTTTTCTCTGTGAACATGTCGACTTTCGTTCCAACAAAACGCAATTTGCGGGAAGGTTTACTTTTGTGCTTCCATTTGAAGAAAAAAGCGGTTGAAGCACAACGCACGCTTATTGAGGCTTATGGGGACTATGCTCCATCGATTTCTACTTGTGAGTACTGGTTCCGTCGGTTTAAAAGTGGTGATTTTGATACGGAAAACAAAGAGCGTCCGGGCCAGCCGAAAAAGTTTGAAGATGAGGAATTGGAGGCTTTGCTCGATGAAGACCCGTGTCAAACCCTTCAAGAATTGTCAGAATCATTGGGAGTTATCAACGGTCGGCAAACGCTTGAAGGCCATGGGAATGATTCAAAAGCAAGGAAATTGGGTGCCGTACCAGTTGAAGCCGAGAGACGTTGAACGGCGATTTTGCATGTGCGAACAACTGCTTCAACGGCATAAAAGGAAGAGTTTTTTGCATCGTATTGTCACTGGCGATGGAAAAGATGAAAAGAACGATAATCCTAAGCGAAAAAAATCGTGGGGACCACCCGGCCATGCATAAACATCGAGGGCCAAGCCGAATATTCATGGCGCCAAGCTTATGCTGTGTATTTGGTGGGATCAGAAGGGTGTCGTGTACTATGAGCTGCTAAAACCTAACGAAACCATCACTGGGGAACGCTACCAACAACAATTGATGCAATTGAGCCGAGCATTAAAGGTTAAACGGCCGGAATATGCCAAAAGACACGACAAAGTGGTTTTTCAACATGACAACGCACGGCCACATGTTGCAAGAACCGTCAAGGAAACGTTGGAGGCGCTGAATTGGGATGTGCTACCCCACCCGCCTTATAGCCCAGACATAGCCCCTTCCGACTACCACCTATTCAGATCGATGACGCATGGCTTGGCTGAGCAGCGCTTCACTTCTTACGAGGATACCAAAAAATGGGTCGATTCGTGGATTGCCTCAAAAGACGAATCGTTCTTCCGGCGCGGAATCCATATGCTGCCAGAAAGATGGGAAAATGTTGTAGCTAACGATGGACAATACTTTGAATAATATACATTGTACCGTTGTTTCTAAATAAATGCTCAAAAACCGAAAAAAAACCTTTAAAATTAATTCCAACCCCCAATAATTATTTTATTTTTTCTGTTCTAGTTGTCTCATTTTTTTCACTATTCTTCTTTGGAGTTAAACGAATTTGCATTATGTTTTAATAATATCATAATACCAATTATAATTGGTATTTTAATTATAATTATAATTATAAATCGTATAATTATAATTATAGGTATCGTATAACTCTCGTATAATTATATTATAATCGTATAATTATATTATAATTATAATTATACGAGAGTTATACGATACCTATAATTATAATTATACGATTTATAATTATAATTATAATTAAAATACCAATTATAATTGGTATTATGATATTATTAATTATAATTATAATTATAATTATAATTATAATTTAATTATACTTTTAATAATTATAATTATAATTATAATTATAATTATAATTATAATTATAATTATAATTATAATTATAATTATAATTATAATTATAATTATAATTATAATTATAATTATAATTATAATTAATAATATCATAATACCAATTATAATTGGTATTTTAATTATAATTATAATTATAAATCGTATAATTATAATTATAGGTATCGTATAACTCTCGTATAATTATAATTATAATATAATTATACGATTATAATATAATTATACGAGAGTTATACGATACCTATAATTATAATTATACGATTTATAATTATAATTATAATTAAAATACCAATTATAATTGGTATTATGATATTATTAAAACATAATGCAAATTCGTTTAACTCCAAAGAAGAATAGTGAAAAAAATGAGACAACTAGAACAGAAAAAATCTCTGGTAGAATTTCAGGCTGGACCTAAACTAAAATTATTTGCTTTAACGTCATACGATTTTAAAGAATTTTGTCGAAGAAACGTCAAATAATATAAAACTTGGTGGGTTGGTAACAGCCTAATAACTCAAGACTTCTGAAGATGGAAAAGGTAGCGCTTTTCAAAACAGTCTATCTAGTCTGCTGTGTGACTGACGCAATGCAAAGTTGTTGTAACTGTTGATATCTTCTTCAAAACTTACTTGATCTATATAGCTAGTAATTAAAATTTGATTTCTTTAACATTATGCATTTCGAAGCCACAAGGTGATGAATATTTTTCTACTTCTCGGTCTTGGATCCACTGAGTTATTGGGTGTTGCTATTCAATTTGATTATTGCAATATTACTTGACAACTTTATGCTTATATTTTTCAACTCAAAGGCTTCCAAATCAATTTGAAGTATTTATTATGTCTGTCAATATATTTCGGAATTTTTCTTTGTTGGCCATTTTTAACGCACTAAAGCAAAGAATGTTTTATCTAAAAGTATTTGGCTCTAATACTTTTCATGTGGCATCAAAACCTTAGCGCAGCATTATATGTTAGAAAAACTTAAGTAATTTTTCAATGCGTTCTTCAGTATTTTGATTTGTGTGGGCATTTTATTTAAGGGTTTTCTTTTATTTTGTTTTTCTTGCATTATTGATGATACACGTGCCTGAACAGGAATTTATTGTCTTGCTCTTTTATATTATTACGGTTGATTTTTTTGTACGGTACATTTTGTTAAATGTCTTTCTTGTGGATGGTAGTAAAATCGTCCTTTTTGCTTAACCAGCTTCTATTTGAATGTGCAAAGTGGCCCAAGTTAACGAGTTCAACTAAACAGAAAGCCATGAAAATTCTAACAGAAGTCGTGGAAGCTTCAATGAAAACAAATTGTTTAAATACTTTGCAAAACCAATAAATTCTACGAGTACAAAAAAGGTTCATTGAAGGATATGTCGTTGAAATGAAGTAATCAAATAGTCGAAAAAGGCTATCATGAAGCAAGTTGAATATGTTTGACTTTCAAGGTCGTTCGAAGCAAGTTTGTTAACATTTGTTTTAGCAGGCCGTCGCCATTTTCAGTGTATAGCAAATATTCACCAACCTTGAGGCTTTTAACAAATTCTTAAAAATTGCATGTGTTGTTAACCTTAAAGGAACACCCAATTGGCATGTTATCACGGCTAATTTCGTGCCAGTTAGCAACGCTTTGAATATATACTTTTTTTATTTTACCTTTGAACTTTTAAGCACCTAAGAATATACTACATTTGCTCATTAAATATTTTTGGTATTAATGAAAAATTGACTATCTCAGTTTTTTATATGTTCAGGAGAGCTCTTTTAAGTTTTAATAGATATATCAACAAGACTTTATGAAGTACTTAATTTAATTTTTATTTTGAGAATAACTCAAATTATTGTTAATCCATTTCGGACAAACATCCGCTTAAGTTTTCAAAACTTGATGAAATTGTAAATGATTCCTATTGAGTATCCACTGACAACGATTGTAGTGTTAAAAAACTGTGTCGAAAACGACACAATGCACATAGGGGCATGTGCCTCGAAAAACCACTCAAATATTTTGCTTGTCCTAATTAAGTGATACTTGGCTGAATCAACTATAGAAGAGTAATAAATATATTTCTGTAAAATTAAGGTATAAATGAAGTGTCTTAAGAATATTTTTATGTAATTTTTTGGATGTGAAAATTTATGTGTACTAAATATATGGCATTTTAAATTATTTTACTCATGATTCTTATTCATCAACATATTCTTCATCCGTTTCTTTGGCTGTTTTTTCATTTTCACTTTCATAGGTTATTGTATTCTCGTCTTAATTTTGTAAAGATGATAAACCACGAATCCACAGAAGTCAACATTGCAAGAGCTTCTTTTTAGAATAGCTTAGATTTTTTAACAGGCAAGAGTCTTAAGCTTGTTATAAGATGATCCAAACTTTACAGTTACCTTCATATACTACAAGAATTAGAATTATTTTTTTGATTTTAGCCGGCCACTTCAAGCAAAAGTATCTCAAAAGCTACCTGAAGGTAGTTGATGTTCGAGTTTAAAAAATAGATTTTTTTTAAGTATATATTTCAAAAGTTCAATATTAAGAGTATGCTGTAAAAATTTCAGACCAAAATTAACGTAGTAGTCGAGAGCGCCTTAAAATTGCGCGCTGTATGTTGTTAAAACTTTAAAAGCGTTTTCTCGAAACAACGTTTCCTTGATCAGTCCTAGTGTTTAAAAAAATTCTATTGAGCCGATTAAGCCGAAATTTTAATACACGGAGAAAAGTGTTTGGGCATATTTAAATTTTAGCAAATATAAATGTTTAAAATATGTATTTAGGGCTTCGTATTACAAATCTGAAAAAATTAATGGCCGTTCTCATCTGGTTTAGAAGTTATAGGGGTCCAAAGTTGTAAAAATGGGTTAAAAAAACTGGATATATCTTTGCCATATATAAACAAAACTAAACGAAATAGGTATTTAAAGAAGGCTATGCTATTACCTATTCAATAAGCTATTAATTATAAAATTCCATTAATTATTTTTTAACAACATATATACATTTAATAACATATATGTACCAACTATTAAATAAAAGTTTGTTTTATTTAAATTGGAATTTCAGCTTAATATATCAAATCATAAAAAATACCGCATTTTTTCATAACTATTTTTCGCATGCTACGTTTATTTCATTTTTAACATAAGTGATATTCTCAACAAAAAGTTTGTATTATTTAATTTTGACTTCCATCTTAATATATCAAAACATAAAAATTTTTTATAAAAAATTCCGCAATTTTTTACACAAATTTTTTGCATTCGGCGCTTATTTCGTTAATCTCAACATTACGTATGAATATAATTACTTCCAAAAATTTTCACAAAATATCGCACGACTTTATATACAAATTTTCCCCTATTCCGTTTATGTCATTAATCTAAGCATTATGAATAAAATTACTTTAAAAAATTTTTAGAGAAATTAGAGCAATTTTTAAAAACACTTCTTATTTTCTAAATCACAATGCTATTTATGCACTAAACTTATTACATATTAACCTTATGTAAAATTTCGGGCTTACATCAATTTAGGACCATTTCAAGGACAAAAATTTTATATCACAAGAACATCTTCAAGCGCAAAATTTTCTTAGTCCAAAAAGAGCTATATCTTCAAGAGATATGCGTGGATTTTCAAGATTTATACTTCGTTGAATAGATACTTGCATTGTCTTTCTTTTGATATTCAAAAATATTAATTTTGTTGGAAAATTGAAAAAAATCACATGTTTTTAAAGCCATTTTTTCTAACTTTGGACCGATATAACTTCTGAACGACTTAAGAACGGCCCTTAATTTTTCACTATTAGCTTTTTTAGCTCCAAGTACATATTTTGAAAAAAAAATAAAAAAAGACAATGTTTGCTAAAGGTAAAATGTTCCACTGCTTGCAAAATTTCTATCGTGGTTGAGCAAAACTCGCGCTTGAATCTCAGCCACTTCAGAATTATGCTAGATTTCAGCAAAAACTAATCAAAATTTGCTATTCCAGCTTATAACAACTAAGCAAAATTTTGATAAAATTCATGCAAAATTTTGCGAAGCTATTTTAAACTGCAAAAGAAATTTCTACTTAACTCAAGCAAATATTTGCTATTATTATAAATTGTAATAGCAAATTTGGTTTACTTTTTGCTGAAATCTAGCAAACATTTGAAATGAAGTAATTATTAATATTAAATTAAATTTAAAAATTACCACCATCTGGAGATTTGAACCTCGGCCGTGTGAGTGCATGGGATTATCCATTCGACCATCGCAGTTGTTAACCAATCGTCGCCTAATTTTCTTCATTAAGAATAAACGTTTGCTAGTGTATTTAGAAGAAATTTGCTTGAATTTAGTAAAAATTTGCTATTTGAGCTTATAAAAACTAAGCAAATATTTTTTTTAATTAAGTAGAAATTTAATTTTGTAGTTTATAATAACTTGGCAAAATTTTGCTTGAATTCAATCAAAATTTTGTCTTTTTCATAAATACATGAGAAGTAATTACAATTATGCAATCTTTTTCTAAAATCTCACCGTGATTGAGCAAAGTTTTGCTGATTTGCTTTTAAGCAAAACATTTGCTTGATTCAAGCAAAATAATTATCTCAATGTAAGGTACCACGATAGCCCGGTAGTCGTCACCTCTCTGCAGACAATGGAAAACCTCAGAGAGTAAAAACTGCCATGTGAAGCTTCTTGAGAACATAAGCCGTTCGGAGTTGGCATTAAACTCGTACGTCCAGTTCTCGATCATTTGTGTTGGATCATCGGCTGACATCTTCGGATGAACGTGCACTAAAGAAGGACATGGTGGGTCTGTCAGCCAACAAGTTCAAAGTGATAGTTTTTTGGGATGCATGCGGGAGTCATTCATATAAATTTTTTTGAAAAGGGTTAACGGATCACTGACAAATATTGTTCACAGCTGTTGGACAGATTTGACATTGATTTGAAGCAAAAAATAGCGCATTTTGCGAAAAAAGTGATCTTCTACCATAACAACGGACCAGCCTACATGTATGTAGTCGCCATGGAAAAAATTCGTAAGTTTGGCTGTGACCCAAGGTTGCCAGCCAAAATTCGGAACAATTCCCACGAAAATTACCTTTTTCCCAAAGTAACATAAATTAAATACCACCAAAATTTCCATGATAAATGTAAAAAAAAAAAAATCCCACAGCAATTAAAAAATACCAAAAAAAATCCCACGGTCATTAAAAATTACCACAAAAATACCACGTGTTTTAAAAATACTTCCAAAAATCCTATATGCATTCAAAAATCCCACAAAAAATCCCATACGTATTAAAAAATACCACGAAAAATCCCAAATGTATAAGAAATTTAGAAATACCAGAAATTTTTGCATTTATTGTCATTGTTTCAAAACTATAACTAATAAATCACATACAAATTATTTCACATTAAGATAATTGTAATACATATTACATGTTTTAATCTTATATTTGAGATCATGAATTTTATTTGTTTGTTTCCATTTAATAATTTCTAAAACGAAATTATGCTTATAAAAATAAAATAATAAAAAATAAACGAAATAAAATAAAAATATTGTTTTCAAAAATTTTTGTGGTTTGTGAGGTGATAAGCAGTTCATTTTAACACAATATGATTTTTAAAAAATTTAGGTACTTATTTCTAACATCAAATAATAAAAGTGACTTCAGAATAAAAAATAAACAAAATAAAATAAATATTAGTTTTCAAAGATATTTGTGCTTTGTAAAGAGATAACCAGTTAACTTCAACACAATATCATTTTAAAAAAATTTAGGTACTTATTTCTAATATAAAATAATATACATAAGTGACTTCAGATATAAAAAATAAACAAAATAAAATAAATTTAAAGTTTTCAAAAATATTTCTGCTTTGTGACTTCAGGTATAAATATTTTTAATTCATTAAGAACGTTTTAGAATAATATTAGTTTTGTTTTTTGTGTTTGTATATATCAGGGATGGAAAACGTGCGAACACATTTTTAACACTTCTTTTACACTAACTATTTACAACTAAAAAACAAAAGAAATAATAGTGGTATTCATGAACGCCGTATTTGTGATATTAATAGCGTAAGAGCGATATTTTTACAGGAGCTCATTTTCCGACGTGTGCAGCTTACGACACAAAATCGTGGTGTAAACAAAGCATATAATGCGTATAATGGCAACTGTGATTTAATTTTGATTTTAAAAGATAATTGCTGACCAATGGATTCGATAAGTAAACTTGCAAATATTTGGGAAATTCACAGTTCATTGTAATGTTTAAATATACTAATATTTTAATGTACTATTTTTTGACAACTGTGAGCACAACTTAAGTGAAAAATACCTTAGGGCATGTACAAAAGTGGCAACATTTAACACACCGGTTTAACTTGTGCTTACATGAAAAACAAAAACAAAAAGATAACAGGCAAAATAGCACATCTCAGAATTAGCACATAAAACTGTAATTAGCATGAACTGTGAATTGCCCAATTGTGTATTATTGTGTTGGTAGTATTTATATATTTCACTTTTTTTTTAATTTTAAAATCTTTTTTTGTAAGCTTAACGTTTGCATGCAGAAATGTGGAATATTCAGAAAAGGTCAGAATTTTAAGGTTAGAATTTTTTTCAGAAAATAATGCGCTATTAGTTTTTATGCAATTTCGTAATGTTAACTTGTTCTTAAAACAAATATGCGATTTAATCGTTTATATTAAAAGTAAGTTGGAAAAAAAGCTTTTAAAGCGTCGATCATCGAATACTATGATCAAGATTTTGCTAAATAAAAGTGAAAAAAAAAATTTTAAGAAAAAATTCCCAAATTCCCATGCAATTAAAAAACACTACTCTGAATTCCCACGCCAATTAAAAAATACCACGCTGAATTAAAAAATACCATGGGAATTCCCAATAAAAAAAATTCCCAAGACCAATTAAAAATTACCACGAATGGGATTTTTCCCACAATACTGGCAACCTTGCTGTGACCTCATCCACCATATTCTCCAGATCTAGCCTCTTGCAACTATTTCCTATATCCAGGCTTCAAAATATAGCTCGTCGGCAAGAGATTTGGGTAGAATGAAGAGGTCATCACTGAAACAAAAGCCTATAAAGAAGAAAAGTCTCCTTTTTGCTACTCAACAACAATATTCGAGTAATGATCTCTAATTTTCTAGTCTTTTCTTTTGCAATAACAACATATCGGCAACATATCGACGATAACAACATTCTTTAATTCATATATTGTGTTTGTAATAGCAACATAATAAATAAATTCTTTTATAACCATTTATGAATCCCAATGTTGGTTCGAAGATAATTGCGAAAGAACAACATATATTCAGTTTATGCAAAAAAATATGACGTTATTATATTTGAGAAAAAGTTTTCGAAAAAAAAAATAAAATGTAACCTAATACATGAAATCTTCTAAACTAAACAACAAACCATTACCAAAATTTGACACAACATGGAATCGCTTACGGGGTACTCAGTAGTATCTTCCACTTATTTTGAGCATATGACGAGTTATGCTGTTATGCCTTGAGGCCACAAATATATTACTAAGTTTGTGTTTGTTTTTGAGTTTGAGTTATTGTATAAATATCAGAGATAAATTCGGTAAAGCGTACGTTGAGATCACCTGGGTTGTGTCCTGTGTGTGGGTGTGTGTATGTGTGGTTGTATGTATATAAATTGTTTAGACGTCAAAACCTGTCGTTCATAATCCTTTTTCTATGGCACTCATTAATTATATTTTGTGGATTTTTTTCAACCCTTCAACTTTCCGTCTTTCCCCCCCCCCCTTTTTTATGCACATACATAAGTAGAGAAAGAGCTACTCAAATCATAACTTTTGCATATAAATCAACACATAAGTAAGCCAGTTAAGCAATAAAACCTGTAGCGGAAATTTAAAAAAAAACTGGCATGAAGGGTTAAAAAAAGTTGACACAAGGCACATAAACACACAAAGACATACATTGTCACTGACTTGAAAAAAAACAGCGAAGACAAACATGTCACTCTCACACACACACACCTTGAAAAAATGTTTGAGTTGTGAATTAAAAATGACTTTGAAGGTCCTTAACTTTTATAGCTTTGATATATTTTTTTCTTGCGCCGTGGCAAATACGATAAGGCAGCAAGTTTAATGCGTGTTTTAATTGTGTTTATTTTGTGTGCCAAAATAAGCTATACCTGGATGAGCGTGATGAGTTTAACAATTCATAATTGGAAAACTTTACGTAAAATGAATCTCAATGCTTTGCGTTTCCTCAAACTTATAGCACTTTTTTAATTGTTTTGACAAAAAAAATATTCGAATATTTTTCATGAAGCACGATAAGTGGCTTATTTACGATTAAAAGTTTCTGAGTTAATTGTCTTACGTTTATCAGTGATTAATATCAGTGTTGCTAAAAAAAACTTTTAAACTAGTTACTTTTGTACTTTTTAATGTGGTTTAAGGAAGTTATTTATTTTTTATTCTTATAATGAATTTTTAATAATGTTTTTGGTCAAATTCAATTGCAGTAAAAAAGGATAACAATTAAGTCTTTTTGACTTAGGAGACTTTGTAAAATTTTGATTTAATATTAGACAATCATTTCAATCTTACAATTTTGCAAGGATTTATCTGTTACCCTCTTAAGAAAGAAAAGCAAAAGTCTTATGTATCTTTAAGGCAATTATAAAAATTATGAATATTTTATAATCTTTAGAGAAATATTAAAGAATTACTATTTTATCGTTCAATTTATTCATTACTCGGGACAACACTGATTCTGCAGCAAGGGGTTTGTAAGTCTACCTTGGTGCATACGTTAATGATGATCTAAGTCTTAATTGACATAATTTATATTGACTTTGGTTCTCGATATAAACTACTTCACATATTTTAGCATAGCTCAAGAAGTATTTGTGCGATTAGGTATTATAAAATATAAAGAAATCCAAAACTTAATTACCACCAAGTTACATCTTCAATGTTTTCAATTAGCTCAATATTTTCGGACATATTCAAAAAGTTCAGAACGAAAAAAATTCTTTTTTTATGCAAAAATTTATTTTTTGTTGTTGTTTCAAAAAATCAAAAAAATTTGGTCTTTATTTATAAACACAGATACTTTACTCACAAAACAAGCAATATTTTATTAAAATCGATTGACAAGTTTTGGTTTCATTCACAATTGAGTGATGGCAAGCAAGAAAGAAACACCAATTCTAACAAAAATGTGTTGGAAAAAAGTGTTGTTTTTGAGATTTCACTGAAGAAAACTACAAATCGATGCGTACAAAGCTTCGCTTCAAAAACCTATTGTTTTTCTTCGTACCGAGACTCGATCCTACTATAAAAAGTTATTGTGCAGGAATAGAGATTGCTTTAAGTACATTTTTCAATGATTTCCTGGTCCTAATACAGAAAAATTAAAAGCTAGAGCAGAGCAGGTTAAAAGCAACTCTTATAAAGGACGATGATTTAAAAAATCACATGACTTAGGTGAAGCTGGAAGCATGAATAAACTTTGTATCAGTTGTCAAAAAATTTTTTCGGGAACAACAAAGCTGAAAACTATGCCGAAATTGTAAGCAAAAAGCTCCAGAATTTTTAAAAACTAGGAGCTAGTATGAGAGTCAGAGTGCTTTATTTACAAAGTCATTTGGATAAATTTCCTGACAGCCTTGGCAGTTATAGTGAAGAACAAGAAAAACGATTCCACCAAGACATCAAGATTATGGAGGAAAGATATCAAGGCCGGAGGGACATTCATATGATGGCAGACTACTGCAGAAACTTGCAACTTGGGACAGTCCCCAACAAAAATTACCAAAGAAAATCCCATACAAAACTATTTTGATAAAAAATTTTTTGATAAAAATTTTTATCAAAATGAGATACCATCACTAAATTGTGAATTAAACCAAAGCGTGTCACTCAAAAACCAAAGCGGCTATTCGTGAGAGCCAGAGTCAATTAAAAAAATCAATAATAGGATTAGAAGGTCATTATCCCATGTATCTAAATTGACTCCAAAAAGGTATGCCACAGAAAAAAACTTCATTTTGTGACCCTGTGTTATAAACAGTGATGTGCAAAGAAAAAAGGACACGCGTATTTTTATATTTAAAGCTGCATGAGTTATATACACGGTGCCCCAGATACAGCATCAATTCAAAATAAATTTTGAATTCAACTTTGATAGTAAATGTCTCAAGTATTAAATACATTTTTTGATAATTTTTATGATGTAATTTTTTTATGATAAAGTTTGCTATTGACTTGGTTTTTGATCTTACCATAGTACTTCAGTAATAAATGCAAGCACAAATACTTTTCCATTTTAAATTACCAAACGTAAAACATTAAGCTTTTAGTGTGGTCAGATTGGAAAACTGCTTTTGTATCATAGGTTTTAAGGTCATGTAGTCTCTTCTTCAAGATGCTATTTACTTTGGAGATCGTTTAAGATTCTAATATGGATTAAAATGTAATGACACCTATTTTTAAGATTTTTCCCTCATAGTTGCATTTTCTTACTCGCCTAATCAAGGAGAATCACCATCCGAGGAAATTAATGCTATATCTTCGGCACTTTGTTTATAATTCATGCAGCTACACATATATAAAAAACAGGTGTCCCTATTTCTTTGCACATCACTGTACGTATATCAACATTATTGAAATATTCAAAGAAAAATGGAAAAATTATTAATTAATCGTTCAATTTGTTTAATACACACGGGCCGCGTATAGGATTTTTTTTCGTGGGGGTTTGCTAAAAAAAATTGCTTCTGGCAACCAAAAAACTAAAAAAATTTATTTTTATTTAATTTTTTAATTTAAATTTATTTTTTACAAAATTTTTTTATTGTTTTAGTTTTTTAAAAAAAAAATAAATAGGGTAGAGCGATGATGATTTGACGAAAAAAAATATCTTTTCATAATTTTCACTAAAAATTTAACGCATCGCTGAAAATTTGATAGCATTTACTGTTTCTTAATTACACAGTCCAACAAATTAAGACTTTTTGAATGGAACAGAATAGCGACCCCATAATTCTGAAAGGGTATGTTGAGTAGATCATTTTTGTAAAACAGACTTATGGTCCAGCACGTCTGAGTTTTTTTTTACAGTGGGTTAAAGTTTTCATTTTTTGGTCGAAGGGAGCATTATACTATACAAAAAAAAAATGCTGTAAGTTAATGTCTGAGAGAATTCTTATGATCAGAGTTGTATTGTGGAATTGTATGAGGATTATTTTCGTAGAAGATCTTAACCCTCTAACTGGTCTCTTTATGGGTCAATTTGGCCCTTTTATCGAGAAAATCAAAAAGTATCCTTTAAAAAAGGATATTTAAGGATTAAAATATTCTACGAAAATGTTTGCCGAAAAATTTCAGTGGGGGTCACCAAAGACACCAATATTGTAAATAAAGCTCTTTACGCTTAATTAGTAAAATTCGAGTTCGGCCGGGCCAAACACTGAGTTCTCGCGTCTAGTAAGCGTTACTTACAAATCGGGTGTGATATTTATTAAAATTAATAATAAAAAATAAAAGAAAAAAATCGAGCATAATTGAGCTACTAAGCAGTACATATCGGGTGTGATTTTTACTAAAATTAATATAAAAAAAGAACACTTGAAGCTTAAATAAGCATGGCGGATTCAGTTTGCAAATTAAGAGATTGGTTTTGTTTTATTTGTGGACATTTTACGCACCATCAAAGCAGAAGAAAGATATTCCCTACAATTGAAGAACCATATTTTCTTTTCTTTGGAATACGATATTTATCTGAAGCTTGGATACCAAAAACTGTATGTACTACCTGCGAAAGTGGTCTTTTGTCCTGGTACAAAGGCGGTACTAAGGCGCTGCCATTTTCTGCGCCTATTACATGGATTGAACCTGAAGATCACAAGTCAGATACATGCTATTTCTGCGTAAATTACAAATTTGGTAGAAGCCAAAGGCACTACGCGAAAATGACATACGAAGCAACAAATAATGTCATTTTACCAGAAGTGGCGCTGTGAAGGTGTTCACAGACATTTTCGGCCAATATGACATACGCCAATACAGAAATAACATCGGCGGTTGAAAACATATCAGATATAAGTTACTTGCCTCTTGATTGCTTAAACATATGTCCTAATTTGATAGACCAAGCTTATTTTGAAGATCTTGTAAGAGATTTAGGACTAACAAAAGAGAAAGCTGAAATATTATGTTCCAGATTGAAAAACAGGAATTTGATAAAAACCGATGTAAAAGTTACATCGCCAAGAAAAAGACACGCTGATCTATAAAGATATTTTAAGAAATCAGAAGAACTTGTATACTGTTGCAGTATTGAAGAGGTTCTAAAATATCTAAAGCTTCCACTGGACTCTTCCGCTTGGCGACTATTTATAGATAGTTCAAAACACAGTTTAAAAGCAGTTTTACTGCACAATGGAAATCAGCATCCATCAATACCGGTTGCGTATTCCACAAAAAAGGAGGAAACATACGAAAATATTTCAAATCTCTTAAATAAGATTGAATACTATAAATATAAATGGGAAGTATGCGCAGACTTCAAAATGATTGCAATATTCACTGGAATGCAAACAGGATACACAAAACATATGTGCTTTCTTTGTAAATGGGATTCACGTGCTACCAGCAGCCATTATCATATTAAATATTTCGAAGAACGTAAAGAAAATATTATTGGTGACTTAAATGTAATCCATGAACCCCTTGTCCCAAAAGATAAGGTCATACTTCCACCGCTGCATATTAAGTTGGGCTTGGAGAAAAATTTTATTAAAAGCTTAAATACACAAGGAAATGCTTTCAAACGCATTCAAACAATTTTCCCCAGATTATCTGCAGCAAAATTAAAAGAAGGTAAAATACGGTTTTAAGAAATAATTTATTACATTTAATGTAAATTACCTTTTCTAGGAATGCTCGTTGGACCCGATATAAGAAAATTATTACAAGATGAAGAATTTTATGGTCATCTGTCGGATATGCAAAAGACAGCATTTGACTTTATGCAGCTGGTTATATCAGAATTCCTTGGAAACTCAAAAGCACAAAACTATGCAGAAAATATTGAAAACATGCTAATCGGTTTTAACAATATTGGCGTTAAGATGTCACTAAAGCTGCATTTTCTGAACTCTCATCTAAATTTTTTTAAAGAAAACCTTGGAGCGGTTTCATATGAACACGGTGAATCCATTGTCATACTACTGCTATTTCCCAATTCCCTTTTAAAATTTGAAGCAAAAAAATAAATATGTACATACTACAATAAACCACTATTAAAACAAAATTACATATAATTTTTTTATAGAAGTTGGTGAGTAATTTTACTAATTAAGCGTAAAGAGTTTTATTTACAATATTGGTGTCTTTGGTGACCCCCACTGAAATTTTTCGGCAAACATTTTCGTGGAATATTTTAATCCTTAAATGTCCTTTTTTATAGGATATTTTTTGATTTTCTCGATAAAAGGGTCAAATTGACCCATAAAGAGACCAGTTAGAGGGTTAAGATCTTGTACAAAAATAATCCTCATACAATTCCACAATACAACTCTGATCATAAGAGTTCTCTCAGACATTAACTTACAGCATTTTTTTTATATAGTATAATGCTCCCTTCGATCAAAAAATGAAAACTTTAACCCACTGCAAAAAAAAAACTCAGACGTGCTGGACCATAAGTTTGTTCTACAAAAATTATCTACTCAACATACCCTTTCAGAATTATAGGGTCGCTATTCTGTTCCAAAAATGCTGTTGGACTGTGTTATTTGACTTGCAAATCATTTATATTCCAAATGTGCTTACTAAATCGTTTTCTTGGGATGGAACACAGAAAATGGGAAAAGTGTAAAATATTCCTATGTGAGGAGGATTTGACATAGTCTTAGGAGTATTTAACAGCATGAAGTAGGAACTCGCTTCCCACACGGTTTTCAGAAAAATGTAATGTTTATATTATATTTTCGGGCAAATCTTGTAATCGTTTCAATCTTGTTTTAATATAGAATAGTGCTATTTGAAGACCTTCTTCATCAAGAACCCTTTCAGAGTGCTTTGTTTTGTATATGTTAGGCATATTAAACAAATATGATTATAATAAAAAGCCTAGTAATAATAAAAATTACAATAAAAGCTCTAAAAAATTAATATAATGTTTTTAATATTTGATAAACATAAATGTCAAATCATCCTTTAGTCAATATAAAGCTTATATTTTTAAATTTACCGACACTATCAAATACTATTACACAAGTGATGATATTGTCATCATTATTGGACAATTAATGGCAAAAATTGCTTAGAGGAAAATTAATAAAGTATTACCATTTCATTTCACGAAAAACAGAAGTAGGCAAAATTAAAAAGAAAGCACCACAAAAATTTAAAAAAATTGTATAGCAACAAACACGTCAGAAATGCAACTGGCATTTTCATATGCACTGCTCAACGCATGACAGACAAAACTTGACATTTGCGTGCGAACTGTACGAAGCTTGGTTACCGATATATTTAAAAATTATAAATGAAAAATACAACGAAAACCATCTTCTTAGTTTTTGTACTCATACACGTATTAAATACGTAGGACTGCATGAAAAGGCTATTAAATTTCATATACCATTTACATTACCAAGCAAAAAAAGCATTTTCATCGTATACATTCATCAAAAACAAGTATAGAAACAGATTGGATGCACGTTTTATTGTGAAGCTGTATCTTTTATCCGTCAAACCAGATTTTAAAAAACTATTATCTTCTTTGTAGGCTCAGGGATCTTAATAATTAGTATTTTAAAACATTTGTTACAAAAATGTTCACTTTTTTTTGTAATAACTTCATATTTTTATTACTTGTGTTCCTTATTTTATTTAAAAAAAATCATGAGCTCATATACATGCTTTTAATGGTATCTATTTTTTATTTTTTTTTTTAAAAAAAATCTAATTACATTTATTAAAAAGGCTTATTAAAAAAAATTGATTATAACAATTTGATTTAACCAAAAATTTGGGTTTATTATATGGCAAGGAATAGTTATTTTTAATACAACTAAATCTTTTTTAAAGTAAATAATGAATTAAAATTCGATTTTGTTTCAGGGGGTACTATGATCTTATTTAGGTTGCCAGGAGGTACGTGGCAAAAAAAGGATTGAGAAACGCTGCTCTAAAATAATCCATATCTAAATAAAACATTAAAAGTCAAAATGGAAATAAAATCGTCTAAATGAAATAAAAATAAAAAATATTTTTTAAAAACAATATATTAGATCATATAAATATAAAAGCATTAAAAAAGTAAAAAACAGTAATATTAAAAACTTAATTTTATAGGTACATTACAAAAGCAAGAATAACATACAAAAGGAAACAAATGACAAGAAATTTGAAGCCTATAACATGCAATAACAATAGAGTTCAGCTACTACAGCTTTTTCACACTTTCTTCGCAAATAGATTATTTTAAGGATCATTCCAATATCCCAAATATTATTAAAATATCTCAAAGATATCGATAAAAGTGGTCCAAAAATCACAAAAAGGGAGAAAAAAATTACCCACCATAATATGGGTTGGGCTCAGGGACAACACAAGACATAACAACTAACCATGCGTTTACATAGATTTTATCCTACATTAGATTTCAATCTGCTTTTGAGTTGAACTTTCGACAAGTTAACATCAAACACGCTACAGTTGTTAACAAAAGTTCTCTTGCGATTTAATGAAGCAGTTAACATATAATTTGTTCTACTAAATGGTAAATAAATCAAGTTGTTAGAGTTTGTACTACGGTTAGTGTTAAAATTTATAAGGGAAAGAAATTCTGGAGAATCGTATACACCAGTTATGAGTTGGTGCAAGTAGACGATACCAGCAGGTTTTCTTCTCTCACTTAAAGATTGCATCTTTAATAATTTTAAACGATCCTCATATGGAGGAAGGTTAAATGTGTCAGTTGCACTTAAGCCTCTCAGAGCAAACTGAAAAAAAACGTTTTTGGATTCTTTCTATACGATCGACATGCTCATTATAATGTGGGGACCATACTTGACTTGCTTACTCCAAGTGAGGACGCACGATTGAATAATACAGCGTTATAGTTGTTATTAAGGTATCAAACTCTTTGGCCCACCGTTTTATAAAACCAAGCATAGAAGATTCTTTTTTTACAAATTCTATCATATAACAACAAAAAATTCAAGCCTTTTGTGCTGCAAAATTGTTGATAACGTCTTCACTATTAATATCAAATCTTCGATGCACACTAATTAATACCAAGCCAGTTAGTCTCTCTTGTCTTGTTGAGTTCTGCAAGTAAGTTTTTAGCCTTTTTAATGTTTAAAAGAATCGCTCTGAAGTACAAGTAGTTACTGGTATAGTGGAATATATTTTTAAAAGAGAAAAAATTTACGGAAAAAACACCATCACTACGAAGTAAATATTGCTTAAACTTGCAAAAGTATTTACAGTTAATACTTTAAATACACTCAACTCTTCTTTTACACGGTCTTTTTGCACGATTCTGAAATAACACGGTTCGCCAACAAATTTTTTTAAATGAATTTTTCGTTTTTGCACGATTAAAAAAAAAATTTATTCACCAACAATGTTCGTGCTGTATTCCAAAATTACCGGTTTATGCCCACACGAGTGTGTTACTGACTTGAACATTTTGCCGACCACTGGTGTATGCTTACAAGTTTTGGGAAACACCCGATTTCTATAGTCTAATTTAACGATGTACTCTTACTTCTTTTTTATTTTGGTTTTTTTAATAAAAGTTAATTTTTTTGTTTCATATAATTGTATATTATATTGAAATCATTACATTTCTGCACGGTTTTATGAGCAAAAATTTAAAAGTTTTTCAACCTACACGTTTTCTTAAAGTCCTTGCATATGTCGCTTGCATTTTTGTACACGAATTTTTTATACGTTTCACATAGGAACGTATCTACCGTGTAAAAAAGAGCCGTATCCATAACGTTGCACGTTGTCTTCTTAAATCGAAAGTTTAAAAGTTTCATATTTCGGGGGGGTCAGAACTCCTGAAATCTTCCCACTAAATACGCCCTTGTATGACACTGTGCAACTTTTTTGAGGTCATCGTCTTGGGACTTAGGTTTGATAATCCCCCGTGAAAAAACTTTCCAAAACTAGAAATTCTGCATCATTACTTTTGCCTACTTACGTTCGAGTAAGTAGGCTTTTCAAGGCTGTTTCGTAGTTAACCGTAGGGAATATTGTTTTGATGTCTTAAGCAATAATGTAGATATTGAATTAGAGAACAAAATTCATAGCAAACTTACACGAAAAAAATACATGTTGTGCCTCCAAATCCTAAAAATATCCTCTTTACCATTTAAACGTGGCGTATGAGTAACATTTATTCCAAATTCATATTGAATACTTTTGCATGCAGCTTTTACCGAATTCCATGATTGAATTATAACTTAATAGCCAAGTTATCACGCTGCAAATAGATTGAAATATAACAAAGTAAACAATTTCAACTGGGTCACCACTTGAAAAAAACTAAGCATCACTTTAAAAACACTGGACTCAAAAATAGTTAAACTATATGTATTGCATGTGACTTTGAGCGTCTGACAGACTTGAGTGACTTTCAGTTCATTGGCAACAATGCAGCAAGAGCATTCATCCACGTCCTTGCAACAATGGGATAAACTTTTTACGTTACAAGCTCAAAACGATGACCTCAAAAAAGTTTCACTGTGATATGAATTTGGAATAAATGTTACTAGTACGTCACGTTAAAATAGTAAAAAATAATATTTTTACGATTTTGAGGCAGAATATGTAGTTTTTTCGGATGATTTTATTTTGCATTTTTATTTTATTTTCTAATTCAATATCTACAACATTGCTTAAAACACCGAAAGAATATTTCCTTCTGCTAGCCGCAAAGCAGCCATGTCAAAATATTGAAAAAGTGCTCGGAATCCACTCTGAGCCAAAAAATGGCTGACATCGTTAATCCCTTATTTGAAAGTAAGTAGGCAAAAATAAAGATGCAGAATTTCTAGTTGTGGCAAGTACTTTCACTGGAGATTAACAAGCCGGACTCCCAAAATTATGATTTGCACTTGTATACACTTGTTATATACGTATATCAACTGAAGTATTGTCCGATTACATTTGTGTAAGTAGTCAAGGAATTCTCTTATTCTATACTCCAAGATTAACTTTTTTCTTGTAGATAGAAGCATATTTTTAGCAGTTTAGGATAACTTTCATCACTAGTTATCAGGCACTCAGAGTAAATATAACACCTGAGAATAAGAGAAAGTAATATTTATCTATATTCTTTGAATAAATTTTGCTAACTCTTGGCTTAATTCAGTCAGTCTTTTTTGCTCATCAAATGTTTTTAATTACTGTAAAGTTAATTTTACTTTGCTTACGGCTTATGTTTAAGTTAAGATAATGGCAAATTTTCCTTTTATACGCACGTAGAAACCAAATACGTAATAGGACTATTCCTGAATTAATAATTTTTGTTAAAGCTTTTTGTGTCCACGAATTTATCAAAATAACTTTTATCCATTTCAAAAACAGCAAAAAAGTGGAATAAAAAAATTAAATATGCAAAAAAAAACCTCGCCGTTTTTCCCTGAGTAAGCAAAACGTAAAAGAAAAAACTTCTTATGAACCCGTCAACTTTTTTAATGCTGCTTTCTTGTTAATGCTTTGTATTAAAATTGTGCTTAAGATTAAAGAATTTATATAGACGTTTGTTGGCAAGAAGCAAAAGAAACTGCATTGGGCTAGAAGAAATGACAAGAAAGAAGAAAGCATTTTTTAATCCAAATAAAGAAGAATACAGATAGAATAATATAAAATTACACAAACATACAATGTTTAAAGTTACTTTAAATATATATATATTTATAAATCAAGATATGAATGTAAAAGGAAAAAAATTTGGATAAATCGATGAACAAAAGTTTTTTGAAAACTAAGAAAGCTTAATGCTAGACATGAAAGTTTATATGGCATAATTATCCTTCCACACAAGATAAAGTTTAAGTTTATGTAAGGAAGCTAAGTTGAGGTAAAGTTTGTTAAGAGATCTAAGAAAAAAAGTGAAAAAGGATTTTGTTGTAAGCGCAAGTATAGTTTAACAATAGAAAAGAGAGAATGTTCATCAAAGAGATATATGTATTCTGGTTTTAAAATAATAAAATAGATTATGAGATCCAACATTTCATATATATTTTTCCATTATTAGTAAACTTAAGATTTTTCCTAATAACTTAACAACATCAAATCAGGTAAACCATTATTTTGAACATACTTATCTAATTAACTGAGTTTGTTAGAATTTTAAAGTTGAAAGGATACCTAGTAATATTTTCTAATTGTTTCCAAAACTTTGGTTGGAGCTTAGAAACATACCCAATAGAGAACTATGTAAGTACTTATATATCTTACAACTAGTGTTTAACCGAATATTTAGTTTAGGTTTCGGTTACGGCCAGTTTCGGCCCTTATTGTCAGTTTCCGACTTTTTGTGAACCAAAAATTTTACCAAAAAATTTTGGTAAAAATTTCGGAACATTTCAAGAATAGCGACAACTCTAATTTTTATTTTTATTTTTTTTTTGCAGATCATATGGATTTTGGCCTTCTAACTCTAAATCTGAAAAAATTGCAGGCCACCCCAATCGGTTTAGAAGTTAAATGCCTCCTAATTGGAAAAAATGGCCTAAAAATCTTGCTATTTTTTTAAATATTTCAAAAAAAGTACACTTTATGGGTATTATTAAAAAGGCAATTTAAGTACCTATTCGAATATTAAAATCCATGCATAACTTTTAAAGATATAAAAATTTTTAGTGTAGTGCTTTTGCAAAAGGGAAACCCCTAGTTTTCCAGGCATTGTAAATATAATAAAAGGTATATCTTAAAAAGTTATACATGTTTGATACCTCGTTGAATAGGTACTCGCATTACCATTCTTTTGATATCCATAATGCGGAACACAAAAAAAAACAGCAAGATTTGTAGGCCATTTTTGCAACTTTACAGGCCTACAACTTCTAAACCAATTGCCAGCGGCGTGAAATTTGGATTTAAATTTAGGAGGTTAAAGTATTACAAAAATATTAAAAAGAGAGTTGTCGCTTTTTTTTAACTTTTTTTTTGCATCAGTCATTTAATTCAAATATATAAGTTAGGATTAATAAAAATATTGATTTTGTTTCGGCCTTCTGTCGTTTGTTGCTATAATAAATTGGGCTTTGGCCGTATAAAAAGACAAAACTTTTTAAACAGTTGCCATGAACAAAAAAGACTACGATGAGAAAATGCAAGTAATATTGAGAGACGGATGGACGTACAAAACAATAAAAAGAGACCCAACTTTAACCTTACAACAAGGAAACAATAATTTTGTTGACACACTGTTTAAAAATGATATTATAAATAAGCTAGAGAAGCTGAAAATGACGGTGATGATAAAGATGGTGAATTTATTGACGAACAAATGGGTCGTAGTGGTGTGTCGATTTTGTGTGTTTTTGGCAATCCGTAGATTCTTGGTATAGTTGCCGTGTATCAACATACACGTGTATCAACATACACGGCAACTATACCAAGAATCTACGGATTGCCAAAAACACACAAAATCAACACACCACTACGACCCATTTGTTCGTCAATAAATTCACCATCATATGCACTCTCTAAATACATGGTGAACATCTTGAAATCTTTGACGGTGGACTCCAAATATAACACAAAAGACGCTATTGAATTTAAAAACAAAGCTAATAACTCTTACATATATGATAACGAGCGGATGGTGTCATGGTGTAAGAAATAGAGGTGTTAGTGAGTTTGCCACTTCTCTCTCAAAATGATAAAATTATATTTCCCCGCTCTTGTCAAAAACTGCTGATGGTAAATTGCAATGAAAACAAATTTTGTTAAATTCATGTCTTTCTGTAAGTTTATAAGATTTTTACTGAGATTAAAGTGAGAATAAAGTGATATGGAAAACAATAAAAAATATATGAGACGCTGTGCGTTATGCAAAAAAAAAACAACAATGTAAATGCAAGCCAATTTTCATGCTGGCCAAAGCTTCTTGCCGTATCAGCGCACGTTTCTGATAAAGGGGCCAAAACATTCAATAACAAACTTGGCAAATCGGCAAAGACAACTGCAATAACTTTTTGTCAACACAACACGGCACAATTAATTGCATTAAATATTTATTTACACAATAAAAACTATAGCTCATCATCTAGCAACTCAAACAAATAACACAATTTGACAACTATCAACAGTTCCGCTCTTTCGCTCACAATTTTTTGACAAAAGCAAAGAAATTCATGATGTTGTCAAAAACTCACTAACACCTGGTTTTCTTACACCATGGATGGTGTCATTTGATGTTGTTTCTCTTTTTTCAAGCATACCGGTAGAATTTGCACTCAGAACAAAAAAACGACAGTGGGACAAAATCGAAAAACAAACAAAAATTTCAAAAGAGTTATTTATGGAAATTCTTTAATTTTGTATAAAAGAAAATAATTATTTTACTTTCAATAACAAAATTTACAGTTAATTAAAAGCTTGATAATTAAACTTCCGAACGAATTCTGTGTGTGTGGAATAAAGGAAAAGAAAAGGAATTACATATTTATATTTTTATAATACTAAACTCTTAAAAAAACAGTAATATTGTGTTTTTCAGTTCTAAAAAATGTACATTGTAGGTGCATGCTATTTTGAGTGTGTACGGGAGTATGTAAAAAAAATAAAATAAAAAAGAATCTCATTTATTATTATAGTAAACTTCAATTATTTATTATAAAGGTCAATATTCAAATAATAATTTTTTTGTTCTAGTAGTACTTTTGTTTCGTTTGAATAAAAAAAAATCATTTATAAAAAATTAAATTTTCATATTAACAACCAATTTCGGTTTCGGTTTCGGCCGAATATTATAAAATGGCCGAATACTTGGTTTCGGTTTCGGCCAAAATTCCGGTTTCGGATCCATAACTATTTTCAATATATTGAAGGTATTAATACATTAAAGCTTATTTCATTACAATACGAGTTTGTGAGGTTGAATAATAATAATGCTCCTTGAATCGCTTCGCTTACAAGTTGTACTTAAAATAATGAAATTTGTATGAGATTTTTTTTCATAATTAGTTGTGAACTTTCTGATAATTTAAGAAGACTCAATTTTTAGCCCTTTGTTAAGTAAGTCATTAAGAAGACAACCAATAATATCTCTGTACTAGCTGAAACCCGGCGCGTTGCTGCCACTCTCCCTATTCAAACGCCCATAAAATGTTATCAGTTAAACAGCATGTCTAAATTGAGGTCAAATACTGAATTCCGAGACTGTGCGACCTATATCCACAAAGCTATTCGATATAACAATTTTGGGTTGTATAGGAAGTGCCACGCCCTCTTGATCACCCCTCATAGAATGTAATGAATTAAACTGCATGTGTACATGGAGGTCGAATACCGAATACCAAAACTGTGCGACATATAACTCCAAATATATTCGATAACACAAATTTGGGTTGTATGGGAGGTGCCACGCCCCCCGACAAACTCTAAAAAATTTTATCAGTAAATCTTCATGCGTAAATTTTGGTCAAATACTGAATTCCGATGCTGTGCGACCTATAACTCTAAAGCTATTTGATAGCACAAAGTTGGGTTGTATGGGAAGTGTCACTCCCCTTTTCCCTACGCCCATAAAATGTAAGAAATGAAAGTGCATGTATAAATTTAGGTCGAATACCGATTTCTTACGCTGTCAACCTATAACTTCAAAGCAATTCGATATTGCAAATTTGGGATGTAAGGGAGATGTCAGGCCTCCCTGTCCAACGCCCATAAAAAAAAAATCATTGAAACTGCATGTGTAAATTGAGGTCAAAAACTGAATTCCAAAGCTGAATTCCTATAAATTCAAAGCTATTCGATATCACCAATTTGGATTGTATGAGAGGTGCCCCTCCCCCTTGTCCAACTCCCATAAAATTTCATCACTGAAACGGTACGTCTAAATTGTGGTCGAATACCGAATTTCTAAGCTGTGCAACCCATAACGCTATTCGATAACACAAATTGTTTTTATATTAATGGGAGGTAAAAGAAGGTGTGGCATTTCTTCTTAAACCATCTCGTACTCAAAGCAAAGCCACTTACAAAATTTGAGCTCAATCGGACCAATAGTTTCGGAGTATTGTGATATTTCCAAAAGTAGGCGTAGATGAAGTGTGACAACGCCCGTTTTTATTAAAGTTAGTGACAGTCATCATAAGAACTTACTTACCAAATTTTAATTTAATACGACCAAAACCTTCTTAAATATAGCATTTTTATTGATTTGTGGGCGATAAAAGGGGTGTGGCATTACTTTTTTCCTAAACCTTTGCGTAGCAGTTACGAACAAACCAGTAGAAGGAAGTATCCTATTTGGTCTAGTCGTTTTCAAGTTTTAAGCATCCGAACAAATCACGATTCATTTTTATATGTACAGATATTGATTTGTGGGCGCTAAAAGTGGGCGTGAAAACATTTATGTATCGTGACTGCCTCTTGGAGCACCTACACAGCAAGTTTCAGTATAAAAATGTGTAGAACTCCGGAATTGCCATGATTTCGAAAAAGTGAGCGTATATATATTGCGACGAAAAAGTTATTTTTGTACAGTTACTGACAGTTACCATCTGAACAAAATGATAATATCTTAGATTTTACGATCGAAACCGTCTGATATATATCCCTTATTTGGTTTGTGGTCGATAGCGCAAATTTGGCTTGTATGGGAGAAACCACGCCCCCTCGTCCAAACGTTACCAAACCTCACAGAAACAATCTATCTCCTCGGCAAACGTTGTTCTGCCACAGACCGCCTTACTGCTATACACAAAAATGTCAAGAAATGTCAAATATATTCACCATTTTCAGTACAGCTGCCGAAAGTAGCCATGTGCACTAAATAACCACATTTTAGTCTAATACGATCAAAACCGTGCGAAATATAGCATTTTTGTTGTTTTGCAAGCGGTAAAAAGGGGTGCGGTAAAATGTTTCCCTTGAGCCATCTCGTAATCGAAACAAATCGACTGCCCAAATTTCAGCTCAATTTAGGGAAAGCCTGGAGCATTTCATTTAGGGAAAGCACTTTACTTCACTGGACGCTAACTCCCCGAAAAGTGAGTTTAACTAAAGTAGGGCAGGCCTATTGATAGTGCACTTGCCGAGAGTAACCATATGTACTGAATTACAAAATATTTGTCTAATACGACCCAAACCGTTGAAATAAAACGTTTTCATTGGTTTGTGGGCGGTAAAAGGGGGGCGTGGAGATCAATTTTTAGTACAGTTGCTAACAGTAACCGTACAAACTAAGCCAACATTTTAGCTCAATCGACCCAGTAGTCAATTTTGATGGTTTCTTAAAAAGTGGGTGTGGCTATATAGCGATGACGCCCTTTTTTAGTACAATTGCCGAAAGTAACCATACAAACTTAAGTATCATATGTTAGTCTCATACGGCCAAAACTGCATGAAATATAGCATTTTCACTGATTTGTGGGCGCAAAAGGGGGCGTGGAAACCAATTTTTCGTACAGTTACTGTCAGTAACTTCACAAACCAAAGTACCAAATTTAGGTCTTATACGACCAAAACCGTCTGAAATAAACCATTTTCATTTATTTGTGGGCGGTAAATGGGGGCGTGGAAACCCATTTTTAGGACAGTTGTCGACAGTAACCGTACATACTAAATTACAAAATTTTAGCCATATACGACCCAAACCAACTTAAATGTAACATTTTTATTGATTTGGGGGCGGTAAAAGGGGGGTGTGGCAAATTTTTTTCCTCAACCATCTCGTACCTGAAACAAATCGACTGCCAAAATTCCAGGTCAATCGGTTCAGTAGTTTTGGAGTCTATAGACATCACACTACCAGACACACATCGTTTTGCTTTATATATATATAGATATTGATTTGTGGGCGTTAAAAGTGGGCGTGAAAACATTTATAAATTGTGTTCGTACCTAAACAACAAGTTTCACTGTAAAAATGTGCAGAACTCCGGAATTGCCATGATTTCGAAAAAGTGAGCGTATTTATATAACGACCACGCCCATTTTTTGTACAGTTACCGACAGTAACTATCTGAACAAAATCACCAAATCTTAGTTTTTTACGATTGAAACCGTGAAATATTTTTCTTTTTTTTTTTGTTTGTGATCGATGGAGCAAATTTGGCTTGTATGGGAGGTACCACGCCCCTTTCTCCAATCGTTATAAAACCTCACAGGAACACTCTCAAGATATGGCTTTATTTTCCCTGAAAATTTCATAAAGACCGGTTCAGCGGTTTTGGAGTCTATACGTGATATAGCCACATACCCACATACCCACATACCCACATACCCACATACCCACATACCCACATACCCACATACATACATCCATTTTTATATATATAGATAGAGTTAATCACACAACAGACTAGACAGACAGTTTCAAAAACGCTACCCTTTCATCTTCCGTAATTTTGAGTGACTAAGCTGCGATCAACTCGCTGCTTACATTGTTCTTGTTTATACAATTATTAGCATAGGTTCCTTTTACTAACTTAGTCACAGCTTAATCACTCAAGATTACTGCAGATGGCAGCACTTTCCGAAACAGTCTGACTAGTCTGCTGTTTGATTGACTCTATACAAAGTCGTTGTTGTTGTAGTTGGTTGTCTTCTTTATAACTTTCTTGATCAAGACCTAGATCTACTTTTCACATAGCAAACAATAGAGAATGTAAACAGTAGGTTGTGTGTTTTTAAGAATTTTTCTATTAAACGTACAACTTTTTTGTTGTAAAAAATTAAAAAAAGCAAAGAATAGCTAATTTATAGCTAATTTATCCAAATATATAAGCAACCAGTGGCGGGCGTAGCCTAGTGGGTAGAGTGCGTGGCCTCTAAGCTTAAGCACCGCGGTAGCCCGGGTTCAATTCCAGCTCAGACAGAAAGTTTTTTCGATTGAATTAATTTTTCTGTTCGGTCGTTACCTCTCTGCAGACAATGGCAAACCTCAGAAAGTAAAAATTGCCATGTAAAGCTTCTTGAGAACATAAGCCGTTCGGAGTCGGCATAAAACACGTAGGTCCAGTTCTCGGTCATTTGTGATCAAACATTTAATAACACGCACAACACAATTGATCAATAGAAGCTAGGTCAAAGTCCTTCCAAGGGCTGAAATGGCCAGTTTATTTTATTTTTTTTTATATAAGCAACCAGAAGTGGATTTTGTCTGCATCACTAAAAATCTACGAAGTCTCCACAGTTTTTTATCAAAGTTATTTTAATATTATCTGGAATAATGTTGCAATATATTCATAATTTTTTCGTTGAAAAATCTTTTTTAATTATTTTTATACAAACCATAATATTATACGTACCCAAAAAACAATTTGTGTGCGTACCAAACTACTCAGGCACAAAAGTCCAGAGTATCGAACTCAATTTAATTTTTAAAAGCTACGAGTTTTAACGAAAAACTGCGAAGTTTATGAAAATAAATTTATCGCACATTGTTATTAAACCGAATGCAAACAAGCTTTGTGTCAATAAAGTAGTTGATATGTATTGGATCTGGCCTGAGTCTTAACTATGTATAATGGACCCAAAACATACCCAACAAGTATCTTGAAAGTCACCTGAAATAGTGCCACAGTAAGTCTGTATTATGTCAATAAAGTGTTAAAAAAAAAGCGACTATGTTCGGAAACAGTAAACTGTTGAAATTGTTTCTCTGGCAACCAACTTACCAATATAAAAGATCTATATTAATTGGATCGAATTTAATGTATATTGTTTATGTTTAATCAATTCATTAAAGTCTTTTATGTCTTAAGCACATTTTTTTATATAAATGCCAAAAATTTACACTATGAAAAATAAAGACACAAAATACAAAATGACATATTTCAAACAAAATATCAAAATATCAAATTAATTGTGTAGACTTTTAAGAGATTTATAAAATTTAAGGAAGTCCTGGTGTTCACCAAATTTTTCTGAATTTTAAACTCATAGTTCGTATTTTAGAAAAAGCTTATTTCTACAATTTTAACTCATTACATTAATTTTTGTGAAGTTTTAAGAGATGTATCGCTTATATATAGTCACATTCCTTTTTCCATATTGATAACGTTACGTCGCAATTTGAATGAAATTATTTTATGATTTTGAATGATAGAGGATGCAAGAACAATCAAAAAAGTACATCAAGTGGTGATCTATTTTGACCCACTGGTGAGTTATGGACTAATTTTCTGTTTTCCGGAGGTTGTTTCACTTAATATTCTCGTGGAAGAAAACGTTTTTAAGTGAAGCTTTTCGCAAAGACGCTTTAGAAAGATAACTTTATGACCTTTGTAACAATATGCAAAACTAGTAGATATTTGTATTTCAAATAGAAGTATTTGGTAGTCAAACCAGCGAATTTTGAAAAATGCACTATTTTCAAATTTGAAGCCTAATGCTTGCAACCCATGTGAGATCCGTCAAAGACAGTCTTTTGTTCTTGGTGTCTAAAATATGTGAATCGCTCATGGTGGAGCAGATATCCCATCATTTAAGTCTTTTTAACCTGTTGTGATTGGCCTGGGCACAGCTGTTCTACTGCTGAGGTGAAAATACTGGATGATATAAAAGTACTTTTTGATATTGCTTATTTGACATTGCTCTGCTTGCTAGATTTCTCCAAAGCATTTGACACAATCAGCCACTCTATACTCTGACCATTGCTAATTTTCTGACTGCCAAGATAGCCCTTCTCCTTCCTTCTATATCCCACTTACGTATATGTCCTTTGTTAGGCAGCATCTGCAATTTATTATAATGATAATTTATGTTTGATAACTCAGATTGGTATATCACATTACCTTACTTTAACTATATCCAATAGCTGAATTCAGTTTTCAAAAAAATAACGTTATTTTTATAATTGTATTCAAACACTAACAAATTTATGTATTCAAACTTTCAATTCTGCTTCTGGTATCTCACTCACAAATCGCACTAAGCACAATATCGACTACACTGATGAAACAGTTTCCCAACAATAAGAGCAAGCACAGCGAATGAGAGCGCGCATAGAACTATAGTAAATGTTTTTTCCGTCACCGTTATGTTTATATGTATATTCTAGTCAAAATTTGTGTATTTAACAAAATATGCAGGTATATCATATCACCCGACCATATCACAATACCCAAAGTTACTCTCTGCATGCATATGCAAAGGACTTCCAATTGTACTTGTCCAGACATATCGGCCTGTTTAAAGATTTGTTTGCCAAAGTTAAAGAGGAATTTGGCATCTTAATTTGCAGATAAAAATATACTTACGTTGAACTCCACGAAACAATTTGTTTTACCTATATCTAAAAATCCATATTATCACGAAGGTCTGTCTCCAATTCTACTTAATACCGTTAAAATGAAACTGGCTAGAAAGGCTACTATTCTTGCTCGAGAAACAATTTGATATTTTGCGTCAATAAAGTGGCTGATATGTGTCTGGTGCCCATGTCGGTAAATGTCCGACCTCTGCACCGAAATAATTGCTAGTTCTGGAACAACTTGAGTAGACACCATGTACGAACGATGTGTTCAAAAATATACTATCTTCTCCGAAGATTACGAATCTCCGAACGACATCAGGGTTTGTGTCCGTTGAAACAAAAAATTATGTATTGCAGTTGATTATAGCGATCATAACATACTCTGAAGTCGTGTACTGCAAACTTTATTCTCGGTTCTTTCATATGCTCCTTGTCGCTTTTAATAATGCAGCTTGCTATGCATACGGTCTTAGAAAGTTTGATCATATCTCGGTCTGTTGTAAAAAATTACATGGTCGTGACTTATCAAGTTACCTTGAAGCTAGGCATTGCATTTTTCTACATCAGATCATATAAACACGAAGTCCTACATATCTTTTTGAAAAGTTGAAGTCTTGCAGATCAAGTAGAAATATGAACCTCATGATACCTTGATATAATTTTCTTAACTCCAGTAGATTGTTACTTATATTAGAATTTATTACTTATTAGTATTAAAAGCGTTTCTAATAAAAATAACTTTAAGCATTCCATTTTCAAGCACTTCTCTTAGCTTCCTATTTTCTTTTTACTCTTACTTTTTCTTTTCTCACTCTTTAATTATTTTTTAAGAACTACTTTTTCATTGTCTAAATTTAAGTCTTTTTAAGAACTACTATTATCGATAGCAGTCTGTAATATTAATTTGCATTTTGCATATTAAATATTGCTATATCCATTGTAAATTCGGCACACAAAATTATTGTTCTTATATACGTATAAATACAAATGTGTCGTTCCATATGAAAGCATATAATGGGTGAGCTGCATATTTCTGATTCTGATGAAAAAAATTATGTTTGATCTTACGGTTGTCTTATACTAAAAGCCGTAGTTATGGATTTTTTTAAATGCCTAACTTCAGATCGCCACCCCTTCGACATTCGAAATTGAGTAAATTTTTTGTTTCATAGTGAAAAGATTGAGTTATTTTATCTTAACTATTAACCATTTTAACTATTAACATTTAAAGGTAACCTATTAAAAAATTTATAAAATTTTTATGTTTTTGAGATATTGCCTTAGGTCCTATGCCCACACTATAAGCTCGGGTTTGCTTATTTTTCCACATATGTATTACTTGCACTCCAAATAAGGAATTTATAGTTTTTAGTTTCTGGACCATCATACGCTTAAAAAACATTTGAAAAAAAAAAAACTATAAAAACTGTACTAGTTTGGCCCCTACATGGATCATGTGAGGGACCTCATAAAAATTTGATACTTTGAAGAAATATAGTCTTCACCTAAGTCTTTAAATGCTTCTTAGTTTGGTTCTGTTATTTTTACTTTACATAAAGATGATTTTTTTTTTTAAATACATTTTTTTTTAAAATATATTTTTTTATTTCAATGTTGAGCTTCTTCTCATGAGTACAACGCCTTTTGTTGGAAAAAATAGGAGGAATATTTTTGTTGTTTCTAATAAGTGATTTTTGTTTATCTTTGCCGAATGATTTTGATTTAAAAAAATAAACTTGCCATTTCAGCTCTAGGCAAGACTTTGACCCAAGAATGATTTGAACAAGATTACGCGTTCAGCACTCCTGTTATCTAATGCTATCTTTGTCATTTGACTGCATGACGTCATCCAGCTTATGAAACTGTGTGATCGCTTAGGTAAATAGAAGAAATTGAAAATAAATTTTCATAAAAAGTGAAGTAAAAATTAATTGCGTGATGACAAATTGTATAAACAAACAAAAAAAAAATAAGAAAATATAATCAGCCCTGAATCAGCTGTTCATCAACAAACTTGCATTAAAAATTTCCAAAATGTTCTTTAGCTTTATCTGAAAAACAAAAACTCCTTTTTCCGATTCCGCGTGAAACAATAATACCTTTTAAAGAAAACAATTAAAATGATTTTGAAAAATTTTCCAAGCAATTAATAGAGACAGTTTGGTTTTTTCTAATGGCTACCTAAAGAAACACATTGTTCCAATATTGATTGCGATTTTAAAGTTAAAAAACTATCTTTCCTAGATGGAATTTTTTTAATATACGAAAACTGAAATAGGAAATAGTACAAAACACTTATAAAGTAAAGCGTAAATTGAATAACATTAAAAATTTATAAAAAATAATAGCATTTACTAAAAAAATATAATTCTAGAAAATTTAAGCTGATTTCAAAAAATTTTTTTTTTGTGTGCTGGCAGTATTAAGGGGTCGCTAATCTCGATTCTTATGTTAGAATAAAAATAGTTTTTTGACACTAGGGTGGACACTACAAATGTGTTTTTTGGCTTCATTCTCTTTGCAGATTTACTGGTCACTGATTTCGAATCTGATGCTAGAATTTCAAAAAGTTTTCACAATAGGGTGGTCCCTAAATATGTGTTTTTTTTTTTCTTTATACCCTTTGGGTATGTGCTAGCAGTATTAAGGGGTCACTGATTTCGAATTCTATGTTAAAATTTAAAAAAGTTTTTTACACTAGGGAGAACACTAAAAATGTGTTTTTGGCTTATACTCTATGTAGATGCGCTGATCTCTTATTTCGAATCAAATGTAAGGATTTCAAAAAGTTTTTTAATACTAGGGTTTAATAATCTTAAAATAGTTCAGTTTGCAATTCAACTTTTCAATCAATTCAATCTCCATACGAAGAACGTAATGAATGTTCAATCGCTGGCAACGGTAACTTCCTATTTTTAACTCTCACAAGAATTTAACATCTTAATTTTCAATAAATAAATCTTTTTTTCCTTAAATGTTTAATTAAACTTTCTAATTTGATTGTTCGATTACATTATTTGCCTTTACAAAGATAAGAAAAAAATTAATAAATAAAAATTTTATTTCGAATAACATTCGGAATTGAAGAACTAGCGTAAGGAACATGAATAGCGACATGTTATATGAAAGAACTTATCACTTTCTTTTTTCAACAAAAAAAGTGACTTGTCACTCAGTAGTTAAAAAATTTTAAAAGGCATGCCATAAAAAATTAAATCAACACTGTGGTTCGAACCCTTTCCATACAGTTTCGTAATTCGTAGCACCACCCACTAGACTTCGTAGTTTCCATAAAACGTTAGTTTTAATAATTAATTCTTGAACATTGACCCAAGTTTCGTGTAGGAGAGTTGCGACAATCACATTAAGCTAAGAAACGTTCTATAAATAGAACTTCATTAACAAAAACTGCTTTTATTTTGCTGCTAGAATAATGCAAAATTGATTTATGAAAGTTGCATCAATGATTTTTAGCTGAAAACGAGCTATTAATATAAATTCAAAAATTTCACACTTTTGACCGAATGAAAATAAAGCTGTTTTAAAGCTTCTAGAGTTTGGTGGTGAGATGTACAAGTAAATATATGATGAACTATATCCAGTTGGTGTTAACATATCTATTATGTATATGCGACGTTTTGCTCTGTAGTTCGACGTTATTATGAAGGTAGTTTCGTGAAGCCTTGTTTTTTTTTTTGGGAAAAACAAAAGATCAAAACTATACAAATGATACGCTGTTAAACATTTTTTTCTGTAATATTTTTATAGCGTAAAGATATGTTTTTCGTATTATTTAATCTATTTGTAAGCAATAAAATAAGCTTAGTGAGTAGTACTCGAGCTTTCTAGAGCTTATAAATTAACTTTCTGTTGTTATTTTTTTCAATTAAATTACAAAATCGTTGAAACTGTGAAGAAGCTTTGTTTCTGTCGAGCGTCTTAATTGACTCATCTTTATTTTTTATTGTATGTTTTTTAATTTAACTTTTTACTGATAAAGTGTTTATAATAAAGTTGTTGTCATTGCACTTTGTTCGGCGTTGCAAAAAAATTTACCAAAGAAATATGACCCCAAACTTAAAATTAAATTTAGCCAAATTTTTTTGGAAAAAATTTCATTATGAAAATTAACGCAAAAAATGTAATGAAAAATAACCGCTACAAAATGAACACTTTCATTTCTTGAAAAGACATTTTTAATTTCTTAAATATGCATGAATCTAAAGCAAATGTTCTCCGAATGGATAAACGAAATTGATATAAACGCTAAAGTTTCTAGGGCCAACCTAAATTGAAATATTTAAAATAATTAGAATCAAAAGCAATTTATAAAAAACAAACCTTTTACCTTGTGTATCGACTGACAGAGACTAAAACGAGATGTAGCGTTATTTCCACTAAAACTCTCCGTTAAATGTTACCACAAATGAAATATTATGTAGGCATTGTTGTCAGGGTTTAACAATCCCTTGTATGAAATGAGTATAACTATAAATTTGATAATTTAATTCGACCGCACAAACAAAAATTAATATTTTACCCCAAAATATTAGTGTATTTTCTCATTCTTGTTTTGGGTCAGTGTTTCAGTTTTCAATATAAATAAAGGACCCAAATTGGTTTCCTCTCTTTCCTGGGGCAATTTTTCATTTTTACTTTGAAGCCAAATTTCTTGGGGTCTTATTTTCGACACTGCCTTTATAAAGGCGACACTAACTTTGTACTTAAAAAGTGCTCAAAAACAGCAACCTGTCAACTTTTTCTAATTGCCAACTTTCGCTATTATTCTACATAAAATTTAAATTGTTGAAACTTTTTAAAAAATTTAAATTTTCAGATTATTATAACACTATGGAAAAAACTATAATTTGTTATAATTATGAAAATAATAAGAAATGACTCAAATACTTCGTTTTATTCAAATTTAAAAAAACTGTCCGATTTTATTTCTATACAATTTTTTCGGTTGATGTATTTTTTTTCTTTTGTTTTTTGCTTGGAAAATTATTAAATACTTAGTTAGCAGCTACGCAAAAATTGCAATGACCTAATTTTTTAGAGTTCTACAATTAACACAGTTACTGCAAAAATTTTTGTTCTCACTACCGACGAATGGCTTCATTACGGAGTTTGCAATATTTAAACAGCTTTTGAGCACTTAATAAATAAGCCAACCTCTTTTTCATAGTCCTCCATTAGCAAGTAGCACAAACAACAATAATAATTATAAATATTGTTGTGTTGCCAACTTCGCCCATTTCTCTAGAGTAAAAAAAATGTTCAATGCTGTTAGGTTGAAGTTATTCAGTGTTGATTTTTAATTTAGTTTTGTTTATTCTTTGGATTTAAGTGTGCTTTTTCTTAATCCTCAACGCTGTCTTTTGAACCACCCAACCTTATCTATAGCTTATTTTTGTATATTGTTCTTTACCTATCATTCTATTACCCATCCACCCATCCACTCAAAGATAATTAAAACAAACAAAGTTCAACAATCCACAATAAGAAGTAAAGTTTTACCAAACAAACAACAGTTCATACTTCATACTTTTACCAAACAACCCAACCACGGGTTGAGAAGGAAGCGTAGACAAACAAACGGTGCAAAATACGAGTTGTCAGACGCGTTCTAGGAATCGTTGACCATGTGGCATCCGTGTTGGGCGTGGCAATATTTGCTGTCTGTTATTGTTGAAGAAACCGTTTTTCATTGCTTTTGCAACTCTTAGTTTTACGCTTTGTACAAGCATTGGTGACTATATTTTTTATTCATTACGACAAACACCAACACAGCAACTTAATATTGACACCTACACACTACAGCAACAACTGTATCTAATGTGTGCATGTGCAAGTTCAGTAGAGTTTCAACATATCATATGAACCGACAGAAAAGAAATAGCTATAAATAAAGAAAGTCAGTTACATGCAATGTTGTTACTTTCTTCCAACTTATGATTATCAAATTTTTTTTTTTATATTTTTTTTTTGTATTTTCGGAATCTTTAAAATATGTTATTTCAAGGAAAACTCTAAATAACTTAGCTCTTTTTATTCAAATTTCCAAAAACAAACTTTTTAAAATATTTTTAAAACTACACATTTCGGTCAATGAATTATGCACAAAAAAAAGAGGGTTTCTTATTATCAACCAAGGTTTGGTTAGAGTCAACTATGATGTTGTCTGTAATGCGTGAACCGATTTTGTTTCCGAAAATTTTCTATAACTTCAATTCTAAGGTTTCTATATTTATACGGTATTTGTTTGTGTATAGAGTTATAAGCATTTGAGTGAATATTCCTGTATTTATGTAAACATGGTGTATATGGGGAAATATTTGCAAGGTTAAGTTGCAAAGGTCGCACTTTACGTATTTGCGCCCACTTTTTAGAAATCGTTTTAATTCCTGAGATGTTCATGTTTTGATAGTGACGCTTAGTATGTAGGTGCTATGGGTTCAAGTGGTGCTCACTATACAGGGTATTCAGAGCAAGAATACGAATATTTAGGGAGGTGAAAGAGGAGGGCGAGCTAGCAAAAAATCGTATGCGAGAAGGGTCTATTTTTGCACCCTCACGAGTTACGGGGTTAATTGGTATTTCATGACTTTATTCACACTAATTTTTCTAGCAGAAAAACTAAATTACGAGAAACTTATTTAACCCACTCGGACCTATTCATTCCTCCGTAAATATTCGTACTCTTACACAGGACACCTTGTATATATAAATGTTGCCACACCCACAAATCAGCGAAATTGGTATATATGAGAAGGTTTTTAGCGTATAAGACTAAAACTTGGTTATTTCAGAAATCATTATAATTCCTGAATTGTACAAGTTTTCATAGTGAAACTTGAAATGTAACTGAAATGGGACCAAGTGGCTGTCACTATATATATATATATTAATGTTAATCTAAACAAAAATATACAGTTTCGATAATATCGTAAGTATAGACGTAGAATTCCTTTTTATACATTAATAGAGAAAAATTCTGGTTTTTGAAGTAGAATTACGTCTTACACCGTGGTTTGAATGGTAGTCATTTTCACAAATTTTTTTCAAGCACATTTAAGGATTATAATTGACATTTTGGGGTAAAACCATAGCCTTTTTGTCGGAATTTAAACTGGAAACCTTGGCTAGTAGCCACATACTTGCTCTCTAGCTACATGCATCTGTACCCAGCAGCGGATTTGCCAGTGGCTACCATAGAACTAATACAGAATAAATTACCAGGTAAGGAAGCATTACTTTTTTCAAAAAGTAATGCGTCTGCATATAGCAGAAGTAATTAACTCATACCTCATTACCTGTAATGTAGCATACAAGGAAAAGTAATACAGTGATTTTTATAACTTAATACAAGTAGTATGTTACTCCATAACTTCTAGGTAATGCTGAAGGAAGGCGATCACTTACCTCCTGTCTCATTCAATGTTAAATGTAAGGCCTTTTATGCATAGTAAGGTAATATAGTCGGAAGTAGTGGTCATTACAAGGTAATTGATGCTTCATATATTCGGAATATATTCCATCCGCTACTGGGTATTCTCTTTTGTATAACAACCCAACAAGCCATGAATGTGACAGTTCCAGCTAAACGGTACTTAAAACGGCAGCATCTGATTTGCTGGTATGAAAACGACATGTTTTTGTGCCTTTAAACCGTTCTCTATATAATTGTAAAGTCCTTTTTGTATACAGTAGTTTTGACTTAACTGCGACTCTTTTAGCTGCCAATTTGAGATACCTGCCAAAAACCACAAAATTTCACTCATTTCTTCAATTTCGTATGAAATGTACTTGTTTAAGTGCCAATTTCATACGTGCCAATTTAAGTAAGCTGCCACAAATATTTGGAATTATTATCCCATATTCATTGATCATTTTACATTTAACAGCCACAAATTTTTTTTGCAACTGTTGCTAACGAAAACTATATATGTATGTAGTTTGTTTTTGTTAGAATGCACCACGAGATTGATATCATTCCAGAAACTATAGAGGATCATATCGTAAAAGGGTCTATAAAAGATTTTAAGCAAACTTCAAAAACAGAATATTTTTCTTAAATGTTACTTTTTAATTACCTTTTACTTAAAAAATGTATTTGCAAAGACTGAAATAATTTGTTCCTTTTAATTTATATTATTTTTCCTGAAGTCCCTTTATGTTGTTTTATTAATAAATAATAAATGAAAAGACTATTTTCATTTTTTTTTTAAGTTTTGGTTGTTAAAATAGGGAATTGTGTGAATCACACTTATGGGCCACTTCTGTGGCAGGTAAATGAATTAGATTTGGCAGTTAAAAAATTTAACTTTAGTGCCATTTTGACTTACCTGCCACAAAATGCGTGCAAAACACGGTGTGGCATATTAAGTCAAGACTACTGTATATATCAACAATCAAATTGAAATTTATGTCATATTCGCTTGATACGCTAGCGTCGTTTGTTCTTGTCTTCTTTTCCCCGCTTTTTCACCCGTTCGCCAAGAAACTCTAAAATATGCATTGAATCTTGTATTGAAATCAAGGTATTGCAGTTGAGTTGCCGTTTATTGTTAAGTTTATTGTTGCAGCTTAATAAAAACTATTTTACAATTGTTACAATTGTTTAACAACAAATAAAATTAATAGACAACTTAATAACTTAATAAATGGTACGCTTATTTGAAACACACAACGCATAGTTTGCTGACAACGCAACGATCCACTTCAGTGCTTTTAAAAGTGCACACCATTTTCAAGCAAACAGCAAAACGGGAAACAACAAAAATAAAAGCAACTGATGTGTATTTATTTATATAAGTATATTTTACATTTTATATATATGTATATTTCTCATACAAATATATGAATTTTTTCTTCTTAGAATATGCTATTTTGTGACTTTGCAAGAAATTATTAAACGCAAAGTTAGATATTCATTTTATTCGCACTCCTACTGGCATTTTTTCTTTGTACGATGAATATTAAAGGCTGTAGGTATACCCCATAGTGTCAACATCATTATTAAATGTGCTTGAAAAAATTTGTGAAGATGACCCTCATATAAAATGCGCTGTAAGACGTAATTCTACGTCAAAATGGATATGTGTATGTGGGTATGTGTGTATATCACGTTAAACTCCGATACCTCTAAATCAATTTTTATTAAATTTTTAGGAAATTGCTTTGGAACTATAGGTCGACGCCTCGGAATTCGGTTTCATGAAACCTTAGGAAGTTATTTAGCGCATACCAAGGATGGTTTTTCATTGTAAAAGGGGGCGTGACATAGCCCAAATTTGCAATATGGTATAGCTTTGGAGTTATAAGTCACGCAGCCTTAGAATTCAGCATTCGACCTCAATTTTCGCATGCAGTTTAACTGATTATAATTTATGGATGTTGGACAAGGGAACATGGCATCTCCTATACAACCCAAAATTTTCGACATCGAATAGCTTTGGTGCTATAGGTCACACAGTCTCGGAATTCTGTATTCGATCCCAATTTATACATGCAGTTTCATTGACATAATTTTATGGGCGTTGGAGCTAGCATTATATATTTATGGAAATGGAAAATACTTTAATTTTGTTTTTTGCTTCCAAAATTTGCTCGTTTTGTGAAATGAAAACATATTTTTTGTAATTTTATAAAAATTATTTTTTATACAAAACAATAATTATGCAAAAAAAAAACTTTTTGATATATGAAATACATTATAAAGTTCGTTAAATCTTTATTTACGTATAAATAATATTTTACGTATAAATCTTCTTCTCAAATGTAAAATTCCTAAGTGTTTTTGAATAAAATAGATAATATATAATGATCTCATTTTTATTTTTAAATTAATAAATAGTATTTATGGAAATATTGTATGTAATTTATTCTATTCTATGAAATATTCTATTCTATGTATTCATAGAATTATTCTAAATGTTTGTTGTAATTTTTGTTTTCAAAACAACATTTGAAGCTCAAAAAACCAAATATTTTAATGAAATTGTGACAATTTTTATCAAAATTTATTATTTATGAGTTTTAAATTTTGTTTTAAAATTGAATAATTACAACAAACACCTAGAAATATTAATACAAATACTTGTTTACAATTGATACTTCGCCAGAATAGGGCTGTAAGTCTGTTTTCCTACTCACTTCAAGTAACTTGAAATTACTTGTAAGCATTTTTTTACACATTTTTCAGTCTCGATAAAGAAGAAGAAGCTAATTGTTTCTTTCTATTATATTACAATTACTTTAACTTTACTTGAAAACTTTCTTCTAGCATGAATTTTGAGATACAAATAGCTGATCGTTATATTATAAGATCCATATATTTTATTCTTTTGTGAAATAAAAATGATTCATATCATTAAATTCAAGCATTATTGTTAAATATATTTCCAACAAACTGTTTTTTTTTTAAACAAAATAGTAGTATCAAGTAAAAATCAATTTTTTTTTCTGCTTCAAGTCATTTCCGTACTCTTTGGAAAATATTCTCATTTTGACTGATTATAGTTACTCTCTATTACTCGAACTTTACTTGAAATTTGTACGAAAACAGACCTATTGATATTCACAAATCTTAATTGTGGATATGAAAGTATTGTGCATACAAATTTATTTAAAATACGACTTATTAAAATACGATTTTTTTAAAATACTGTATTTTTGTCCCCATTTAATGCACTGTGCGGTAGACATTTACTCGTAAATTGTAATTCTAAAATCTTTTAAATCTTCTATAAGCACTACTTGAGGCACAAAGTAAAGGAAAAATAAAATACAATATTATTTTATAGATCTTAAGCCTGTATGACATTAATTTTTTTGTCCAATTTTAAAATCTGAAAACTAGTGGCGCGTGGGCTAGACAGACAAATATTGTAGGAAATGGATGAAAACATTAATCGTGCAAGCTCTTACATCTCCGCAACGTTACTATTTTATCTCTGTCTTCTTATTGGCTGCGGAAGAAAGACCAAAAGCTTGTTTTTGACACTTTATATTTGATCGAAACTTAACGACTGACGAATTGAGAGAAACGTCAAGAACAATGCATTAAAAATGCTTTCTGTCGTACATTTTTTTTCTCTAATTCTTACTTTATGCATACACACTCACACTTCTTGCATTTGAGCTTTAGCACTATTTAAATTCTTCTATCTTTAAATTTATTCTTATTTATTTCTATAAATTCTTAAAATAAAAAAAAAGCAAAAGAACATCGATTGAAATGGAAAACAAATTAAACACATGGTAAACAATTTCATGTTCAAAAATATCATTCTTTCTTCTAAGCTACACTTCTAAGTATCCACGGCCCGCAAATTATATTTATTCGATCATAAATTGCTTACCTCAACCAACATAAAAACTCAAATGATACGCTTGAGAAGTTGAAAGGAGAATTTTAAAAGTTTATTTATTTAGGATTTCAATCAAATCATCTATCATGTAAGAATATTATATGAGGTCTGTTTCCGTACAAACTTCAAGTAATTGTAATAGATTAGAGAGTAACATTTTACATGTTATTCTTCTCTCTAGAGCTTCAAAAATTTGTAAAATAACACTTTAAAGCAACTTCAAGTTACTTGAATCGAGGAACAGACTTATGTTAAGCATAATTTTAGAAAAATAAATGTTTGGAATTGCGTTGGCAGACTTAAAAAAATTTTGTTGAATGTTTGATTTCAACAACATAGCTATGTACAAAAATTTAAATCACAAGTTCACAGAGTTCTGCTAAGCGAAGGAGACATACTTTCTGCTGATGTGCCTAAATCAACAAAGTATATTTTTATCCTACACAACATCTTATATGCTACTCAGCCAGCCCACTCATCAGATAATTAAAATAAAGTATACGATGGAGACAAGGTGAAAGTAGGTGAAGAAATACAGGTGTTGTATAAAGCTTCCAAAGACTACCAAAGGACTCATAGGAACTGCAGCAAACAAACACTTCTTTTAGTAAATTGCCTTTATTTCGGGCAGTGGATGTGCCGGCAGCTCTGCGTTCTTGCAGAACGGTACCTACACTGAACAAAATGTTTGGTTTAATTTACTACATGTATTGAGTTGGCACCTGTCTAACAAAATTTATTGGCTATTTACAAATTTTGGTAAATATTACCAAGATAGGTCTAAGCTCGTTAAATTCATATGTGTTGATTCGAAACACTTATCTTATCATTTTGTTTAGTGCAACACAATAAAATTTAATATTTTAGCTTCAGTCAGTAGCGTAGCAAAAGGGAGGGCGGGGGTATTCCGCCCCGGGTACACAGGCAGATGGGGTACAAAACTGACAAAAAAAATTTTCAACATGAACATGTATTATAATGTACAATATAAAATAAATGGTTTGTATATATATATATATATATATATTAGGGCGGGTCAATTTGTATGGACGAATTTTTTGGAGGTCTGGCTCAGCGAAATTCGTAAAATACATGTAATTTCAAGACTCCACTACAGCATATACAAATTCTGAAAAAAAGCTGTGCGGACTTTCGTAAATAGATTTTGTTCTCAATTATAAAATATGAATGTATGAATGTATGTGTATGAATCTATTTACGAAAGTCCGCACAGTTTTTTTCAGAATTTGTATATGCTGTAGTGGAGAAAAAGTCTTGAAATTACATGTATTTTACGAATTTCGCTGAGCCAGAATTTGACCCGCCCTAATATATATACATATATATATATATATATATATATACATTTTCTTTTAATCGGAACGCATAATTTACTACCAAAGTATATATGTTTTTTAAATACCTATGATTGAACTTGTTATATTTACTGCACTCTTTAATTGCAGATGCCAAAAGGTGCAAAAATAACTGAAATCTTCTTAAAATGCGTTCATATCAATTAAAACAAATTTTAAATATATATAAAATGTTTGGTTAGGATACAACTATCACAATATAAAGTTTTGCTATATGAATACAATTAAAATGTAACTAAATAGAAACTTAAAGTATGTAATGGTATTTTGGAAGTGGTCCGTAAAGTATGCAATATAAATCTTACGTCACAGATGGTCTGGATAGGTTTTATTCGGAACTTCAGAGCAGAACAAAATCAATACAAGAAATTCGAAATATATTTGAAGCAATCCTGCCATCGAGCTTGCTAACTGCTTCTGAAAATAAACTGCAGATCTTAATCCGCAGATTGGTCACATTCCACGATGACGTCAATGAAGCAGAATTAACGATTGAAATACCAAGGCTAAGGAGGCACCTTAAAGCTGCAGGCATTTCTTTCGAAACACATATAGACTGGACCTCAATAAATTTTAAAAAATTTATTTATGAATGGGATTTCGAAGAGTCGTTGCCGAATCTAACACTTGACTTAAAATTATTTTTAACGTTCTGTTGATTCATTCGAAAGAAGCTTTTCTGCACTTAAATTAATAAAAAATTGTTTACGGTCTACAATAGGCCAGTGAAGACTAGCAGATCTCTTAATGTTATCTATTGAAGCTAAAGAGATTAATTGATTTGAGAGAGACCAACATTGATTTCGATGAAGTTATCAAAAGTTGTTATCTCTGTAAGCAAGAAAGAAGATGTTTTAAATCTATATGGTACCTTAAAGTTTGATTTTATAAAGGAGTATTACTAAATCATTTTTTTCAGATATCGAATCGAGAAAAGAGCAATAGTTAAATAAACTCGATGCAGCTTAACAAAAATAGTATAAAAACAAAAAATTAAAAAAAACACAGTTGCAAAATCAGCTAAAATGATAGTTGACTGTCGGTTTTTGATTGCCACATATGATAGCACTTTTTTATTATCAACTTTTTTTTGCTTGTGTGAAGTGATCACGAAATATTTAAAATACCTGGTAGCACTTATGATTCTTTTGAAAATTAAATGTTATTTAAGCATAATTTTACTTTAGGGCCCGGACCTAAGAATGTGTCGCATAAAATCGATATGTAAAAACGATTCTCAATTTGATAAAGAAATTACATATAGCAATTGTGATGCTTTTGATTATCAGCCATCAAATATTATTTTAGCCGATTCCACCACTGGATATGTGGAAAATTTTTATTTTTTGTAAAGTTATTTTAGATATGGATAACGGTAACCTCTCTTTGAGGGTAGTGAGCATGCCCACTAGTGTCCTGCAATCTTTGCGCGGGCGTGCCAAGATGAACAGAGTTCGTTTTTCGCATTGTGCATTGCACATGATTTTCGAGATTTTGCACGATGTCGTATCTCTCCATCTACGATTCACTGCTATTGTGGCTCTTCTTTCGAGGTTCCTGTACAACTCTTGTAGCGGAGTAAGTACATGTTCTGCGAGTTCTGATTCCAGCCCGGCGCCTTCCTTTGCTAAACCATCTGCCATCTCGTTTCCCTCAATGCCCTGGTGGCTAGGGACCCAGTAGATGCGCACTCTTTTCGAAGCGCATAGTGCATCTAGTGCATCTCTTCCAGCCAAGACACTTTTGGACTTGATGCCAGCGGAGCGCATGGATTTGATCGCCGCTTGACTGTCAACGAAAATGTTGATGTTAGACTGTTGTGTGTCCATGCTGAGGGCTATCTCAGCAGCCTTCCTTATGGCAAATACTTCCGCCTGGAAGATACTGCAGTGGGTCGGCAGTTTATATGGCTGCCTTATATTAGGCTCTGCGTAATACACCGCCGCACCTACCCCCGTAGGCATTTTGGAGCCGTCAGTAAATATGTTGACCGCCTGCTTGTTCTATACCTTTGCACCAGACCTTTGGTCCCAGAAGAGTTCGTACTTTGGAATTGACTAACGTGCGAGGCACCATGTAGTCCGTGCTACTAGGTAGATCCTTTCCGATTGTACAATGTCCAAAATTTTGAATGTGCATGTTGCCTGCTGCCGTAAGGCGTTGTGCCGTTTTTCCGGCTATTAGTTTTCCGTGTATGTCCAGGGGGTCCATACTTAGAATGGTTTCAAGCGCTTTAGTTGGAGTTGACTTCACTGCCTCCGTGATGCATAGCGCTGCCTGCCGCTGAGTTTTCTCCAAGTGCCTGAGGAATGTTGATTTGTTCACAGCCGGCCACCACACAATAATCCCATAGAGTAGAATAGGACGCACTACCGTACTATAATATAAAATTAGATTAAATAGAAAATTAGAATTAAATAGAAAATTTAAAATTACGACTTTACTTCAAAAGTACTGGGCCGATTTTTATGAACAAAATTTTAAAATATCATATTTGTGCTGCAGATTTTTTAGGGGTATTTTTCTTTCGAACTTTTAGTAAAAAGTTTATTTAATTAAGATATTAAGTTTTTGAAGGAGTTCGAAAACTTCCCAGCTTCCACGCACTGCTTGTTCATTGTCTTTTGACGCGTTTGTGTTCAGTGTTGCCGTTTTGGCCATTTATAGCCATAAGTGGCTACTTTTTTTCTATTTTTCATTTGGCTATTTTTTTATTTGGCTGTTTTTTTTTATTCTGACGAAAATTAATTTTTCGGTCTTACACCTAAATGATTTAAAATTTGTTCGTAAGAGTGGATTTCCTCTTCATGTAAATACGACCTACCAGCAGCGATGGATCTGAAAAAATGGATCTTGGAGGGGAGGGGTAAACTATGATGGACACACTTTTCCGATACTTGGAATTTTGTCTTTTTACAAATCATTCTATATTTTATATAGATGAATTGTAACTAAAGGAACTGTAGACGAAATGTTTTAGATGAACTTTTACAGATGAACATTTTCATATACATATATCTATTTCTCACTTTCTTTTTAATAACCACATAGCGTACCACATTAAAAACTATAAAAATAACTTATTGTTTGGAATTAAGGTTGTTTTATTCAAATTATTCAAATTCATCCCGTTTTAAAATATCATTGCACTATTACATTCTTAATTATGTGTAATGAAAACTGCATAGTCTTTTTATTACAAAAAAATTAAAGCAACTTGAAATTTGTATTTCTGGTGGTATAACTATGATATGGTACACTATGAAAAGCAAACGAACATTTTTTCAATGTACACAAGTGCACAACTGCTCAAGTTTGAGGCTACAGTAGAAAAGCACTTGTAAAAATTTTTGACGTACGGCGATTTTGTATTTGTAAGGTGCACAAGTCCTCAGCTGCACTGGTAAGTGCACTGAGTCGCGAATACCCCTATTGATGTGTCTATTAATTGTGTTTGACAGAATTTCTTTGACATCTTTGGCTAAAATGTTAGCTAAAACGTTAGCTGAACGTTTTTAGCCATACTTAAGTTTAAGTTAAGTCTAGAAATTTGGCGACTTAAATTCGACTTTAGTTATAGAATCAACTTTTTCACCACACTTAAGTTAATTCGAAGACTTAAGTCGAACTTAAGGCACCAAATTTCTAGACTTTACCTAAACTTAAGTATGGCTAAAAACTTAAGTTTTGATTGTGAAACTGGCCCTAAGAGTTTTAGTGGAACTTTTTGCTGCATTCTTATAAAGGTTATTTTTTTGCAAGGCCCTAACTTGCAAGTTACTTAACCCTCCATTACTATAGTGGGTGGATTGGATTACACCCAATAGCATTAAATTCAAATTTATTCTGAGCATAGAATTAGTAAATGAAATTAATAAAAAACTAATTATAACTCGTCTAGTTCGTCTAAAAAGGTTGAACTAATTTCGAATTTAGAATTATTAAATACAGTAAAAATGTATACAAAAATTGTATTAAGCTGTAGATAGAAATATCTCATTAATTATTATAAATAGTTCTTGGGGCGTACTTACACCCATTCCCCCATGGATCGGCACCTGCACCGAACCAGTGATGCCAATCGTGCACCACACGGCAAAAATATACAATAATTTTACATGTGGCAACTCAAATCACGTGTCCCTAAAGAGTTCGCAGCAATGTAGATAACTTTAATCAGGAAAAGATAATCGTGAAAAATTTGCTTAAAAAAGTAAAGTTAAGAATCAGCATGCTAAAGTAAGAATCTATTTGCAACTAGTTAGTACAAATAGTTATGTAAGTTTGTTTTGTTTCTTTTATAAAGAGAATTTTTTATAAGATAAATAAATATTTTAACTATTCTTTTACATTTTAAGTATTTTTATTTTGCGTTCTGGTTGCAAAAAAAAATTTGCTCCGGCAACACTGTTTCCACTAACTCAATGTTGCTCTCTATTTTTCTTTTTCTCTTCGTGCTGAGCTAGCAAGGCGTAAAGATATATATAAATGCAGAGCGGCGCTTTAAAACAAAACAAAACAAAAGAAAAAAAGAGCAATTTTTATTTCTTTGATATGTATAAGGATGATGATGCCATATCGCATCACTAAGTCGGATGTCTCAAAACTAACAGTATCACATACAAATTAGTCATAATCAAAATTAGGTAAAATTAGCCCATGTGTGAAAAAATCGTCCCGTCTTTAAGGCGTTAAGAAGATTGATAAAAAAACGTCCGTGGCGAAGCCGCGAACAACAATGGCCTGATAGAAATTAATGAAGACGTAGCACTGATTGCTTAATCATATCTTGAGCCAGCAGAATGAAATCTAATACAACTTTACCTAAGACAATTAGGACTTTATATTTAAGGGTAACCTTTTCGTTTTCGGTTAAAATATGTATAGTAGTATAAGCTATGAGAGTTGTAGCCCAATCACAATTCGTGGTGTACTTTTAGGAGGTAGGCCAGTATGCCAACTTTCTCAGTTGACATTATTTTCTAGAATATTAGAGAACATTATAGAAGCGAAAATTTAAATCAAAAAATATTTTGCAGAGTATTGGTTTAATTGGGTCAACTGAGAGCGTAACTAGTAAGAGCGTCTGAAAATTGCACGTTAGCAATGAAAGTGCGGCTTAAAGATTTTTAAAGGTTTTTTCATTTTCTGAAATTTTTCAGAATAAACCAGCTCCTGTACGGTGTGTAATGAAATACAAAATATTTTAGTAAAAATGATAGCAGTTGAGTGCAGTTGAAAAAAATTAAGTTATTTGATGATATTGCGGATTTGTAAAAAATTAACTTGGAGTTTCACCTCTTCAAGTTTTCAAAAATCCCAGTAGTGAAGTAATCATTACTAAACTAGTTATATAATTATTATTAGGTAATGAGAGGTAGTTCCCTGACGGATAACAACACACTAAAATTAGGTATTATTTTAATATATACCGCTTGTCATAAGCGGTAATGTGTGGTGCACACATCAAGTATTACTTATAAGTAATGTTGTGTTATCAGGTATTACAGCATAGGCTATTTATTTTCATATTGTAAGAATAGAAGTAAGGTTTTGAGTTCACGACTATTCGGAAAGGTTCACGATTGTTTGTACGAGGTTTCCTTTGACAATATTTATATAGAAATTTTAAGCGAAGGCGTCATGACATGTGCTTAAAGGGTAGCTAGTTACTGAGCTGGTTATTGCAATAATGACCTCTCATCTCCACACTGGGTACTTCAATACTCTCAAACGACAGCTTGAATTAAGAAACTGAGAGCAAATCTTTTCAATTGGTTAAACAAAGTTGCAATCGGTGAACTGTGGGAGTAAGCTAAGAGAAAAAAAAAACTTCTCTCAGTGTACTTCTAAGCTAAAAGTTTGCTCTAATTTGATGGTACTTTCACTTTATTTTATCATGCTACACTTTGATTTGCATAAAGCTTTAAACAGATACTCACGTCACGGTACACATTCAGACCAGCACATACACAGGCATGCATACCAAGTTGTGTGTTTGTATGTATAAATTTCTGCACTCTGTGTGTCGGCGCGTTGGTGTTAGGCATGCATGTGCACCAACACATTTGCATGTCGTTGGCCTTAATAATGGCGTGTGGCATGTTTTAAGCTGGACTCAAATTTTTGAGATTCTTTTAGCGTGCTTAACGTTATTAGTTCTTTTTAAGTCATTGATTACAGCAAACTTAATGCGATAATTTTTGCCAAGAGTTAAGTTTTAGTATTGAGCTTTTTTACGACAAAACAAATTAAGCCATTTTTCGAATTATTCATCAAAAACAAGAAATCTATTAAACATTGTAATGTCATACTGTCAGATAAGTCACTTACCTACTTTAGTTTTGTCTTTAAAAAGGTTTAATTTATGTTTTATGTGATACTTTTCGATTACTAAAAATTTTGATGTCACATAGCTAGTTATTGCGTGTTTACTGTGGCTCATGTAACATGTGTATATTAACAAACTTTTTCTTCTATAACCGACTCTTTATAAAACGACCCCAAACGAGCGTGATGGTAAATATTATACTCTCTAAACATGTTACCGTAAAGTTTTTTTTTTATATTCTACAAACGTGACTTTTTCCCAAAAGCATTCTGTACGTCATTATACCAAACATTGCATAACTTTTGACATGCTACTTCCTGTGATTTAAGTGCATTAAGTTCAAAAACAAAATAACTCAGGCAGACTTTCATGTTTGCTATTTAAAAGAGTGCATGCTGTTAAGGAAAAAATTAATAATTCAGAAATTATGTAAGCATTTTAAATAAATAATGTATTTTTCATTACTTTAAGAATTTCTTATTATTTATTAGTCTGAAAACTTACTTGTATTATGCATGTTTTTTAATTATTTTATTTAATCAGTCAGTGTTATATGAGAAATCATATCGAACATTTCTCAATGTTAATATATCGCAGGATTACTTAAAAAAGTTGGTAACTAACATAAATGAGTTTTGGAGATAATGCCAATTTAAGCTCCAAATGTCGATGGTAAATCCTTAATGACCTTAGAAGTTTCATTATTATTATTGATCTCTTATGTCTACACACAGTTAAAACTGTGATGAAATTTCATAAAATGTACATTTTATTTGCAAAACTGCAATGTCAGGTTGCACTTACAATATTTTTTCTAATTATATGGCAAATAGTAAAATTTTGCAAACCAACTTTAAGGAAGTTTCATAGCTCTCAAATCTGTATATACTAGAGAAATGTTCTGTTTTATTGAAGAGAAGATTTGAAGGTGAATAGAATTTTATTGGCAAAAAATCAGATCATAACACGGTGCTACAAAAAAAAACAGCATGTGCTTTTGAAGTGACATAACACAGGTTGTAGATCCGGTCGAGTATAACATGACACCATACTTCTTAACCGTAAAAAACCGCTTTTTAGGTACTAGAAGCACTACCTCAGCAAGTTTTTAAATGATTTTCGATTTCAAGAAGATAAAAACTTTAAAAATATAAAAATTAAACTTTCAAAATATGTACTTACATATCTTAAGAACTATAAAAATAACTTTTTGAGTTATAATCGGCCAACCCAATAATTTTTCCCTTGATTTTTAATTTTTTTTTTTCTATTTTGAACATTATTTACTGCCAAAGTTTTATTGAAAGCTACTATAAACGTAATAATTTTATAAAATTGCATTTTATTGAAAATAAATTTAATTTATATTTATGAAAATCGGATTAAAATTAACTGAGTTATTAAATTTTTTTATTAAATACATATTTCATAGGGTTCATTAAATACATATTTATGATTTCTTTTAAAATTTATGTATTTTTTAAATACGAATGACCCTTTTTTTCTTTTTCCTATTCGAAAATAACATTTTAAACACCCCAAGATAATTACTTTTACATTTAACTAATCTTTATACAAATAAAGCAATATTTAAGAGTTTTTCCATTTTTTATTTCAACGCAAAAAAATTTTCCCACTTTTTCCCACTTTTCCACTTTTTCCCACAATTTTGATCGATATAAGGGTAGTTTACAGAAGAAATTTTTACTATAAAATTGATCCCAGGCCGAAAATTTATTTCAATTTGAAATGATACAGAACAACATTTTCAGTTACATACGAGCATTTCTACAGAAAAGTCTACCGTGACCAACAAACTAAAACTTATTAAAAATTTATTATTGTATTTGATGATAGTTTCTAAGAGAAACATTTTAATATTTTTAATTTTAGAAAATTAGACATAAATTCATTTACCATGACGATCAAATCGTCTGCACTGTTTCATTGGCTAAATATAATGAAAAAATGGTTGAGGAAAGGACAATATATTCAATTTATTTTTAATTGCTAAGTTTTATAATATTTAATTACTAAATTACATATTTACCCAATTAAACTACAATGGAAATTTAAGTAACGTAGCGCCAGTACATTACGCCAGATCAAAAAAACTAATAAAAAAACCAGATATGATTTTTAAGTGTAATCACTTGGAAAATAAACTTATGTTATTTTTAACCCTTCCAAAAAAGTTTGTATACAAAATGCCTTGCCCAATTCAGAGAGTTTTCCAAATTTTTGAATCCAAGTCAAAAATCACTTCCGTGTTTTGTAACGTAACCCAAGCACATATGTTTGCTTATATCTTTAAATCTTTAGGGTTGATTGTTGTCATTGTTTTTAATTACTATAGTTCTACTAAATTACTACGAAAATATAAAAAATCCTTTTTAAAAATTAGACATTTTCAATATTTTTTTAATATTTCTTCGTACAAATCGTCCGTAACCCCAGTACGGAAATGCCCACATATATATTTTTATTAAAAACTAGCTGAAACCCGGCGCTTTGCTGCTACGACCCCTTTTCTAAACGTCTATAAAATGTTATCAGTGAACCTGCATGTGTAAATTGAGTTCGAATACTAAATTCCGAGGCTGTGCGACCTATAACTCAACGGAAGAAATTACTTATTTATTAAAGGCCTTAAAAGGCGATTAAAATTGGCAGATGCGTTAAAAAGATATAGTTCAATTAACAGGAAAAGAACCAGTTTGCATGTTTTTGCCTTTATCTCAAAAACTTGACCTGATAGAAAACAGATTTGAATTTAGCGCAAGAAAATATATATTGGATCAATTTTGCGATTTGATTTAAAGCATTCACCTGCACAACCACGAAATAACTTTTCACTCAAGGAATGACGCTGATCAAGAATATATATGCACCTTTATACCGGCCACTACTTCTTTTGTGCGTTACAAATAATTTCACAACGTTAATATACTCTGACCTCTTCAGGTGTAGGTTATTAATTAACAGACTTGGAATAAAATTTTTTTATTTCGGTTTAAAAAGTTTGACTTTTGGTAATACTGTCTGGTGGAGTGGTGTAATGTGTACCGTGGGGTGATGTGTAACACGGCGATTTCTCATACCAAATGTTGACATACGAGTGAACGAGCAACTGTGATCTCTTTCTTTCGACAGCATCTATTTTTTAGTAAGTGTTGGAAGTATGCAGACATAATTTCCTCAGAGTTCTTAAAAATCGTGAAAAAATTTTGGCAAAAACCATAGTGTTTCGGTTAAAAATTTAAGGGAAGGTTCTCCTGGATTTTTTTGAAAAAATCGATTTATTTTTTTTTTTTTTTTTTTTACATAAAATGAAAGTTACATATATGTAGAATGTTTGTGCCAAAGGATATTTCAATACGACGCGTATTTCTCGAGCTAGAGCGTGTCAAACGTACCCATGTCACGCGCGCGTACCAACTTTCTAAAAATTTTAAACGCGTTTTTCTCGGAACCATGTTTTCTAATCTAACGGACAGCACAGGGCTTGTTCTATTGATCCGATTTCCTTCATTCAAAGAATGTTTGAAAGTATATACTTTTTTGTACGCCTGGAACCTAACATTGGCATAAAAAATTGTTTATTTATAATTTTTAAACGAGATCTAATTAAAAAAAAAAGCAAAAAATTTCAATTTTTTTTTTAAAAGTCCATAAAATTGGTTTTTTTTACCAAACTTAATTGAAGTTAGGTTCCAGGCATATGAAATGTTATCAGTTTTAATAAATTTTATACATTTCTCATTTCAGTTCACTACCTGAGGCCCCACACTGTCCGCGGGAGGTCGATGTTTTGCGCGCAGAGGTCGACGAGATCCGCCATTTTCAAGCCGCCATTTTGAATTTTTCAAATATCTTTTTTTTTTTACTCGTCAATAAACCACGAATCAAAGTTCAAAAGCATAAGTTCGTATGTCTTTTCATTTTCCCACAAACCATTCTCAAATTTTGCTTGTTTTTCGGCCAAATCCAAAAAAATCCAGGAGAACCCTCCCTTAATAAGATTCGAAAAGTGAGTAGATGTTAAATGTGCTTTTGTTTAATATCTTTAAATATCACAAATAATTTTGTAGTTTTCCACATTGTGGTAAAAATCCATCAATGCCAAAAAATTGCTTACATTGCACAGTGGACCAGCCAGTAATGTTTTGTGGACAAAAGTCCATATCTATGCTCAACATAACGATAGATGAATGAAATATAGTACTTGGAGTAAATATATATGAAACCAACTTGAGATCGAAAATGGGCGAAATTGAGCAATAAACGCTATATTATATAAACATAAACGCTATATTTTTCGTATTGACGTTATATCAAAATATTTCACTCAAAAATCTATAATATGTGTGTAATATACGTGTGGAATAATAAAAATTATTTTGCCACGACCCATAGTTTTTACATTTAATTTGCATAGCACTAAGAAGGAGTCGTCGTATAACAATAAAATTTGATAAATAAGCTGAAATCAGATATATAAGATCACAGACGAAAATATTCGTAAATCCGCCCACAACAACGCCTACCTTCCATATAAAACTAATATTTAAAACACTAATTTTTTTCGTATTTATGTTATATTAAAATAACTCACTCAAAATATGAAATGTGTGTGTGGATTAAAAAAAATTTCTACGCCCACCTCCCATACTTTTCATACAAAATTTGCATAGCAATAAGAAGGAGTCGTTGTATGCCAATTAAATTCATTATAGAAACATGCAATGCTCAGGAATTTTAATGGTTTCTGAAAAGTGGGCGTAGTTATAGTTTGACCACGCCCATTTTTATTGATTTTCCGAGAGTAACCATACAAAATTTTAGATCAATACAACCAAATTCGTCTGAAATATAGCGTTTGTATTGATTTGTATTAGGGGTGTGGCAATTTTTTTTTATTTGAGTTATTAGCTTTGACAACAAATGTTGTTAATTTGATGCCCTTAGGTGTTACTGTTCCTGACATCTTAACGGACACCATCCAACACGAATATTTTTATATATGGGGCATTCCATACAAAATTTCCCACCAACATATTTTTTCCCATACAATTTTTTTTTATTATTAAATAGTTAAAAAAATTTAACGATTCTAAGAAAGGACCTGTTGTCAATTGATTATTTTGCAAAAACTGAGATAGAAAAATTTGTCCCAAGAAAGACATATGCGCCTTTTTATTAGCTTTAGAATGAAAAAAGCTGAAAACAAAAACTTAGTCATAGTATTTTTGATTGGTTTTTTTAATGTGGACCAATTTTTTTATTTTTTTTTTTTTTTTTTTTTTTTTAAAATATAAATGCCAAAACATTATTCTTAATACTGTTAGAGTTTAAGAGTGGACACTTGAATACTTATAGAGCAATATAAAAAGCGATTGAAAGATTCATTCTTCTGTAAGTATTCAAGTGTTCACTCTTAATCTCTACCCTTATTAAGAAAAATGTTGAAGCTTTTATTTTTAACAAAAAAACAAAAACAATTGGATCCAAATTAAAATAAAATCAATTTGTTGCAAATTTCTATTTTTTGCAATTAAAAAATAATATGATTAAGTTTTAATAAACATCTTTCGAAAGATAACAAACAGGTGCACATGTTTTTCTTGGGACAAATTTTTTTTATCTTCATCAGTTATTGCAGTTTAAGCGATTGACAAAAGATCTTTTTTTTAAAATCGTAAGATAAAAGAAAAAATTTTCGAAAACTTCTTGTTTTATGTTTAAATAAAAAAATACGTATCAAATATTTTTGACTAATGAACCATAAAAAATAATTTATGGGAAAAAAGTTGATGGTAAATTTTGTATGAATTGCCCCATATAGATTTTTGCTTAGACACTGAAAAATTATTCCATTGTTTGCGAAATCAGGTGATTTTTTATAAAATTTTCAAATTCGAGGTTTTTTAGGGAGTTTATTATACAAAAAAAAATCCAAAGTGTATTTTGACATTTCTACATTTTTAATAGCTTGGAATATTTCGAGGAACTTTTGAATTTAAATAGTAGTTTATCTAAAAAGCTAAGCCTTTTTAAATGCATTAATTTTTTCATTACAAAAAGAAAATATATTCGAAGCTTAAATTTTTTGGGGTTGTATATTTCTAAGGATATATTAAAAAATTAAGTAGGATTGAAAATGTTCCTTCATAGTTGTAATAAAGTTAAGTTATATTCAAGGTTTGTGCCAATTTTATTAATATTTTCGATAATTTTATTGCTGCCAACCAAGCAGGACTTGATTAATTTACTTTAAATTTTCAGTAAAGATAGCTTGAATATTTGCAATCCAAATGCTATAACTCATTTTTGCAATTTCGAAAAACCGAACCGGCGTTTGGAATGATGAACGAACTGCATGCATTGGAATGATGTGTAGCACATCTTAGACATTATAATTTTGCGTGTTATATTGAAGTTCTTCCATTTTTTTACTTTTTTAACATAATGAACTTTATACAACTTTTTATAACATAATGAAAATATGTGAAGAAAAGGCTTATCACAGTAGTTGGTTAAAATAAATTAATGAATGTCATTAAATTAACAAAAAATGTAAAAATATCGGTACGTGTAGTAAGTTCATTAAGTTTTCAAAATAATGCTTTTACTATACATATTAACATAAAAATAAATAAAGTTTATTGTCTTTGAACCAACATTGTGTTGGTGTACCACATCACCGCACTGATTTGAAAAAGTCCTTACAAGCCTTGCTTGACATTTGTGTTCTAGTTCATCCATTTATCAAAATATTCAACAGCCATGAAAACACCAACTTCAAATTGGTTGTTGGTTGTTCTAGCCAAACCGAAAAAATTTCTGTTCACTTTTATTGGAGCAAATAAAAATGTGTTACACATCACCCCACTTCACCTTTTATTGTACTACTCGTATTGTATAGATATCGTCTTAAAAAGTTTTGATATATAAAGTGCTTTTGTAAATTATTAAGTTATATTTTACAATGTTGCTTTATAATTTTTTTGTTTTGTTGTTGTATTTATATTTTGTTTTAGCTATAGATCTGCGAGTTAATAAATAATTAAAAGAACATTTTTATTAGTTTTTGATTATTAATCAAAAATAGTTTCTTGAGTTTAGTTTTGACCTCATTTGTTCTTATTGACCACAAGTGATAGAACAAATTTAGGCCAACAAATTCGCCACTTTTTTGAATTTGTTGAAACTAACAACATTATTTTGTATCACGAAGAATCACTCCATCGATGAGAAAGATACGAGAAGCAATACTTTCTACCATACAAAATTGTATTGCTTCTCGTGTCTTACTTATCGTTGGTGTGCTTACTCGTGTTACAGAATAAAGCAGTGAATTTTTTTTGTTAATTTGATGCTTATATGTTCTGTTTTGTGTTGTTATTTTCATAAAATGTTGAAAATGTTTAAGCCTAATTCGTTTCGTTATGTTGTTTTTGGGCTTTGGCCGTTGAAAGGAAAACGGTTTGATTTGCTTGTGTAATTAATTGTTGTCCGATATTTTCGCTTAGTTTTTAAGCCTTCTTCAGGAAAACTTCAACAAAACTTGAAACAATCAAAAATCAAAAAAATTAATTAATTTGAAGATACGTCCAGCTGTTCGGCAGCTTCATCGTCAACTGTCAGTTGCTTCAACATTAATTTATTTTTCAATTTTTAATTGTTTTACAGTTTTGTTAAATTGTTCCTGTAGAAGGCTTAATTACATAAATTAATTACAATTTTTTTATGCAAATAAATACACAAGAAAATCAAACACTTGTGTTTTCCTTTTCAACGTCCAAAGCCCAAAAAGTACAACATTTTCATAATATTTTAGAACGTTAGTTTACTTTTAATAACTTAAATTAAATTGCTTAGTATAATTTAAATTTAGTAAATCAAGTGCAAAAATAGTTGACAATTACTACAGCTTTTATAAGGTTTTTTTTCTCTATAATTCACAAAAAAAAAATAAATGCAAAAGCGAATACAATCTTGCTAAGCCTTTTTTTAAAGAACCAACCGAGGCTAGCCCAAATCGATCTTACAAATAGAGACTTTCAAATTCGCCGCAATACTTCATTTTCTCTCTAAGTTTTGCCTTCGTCGTTTTGTTCAAAAGTTCAGTGATGGGCGTCTGCGTGGCGAGACTAGGAGCAGAAACTCAAAACTTTCAAAGAGCTGAAAACGCCAATAAACTGCGAATAAGGGTTTATGTCTACACTCCACAAAATAGAAAATGAAATGCAAGTTCGAATATAATCTTGCTGAGTTTTTTTAAAGGAACCGAGGCAAGCCCAAATCGCTTATACAAATTGAAGCTTTCAAATTCGCCGCTATATATAGTTTTTTGCAAAGTTATGCCGTAGACGTTCTGTTAAAAAGTTCATCATAATTTGTATGATGTTTACTCAAATAAAGACAACAGCAGCTGAAAAATGTGAAAATTGTTCAACAATTTTTAATTTAATATATACAATTCTTCTCAATATGTTCAAAAAATTTTCAGAATATAATAATTCAAAGCTAAGAAAGAAGTTTTTCTAATAATTTATTGAATTGCGGACCTAGAACCAAAAGAAAATACAACAACGAAAGACTTAAAGGTCAAGTTATATAATGCATAAAACAATTTTTTGTTTTGCTAGCTAATGCGTTAAAAATAAAAAGCGATTTTAATTTCGATAAACTTTTCCCTGCACATACAATTTTTTCAGGAGCTGCCACTTTTTAATTTTTAAACTACTACAATACAGTTTTTATTCTAGATTCAAAGGTATTTCAACTACCTAACCATCAAGTTCTTTTATATCATTTTCACTTTTCCATATGACTTGCATAGGAAAAAAATTTTTACTGTGGTAAATAACCCCCTTTTTAAAAAAAGATCTGTTTTTAGTACACGGTCAAAAACTTTGGACTACTTTTCAATCCAAACTTTGTTTTAAAGGAATTTTTAATCCAAAAAGTAGTTTTTAATCCCTACTTTAGTTTAATTTAGCTGGGTCTCGAACCCACGTTTCTGAAAGGAACTTACTTGCATTCATAATAATGAAAAATAAGCGAAACCTTGTTAGTAACTAAGTTGCACGAGCGGATAAGGTATAGCACCAGGTAAGGTATTTTATATTTTTACATCAAACGAATAAGCGGGTATTTCCTATTATTATTTATTCCTTCGTTTCAAAATATTTAATATTGTGACTGAAAGAGTTTATAAAAACCAATTAAAATAAAAAGCGCTTCCTTCAAATTTTATTATATACCATAAAGCTTTTACAAAGTGTGCTTAAAGCACTTCAAAGTTTAAGATATTTCACTTTAATGAATTTTATAAATTAAATTTGAATTTTTAGCTCTAAACCAAATTAAATCAATTTAAATTTCATAGAATTCTTAATTACATGAAATCCTGATGTTTACAAGGACACTTAATTAATGTTGTTTTGAGTAATTTAGTTGCGATAAACAAATTATAGTAATTATAGAAAACAAGAAAAACTCATCAGTTATTGTTGACAACGCGTTTCAGCTGTTCAAAAATTACTTTTAAGCACGCCAGTCATTTGATCACAGAAGCAGCTCAAGAAACTAGCTATGGGAAAATAAAAATGTCGTTAGCCTTGTTCAATTTATAACATACAACCATTAAATATGCAACACACACACACATAGATAAACAACCTCCAAACAGTAGAATAACAGCAAACAATAGAGTCCCAATGTGCACAAAAACGGATGCGGATCCGTTACGAACCCGTTACGAGTCCGTCAATACGCACTACGCTTTCTTATGTTTCGACGGACCCGTTACGAACCCATTACGAATCCGCCAAAAGAGTCTGAAACGGATTCGTATATGAAGTCCGAAACGGATTCGTATCTGAAGTCCGTTACGGATTCGTTTCTGAAGTCCGTTCTGAGTTCGAGGCGGATCCGAAAAAATGGAAAAAGTAATTCGTATTTTTGAGAGGAATCGCTCTTATGTTTTGACGGACCCGCTACGAACCCGTTACGAATCCGTCAAAAAAAATACCACAACGTTAACATAAAAGACTGTCTTAAATTTGTTTTACAATTTCTTATTTTATTTTCAGTGGATTAGGGATACGAAATACAATTGTGTACTTATTTTTATTTTAAACAACTTTTTTATTTTATTAGGCTCGTGCTCCTCAAGCTCTCCTTCAAATCGAAGAAAAGTACTTGTCAGAATTTTTAAATAATTATCATTAGTCATCAAGTTAAATGTGACTATAGGATAGCCGTACACAAAATATTTTTCGGAAACTTTTTTAATTGCGTGAATTTTGTACGCTTTGTCATTATAGCAGTAAAAGTTATTGGGATGCTTCAATGAAAAATAATGTTTAGCTGTTTGAAGAAACAAGTATGAGCCATCCTGGAACTCACCAACATTGTACTCGTTTGCTTGATATTTTGAATTATTTTTTACCATTTAAACTAGCCTCCACTACTCTCTTATAAATTTGAATACAAAATAAGTTTTTTTGTTTTAATTTACGTTTAATTTCCTGCAAAAAGTTTTCGAATTTGAATGCGTCAAACTTGTTTATAGAACCTATATTTTTAACATCTGTAGCTAAATGCGTCAAGAGTCTGAAACGTCTGTTTCGTATCCGATCTACAGTCCGAAACGGATTCGTATCTGAAGCCCGAAAAAGATTCGTATCTGAAGTCCGACACGGATTCGTATCTGAAGTCCGAAACGGATTCGTATCTGAAGTCCAAAACGGATTCGTAACTGAAGTCCGAAACGGATTCGTATCTGAAGTCCGAAACGGATTCGTAACTGAAGTCCGTAACGGAGAGAGGAATTTCATACAAAAAAGGATCCGTTCCGGATGCGAAACGCAATCCGTTTCGGACAAATTGTACGAAGAAGTGAGTTCGTTACGGATTCGTAACAGATCCGTTTGGCACACTGGGGTGCTACAAGCAAACCACTTGCGCTCACACTTACACAGACTCCCACTCGCATACACACAAACATAGCACAGACTAGAAGACCTTGAAAATTATTGCAAATTACAATTTATTATTGTTGTTGTTATTAGAGAAAATTTATTTGAAATTTCGTAACGCACGAATAACACGCAATCATGGTGAAAATTACAAATCAATAACCATCCAACTCCAGACACAACACGACGCAGGACACTGTTGTGTGTACCGGCATGTGGTCGTTCATGTCTTATGTTCGCACCCAAAAAAGGACCATCGCCCTTAGCTGAGGGAAAAAATTGATTGATAAATCATTCTACAAAGAAACTCTAATAAATTTTTCCTTTGAAAATAATGCAAATCATGTAATGGGTAATTTTATGCTTTAAATAAAAAACAAAAATGATTTGCCACAAAAACATCCAGATTTAAAATTATAATTATTTGAAATCTACTGTATTGAACCGGTTTTATCTCGCTCAAGATTGCTGAATCTGAATCAAGTATAGGCACAAGTTCCTTTCATGTTACTTATTAAATTAAGGCATTAAACCAAAGTAAAACAATAGTAGTAAGGAAATATCTTCGACTGGGCCAAAATTTAAAAACTTCCACACCCGTATTTTAGTAAATTCTAACCTTTCATGGTTGGTTTGATATTTTGATGACCTTACTTTTATAGGACGTTATTTTTATCCAAATATTTCAAATTTGAAACTCAGAGCACATACTAATTATCAAAGCTTATGTGTTTAATATCAAGTTTCAACCATTATTATTTTGGAATTTATAAAGATCTGGCAATTATGATAACGTCAATTTGTATGGAAGGTAGGTGGAGTTTTCATTTTTTTTACTACATTGCAAACATTGAGTGCAAAATTAAGATTAAAAATAATTTGAAAAATTTTAGGCCATTACACAAATTTTTTTTTGCAGTTTAAATATACTTTTTCCGTTTTAAAAAGTAGTTTTGTATGGGAGGTAGGCATGGTTTTTCTTCAATTTTTATAAATTGCATACCCAGAGTGCATATTTTTAGGTGAAGAGTTTTTGCAGCATTTGATGCCATAGTATCCATTTTTCTGGAATTTAAAGATACTTTACCGTTTTGTTAACGCCACTTTGTATGGGAGGAAAGCGTAGTTTTTATCCAATTGGGCTAATTTTTAAACTTGATGTCTCTTTTTAAATAAACAGCTTATATATTGCATTTCTCTACAACAGCTCTCAAAGTTTGTTAGACGAACAGACAGACAGACTGACGGACAGACGGACATGATGAAATCGACTCAGAAGATGATGCTGATTAAGAATATATATACTTTTATATACCTGCAACGCCTCCTTTTCGGAGTTATAAATGGACAAACACAGTGGGGAAATGAGAAGTCATTATTGCCATAACTAGCTCAGTAACTAGTTGACCTTTAAGCACATGTCATTACGCCTTTGCTTACAATTTTTATATAAATAATGTCAAAGAAAATGTCTCGTAACAACAATCGTGAATCTAGCCGAACAGTCACGATCGACTCAAAACCTTACATCCCCGCTTATAATTTGAAAATAAATAACCTAAGTTGTAATACCTTTGAAGAATTTTGCTTATTATTAATATATAAGTATGTTGACAACTCCATGGATCGTGATAGTTTTTCACTATTGACTAACTTTTTTTCTTCAATAAAAATTTATAAATTTAGCTTTAATTTTACTTTCGACTATTTTTTGAAGAATCTTTTTCAGAGGAATTTTTACTCATTCAAAGTGTATTTTCACAATACAATTAAATCAGAGTCATCCAACGAAATCAAATTAATTCCTGAACCAGTAGTTTTAAGTATAGTGGTCAAATTCTATCCGCACAACACACTTTTGATTGACGATTAAATATTAGTTACAACACGGCCATTCTGACATGTCACTAAGAGTACTCATCACTATTTCTACTATATCATTACCACAAGCATTACCTGTTGCTATTAAATGCAATTCAATATTATGAAATTTACAAAATTCGCAGTCAGTACTAGCAATGCATCTACCTTGATCTGCAATAATTCGTTTGGGAGCTCCAAACAAGGAAACGCTGAACTTCTAAGCTTGAATACTATGTAGCGAATCGATATTCAAAACATATTTCAAAATTACATATTTGGTGAATGCATCGATTAACACAAAGACATACCCCTTTTATAATTTTATCCACTGAGCTTACAGTGAGTGGCATCAATGTGCACAGTGCAAAATGCCAAGGGATCGCAATTTAAGGTAAAGGATGTAGTTCTGATTGGATTTAATACAATTGTTAACAAATATTTTTACATATGTAAGGAAGTTGGTACTTCCTTAAAAGAATTTGATTTTTTCTGCAGGGTTACTTAAAGAATTATTGAAGAAAAAGAAATATCAAAAAACACACTTCTCTACTGACGAAAGAGTAAACAGGCTAGAAAATTATAACCACATGTAAAATATTAAATTATAAAAGAAAAGATTAATTATTTGATCAGAATTAAAGACTATAAAACAGAGAACAGATTCAATGTGAATAATTATCATTGAATGTTGTTTTTTTGTTATTTCAGGCAGGAGTTGTAAATAAATAGTTTAAGTGTAAAAATAAAAGCACTACTTTGTACTTTCAGAGGAACTATTGTGTTCAATAACTTATTCCTAAAAGATTTATAAAAAAATACATATCTTATACAAATTTGGACATTTTTTCAAACAAATACATATCATAAAGTTTTTCTAAGGATTTTCGCCCATCCAAGATGCATCAAACACTCATAAACCGAATTAATCATCTTAATGTCCCAGGAAGGAAAGGTATGCACTTATTCCTTCCATTACGTTGTATTTTATGACGCAGCACACCATAAGTCTTAGCCAAATCATCACCAATTTTGTTATTATTTAAATCAGATATCAAACTAATAACTTCAGGATCACTTTTTTGTGCAGCTAATAACCATTTTTTAGAAATATCTGCAGTGTTAAACTTCTTGCAAGATATTTAACATGTCTATGACTTTCTCATTTGCGAATCATTATAGAAAACAGCATTATAAAAATGGTGTGGCTTCATCGTCAGTCACTTCAACCTGGGCAAAAAAATGTTAAAAATTATTCTTAAGTTGACCAACAAATTCCACCACTGCATATAAAACTGGGGCTCCTGCAAAATTACGTCAAGGCAATTAAAAAATATGGAGCTGTTTTTTGTACCTTTACAATACATTTACAAGATTTTCTTGTTGATTAAGTGAAGCTATTTTCAAGAAGGTATATTTTTCGGTCCTCATAAAGGAAATTAAATTAAAGATGATTACTTTGACTCTGCTTTGGAAGGTGCAGAAAAACATCCTGGTAGAATTTTCGCCATGTCCCAAATTATTTCTGAGAAAATAACTTAGGGGAGTGGTAACTGCGTTGAACTTTAGAATTATCATACCAAACACTGGGTTGTAATATCTCATTGAAAATCCATTTATTACATTATCTTTGAGACTTCTTTCCGGACGATTGTTGCGCTTTAAGAGAGCTTCCATCAGGAAATCGCTATCATAGCAATACGATATCAGGGTAAGTGGAACGTTTCAATGTTAATTGGTTATTGATAGAGACATTTTTCGAGACATTTCAGAAGCAGAATAAAAACTTTTTAATAAAAAAAAAACCAACTTTAAAACCACTACAAAGTAAAAAATAGTTTAAATTACTTTTCACATTAATTCTTTGTCAAATTTGATAATTTATTTATATATGTGACCTTCTCCGAGAAAAGGAACCTAGTGTGTGAAAATTAAGTTTTGAGAAAAATGCATATAAAGTTTCATAACGTATTATCACTGTGAACACACCTTCAGTTGGGAGATGCGATTTGGTATGGTTTTGATGGCGATTTGAAATCTAACTCATTTCATCTTATTCGACACCCTTTTAGGTACCAGAATCCACTCTTAAGTCCAAACCCGTTTCTTGACACACTAGGTCCCTTATCTCGGAGAAGGTCACATATAGTATTAAAATGGAAATCTTTTTACTATGATTTTTTTTTTCTATTTTGTATTATTATTATAAATATTTTTATTTCTCCATAAATAAAAAACCTTTAGAGCCGGAGCGTTTATTTTATAAAAGTCTGATTATATAAGCGCCAACTTTAATGGTTTTTTATTCATGGAGTAATTAATATATTATTATAATAAAAAATAAAATTAAAAATAAAAATAAAAAATTATAACAATAAGATTTCCAATTTAATACTATACATAAAGATATTATCAAAGTTAACCAAGAATTAATGTTTGACATTAATGTTTGAATGTTAAACATTTGAAACCAAAGCTGGTGTGGATTTATATGCAGTACAGAAAAGTTTCAATTTCAGTATAAGATTTGTAACCGTGTAGTTTCTTTCATATTTTCAGCAAGTTAGCTTCTGATGTAATAATATTAATCAGTCAGTTAGTCATATTTTGCGTCGTTAGAAAATTCAAATACAAAAGATTTAAACTTAACATTTAAAACTCATCATTTCACCAATAAGAAAATTATTGATATCATGTATTCAACGTTTAAGTTTTTTTAACTTTTTTAATTAATTAACATGTAAGTTTTTCTATTTACCTACTTTATGATCAAATGTGGCATTCTAAACCATATTTTATATATTATAAGAAGTTTATTTAGCTTATTGCTTTTTTACTCAATTTTATTGAAATCAAATATAAATTTATTTATGAATTAAGATATTTTTAAAATATTGCTTTTACAGTAAATGATAAGTATTGAATTTTTTGTTAAGAGTTTTCTTATTTTGTCGTACGCTTCTAATAAATCAAATTGTTGATTATTCCATTTGATTATTAAATTAAATATAGTCTGTAATAAATAAGTAATAGCTATAACGTTTTTTAAAGTTTTAACGAAAACTAATAAAAAAAAGAGGAATCAACCGAAGCCAATATAAATATTTTGGACTGTTGCATGAAATCATCCGAATTACTAAAACAAATGTGCATTCATGACATTGATAAGATTTTGAACAGAAGGCAGCTACTTGCTTAGATTTTATACGTAGATTTAAGCTAAAAATTAAAATACGTGAGATCTAAGATCAAATACGTAGTACTTTTACCATCTTTGGGATGACTTAATATTTATAACTTTTGACGCTTGATGTTGAATCAAAAGAAAAAATTGTTGATAAATCAAAAATGCTGGCACAGTTGTCACAAATATGATCCATTGTTTTTAACAAAATGACCAGAAAAAATTGTTGGAATTAAATTTGTTAAACATTTTTTATATATTTAAAGTATTATCAAGAAAAAATAGAAGCTTTTTGGAAACATTTTTTTAGATACATAAAGTTATACTTTTATTTTAATTTATACTGGTTATTATACATAAAAAATGCATTATAAAATTTTTTGTTTTTTTAAAACATTTTTCTGGCTCTTTTACACTGGGCGCTAGAAATTACATTGAAAAAAAGACATCCAAATGAGTTCGATAGATAACTCAAAATCTATTGCTTCAATTTCAATGAATCTTATTGAGTTTTGTTCGTAATTTTGTTCTTTAAGCATCCATCTAAAATTCAATCGATTTCAATCAAAAAAATTTATTTCTTTTTTAACTTCAACTTTCACCATAGTTAAAAAACCCGCATGCGTCGTGCGTGGGAAAGATGCCAAATGAATGATCTATACTTTAAAAAACATTTGATTTGTTTTTTTCAGGTACATGGGAAAAGCCATATCCATCGAACCGTTTTGGATGTCTTTTTTTCAAAGTCATTTTCAGCGTCCTTTATAAAAAAGTCAGAAAATTTTTTAAACAAAAAAAAAACAAAAGTATTTTTATAAAGTGTTTGTTATGTTCAATAACCTGTATAAATTCAAAAAAAGTAATAACTTCATGTATCTAAAAAAAAAAAATTTGAAAAAGCTGCTATTTTTTCTTGTTGCATGTGTATTATAATCTTAATAATTTTGTTTTTGAAAACTTCATTTCTGTGTCTGAAAAAATACAAAAAAATTTTAGCAGTTATTTTGACTGAGAAACCAGATACATTAATTGAAGCACAGCCATGACTTCGTCTTTGAGCCTCGCACAATCCGATTAGAGATGTTAAAAAATCAATTTTTTCATTGCACTTTTTATTGCAAAATTTATAATAATATTCTTTTATTGCACTTATGCTAAATTGTTTGCAAGTATAGAAGCCTGGGCAATCACAAATCTATATAAGAACAATTTAATTTAAAAAAAGTAAAGTGAACTAAAAGCGTTATTCCACTTTACCTGCTCTGGAGCGTTTTTTGGAGGTATACTTTTTTTTACAAAAAAATTGATTGCCACAATTCCTCAATCTTTTATTTCTATTATCAATCCAATTTTCAACATTGGACTTCCTTTTTGTGCCTCTGTTGCACTTATCAATTACATTAGATAATTCATATCCAATAATTTTTTATGTAACTTACAACGTTCTTCCACTGACTCACACTTTCTAAATACTTTTTGATAGCGATAAGGTACATATTTTTGGCTGATTTGGTGTTAAGGCAATGTCAGAGAGTCATGTTAACGGTAATCTGCAATAAAACCGGTTGTGCAAAAATTGGCTTTTACAACGTTATTCGAGGCTGTGCTTCAATTGTAAATATTAAAAACTGTTTATATCTCTTTGGATTATGATGTTCTTAAAAATAACTGTACTCATAGAAATCTTATACTTTTTATCGATGTATTCATATTTGTTTATCACCTGCTGTTGCTGAGTCAAAGAATTTTCAAATTTTACGCTTCAAAAGAAGTTGTCTTCCAAAAAAAAAACCTGCCTAAGAACAACTCACGTTTTCTTACTAATTAATGTACTAAAGATAGTTAAAAAGTTGACATGAATCTATCTAACTGATTGCTTTTTATTAAATAAGCAAAAAACACTTAAAATTCAGACGTTTAAACTGTTCATACCAATTAAATTAAGCATAATGTTCCTTTTCCAGAGAGTTATTTAATTGGATCAAGAAAATTGTTCTCTTTTCTAGAGACAAAAGTTTCTTGTAACAAGCAAAGTGCTCTTGTTATAATAAAATTATATACTTAGATTAAGCAAATTATTATCATTTCACGAAAATAATAAAGTAGAATTAAAAAAAAAATCTCTGTAGTTCTAAGAAAATGTTTCGTGAAATGACATAAAAGATATATTTTTTCGGTACATGAAATAAAATGCTGGAATTGAGAAATTTATCTGTGATTGGGAACCAATAGTATTCTTACTAGATACAAGCATGGTTACGTTAGGTTAAGGTAACGGTAGGTCAGCCAACTGAGACCATATTATTGGTCCACAGAATGGAAGAAGGGAGTAGTCAAGTGCAATTTTTAGGATGTTCCTAATGTGGCAGAAGCTGTAGAAACATGTGTTATAAAATCTGAAGCGAATGTTATGACTTGAGTCAAATCAAGCTTCTAAGCGTTCCTCTCCACAAAATTTGCCTACTAGCACCAACTGCAACTTTTCAATTTTATGGCAAAAACGTTAAAATTTTTTTCTAATTGTGACTGTTCAACATAAAAAAGCACAGACCATATTTATTCAGTCTTATAAACCACTCATGCTAAGACAACAATAACCATTTCTTGCTTTTATCGTAAAAAAAAATTATGTAAAAATTTCAATCAGATTTCTTTATGTTTTCCAATAAAAATTCTTTGTATTGATTTTTATTTTATGACATGTTTCTTTAACACCTCAAAGTTAAACCCAGCAAGAAACTAAAAACTTGGGTTGTGTCTAGAGACATTCAGAACGCTTTTGAAAAGAACAACGAGAAGAAAAAGAAGACGCAGAAAAAGAAGGAGGGAATGAACAACATTTGTTAATTTTCGCAACATCCTGCAAAAGTTTATGGCTGTCAAAACACTTTCTTGCAAAGGGATTTGAACCGACTCACTCCTTCCGGCATATAGTCAAATTAAAGCAAAAATGGCGCCATGGTCTGCGTCAAGTGCAAAACTTAAATAACAATAATAACTGGAATAGCAACAGTAAGAAAACCAAAAAAACTCTCAACTCTGCCATAACCATAAATTAAGTAAATTACATTTTCGGAAGAACGCCACAATAGCAAAAACAGCAACCGCTCTACAAAAACAATAACAATAACAGCTGCAACAACAACAACAGCTTGAATATTTATTTTCTATGCCAACAAAAATAAATGCTTCTTCCAACACAACTGTTAGCAACAAATTGACCCATTTGTAAGTACTATAAAATATTGTATGAGTAGCAGCGTTGCAACAACAACAGAAAAAATAAAAGTAGTAGTTTGTGCTACTTTTTTTAATTGTACTCTAAAAGCACCTTCCAACTTCTCACCAGCAGCTTCTCAAATATTATTGTTGGTAAAAAAAACAACACGCAAACAACAACAACATAGAAAATAATGTGCCATAATTACGAGTATAAACTCTATGGCACGCACTTGCATTCACAGATACGCTTATATGTGCACTTAAACACTTTAATGCACATACACAAACATATGCATGCATGCTGAATATTCTTTTATTGCTAGCCATAAAATTAAAATTAATTTTAGCCTCAATTTGCAAAATTCTCCCCCTCTTTCACCTTTCTTCTTTTGCTTCTATCCTTCCTTCCTTCCTTCCTTCCTTCCTTCCATTGTACTTTGTGTTCTTTACTGACAGCCCTCATCCCTGCTGACTTACTTGGCTTTTCTTTAGTCCTTTGGCAAAACAAGCTTTTTGTTATTGTATTTGTTTTTTTAGTATGCAGCGCAATGACCGCAACACAAGAAGGTCCTTTCGCTTCAGAGTGACTTCGGCTCTGCGTCTCGCCATCACCCCTCCATCTTCTCTGTCTGCTTGTGTCCCTTTTCAGTTGCTGCTCTTCTTTGTGCATTTGTTATCGATTTTAATTCATTTTCTGCAAATTTTTCACTGCTTTACGTTTGTGTGCAATAAAAGTGAATTGAGTGTAAAGTTTTTATTGCCATAAGTAACTTTTGAGTTTGTGCTGCTTGTGTGTTTGTATGGCTGTGAGTATGATGGTTATGAGAGCAACGGGACGAAGGAAACTACTACAGTGCAGTGTTGCTTTACTAGTTGGCGCGTGATTCTGCTGCTCCTAAATGTGACCAGAAATAATTATCATTCGTTTGAAAGCCGTTCGAAAAAAAACGAAAAAAAACAATCTGTGTTTAGCTTGCCAAACGAATACCATGGAAATCAATGAAAAAATTAAAAAATAAGCTGCAGCGCTGTCAGTTTAAGTAATTAAATTTAAGCTCACCTGAATTCAATTGAACATTAGTGAATTTTAAAAAATTCAAAATGCTGAAATTGTTGGTTTTATTCAGAGAAAGTAGTTTTTTGTCTACAAGAAAAAGCTGTGCATAGAAGTTTTTTTCGTAGCTTTCGCAATATTTTTTTTTTAGATTTTTTCTTTGACAAAATCAGCAATTTTCAAAAAAAAATTTAAGTACTGCCTGATCTCTTTGAACTCAGTTTAGTGTCTACAGATTTAATTTATATGTAGTCGACTATTTCAAAGTGGATTTATTTATAACTAGAGGTTATAACATCACAATAATAAAAATATTTTTTCTTTCGTTGCATACATTCATAAGAAGTCAATATTTCAATTTGATATATAAGAAACTACCTTCTTTTGCAGTTTTAAAAATTTATTAGAGCGAGTGAATGAAAAATTGTATTCAGTAAGATATTTGAAGAATGTATACGGGCAGTTTGATATCTACTAAGTGATTTTTATAATAAAAGAAATTCTTTGGCAAAAAGTGTTTTATTGCTCAGTAAATATATTCTCCTATAATAATCGATGCACTTAATCCAGCGTTTTTCTTTTATTTTTATTTCTTTCAAATAATAAGTTTTATCCTCGAAACAGGCGTTTGTTTCAGTGGTAACCATAACAACTACAAACTTTAGTTCCGGTGTATTGTCTAATGGATAGGCACTTTTTATTTGCCACTATAGCATGTAAAGTTTTGATAGATAATTATTTGTTTGTAGTTGTAAGCGGAAAGCAAATGCAGTTCCGGCTCTGGCTCGTTCACAATAGGGATAATTTAAACCGCAACTCACAAAGATTTTGCTACCTACAAATTATTGGAAATTTGGGTGCATATGCTTTTAGAGAGAGTGAAAGTAAAAAGAACAGGGAAGATACGAAGAAGGAAAGAGTAGGTACTAATATCAATCTAATATCAAGCTAAGTATGCTTACTAAGAAGTTAGGTCGGTTTGTGGCAATCAATGATGACCTTGATTTACCTTTGCCCTCCCAACCATGATCAGAGATTATGACCAAATAATAGTTATACTGATCCCTTGAAAATTACAAAACCACACGCAGTAATGCCGTAAATTAAAAAAGTTAATTTAGAAATTAACGATTTAATATATTTATTCATAATATTATAAATAATGATATCAATGATGACTTTGTGACAACCATAGTGGATATAACTTTAAACTACCTTGACATGCAAGGTTGCCAGCCAAAATGCGTAACAATTCCCACGAAAATTACCTTTTTCCCAAAGTCACATAAATTAAATACCACCAAAATTCCCATGGTAAAGGTAAACAAAAAAAATTCCCACAGCAATTAAAAAATACCAAAAAAAATCCCACGATCATTTAAAATTACCACAAAAATACCACGCGTTTTAAAAATACCACCAAAAATCCCATATGCATTTAAAAATCCCACAAAAAATCCCATACGTATTAAAAAATACCACGAAAAATCCCATATGTATATAAGAAATTTTAAAAAGTTTAGATATACCAGAAATTTTTGCATTTAAATAAGCAGAAATAAATAGACACGTCGATAGTTAAAAATTTTGCATTTATTGTCTTTGTTTCAAAACTATAACAAATAAATAACCCAAGTAGAATTTTGCGACCACAGGTTACTTAATATACATTTTTTTAAATGATGACGTTGCAGAGATACTGATTTGGATAATATTTTATGGAAAAAGTTTGTAAAAATTCCTATTTGTAAAAATTCCTATTCTTAAATAAAGCCTTCAATGTGACTTTCCTTTTTAATACTATTTTACTACTAGGTCACGGAATGTTGTAACGATTTATCAAGTTTTACCTTTAAAAAATGCATCACTCAACTATGGAATAATAACTTAAGAAGTTATCATTTTGTAACGATTAAATAATTGCGACCCATGTGTAGGCTCTTTGTATTTAAAATGGTGTCCGCAAATTATTATTATATTTTCCTAACAATAAATATGAAATTGCTTTTATATTGTATTGTTAAGCTTTTTAACTATGTTTTATTGATTGCTTACATTAAAAACTATTCCTGAAATGTGTGTACAATACTTTCTTCACAAAACTTTTTAAAACATTTTTTATTAATATATGAAATTATTAAAAAATTTCTGAATTTAGATTGCGCTTAAATTTTTAAGAAGTTTTGGCTGTTTTTTACCGAAAATCTTCTTTCTCATTTACATTTAGCTCCAAAAAATATCCAAAACACCTAATGTTATGTTGTACTCTTATATTTTATATAAATTCTAATTATAAAATAATTTATAATAATTATGGCTGTAAACAAAATTGGCAACTCTATAATGCGTTTATACTAAAATGTAATAAGTAACTTCAAATTAATTTTTACTAAAACAATGTCGGCATTGTGTTGCACCACTTTCGAAAAATAGGTATCTCTGTAACGTAACCAATACATAACATCATGTCAATGTTGACACAAAAATAAACGCTACGACGCAACCCAAATACCACCAGTTCTAGTTGGGAACATACAAATTGTTTCACATAAAGTTAATTGTTACACATATCACATGTTTTCGTCTTATATTTGAGATCGTGAACTTTATTTGTATGTATCCATTTAATAATTTCTAAAACGATAGTATGCTTATAAAAATAAAATAATAAAAAATAAACAAAATAAAATAAAAATATTGTTTTCAAAAATATTTGTGGTTTGTGAGGTGATAAGCAATTCATTTTAACACAACATGACTATTTTAAAATTTAGGTACTTATTTCTAATATCAAATAATAAAAGTGACTTCAGAATAAAAAATAACCATAATAAAATATGTATACAGTTTTCAAAGATATTTGTGCTTTGTGAAGTGATAAACAGTGAATTTAACACAATATGATTTTTCAAAAAATTAGGCACTTATTTCTAATATATAATAATGTCAGTGACTTCAAAAATAGAAAATAAACAAAATAAATTAAATATTAGTTTTCAAAGATATTTGTGTTTTGTAAAGAGATAAACAGTTAATTTCAACATAATATAATTTTTAAAAAATGTAGGTACTTATTTCTCATAGAAAATAATATACATAAGTGACTTCAGAAATAAAAAATTAACAAAATAAAATAAATATAAATTTTTTATGGCAACTGTTATTTAATTTTGATTTTAACAGATAATTGCTGAATATTGGATTCGATAAGTAAACTTGCAAATATTGTCTAATATTGTTTTAGTAGTCTTATATATTTCACTTTTTTTGGACTTTTAAAATAATTTTTGTAAGCTTAACGCTTGCATGCAGAAATGTGGAATTTTCAGAAAGGTCAGAATTTTAGGTTTAGAATTTTTTTCAGAAAAGAATGCGTTATTCGTTTTTATGCAATTTTGTGATGTCAACTTGTTCTTAAAACAAATATGTAATTTATTCATTTATATTAAGAGTAAGTTCGAAAAAATGTACAGCGTAAACTTATAGCTTTACTCTACTGTATATATACGTCGATCATCTAATACTATGATTAAGATTTTGCTTAATAAAAGTGAAAAAAAACTTTCTAAGAAAAAATTCCCAAATTCCCATGCAATTAAAAAATACCACGCTGAATTCCCACGCCAATTAAAAAATACCACGCTGAATTAAAAAATACCATGGGAATTCCAAAAAAAAAAAATTCCCAAGACCAATTAAAAATTACCACGAATAGGATTTTTCCCACAATACTGGCAACCTTATTGACATGTATTACAATAAACTTAAAACTTGGGAATAATTCTATAAAAAACAACTTTTCTCTTTTTTTTATATCACTATGAAGTATTTTAAAAAGTGTTAATGATTTTTCATGTTCTTGTAGCATTTTTTAAGTTAGAGATTAAAAACATATTTTAGTTTAAATAGAAAGATATATATATATATATCGAAAAAAATTAAGACTCTGTTCTAACATAAAGGCAATGAACTTTGATTTTAATAAAAGTAACCAAAAGAATAAAGAGAATAACAATTTGTTGTTAGCGGCATTGTCATACTTAAAAAAACTAGAACTGGTCGTAAATTAAGACGGGTAAGTGGCAAATCAAAACAAAGTAAAGAAAGAATATAAAAAAAAGTAAAGAGACTTACATTGCATATTATTGGTGCTCCCACGATGAAAGTACTTTTATACAGAGCCGCAAAATAAGGATTTTGGCACCAGGGGCAAAACCAAAATTTACCGCCCTAATCTTAGAAAGCAATAGTTTGCAAAAATATATTTAATTTTATTTAATAACATCATAATATAAATGAACACGTATAAATAAACAATGAACTTATACAATGAACTATAATAAAAAATAAGACAAAATAAAAGCAATAAATAAACCATAACATTGTTGCACATATAACTAAACATGAAAACAGATATACAGTGAAACCTCTACTAACGGACACCTCTCTTAAGCGGACACTTCTCTTGAGCGGACAGTTTTTCCACGACCAAGTTTTTCGTCCGCTTTTTCGAACAAATTAAACTCTCTTAAGCTGACCCTCTCTTGAGCGGACGCGGACAGTATATTTTCGTCTAATTGGGCGAAAAACCTCTGTTAGGCGGACGCGAACCTCCCTCAAGCGGACACAAACGTCTGTTGAACGGACGCGAACCTCTGTTGGACGGACGCGAACCTCTCTCAAGCGGACACGAGCGAGAAAAGTAACTGACAAAATATGTGTAAACATACAGAAATGAAATTGGGGATTTCCCTCGCAAAGCGCCTCGCTTGTTTTTTTTTTTCATTTGTCTTGCCATCGCTTCACTGAGCTACACAACGTTGCAGTGAATAGACACATACAAGAAGGCGAACCCATATGCAAAATCGTTTTTTTTTTAAAGAAAAACACAAAAACTTACGTCAATCGACGATTTCTGAATTTATTAAGTCATGAATTACACATGTAAAATGTTTGTCAATTACTTACAATTTTTCATGATATGAACTGAATTTATTTTTTATTTTAAACACGTATGCGTTAAAAGAATATAATATAATGCACGATTTTGTTAAATACATAAATACAATAAATATATTTTGCATTGAAAAAAATTTTCTCTAAAATTTGCTCGTTAATCTATAACAAAATTTAAATATATAAAACTCAGCCTCTCTATTAAGCGGACGGACAAAAATGGGCTGACGGTGAGTGTCTGCCCAAGAGAGGTTTCACTGTATTTTACAAAACAAATAAGGCAACATAAAATTAAAGAAAATTATTAAATCTTACTGCAATTTGGTCTTCGTACTCTTGCCTCTGCAAAGTCATTTAAAATTTACTTGAAATTAATAGTTTCGCATAATTCGCCTTTAAATGAAATTTAAGCCAAACCCGATAATCGGCACTGAGATATTGTCGATCGCAAATAATTTTTAATTATTTGCAACTGTTGTTACTAGCAAAGTTAACAAAATGCGAAGGGCGATGGCCACATTTGGAACACAAAAGTTATTCTATATAATAAATTATAACACTGTTGCTGGTGCAGACTTAAACTCTAACAGATTTTATAGTGCCTTTATTTCTTCATACATTTCAAATGCATTAACATCATTGTTGCTTTCATTACTTAGTGCTTTTGCTTAGCACTGGCAGTTGTAAAGCAATTCATTTTTATTTGTTTTTATTTCCTCAATGTCATATAAAAAAGCAAACAAATTTGCGTGTTTACTTATTTGTTAAAATTGTTCTTCAGCGGAAGTAATGGCACTATGCAAAATTGCAAAAAAAGACTACTTTAAACTTGATTTGGGATCATCTGGAGGTTCATATCAACATATGTTTTTTCTTAGGGGGTCTTAATAAATCATGATTACGAAATTCAGTTTCTGCATCGATTTTCTCTGCAATACACCTAGCATTTTTTAAAATTTCGTTAAAACTTTCATCAGTTCTAAAGCTTTTTAAAAATATAAGAGCTTTATTAAGGCATTAAACTGCCGCTGATATCTCCGTATTAATGGTCTGATTTGGTTTGCTTACTAAATGATTTTGATTCAATATGGAATGCCACAAAACCACACAGCAACAAAATTAAAATATTTGCATTTTTTTTTTGCAAATGTTTCAGCTTCTAGCCGTGAATCGCCATCGAATGTGGTATCTTAAGTAATTTCAAACAGGGTATCATAAATTGCTCCAGGGTTTTGACGAAAGGGCCGAATTGCTTCTGTCCTGCTTTCCCAAGGAGTTGAACCTAAAGGCTTTAAAGTTAAATAATCTTTTAAATTGGTACTAAATACAGCCTAACGACGGGTTGGCCCACTAAAAAAATTATAAATGCCTTGAATTCTAATAAAAAATTCGAGTGCAATTATTGACGCTTTACATCAGGGCTAGGCATTCAAACACAGTCACATTTTATTTTGTCTTGTAAGTATTGGTGCGCTCGCGCTCTATAATAGTGAAGACTGACTGAAATAGTTGTCACAATTATGTAAATTTGCAAATTACTACTTTTATACACCCCCACACATACTGTTATATGCTTTTATTTTTTATTTTTAGACATCAACATCAAAGCTCCAGCATTTTATTCTGTGTAAATAAATGACATTAGTTTGCTTGCAGTGGCAAATTAAACATTCTGCTTCGCCAGAAAGATTTTCAGCTGAAAAAAATTACATTCTAATTCAGAATCGAAAGTTTGTTTTTGTTTTAAAATTAAAATTAAATTAAAATTATAATTAAAAACTCAAAAAATAACTAATGCAAATAATATAAATAAATAATGCAAAAAATCTTAATAGGTAAAACGTATGAAATATAATAAACCATAATATACGAATAATATTAAATTACACAATTAAAAATATATGCAGAAGTATTATGAATTTGCAAATCAAGTAGTTTTTTAAGAGTGTACATAAAATGTGCGACGTAAGTCTTTACAGCATCACTATCAGCGAACGACTAAATTATATTCTCTTCTGTTGTGAGCATTGTGTACATTAGGGAGGGTCGATTTAAAAATTGCCCATCGCTTAGTGAAAATCGTATTCTAGTGATCAAATTAAGAAACTTTGCCCGAGGAACTATACCTCTAAAACGAATTCTAATGCCCCAACTATTCCGTAGGGTCAAATTTTGAAAAATCCCTCTTTGACCCATTTAGAGTGCCCCAATCGAGTCCAAATGTATAACCGAGCCCTTCTAACTTTGGAGTACCGATCCACTCATGTCTGTGGCACACCCCCTGGAACATTTGTTTGTATGGGGAACACCCCAGGGGTGTTCCAGGGGGTGTGCCACAATAATGGAATAACATTTAGCTGAGTTTAATTCTGTTGCAATTTCTGTATTTATTTTCTTTGCAATAACGTCTTCAATTTCGTTTTGAATAAAAAAGCTTAAGTAATGAGTGTTCTTTCCTTTAGAAAATACTCTTTTAACATTTTCTCTCATAACGCTGTCAAAATTGGCAAAGAGTTCAATCAATGTAAGAAAGTTCCCATTATTTTCTGTATGAAGCTTGCTGGAACCACCTCTAACTGCCAAGTATTGTTCTCCAAGTAATTTTATAACTGCTTCTATATGTTCTAGTATTACTCGCCAGCGAAGAACTTCTGATTGGGTAATATTTTTTGTTTAACATCAATTGCTTTATCAATTCGCAACCTATTTGGCAATTCTATCTAGGCAAATCTAGCAAGCAAGTGACATTTACTTGACTCGTAAGATTTTAAAAATGCATGCATCTTTCTCCAACAATGTTCTTTAGCCTTCTCTTGTTAATTTAATATTATTGCTACTAAACAATTTGCAGCAAAAGCAAAAAAAGGTGTCACTACTTATAGAATATATACCAAGCTCGAACTACTTTTTCTCCATTGCTCATAGTTCTTTTTAAACATGAGGATGTGAAGTGACGACGACATTCATCTAGAGAGTATTGATAATTCATATCTGGTTTTGAAAGGCTACGTTATACTAAAGCTATGCTAATTTCATCTGAGCTAACAAAAGCTGGCTAAGTCTATGGGTCTGTGTCTCTAAAATTTATCTGACACAATTAAACTTCCAAACACTTTTCTACATCCATTGTTGCAATTTCAGTAGCTAGTTGTTCCTCATGCTCCAAAATGTGGTCATCTTTAGTCGCTGCGTCTGTGTCTTTAAAATTTTCCTGACACGACTCGACTTCTGAATACGTTACCACATCCGTTGCTTGCGATTTTAGTAGCTGGTTGTTCCTCATGCTTCAAAATGGGTTCTTTTTTATTTGAAAAAAGACAATATTAAAAAAGGGAACTTGCATTATTACTTCTATCTTACTTGGCACTTCGACACCAATATTTTGCTTTTGTAAATATTTCAAAAACATTTTTGATTATTTTTTATTCTCATTATTGTGAGAATTCTGTTCGTTACGATACAAGTATCCGGATGATCTTTTACGTTTAATTGACATTAAAAAGCTATTTCACAAAAATTAAATAATTTAATTAATTGTTAACAAAATTCCAATCAGCTGTTTTATGGTAAGCAAGTGCTGCCACTGCATTCGCTGTAAGCATTACAGTGGTTAATATTGCAGTGGTTGGTACGATAGTTGCATCGTAACAGCAACATCACACGAGAGTAAGGGTCAATTTGCACTGAAGAACATTTTGTAAGTAAATGTTATCCCAGCAGCGGATTTGCCAGTGGCTACCATAGAACTAATACAGACTAAATTACCAGGTAAGGAAGCATTGCTTTTTTCAAAAAGTAATGCGTCTGCATATAGCAGAAGTAATTAACTCATACCTCATTACCTGTAATGTAGCATACAAGAAAAAGTAATGCAGTGATTTTTATAACTTAATACAAGTAGTATGTTACTCCATAACTTCTAGGTAATGCTGAAGGGAGGCGATCACTTACCTCCTGTCTCATTCAATGTTAAATGTAAGGCCTTTTATGCATAGTAAGGTAATATAGTCGGAAGTAGTGGTCATTACAAGGTAATTGATGCTTCATATATTCGGAATATATTCCAACCGCTACTGGGATAGTGCAGAAAATTTAAGTCAAAAGCCAGAAAACAGTTTATGTAAAGCTATTTAATAGTTTTTACACTAAAATATATTTTGTTAAATAGTAAGCTTGTTCTCAATAAATCTCTTTATATACACTGAGAAAAAAAACAAACAGTAAAACTCTTAAGTCCCATCCAACTGAGTTTTTGAAATTAACAGTCTGAACTGTTGACAAAATTACTGTTTTACTCATTTCTCATTTGAATTTTCATTTGTCTTGCAAAAGAAAGGAACATTAAGTTAGTAATTGAGTAAAAAAGTTATTTTATTGGCAGTCCAGACTGTTAATTTGAAAAAACTTCGTCAGTTGGATGGAATTTTTCAGTTTGCACTGTTAATCCCATTGATTTTTCTCTGGGTGTAAAATTTGATGAAAATGTCGCCCCTTAAATGTGTCACCCGGTTCAAATGCACCATTCTCACTCCCTTATTTGCGGGCCTGCGGAGTGATTAAATTGCAAATTTTGTTAAATAAATGTTTATGATTCCATGTTATGTTGTTTTTGTTTTTTCCCATTCCTTTATTTCCGACGAAAAGAAGTGGTATTTATTCCCACACATTTTTAACTCACTCTCTTAAATTTAAACAGAGACCATAATCTCAGCTTAAAAATTTTAAGAATCAAGAGTAAAGTAAAACTAATTTTTTCTATTAAATAAGTTTGCTAACCTTTTCTCTTGAGAGTATATGAAACAAAAAACTTTTTAAACAAAGATATATAGAACAATGTGGCGAATTTTCGGTTTTGATTTTTTCCAAGTGGTATAAAAATCATTGTATACTGATGGTAGTAACTAGGACTTTCAATCCCGATGGGCTCTGACAAATCCCGGGATTTTTCGGGATTCTGAAATGCCAAATTTTTAAAATAAATTATTTCTTTGTATTAAAAGCAGAGACCATTAATAACTTTTTCTCTTAATTTATGCGTTTTGGCAAAAATAATTTCATTTACTTTTTTTTACAAAAGAACTCCAAGCATAATCGTTATTTATACTTAAATAATCAAATATAAAACACTCAAAAAGTTATAAAACAACACCAAGAAGAAGTTTTAGAAGAAGAATTACTAATGCACACAAGGGTTACAAAACAGCTGCAACGCACAGAGAGCAATTTATATTTTGTATTTTTAAGGAAAACACTTGTAAATTTTATGATTGAAAAAATATACAACACCTGAATAAACGAGGAGCCGAATTACATCATCCGTGATCAAGCAAAATTACGAAGGGCTTGACGAGACAAGTAGCTATCAATCTTGTACAATTTTGCTCGATCATGAATGCTATAATTCGACCCCAGATCGAAAAAAATTAAATTAAAAAATAACGATTATGGTATTATGGGATTGTTTTAATAACAATCATAATCCGTACTCTCTTTAATTTAAGATACTTGCTAAATTTTTAAATATTTTAATTATATAATACGTTACATACAACATAATACAACTATCATAATCTTTACTGCCTTTAATTTAAAATACTTGCTAAATTTTTAAATATTTAAATTATATAATACGTTATTAAAACATTTATATAAAACATAAAGTTAAACATTCAAAAAATATCAAATAATATTCTACTTTATTATAAACATAAAAATATACACGTAAATACGTCAAACAAAATAAACAACATAAATTTATGTTTTAAAATTTTTTAAAAAGAAAAAAATTCTTATTCAAACAAATTAGTTAGCGGTAAGTAAAAAATATGATGTGAATAAAATATTGTTTTCATAGTAAAAAAACTTTTGCTACTTTGAAGATTCCATTAAAGTTGAACAGCCTAGTAAACAGAGTCTTTTAAGATCACAACCAAAACAAACTAAAAAATAATCTTTCAAAGTGTATAGAGAAATAAAAAAGAACAAGGTGATTTTCATAATAAAAAAAACATCGTTTTCTTCGGGATCCCGGGATTTAAAGCCCTTGTTGTTACATTTAATTCTACATAGGTATAGAAATATATGTATGCATGCACATTTTTATGCTTATTTCGATTTGCTTTTTAATTTTTTCTTCTTAATTGATTTAAATAAAGGCCCTTTATTTATTTTATACTGAAACTTAATTAGAATGTTATTTATATTTACACGTTTATCATTTCTATTCTAGTTTCACATAAAAAAACATTTTATAACTCTTCTTTTTTTTTAATGTCACTTTGCGAAAAATTACTTTATGCCCTTTTTCTATTTTCTTTAATCTTTAATATTAAATTTAAGGAATTTTAAGCTATGATTTGAAATAATTTAGTCTATTTTACCCCTTTTATGATTATTGTAAAGAAAATACAACGCGGTTTTGGAATCAGGGGTGTTTGTGGTCGCGTTACGTCCTTCCACTTTGTCTGGTCTTTGGAACTGATTTCACGAGGATTTTAGGCATGAGCTGGCAGAATGGTGGTAAGATTGGGTGAAGAGATGATGCAATTTAAAGCAGATGTGAGCAAAAATTGGTGCCATTCTTTGTTTGATTTTCATTAGAAAACGTTATGTCAAAAAAATTTTTATTTTTTTAATAAAATTAATGCTCGAGAGAATGTGGTACCAAATGAGCAAAAGTTGATATTGCCTCCAAAAGTTGTGGTGAGTTTTATTCAAAAGAAAAATGTTGAGAAGATGTTTTATTTATATTCTGTATAAATTAAAATGCTTTTCAGCTTTAAATAGAAAACTAAATGTTGGCGAAAAAGATTAATGATCACATATTGTTTTATTTAAATTTGAAACTGAGAGATTATACTTTTACTCATGTTCAATAGAAAATTAATGAACAAAATATAAAAATGAAAGAAATTGCTAGTTTTAAAGCTTAGATTTATAAATTATCCAATTTAATTTTCAGTTTAATTTAAAAACACGTTTTATAAAATTGTACAAACTTTTAACTTTAGTTAAGAAATCATAACTTTGATAAAATTTTACCATCTCGTTCGACGCTGGATTCAGAAAGACCGAAGAGAAAAATTTGTCATGCTATGGAAACTTTGCTTATAGTCATGATTTTGCGAAATCGAAAAACGCTATTTTAATTACAAGAAAAATTTCGATAGAACTTTGATTAGTAATCGCAAATACGTACAGTAAAGTTTACAAACAGAGGGCCATGACCGGAAATCAATCAAAGGAAGGCTAAGATGTAAAAAACAAACATTTAAGATATTTTTAAAATGAAGCTACAAGCGCCAGCACACCACATGCGGTCGTTTTTTCAAAATGTCAAATCTGCCCAATAGCTCTGATTAATATTCACTGGAGGTGTTTTACCCATTTCAAAAGGCAATCGATGAGAATGGTTTCGCATGCATCCCAAAAAAACTGTCGCCATTACCTTGACAGACCAATCTTAGCCTTTTTTTGGAGCACTTTCTCCTCCTCCGGCAAAAACTCCTTAGGATTGCGGTTCAACATCACCAAATGCTCCTTTGAAGTGAGCAATCGTGGCTGGCTATTGCGTGGATAGCTTTCTCATTTCCAAATATTCATGTAAATTGTAGCCATGGGTAACGCTGCGCTGTGTTGCTCTATTGAGTTGAAGCACTTAAATGCGTTACTGCGCCGATTCACTTGTTTTAAATTAAGTAACTCAATAGCACAGTAATACACATAACACGCTTATAGAAAAACTAGAAAGTATTTATTCAGCGAGCAAAAATTGCACAAATTTTACGATGCCTCAAACATAACGAAGTTCGAAGCGAACATTATTAGCTTATTTTAATATGGAAATGGATTTGCGGAAAAAACGATTTTAAGCATGAGTGTTTGAAGTATTTTGATTGTTATGATGCTTTGCCATTGGAATGGAATGGTTTTTCAATACGTAATACCATATTAACACATGTTCCATTTTAAAAGTACAAGTAAACATAGTTTTGCCTAAAGTATAAAATTGGATAATTTTTAATGAATGCTAAAAATATGATATTTGTTTAGTAATGTTTCATATTGATTAATAACTTATTGTTTAAGTAATTTTGAATCATTTTATGAGCAATATGAGTTTTTAAATCAGATATATTGTTGCAGGATTTGATTCTTTTTATCTATCTATCAGGATTTAATCTTTTTATTTGATTCCATTTATTTTTCCTTAGTGAAGACAACTTTATATAGGTATCACAGCATTTAAAACTACGTCATAACGTCAATACGCTGATGCAGTAAACTGCGCTTGGGCTGGTGTATCAGCGCAGCATTTTTTGATGCGTTATCCATGTTTAGTAAAGTGTGATGTAGTTGAGATACCTACAGCCTCAGCCAACTCACGCACTATCATTCCACGATCGTCCAATATCATCGTCCAATATCATTTCATCATTCTTAACTATTGAAATTGATGGGCAGACTTGCCATTGTATATAACAAGCCTTCTTTTGTATCAGTGATGGTTTTTTGCGCTTGATGAGTACACGAAATTTACTGTTTTACATTTTCGTTTAAATACACGAGTTTGTTTGAATTTTAATGGCTGTCAAACACAAACTTAAAAACGCAGATTGCTCAAAATTTGACAATAGCCTACTAGCAAATGATAGTTGACAAAACCAGTGTATCATTTAAAGTTTCTAGGGTAGAAATTCAAAAAGTCACTGACTTCTCAAACGACCAACGTATAGTAAGTCATACCTCCGCAATGAACTGACCAATTTTAAGTTTTTTGTTTTTGTACTGAACTGTACTTCGCTTTTCAATCTAGATCCAAATTTGTAAACTTATTTATTTAAAAAACGATAAAATAATGTTTTAATATATTTTGTTGTTTTCATTTGACCAAATCATTTTGATGCTTTACACTTTCCTCTATTGCTTTTCTGTTCGCTTCATTTACATATTGCATGTTGTTTTTGTGTGTTCAACAATTTTAACTTGTGAACGTTTACACAAATATAATTAAAAACAGCTTCTAACTACTTAATATGTATTTGTATATTTTTAGTTAAAACAGAACGATTATTACTTTCTCACACACACGTTTGTTAAAACAAAAATGTTCAATGCATAGCAATTCAAAAATCCAATGCTACATTGTCTGTACTTCTGAGAATAGGCTTTCACGTGTTTGCTTGCATGCTTAGAGACGCAAGAATAAAATTAGTTGGAAACTGTGATGGATTTTCAGTGAAATAATGAATAAAAAATTAATGACATAAGTAGTGAATATTAATAGGATATTGAGATAAACCCTATTTATCAAAAAAAAAATATTTATGCTCTGAGTACAAACGTGGGTATGGTACTTACCGCTTATCATAGAAATGGTAGATTTTTTTATGCCTATACTTCAATGATGGACCGTATCAATAAAATAAAAATATGAAAATACTTAGAATCCATAACCGGTTCTTTTTTGTGTGTTCTTTGGTTTGGAAACAAAAAAACTTAAAAAAAGTCTCAAAAACTCACTTATTTCTGAATTCAGCTAACAACCCGTGATCCGAATTTTTTTTCGTACCGTTTTTTCTTCCAGAAAGACACTTTCTTAAATTAAACCGTATAAAAAGTACAATTAGTATTTGAAATAAAGGTTATGTATCCAGAAGAAGTTGATATTAACATTTCGGATCCCAAATGACTTCAGGAGTAAAATATTTCCAAGATAAATTAAATTTGTTACTTGAAAGCGGTCAACCTTCCAAAAAAGTTTAATACGAAAACAGTCTTTTGAATCATGTTTTAGGCAAAATCAAATCTGCATTTGCCCATTTTTTTAAAAAAACATTAAAAAATATCACACGTGTTCCTTGAATTCCTTGAAACACTTTTAAGTAAAATTTTTTATAAAGTTTACCGTTAAGAGAATATAAAATCTGCAATTATGACTATTTTTGAGAATTAACGGGCAATAAATAAATAAAAACTTGGGAGTTATGAATGCAAAATAGTTTTTTTGTTAAGTCGTAAACAAGGTATTTCAAAAGGAAAATCCATTGGTGCCTACGAATTTACGGCTTTCGTGTTTACGGCATCAAAATTTTCGATTGGATTTTCTCTGAAAACTACATACACATGGCACACAAAAAGTGCCAGCGTTGTGGTCTCAGTAGCTTTATATATTGCTTAAATTTTGTAATATATGTCTTGTCATAGCTAACGGTGGCCTGATAAATAAAATGTTTCTTATGAAAGAATCGGGGCGTATGAGTGACATTTATTCGAAGCTATGGCTAATTCCACGATAATGATTTTAACGTAAAATTATTAGTTTATTCGTATAAAATATTTGTAAAATATTTGTATAATAATTTATTCGTATAATATATACTTTGTACAAAATATTTAAAATAACAATGCATGCATTTAATGATAAGAAACTATAAAAAATATTACTCTTATTATTGGACAATCAGCTAGAAATTTTTATTTATTTATATATTGTTATTATTAAGGCTTTCATGAGCCTAATTCATAACATGATCAGGAATTTTCCATTAAAAATAATAACAAATTTCAAACTGTTAACTATGTAAATATGTTAAAATATTGAAATAAGTTTTAATATTTAAATATGTATCACAGAAAAAACAACATCTATCTTATTTGTAACATGTAATTTATTGAAGAATTTATTTGATTTATGCTCGAAGGAATTTTTCAAGTTAAATTCAAGCTATTTGACTCATTGTAATGGAGTAGATAATGATATTTTGCTTGTTTTTTTTCACTATTGAGCTTGAAAAATGTGTTAAAAAAGCTTTTAAATAACTTGAAGATACTTGAAATGATTATGGAAACAGACCTTATGGTTTGTGTTCAACATTTACTAACATGCACAACACAATTGATCAAATAGAATGTTCGGTCAATGTTCTTTTACGGGCTGATGTGACCACTTCCGTTTGAAAAAGTTATGATCAGAAGCTCATACGTGTATTTTTCATTAGTTTAATAATGATTTAGCAGTTAGGTTAATTAGTTTTTAAATTATGCGTTTTCCAAGACACGTGATAAGCGCTTTATTTAAAAGTAGTTTTGCTTTATTTAGAATTTATATTTTTATTTGCAAAGTTATATTTACATATCACACTTACTCATGTATGGATTCATGTTTATGGACTTTAACAAATTAAATGTCTTTTAACCGTTAGAATTCCTTAAAATAAATATTGAGTCACCTGGTTTGCATTGCATTGCTACATTTTGTAAATGTACTGATATTGGATAAAATGCTCTTTGCAATGATAGAAATAATTAAAAAAGGATGTCAGTACAAATACTAACAAAACGTTCACATTCACCAACACAATTACGTTTACCCACCCATACATAGTCACATACCAAAGCCGCTGCGAGAAAACATTCATTTAAAATCCACTCAAAACATTTGTGCAAAATACTTCAATGCGTTAACGTTCAAAGCTGCATTATAATGGTATTGCTGTTGCTGCTCTTGTTTCTGTAGTTGTGGGTACACTTGTTTTTGTTGCTGTCATAATTATTGTTACAAACATAAAAGTTACGACAAGCTATACGGCAAAAGCAGTAAATGACAGAAACATGTAAACAACAAATCGACAAACGATCGTTGCGAGGCTTACTTTAAATGCAGCGGTAAGTCTAGTGAATTGCCTAGTAACCAACACCCACACTCTTACATTTAGCACTCCGTTGGGTCGCATACATATAAACACTTCTTTTAAAGACCAACACATACAGCCTTAGCTGAAGAGCAGCACTTCAGTTCGCACGCACGCATACTCCGCACTCTTGAAAGCAACCTGAGCAAATGTTGCACCCATTTTGAAGGGCCCATTAATTGTGCTAGCAGTGTTGGTGTGTTAGTGCGTGAGTGTGCTTGTGCGTGTGCTTAATGATATACAACATCATGGTTATGCGTGCTTTTGTGCAATGTTGTTTTTGTTTCTCTGGTTGTGTTGTTTTGCCAATTAAATCGATGCTTTATGACTGCGCTTCGCTTTTATTGTTTGTTGCCTTAGTCTGCCGGTCCGTCAGTCTCTATGTTTGCGTGTCATCCATTGCTAAAAGCAGTTTTAGTGGAAAATTCTTTCTTTAGTGTCGAATTCTTGCTCATCCTTCCTCTTCCGTTGTACGTTCGTTTGCTATTATGTTTCTAAGCATTCATCCTCGCTGGCCATCATTTGTCCTTGGAACGATGCTAGAATTGATAAAATGGCATACGCTCTAGTAACGCTGGTTTTGATTGCTATTGCAGTGGCTTTGTGCACGAAAAGAGGATTCATTGAAATGGTTTTAAGCAAATTTTAGCAAACTGCACGGTATTCCTTTATAACTGATATTTCTCTATCAACGAGCAAGTTGTGCGGTTTTATGTGAATTTTAGTTGAATGCATCAATAGTTCTAACGTTTGAAATTTTTTGCTAAGAAAAAAAATTGTTTTACATTTTTTGTGGTTTTAAAATTATATTAATTACTGTTCATTGCATTGTGAGCTTTCAAATGTTCTTTAATAAGAAATTGAAAAATTTAAAAACATCACGATTTTTGAGAAAATATTTTCGGAAAAATTATTCATAATATTTATTCTCTCCTACACTGTTTTAAGATTTTCATAATCTTTAAGCAAAAAAAAGCACAATCTGGCATTCTACAAAAGTATGTACACTTTTTATTTTACATAAGATTTAAATATTTATTAAATTTATTTTATGAATTAATGTAATGTAAAAAGCCTTGTTGGCCAATATAAAAATTACAGAAAATTTTGTTCGTGTAATTAAAACTCAGATAGAAGTTGATTAAATGATGACTACAATACAGAAGTTAACCTAGTTTAGGGGTATTATATATAGGGGTATTATATATAGCTATCCGATCTTGGTGTTTCGATCATATAACTCAAAATCTTATATTTAGAGTGAGAGAATAATAAATGAGACAATATGCCGCAATAGGCGACATATGCAATATATAATCAATTTTTTAAAATACTTTTAGCACGTTGTTTTGAACATAATTATTAAATCTAGCTCTAAAAATGCTTGTGCCGAAAAGTTATTTAAAGAGACTTTTAATTTTTTCCAACAACGAAGACAAAATATATACTTTTATTTTTCAAAATTTCCAAATGAACCAAAACTATCTTTTTTGAGTTCATTTATAAACCTTTTTGGGTACAAAAATTCTTTTTCGGCACTCATAAATTAACACTTTTGGACTCCTTCTTCAGGCCTAAATGCCTCATAAATGATCCATTTTTAACTCATTCGCAGGACTGCATTACCTCTCAAAAATGGATCTTTCTTGTTTGCTTATTAAATAAAAATAGCAAAAACTAAGGTCACAAAAAATACTTCATTGGTTATAAAATTCAAATGATAAGTAAAATCTAAACTAATGTTAATGGTTATTTATTAAGTATTGTAGTATTAAGTAAAATCTAAAGTAATGTAAACAGTTATATATTTGGTATTGTATTTCTCTTGAGATGATCTCTCTTTCTCTCTCTCTCTCTCTCTCTCTCTCTCTCTCTCTCTCTCTCTTTCTCTCTGTCTCTTTCACAAAAATTTCTCTTATTCTTTAAGAGTTAAGTTTAATTAGAGTTAAGAAGGAACTGATTGGATGACATTCACACTAAAAAGTTAGATAGACTGTAGTTAGTGATATTTTAAAGCACATCATAATACTGACATTCACTATAAATAAAATTTTAATATCATCAGTAAACACAAACATCTTAAAAACCTCATGATCAACAACATTAACAACATCCTTGCGCGACACCAGATTCATTGTTAAGAACTAGACTCAAGGCTTTTATAAGACACGTCTGTAGACTATCATGTAGATATGATAACATTAACCTACATGCAGAATGAGAAAAAATTACACGGAGAGAATTATTTTGCATGAATCTAGCAAATGTTTAGCTTAAAAGCAAAACCTTGCTCAATCACGTTGTCATTTTAGAAAAAGATTTATAAATTGAAATCAATCCTCATGTATTTAGGAAAGAGCAAAATTATAATAAATTCAAGCAAATATTTGCTAAGTTATTATAAACTCAAATAGCAAATTTTTAATAATCTCAAGCAAACTTCTTTAAACACACGAGCACACGTTTGTTCTTAATGAAGGAAATTAGGTTTCGATTAGCTAACAACTGCGATTGTCGAATGGATAAGCCCATGCACTTACACTCACGCGCCCGAGGTTAAGAGACTTGATTATGGTAATTTTTTAATTTAATTTAATGTTATTAATTATTTCACTTTAAAAATATGCTAGATTTTAGCAAAAACAAATCAAAATTTGCTATTTCAATTCATAATGATTTAGCAAATATTTGCTTGAATAAAAGTTGAAATTTGCTTTTGCAGTTTATAATAACTTGGCAAAATTTTAATTTAGCAAGTTATTATAAACGGGAATAACAAATTTTGATTAGTTTTTTTCTGAAATCTATCATTGATTTGAAGAAGCTTAGACTCAAGCGCAAGTTTTGCGTAGCCACAATAACAATTTAACAAACACTTTTCTCCGTATAAAGATAAATTTAAGTTCATATATTCAGTTCAAATAGTTAATTTTATCAAACGTTTTTGTTATTTAAAGAGACACAAGAATGCTTATTTTGTTTTGATTTATGTTTTCTCTTTATGAATCGGTAAGCCCAAGGAGTAGCATTGCTGTGCTATATCTGTCTCTAAATCCGAACTTAACGTCATATATTAAATATAATTTAATTTTTATTGTAGAATCTGTAGCATCATAAAATTACACTCCTTTTGAAAGAGTTGCCAGTATACTTATTGGCCTAAGGTTATGAAAAGAATTTAAGAAAAAGGTTTATTGGTTTAAGCAGAACTGCAGAAATTCGGGTTTTAGTTTTTTGAACTTATATTTTATTTAAATTTTTTGGGGATACAATTTTTATATAATCGAATGTATTAACTACTAATTAAGTGTTTGATGATCAATTTATAAACAAAGATGTTTTTTATGGCACTTAAAATTTTTTTAGTGCATGACTTTATCTCCTATAGAAGGCGCCACATTCAATTAAATGTGACGCCACAAAGCCTACAATAAGCGGACTAAAAGAAAATGCTTCCAACAATACCTGATTTATCAAATTTATTTATTTATTTATTTATTTATTTACTTTCTATCAACAAAAATGTTTAACAGTCATTGATTTACATGCATTTGTATAATATATAAATTAAGCAAATAGTATCAAAATTATCCTACACAATATTCATTACATTTTGTTTGAACGTTATTCTATTTTGTGTGAAATCTATTCGAGCAAATATAGAATTAAACGCTGAGCTAATATTATAGATTGGATCACTTCGGCCATAGTTAGTTCTATGGTGTGGAATATGAAAGAAATTCCTTTGTCTAAAATGCCTTTCGGGGGCATATATTCCAAAAAGTGCAAGAAGAGGAGCACAATCAATGTGGTTCATCAAAATATCGCGAGCAAACATTATTAGAAAATACTTTCGCCTAGAGGCCAACGTGCTGAGGCCAAGAAGGGCACATCTAGATGAATAATTTGGCACAAAATCCCAGTTTAGTTTACCAATTACAAAACGAGTAAAACGTCTCTGTACTTTCTCAAGTCTTGCACTGTGTGATTCATAATATGGATCCCATATGACACAGCCATATTCTAAGATTGATCTTATTAAAGAGATAAATAAAGTTTTAAGGGTGTATGGGTCGTTGAATTCTTTTGTGTTGCGCCTTATAAATCCAATCATTGCATTAGACTTGTTGATAATGGTACCGTAGTGGCTGGCAAACGTAATTTTTTTATCAAATAACACACCTAGATCAGATTTAGACTCAACTCTTTGGAGTTCATTGATCGTTATTGAGTAATCAAAAAAGAAAGGTGTCAGTTTCATATGAAACGACATTATGTTGCATTTTGAAATATTTAAGTGTAGTTTATTAACCGAACACCAATTATGAACATAATTTAAATCGCGTTGCAGAAGCAAATGATCATTATGTGACTGTACAGATTTAAATATTTTAACATCATCTGCATACATAAGACATTCCGAGTGCTGAATATAGTTAGGGAGATCATTTATAAATAAAACGAACAGGAGTGGTCCAAGATGACTACCTTGTGGTACACCTGAAAGGTTCATAATATCCTTTGAAAAACTTTTTCCAATACGGACAGACTGGCATCGACCTGTGAGGTAGTCCTCTATCCAAGATAATAATGAAGAATGAAAACCCATCAGCCGTAGCTTTTTTACCAGTATATGATGCTGCACCCTATCAAAGGCTTTAGCGAAATCTGTGAAAATGACGTCAATTTGGTATCCTGATTCTAATTCATTTTTTATGAAATGAGAAAATAAAGTAAGATTTGTCGAGGTGGATTTTCCAGATACAAAACCATGCTGTTTTTCGGATATTGAGTTTCTTATGCAGGTATAAATTTGTTTTTTTACAACTGCTTCAAGCAATTTTGGAATTAACGGTAGTTTAGATATAGGACGATAATTGGCTATATTCTGTCGGGAACCAGATTTATGAATAGGAATTATAATAGACTCCTTCCAGACTTCTAAAAACTGACCCTTGATGAGGGACAAATTAAATATAAGTGCAAGTGGCGTTACTAAGACACTTGCACACTTCTTAAGAAATATTGGAGGGATATTATCCGGACCAATACCTTTATTAATGTCAAGAGCTAACATTTCGTTTAAAACATCCTCTTCAGAGATAGATAAAGATCCCAAATCAGTTATGGGGTCACCGCAATAGAGCGGATAGTTGCCAACCCCGTCATCTCTATCAAAGACAAAATTTGATTGAAAAAAATCGGCAAACAGGTTACAAGCATCTTTCGAGTTGTTCGATATTTTTTCTTTAAAAAACATATTTTTAGGGAAACCCTTGGTATTTCTTTTTTTATTCAAGAAATTCCAGAATGCTTTAGGGTTGCACTTTATATCAGATTCAAGACCACGTATATGCCTTCTGTAAAGGTGATTCTTGAGTGATTCGTATTCTTTTCGCGCTTGATGGTAACTTTGAAGAAAAGCTATATCATCCTTACTTTTTTTGAATAGCTTATTCATTCTATTTTTTAATCTGGAAAGATTTTTACTAAACCATTCCGGCTTAGAATTCTTCTTAACTTTTTTATAGGAACAAAATTAAAAAATGTTTCATTTATGATATTAATAAATAACTGGTAATTTTGTAACAAATTGTCACCCAAATGTGCATGCCAGTCTACACTTGATAAGTAGTTAATAATTGCTACGTAATCAGCTTTTCGAAAATCAAAAACAAAAGTATCTTCTTCTAGAGGAGATAACTCTAATGTTAGAATATCCAATTTAATTAATAACGCTTTATGATGGAAACTATTGTTAGACAAAAGGAAATCTGCTTCATCGCAAACCGCATTAAGATCAGGATCGGAAAAAACTAAATCCAATATTTTATTCAAATTATTTTTAACTGAGTTTATTTGAATTATACCTAACGATAAAATAGAATCAATAAAATCAATCTCCGAGTTTAGGCTCGAATTCGGAATCATACTTGTTAGCTCATCAGACTGAGACCAATTTGTATTACCCAAGTTAAAGTCACCTAAAACTAAGAGGTATTCGTTATCTTTAAGGCGATCAACAATATTAAGTATATTACTAAAGTGCATCGAATAAATTTCACTATTAGAGCAGGGTGGAATATACGATATAAATACATAAATACTTATAAACGAGGACACACTAGAACCATAACTCGAAACAGGACAATCCACTCGTACACATAGTTGCTCTAAGTGTTCAGACAAGTGTTGTAAAATTACTTCCTGACAACGATAACCCGCACGGACGGCAATTAGAACACCGCCACCACGGGTCAATCCAGATGGAAGTAAGCAGCGATCACGCCGAAAAACTTCAAATTGATCATCGAAAAGTTCTGAGGTAAAAATGTTTGGATGCAACCAGGTCTCAGTTAAAGCAATGACATCATGTAAGCAGTCCGCAAGATTAAGTGCAAATTTTGTTGACTTAGTACGTAGACCACCAGCATTTTGGTAGTAGATTTCTATATTTTTATATGCAGAGCTCAATAACGCAGCATTTTTTGAGAAGGTCGGCAAAGAATTGCTTATGTGCACTGATTCTTTACCGCCGAGTGCTTGAAGTTTTTTGAAAAATTTTGAAATGGTTTTACACGAACGCCTGCTGGCCAAAAGTTAGACTTAAATACAGTTCCGACCAAATTTGCTGGAATAGCTAATTTAAAACTAACATAGTTCTGGTTAGATCCATCCTTCTTAGCTAAACTGAAGCAGGAAACCTCCGACGGAGCAATGTTAGCTTTAGATGAAACATACTTTTGAATTGCTTCATATGTTGTAGTAGATCGAAAATTGGAAAGATGAAACCATTTACGCTGCCTAATGACGTCAAGGTTTTCACCATCATACTCATTATTTCCTATAATGGCTACGATATTATTATGAGAGCTTTTATTGTTTAGATTAAGACTATTAGTATTAAATCCAGCGGCATTATTACAAACATTAAATGAATCGTGATTTTGCCCACTGTAAGTGGAGCGAACGGCGGTGTTAGCAGGCAGAGTCTCAATACCAGCAGACGAAGCATCCACAGCACGATAACCAACAGCATTTGAACTTTCAATACCAGCAGCAGCAGCAACAACAATATTTTCAGCAGCAGCAGAGCCACCAGAATCAACAGAAACATATGATGTTCTAGTAATAGCAGTGTCAGCATACGAAGAGCCATGACCTTCAACTAGTTCAATCACATTAGGAGAGTGAGCATTTGTCTCAGGAGTTGCAGTTTCAATACAAGCAGCACCAACCACAACATTACCGGCAACTGAGCAATCGGAGACAACAGAAGCATATGATGAGGTCAACACGTGACTATTAGTTAACGCATTACGAACAGCATTTGAAATAGAGAGCGAACCAAGAGAATCACGCTGATCAGCTGCTGCCGGCAATCGACGAATTTCAGCAGTCTTAGCTTTGGAGCGCGTGAGAATCTGTGTATCAGCATATGTTTGATTAGACCCTTTCGCATTCTTCTCTACAGTGGGAGAGAGATTCACCTTCACTAAGAGTTCTAACACTTGTTTTAACTCTTGGATTGATTTAAGAGCACCATCAATTTTAATTGATAAATCAGAAAAAGAGTTATTTGAGCATATGTCACAGATAAAAAGAATATTTTATTTGATTTTATCAAGTTAAAACATTTAGAGTCGATATTAGCACACTTTTTATGCAAATTATTACAACAAACCCAACATGAGATTAGGTCAGAGTTTAACAATTCAGATTTACACGCCGTGCATGCGAACATTATGTTACAAGCTAACGTGAGCAGATTTATGTAAGTATACGATTAGCGAGAGTTTAGCGCAGTAACAAATGATGTGTCAATGCCAACGATTAGATGAAGAATGAAATTCTTATAAGTAGTTTAGAAGTTAGGGGCTTAGTTGACTTTTTGTCCTCCAGAGGGCGCCATACTAAATTTTATGTGACTTCACATGGCCATTAACCAGAAGACTATAAAAACGCTTCCAACGATACCTCATTTTTCAAATTGTGATAAGTACACTCATGGACAGATAAATAAGAACATATTTTTTAAAAACAAAAAATACCTAAATGTGTCAAAAAAATTCGATGCATAAACACCAAACGCAATGAAATTTATATTTAGATTCTGGCAATGCCGTATTCTAGTAAAAACCAACGGGGAAATCCCGTTATTTGTGTTTGATGCGTACTTTTCTACAACTAGTTGCTTTAACAGGTGGACAAATAAATAAGAACGTAAGCATTTTTTTCAAAATTCTACGGGTTGAAGTGATTTTTTATCAAAGGTTTGTAATTCTCTGTATAGCAGGAGAAATATTTAGTTTAATTAATGTAAATAATGTATTAAATGGGACGAAGTAAGCACTGTTCATTGGAGGAAAAGCGGCTGGTTGAGAAATTGAAATCGAAGGGCCATACGTTCCGTTACATCGCTAATTGTTTGGATCGGTCCTTGTGTTTTGTGCACAACGCTCTTAAGCCACAAAAAAGTGATGATGGTCGAGGAAAATCCAACAAAAAAACCTCAGACTCTACAGACAATAGAATTGTAACGCTAGTATTGTAAAAAGAGACCCTTTCATGTCTTCGAGGCAGATTTCTGGCGAAATAAATAATTAAGTGTCTTCAAGAACCATCCGGAAGCGATTACAGGCCGCAAATCTACCTGGAAGAATATCCAAAAGAGTCCCTTTGCTACGTCCTCATCATTTAAGGAGTAGGTTAGAATTCGCCAAAAGTCATGTGTCATGGAAGGGAACTGAAGGTGAAAAGAAATGGAGAAATATTCTATGTACTGACGAGTGTAAGATTAATTTGTTTTCAAATGATTACGCACGCAATGTACGAAGGCCAAAGGGTAAACAATTCCACGTTCGATTTACAAAAAAGACTGTAAAGCATGGGGGCGGCAACGTTATGGTGTATGGAGGATTTTCTTGGTATGGCGTTGGTCCGATACATCTCATTACCGACACTATGACTGCATTGAGCTACAAGGATATCTTGGAAACTGTAATGTTACCGTATGCCAGCGAGAATATGCCCTTGATATGGTCGTTACAGCAAGATAACGACCCGAAGCACACCTCCAAGTTAGTAAAAAAGTGGCTGACAGATAATAAAATCCGAATGATTGAGTGGCCAAGTCAATCACCGGACCTAAACCCCATTGAAAACTTGTGGGGTGTCTTAAAAAATGAGGTATCAAAAAGGCAGTTCTCAAACAAAGCACAATTATGGAGTTTTGTAAAAGAGGAATGGGAAAAAATTCCCATAGAAACTTGTAGGAAATTAATTTCATCAATTCCAAATAGGATACAAAAAGTTATTCAAAACAAAGGAGGACACTCCGGATATTAAGCTTAATTTTTTTTTTTTTTTTTTGTACTAGTAATGTTCCTAAACTTTAATCTGTAAGCAAACATTGAATGTTCTTATTTATTTGGCCAGGCTATTTTGTTCCAAATATGTTTTTTGCAAAAATATTTTGTTATTTACTTGCTTATGTTATTTTTTTAATTGTATTAACTAATTTTAAGTTATTTTTAACTAATGAAGTCATTTATTTTTATTTATTACTGAATAATAAAGCATCACCAGTGAATGCACTCACAAGCAAGTGTGTTTTTATTTATCTGTCCATGAGTGTAGTTTTGAGAGTGGAACTTACATACATACAAACATATATACATACACAACGATCAAACACATATACCTCTCCTTTTGCTGCGCCGTAGTCGGGTAAAAAACAAAGTAGATCAATAAAATTAAAAATAAGTTTTATTAATTTGATAGTAATATAATCACAAGCAATAGCCTTTGACGCAATACCAAAAATGTCTTTTCACAAAACTTCACAGCATTTTAATAATAAACCTTACATAACAAAAAATGTGAATGTTAATGATACAAAAAAATGGAAAGACGTGTATTATTTTAAGTCCTTCTATTATAACATATTTGGTTTTTTTGTTAAGGTTCCAGTTTCTGAGATGTAGGCTATTCTGCCATTTTATTGGTTTTATATGTTTTTTTTAACTATTAAGTCATTACGACATAGTGAAATTATTCTTAAAATGATAAATAAACCTTAATTTTTTTAAATGCATTATAATTTTAAGAATTTAATAACGCTCTATAATAAGTATAAGAAACAAGAAATGATAACAAAATTTACGCAACAAATTAATTGAGTTGATTGAATCCACTGAATTTAAAAAAGATTGTTTTTCAATCTTGCAATCTAGTTTATGGCTTTTATTCTTGATCTTTTTTTATAAAAAATTACTAAAATTACATTTCGTCGCTCCGCCAACAAAAACAGCTATGTGTTTTTCAGTAACTTTTAAGGAGGTAAAAAAAACTATTTCCTGGTGTCCGAGGACATTATTTTGCAAATTTTTGTTTTGGATACTATTATATTTAAAATATGTTATTGATTTGTGGAAAAAAAAAACAATTTCTTTTACACATTAAGACGTGGTAATTATTTGCGCTGTTTTAAAGCACATAGCTGTTTTTATACATGATTTCAATTCTCTTTTGGTGGTATGGAATCGTATGCAATTTGTACAGAATACTGCCGTTGGGCCTAGATGAAATGTGGAGAAGTTGAGGACTCGATTAGTTAACTGGTCGTTGCTCCTGTTACGCCCCGTGCTAAAAAACCCCGCTCCTAGAAATATTTTTAGAAGTGCTTAAAATTCTGCTTAAATTGGGTTTTATATTATTTTTATAATGATGTGTTTCTGAGCATCTTGTTTCCAATCTAGCTAAAAAGAGTGAAAATCTGTAGCAAATGGCATTAAATAGGTTGCTTTCTTAAAAAAATAATATTTTAAACAAGGGTATTTGATCAATAAATGTCTAAATAACTGTTCATGCATAACATTTTGCATTTTTTTTTAATGCAGATTTGTTTTGGAACTCACAAGCATTACCGAAGGATAATTTTTAATTCAAAATGGTGGTCCATTATTGTTACATGTATGTAATGAAGAATGGTTAGAAACGCATTTCTTGGGTTTTTAAACAAAAGAATAATGCATTGGAACGCATTGTCAGAGTTGTGAACTACTTTATTGGTCAACATAAAACATGAACCAAGTGAGTTTTATCCAAATTTCGTTGAGTGCGATCCAATGAGAGAATACAAAAATTATTAAGTTTTTATTATATATTTGCAAACATAGGTACATATTTTTATAAATTAAGCAAAATTGTATAACACAGTTATTTGCATAGAATAGTGAAAAGAAGTATTTAATGTATATTAAATATTTAATTTAATATCCAAACATTATATTTTTACACAATAGTCTTAATTTACGATTTTTTAAAATATTTTCCCTCTGTAATATTTTACCAACTGCAATCGGATTTTCTTCAATTCCCAGTTTTTTCAGTGAGAGTAGTATTGTATTCTTCCATATTTAGACTATAAAACAGATATCTTTATAGATAGTGGCTATTTTAAACTGAACACTTTTTACCTTTGTTTATGGTCAAATTTTACATGCGAACAACTGGAAAAGTAGAATCTGTGATATCTATTCGAAAGCCTGTGAGTGTTTTATAATTATTTTTTACATCGAAATCAAAGCACATGTCTTTTTTTCGCCTGCGATCAAAAACAGTTATAAGCAAGTAAGCGTATACCCGTTTTTTCAGAGTATTTCTAGTACTGCGAGCACATAGCTGTTTTTGATCACTTCTAAACCAAAAGAGATAAAAAAAACGGTGAATGCAGAAATGTGTTCAATATATAGTGTCAATAAAATATGCAATAAAAAAAAATCTATAAAAAATACATAGCCGTTTTTGTTGGCGCAGCGACGATCTGCTTCTATATAGTAATATTTTTTTAAGACTCTTATTTTACTGAGTTTATGAAAAGAATTTATAAAATTTCTATGCTTTTAGAAATTTTTTTATTATTATTTTGGCATTTCATGATTCAACAAACATTCTTTTATTCAATAATTTATCGAAGACATCTTATCAAATCAACTTTTCACAACATTTTTTTGCTCTTTAATAATTAGCATTACATAAAAACGAAAATCTAAATGCTTTTCATAAATATTTTTAACCTAATAAAAAAATGGTTAAAACACTGATAGGTATATTATTTTAAGTCCTTCTTCTATTACATATTGGCATGGTGTCATGTTTGTAACGCCCACATTTTGCAGTGGGTGTGCCACATTGCATCAATTAATTTAAGCATTTCTATTCTTAAGACTTTAAATACAAGTACTCAATATCTTATTCTTAGAATTGTCACAACCAAAATAGTATTGCTTTAAAAATGTATCTCACGCCCACTCTTCTGTTACAAGTTTTACATTACAGAACAAACCAAAAATTGTTTCGTATCCTGCCATGTCAGCCAGTCATTTATATAACACAACGACGTTAAAATTTTGAAAACATATTCGCACTCGTGCATGTCCCGTACTTGGTCCTATAATAATTTTTGGCATATTTCACGTATATTTGCATAAAGGAGAATATTTAATTCAATTATTAAAAAGGCTAAGAAAAACTAAAACTACAAAATATCATACAAAATAAGGTAACAACTTTTTGGATCTTTGGAGAACCTCCTCAGAAGCATTGAGTTACGCTACGAAATTAGTTCAACATTTTTTTTATCGTTCAACCATGAAACTAGTTTCTCGCTGTTTGTCCCTGATGATTTTTATGGACTGAAGCAGATTTTTTTTCCTTACAGCAAACATATTTTTGTATTTCTTTCATGCACTTGATGCTGTGCTCGTACACAGGAAACAGCATGAATAAAATAGTTAAATAAAAGAGACACCATTGCAACAATATGTTAACTTCCGTTGAATAAACAGACACAAGCCTGCGTGCGTGTTAATGTGCAGGGTTCCACCACGTCCACAGAGTACAGATAGAAACGCAAAAAATAATTTAATTACTGCAAACACAAAAATTAAACAATAAAGCTGCATGTGTGTTTACTCGTTTTGACTAACATAGATATACATGTGAATTTATTTGAAGAAAATAGAAAATGTATATAAAAAGTTTTGAATAGAATATAAAGGACACATTGCTTATACCAGGCAACAATGGCAACTCTTTTTTGTTGCACTGAAGCGGTTTTATTGTATTTTGCTTATGTTGTTCATTGTTAAAAGATTAAAGAGGATTTTATCAAGGATTACGCAGCCATAAAAGTAATGCTAGTCATAACATAATGCAGATACATTTGTTTTTAACACCGAAAAAAATGAATTGGCCATTTTAGCCTTTGAAAGGATTTTTACGGAGCTTTGATGGTTTAATTGTGTTGTTCGTGTTGTTATTTTATGTGTGAAAATAAATGATCGGGAACAGGATCTACAAATTTTATGCTGACTCCGACCGACGTATGTTCTGAAGAAGCTTTATATGGCAGTTTCCAGTCTCAAAGGTTTCCCGTTGTCTGCAGAGAGGTGGCAGCAGAACAGAAATACGAGCTGTGAATTAAATCCGGGCTACCATGGTTCCTTAGCTTCTGGTTAACATACTATTCCCAGCAGGCTGCGGCCACCACTACATTTTTAACAACGAACGGTTTTTCGATTTTTCAAAAGTGGTTGCAAAAATCAATTTCAATGTGGTTGAAATTGACTAATCTAATGATAGTGTTTGTTAAAAAATTGTTCAAGGATAACGATAAACTCAATTGAACATATAGTAGAGAAGGTGAAATCAAAGTTTGATGTTTTTTGAGTTTTGTGAATTTTTTCAGATAAATTCGTGCAAAAATTTATTGAATTTTTTGATATATGCATGCCATAAGCGATATTTTTGATATAAACGAATGCTAAAAAATAGTATTCTTTACTTTTACTTTTATGTGGCTGCGTTTTTCTAAAACAATTTTTTTGCGTATTTTTCGAACTTTAAGTTAACTTTCAAAATGAGTACCAAGGAATTGAGGGTTGTGCTTTAAAAAGACGTTAATCTGAACAATTCTGAACACAATGAAAAAAGACTTGGCTGGCCTAACACTAGTATCCACAGTAGGTAAAAAATAAATACTTTACCATATTTTTTCTCACCAATTTCAGTTATAATTTGTGTTTTTCAATATAGGCAAGAAACACTACTTTATCAAAAATAACACAGGTACAAAAATTTGAAAAATTTCATAACATCAAAGTACGTAGCAGGTCGTGGGAAAATTTCATAATGCCCTATTTCAGCAATATCATATGATTTTATAATTATTCTTTCTAATTTGTTAACCTTTATTTTTCATCACTGAAAGTATAAATGGGGATATTCTCTTAACAAAGACTGTCAGTTACTGCAAAAGAGTATTTATTAGTGGTGAAAAAAGGAAAAATTCGTGACCGCAAGACACTTGGAGTTAGACAAGGATATTTTTCGACAGAAATAGTATAACAGTTAAGATGACAGATGTTGATGTTAAGAGTCAATCAAGAGTTTGAAAGTCTTCCTCAATGTCTTGATATACAGAATATAAACAAAAGTGTGAGGACACAAAATGTTGTACAATTTATGCTTTACAAATGATATGTATAAAGAAAATTACATGTAAATGAATTGTGAATTTTAATAAAATTAAATAAATTTATTCTATAGTGTAAATATTAAAAATATTACATATGTAAAATGTAATAAATATTACAAATTATCGTAAATAAATTGAATTTATAACCCTGCCAACATTTTGAAGTGTCTTTCATCGTCCAACGCCAAATGCGTTACGTCTAAGTCACTTCCGTACGTTAATTGGAAGGTAGTAATTCCGTTATGCAAAAAATAAACAACAAAACAAAGGAAGTCATCGAAAGTGAAGTCGCAGTGACTGCGAAATGAAAGTCGCTGAAAAAAAGATGAAAAAAAAAAACCAGAATAGAACAAAGAACTTTTTGATGTAAGTTCGATTAGTTCTGCAGTTGGTCCTGCACGGATGTTTGCTGATAAAGTGCGATTTTGTTTTTTAATTGTTAAAATTATTTGTTTCGTGTTTTTTTTTGTTTGTTTATTATTTCATTTGAAACCACTATTTTCACAGCCGTTAAGCTCAGAAAATTTAAAAATTTATAAAACCGAAGCAATTAATTTTCAAAATAAAATAAACTTCACCTTAGAGGATATTTCAAATAAAGCTATAGTTTTAGAAAGTCTTGACAGTTCTTTCGCTATATTCTTATTTCTTTAAAAATGGAGTACAATAATGCTTCTGATACAGGTAAAATATTAAAATTATATTAAATGTATTTAAACTTAAATATATATTTGATCTTTTTATAGATGCCACCTTTACGTTTTTGAGTGGTGTGCCCAATGCCCAAGTACAATACATTCCACTGAGGAATAATTCTAATGGTATATATTGGGGGTTGTAATTAGTTTTAAAGGTTTTCTAAGAGATGGCGTAACTATCAATAGATCGCATCGGGCACACCTGTGACTATATTCATTTCAAAGCACATTGTCTAAGCTTCATTTTTCAGTATGTGTCATTCCACTGAAGTGTAAACAACATATATTTTTTTTCTCTGTGAACATGTCGACTTTCGTTCCAACAAAACGCAATTTGCGGGAAGGTTTACTTTTGTGCTTCCATTTGAAGAAAAAAGCGGTTGAAGCACAACGCACGCTTACTGAGGCTTACATAGGCTGAGGGGACTATGCTCCATCGATTTCTACTTGTGAGTACTGGTTCCGTCGGTTTAAAAGTGGTGATTTTGATACGGAAGACAAAGAGCGTCCGGGCCAGCCGAAAAAGTTTGAAGATGAGGAATTGGAGGCTTTGCTCGATGAAGACCCATGTCAAACCCTTCAAGAATTGTCAGAATCATTGAGAGTCGACTTATCAACGGTCGGCAAATGCTTGAAGGCCATGGGAATGATTCAAAAGCAAGGAAATTGGGTGCCGTACCAGTTGAAGCCGGGAGACGTTGAACGGCAATTTTGCATGTGCGAACAACTGCTTCAACGGCATAAAAGGAAGAGTTTTTTGCATCGTATTGTCACTGGCGATGAAAAGTGGATCCATTACGATAATCCTAAGCGAAAAAAATAGTGGGGACCACCCGGCCATGCATCAACATCGAGGGCCAAGCCGAATATTCATGGCGCCAAGCTTATGCTGTGTATTTGGTGGGATCAGAAGGGTGTCGTGTACTATGAGCTGGTAAAACTTAACGAAACCATCACTGGGGAACGCTACCAACAACAATTGATGCAATTGAGCCGAGCATTAAAGGTTAAACGGCCGGAATATGCCAAAAAACACGACAAAGTGGTTTTTCAACATGACAACGCACGGCCACATGTTGCAAGAACCGTCAAGGAAACGTTGGAGGCGCTGAATTGGGATGTGCTACCCCACCCGCCTTATAGCCCAGACATAGCCCCTTCCGACTACCACCTATTCAGATCGATGACGCATGGCTTGGCTGAGCAGCGCTTCACTTCTTACGAGGATACCAAAAAATTGGTCGATTCGGGGATTGCCTCAAAAGACGAATCGTTCTTCCGGCGCGGAATCCATATGCTGCCAAAAAGATGGAAAAATGTTGTAGCTAACGATGGACAATACTTTGAATAATATACATTGTACCGTTGTTTCTAAATAAATGCTCAAAAACCGAAAAAAAACCTTTAAAATTAATTCCAACCCCCAATATTTTTATATAGTACTTAATTCTTTCCGATCATTTATTAAAATTTATATTTTTTTTAGTTAGGACAACAGCCGAAGACCATGATCAAGGAACTATGCAGACGATCTTGCAGGAGTTGCGTTCTTTGCAAAACAAATTTCAAAAATCCGAATTTAATATTTATTTTTTTAAAAAATGCATCTCGAACAGAATTAAATAACATAAAATATAAAAACAAAAAAAAGTAAAACGCTTTTATATATTGCATTTTTAACTTTCACGAGGTGACAACAAAGTGCCTTCTAATAGGCACTAATAGGTGACTTCTAAAAGACACTCATAATTAACTTCTACAAGTCACTAATGCGTGGCTTTAAGAAGTAACGCAGGCGGGGAACAACTTCTAAATACGAAAGTGACTCCAAAGATGAAAAAAAGATATCGCACGCGTTGAATTGTAACTTCTTCAAGTCACTTTTAAGTGACTTCTGCGATAGAAAATGTTGGCAGGGAATAAATTAGTAAATGAATAATAAATACACTTCTACAAACATGGGAATACATGTGCACAGTCACACATACACACCCAGTAAGGGAAGTAATCATTACTGAACTAGTAATATAATAATTACTTGGTAATGGGAGGTAGTTCCCTGCTGGATTACAACACACACAAATAAGGCATTATTTTAACAGGGGCTTGTCATAGGCGGTAAAGGTGGTGCTTACATTCAGCATTACTTTGAAGTCAGAGGAGAACTAATTACATCCATTATTACCAATAAGTCAGAGTATAACTAGCTATCACCTACATTACCTATAAGTCAGGTGAACTACTTACCATCTGCATTACCCATAAGTCAGAAGTCAACTACTTACAACCTCCATTACCCATAAGTCAACTACTTACCTTCAGTACTACCTATAAGTCAGACGGTAACTAATTACTTCTCGTACTACTTGTAACTCAGAATGTAACCCAAAGAATGTAACCTAATAACTCAAAGAGTAACTACTTAGCTTTGTTACTGCCAAAAAAAGTACTCGTTGTTTTGTTTCAGTTGGAATTAATCTTTTATTAATAAATTATGCCTATATACATATAGAATCAAATTAAAATATTTTAAAAAATAGAAAAAGTACAGTTTAATACAAAAATTTTAAAAAACTTAAAAAAAATCCAAAAATTCATTTTAGTATTAAGAAATTACAAATTTTTAAATAAATTTAAAAAAAATAAAACTCATTAAACATCTAAATTACAAATTAATAAAAGTTAATCTAATTTCAATGAAGCATTTTTTTTTTATTGATACATTTATTTTTAAAGGAAATAATTTTATAGTTTTTCAAGCCACCTTTAAAAGTGCACCTGTAATTAAATATATATAATACTAATTTCGAATTAATCATTGTGGACTACGTTTTTGGGATACCTGAACTGTCTATAATGGTTAATTTTAAATTTGTATTTATATTATCATTGTTTGCTACAATTTATAAATTCTCAGAATATTCTGAAGAATTACTTGTATCTTTACAAGAATGAATTGCATCGGAGTTAAATTTCTTTTTCTTTTTATAACAGTAAACATATAACTATTCATTTTATAAAAAGATATAAAAATAATTGTAATTTAGTTTTCTAATAACACTTACCGTATTCATTTTTGCTTAAATTTTTTGTTTTATTTTACTTTATAGTATAAACTTGATCAACCGAACGCATGGAAATCACTTTAAGCACTAAAGATCTAGAAATTGCACTTTACGTATCAAAACCTGTCTCAAAACAGAGCAATAATTGAATGGACATTTTGTTATTCTCTAATTTATTGTTGTTTTTCTTTGAGAAGACAAAAAATATTTTTTAAGTTTGAGAACATGAACTGACATAAAAAAATATTATATTAGGTATTACAGCTTAGGGTATTTATTTTCAAATCGTAAACGAGGACGTAAGGTTTTGAGTTGATAGGCTATATTCAGGACTGAACAACAGTGCATTTTGTTTAACATTATTTATTTACAAATTGTATGCGAAGGCATAATGACATGTGCTTACAGGATAACTAGTTACTGAGCTAGTTATGGCAGTAATGACTTCTCATTTCCCCACTGGGCAGGTAGGGAAAAAGAATCAAGTGAATCAATGAAACAGAAAGACAGCGAGAGCATATATAAAGCAGCTTACTAGCGTAGGAAAGAAATTCGGTCTGGGTGCAAGCGCGGCTGCGTGCATATGTCGAGACTTGGTTAGTGAAATTGTTTCCACCGTTCAGTTAGAAGTCATAGGAATGTGTCTCCACTGTTCAGCTAGAAGTCATAGGAACGTGTCTCCACCGTTCAACTAAAAGTCATAGGAACGTGTTTCCACCATCCGACACATAGTCATCGGAACGTTTCTCCACCGTTCAGCTTAAAGTCATAGGAACGTGTCTCCACCGTTCAGATAGAAATCATAGGAACATGTCTCCACCGTTCAGCTAGAAGTCTTAGGAACGGTTATCCACCGCTTAGTTAGAAGTCATAGAACGTGTCTCCACCGTTCAGCTAGTAGTCATAGGAACGTGTTACCACCGTTAAACTCTACAATAAGGGAGATATTAAATAAAAAATTTAACTTAAGTTTTTCTTAATAATTTAAAACTTATAAAAGAAAACACATATAGCAGCAGCAATAAAGCACATTTTGTTACTGTTTAAATCTAAAACTTTGGCTTTATCATTTCAATATTTGAATCGTTAGTTTAAAATTGTTTTTGTAAACACCTTTGGTTTACTCACTGAGCCTACCTCAGCAAAATCAGTAACGGACGGAGAGGGTTCGTTACGACAGAAACAGCCGATTTGATTCAAAAATATATACTGAAAAAAGCTCGCACTGCTAAAAGTTAGAGAGCAGGGTATAAACATTATTGAATATCAGTCTTTACCAATTAGTGAATTGTCCGAAAAAGCACAGGAATATACAGATAAGGACTATAAAAACTATAGACACTAAAATATGAACCTGCACGATATCTCGAAAATGACAAAACATTGATCTCTTCAATATATTTGCCGCATCATCAGACCCAAGAATTTCATCATTAAGTCATATTAGAACTAAAAATGATTTAAAAAAATATTTACCGGAAATGTTGAATCCATAGCTGTTATTCTTGTTATGTTGATTCTTTTTTCAAAAAGGTAAAATAATTCATTAAGTACGATTCTTTTCTGTTTGGCTCAGTTATCAAAAGATTACGATTACAAATAATCAAAAAATAATAATGATTACTTAAGATAACGCAAAATAATCAAAAAGAATCAAAAGTAAACAAAAAATAATAAGATTACTTTTCGAGACTAGTTTTGATTCTGTTTAGATTATTTTATGAATTTCAATCTTAGGTACAAAAAAATTTTGTTAAATTTTATTAAAAAAAACAAAGTTATGTATTTCATTATAAAACAAAGGTTGACAAAAAACAAGAACGAATACAATAATTTATCATAGTACAACATAAACGGAACAAAAATAAAACAGAAATAAAAATTATTACATTAATTTGCCTTCATAAGCACTAATTTTTCAAAAGAAAAATCAGACAATGATTGCCGTCTTGGAGTGTTTACTATGCCAACAAAAGAAAATAATCTTTCAACTGGCGCTGAGGACATTAAAGGCGAATTGAATGAAATTAATGGTTTCTTCAGCAAGCCATACTTTTGCCAAACCATTTCATCACTTGAATTGTCATTCAAGTAGAAGAAGAGTTGGTGTGTTAATTGAGATCGCTGATCGGGCTTATCGGTGTCCTGTGAAGACCCAGTTGTGTCAATTTCATCATCTGCAAAATCAAAAATCTTAAAAGCTTTACTAAGATGAAATAATCTGAAAGATTAACTCACCATCAAAATTGAAATCAAAATGTTTCGGTTAAGTCGATAGTTTGTAGAATTTGACTCTTGAAGAAAAAAAAAACGGGCACAGAAATTTGACGATTCTGAAATGTTTGGCGTGTTTGCTGTTTCAAACAGGTAATTAACGAGGTAATGAGCAGGAGAGAAAAGCTTATTTCTCAGTTTATGCGAAAACACTAACAACAAAAAAGCTCACCCAACTTGTTTGACTAGCATACCCACAGCATAAGACTGAAATTCTTAGAATAATCAAAAAAGAATCAAAAATAATCATAATAAGTAATCGGATTATTTATTTGATTACTTTTGATTTTTTTATTATTTTGCGTAATCTTAAGTAATCGTTATTATTTTTTGATTATTTGTAATCGTAATTAATTACTAATCATAAACTTTTCCTTTAAGGATTATACAATAATTACAATTCTTTTTAAAAAGTAATCTAATTGATCTAATAAAATATGTTAAAAATTTTGGAATATTAGTTAATTAGTTTAATGATCTACTAAATAAAAACATGAATTAAATTGCTAGCCTTAGGTCAAGTAAGTTTTTTATTTTCTTTTAATTAATTTTATCTAATAACTGATCGATTTTGGTCAAATTCGTGTGTAATTGAGCATTTGGTTGTGAAAATAGCCACCTTTCAGTTAGAACACTAGCTTCTGGCGAAGCAAAAAACTCGTTTCATTTCTATGGTGCATTTCGACAAACTGTCGAACACCAATGAATATTAAAATAAATAAGGTAGCAACTAGAACAGATGGCAACCTTGGTAGAGTTGATGGCGGTGATCTATAAAAAGCCTATTGCTTTAAAATGTCATATGTACAAGTACAAGTTTAAACAGTGAGTTAATCACAGCTTTATCACTCAAAGACTACTGAAGAGGAAAATGTAGCGATTTCCGAAACAGACTGTCTAGTCAGCTAAGTGATTGACTCTATACAGAGTTGTTTTTGTTGTTGTTGTTACCTTCTTAAAAACTTACTTGATCTAAAGCTAGCAATTTAAATCATTATATAATTTTTGAATTTTTTATTTTTTTTTTTTTTGTTTTTTTTGATATATGTGTTTTATATATTCTTTTAAATTAACATCTTATTTAATTTAAATATTCAAGTGAGAAACGTGATAAAAATGGAGTTCTAAATAATATATATTCTCGATTTTTGTTATGTTTTGAGAAAAATTTTGTCAGTGTAAAAGACTTTACGAAATAAAATTCACTTCGCATTCGTGTTGATTAATCATGAATCAAATATAATTCAGGGCATTTATAAGTTTTTTCAAAGAAAAATCATATAGAATAACTTCGTTTGTATAGTTTTTTAAAACCTTCAAAAATTAAATCCTCAGCATTCTGTTGGTATCTTCAAATGAAATTTTGCACAAAAGGAGCTGTACCATTTTTTTATCTACTGAATAAAATCATTGAAATTTCTAGATTCGTTCAGAAGTTATGGCTTTTGCAATGCAAAGTCCCAGATCAAGCCACTGTGCAACGTCAACTCCATTTTTTCAGTGTGGTCAAATTTACGACCAATTCATGTGGACTGTCGCTTTTGGATATTATTTGTACTTAGAGTTAATTTTTTACCATAATTTTAAATGGTAACAATACATGCAGAGTGTCACAATGTATTGTTCTTGTTGGCGTTGGAAATTATCGCTACGTAATTTTTGTGGTTGCTTACAGAATAATTACATTTTTACAGTAAAGAGATCCAAACAACATATATACATATACAACACGGAGAGAAAAAAATCAAGCATTCTATTCTTTAATCAAGCAAATAAGCTGTTAGTTTAAACTCAAGCGTAAATGTCTCAATTCAAGTATTGTTTTGCTAGAATTTAACAAATTTAAAGCACATGATATTAAGAAACAATTTTTAGTTCAATAAACATTTGCTTTAAACTTAAGAATACATTTTCTAGCTTCAAGTCTAATATTTGCTTGAAGTAAGAAAAGTTTGCTTGATTCAAGTAAGCGATTGACTGAAAACTAGAAGAGTTTGTTTGATTTGAGAAATTTATTTTTCTTGAATTGAGAAGAACAATTTGCTTGATTCAAGTAAACAATTTGCTGAAATCTAGATTAATTTGCTTGATATGAGAAATGTATTTTCCTTGAGTTGGCAATCATTCTCAAGTTAAAAAGTTTTGGAATAGCAAACTTGAATATTTTGTTTGATATTAAAAACTGAATGTTCTTGTTAAGAGCAAAATATGCTTGATCCAAATAAACAATTTGCTGAAAATGAGAATAGATTGCTCGATTTGATTCCTAGAAGGGAGAAAAATTTGCTTCATTTTCAAATAATTTTCTTTTTCTTTTAAACAGAGGAATTTGTCTGATACAAGTAATAAATTGTCTAAAAATTAGAAAATTTTTCTTGATTTATAAGATTACTTTGTATCTTTTATCTAAAAATAGTGAATAAAAATCTGAAAACTGCTATGAAATTGTATTTTTAAATTTAACAAAAACTATTAAATTATGCTGTGTCCCACTTTAATGATGTTTTTAATTAATTTTATACTATAATATTATAAATATCTTTCTTTAAAAGATTTTCTGATATCTTGTGATAATTTAAATCATTGCAAAAGCTTAGACGCAAAAAATTCAATTTTTTATTTAAAAATATTCGTTTTATATTTTCTTAAATCAAGCAAAATAATTGCTCAATATAAAAATATTTTTAATAGCCAACTCTGCTCTATAATTTTTTTAAACTAAGAAAAAACTATTTTTGATTCAAGTTGTGTTCCAGGTTCTGGAATTGAGTATTTTTACTTTTTTCTACAAATAATTTATTTACAAATTTTTTCAAAATTTTAGTTCTTGTACTTGACTTCAGCAAATAAGGTTTAATTTTAAATGTTCTTTAATCAAGCAAAATATTTGTTTAATATAAAAATATTATTTCTCTCCGTGTATACATATAAAGAAAAGTCATCAGATAAAAAGGATTCGAGAGAAGAATTTTTCGAAATATCTTAGGACAAATCTATGTCAATGGCTTTTACTCAATATGGGAGGGGACAACCTGACGAAACTTTAAATTTCCTAATGATAAAGCTTAAACCAACCTACGGTTGCAGTGACAACCAAGTATGTACATAAGTAAGTTAGAAACAAATTGCAGGAAATACGTTTTCATAAACATTTAAGTTCTTTGAAGGCAAAATAATTATTTTGTGTGAAATTCAGTGAATGTCAATCAAACTTGAAAGCAATTTCGGCTTTCTTTGAAAGAATATTGATGTGAATAATAAAATTGGATTGCTTCATATTTTCAGAGTTTTTTCTGTTAACCTCAAATTTGGCATAAAATTGTAATCATCTGCTAACACACATATTTTTCTTGAAAAACTCACAAGACAAACATACATACTAAGCTCATTTTTTATGTATTTTTATGAGTTTCATGGCCAAAATTTATTTATAAAGAAAATGAGATAAAAACAAATATGAAGACAGCAAAAAGTTTTATACCATCAAGTCGAGTTTACTCTTTATTTGTTTGTGCCAGATTTTCACCTGCTTAACTAACAACAAGTGGATGTGAAAAGAACTTGAAGACAGAAACATAAACAGGTATAAAAAAAAGAAAAACTTGTTAATATAGCATCTAGAAAATGTTTCACAAATGATATAAATCTTCTAAACCTGTGGTCACATACATTTCACCAGCCACCCACACAACGCTCACTCACAAACACACACAGACACACACACACACACGCATGCGAGTAAAGAACAAAAATAAATACCTTCTTTAGGTGACACTTTCGTCTTTGTGCTTGTATCTAGACTGCTTATGTTTTTATCTCTTTCAAACACTCACAGAAGTACATATTCATACAAAGGTACATATGTATATTACTTCTCCAAATGTAAGCTTAATATTCTGAAACTTTTACTTTGAAACTTTTCTTAGGGGCTAATCTTAAAAAATGCTTTATAGCCAGATTCCAAAAAAAGGAATTGAATCAAACAACTTCGCCTCAGTTGAATGTGAGTTATTGAGCTATTATGTTGAAAGTTGTTTCCAAACTTTGCTTTTAGACAACATGTGGAATGAATTTTAATTTTGTAGCATACTTAATAATAGTCTCTTATCTTTTTGGTATGAAATATTTATATTTTGACATTTGAACTGTTTGATAGACAGTTGTGTGAAAAACTTTTCTTAAAAACACTGTACACCAGCTTCTAATTATTACCAAAATAACAGACTTCTATCAAAAGAGATAAACCATTTTGAACATGTGTTGCTGATTTAAAAAGTTGGCGTCTGAGCGGAACTGAAACAAAATATATTTTAATAAAAGAACTCATTAATTTCTTAAGATCATAGTGTACATTTTATGAAATTAATATTTGTATTAATCGGTTTCAAAAAACACAAAAAATAGAAACACTAAATCTTATTTTTCGTGACGAGACAATTTCACTCTCAATATCAAATTGCCACCTAAGAAATTTCACTTCAAAAATTTCGATGATCTAAGCATCATAGAATATTTTAACTTGTACATCATTGATATTATACTCTGACATTTTATAGGGAGACCAAATGTCAAAACTTACTGAATATTTTGACAGCTGGATGGAATTTGTTACTTTGGCAGCTGATGAAACATAACAATTAGAAAAATTGTCACGGCTCAACCTTAAGTAAAAAACTTTTAAGGCTTTTAATCTTTCTTTACATTCTTTATACTTCACTGTAACTTTTACGGTGAATAAAAGATAAAAAATAAAAAATCAAGAACTCAAAGTATTTTTTAAGATTAAATAAAAACTTGCAATAGATGAAGGATATAATCAAATTAATATTAGGCAGGCTCAAAATAGAGAATTTCAATACAAAAATTAAAATCAAATGATATGACGAAAATTACCTCTGAGTGAAATAGATATAATAACATTATCAAATATAATATTGTATAGTAAAGATAACTTTATTATAAGGAGATAATTTTAAAAGACTATCTTTAAAGAAATAGAACAATAAATTTTGTGTCAAACGAAAACAGATTTTCCATAAAAATGAAACGTTATATGAAAGAGTGTAAGATATTTAATCATCAGTTTTAATTATTTTTAAATCAAAAAAAACTTTTGCACAAATGTTGGTTGAAAAATAAATTATTTTGACTTTTTTTAAAAAAAAAAATTAAAAATATGAATTATGAAGTTAGCTTACTGTACTGCTGCAATAATCTTTTGTAAGTACTTTAATAAAACTTTTAAACAAAAGAAAACTGAATGAAATTTATTGCAAGACAACGAAGATATTTTCGTCGAGAGTCAAAACTTTGAATTTCGAATAGGTTTTTTTTTTTGCTTTGGGTAACGATGTTATATTCAAAAAATTCATTGCACTAAGATTTTATATAGTTTTCAAGATATGATCATGTCATTGGTGGCAAAAACATAAAAAATTTTTAGCTTAGCCCATACGACAGTTCCATTTGAAATTAAAAATATATCAATTGAAATAAAAATTCCATTTTATTGGAATATAAATCCAATCTCGTTGGACAAAAACGTCATCCAAGCTATTTTTTACCTCTTTAGTGACATCTCTTAATCCTAAATTTATTTTGGTAGTTTTATTTTAGGTTTAAATGAAAGAATAATGAAGGTTTTGTTCAAAAATAGCTGTACAGTTTTGCGCAATAAATTTTGGAACAGTCAAAAATGAATTTTTTATTTTTTAATAACAAATGCATATGTCTGGTCCTAACTTATATTAAAAAAAAATGTTCCAGAAATTTTACTTGATATATAGGTCTTTAAAAAAACTTGCTAAAATTTGGCTTTGTTCCAAAACCATAACTACTTTGCCACCTGAAAAATTGTTTTTTTTTTGGTAAAAAAATTTTAAAAAGTTCAAGTTTTTATAAAAAAAAGTATGTATTGATCCCAAAAGGTTCTACTGATCATGAAAAAATTAAAAAATTTGGTTCAAAAATATTAAAACAGTTTGTAACAATAAAATTTCATATACTTATTACTAATCTGTTTTTATTAAAAGAAATACATAGTTTTTTTATTAACAAATATTTTTATGAAAAAAATTATATATATATGAGAAAAATACTAAATTTTTAACATAAATATGATAATAATTTATTTACCTGAAATCGCAAAAAAGTTACGTAATGTGTCCACTATGGCGATTTCGTCCACTTGCCAACTTTGACACTACACTGCGAACGAACGGCTCGATAGAAACTGATGCGGCTTGGCAGCTGTTTATGACAAGACTTATACCCTGTTTACCCTGGGTCTCTGTAATTTTTTCTTGCGTCGTCGTCCAACATTACATTGCTTACGTTTTTTAAATACTCCAACGTCAGTACTTGTCAAAAACATTATTGCCAGATTGTAAAAGTTCAGCATTTAGCGTAAAACTGACAAAAATCTTGAAAATTGTATACATACATATTACTAGCATTTTTTAATAGGTGGCAATACTTTTTTCATCAGCTGATTTGGTTATTGAATTATTGACTTTTGATAGAAACGAAACTGTTTTTTAATTGATTGTGATAACTTCTGTTCTTAAATAGATTGTGTGCACTTCTTTTAGGAGGACCATAGAAGTTTACTTTAGCAGATGGCGTTCCATTTTTCATCTGCTTTTGCTCTACTAGCAACTTCTATTTTCAGAACGATAATAATTTTGCTCTCGTCAAATTGCGACGTCTCGTTCGGAATTTTTTGCTTACAAAGACCCAACTTTATACTGAGGTTACGTCTTCGTTCGTAAGTGAGTCAGCTCTGTTCGTTTGTGTCTGACATTCTTCATACATGGATCCAAAACAGCTGATTGCCGCCTGCTGGACGATGCGTTCGTGAAATAGACGCATCGTTTGTTTTACCTAAACACGGCATTAAAGGTGGTGTTGCCAAGTCACGCTCAAAGTGCATTTCTGAGATACAGCAACACCGCAAAAAGTTGGAGGACGATATCGTCATATTGGACACACTGGGCTTAGAATGGTTAAGTCATTCACATCATTTTGTCAAGTCCTGCTAAGTTACTAAGTGGTTAAAGTAAGCACCTGTTGATGTAATCGCATCTTTTTTGGTGCTTAACTGATATGCCAAAATCAGCTGACAGATCTGAAGAGCAGGGTTATTTGGGTAACCAGTACACGACAGCGAAATAAGTATTAAATTTTATATTATCTTTTTTACATTTTAATTGAACTTTCCTAAACAATTTCTTTTTTAAAGTACGAAATGAATTAATAAATATTTACATGTTGAAGAGTAACATTTTAAGAATATTTTGACAAATGCTTAACTAAAAAAGTAATGGAAACTGAGCCAGCGATATCTGTTTTTCTGAGACGATTTAAAAAAGTATTGAGTAGTAGCCAAAATAAATCACAACTGCTTCATCGTAAAAAAAACAGTATGTTCCTTTGTGGAAAAAGGATTTCATATGATCAAACAAAAAGTTTTTTGTTCAAAATCTGCTTCATAGTATATAAGAGAAAAATGCAATTTTTTTGAAAAATGGCATGAATAGTTCGAGAAAATTTTGCAACTGATCTTAAAAATTTCATCCCGCCTTAATAAAATATAATGTTAGCAAGTGAATTAATTTTTTTCTCCCTTTTCCTTTATCTTTGTAGATTTCAATATACAGCATGAGGCTTTAATACCGGATGATATTTTAGATCAACAACATATTGAAGAGGATCCAGAATTTGCTCAAGGCAATAACGAAGCAGATATTGTAAGTACGAACAGTGGCAATAAACCTATCAAAATAACTCATTCCGACAAAATTAATTTGATGTTTGTCACAAAATAAAAACAAATTTTAAAGCCACACAAAAATTTGATAATTTGTAGAGTTACTCATAGTTCAGATATTGTGGTATGCATGCAATTTTTTAACCTATTTTATGCAACTAGATATTAATATTGTAGAAAAATTTGATAAAAAGTAGCTGCAAAGGAGTTAAAAATTTCACTTTTAGCTAAAAATTTATGTTAGGTTAAAACACATTCCGAGTGGAAGTGAAAATATATCATAATTGAATTCGATATTTGGAGTGCTATATATAACTTTTTTCGTAAATACAATTAATTATATTAATAAATTAAATACAATACAAAACGAATATTGTGATATTGTCGTCTCAATGCTTATGTCGTATACGCATTTTGATTTTATTTTTTTAGTTATGATGCAATCAATAGTAAACAATGATATATCTTTCGATTGATGTTGTCAGAATTTTAATATCTCTTTTTGTTTAAAAGATATCACTTGTCAATTTATTGAATAAGCAAAAAACTACTGCTTTTTTGTTGCACCAAAACTCGTAAGGACTTTTCTGAGCAACTTTAGTAGTTCCTGTGCGGTTGATCCAACGAAAACTGTTGTATTGACTGCTTCGGTCCAAAACCTTAAGTCTATTCCACGGGCATGAATCATAGTTCTTGCTGATTCCATTATCGTCCTATTTTCTCTCTCAGCAGAAACATTTTATGTCAAATTCTTTCCCGTTCAAACAACGTTTTCATATTATGGTTTTCAAATTATGTACCATTGTCTGACAGAAAAATGCAAACTTTGTGTCCATAAGCATTTTTAACTAACTTCAGACATGCATTGACACTATCAATAACTTCAGATTTTTGTTTTAAGAAGTAAACAAACCGAAAATGGAAATAATCATCTTTTATTAATAGGAAATCGATCCTCCGAACGACTTCTCTTAAATGGGGCCGCATAGATCAGCATGCATAATTTCACCACATTTCTTCGATTTCTCCTCTCGTGTCGGAAAACTACTTCGGTGCTGCTTTCCGTACAGGCACGCTTCGCATATAAACTTTTCGTCAAGATAGGATAATAGAATCGCTAGTTCCTTCGATCATCAATTCTTGATCCAAGGCGTGATTCTGCGAAAATAAGTTAGTTTCAATTTCAGGAACATACATTACCTCAGAAAGATAGGCTTTCTGCCATTTGTCTCGGTTGAAGAACTTTATGTCAATGGTTCCTATTTCACCACCCATTATTAAACCTTTTGCAATTTTTACTGACTTTGAAGCTACAGTAAAATCTCTGAACCAATCATGTCTATTGATCATGTGGTGGCTTGCCCCCAAGTCCAAAATCCAATTACTTGTCGTCATTGAGATTTCATGACATGCTAATAATTACCATCACTCGTAAAAGCCTAAAATAAGGGCAGTTCCGCTTCCATTGATCCGCAAGCAAAGCAATTACCTTTCTTTTTCGTTATTGTCTTAGAATTGCCAAACTTCGTATCATTAAAAATTTGTTTTTTATGCTTGGATTCTTTCTTTGCTACTAAAGCTTCCATCGGTTCAGTAGCTCTTCTTGCTACCAATAAATTGTCCAAAGAGCGATCATTTTTGGACGCAGATACCCATGCGTTACTAAATACTATACTATACTATACTATAAGTTAGTATACTATACTATACTATACTATACTATACTATACTATACTATACTATACTATACTATACTATACTATACTATACTATACTATACTATACTATACTATACTATACTATACTATACTATACTATACTATACTATACTATACTATACTATACTATACTATACTATACTATACTATACTATACTATACTATACTATACTATACTATACTATACTATACTATACTATACTATACTATACTATACTATACTATACTATACTATACTATACTATACTATACTATACTATACTATACTATACTATACTATACTATACTATACTATACTATACTATACTATACTATACTATACTATACTATACTATACTATACTTTACTATACTATACTATACTATACTATACTATACTATACTATACTATACTATACTATACTATACTATACTATACTATACTATACTATACTATACTATACTATACTATACTATACTATACTATACTATACTATACTATACTATACTATACTATACTATACTATACTATACTATACTATACTATACTATACTATACTATACTATACTATACTATACTATACTATACTATACTATACTATACTATACTATACTATACTATACTATACTATACTATACTATACTATACTATACTATACTATACTATACTATACTATACTATACTATACTATACTATACTATACTATACTATACTATACTATACTATACTATACTATACTATACTATACTATACTATACTATACTATACTATACTATACTATACTATACTATACTATACTATACTATACTATACTATACTATACTATACTATACTATACTATACTATACTACTATACTCTGAAGGAAGTAACATAATGATTTTCGTTATGATCATGTTATCCGAAATATTTTTTTTGAGGCTCCTTAGCTGCTCAACAAGCTCCTCAAGGCGAGCTATGAATGTAACCATGTTCTCTGTTGGCTCCTTTGAAAAATTGAAGAATTTTTGGTGCAGCAAAATTAAACTGGTCTCGTTCTTCTTTTCAAAAACTGCATGCAATTTATCCCACATACCTTTAGCTGACTCACAACACACCACATGTGTTATTTGAGTCTTGACAACAGTGATTCCAATCATTTGTTTAGAATTTCCATCCCGTTTGCACCATTCCTTGATTTTAGCTTAATCTGACGCCGTTCGAACTTCGTCACCTTTAACGACGTTATACAGATCAGCAGCAATTAAGGAAATCTTCACCTAAAATTTCCAAGCTGCCCATTGATTCGCATCATTTAACTTTTCGATCTTCAAATCGTGCTTTATGTCCTTCGTTCTTTTACTTCAGCCTTATTCTCACAAATAAAAGTTCAAAACTTATTGTGCCTAGAAACTCGCTTAATATTAGCATACAGACCAACAGGGAAGAATAATCAATTGTTCCAAGCTGCAAGTCCTGCGCCCATAACCTGGATAATCATGCTTCATTTTAACGAAAGTAACGATTTGTTTTTAGTACGATGGTAAATCCAGTGTTTTAAGGCGGGTGGTTTTAGTGGTTTGAGTAAGCTTTTTTTACCAAAAAACTCGAATGGTGTTGAAATCGCTCTTTGTATTTTTGATTGAGTGCACAAAACTTCTTTTAACTTAAGGAACATTGAGGCCGTTGTGGAAATTTTCATTCTTTACAAACCATGGTGCATTAGCTCCGCTGAGAATGCTGTATTAGCTCAATATTAGAAGAACTGGATTTTGCCCAAAGATGTGCTCCGTACATTCAAATTGGTTTAGTTACAGTATTGAAAAGCAACATCTTATGTTCCAACTGGAGCCTTGAAGTCCTGTTAAGTAACCAGTTTAACTTAAGAGCTTTCAGCTTAATTTGGGTTATCTTGGACTCAATATACTTTTGCCAGGTCTGTCAAGATGAACACCTAGTTAGGTCACGTTATTCGCTTAAGGAATAGGTATTCGATTCATCATAACTGTAGGACATGTTTCAGTCTGCAAAGTAAATGTAACGTGCGTACTTTTCATTTCATTCATTCTTATTCTGCAGTTTCTCAACCATGTTTAAAGCGTTTCTAGAAGTTCATTTAAGTAATTGGATGCAACTATAGAGTTTGAATGGTACTCAAAATAGCTGTATCATCAGCAAATGTTGAAGTGACCAATCGATTGCTAGTTGGTAGATCTTCTATAAACAGAAGGTATAATACTGGACCGAAGACGCTACCCTGAGGAACTCCAGCTGAAATTGGAAAATTAGATGTAACAAAGTTTTTACATTTTACTCTAAGCATTCTATCACATAGGTATGGTTCTAGAATTTTATGGCAGTAAACAGGTAACAAAATTTTTATTTTGTATATCAGATCTTCATGACAGACCCTATCAAAGTGCCTGAGCAACATCTAAGAAAATTGCAGAACAGTGAACAGCAAACATTATGTAATAGTGACAACGTTTTTAAATGTTTATAAAACCATATTAAGAGACTCTCCTTCAAAGGAGGCAGATAGTGATTCAGTGCCTTCAGAAATGTTGAGTATGAAAAATATTAGGACCAGCTTAAACATTATACCACTCTAGATGTCGTGGTTTTCTGAACACTTTTCAATTTTGTATTTTTTGTATAGAATGTCCAAAAGTATGACAGATGGGGTATGGGTGTGTATATTTTAACCCACTAGTGGTTAATTCGGCAGAGATGTAAACTATTTTCGACTCTTTGTTCCATTTTTTTATGTTTTTTGTCTTGGGACAGCATAAAGGGTTGCAGATAGGGGGTAAGTGAGTTTGATAGAAATGTTAAATGTGAAAAAATAAGGGCATCTCAAGTATATTTGACTCCTCCAGAGGCATGTACATTTAAAATTTTTTCATCTAGCCCCCAGTAAGATAACTACTGTTTCGTATTTTTCTCGCACCTTATGACCACTCTAACTCACTAGCAACGACTCTTGTTGACAACCGTGTTTGAGTGGGTATGGCTTTGACATCCACTTAGTAAGCTAATTGTGTTAATTAAATATTATTTAATATTTGCATTGAATAATGGGTTTTAGCATACAAACAAGACTCTAAATATAATTTTAAAAAATGCAAAAATAATAAGAACAACCAGCAAGTTTAGGTGGGTGAAAAGTGTGGTAAAAAAGGAAGGTAATAAAAGTGTATAAAATGTTCTAGATAAAGAAAAATTCTACAAATCAGTACTTTTTTTGACATAACCTCAAAGTTAATGCCAAAAATGTAATAGAATCTAATTTTCGTTTCATATATTTTTCTTGGACAAAATAATAAATTTTTTTCAAATAATTTTGTTAAGTCCTAGGTTCTTAGGTTTCAAATAATATCAAATTTTTCGAATCTAAGGCTTAAATAAAATACAAGAAAATATACAAAAAGCTTAATTTTTTCAATTTAATTTTATGAAAATTTACTTTAATTTTGTTCCAAATTTTATCTAGCCCAAATTGAAATGTTCAATCGACTTCATTAAAAAAAAATACCTTAGCTTGAAAAAATATTTTTTATATAATATGTTTTCAACTAAGGTGAAGAAAAAATAAGTACTAACATCAAGTGCAAAAAATAACTTCTTTGAACTTTAATTTCTTGATAAACTTTTGGCAAAGGAAAAACTTTTTAAACATACTTTTTTCGCATACCTAGTAAATTCATTTCTTATTTTTTTTTTTCTTTTTCTTACGATTATCTTTTCATACCTTCTGGCGGAATGCTGCAGATACTTAAGTCTCAGAGGTCCACTTCAAGGAATTTCACCACTTTCCACAACAACAACAAAAACGATAATAATGGCCATAGCAATAAAAACTACAACAACGATGACAATTACAGGCGCAAGAAAAAAAAAACTATCAACAACAACAAAAACCACTATAAAAAATTTAAGAGCAACAGCAACGACAACAAAAACAACAAATATGGGGACAACAATCAGCACCATGGGAGTGAACATGCCACAGAAAACAAGCCCAACAACATCAGGGAACTGTCCGACGGAAGTATTAAGACTGAACAGAAGCACCACCAACAAAAACTGCAGCATCCGCAACAGCAGCAGCAGCTGCTGGACATCAATGAAAACTCAACTGAACGGAAATTTAATAAACTTTCGTCTGTTGAAAACTTGAACGATGATGGTGATGAAGATGATGAGGTTGCTGTTGTTCTTGGTGATGATGGCATGACCTGGAGTAGTTCCAACAATGGCAACAACAATAACAACAATGACTGCAATACCAACCAAACAAATAAGCTACAAAACAACCAAAATATTGATGATGTGACCAGCAGCACCACAGCGGAGCAAACTGCTATTGGCGATATCGATAACGATTACATTAATGAAGATGAAGTTGGTCGGACTTGGCAAGAAATAGCAACTGACAATGATGCATCTTTAGCTAAAGTTGCTGATGTTGCTGTTGTTGCTGCTGCTGAAGGTGATTTTGCTAGCCTTGCAAGTGCTGGAGGAGCAACAGCAAGCAGAACAACAACAAGAAGACCAGCAGCAGAAACAACATTAGCAAATACAGCAATGCAGCAAGCATTTGTAGGACGCAAAACCAAACGACATGGAATTCGAATGCTGCAACTGCATCTAACTGATGAGCAACAAAGAATGTCAGGTCAGCAAACGAATGACAAGCATGCTCGACATCATTACAACAACAACAAAAAGGATAACGATGAGATCGCTCACACGCAGATACAACAACATCCAGAACCTGCTAAGTCTGCTATCCCAAGCGATTACTTTGCCATGACAGCGAATGACTCCAATCAAGATAAGGATATTCGCAATCATGACGTTATCAAGGATACTCAAACGAATGTTAAATCTGAGCAAAAGGATGCTGAAAATGGTAAGTAACGCCAATGACAACAAAGGAACTTTCATTTTACTAAACCTAACTGTCAGAAATGTTATCATCGTTATAGGCTACAGATTTCCCTTTCTCTACCTCTCGTTCTATGCCAAACTATGTCATGTTACTGTGCTGATTTGTCTAAAGCATGACGGCCCAAAATAATGGTCAATAAAATCCATGACAAGACAAATTTTTACACTTCTAACAAACTAGTTACATGGCAGCACATTATTTCTCCCAACTGTCAAAGACAGCTGTTAATGCTGTAATGAAACTTTATGAAATTCATGAGAAAACTTGGAATGCTTTTGCTGGCAAACCATTAAAAGACATTATTCTTAACACGACATTTGTTTAAAAAATCTCTTCTGCACCATTTTCGTATAAGCTAGCAGAAAAAGTTATTCAACAGTGACATTGATGTATATAACTTGAATTTTATGTAATGTTTTTGACATTTACTGTTAATAAATTTCAAATCTTTTTGGAGTTAAACTACAAATAATGCAAAAATTCTAGTAAGTGTTATAAATTCATAAAAGTATTACTTTAAAATGGTTGTATTCTATTTTCTGCACAATTTTCTGCAAAACCATCATATTACATTTTTGCTTTTGAAGCTCAGGAAATTCTAAAAAAATTTTGAATTAAAACAAGAAATTTTTCTATTTATTGAACTTGATTAATAGTTTACATTTGTACTTTACAAATCATATCTCATATACCAAACCATGATGCTTTCTAGAAACCAAACGTAACATGACACATCAGCATACCCGTTTATTTTACTTTTATGTTAGATAATACCATATCATCAGGTCGAATCAAAATGTTTTTACTAAAAAGCTGCAATATTTATTAAAACCACTCAAAATAGTTTTTTTTATAGTTTTAAAAAAATATAAATTTTTTAGAATTATATTTGAGCTTAAGCCAATTAAGTTCATGAAGTTCTCCAGATATCAGAATTTGAATTCATTTATTCTGAGTTTTAATTGATCTATATAAATTTTAATTTATATTTTCTGAATTTCAATTGATCGTCTCTAAATTTTAATTGATCTTTTCTAAATTTCAATTAAACCTTTTTGAAGAGGCAAAAGACCTTTTCTGAATTACAATTGTATAATATTGCTTGCGGCTGACTGTCTGCAATTTGTTACTTACTCATGTTGGTTTTCACATAGTTGTTAATTATATTTGTGTCCATACGTAATAACAGCTTAAGTCTAATTTCAATTTTTCGAGAAATCTTGCTTTAAAGTTTTGAATCGCCACTTAAGTTCTATGAAAGGTTCTTTGGTTTTTCGGTCATAGTTTTCGTTCAGATTATGCTAGAAGCTCCAGATTTTGTATTCATATGAAGCTTTTTGCGGGAAACACAGCTGCATAGTTTTGACTTAAGGTAGTAGTTAAGTATGGCAGATTCCAAAAACCATTTTTTTTTATTTTTCGCAATATAAATATCTTAAAACTATACTCTATTATAGTATCAGATCGAAATTTAAAATTTTTTTACGTTACAGCCAAAAGAAGAGAGCACGTCATAGTGTGTATAAAAGTGCTGTACACTCTTTAAAAATGATTTTCTCGAAACTACGTTTTCGAAAATTCGGGGAAGCACTGACTAAAAACTATTCAACCGATTTGGCTAAAAATTTCACCTGTTATTTAAAACATACATGACTTAATCCTGAAATTTTAAAACAAGCACTTTTTAATAATAAGTTAATTTTCTTAAATAAATAAAAAAAGTAAGATTTAAGAAACTTTTCCACAAGTCCGCCTTATTTTATTGCATTTTTTTTTTAATATGTATAATATAAGATATTGCACTACAATGAAGCATGCAGAACGATAATCTCTTTCAATTTTTTATTTCAGATGAGTACGTAAGAGTGGGTGCTTCCCCAAAACAACTCACCTTTTTTTCGAGGACTCAACATTGATATAAATTTAAACCATTTGAATTTATAGCAACTTATAACAAATTGTTTAAAAAAATGTATGAAAAAACGTCTAAATTTCAGTCGTCATACTGGACTGCTATCTTTAGGTGACATTGCATGTTTGAAAAAAATTTAATTCAATTAAAACTATTTATTGTGAAAAGACCATAATGCATATAGATTTAACACTTTTTTTTATGCAATAATACATAGAAAATTTTTTTTTTAATTCATCTTCTTCTCGCTAGGTCGAGTCGAGCTGAAAACAGTAGTAATTTTCAGACGGGGTTCCGTTTCATCGAAAATAAAAAAAAATCAAAGTGCATATTAATAATGGTCCTTGTCGCTAGAATTACTAGAATATACTAGAATTATTAAATTTGGCATAGTAAAACACAAAAATAGTAAAAATTTAACACAACGTTTAAAAAAAAATCTGGCAAATTGTAACAAAATTAATAATAAAAAATATTTTTTTAGATATAAAAAGTAGCATATTTCATGAATCCTTTGAGTTCTCCCCCCCCCCCTAATTTTTTTTATTGTTGATAAGGTGATTTGCCAGGCTTTAGGAAACAAATTATTTTAAGTTTTTAAATGGTGTTCTTTGAACCCCTTCTTCGAAATCAATAAGCTTAACGCAAGGGATGGAAACCACAACCACCAAAATTATTAAATTAAAGTGTATTTAAGTCCGTTTAGCTTTCGAACGGTAGTTCTAACTTAAGACTCGGTTAACCCTAGGATGTGCGACTGCCTAGGAGGCGGTAAGTGAACCACTAGGCCTCGCGAGGTCCATAAATCATGGCCAGCTGTTTTTACGATGTTCGTTCATTTAGATCAGTGGTCATCAACTTATGTTTTCCTATAACACGCGGGCGTCGTGTGATTTTGTGCTTTTGCACACAAAGTAGCAATCGGCTTGCTGTGTTTGTACACTGCGTAAAAATTTGTTTTTAATCGTTGTGCTTTAAATTTTAAGTCAGTACGCTTTGAGCGATAATGCGGTAAGGGTGTTGTACGCTGTATTATTTATGGATGTACTTAAATATTTTACAATGTTTTATAAATATTTTACAATTCAAATCTATCATTAATACTAAAACAAAACAATATAAAACATTAAAATTTTATATAAAAAATTAGAGCACAAATATATTATAGAGATATAAAAACACATTGGGTCTTAGTAATAAACATTTTAAAGTCGACTCTAAATTTAAATTAAGCTTTTTGACAACAAATTCTATAGAAATAATGTCAGAAAAGCTCACACTAAATTTAGAGTCGACTTTAAAGTGTTTATTTTTAAGGCCCATTGTAAATTTTATTCAACACTTTTACTTTTTTTCCTCTTTTCTTTGTTAATTTAGCGAAAAAAAACTAAAACGTTGTATTGAAAAACCAACACTCGACAATATTTCCTTGCATAAAATGGTACGAGAGCTTTTAACAACTTCTTGTTTCAGTGTAAAGCTGTGCACTCGAAAAGCTGTGTTTGTTGTTGTTTGAGCACTGCGTTGATGACCACTGATATATATCTCCTAGCAGCGCAAGCTTCTATTATGTAGAAGTGTTGTTAGATACTACATCTGTGTGTGGGTGTCATTTTTAGGGGATTTCTTAAGGGGATGGGGGGGTTAGGATGCCCTTAAATGTAAAATTACTTTTTTTGTGGCACAAATCAACTTTTGATTGATTTATATTTTTTGTAAACACAAATTAACAAGAACTAAAAATGAGGTAACGCTCGTTGAACTGTTGTGCAGGATTTGTAACTATTCAGCAGCGAGGTTTCGTGTTCAAGTCATATGAATTTCTTTGAATTTTTTTACACGACAAGATTGTTTTGCGCCTCTTTTTGACGTTCTGAGCATTGCACGACTCAAAGTCTTGTCGTTTCATATAATTCAGGATAACGTAAGTGTGTATGTTGCAATAAAGGTAGAATAACGAATTTATATTTTTTTTATATAATTATTGATAGAAACATTGAATTGAAGTTTGAACGTTGCTATTCATTGTCCTATTTTTCATGTAATAAGTAACAAACTGGAATGTCAAAAACTTTAGAAATTCACGATGTTTATCCGTTTATAGGTTTTTGCTACTCTTGAAAGAGTAGCAACTGAGCATCTGGTCCATAGTGCTGACAACTGGTTGCTCGTTGTTATCCAGAAATTTATGAGGCTTGTTATTCCGAAAGGAAAGTCTTCTTCATTCTCTAGTTTTTAGTAGCAAAAAACTGTTCTCTGTGAGCTGCTGCCGGTCAGTCAGCAGCCTAAAAAATTGAGAACAATATCAAGCTCTTCCCACAATTCGTCACAATTCCCGACATTTCAAATATAACTAACAATAACAAAATAAATACGTAATGTGACCATATGCACACAAGAGCTTTATACATATAGCGTAGTAAAGTCGTCGAACGTGATCGATTGTGTTTGAACATATCTTGTTAAGTAGCTTACAGATATTTCCAATACATTAAGGGGACGGGCCTAGTGAGGACCTACGTCCTTATTATAAAAAGAGATAAGATTGTTCTACGAAAGTAATGCAAATTCTTTTTAGTTTGTTTTGTTACGTCAAGAAAACATTAGTGGTAGTTGGCATAAAATTTACTAAAAACTGATTTCCAACATTTTTGCCGATTTTTGCCTATTTTTGTCAATTTTATGCACTCTATAACTCTGCCAAAAATCACTCCAAACTCTGCCAAAAATCACTCCTCCAAATAAAGTTTTTAGTTTCCGTCGATGCAAAATTTTACTCAAGTAGGATATAGTCATTCCATATGGCCGGTACGTTTAAAATTCTATTGCTCTACATGTATTTTAATTCTATATCTGTTTAAAAAGGAACATCATTCTCATGTTTTGATACAATCTATGTTATATACGATGGGTGGCTGAAAAGTTCGAGGCTTAGGGTACTTAACAATAAGTAATTAGCATGTTACTCATGTCACTAGTTGCGGCACTCAGTAGTATTATAAAAGCAATCACTAATTAAGTTTGCACTCAGTGTACAATTATTTATCAAACAACAAACATCAACATGTCAGTCAAATGTGGAAATTCTCGGAATTTTGAACACCGTGCCGCGATAAAGAAGGTAATTACACCAATGACATTTTTGAAGAGATGTCATCGGTTCTTCAGGATTCTGCGCCTTCATATACGATGGTGAAAAAATAGGCCCGCCATTTTCAACAAGGATGAGAGAGCTGTGAAGACGACCCTCGTCCAGGTCACCCTCTCACGGTACTGACCGAAAAAAAAGTCCGATAAGTCGCAAAAATCGTTCTGGCCGATCGAAAATTAAATTAAATTATTTAAATTGACTCAGGTTTTCGAGGCTATTGTACAGAAACGACGTGGGAAACTAACGCGCGGAGTGCTCTTTCTGCAAGACAACGCTCCCGTTCACACAACACATGTTGCGAGGCAAGCCGTTTAAGACACGGGGTTCTCAGAGATTGACCACCTTCCTTATAGCCCAGACCAGAGCACTTAGCTATTTTTTCCTATTGTCCAATTTGAAGAAGAACTTACGGAACCGGAAATTTGCAGATGACAACGAAACGAAAGCTGCGGTTGACCGTCATTTTAAAGAGAAAGATACAGAATATTTTTTTGGGTGGGTTAAAGGCATTGTATGCAAGATTTCAGATATTTCACTTGAGGGAGATTATATTGAAAAATAAAAAATACAAGCAATATATTTTCTTTCATTAAGTACCTTAGGCCGCGAACTTTTCAGCCACCCCTCGTATCTAAACTCAAAAAAATTTATTATTAAATTGGTAAGAAATACTGAAAAGTATTGACATTTTTAAATTTCAAAACTTCACAACAGAAGTGAATTTATTACCTCATTTAGAAAAATTTTTGGTGTTCGTTCTATACCTCATAGCATAAAGCGTTTGATTTATAACCAAAACAAAAGGCAGTGAGTTCCAGCCTCAACAAGGTGGACGGATATTTTTCTTTTTTATGAAACAAATTCAAATTTTAAAAAATTCACCACTGAGGTGAAAAAAAAATTGTAAAAATGTAGTATAAATAAAATGTCTTTAAATATTTTATAAGAAATTAGTTTGATTTATTGCTATTTAGAATATATTTATTTGTGAGTTGTGTAGGTCAGAGCATAGAGCGGTTGTTTTATAATCGTAAGGTTGTGAGAGCCTCAGCAATGTCAAAAGATTTTTTCCATTTTTTTTTTCATTTTTAATATTTAAAGAACCATTTCGGTTTCTTAAAAAAATTCTTTTGTCACCTTCAGTGATTAATTTTTGAAAATTAGAATTTTTAAAATTTTTGACAAAGAATAAAAATCAGAAAATAATTATTTAAGCAAACAAAATTATTTTAATATTACACATTTTTAAAAGGAACTAAAAAGTATAAAATAATATCTCCTATAGTACGTGGGGCGCATGCTATAGAAAATATTAGCCCTGCAACACTAACCTTAGGGTGGAATTCTCCCAGTCACTGTTTCTATGCAAGCTTTCTAACACAACACATGTGTGACGATCTAAAAATCAAGTGTAACAAATCAATTCTTTTAATAAAAAACATTTTAAAATGGTAAAAATAATCTTGAATTCATTTAAAACCATCACTTTTCTTAGATTTAAGCAATTATATCCTTATAGCTGAAAAATTATTATGTGGGGGGAAAACGCTTAGAGTTAGTTGCGTCGCAAATCAGCAATTGGTTTGTGATCCATGGTTAAAGAGTTAAGAATACTTTGGCTAAGAAAGCATTTTCTCACTCACATATGGGCATTTCGAGAAAAAAGTCTACCGTGACCGAAAAATTAAAATTTATTAAAAACTTATTATTTTATTATATTATTTAAGAGAAACATTTCAATTTTATTAGTCTTAGTAATTACTACATAAAATCATTAACCATAATGATCTTATCGTCTGCACTGTTTCACAAATATTGTTTTCCTTTTTCGTAAATGTTACGTAAGCTTTCTAGTTTTAGTAAAAATGGAAGGCATTGATTGGCTAGAGATAATGAAAAAATGGTTGAGGCAAGGACAGGACAATATATTAAATTTTTTTTTAATTGCTTAGTTACATAATTACTAAACTTCCTAATTACTTAAATACCCAATTAAACTGCAATGGAAATTTTAGTAACGTAACGCCAGTAACGTAAAACCAGATCAAAAATCCTAAAAAAAAAAAAACCAGAAAGTATTTTTAAATTTGATCACTTGCAAAATAAACTTATGTTCTTTTAAAACCTTCTAAAAAAAACTTTATACAAAAAGTCTTTCCTAATTCAGAGAGTTTTGCAAATTTTGTAATCCAAGTCAGAAATCACTTCCGTTTTTTGTAACGAAACAATTAGGGTTAATTGTTGTCATTGTTTTTACTTAATATAGTGCTACTTAATAACTACGCAAATATAAAAAAAGCTTTTTAAAAATTTTACTTTTTCATTCAATTTTTTTAAATATTTATTCGTACAAATCGTCCGCAATACCAGTTTGGAAATGACCACATAAAAATTTTTAACTGCCAATAAATAATTTCTTAATAACTCACCATAGATAGTAAAATTTTTAACAAAAAAACTCTTTAGCCAAGATTACTTCGATAACATCAAAATTTTAGAATTCTAAAATCCAAGTAGAACTAACTGGACTGAACACAATAGATGTCTGTAAATTTGAACCTACCATCCAAGCAAGGACTTCTATCCTGACAGTCAAGGGACCTGGGTTGACAAATAATTTGTTCACTAACGTACAACAACTGTTAATAACACTCCTTACTATTATCTATAGCATGTCCCACGTTTTAAGGAGAACTTAAAGCCCCACTCTATGAGAAATTATTTTATACTATTTAGTTCGTTTTAAAAACGTGTTATATTAAAAAAATTTTTACTTAAATAATAATATATTAAAAATTTAAATTATTTATAATAAGTATTAGTACAAAATACATATGTTTTTTGATACATTTGAATACATTTGGTCTAAATGATTCACTTGCATGAAAAAGAAATGATCTATTTGCAGCTAAACTCGAAAATATATCCTCCTTTGTATGTATATTTATAACATAACATAGGGGTCGTCCATAAACTACGTTACTGATTTTCCGGTTTTTTTACCCCCTCCTCTCCCCTTGCGTTACTTTTCGTAGTGCTTTTCAAAACCCCTCCCCCCCATAAAGTAACGTGTCATATGAAATTAATTCATTCGAATAATTATATATTTTGACTAGCTCTGACAATTTTGACTAGTATTAGTGTCTAGTATGACTAGATATATTAAAGGAATAATTGGAAAAAAATCAATAATTAATATCATCTGTAAAAGCTATTCCATCTGCGATCCATGATTCGATGCTCTCAATCACTGGGATAGAAGAAACTATTAGCTTTGTTGAGGATTCTTCAAAATAGAATTTTTCATCGTATTCTATGTTAAACCATTCAGGTGAATCCTCATTTCTAACGCAAAGAAATTCACCTGGTCTTTGACAGAGTACCCTTAAAGGCTGCACCCGAGCTGCACCAATTTCAGTGTTTTTGTGTAAATGCTTTCTGAAAATTGATTTATTTAAATAGTATATTTTATTCCGATTTATTGTAAACGATATAATGCAAACTTATGGCAATTCATAGAAGTTTTAAAAACGAAATACAAGCCACAGGTAGGACACGACCTTGAACCGATTTCTTCTTTTTGAGAAGGACAGTACATGTCATACGGTATCTCCTTTGATCAAGAACATTCAGGCCTTAACGTCAAAGCCTGTCGCAAAAGCAAAGACCCAAATTTTTCAGACGTGTGCTGAGATGGTGAAGGAATACCAAAAGGTTCCTGTGTCGAGGGAAAAGGCGGTGGAAGAAATCGTTGAAACAAAAGTTAACCATCAATTTAGACGAGTTTATGGACGACCCCATATATTTATAATATTTTATCGAAATACAGGCACCCAAATTTAATAGTTACCACTTTGTTGCCTGTTTATTTAGCCTCACTTTATTTTGATTTTATTTTCATTTGATTCAAACAGAGTGTTAAAAAGCAAAAATATCATATAACAAAAACATCACTTGTTCAAGTTGTCACAGTTTTTCTTTTTGGTTTAAGTTTCCCAAAAGAATACATCAATTCATCTCATGGCTCAACTAAACTCAAAGAGTTGGCTTTTTTGTTAGAGCAAAAAACAAATAAAAAAAAATATTAAAAGCTATTCAAGAGGTTACCAAATAATCTAGCCAGCTACAAAAGCTTTGCTTAGCTTTACCAGTCCCCATTGTGGGCTGGCTGCCTATCCAATGCACCGCATCAATTTCTCTCAAGGACATTGCATAATAATAAAACATAGACGCTGCTGCTAGAGCTTCAACTACTCTGTACACGATATGTATGTTGAATGAATTTCTTTCTGTCGGTTACAATGTCTGCATTTTGATGGATTCTTCCCCAAAGTGGGACACTACAGGAACGTGATTCGAATTTCAAGTACTAAACAAATATTTGAGCAAAATCGAAACCAAATATGTTTACCATCCATCTACCATCAATGCGCCCATAGCATTCATATCCCACCATCCAAGAGACCACAAAATTATTCCAAATAATGAATTGTTTGTTGGGCTCTGGAGTTTGACTGTGAGTTGTGTTCGGAGTTAATGAAAATTTATAAGAATCTATCTGCACAATCATGACTGCTGACATTGAGACATGTTTCGTTTACTATAGTTTTAACTTATAGATATGCATGTAGTATGTGAAAAATTGTGTTTAATGAAAGTTCTTCGGAAAACATTCAAAATTCTGAAGAACAGTAAAAAACACATACGTAGGTACTTTCCGCCGTATTCATTGCATTTGTTATGCACTCGTTAAAAACTGTTTTAGTTAGAACACAAACTATCCCTTAAAAGGCTGTTTATGCACAAACGTATTTTAAGAGCATTTAAAGCAATATGGGAATTTTTAAAAACAGTAAGCAACACTTGATCAGCTAAAAGCTTGACGAAATAACTTTTTTCGCCGGATAGCTGATTTTGACAAGTAATGTTAGTTATTAAAAAAGCAAAAAAAATTAAGTGAAAAATAGACAAAAAATTAAAAACAATGGACATGGTCAATATTTTGAATATATGCGCTTTGGTGGAAGAATAGGATCCTGTTGCAAGGCGCAGAAAGATGTATAGAACAAGGACAAACCCCTTTAAACAAAACTACGACGAAGAAAAAATACAGATTCAGCAAGGACAGTATGAGACAAATAATAAATATGCTTGCAGAAGATGTCGATGGTGGCACAAGCGGTGAAAAGAGACCACTGGAGTTGCAAGTTCTCTCTGCAATTAGCTGTTGGGGTAGGAACGATCCATGATGATTTTGACAATCGTCAAAATACTCATAGAACGTTGATGATAAAATACGTTTGTGCATAATAAAAAGTTTTTCACTGTATAAAAGAGTAGACATTATTTTAAAAATACCAACCCATGGGCTCAAACTGTTGCAATTGATGATAAAAAAATGTATCTAAAATTTTAGTAAAATCGGATGCATATAAACCCGTGCGCACACGGCTTAAAGTTTGCACAAGTGTATGAAAGAAAAAAAAATTTAATTTTTTCATATGCAATTCCATTTGGAATAAGGAAACAGCTAAGAATTTTTTTTTCCAAAAAATTTTCAGTTTAATAAGGGTATTCACCTCAAATTACTTAAATAACTCAGGGGACAAAATTTTTATTTTTGGATTTCCCAGCAATATTTTTATTTTTATCGACTTATCTTGACGCGCTGATTTCAAAACTATTATTACTTTTTTCTAGCATCACCAGTTTTTGAGATTAACATCAGTGAAATCGTTCAATGAAAACTTAAGTGAAATTTTATTATATCAATAACAACGAATTGAAGTGCGGGAAGTTAAATCTAAGTGAAAAAGTTATTAACACAATGGCAACCTGAAGCGTGGACAAATTTACCTTCTTGGATATGACCAAAGTCAACTTCTTGGTGCGAAAATACCATCGAATGGACAAATTCTGCGAGTTTTCGCATACAGTATTTCTAAGGCCAAGTTAAATATGCGCACAAGTGCCCATTTAAATATAAAAGAAGTAGAGGTCTTTTGGGAGAAAGCCCTTATACCCGTTATGAGAACAGATCATAGTGTTCAGAAATTAGAATATTCTCTGAACATTTTAAATGAATCCGACAAATACTTTTGGAGTTATTCGACAATTAACAAAGGCCCCTCGGGCGCTTCAGAACGCTTGAATAAACTTTAAATGCGTTTTTCTCAAAACTATGTTTTTTGAACTGGTGACCACAGTAATTCGAAAACCGCTCAGTAGATTTAAATGAAATTTATGAAGCTTTTGGAAAATATAACAACCTAGTGCCTGATCGAAGGATTTTTTTTTTAAATTTCAATTTTTTATTAGCAATAAACTGTTGGTTTTTTCCCGAAAATCTGGAGAAAAATTTCCTGAGGTCGCCGTTTTGTTATTTTTATTTTAAAAAAAAGATTCTATGAGGCACGAGATTATCTATTAATAAAATTAATTTTTTCTGTCCGATTGATTTTAGATGAATCTCCAAGGATTTGTGATGGTCACCGCAAGGAACTTCTGTTGGAACTAGATTAACGCAAACAGCCATAACTTTAAAAATTATTAATTTTTTTTTTAATTTTCATGAAGTCAAGTCGAATCATTATGCAATGACGTCACATAATTACTTTTATAAAATAAAATTATTAACTGGCAAAAAAAATTATTAAATATTCTCATTTTTTCATGTATCTGACTACCTCTAACCCCTTAAAAAATGAGTAAGAAAAAGGAATTAATACTCCAAATAGTTCTGAATCACAGAACCAAATATCCGAACACAAACAAATCCACTCTGATGGAACATTAAATAATCTTTCGATTGATCTGCTCAAGTATTTGGATTTAATTAAAGAGCGGGGTTATTTAAGGTATATTGCCTTAAAAGAAAGAGATTTTCTTTATTTCTTATTATGTAGAGATACACTTATTGAGTTGTAATTGTTGAATTATTTTTTCTGTTCTCTTTAACTTAAATAAACATAAAAAAAATGAAAACTTATAACTGCAACCATTAGTTTTCAAAGAAGCCTATCTCAAAAACTGGTGATGCTAGAAAAAAATTAGTGAGTTTTGAAATCATTAGTTGTTTCTTTGGAAAAATTCGTTAGAACAATTAATTGTTCTAACTTTGACCTTAAGCTCAATAAACGATTTTAAACTATCAAACAACTAGAATTTGTATTTAAAATCAAGTATGATTTAAACTATCAAACATTTAGAATTTGTATTTTAATCATATAAAGTCAACATAATAAATTGTAGTGTGCTCTCGTTATACACACTGCCGACCCTAAGTTTCGTTGTTATAAACAGCAACATATTGAGTGACTAATAAGTTAGCACTGCATTATCGGCGTGTGCTGCACTCAGTGCATGCGAATATTTTTATTACTCACTCAATATTGTTGACCGTGCCAAATTATCATTCGTCAAACCAAAAATATGTAATTTGAATCCATTCGATGATTCAAATTCAATATGCAAGAACGAAACGCAACATAGGTTATAATTATATTAATTAACTAGAGAAGTATGACCATAGATTAAGACTACTAAGTAAGTTTTGTAAAAATGTTATAAAAGGTCATTTAGAAAAAACTTTAATTAGTCGAAAATAACACAAATATGGCTGGGAAAATCCAAAAATAAAAATTTTGCTCTCCTGAGTTATTCAAGTAATCGGTGTTCCAGAAATAGCACTTCTTTCGGTGCAGAGGTCGGACATTTACCGACACGGGCACCAGACATATATCATACAAACTATAAAATTGTTCCTCGGGGTGGGGTCTCACAAGCTCCTTTACTTCATTCTTTGATTATTCAGTAAACAATAATCAATCTTTTAAAATACAAACGTTGGCTTAATGGAGTAAAATTAAAAGAATAAATGTTCAAATAATAGTATTATCTTTTTAATTTCAAATTTTTATTAAAAGCAATCATTAAAGGAACTTTTCAGTCTATATGTGCTTCTGGGAAATCACGACTCAGGATTGACCTGTGAGATTCCACGTCACCACTTAAAGGTTAAAACTAATTTTAGGCTAAAAAGATCTGAAGTTGAATATATTGTGATTTCAATAAAAATAAAATTACAAAAATCACAAATTTGCTACTAAAAAAATTTGATCTACAACGAAAAAGTCAGACAAAATTACGCTCAAACTTGAAATTTAATAGTTTCAACAGATTAATTTCATCTTCGCATGCACAAGAAATTCAAGAATAATTTTAGTAGCCAACTCTGCGTTTGCTTAAATTAAGAAAATATATTCATGATTAAAGCCTTCTTCCAGGCTCTAGAACAGTGTTCCCCAACCTATTAATAGTGCGACCCAGAAAAAATTTTAATATATATTGGCGACCCAAAGATAAATGCTTTTATTTTAAATACTACTTATTAAAGTTTTTTCCTAAATGACCTCTTTATTTATTATGTTGACTTTATATGATTTAAATACAAATTCTAAATGTTTGATAGTTTAAATCATACTTGATTTTAAATACAAATTCTAGTTGTCTGATAGTTTTAAATCTTCCAACAGGATGTTAGACTACATATAATAACATAAGCATAGAGATTAAAGTTAAGCAAAAATACAACAATAAATGTGAAATTATGAAATTGAGAAAAACTGAGAAATTGACACTTCAAATCTCATCGCCCCTGTGGTGCAGTGCGTTAGTGCGCGCTTGCACGGGTATCACAAAGACTTCTGATGAAGCCTTTAGCCAGGCCGAAATTGCAATAAAATCAGCTAGCGACTTTTTCCTTTTCATATTGAAAACTTTGTTGTTGTCGTTTCTTTGGAAAGATTCGTTAGAACAATTAATTGTTCTAACTTTGACCTTAAGCTCAATAAACGATTTTAAGCTATCAAACAACTAGAATTTGTATTTAAAATAAAGTATGATTTTAACTATCAAACATTTAGAATTTGTATTTAAATCATATAGTGTCAACATAGTTACTTATTAACATACGTAATATTTAAAATGAAAGCATTCATAATTTAGAGCTCGGAATTGCACGACCTTAAAAACATATTTATTTAAAAAATTCTTTAAAAAAGTGCACTTAAAAATAAAGAACAAAATTCTTCTTTGTAAAAAAGTGTTTATTTGGAAAAATATAAATAAAAAATTTACTTATTAAAAAATGCAGTTTGAATTTTGATAAAATGACTCATAAAAAGTTAAAAATAATGAAAAATTTATTGAGAAGAAACCATGCTTAAGGCCATGTTTAGAAAAATAACTTCTTCATAAAGTTTGATTTAGTATAGATTTCAGTGCAAATGCGAGACTTTGAACTCAATTTTCTCGAAATTAGAAATTTGCGACATATCATCTTCAACCACTCATGTCTTCAAATATGTTCAACTATTACGCATATAAAATAGTGTAAAATAATAATTTTAAGTGACCTGTGAATACGATCTTACATTTTTTTTAATCAGAAATCCGTTTAGACCCAGGTTAAGGCTATCAGCGACCCAAATTTGAGTCGCGACTTGATTTTGGGAAAGCCTGTTCTAGTATCAAGTATTTTATTCTTGTTTCAAGCAATCATTTATTTTCCTCAATTTTAGAAATAAATGCCGATTGTAAAATTTTTTTCTTAACTGAAGTTTTTAATGCTTGATTTGACCAAATAATGTTTAATTTTAAAGTTTCTTACATCTAGAAAAATATTTGCTTAATATAAGAATATTATATCTCTCCGTGTGTAAACATAAATTCTTTTTGTTACAACTTTGGGGTAGCTAAAGAACACTAATTAAGAGTTCTGTAAATAAGTTCCAATATTTTAGAACTGTATGGAATATAGTTAAAACTTTAGAGCTCTAGTTATGTTTGTATTTCAGCAAAATATTATTCACATTACGTTTTTTTAAACATTAAAGGTAAATCAGAAAGAAATATTTGACAGATCCAACTATTAGGAAAATGTAATTCTCTAAGGAAATATTAATAATTCGATATTTGGAAAATACTGGGTAAACAGTTAAAATTGCAAAATAAATTTAGAATTTCTACGGCTTGTTTTTTATGTCTCTTAATCATATCATATATATATGTATATAGATATATATGCAAGTAGTGATTTCCACTTTTTGTTATTGCAGATACGTTGCTGTCAGCATTCGAACAACATAAGGCTCTGAGACGCAACAATCGACGTACGGGACACAAAAGTCACAAAAAAAAATACAAGGATTTTCTTAGATATAATATTATAGCAACTGAAGCAATAGCAGCAGCTAGTACAGGGGCACCAACTACGACAACATCAACAGCAACAGCCACAACAAAATCAACATTACCAACGACGACAACAAATAATACTGCCGCAAGAGATGCGCCTGACAAAACAAAAGCTATTGAATCTCAAAGAGTTGAAAAACAATTGAAGCAACGACAACAGCAGCGTTTATCCAAGTTGGCAGTATATAACAAGGATATGGAAAAATTACAACGATTGCCCGCAGCAGCCGCGCCCATATTTGTTGTAGCTCAACATAGAGGAGAGGGTACGGCACGTCCCTACTACGAGGGTCAGCTGAGCTATTATATGGAGACCAAAGATGATAATGATGATGCTGTTTCCGCTGCTGGCGGTTATGGGGAAAATGTTGCTGCCGCATCATTCAATAATGCTGCAGATGTGGGCAAGGTCATAACCAGTGAGGCAACAGAGCGCAACAACAATTGGTACCGTCACATGAGTCCCATACTACGCAATGGCATGACTTGGCCGGCACAACATCAACGACAACATCAACAGCATCATCATCACCATCATCAACATCACAATCATCATCAACAGCACCATCAACCACATCATCAGCACCAGCAGCGGCAACATCAGCACCACGGCAAACAAAATCAAGCCTATCAGCGACGGTTGAGTGCCAGGATAATGCCAACAAACACACCAGAACAACAACAACAACAACCACCACTCTACTTAAGAACAAGATATGCACTACCTTTAGCGGAAACCGAAAACTCTGAAGGTGCTCTTCCACTTGCACCGCTGCCACCACCCAACTATCGAAGCCACAAGGGAGCCCTCCAAGAACTAGGTCATCAAATTACCCAAATGGAGGAGTTCGATCGTTATTACAGCAAATGGCCACACTTGGCGCGTGTTCAGTACCAGCTCAACGACGAAGATTACCGTGAAGCACATCCGGATTTATTGTATACGGGCAATGATGATGGCTTGAAATCTAAGCCGGATGCAAAGTACGATTATCATTTGCAGCATGATGCTGATGATGGTGATGAAGTGGAGCTGGCCAACAATGAGGAGGAGGAGGAGGAAGCGGATGAAGATGCAAACTTGCCACCATACATAAAGAAATATAATCGACGCAATAAACAGCTATTAAATTTGCTCGAGGGCACTCTACCGCCCCCAACCCCCCCACCGACAAGAGCACCAAAGACCACCAGCTTTAGGAATAGGAATTACAGCTGGTCCAGCTCAGTGTTACAGCCAGGACCGGTAGAAAGGAGTGCGGTGCGAATCGATGATGATTATTTGAAAGAAAAACGCAGACGATATCATAATCACAACCATAACAATAACAACAACAAATGGGGCAGCAAGAATTTGGGTCTGAACAGAGACGGTGAGGAGTTAAAGGATGCTGTTCATGCAGCAGTTGCAGCCACAGCTACAACAAAAGCAGCCGCCACAAAGGATGCACTTATGCAAGAACCGCAACAACAGCAACAATATCAACAACAAGAACAACAAAATCACATACCTGGCGATGATGTCGATATTTCGTCACAGGAATTCGACGATTGGGAACGGGAAATCGAAACAAGAATGACAGGAAGTGAGAAAATGAAATGGCAAATTGAAAAGACGGCAGAAGCAGCAGCTGCAACAGCAACAACAACATCAGTTGGCGCAGCACCACAAGCCCCAGCAACAACAACCACACTGAAGCCAGCAATTTTCCGTCTACCCTCGTATCCGGCCTTTGCCGGCAGTTACATAGGTAAGCCACGTAGTCGCAGCGCCCAATTTGCCCCAAGCAGTGGCAGCGGCAGACGTATTGGAGCCACAGCTAATAAAGGAAATGGCTTCATAAATACATTGCAGTCTGGAAATTACAAATCAATGCCACATTTAATGGCAGGCAATAAGTTTGGGGCTGAGTTGGCGGACAGAAAACAAGTCGGCAGCAACAGTAATGCCAACATCAGTCCAAACGCCTTTTTATTGGCTAATTACGACAGCAACAACTCCTTGGCAGCAGCATCCTTGTCCTCGCTAAGTGCTTTAGATGCTGCTCCCGCTGCTGGTGGTGTAGGCGCCAAGCCGATGGCCAATTCATTTGTTTACCATCGTGTTGAGGCGGCGCCACGTCTTGTTGGCGCTGGCTCTACCGGTGGCCGTAAGCAACGTTTGCCCTTTGTGGCCATCACTGATCGACGCTTGGAGACATCCAAGAAGTCGTCGCCGCTGTATGAACAACAACAACAACAACAGCGAGATTTTGAACAGAATCACTATCCGATGCCTTAAATTTTTTGAAAAAGAAAAACACAAGAAAATAATAACGAAACAAAACAAAAAACCTAGAAAGAAAACTAAAAAGCACAAGTAAGAAACATGTTTTGCAACTTATTCATACAACTATCAATACATTAGTTACAGCGTAAAAGCGTTGTCGGTGTGCACAAGCGATATCTGTTGGTTTTGTAGAGAGTTAAAAGTCATCATACAGTGCTGACATAATCAAGTATTTATTTACATATATACACATATAGCGAATAAAGATATAAAGTGATTAGTTTTAGAGACTTAAGCGAGGGTTTTAGCATTTAAAATGATTCTTTTAGGATTTATTTCCGTTTGGAGTAGCGATATTTTTAGCTTAAGTAGTGAAATTGGTTACTTTGTTCTATTCAATGAACTTAAATTTGACAGTTGGCAGTACACAAAAACAATTTTTTTGTATGAATGCGTTCGAAGAAAACCAACGTGTTCGAAAATAATTTGTCCTTACAGTATTGCCAAGTCAGTGCTTTTAGCGTTAGTTCCTGTTTACGTTCTAGATGCTGCAATTCGCTTAATCTTTTAAAAAAGCCACTAGATAAGTCACTTGATCTCAAAATATATTTATAATTGAATGATTTAACAAAATGCTCAGAAGATATTTTGGACTCTTCAAAGAGTGGCAACTGAATGGACACGCGTAAAGCTAAATAAAAAAAATTGCATTACATGATGTTAAAAGGCCAGTGGTCAAAAATATGAAAATAACGAAACTAAGCCTATAAATACAATGTTGCTTATAAGCACATCGGGCCTGACAGGGTTAAAGATGTAAGATTTTTTGTGTACTGCTGACTTCGTAAAATATTTTTTTTTATACTGATAAATTTTGGTTAAATTCGAGAAAATTTTTGCTGCCGAAATCCTGACTTATTTTATATCCTTTCAAATGTTATGAATATTTTTTTGTCAAATCAAATTTTAAATCAAAAATTTTTTGTTAAAGTTTACTATCACGTTTAAATACAAAATCTTTTCCCATTGAAAATGTATATGCTTTAATAGATTTCGCTTAAATAACATATTGATATAATATAATTACAACAAAAATAATTTGTGAAAATGTAAATAATTAAAACACACAGTGAAATCAAAACATTTAGCTACACAAAAAAAAGTAAATATTTGATATTTGTTTGCAAATTATATATTATCAAAAATATTTTAAAATAAAACAAATAATGGTTGAAAAACAAAAAAATAATATATATGACACCCATTCAACAGGCATTCGACAGGCAGTAACAGGCTGCTTCAGTTAAAGTAAGAAAAAACTCAATCAAAAAAAATCATAAATAGCCTTTCTGTGTAACTTGAAAATACACATAGCCACAAAACCACACACACATAGTACACAGCTTCAAATTATATATGTATTGTAGTTGCAAAGTGTTTTTAACAAGTCAAATACACAAAAATGTTAACTTAATATATCAAAGATCAAAATTATGCAAGCCATGAATTTATCATATTTTTATGTGTATAAAGTAAAGCTCCTCCAATTTTTGATTTATTATGCCACTTTTCAAAACGAAGTTCTACTATTAGTTTAATTTTTATGAGATGACATTATTTTAAATGTAAAATACGTTCCACGTTAAAACTACTTTTGAAATTTTGCAATTAGCTTTTTGTTACAGTATTAAGAATTTTATATAATTTTTTTAATAGAAATTGAAAATATGTTCTTCTGAAGAAATAATACGGAAACCCATTATTTTTTCAGGAACTCAGATACTGCACTGTAATGTGCTAAAGCTGTGCTGCAATGTGCAAAAGAAAGACAAACAAATTTAAGAGTATTCAAATAGTTACAACTTTTCTATAAATAAAGTAAAGTATTTTCTCCTTTTTTTTTACATTTTTACTTAAAATCAAAACATTATGACGAAATCTTTTTCGAAAAAAGATTAGACAAATATACAATGATATTCTATTGACTGCCCTGATGTTTATTTTTGAGTAACTTCAACATAACTCTACATAATTCTACAGTGTTCTTTATTGAATCGTAATTCCTTATATATTAAAAAAATTTCCAATAAATGCTTTTGAAAAGTTGTTTGTGTCATTCTTGAGAAGTTTCGTTAAAGAGATTATTTTTTAATGGAATGTAATAAAATTATGTCAAATGTTTTTCTTACATGTATATTAGACCATCCTACTTTTTCAACGTTTCTTGAAAAGTTCCCGGGACACGTAATATTAACTAAAAATAAATGGTCGTGCAAAGGGCTTAGATTCTATTTGGCTAAAAATTCATTATTTTGAAAAAACAAGAAATTTCTGCTTCGATATTTAGCATATTATTAAGAAACTTATGAAACAATTTTCATCAATTTATACTTGTTTGAAAGCTTCTTTGCCATCTTCTACTATAAAAAATATTTCACTTTGTTTGGTAAATTTTTGTAAAAACTCTGCAAAGTGAAATTGTGATGAAATTTATTGCGAAAATTTGATAACTTCAACTCAATGAAGAAAAATTTTTTGATTATATAAAATTTGTATTTTGAAGAATTTCCCAGCACATATTTTGATAATATTAATGATATGGTAGTTAGATATGGTAGTATAATTCGAATATTAAGGATATGGTAGTTTTTCAAAAAGCGACACAACTGCACTGTGAATTTTTCCGAAAAATATTTAATACTATTTTTATTAAAAGTAGCTACAATTAAAATAAAATAAGTAGGTATGTTAATAACCAGTGCTCGGATTTTGATGATCCAAAAAACTGCAAAAAATTACCTAAAAATATTGACAACAATGACTTAAAAACTGCAGAAAATGACCTAACAACTAACAAAATTAACTTTAAAAACGCTAACAATTACATTAAAAATAAAGCTTTAAAAATAAAACATTACTAAACTTTAAATTTATTTTATAAAATTTTTATACATAGCTTCACATTTTTAAGTCATTAAATTGAAAATAATGTCGATTGTCCAAACAGAAGTTGGAATGAGCGTAAAGTGCAGCTCATTATAGAGTTTTCTGAGCTGTTGATTTTACTATGCTACGCTTGTAATGGGTGCTTTCAATCCAATGCCTATTTTAGTACAGGATTGTTACAATCCATGCTCCATGCATTTATGCTAGACAAAGAGAATACCCCTATGCATAGCAATTCAGAGAGCACAACCTCTGGGCTATTTCCAATCCGGTGCAATTGGTCTTGCATCATAGCATTTGCAAAATGGTAGTATATATTTTTACTCTACACTAACAAAATAAACATGGATGCAATACTAAATTTACATTGCAATACCTAATTGGAAGCTGACAGCTAATGATGAAAAAAAAGTAATGACGAAAAAGACTGATATTAAAGATAATCAAATAAAAAACGAATTAATTGTGTCTTAAAGCTTTTTTTTGATTAAGTAAAGCAAAATTTTCAGTTAGAACATTTCTAAAGCTGTGAATTTAATGTTTTGTAACAAGTGTATTAAAGAAAACTGAAAATGACTGTTCACAATTGATAAAAAATTGTTAAAACTTTTGATAATGCACAAATTTCTAACATACATGAGATTGTGAATTGCTCTACTACAAAAACAAGAGCATTAAAATCCGTGTTTTTTAGATTATTGATTCAAAGAGTGATCAAAAGCATAAAATCTGTGGTCACAAGGAATAATTACTAAACGCAAAATATCGTAAAAAAAGCGATACGGTATTTTTTTTAATGCCAATATTTGGAAGGATGCAGGAAAACTATTTTTACCCAAAATAGATTACCAATTATATCTGCACATATTTCTTTTGTAACAGTTCATATATTTTAGGGAAAAGTTCGGAGTTACAGCAATAAAAATACTTTTACTTTGGATTAGCAAAACGATACTTTGAGTCTAGTCATTATTCTTTGAAGTAATCATTTAAATAATTGCACATAGCAAAAACAGAGTTAAATATTTTGCGTAACTTTTACATACCTACTTATGTAGCTACGTTAAATAAAAATAAAATTAAATATTTTCCGAAAAAATTTGCTGTGCAGTTTTGTTGCTTTTTGGAGAAAATACCGTATTCCAAATATTCGTATAACTCGATATAATACCAAATAAAAATATTTATATAATACCAAAAATTCTTTTTCATGCTTTTTTTTAACAAGGGGTAATGTGAGTTGAAGTTATCAAATTTTCATCAAAATTTTACTTTGCAGAGTTTTCAAAAAAATTTACCAAACAAAATTATATATTTCTTATAGCCATATAAAAAAACGAATATGGCAAAGAAGCTTCCAAACAGGTATAAATTGATGAAATTCATTTCATTTGCTTCTTAGTAATATGCAAAATACCGAACAAGAAATTTCTTGTTATTTAAAAATAATGTATTTTTAGCAAGCAACCCTTTAAGCCTTTTGCGCGACGTACTTAATATTAAAGTTACCTTTAGTTAATATTAAAATATTATATACCAAAATGCATGTTCTTAAGAATCAGAAATCAACGTGTCCCGTGAACTTTTCAAAAAAATCCAAGAAGTGGGACGGTCTAATATCCATTTTATGTTTTTACAGTTGGTAGACGACACGAAATTTTGCACCATTGATCTAAGAGTGCAAGAATTTTGCATTATTTTTTCTTTCTTTCTGAGCTCAACATTTTCAAGAAAAGAATGCAATGCATTTCCAAAGTTGAGAATTTTACAGGTCACAATTTCTTTCGAAAAAAATAACGAAAAAAAACCGGAATTCACAAAGATGTCACAAAAATGCAAATTTTTTTTTTTAGAATCGATATTTATGTGCCATAAGTCATTATCAGAAATATCTTTTTCAGTGCAGCAAACATTTTTAGGATCGTATGACGCATTTTTTTTTACCAAATCAAAAATGGCAACGCACACTTTATGCCAATCATTTCTAACATAATGACAACGTATATCATATTTTCCATTAAAATACTACGAACGTAAAGCTCTAACGATCCATTTTACCAACCGTTGAGTTCAATTTTTATATAGAAAAATATGAGAAAACATAATTTTAAAATAAAAATGTCAAGGCAACAAAAAATTAAAACATATCATGCTTTAATATGTTAAAGATATATTATCATTTTAATGAGTTAAACGACAGCTTAACTCATATTTTCCCTTAAAAATTCAACATACCTATATGTTTAAATTTTATGTTAGTTTACAGTTATTACTTGTATTTTAAGAATATATTTTAAAAATTATGTTAATTATTTTTATTTAGTTATTAGATTTTTAAACTAAAGAAAATATATCGTAAACCTAAATAAATATTATAGCAGTTAAGTATAAAGTATATATCAAAATCAAAATGCTGTTTATTTTTTTGATCCTCTAATTGGAGTTTGCAAAATGAGTGACAGGTAAGTCTAGAAAGTTTGAACTTGAAATTAGAACTCAAACATTACAGATTCGTGATTTTTTTTACCAGTTTTACAGTGAACGTGTTTAAACAGCGTTTTTAAACTGTTATCAATTAAGTTCATTTGAGCTCTATTTCTCTTCTACAACCTTAATAATAGAAAAAATTTTCAATTAGTAATTATTGCAATAATGATAAGTCACATCATAAAAAAATAGGTTTTTTAGACTCAATACAAACATTAATGAACTACCAGCACCGACTGAGAAGATTTCGGCTATTCCCTATAAAATTTCAAACCTATTTGTAAAAGTTTCCATGTTCAGTTCCATTTCTTCATACAAAAAAATCAATTTACAAAACTTTAAAGTCGGCTATTTTTTGCAATAAGCCCTTCAATTAGCCAAGCATAATCTTTGTCACGTTAAATATCTAAAAAATTCATTTTGATTTCTTTTCTAAGCAAACACCATAGAGACTTCATTAAACACTTCCATAATGAACATCTCAATAAAATTCTGAGTGCAAAAAAAATGATGAATGAATCTGCAAATACACGCACATCGATTGAAGATATAAACAAATAATAACTCGAAAGCATACACAATATATTCTCAAACCTTGAAGTGGTTGCAATACGCATCAATGCATTTTCATGCACAAAAAACAAACAAATAAAATCATTACATTTATATGAGTACACCGAGAAAAAAGTATGTAGAACCAAAGAAAACGCACTTTGCCGCAAAAACGAATTTTTACTGAATTAACAAAGGTGCAAACTTCAAACAAAGACGATATTCTTTTCTATGCGAAAGAATATTTTTTTTTTTTTGTATGGCAAGGAAGATTACAGTCAAAGAGTATACTTGAATATTACAATTTGTACAAGTTTGTGTTTATTATCTTATAAAACCCAAAAAAATATAATTTTCACATGATTTACCGACACTTTTGTACGAAAAACATGCAGAAAATACAAGCAACGAATAACGAAGTTCAATTTAAGTATATCAGTGTAGACAAAGTTTTAAATGAAGCAAGAAAAAGTCTTTGAATTAACCGACTTTTTTGAGTCACTCACCTAAAAAGAATAAACTCTTTCTGGCAAAGAATTTATCTTTGCTGTTACTTACTTTTAGTTGATTTATCGACAAAGAACTTTTGGCTTTTGTTTTGAAGACACAGCAGTTGCTTATTTTAAGATGAATTCCTTATAGCAGAGATTTTGTCTATGAAACATTGATAATTCGTTAACAGTTTTTTAAAGACACTTTTTCTTTGATTTTGCAGATTTCATTTCTCTTGGTGTATGATTCATATCGATCGTCAGCAATAAATACTTAATTAAGCAACTATTCACATAAAGGTAGTTATTATAATGAATAATTGTAATGCAAAGTAGTCAGGACAGCAATAAAAAGCGCGTATTGTGAACACCATTGAAGTGTTAAGAATTTGGTTAAGAATTTAATTTGTCTGCTTAAATCTTATCTTGATGCTTTATGCTATGCTCACTTTAATGTTTTGAATCATTTTAGTGCATGCACATCTCTTTAATTGAACTGTCGAAGTTTTCTTAAAAAGTTCTTTAAATATTAGCACGTGTTTTACATTGAAGCACAGCCGCGAATAACGTTTTAAGCGACAAAAAGTAAATTGTTCACAATACGTAAAAGACGTTTTAAATACAGCAAACAATTCCTAGATACCTGTTTTTAATACATTATGGAAAAACTTAGGTAAATGAACTTTTTTAGTAAAAACAAAATTGTTCAATAATAATATTTGGTTGGTAAATTAAGTATTGTTGATGTTTAAAATGAAAAAACTTTACATATCCAAAACCCATTGGTTGTTAAAACATTATTCCCCGATGCAAAGCAGAGAGTGCGATGGCTTTTAAAACGTTATTCGCGCAATGAAAGCATGCTCATATAAGAAGACTTATTTGATTCGATCCTTTTCGTTAAATGAAATATAAATGATAGAATTTAAAAATTTATTTATCTCTCGTAGGGTTATTTGACATTTTCGAATATATAAAATTCTTGATTTTTTCAATTTTTGTTAATTTCCAGCGTATACAAATATTAACCCAAAAACGTTTATTTGCAGAAAAATATTCGTGGTGGCAGCTCTATTTTGTCTATTAAACACATCCACTAAAGTGCAACACTTTAACATCTGTTTGTAACCACATTGTTAAACATGAATTGTTTATGCAAATTGCAAACAAAGCACTATTTCAATTATTACTGAGGCAATGTAAGTACCATTGTTCACATAAATTCTTGAAAATGTCCTATATGCAGGAATAAAGATATATTCCTGCATAGATTCACAATGAGCTCCATAATGTGGAAGTATTTTAATAAAAATAAGGAAAAGGCGCAATGTACATTGCGTCCTTAAGTACTTCCCGGTAAAAGTTCATCAACATCAGTCCTTCGCAACCACCTCAAACGAATCCATAAAGACATAAAAAACATCGACAAAAATATACAATTTTTTTATTTTTCTCTCAATTTTTCATTAAATTTAAAAATACATTTTATTAAAAACTGATCAGGTGTGTTTAAACCGGTAATTTTTTTAAATATTCGAAAATCTGGTTTTTAAAAAATTGTCATTTCCGGGTTTTTCGAGAAACCGATTTTTATATTTTGTCGAATATTTGCCAACACTAATTGTTTCTTACAAATCTACCCTTTATCTGACATTCCTCTGGAATCTCCCTTACAAAAAAAATTTAAGAAATAATCCATAGCTCCCCCGGAGTTGCTTCTCGAGAGGTGAAGTGTATCACAGGTCAAATTATTTGTTTACCCTATACATTTCCTTCGAACATACCAACCCCCCTATCTGCCACCCATCTGGGTTTCCAAATACAATATGCACTTTGGTAACTGTCCCTGGTGGCCTCTATCTGGCACCCCTTTGCCACCCATGTTTAACCCCCGCTCACTCTACAAAAAACTAACGGTGCGATTTGATAAATTTATGAATACAATTTAGTTATTACAGTGAAACCTCTACTAACGGACACCTCTCTTAAGCGGACACTTCTCTTGAGCGGACAGTTTTTCCACGAACAAGTTTTTCGTCCGCTTTTTCGAACAAATTAACCTCTCTTAAGCGGACCCTCTCTTGAGCGGACGCAGACAGTATATTTTCGTCTAATTGGGCGAAAAACCTCTGTTAGGCGGACGCGAACCTCCCTCAAGCGGACACAAACGTCTGTTGAACGGACGCGAACCTCTGTTGGATGGACGCGAACCTCTCTCAAGCGGACACATACGTCTGTTGAACGGACGCGAACCTCTGTTGGACGGACGCAAACCTCTCTCAAGCGGACACGAGCGAGAAAAGTAACTGACAAAATGTGTGTAAACATAAAGATATGAAATTGGGGATTTCCCTCACAAAGCGCCTCGCTTGTTTTTTTTTTATTTGACTTGCCATCGATTCACTGAGCTAAAGAACGTTGCAGTGAATGTCTATTCATACGAGATGGCGAACCCATATACAAAATCGTTTTTTTAAAGAAAAACCAAAAACTTACGTCAGTCGACGATTTCTGAATTTCTTAAGTCATGAATAACACATATAAAATATTGAAGTTTGCCAATTTGTCATGATATGAACTGAATTTTTTTTATTTTAAACACATATGCGTTTAAAGAATATAATATTATGCGAGATTTTGTTAAATACATAAATACAATACATGTATTTTGCATTGAAAAAAACTTCCTTTCACATTTGCTCATTAATCTATAACAAAATTTAAAGATATAAAACTCAGCCTCTCTATTAAGCGGACTCCTCTATTGGGCGGACAAAAATGGGCTGACGGTGAGTGTCCGCCCAAGAGAGGTTTTACTGTATCATGCTTTGAGGCGGCTAAATGCATTTATTTCATAAGTCAACGAAAAATAGTAAGTAAATCAGTTTAAACAAAGAGCAAAAATAAAGTTAAGTAAACAACTCTTGGCACACGTCTTCATCCCGGCAGAGACCCCCGTTGTAGTCTTGCTCCATATTTACACCTTTGCTGCCATGTCGTTGACCACTCGCAATTTTTTGACAATTTTGAGAGATTCTTTATAGTCGTTAAGATCATCCCAAATGGTCGGAGTTTGATTAAAGAAATCTTGTTGAAAGCCGATACAAATAAAAAATTTAGTCGTTTTTGATGTGATTAAGCCACTTTAATGAAGTTCTCGTTGACGTCTTTGAGTTAGTTCAGTCATTTTTGACGTAGAATTACCTCATTCTCGGAGGTTAGTAGGGTGGTTGAATGCGATTTGAAATCAGTTTTTGTGTCACACTTTGAGCCTTTGGTGTGCTTAAAGTACTGAACGTACAATGTTGATGTAAGCACTTATTGGTCTGGTTGATTCACACTGCGAGAAAAATTCATGTTTGAACTCTCTAACTTATATTAATTTTACACAATTACATGAAATATAAATCCAAGATGTTTCTGTTTGCTATGCGCATAGTTTTGTTTAAGGAAACATAATCTATCGACTGCATTGGTTCTTGCGTATGACACAATTTTTGTACAGAGTGTTGCTGTTTTATGCAATAGGGTATTGCCAGTTAAGAAATATATAAAACCAACATTTGATGTTTCCCTCAAATAGGTTTTTATTTAAGGTACCAAAATCTATAATCCGCATTGGTTCTTGTATATGATACAGTTAATGTACTGAGTGTTAATGTTTAACGCAAGAAGGCATTGCCAGTTAAAAACATAACTGAAATCGTCAAGTTAATGAACACAAACATTAAAACTTAACGAAATAGTTAAGAATTTCAACTTGGATATATTACAACCGGTAAATGAGTTTTTACGTTTTATGAATTTAAATTACAACTTGAACCTTTTATCTGAAATATCTTCAACAATATTGGGAAGTTCCTGTATCGGCATTGTATTTGTAAAATATATTGACAGTATTAGTTGTCACTAATATATTTTCTACTTTTCCTATCATAAGCTAATTTTGATAAAAATTTTCAATAATGATAATCAAATTTCATCTTATACTGCATAAAAAGACTTTCGTTCTTAAAATGATATATTATTTATTGTATTACCATTTGACTTATGAAATTATATTGTTCATCTGTTGTAATTATTAATATATGATATGCAAAAAATTGAAAAATTGTACCAACTTTTTCTATTTTTAGTATCAATGAGAGGTACATAACTCGAAAGTTATTAATTAGTAGCTTTGTTTGATAACGGTAGTGCTTCCTAAAGAAGCAGTTCCTTGATCATCGTCTCCTTCGTCATCTTTTTCAGAGCATGTGTCATTTTCTGCGACCGATGATTCTTCATCTTCTTCGCTTTTTTCAGCAGCTGCGCGGAGGGCTTTTACCATTTTCATCTTGATGTTTGTTGCCTCGTTTGAAACAAAAAATGCGAGCACAATGGCCTCCTCTGAAAGGTACCAGGTATATCCATCGCGTCCAAGGAATTTGGATAAAATGTTCTTGAATGATTCTTTGTCAAGTGTAGCATACTCGGTCATATATTTCATAAAGTGCAAGTCTTGGCTCCGAGCCTCCTCAGCATTATCGGCTTGGAATCAAGCCGTGGCTTAGCGAAGAACTATAAATGCAACAAACATCACTTTTCAAATATGTGCATTTTGTAGGAGGGACCCAGAAAGCTGACAGATAAAGGGTTGGTTACTTAAATAAAAAATGTTAAGGGTAAACAAATAATAGGACCTGGTCATACATTTGACCCCTCGAGGTGGTCACTTCGAGTCAGCTATGCACTATTTTTCGAAATTTTCCTTAATTTTTAATGTTTTTTGGAGGGGTCTTCCAAAGGGCAGTCAGATAAGGGGTAGATGTGTTAAAAAATTGTTGGCAATAAAAATAAATTGAATTTGGCAATAAATAGGACCCACCTAGGTGGGTCACCCCAGGACAGCTACAGCGATTTTTCAAAAAAAGGGCATTTTATGTGTTGGAACACAGAAGGGTGACAGAAAGGGGGTTAGTTAGTTCGAAGGAAATGTTGAAGGTAAAAAATAATAAGACCCGGACATACATTTGACCCCTCAAGGAGACCACTGCGTGTGAGCTATGAACTATTTTTCGAAATTTTACTGAATTTTTAATGTTTTTTTCAGAATGGTTCCAAAGAGATGTCAGAAAAGGAATCGATGTGTTAAAAAAAAGATACAGCAGTTTCGACTATTTCGTAGTACATGACGTAGAATTACATAATATTTAAATTAATAGCACACGATTTATTGATACTAAAACATAGAAACTTCTTATTGATACTAAAACATAGAAAAAGTTCCTTAAATTTTTTAATTTTTTGCATATCATATATTAATAGTTAAAACAGACGAACAATATAGTTTCATAAGTCAAAAAGTAGTACAATTTTCAAAATATTTTTTAACCCATTAATCATGGCTCCCAAACGCTACGTACGTTTTTTTTAAATATCATGTGCTTTGTTATATTAATCACACTACATCAAATTTGAACTTTGTATCTTTCACCGTAGTCAAGATATGAGTTGGTCATAAAAATGCACAACCGCCGTTAATGTGTTCTAAATGGGCATGAATTCCTTCTGCAACAACAGCACAGTTTTATATCAGTAATTTTCTATCAAGCAGGTAAAGTTGGTAACAATGTAAAATTTTTTACAAATGATAATAACACGAATTTTTTGATTTTTAATGTTAGTAACTTTTGACTTTCAAAATGCAGTAGTAAACATTATAATTTCTTGACGCACTCCAAAAACAATTCATAGCTCTATGATTTCTTAAAGCAACAAATAAAAAATTAAATAATTAGCTGTTACCAATCCTGAGATATGATGAATTTTCAGAAGCATTTTCATGGGTAAAAAATACCCAACCATAGTTAATAGGTTAAGTACTAAAGGCTTTGTATACAGTACAAGATGAAATTTGATTATCATTATTAAAAATTTTTATTAAAATTGGCTTATGTTAGGAAAAGTAGAAAATATATTTGTGACAACTGATATTGTCAAAATATCTTACAAATACCATGTCGATACAGGAACTTCCAATGTTGTTGAAGATATTTCAGATAAGAGGTTCAAGTTGTAATTTATAGTCATAAAACGTAAAAACTTCTCATTTTCCGGTTGTGATATATCTAAGTTGAAATCTTCAATTATTTCGTTAAGTTTTAAAGTTTGTGTTCATAAACTTGACAATTTCAGTTATTTCTTTAACTGTCAATGCCCTCTTGCGTTTAACATTAACACTCAGTACAAAAATTGTATCATATACAAGAACCAGTGCTGTCAAGAGATTTTGTTACCTCAAACAAAAACCATGCGCAAAGCAAGCAGAAAAATCAAATGTTGGCTTTATATTTCATGTAATTGTGTAAAATTTATATAATTTAGAGAGTTCAAACATGATTTTTTTTTCTCCCAGTGTGGATCAACCAGGGCAACAAGTGCTTACATCAACATTGTAAAGTCAGTACTTTAAGCACACCAAAGGCTCAAAGTGTGACACAAAAACTGATTTCTGATCGCCTCAAAAACCTCCGAGAATGAGGTAGTTCTACGTCAAAAATGTTTTGCAATAAAAATAAATTAGAGTTGGTCATACATTTTTCTCACCTAGGGGCGTCCTCGGGACATTTACACCAATTTTTCAAAAAAGTGCATTTCGTATAGAGGGACCCAGAAGGGTGACAGAAAGGTGGTTGGTATGTTCGAAGAAAATTTTGGGTGTAAATAAATAATAGGAGACGGTCACAGTTTTGACCTTTAGTGGGGTCACCATGGAGGAGGTATTTAATATTTTAGGGAAATTTTTGCCAAATAACCCAACTTTGGGGCTGGCACAGCAAGGGTTACCCCCATTCGATCGGGACCAAATTTTGGCTCCATCATTTTTTTGCATAACCTAACAATATTGGTCATTATTAGCTATCAATATCGGAAAAAACCGCACTAATCCCAAGATAATGACTATATATCCAAACATAATGTATCTTAAGTATATTTCAATGTCCAATTCGTAACAACATGCTATTTATGTCTTAAACAAACCATACAATTTTAATCATTAACTTTTTTGCTACTGCTGCTACTTTTTATGCTTTAGTATTGTAAATGTTTCCTTGCATCCCTCAACCTCTTTACATTCCGTTCATGGGTCTAAGTTGCGTTCACTATATATATAAATATATTTTATAAATGTTACCAAGCATGTTTGATCGACCATAAATCAAGTGAAATGCTATATATCAGATGGTTTTGATCATAGCGCTTTGAAATTTGAAAAGTAAACGTCTTTCATGTGTTTTTCGAATGGCAATTTGCTTGGACACTTCCACACTTTTCACAAATTTACATAACGATAGAAAAACAAATTCATTGAATTTGGGCAGCACCACGTCCGTCGAGCCCTCTAGTATTTTATGGAATATTGTCATGGAACAGGCACATAGGTAGCACTATCGTTAAAGTGTACGACTGTATCTTACATGCTGTCCATGGTGCACTGAGTTTTTTTTCCAATTAGAACTCGTAGCTAATTTTAAATTCAAAGTGTAATATTAAAAAAATTATTCCATTTTACCCGTTTACCTAGAATTCAAGAGATAACCAGCTAAGAAATAAACTAATATCAACCTATTTAAGGACATAAGGCACTATTAAATTTCCGCTGCAAGAAGACTTACTGCAAGCAACACATTATTGTGCTTATTTAACATTCATTGCTATTGATAACGTCTCAATAACCATCCGCTTCCGGTCAGTATGTACAATCTAAGCTCTTTAATTCAATGAGCTCTTTTTTTCTCGGTTTTTACTCTCTAAGAGAACTCCAAGTTTTTATGCAATAAAACTAGTCATGCAATCAATACAACCACTCACTCATTCAGTCATTCATTCATGCAGTTAAAAAACTCACGCAGCGCAACTATGCAAAGTTGTAGAAAATATTTTATGATTTTCTGAACGACGTTTTTATTTTTCATCCAATAGCTCATAGAACTTGTTCATGGAAATGCAAGCGGAACTGTTGTGCTGCATGAGCAGGTTGCTGTACATGTTTAAGTACATTTATCGAAGAACCAACACAAGCACATTAAAAAGTATATTAATCATCAGAATAAAAACCTCTGCATGCATGCGTAGTTTTAAAGCAGCATTTACGAGTATGATATTGCCAGAAGTTCACACTTATAAGTGTGCATTACACTTATAAAGACACACGCATACATTAAAAAATTGTGTGCACATAAGTTTCTTTCTAGATTTCAAATTTATTTTGCTACACATTTCAATAGCACACAAGTTACAGCCACCACCTTCGTATTACGCTCATTTGACGCTCATTTCACTTTTTTTTTAGGATATGACAGTAGTTTTTAAATATTTTTCTCACTCATATATGAAATCTCTTTGGATTTTTTGACATAATGGGAAGGAATGAGAGAAATTGAAGTAAAGAACTCTCAGAAGTTTTGTTATTGAGTTTAGCAATTAATAAAAATAAGTAAACTCTTTAATATTTCCCTGTTTTTGTTTTTTTGTTTCTGTTTAACACTAAAACAATTACCGTAAGATATAGCTGTTTTATGTAAAACCTAAAAATTTAAAAATTTTTTGAGCTTTATATGCAGCACATTTTTTATTGCGAAGCCCTTAGAAGGACTTTGACCTCGCTTCTATTGATCAATTTTGTTGTGCGTGTTATTAAATATTTGATCACAAATGATCGAGAACTGAACCTACGTGTTTTATGCCGACTCCGAACGGCTTATGTTCTCAAGAAGCTTTACATGGCAATTTTTACTCTCTGAGGTTTGCCATTGTCTGCAGAGAGGTAACGACCGAACAGAAAAATTATTTCAATTGAAAAAACTTTCTGCTTGAGCTGGAATTGAACCCAGGCTACCGCGGTTCTTTAGCTTTGGGGCCACGCACTCTACCCATTAGGCTACGGCCGCCACAATTATATATTTTACTAAAACAAAATTGCGGGCTTTCGTTCAAAATTAGTAATAAAGAAGACAACAAACAACTGCATTGAATCAATTACACTTCATTGAATGCCAAGGAAGGATCATCTTAGATCAAACTTAGATCTTAAAAAAACACCTGCTACTTTGTGATACTTAACGACAAAAATTCTTCAGTTAGTAAAAAGGATCTTATTCACATTAATGCCTTAAACAAGTAAAATGCAAACAGTGAGTTGATCACAGCTTAATTATGCAAAACTACTGACGAAGAAAGGGTAGCGCCTTTTGAAACAGTATGTCTTGTCTGCTGTATGATTGACTCTGTACACATCTTTTATTAGTGTTCTTGTTCATAACTTATTTTGACCAAGATCTCGAAAAAAGATTTCATTAATGATGAAGTTATCAAAGGTCAAAATTAATCAAAAGTTATTATATATCATATTTATATTTTTATTGATTGGAGTTAACACTATTAAAATTTTTTTGTTGAAAGCTACTACAACAGTTGTAGGCAATGGCTAACTACAATAACTATGGTAACTTGATACATTCATATTAAATTCAACATTTTTTGCTATTGATAAGCAAAGGGTGCTTTTGTTAGAGTTGTCAAAATAAACACATATACTTAACATTTATGTTCAGTATACTTTCACAAATAACCATTTGGCAAATTACCATGCACCATAAACCGGAACAACATTTACTAATCGAGGATAATTATTTCCAAAATTTGCGTACTTGCAGCAAACTTACAGAACAGTTCACACAAACACGGTATGCATAATTGTCAATATGATGGGCGGGAAATGAATTGAAAGTTAAATTGCATTTTTACCGTCAAATCATCTTTAGCGATGAGGCACCAGTGGAAAATCCAGACACTCCATTTGGGGGCGATCCAAATATTGTGACTTTGTAGTAGTTGCAGATATTGGCGATAGTCGCTAATATTGCGTGGAAGGCATATGAAAGAATTTAATTAAAAAGAATATTTCGGTGTATAAAAACTCAATTCACTAAAAATTGCAATCTCATTCAAAATCTATGTATAATACAAATATGGTGATTAAAAAAACAAACCAAAAAGTTTTTCGTTTAATTCAAATAAAAGACCAGTTATCCAGTCTTTAGTAAATTTATATATAAAGTTCATATGTATGAAATACAAAAAAGTTTACATAACTTAAATGAAGATAAAAAAAACGAATAAAATTGTTGTGTTAAATTTTTAAATTAAATGAATTACAAAATTTCCAAAACCTGTTTGAAAAATCTAATCACGACACGAAATCTAATCTGTGCTTCCGTGTTTTGCCATATCTATCGACGACTTGATTAACAATCACTTTAATGTCATAACGAAAACTTTATAAAGCAAGTCCGTTCTATCTTTCTTCTGTTGTCGTAGAATATGTGTTTTAGTTAATATGTGTTGTTAATATGTGAATATGTGAATGTGTTTTAGTTAATAGTTTTTAATTCGAATGAATGAGTAAATTATTCGATATTTAAATCATTCGATAGTTTCATGCCCTATTTACTTATATTTAAAAGTAAATGATTGAACGAAATATTTGAACGAATTGTTCGATAGTTGAAATCATTCTACAGTACCCATCATTAATTTCAAATATGTTTTCATTCTTGAGAAAATTAAGTTTCTCTACTTAAAGGCAATGTTATCAAAAATTTAAAAAGACTTTGAAGAAGATGATAGCACTTCAGCATCGCAGCAGTCCAGTGAGTGTATAGTAAGGTGGTTCGAAGTATATCGGAAAGTATAATTTAATAAAAAATAATTATATGAAAAAACATGTCAAAAAGCACACTTAATTACTGAAACTTTTGCCTGAATTTGAGGAAAATTGTTTGAGTGCCGAAAGTACCGATGGATTTGCTCCAATTTTTTTTTTAATTTGGGACCAACACATTAATTTTTTAATGAATTTAGTAATTCTTATTTGCTTATTTAATCAATAGATCTTTACAAGACTTTTCTATTGAACTCTATTTGTCAAAATTGAATAATATTTGCAAAAGTTTGAGAGATTTCCGAAGCAACAAATTAGACGAGAAGCAAATGATTGATTAAAGTCCAAACATGTTTGGATTTTGATGATTTTTTTGATGAAGCTCAAGACCAGAATCAATCAAAGACAATAAAAAAGGTGATGAACTTTATAATTTATGCTTGTCTGAACTCTGCCATTGAGAAAAAATATTTGATTTTTTAATTTTTTTCACTAGTTATAAAATCCAATCAAAATTATTTTTTTACTGAATTACGTGGCTCTACTTGATACTCCATTACCACCATTAGTTGAGGTTAGTTTGTACGTGTTTTAAAAATTAAGATCAAATTTATAAAATCACCGATTTTGGAAACAAATTCATCAGCATTTCCGGTGGCTAGAGACACAAACAATTTTCTTAAAATTCAGGATATCCTGATTTTCAAAAATGAGCCGGCCGAGTCTAGAGCACTAGTACTTAAATCATACCTTTCTGTTTTTAAATTTTATCTAAAACCTCTGGAGATTCCTTGGAGAATATCGAATATCTTTTATATAGTTTTCTTACATTTTGTGTTGATAATGTAATGTTTTCCAGGTAACAGAATAAGGATACAGTACAAAAAATAATATAAATCCAAAGTTGTTGTTGAAAATCAACATTTTAAATCTATTATCACATTATCAAGGAATATAAAAATCATTTTAAAGAAGATTTGGGGGGCGATCGAGGCTAGGATCCTTTTTTATGAGACACATTTCTGGCTTAACGGGTACGTTAATAAACAAAACTGTCGTATTTAGAGTGAAAACAATCCTAAAGAGACTCTTCAGGCTCCCTTACATCCAAAAAAAGTTACTTTATGGTGCAGTTTGCATGCCAACTTTTCTGTCAATGGCTTGCCTTTCAGACAAATGATTCTCTACTTTTGGACTCTAAGTGCTTAGTCTAAGTGCTAAATGGTTCCATCAGAACGGTGTAACAGTGCATGAAACTATCATTTTATTGGGACGCACTTTTGGTGACCGAATCATATCAAGAAATGGACCTGTCAGGTGTCCATGGCCACCTACGCCATGTGATTTGACTCTGTTAGACTACTTTTTGTAGGAGAACGTCAAGTCACTGGTCTGTGCTGATAAACCAGTTTCAACTGACCAGTTGGAAACGAATTATAATAATAAATTGTCTTCTCAAAGTGTACTTTAATCTCTGTAAACTGTTACTGTAGTAAAACTAAGGTAAATGTCAATTCATATTAAATAAATATATTAAAAAAAATTGAATGGTTAGTTTTACTTTCTAATTTGCAAAAAAGAATAACTAAAATATTTTAAATAAATTGCTCCAAAAAATACCAAGTCGTCAAACAATCAAAAAACTTTTTTATACATAAATAATTATCGGGGAATTTGAACATTGAGCATTGATAATTATCAATGTTCAATGTTCATTCGAGAAATTTTGAGCAAAATCTTTCCTTTGTGTTTCCGAAAAGGTTTTTTTGCAATTTGATTGGGTTTTATAGTTTTGTAGTGATGGGAGTAGTCGCTCTATTTATGTTTATTAATTTCTGAAATATTCGAGTTAATAGCGTCAAAAATAATAATTTTGTTTTTGGTGGCAACGGCAAAAAGGGAAGATTTTGTTGCTAACTTCGCTACATCATCGGCAGCACTATTCCCCATTATGCCAGTGTGACCAATCACCCAAAGTAGTTTTATTTCTGGAGTGCTTATAAGAATGTCTCTAATTTGATATAAAGTGTAATTATTTATTGTTGTTGATATTATCAATGGCTTGCAGAGTGGATACAGAGTCAGTGCCGCCAGTGTTTGTTTTAGACCGATCAGTGTAAGTCAGTTTTCATTCGCTGTATTGATTACGAAGTTCCTAATAGTATTGTAAAAGAATGTTTGTTTTATTATTTGGATTATTATTCGGAGTTTTACCTTTTAATGTATTAAGACAGGATTAAAGTTTTATAAATACGATTTGGGTTTTAATTTGTTTAGCACGTTTATAAATTTGATTATTGATGTTTGTGTTTTCGGAATAATTTCGTTTTCTTCTAACAAAATTGCTGGTGAAGTAATTGTCTAAGAAATAGTCTGATCAAGTTTTTGCTAGCAGATTTGCAGTCTGTTTTGGTTGGCTTACAGTGGATCCGCAATGACTATTTAGGAATTTTATTATTGGGCTTATATTCATATTTGAAAGCCTTTGAACTCTATCCCATTGAAATTTAATGAAAGAATAAAGGTAAATAGCATTCGTTTATGCGATTAAAGAGATTCTTTTGGCAAGCTTTCTTTCTTTTTTAAATTTAACACTGGCTTTCTTGAAGTTAATTAAATTTTTAGTTATTGGGTGCTGTTTGAAAGCTTCCCAGAATGATTGCTTTGATTTTTGAAGATACGCTATTTGGTCATTCCACCAGTGCACTTATTTTTTAGGTGTTTTATGGTTAGTTTTAGGTATTGAGTCGTTAGCACAACTGATGGCTTATTTTTGAAACTGAGATACTTTTTTAATAATATTTTCTGTATTAAAGTTCGGTAAATCTTTTAAAGCTAATTTATGTAATTTTGTCAAGTTGGCAAAGTCAGTTTAATACTTAAGATCAATATTATTATCATTTTAGAGAAAGAAATCATTTGGAGGGAAGTGATCACTACCATGAAGGTAATCATCAACTACTCATCAGAAAGTCAGGTAAAGTGGATAGGAGCATACGGATTGGTCTATATTTGTAAATGTGGAATCTGTGGAGAAGTGGTTTGGGGAGTTGCCTTTAATCAGAACCATGTTGCTGTTTTGAATGAAGTTTGAAATCTCTCTGTATTTCGTATTGTATTGAGTAGAGCCCCAAAGTAAGCTCCAAGCAATAAAGTCACCAAGAAGTAAGATAGTTTTATTAAAGCTGCGTAATCATTCATGCAGATCATATTCTTTTAAGCATGCGTTTGGTCCTTAATAGATATTCAGAGCGATAAAATTGATATCAGCTTAGATTTCTATTGCAACAGATAGTGTGTGTGTATCTAAAGTAAGGGATTTATGTTGGTTGTCTTTGGCTACTAAGGGCTAATTTTTTAGTGCTAGTTTAAACTCTAGTCAAATTAAACCGAGCTTAACTCACCAAAACTGGACGTTTAAACTCGGTTTAACTAGATATTTTAGCATTAGTTGAAGTTAAATTAACTTAAATTATCATATAATGTGTTTTTTTTTTGCCTTAATCTAGTTTAAACATCCAATTTTGGTGAGCTAAGCTCGGTTTAATTTGACCAGAGTTTAAACTTGCACTGAAAAATTGGCCCGAAGAGGGAAACACCTCTTTTTGCATTTTGGTTTTGGTTTGTGTCATTTTTATGAAAGAGAATGAAGTTTTTGGAATGTTTGATGTGGATAAGAAAGCAAGTGCATTTCTGGAAGGGCTATAATGTTGGATTTTTTGTTTTTAATAATAAGTAATTAGTTTATATAATAAACGTTTAGGTTTCATTGAAGGAATAAAAAATTTCTTATATTTTATTTTATATGTTGATTTTATATGATTTAAATTGTAAATTCTAGTTGTTTAATAGTTTAAAATCGTTTATTGAGCATTAGATCGAAGTTAGAACAATTAAATGTTCAAGCGAATCCTTCCAAAGAAACAACAACAACAACAATGTTTTTTCCTATTCATATTGAAAAAACATTGTTGTTGTTGTTTCTTTGGAAAAATTCGTTTGAACATTTAATTGTTCAAACTCTTACCTAAAGCTCAAAAAACGATTTTAAACTATCAAACAACTAGAATTTGTATTTAAAATAAAGTTTGATTTAAACTATCAAACATTTAGAATTTGTATTTAAATCATATAAAATCAACGTTATAAATAACAAGGTCATTTAGAAAAAATTTGTATTTAAGATGGTAACATAAATTAATGAATTAAACTGAACTTTGGAAGTTTAAAGCAATGAGTACTTTCAACATAAGCATATATGCATTATTTTCACTTGTTAACCATAAATGAAAAAAACATCAAACAAACATAATATAGCAAATCAAAATAACAAAACACTCTTCTTGTCAGGAAAATCAATACGTTGATATTTGTACTAAGTTGTAGAGCAATAACTAAATGAATAACATTGCCATATGAAGTTTCAATTTAATTAAGTTAATTAAGCTAAGCAAGCTGATGGTGCTTCTTAGAATCTTACCTAATGAATTCTTTTTTTTTTTGTTTTTTTTATATTCACTGAATATGAATCATAGATAAATATGGATCTCTTAAAAAATTCTTCTTGAAAGAGAAAATTTTTTTATTAAATGTTTAGAGATATATATTAAAATTAATCATTTTAAAAAGTCATGTAGGTCATCATCGGTCCGATTTTGATTAAATTTTATTAGCATGCAGATCTTTGATTAAGCAACAAGTTTTGTTCAAGTCAATTATGATATTCTAGTTATTATTGATATGGGTGCTGTTTAAAAATTTTCTGCAGCTCTCTTTGAGCCATATATTAGTCATATGTAATAATACAGAGTTGTATTGAAAAGTTCAAACATATAATCATTAAAGAATTAATAAGATTGTCAATTTTAGAGATTCATTTATATGCATTTTTTATAATTGGTGGAACAAATTTTTTATTTATTAAATATTTTTGGTGACAGAGGTGTTATAAATGAATGTAGTGTCTGAGTTAAAAAAAGTTAGTGATGTTTTCTTCAGTACATCTTTTGTGACATAAAAATATAGATTGACTTGAGAAATTTGTTGCAAAACCGCGGATTTCTTGAATTTTATTCGTCACATGAATCGGTTGACTCGCTTCCATCATTTGATTCTTTTTTGAACGTTTATATATTTTTGAGCCAATCTGAATTTTCCGGTCGCATGAAAGCCATTTGGGACAAAACATACTTAATTTTTGGTTGCTCTTATATATTGTTTCTATTTCTCAGTATTTTTTTATTTCTTTTTTAGCACCTTTTTTCTAAAGAAACAAAATCTTCCGATTGATGTATGAATTTTCCTACGTACTAAATACATTTTTTTTTATATTATGAGTATATTTGATATATCTCTGGGTCCGATAGAAATTCGTCTTATTCATGTATAGTTCACACTCCCAGCAACTAATAATGGGCCAACTTTATCAAATATCTGTTTGAATTTCTCGAATATTAATGTTTTGTTAATAATGTCACATGCCTATATCATATAAAAAACAGTTGGATGCAAAAAGGGCGTGAGCTTGAAAACGACAATAAAGTTCTTCGTATCGATATTAAATTTTGCAGTACATTAGTTATGATAATATAACCATAATCTGCTATTCATGCAAAAAAGGCGTGAAAGGCTCACACGCCCTTTTTGCACCCCACGTATTAATTATATTATATTTACTGGAGCTTGAGCTTGTACTATCAATAAATAGTTGAAAACTACAAAAATAGCACACTTTAAAGTGCTCTAAAAAAACGATCGGCCAATATTATCTGGATTAAGGCTTAGAACCCAATAAACTATATCTATATACTATAAAATAAAAAAAAACTCCAAATCAATCTATTGAGTAGCTCTTGAGATACTCTGGAGGCCAGTTTCATGATTTTTCAGAAAACGCTTTTTAAGTTTTGGTTAACGATTTTTTTTTTCGAGTGCGTTTATGAAAATATGGGTTCCTTTCGCATGCGATAACTTTTTAATGCAATCGTTATCAGCTTAACCGAGTTGAGAATATATGCTACACATCATAAGCAACCGAAAAATAAATAAAAAAGCTAGCTTCATGAGAGCCAGCCCTTAAATTTCAACAAAATTTCTTTAAGTCACATATTTTTGAATCGTTAGTCTACGTGTCTTGATTGTATGCGCACAACTGTATGTTTAAAAAGTGCTTGTACTTTTCAACGCCACTTTTTTACTCAGTTTTAATTATCATTGTCACCTTCTTACTTTGTGTTACTTTTTCTGTCGAGCTTATCCTAGAACATAGTAATTACCCAGCAGCGGATTTGACAGTGGCTACCATAGAACTAATACAGAATAAATTACCAGGTAAGGAAGCATTACTTTTTTCAAAAAGTAATGCGTCTGCATATAGCAGAAGTAATTAACTCATACCTAATTACCTGTAATGTAGCATACAAGGAAAAGTAATGCAGTGATTGTGCAAATATCCGAATAACGTAATACAAGTAGTATGTTACTCCATAACTTCTAGGTAATGCTGAAGGGAGGCGATCACTTACCTCCTATCTCATTCAATGTTAAATGTAAGGCCTTTTATGCATAGTAAGGTAATATAGTCGGAAGTAGTGGTCATTACAAGGTAATTGATGCTTCATATATTCGGAATATATTCCATCCGCTACTGGGTATGTACCAATTAATGTCGCTCATACGACACGGTGACCTAAAGAGTTTTTTTACAAAACTATGCAACATTTTTGTTATGTAAATAATTAAAATGAAATAAAGTATTTTCAATTGCCAACACTACAAAAATGGTTCACAAACACACACATACACACATTCACAAACACTCACTTGTTGCATCTGAAGTCATCTAATAAAATAAAATGCAAACATTTGTTTAAAACCATTCCAAACGAATGCAACTAAAACAACATTTATTGCAAAACGTGAGCTGACTTCATTTTCTAACTGCTTATTTTCACCCTCCCTTCCCTCCTTCACAACATTTTCTACCTACCACTTACCATCTGCATCACAACACATCATAATTATTGTTATCAAATATGCATGAGCTTAAAATATATTCATTACTCGAACAGTAGCTAGCTGCCTGTTTATTGAATTGGTTTCAAATTAAATTGTTTTTGTTGTTGTTTTTATTATTTTATTATGTTTTACTCTTGTTCAACACTTGGCGCTGGCGTTTAATTGTATTTTGTCAAACAATTCCACAATTTGAGGTCATCAAATTGAGATACGTGATTGTGCATATTTTCAATTGGTTTTTTTATTTAGGGCATTTCATATTTGGTTGCTTTTAGTTATTTGTTAGACACTTTTGTGTTAATACATTTTAAACAGTTCTATACTAAAAAAAAATTTAAAACATCTGAATCCGTTTATATTTTTGACCTCACTTAGGTTGAAATTTGAATTTATGCAGAATTTTGAAGATTAATAAAATGATCTTAATATTAATACATTTCAGAAGTATTTTTAATTTACTCACAAATTTGATATTTTAAGGAATGAAATTTATAACAAAAAATCTAGCTACTTTAAAAATCGCTGTAGTAATTCATGTGCTCAAATTTGTTTTCGTTAAAAATAAATTTATTGGGTTGTAATGTTGTAAATAGCATCTCAAACACTAATACTTACACCGATTCATCCAGTTGTTAGTTGTCACCTTAACAAAGGTGACAATCAAATTTATTACATTTGTGATTGTTTTAATCTTAAGAGAGATTTATTCCATCTAACTGCTTGGTGCAACGACAATTTATTGCCATTAAATATATCTAAATTCTATAGTTTGACTTTCGATCGAATTTTTTCTCCCGTATTTTACCCATATAAACTCGGCAATATAACATTCTCTAGAATAACTGAAAAGAAAGATCTTGGAGTTATATACTTTATAGAAAACTAAGGTTCTCAAGCCATTAAGACTACATAATAGCAAAAGCCAATGCTATGTTTGGGTTTATAAACCGAAACTCTCAAGACCTTTGTGATCCTTTTTCATTAAAATTATTGTATTTTGCTTTTGTGAGGTCAATTTCAGAATACTACTGCATAACTTGGGAAAACCGGTCCCATATATGCGCTTCAAATTGAACGAAAAGAATTCAAAGACGTTTTACGAGAATCGCAATCCGTCGCTTATGATTTAATATTGAAATATCAGAATATAATATTAGAAGGCTTCTTTTTGGTATTCAATCTTTGGAAAATTGTCATAAATATTTTTCCTTCATGTTCGTTAGAAATTTAATTTGCTTTGAAATCAACTGTTATTTTTTGCTTCTTCATATATGCTTTTACATACCTTCAAGTGATTTTAGATCTCAACGATTATTTTATGAGCCATTTAATAGAGTAAATTATAATCTGAATGAACCACTTACTCGTTGTTGAAGACTGTCAAATTCAGTATGTCAAGATATAGACTTTAATTTAGGCTTAAGTCAAAGTGTTTTCAAAATTGTCTGCTTTTTTTATTTTAATAGTATATTTAGTAGTTCCAGTAATTTTACTTAATAGTTATCAAATTGTTAAAAAATACCAGTAAAAGAATAAAATCTCTGTTTGATGAACAGGGGCGTACCAAGGCCATTTTGAATGGGGGGTATCAATGTATTTCGGCCGACTGGATACCCTTAAGTCCGGACTTTTTTTTAAATACAACATTGTTGAATTATATAAAGTTACTCATCCGTTCGATCAATATAAATAAAGCTTAAGGGGTTTTTTCATTCGAACGGCTAATAAAAACCCTTTGTAACTATTTTTAATAAAAACTTTTTATAAAAATGAAAAAAACTTGTGTACATCAAAATACATATAAATAAGTTTGTTTTGAATTTTTTTAATTCGGTTTGGCCTTTTATATGCTCTCTTAAGCTTTTCGCAATTTGGACATCATTTTTCGAATCCAAAAAAGTGGCAACAATTTCTCAGCTTTTACAATAGGTAACTGAAAATTTTTTAGTTCATCTAAGCGATAATACTTGAAACTAATATATTACGTATAATCAGCCAACTAAACCTCATACCTGTTTTTGGCACCATTTTCAAAACAAAAATTAAAAAATTGCAATAGTTTTTACATTTCTAATGCTCTAAAAATTCGAGATTTAAGTTTTAATAGATGATTGTAAGTAATAATCTTAGAGATTTTATTATAATAAATATAATGCAAAACAGTTTTAGCTAAATTTTTTGTTAATCTTTGGTACCGTTTTAAGAAATCCTGAAATGTTTAACCAACATATTGTAACACTTTTCAATCTTTCGATTTCAAGTGAGAAGATCGCTTAAAGGCAGTTATCATATCATTCCCTCTATGAAAGAAAATAAAACAAAAGTATTTCAACATTATCGAATCAGTATTTAAAAATTTATTTTGGTTTTTGTTTTAAAAATTCATAGTTTATATGTGTTGAAAAATAAACAGGACTTTTAATTTCTTTAAGATTTTTTTTTTAAATTAATTAAAAAAATAGTGTTTAAAATAAAAAATACAAACTTAATTTGTAAGTATAACATTTAAATATTAATTCTTTTTTTTTTAAGGTAGCCCATTGCTGCGCAATATTATCTTAGCTAATGAGATCAACTATGTCCTTTTCCGATGAAAGTATTAATTAGTCAATAAGAAGTGAGTCACTTTACGTGGTTCTTAAATAATTTTTAACTAATTTTAATTTGCTGAACACTCCTCATTTCCTGAAACAGGTACAGACACTGGCACAGCAAACGCGACATTTTGTTAATTGCTGGAAGAGATTTTTTTATTGCATTCTGAAATATTAGCTGTACCCGATAGAGTTTCTACGCCTTCGCATAGATCATAGAATACTTCAAATTCCACTTTCAGTTGAAGTAAATCCAACAAATAATTTTTTTGGTAACAATTTTATTGATTCTACAATTCGCTTTTGAGTCAAGTTAGTAGAAGATAGAATTGGATTTAAGAGTTCATACAGAGGCTTTATTGTTTCTAAGCAACTGCTTAATTTACCTCACCTCAGTAAGGTTATCTTATCCAATACAAGTTTAAATTCTCTTCTATACAAACAGTTCATCGAAAAATAAGCCGCGTTAGCATTGTTATCATCCAAACGTTTCAGCGCAAGACGACGGCGATGGCGAATTGAGAATTCCTTTTCAGCATCAACATTAAAAGATTTTAACAATGCAACAGCACTACTAATCAGGCTATCCGTACCTTCAGAGTCCGAATTTATTTTTTCTAATGATTTAAGGGTACAAGAAATAAATTTCATAACATCTAAAATATTCAGTTCAACGGCTTCAAGAGATTCAGTCAGGATTTTCATATTTACTTGCACATTTTTCATAAAAACAAGACTTATAATAAAGTCTACAGAAATGAGTTGGTTTGATAGTGAATATGCAGCATTTCGAGTCCACTTGTCAATTTTCTTAGAGCTTTGGGAAATTTCGTTTAGAACATCAACAATGGCGTAAGGCGATGCTTTTATAATAAATTAATTTTGAATGCAGATTTAAAAATGGTGTTCTTTTTGCCATCATCTCGAGTTCAAAAGTTAAAACGGACCCCCTTTTCAGTAGTTTTACTAAATCCTTTAAACTCATTATTTAATTATTATAGTTGTATTTAAATTAAAATGTAAAGTGTGTCTTTGAAATTAAAGATTTTACATCAGAGCTCTTGAGCTAAGAAAATTTTTTTTTAAAATGTTGGCCGATTTCGATCATTAAATTTTATATAACAAATTTTGGGTATTTCTGAATAAAAATTTCAATTTCAGAAAGTTCTACAAAAATGTATTAATTACGTTGTAGAAAGGGGAATATGTGTAGCGACTGAGTAAACCTTTGTTCATTTGGGCTTGTTCTATTCCACTTATTTTTTCAACTTTTTGACAAGGTACTTGTATCAGGGACTGTTATCATTAAGCTATATTCAAAAACTTAAGCATTAATCATTATTTTAAGATTTTCAAGTTTTTGCTCAGATTTAAAAAAGTAATCTGATTTTCTCTTTTAAATCTTAAATAAAAATCTTTAATATTTTTTCGGTCAAACAAAAATATCATTTTCGGTTTTTATTTTTGGTCAAGGACACGCTCTCTTTTACATTACTCTGCATTGCTATTTCCGTACTTATTTAACAAAATTTATACTACTTTTCTGAACTTTTTCTGCATTTTGTCACAAAGGAACTGGATTCGTTTACAACAATTCAACGCTGAAAGAATACGACTTGAAATAAGTTGGCCGACTGAAGTTTGTTTAAGGTACGACTGAGAGTGAGTTGTCCTAATGAAGTTTGTTTCAGATACGACTTAAAATGAGTTGCCCGACTGAAGTTCGTTTAAGGTACGACTGAAAGTGAGTTAGCCGAGTGAAGTTTGTTTAGGGTACGGCTAAAAGTGAATTGGCCGACTGAAGATTAAAATGAAATAGCCGACTAAAGTTGGTTTTTGTTATGAAAATGGCAATAAAAGGTACGACTGGCTTTGATGTGTTCATAATTATTGTTTATAAAAATCAATATTTTTTTAAAATTTTAGTAAAAAATAACAATAAGGCCAACTCTAAAAAAGTAAAGAGGTTAGTCAACCCCTTTATCCCCCCGCTAGTTACGCCCCTGTTGACAAATAAATAAATAAATATATATAAATAAATAAGGAAATAAAATAAAAAACACTCATTCGACTGCCGATTGGACTTAGGTCTCCATCATTACAAATCACATGAAAAAATCCTTTTTATTTATTCGAAACAGTTTACAATTTTGCTTTAAAATGAGAACACGTTTGTCTTTTTGGTCTTTTTTAAAAAAAAAGAGGAGCCTAAAGCGCACAAAGCTTCTTCATGTGTTAACAATGGATATGACCTTTCTTTGAGATGCCTATGATGTTTGCTTTTTAATTTTAAGGTTATTCAATACAATATCACTAATTTTAGGAATGTTTTCTGAAGTAACTGACACATCTGGTTTTGGTTTTACGGTCATAACGAAACTGAGAAAACCAATATTTTACTATAAAACCCAATCGAACACATGTGCTTTAATATTAATCATGCCATAACTTGGCTTCAACAGTATTTTTCTTCCTCATGAAAATAATGTTTTATCAACACACTATATTCACTTTTTTCCAATGGCAAAAAATATGCAAACTTTTTCATTTGAAAGGCAATAACTTGGAATTGCATTAAAAAAAATGTTATTAAATTTTCACATTAATATATTTAAGATTGATTCTCCATGGAAAGCATATAGATTTTTGGTTTGTGGCGCCATCTCTGTGTAAGGCGAAAACTTTTCAGCTCTTGTGTAAATTACTATTTTTTATGATCCATGCCTGCAAAAAGTTTTTCCAACCATCACCATAGCCGCTAATAAGGTATGATAATTTAAGTTTTTTATTGAGAAACTTTAAACCACAAGTTTTCTTTAGTAAAGTATATAGTCGGAAAACCTTATGAAAAAATTAAAGCCAAATTTTACATGGTATGCAAAAATTTTTCAGCCGATACCATGAACCTACTCGTAATATATTACTTAAGGGGCGGAAACCTAAGGAAAAATTTTAAAATCCAAAAATTTTTCGCTTAAAAGATGCTCTTGGGTCTTAAAAATAATGGAATCCGGCAGAAGTATCTAAATTCCCAAATTTTTCATTCTGCGATATATGAAAATATACGAATTTTTTGTACTTAAAACCTTAAACACGTTTTTTAAAACTACTTTTTTTGAGACGGCCGGACACATAACTTAAGCAAATCTTCACCGCTCGATTCAAAATTTTGACAGTATATTCAAAATACCTTTTTCTATGAACACACGTAAGATTTTTTTTTTATTTTGCTTACTTTTTGGTTTTATCAACAATTTTGAGGCTTTTTCTGTGAAAATCGAAACTGTTTTATTTGATCACGCACCATTTCGCTAAAAATTAATGTATTGAAGAAATTCTTCGTGTGTCAATAGCTATTGATGTATAAAAACTGACCAAATTTTATTTTTTGTTCCAGATAAAAAATTAAAGATGTTAGATTTCTGGCCATGGACCCCTTCAAAAAATAGGCGCATTTAAACAAATGCTGCACAGCCGGCATTCTGTATTGAAATTAAAAAAAAAATGCATTTTGTGATTTTAATTTGACCTTTTCATTGTGCAAAAAATAATTCCTAACAATACGCCTATTTTTCGTGAATTACTTAGGTTTCTCCCCTTAAATTCACAGCAATAATTCAATTTCGGCATTGGTTATCTTACTTTTTACCATTACAAAATAAATTTTTTTATTTACTTGCGACATTTTAACAAATACACTAGGTTTTTTTGAGCTCTACTGCCTGGTTTCACCAAGTTCTTTTAAATATTTAACAGTCTGCTAAATGTATAAAAGCAAAAATTCCGTTTCACCAAACACTTTTAACGTTAACAGACTCATAAGCTATCTAGTAAAATAGGTGCTGCTTTTTGTACACTTAAAATTTTTAACTACGACTTAAAATTCTTAAAATGTAATTTTCATAATAAAATTCATAAAATTTGTTTCAAAAATAATTAAAATAAAAAAAAATTTTACAATTAAAATTTCGTAAACAAAACAAACAGCAGCGATATGAACAGGCAAAACTTTTTCAATATTACATTTGGCGTTTAAAAAACTCATTTTTATTAAAATAAAACTTATTTTTAGATGTTTAGCTCCATCATCATCTTCCTCTTCATCTGATGATGAAGGCTAATCACGAATTATGCGTCCTCGAAAATTTCGACAGCTCCTAAGCTTTTTGGAGGCATTCGATGCATCGATTTTAACAGGATTGTTTAATTCAACAGGATCCTTTTTACAACAACGCTGTGTAGAGCATGGTTGCCGCCTGAAATTCCCACGAAAAAAACACAATAGCAAAAATTAATAACCACGAAAATTCCCATGGTATAAACTTAAAAAAGATCCCATCGCAATTAAAAAAAACACAAAAAATCCCACGGACATTTAAAATAACTACGAAAATCCCACGCAAATAAAAAAACCACGATAAATCACATTTGTATAAAAAAAAACCACAAAAAATCTATCTTCTTTTAAAAATTATCACTGTAAATAATACAGACATAACAAATTGAAAAAAAATTAAACAAAAAATTAAAAATAACTAGTGTATTTCGTCGTCTGTGTTTTAATTAGTCTTTTAGTAATAATGTTCAAAAAAAAATATTTGTTTAATCCACCTTAAGCCTGTATAAAGTTTACAAAAAGAGTTCCAAATTAGTTTTTAGTCTTTAAAGAGCAAAACACAATCACGAAATTCTTATCTTTTTAACAATTATTGCTCAGCACGCACCGCATCAAAAGCAAAATTCTATTCGACAGAAAATTCGATGAGCAACGAATATTTCGACAGAGTTTGACATTCGATACTTATTGTTCGATAACCAGCGAAGATTACGTCGAAAGCAACTCGTAATAAGGGCCAATCACAAATCAATTTTAAGATATATCAATTTTGTATATTGATAAAAAAGATAAAAATTCACTGTAACATATTTTCCCAGTGTATGTTATTATGTCAAGAGTGAAAGAACTTCCCACCAAGCCAAAATAACTGAAATCTTAACGAATTCGTTGCGAAAGTTATATACATGTGTTGAGACGATTTTTACAATGATCAATGTTTACATATTTTAACTGAAAAATAAAAAGAAATTCTTCAAAACAAAAAAAAAATCCTACAAAACAAAAAAATTCCACGTGAATTAAAAAATACCACACTCAATTAAAAAATCCCATGGGAAGTCCCATTTCCTACGGAAATTAAAAATAACCTCAAATGGGATTTTTCCCACAAAGGTGGCAACCGTGGGAAATACTAATATCTCAACTAAAAACTCTTTTAAAAACTAATAACTTTAATCATATAAAAACTTTAGGTGCTTTGCGGCGCTTGTACAAAATGGCAAAAATTCATAAGTTAGTAAAATCGAACTTATTGTAATTATTGGCTAAACAAAAAAAACAAAAACAACGATTTGGTCACAGCTTAATCCCCCAAGACTACTGAAAAGGAAAGGGTAATGCCCCTCAAAATAGTCTGCTAAGTCTGATGTGTGATTGACTCTATACAGATATGTTATTGGTTGTTTTCTTCATAGCTTACTTGACCAAAAGCTCAAATTTACGTCTTGTAAAACTAAAACAGGTTATTTTTTGGTATTACCTCATATTATTTTGGATATAATCAAGTCCAAAAAATAATGCAATCAGGTGGCCAGTTTGAAGATCAAAAGTTTTCTAATGAAATCAGGGGCGTTAATGGCATAAGAGTAGCTTCCTTCATTATTGAATAGTTCCAACAAGTAACCTGACCTAAGTTCTTCAAGTTAATATATAGTAAGTCCAAAGCTTTTATTATTGATTTTGAAATGAAAGTAATTAAAAAAATCTTTAACCAAGTTGTTCTTACTTGCAGCGTTTCTCCAAAGCCAATTCCTGTATCGAATATTTCAATTAATCTTTAAATAACAAAACGGTAATTTTTATCTTACAACAAGTTTTCACATAAATAACAACAAGCAATAAACAAAGCCCGTAACCTTATGACAAAAGGTTTATGTGGTGCTCAAAAAACAGCTACAACTTTGCTCTCTTTGACATCTTGCTTCAGAGCTGCTCACTTTAAGCTTCGACTTTAAAATATTTATCTTGCATTATGCTGGGTTTTATGTATGAGTTTTATTTTTCACGTTATTTAACTTTTCTTTTATGTTAAACTTACATAAAATCGTATGTATGTGAAATTTAACAAGGGCAATGCAGAGAAAAACATGAAAATTCCATTTCATATCACTCTGCAATAGATGCATGAACGTAGCTAAGAAGCAGTGAAGAGCTGCCGGCTTTCTTTCACTTTGTGTCTGCGACTAAGGTTGCCTTCTTCAGAGTGACTGCGTACATTATTATGCAATAGCATAAATTATATTTTTCCTTTTTTGCAAACTTTTTGTGACGACATAAAAGACAAAAGCAACTCCTTGAAATCAATGGAGTAAAGTGTGTCTTTATAAGTATGTGTGTATCTGTGTGGGTGTTTCAGAAAAACAATATTTAAAACGAAAACACACACACACTCACGCTTTACACATTAGCAGCCTCACATGCATACACATACACGAACACTCATTCACTCAAATACTCACAAGCACTCCAAGCAAAGTGCTTTTCGCGAAAGTTTCGCTTCGCTCATTTAAGCGGATTTGTTATAAGACTCGAGTTGTTGACAACGCGTATTTGTTGCAACTTTGCCGACTGTGAGCAGGCTTCACAGGCTGCATTATGCTGAGTTCTCTAAGTTTAAGCTAAGAACCTTAACTTTCGGCTAAAACTTTTGTACCATGCTAACATAATAATAAGTTCAAAATTTCGCTTACAATTGTAATTTTTGATGTGAAATGCTCATTAAAATTTAATACATAATATTATTCAAAATTATTGCCGACATCAACTGAAATAGTGGTAATGTTTAAATTTCTTTAAAAATTTTTATTTTCAAAGATCAAAATCTTTGCAACGTTGCTTGCTGTCATTTAAAGGGAGATAGCATGAAAAACACAAGATTTCTTTAATAATGTCGTTAAGCTAGAAAAACAAAGAGTTCACTTTAATGAAGAAAAATAGACAGTTTTGCATTACAAATCTTGTCAAAAAACTGCTTAGCAAAATTTTCCATGATACATTTTCATACAATATTGTAACTTTCTGCGACATATTTTAAAGATACGTTATTGCAACATTTTCTGAAAAGGGTCAAAGCAAGTAGATAGAAAAGTTGCTGGAGTGTGAATTTATTTAAGGAGAATCTTCCTCTTTAAATTTACTATTGGCCACAAAAACAATTTTTTAGTTTTTTTTTCACATAAGCCTCATCTGTCTAAAAAATTGTCTACGAGCGCCTTAAATACACTTAAAAGCGATGTTCCCATCCGCTTTCCCACAGACTTTCAAACTAAAGTAGGCAAGGAAAACATATTTGGTCCAACTGGCGGAAAGTTTAGCTTCCTCAACAAAATCTCCGATAACAACATAAGACTGATTGACTTCGCCGCAGCACGAAACATGGTCGTAAGTAGCACTTATACATGGACACACTGCAGTATATATTTAATGCATTACAAGTAGCTCAGTAATTCAAATAAACTTTTACTGATAATGAAAAGTAGTTTGCATTGCCAGTAAATTTTTACTGATTACTGGAGTAAATTTATTTGAACAGAAATTTCTTTCCAGTAATCAGCAAAAATTTATTTGTTCTGCAATTTTTTCCTAGTAGTCAGTAAAAATTTACTTTTACTGCAATTTTTTCAGAAATCATTAAAAATTTATTTTTACTGCAAATTTTTCCAGTAATAAGTAAAAATTTACTGGTAAGGCAACTTAAATTTCATTATGAATTTTACTGGCACCGCAAAGTGCTCATCTATGGTAGCACTACATTCAAGCATCTCAATACTTGTAAGGCCACACCTGAATGTCTTCTAATCAGAAAACACGCAACCACGATTTGATCAACGGAAAGCACTCTATCAGTGTATTAGATATTTCCACGATCCGTGGTATCAACATAGAAGCAGATGACTGTCTATCTTGTCGCCGCACAGTACAACGAAGTGTATAAAATTAGGTATGGAAAAATAATAGTAAATTTGTAAAAGTAGGTAAGTATAGCTAAGAGTTTTAATTACGTAAATCTAAAAAGATTTGTCGATATCTTTTCATTTGTGGTAGTAATGATCTTCATATATTGCCTTGAAAATTTGACGAAATTTTAGTTTTTATAGTTTTGTACTAAATATTTTCTAAAATCTAAAAAGTTTTAATGTGAATCATTTACGAAACTTTAACAAAGATATATTTCACAATAATTGCAAAAAAATTTTAGTTAAAATTAAAATTAAAAAAATTTTTATATACCACAAAAATGTCCTAGAAATCTTTAAAAAAAGCCAAATTTCTATATGCAACAAACAAAAAGGATATTTGCGTTTTTTTTTTATTTTTAAGTATATATGTCTTAAAATACTATGTGTCTTTCTTAACACATTTGCAAAATTTGGTCTGAGACATTGGCGTCGGAAGCGGGGGGAAAGGGGGGCAGTTGTCCCCCACTTTTTTAGCTAGACAAACAATTTAAAAAGAAAACTTCAAAAGTTATTCAAAATATCAGTTTTTTTTACAACGATAATATTTTTGTATTATATATTTTCCTCTTCTTTCTTTCTTCTTCATAAGCATGCTTGAGGATAACCATTTTCTTTCTCTGTGTTTGCAAAAAGATAGAACAAAATGTAGAGTTTCTACTGCACACCCACCACTTCAGATTAAAAGCACCCTTAAGTATGTAGCTCAATACTGTTATATTGTAATCGAAGCCTTCAACGGAAAAGTGCCTTCTGAACAAAATCTAAAAACAAAACTATATCTTTATGCAGATGACTTTGATAGGAGCGACCTCCACGCGCAACTTAAAATGTTGAAGCAATTGCCTGGCCAAACACTTCAAATTGTAGTGGCATTGTATCCCAATTTGCAAAAAATTCGGATACTGTAAAAAAACTATTAAATTAAGTTGAAAAACTTATTGCTTTGCTTTTGACTGTGCCTGCATCAGCAGCTTCATCTGAGCGTTTTTTTAGTGCACTAAGACGACTTAAAACGTATCTTCGAGCAACTATAACACAGAAACGACTCACTCATGTGGCACTTATACATATTCACAAAGATAAAACCGAAGAATTGAATTCGATGGAGGTGGTGAAAGAGTTTGTTTCTCGCAAGGACGGAAGAAAGCATTTTGGAATAATTTAAATTGATATAACTTTTTGTACCTTATTGCATTTAAACCATGCAAAGATATACCTTACTTACTTACTTACTTAGTTGGCGCTACAACCGTATGTCGGTCTTGGCCTCATCTAAGAATTTACCTAGTCTTGCTTTATAAAAGCAACCATTCTTTCTTATATTTTCATATTACCATATGAAAGATCCTTTAAAGAATGATCTCTAATATTGAAATTGGAAGAACTTTTAAAAATAATGAAATTTTAATATTTTTTATATATTTTTTTTTATTATGTTGACTTTGTTTTAAACTAAAATAAAAAATTTGTTTATTCACATTCATGTTTCTTTGAAGAAATTTTGGTGAACTTTTTTTGCACCACCATTTATACTTCCCCCCCCATTTGTACTGCCCCTCCCCCCAGATGAAATTCGCTTCCGACGCACTTGGTCTGAGACTACTTTACAATGGGGATTTATGACCACTTTTCTATAGCATGTTTGGGCAAAAATGCGCAAATTTATATGAAAAAAAAATTTTTTCTTAAAGTTTCACTAGCAATTAAAATAAAGACATTTTTGTTTGTTTTTTTTTTTTAAATGTATGTTTTAAAATATGTCTTTCTTAACGCAATCCCAAAATTTGGTATTAGGTTACTATAAAATGAGGATTTTATGACCATTTTTTATTTTGTACGCATCTGATTTGACCGTGGTTCATCTCAAATTGTTTTTTTATAGCTCTGACTATAACGTTCTTTAGAATTATTAAGTTTATTTACAATTCGCCCCTCCCTGCGTGATTTCTTTAAAATCCTGTCATTTTCAACCACTAAGGTCCCAGTAGATGAGAATTGTAGTGAAGGTTGTAGGATAATGTTGTAATGTTGATTGTTTTGCTGTTGAAGCTAGTCATAAAGATTTTAGAAAAAAAACTCTTGAGAACAATTTTAATTTTTTTTTATTTTTTTTTTTTATTAAATTTAATTTATTTCATTTCTGATCCTGATTTCTCTGACTTTGTTTTAAGTGACTCTACGAATTACTCTGATGACAATTAATAACTTCCTTTATTATTTTCTCCCATTCTAAAGATTAACGTAAAATTTAAACAAACTTATGTATTAAAATAAAAATATTTTTGTTTTAATAAAAACATTAAAATAAAAATATTTTTATTTTAATAAACTTCACCGAATATTGTGTTGAAGGTGGGTGAAGGGCGTGGTCAATCTGAGTACAATAGTTGTATGATAATTAAAGTAAACAAGTTGATTGCCTTTATTATACTTTTTACAACTCGAGATGCTGCACTTTTATTCTTCCTTTTGCATACACGTTTAGAAATCTTGTAGTAAAATTGAAACTTTTCTGTACTATTGATATAAGTCTACACCAGCTTTGGTTTCAAATCTAGTATTTTTACAAAATACTAAAAAATGGTTTTAATACAGCTTTGGTTTCAAAATTAGTACAAGCTTGGATTCAAATATTTTTAAAAAAAAAATAACAAACAACTCGAGATTCGATCACACGACATTGAGTTTGTAAACTCACTACTCTAACCACAGAGCTATTGGCTTATATGTACATAAAAAGCGCGATAAACAGACATATGAACCAAGTCGCCTAATATTGAATCGCAGCATTGCCAGGCCAACTTTTTACGGGTCTTAATCCAAATTTAGTATCCACATGTACTAGAATTTAGTATTATTTGTATTAAAAACAAAAAGTAATACAGAGTTGTACTTAAATTGAAACCAAAAAGACTAAAATTGAAACCAAAAAGCTAAAATTTAAACCAAAAAGCTAAAATTGATGCTGTAATATTTCTTTTGGTTTCAATTCTAGTACAGAAAAGTTTTAAATATGAGTTAGTATTTGAAAAGTTTCAATTTGAAACCGCAAGGTTTAAAAACATGCAGTAATATTTTAGTGGGACTAAAATTTAGTCCAAGATTTCTAACCGCGAAGGGCTTGGTAGATCTTGACCAAATTATTACTGATAATTAAAAAATTAGTCTATGTAGGAGGGACAAACGGACAACGGACAACAAGGAGTGGAGTAGTTTTTCCTTGCAGCATTGCAACACTGCAACTTAACAAACAAATTGACAAACTGACGTGTAGGCAACCGAAAAGGGAAAAACGGACAGTTGCCGACGAGACTGGAAAAGAAACAAACGTGTTGAATTGCACAAAAGATAACAGAATAGAATTTTCTAAAAGTAATAAATCTTTAATTTGTAATTTTTAAAAACTACAAATCTTAATAATGTAACCTTTGAAATGAAATTAAATGTACAAATCTAACTTATGACTGCAGTGAGGTTAATAATAACTATACACATAAAATGTGAAGTTGAAGTGTTTTACAACTAAATATCACCGTCACGAGTGCCATATGGTACTTCAAAATGCAACAAGTTTGAAAATTTTTTTCTTAAATCTACACACCCGCACACACATTTTTGACGCAATTATGTATAGTGCCATGCATTAGCTGCCAAATGAACAACTGCACACCTCATTAGCTTTTGTGAGCTTGACTTTACATGCAGTGCAATGAACTTACAAAAAAGAGTGAGAAAACGCGATGAGTGGAAATCGGATTAAGTAAGTTCAATATGTTTAATATTTATAGTGAATATTTTCCAATAAAATTATATGTGCGTACACAAAACTAAAATTTGTACACACAAAAAATTCGATTGAGGGTATCACTCCTCATGCAGGTGTGGCGAAAGGTGCGCGGGTGCCATATGGCACTCACGGCGCTTTGTAGTGTAAAGAAAAAACGACGAAAAAGTTATTTTACAGTGCAATTTTAGTTGTTTTGCATGCTTTTAAATGTTTGAATGTTTGCATTTGCGCATTTTTTCGTTCTACATTTTTGTTTTTTGTGATTTTAGGAAGCTAACTTTGTATGGGGTTGCCGACTATCTATAGCAATTCGAGGAGAAAGATTCTGACTACAAAGACGTGCAGAATACTGATAGGTACAATGTATTTATACTGCCACCGGATGTTGAATACGACTCAGCTGGCGACGATGCTAATGAAGATGTTGGTGATATTCAACTGGATCAACTGCATTTCAACCAATTTAATCAAATTATTGATTGGGATTTAACCTTTGTTGAATGAAGAAAATTATCAGGAGATGGCTAATGAGGAGCCATTACATCTGGCGCTGCAGCTTCGAGCACGATCCTAACATCAACATCATTCTCTGCACCAGCACCAAATAAAAAATGGATATTAGATCATCCCATTTTTTTGACTTTTTCGAAAAGTTCCCAGGACACGATGATTTCTGATTCTACTCTCAAAAACATGACTTTTGGTATATGACACTTTAATATTAACTAACGGTAAATAGTCGCGCAAACGGCTTAAAGGCTTTTTGGATAAAAATTCATTTTGTCGGAAAAACAAGAAATTTCTTCTTTAGTATTTTGCATATAACTACGAAACTAATGAAACAATTTTATCAATTTATGCTAATTTAATAGTTAATAAAATTTTTCATCTTATGTTATAAAAAAAATTGAATTTTGCTCAGTACATTTTTTTTAAAAACTCTGCAAAGTGAAATTTTGATAAAAATTTATTCGAAAATTTGATAACGTTAACTCATATTACCCCACGTTACAACAGCATGAATAAGAAGTTTTTGATTTCGAAAATATCGTATTTTTAAGAATCTTTTGGCAAAAATTTTGATGTATAATTCGAAGGTATGTGATACGGTTTTTTTTTTCAAAAAAGCAAAGCATGTGCACAGTGAATTATTTCGAAAAAAATTCATTTTATTTTTACTAAACGTAGGTACATAAATAGGTATGTAAAAATTGAATGTATATGATATTAGCTTTAATTGCAAGACATTCAATTTTTTTTTTTTGTAATGTGCAATTATTTAAATGACTTCTTCTGTAGTCACAAGGAATAATAACTAAAATCAAAGTATCGGAAAAAAAGATATTTTTATTGCACTGACTCTGACATTTTTAACGAAATATATGAACCGTTACAAACGAAATATGTGCAGACATAAGTGATACTCTATTATGTGTAAAAAGTTTTTTCGTGCATCCTTCCAAAGATTGGCAATAAAGAAAATGGCGTATCGCTTTTTTACGATAGCTTGAGTTTAGTCATTCTTCCTTGTGACCACGGATTTTATGCTATTGATCTGATATTGATTATTCTACGAAACAACAACAATCTAAAAAAAACACGGACCTTAATGCGCTTGTTTTTTTAGTAAGGCAATTCATAAACTCGTGTAATTTGGAAATTTGTGCTTTTCCTATCAATTTTGAACGGTCTTTTTGATATAATTTGCTATAGTTGTTGCAAAACATGAAATTCACAGCTTATTAATAAAAAGCAAAATTATTTTTTTCTGGAAATTTTGCTTAACTCAATTTCATGTCGAAAAAATCTTTAAGCACAATTGATTAATTTTTTTTTTATTCGCTTATCTTCTATAAGTTTTTTTCGCCTTTACTTGTTTTTATAATCAGCAGTCAGTTTGCAATTTAGTATTGCAATGTATAGTAAATCTAAGCTATGGATTTTAGTGTTCTATGTATGAAAAAGCTTAGTAAAAGCATTCCTTTTTATTTTCTTAGTGTAGAGTAAATATATATTTTACCATTTTGAAAGATATCTCACCATATGGTGAAAGACCATTTGTGAATAGCCCTAGTACGTTCTCAGCATTATGATGCATTGTATAGCATTCTACTGTTATTTTTTTGTTGTTATACAGCTTTTCTGCTATGAGTTGGCCTTTGAGACTTTCACTGGCTTTACTATACTATAAAGTTTTTCAATATATTTTCTTGTAAGGAATTCATTGAGATGCATCCTTTCTTGTGGAGTACGAATGAAAACTTTTTGGATAGTAAAAAATTTTTAAAAATGTAACTATTTTTAATGATCCAGCAGAAAGAGACATTGGGCTGTAAATATGGTAAATAATACGTGGACAATGGATCCGGGACAGCCAAATTGTGTTATCCAAGTAATTGAACATAACAATAAAAAAAATCATCCGGACTACAGAAAACGTGCAATACTTCGCAACTTAAACTAATGTCGTATAATTTTTTTCTTATGGTTATTTACATAAATACTTAAATAGCAACGTTTAAAAAAATAAAATTGAAAAATTCACTGTGCAGTTGTGTTTCTTTTTGGTAAAAATACCTTATCCTATATCTTCGAATTATGTATCAAAATTTTTGCCCTTAAGTTTCTCAAAATACGAAATTCACATAATCAAATATTTCTTCCTCATGCTCTTTAACGCGGGGTAATGTGAGTTAACGTTATCAATTTTTCGAAAAAATTTTAATCAAAATTTCAATTTGCAGAGTTTTTAAAATAAATGCACTGAACAAAATGCAATGTTTTTATAGCATAACATGGAAAATTCTATTAGCTTTTAAATAAGTATAGATTAATAAAAATTGTTTCATTAGCTTCATAGTTATATGCAAAATACTAAAGAAGAAATTTATTGTTTTTTCGAAAATGAATTTTTAGCAAAAAAGCTTTTAAGTCAATTGCGCGACTATTTACCGTTAATTAATATTAAAGTGTTATATATCAAAATTCATGTTTTTAAGAGTAGAATCAGAAATCAACGTGTCCCGGGAACTTTTCGAAAAACGTTAAAAAAGTGGGACGGTCTATGTACATACGTTGGAAAGTATGTTGATATTCGCAATAAAGAAAAATGCCCAAGTGTGTCAACGAATTTAAGATACCACCGACAATAAACTAAATTGAGCATAACGATAGGAGATATTTTTCCAATGGCTAACTACCAAGATTGTGCTGTATCCGCGCATGAAATATTCGAAAGATTTTTTTGATGATGAACTGTACCAAATGATTTTCGATTGCACTAATGAGTACGCCGTGTTCAAGAATGCTGTGAATTCGAACATAACCGTAAATAAATAACGTATTCTACAGGGTATTCACTAATTTCCGACTACAGCATTAACTCCAACCGGGAAGATTTCTGGAGTCAATATACTGATATGCATAATCTGATGATCTGCATATGAGCAGCAATGATATGTCAAACCTTTCGAACGAACAGTCGCTTCCTGCATTTTTCGCGGTCCACTGATGAAATTGCGACCTCTCATGATGAAATTGATCGCCAACTTTGTCAAAAATTTTCGACGAGAGCAACATCTTTCGTGCGATGTATCTATGGTTGCTTATTACGGACCACATAGCTGCAAGCAGTTTAACCGTGTGAAACCGATTTACTTTGGTTACAAAGTCTGGTGCATAAATGCGCCTTTGGGTTACCTGCTCAATTTCGAAGTATACCATGGAAATAATCATATTTCCATCCTCATCTCGGTCGCAACTATGGCAAAAATATTGCACCGTTGCTGCAAATGATTTTCAACCTTCCCGATGAACTACGTATCCTGCCGTTCGGTTTTTACTTTGATAACCTGTTTACGAACAAAGCTATGTTGACAAGCTATGTTTCAAAAGTTTGGGATATCAAATTTGGTGATTATGAAGAAGAAAGATATGAAGAAGAACAAAAAGGACGATACATGGAGGGCACAATCATATAAGATTATGATATATCCATAACAACATGGCGAGATAACAACGCAGTCACCGTAGCTTCAGCACTGTTCAACCGCTAACCTGACGCCACATAAGAAAGCGTCAGCCTGAAGGATATGGGATATATACATACCTCTGCCACTTCCCAATGTCATTGCAATGTACAATAAATACATGGGTGGAGTAGACCAGTTGGATCAGAGCACCAGTTTCTATTGCATTGATAAAAAGCACATGCAAATTTTATTCGCTAAGTTTTCATTGTATACACTTTTTTCTGAAATTCGAAAGATAATGGTGGTGGTCACTGTGGACATGGTGTCTCGATGTCACTGTGCAGAATGCTTGGGTTCAACAACGCCATTCCTGTATATCGATCTATAAGATAAATAAATAAACTGGCCATTTCAGCCCTTGGAAGGACTTTGACCTAGCTTCTATTGATCAATTGTGTTGTGCGTGTTATTAAATGTTTGATCACAAATGACCGAGAACTGCAGCTACGTGTTTAATGCCGACTCCGAACGGCTTATGTTCTCAAGAAGCTTTACATGGCAATTTTTACTCTCTGAGGTTTGCCATTATCTGCAGAGCGGTGACGACCAAACATTAATTCAGTTGAAAAAACTTTCTGTCTGAGCTGGAATTGAACCCGGGATACCGAGGTTCTTTAGCTTAGGGGCCACGCACTCTACCCACTAGGCTACGGTCTCCGATCTAACTTATGTTTAATTTGAACTTAATAATAAACAGAATATGCAATTAAAAAACCCATTGTGTTAAATTATTCCCTCATTTATTTCTTTTCTTATACTTTTTACAACTCGAGATGTTGCGCTTATAACATGCAACATTGTGTCATCATTTTGTATGGTTGGAGGACAATGGGCGTGGCACATCTTGATGAAATTTTTATATGGTAATTATGTAAAAAATTAGTTAATTTTATTTCTTACACTTTCTACAACTAAAGATATTGCACTTTTATTCTTCATTTTTTATGAGAGGTGAGCAAAAGCGTGGTGGATCTTGATGACATTTTTATATAGAAATTACGTGAATATAGTAAATAAAAAAGAAGTTAATTTCGTTTCTTATACTTTCTACAATTCGAGATGTTACACTTTTTTTGTTATTTTTATTATTTTCTTTCTTTCATTACAAATTTTTAAATAATAATAATAATAATAATAAAACCAGGTAGGCTCACGACTGACAGTCTCTCTTTCTAATAGCCGTAAGAATCAAAATCAGGAGTTTCGCTTCGACGTTTTCTGCGGACGCGCTCTCAGTCGTGAACCTACCTGGTTTTATTGTAGCGTGTTCGTTTGTATCTTTTATTTTCTTTAGGAAAGCACCTGATTTGAGACTTATGCCTTATGAACAATAAAAATTAATAATGAAAAAAAAAAATTTTTACAACAACCTTTACTTGTTATTTATTTATATGATAATTTGAGTTAGTTTGGCGACCTCAGTATAATATTTATTTGTTCAAGTTGTCGGGCTCAAGGTCTTATTTATACATAAATAATTAAAAACTTTTAATGTTGTTTTTATTAATTTATTGTTTTTCCAATATTTCGACTTCCATCGGAAGTCATCTTCAGGGAAAACTGTTGGAGTAAACGTATACGTTAGAAAACATACAATTTTTTCCACATTAAAGTTTATCTTACATAAATATTTCTTGAAACGTTACATTAAACAATTTTTAAAACGCGAATATATATTATTTCTGACTTAAGCACATATAAACATTAAACATTGAAAAACAATTACTACAGTAAACACTTCTTTTCTATCCGGCGCTTAGTTTCTGACTGTGTTGTGTTTTTCTACATATCGTCTGTAAATGTGAGCGCATTTGTCCGTATCCATTTTAAAATTGAGTCGTTTTTGTGGGGGTAAATTTATGATGTGGAGCATCTCTAGAGTTTTACGTCTCGCGTAATTATTTTCCTGTTGAAGAATTGTCGTATTTTCCAAGTCCGGTGTGTGCTTATGTTTAATGCAGTGAGCCGCTAATGCTGTTTTTTGCTCTATTGGTCCGTTGAGTAATCTCTGGTCTGATTTGTGCGAAGCTATTCTTGTCCGTAGTTTGTTTCTTGTTGTCCCCACATATGCTTGGTCACATACGTTGGACCCGTCTCCATTGCATGTTATTTTATAAATAACATTTGCCTTGTCAAATTTATCCACTTTTGATTTCGTGTTGCTGTAAAGTTGTTTTAAAGTGTTGTCAGTCTTCATCGCAATTTGATACTTGTCCTTATCGTAAATGTCCGATTTTGTGAATCTCTCTGAAAGACCAGGGATATATGTGAGAGCTTTGTATGTTTTTTTAAGTTTTTCATCTCGTTGATGTGTTCCTTCCTTTTTATACTTTCTGATTAAATTATTCGTTGTTTTTACTGGAAATTCATTGTCATGTAGAATTGTTTTTATTCTTTTTATATTGTTTTGATGGAATTCCTCGTCGCTTGTGTCTAGTATTTTTTTAATAAAATTGTTTGCTGTGTTGATTATTGTCCGTTTTGGGTGTTTTGAATAAAAGTTTATAAGTCGTCCTGTGGCCATAGGTTTTTGATACCAGTCAATTTTTAATTTATTTCCGTTTCTTATAACTAGTGTGTCCAGATATGATAATCTTCCATCGTTTGCTTCTTCCTTTGTAAATTTTATATTTTTATGGAATTTATTTAGAGCATTTAATGTCTCATTGATGTTGTTGATTTTTATTATAGCGAATAAGTCATCTACGTATTTCGTAACTAGTCTTGGTTTTGCCTCCAATGTCTCCAATACTCTGTCCAATAGTTCTTCCATTAAAATGTCCGCTATAACCGGTGATGCTGGGGATCCCATCGGCATACCTCTGAGTTGTGAGTAAATTTTGTCATTTAGTTTAATGTATCTGTTGTCTTTTATACAAAATCTTAAAATTTCCATAAATTTGTCTTTGTTTATTTTAGTGTGTTCTTTTATATTGTTCCATTTTGTTTCTTAATTTTGAGTGCAAAATCTACTGGTATACTTGGAAACAGTGAAATTACGTCAAAGGATATTATGGTTTCATCGTCATATATAAATGTGTTTGAGATCCGGTTTTTGAAGTCAGTTGCGTTGCTCATATTGTAAGAAGTGTTTACTGTAGTAATTGTTTTTCAATGTTTAATGTTTATATGTGCTTAAGTCAGAAATAATATATATTCGCGTTTTAAAAATTGTTTAATGTAACGTTTCAAGAAATAATTATGTAAGATAAACTTTAATGTGGAAAAAATTGTATGTTTTCTAACGTATACGTTTACTCCAACAGTTTTCCCTGAAGATGACTTCCGATGGAAGTCGAAATATTGGAAAAACAATAAATTAATAAAAACAACATTAAAAGTTTTTAATTATTTATGTATAAATAAGACCTTGAGCCCGACAACTTGAACAAATTTATATGATAATAAAATAAGACGAAATGCATGAAGAGATAAATAAGCACTCAATAAGCTTTCGTTTAAATAAACACAACTTTTCGTTTTCTAAATAGATTTTCTTACACAATAGCTTATTTTTTGGAAAAGTACTGGGCTCTTTTCACGTATGACGAGATTCGTTTGATGATATCGTTCCAACGATAATTTAACATCACGATACCTATTATTTTATGTATCGTCTAAATGATATCGTTGTGCTTGCTTCATTTATGGCAAACAACTGTCAAAACATACAATTTAATATATAAACATATTTGTGCAACATAAGGAAGATGTTCGAAAGTGGGAACTATATGAAAACCACGACAACCTCCATTAATTTTAATTTTTATTTCCAATACTTCGATTGGCGTCGGCAATCTTCATTAGGGAAAAAATTTAAATTATTAAAACATTTTTACAATTAAACGGTAATGGCACAATTTAAATTTTAAATAATCAAACAATAGCTCTAATAAACAAATAAACAAAAAACAAATACTTCTTCTCTTCTTCAGCAAGCTTCATTTTTGGTGCATGGGTAACAAAGCCTTTATCAATTAACTAACTTTGCTGTTAGTCATACTTTCCGTTAATTTAAAATAATAAATTAATAAAACTGATTCGATTTTAACAACTCTACTTTCAAGTGGAAATTAATGGTAAAAAATTTTTAATTTTTGCGTATCTGGTAATATTTTGTACAAACTGCTTTTTATTAAGAAAATATTGTGGTGACACAATCTTTCATAAAATGACCGGGAGGTTTTGATTAATTTAAAAACAATTGCAATTAATATACTAAAAGTACACAATTTCAGTTTAAACATGGCATTAAGTAATCTGAATTCATTACCAAAATAACGTTTTTAGCTTTGAACGTTGTAAGCCACACAATTTTATTTATTTATAAATACTAAGAGGTTTTTTAGGTAAAACCTTTATCTATTTTAAAATATTGAGTACGCATTCATGAAATTCAAGCAAGCAAAAACATATATATGCACATATAAATGCACATCCTATTGCATTTCAATTTAAATTCGGAATATTTCTAAAGTTTACATTGGATATAGTTCAAATTTGGTTTTAAAACCACGTTTCTATACACTAGAAAGATTTTTATTAAAATTATTTTTAAAATTTCCCCGACTTGTCATATTTCAATAAATTTGTTTATGCACTTGAACCCCTTAAACAGTTCTCTTGAAATCTTTCCTGTCTCCATATAAGCTTTAATTGCAATATAAGGGTCCAATTATGTTCGCAAATGGCGGATTGCACTTAGATAATTTCGTGTTGCTTATGCAGACGTACATCTACTTAAAAAACTTCAACTCAGCTGTTTTTGTTTACAAAAAGTAAGATTTTTTAATTGGCAGAAAATTATATTTATTAGCAAATTTACCGTACTAAAAACAAAAGACAGAAAAAAAAATTGTGGGTTAAAAGACACAATTTATCAGCAAATTACCGCACATAAACTGTTGCTATGAAATTACAGCTATCACCAGTGCTGTCACTTGAAAATTTTAAATAGTGTAGAATCCAAAAAAGTGGTAGATCTACCACGATTGTGATAGAGTGCCAACACTGGCTGTCACAGGACCGTAGAGCGACGTAAGTTCAAAATGAAATTGAACTTTTTATTTGTTATACGTTTATCTTAAGGTTGTGAGATAAGATTCTGTTTGTATCTATACTGTTCTAAGCTTCATTACGTGGTGCATAACCAGATACACACAAAGCTCATACAACAGAAATTCACGTGACGTCTGCTACGGCCACCTTGCGTTGCGTTACGCGAACATAATTGGACCATGCAGACTGATGTTATTTACACGGATTTTAGCAAAGCTTTTGACGTTGTAAATCACAAACTATTGATCTTAAAATTACATCTTGTTGGTTTTCCTATACCGTTGGTAAAGTGGATTGAATCTTACTTAAGCAATAGAACACAATCTGTTCTTTTTAAGCTCAAGAAATCACACGAGTTTCCTGTCACTTCAGGAGTACCTCAAGGAAGTCATCTTGGGCCTCTTCTGTTTTTACTTTTTATAAACGATTTGCCATCTGTCATAATGCATTCCAGCATCTTAATGTTTGCTGACGACGTCAAACTCTTCCTTTCTTTTAAAAATGATAATGACGCTGTATTTTTGCAAGCCGACATTGATCATCTTCATAACTGGTGCAAAACGAACCGTATGAACCTCAACATGAAGAAATGCAAGTATATGTCTTTCTCGCGCAAACCACCAATTAAATGTACCTTCAAAATTTGTGGTTATCCATTGGAGTCCTTAGATAGTTTCAATGATCTTGGAGTTACAATGGATCCTAAACTACGCTTTAATATTCATGTAAATAAAATAATAAATAGAGCAAATAGTACTTTAGGATTTATTAAACGTTGGGCAAAAGAGTTTAATGATCCTTCCATTACGAAAACCTTATTCACTTCCCTAGTGCGGCCTATCTTAGAATACGCTTCAGTTGTTTGGTGTCCACGCGATTGTTACATAGACGACATTGAATCAGTGCAGAAACAATTTCTTTTGTTTTGCTTAAGCTCTCTTTATTGTAATACTGATTTTCACTTACCACCTTATGAATATCGGTTACAACTCTTAAATCTTCCTTCTTAAAAAATCGGAGAATTATTATAAATGCTTGTTGGATTATAAAACTTTTACATGGCTATGTAAACAGTCCATATTTATTGAGTAAACTATATTTTAATATTCCTCTTCGTCCTAGAAGATCTTTTGAGTTACTACACATGAACTTTTGTAGAACTAATTATTTGCAAAATGAACCTCTTAGAAGCGCTTGCAGTGATTTTACTTTTGTATCTGATGTTATATCCTTAAGTGAATCCATGGATTCAATCAAACATAAAATTATAGATTACCTGCAGTACCGTCGTTGATTATGTAAAGTTCTTTCAAACATATATCTGATGCATCTGGTATTTGTAAACACATTAATATAACAACCTAAATGGATAAATGGACCTAAGCGTAAAATGCAAAATTTTGGTGAATAAACATCTAAGTAATCTGAATGGACCTAAACCTGGGATCTTCAGTTGCCTCATATCTTCATGATGATTGTAACTACACTTGTCGACGGTACCGTGGTGTCTTGGTGTCTTTTTACCTCTTGAAACACTACGTTAGATCGATTTGTAATATATTAATATGAGTGGCCGATAAGACCTAGTTTGTCTTGGTGCCTGCGTTCGCAACTGGTTTTCTTTATTTTATGAAAATTGGTTTGGTGAAGTTGACCTAGTTTGTCGAGTAACCACCCTGTCAAGCCAGGATTTCACCGGCTTCAGGGAGACAGAACGATATATATTATATGTATACCTATTGGCGTGGTGTTTTATTGGGTATGAGACCTTGTTTGTCACACGACTCCGCCGTATACAAAAATTGTTGCTAACTTGACCTTGTTTGTCTTGAAAACGCAACCCTGCTATGCTGTCTGATTTTATCGATTTTGACTTAACTTTTTTTCTATTATTTTTTATACTTTAATAAAATTATATACTTTAAGCAATTTACTAAAACTTTTTAGTTTGTTAATAATACATTATTTCATTCAAAATCATACCTTATATTTTTGAATTGTATTAAATATCTTATTTTATAATTTTAAATTTGCTATAAAACCTGTTAAGGTTTAGCGATCAAGTATTGGGGGTTGGAATTAGTTTTAAAGGTTTTCTAAGAGATGGCGTAACTATCAATAGATCGCATCGGGCACACCTGTGACTATATTCATTTCAAAGCACATTGTCTAAGCTTCATTTTTCAGTATGTGTCATTCCACTGAAGTGTAAACAACATATATGTTTTTCTCTGTGAACATGTCGACTTTCGTTCCAACAAAACGCAATTTGCGGGAAGGTTTACTTTTGTGCTTCCATTTGAAGAAAAAAGCGGTTGAAGCACAACGCACGCTTACTGAGGCTTACGGGGACTATGCTCCATCAATTTCTACTTGTGAGTACTGGTTCCGTCGGTTTAAAAGTGGTAATTTTGATACGGAAGACAAAGAGCGCCCGGGCCAGCCGAAAAAGTTTGAAGATGAGGAATTGGAGGCTTTGCTCGATGAAGACCCGTGTCAAACCCTTCAAGAATTGTCAGAATCATTGGGAGTCGACTTATCAACGGTCGGCAAACGCTTGAAGGCCATGGGAATGATTCAAAAGCAAGGAAATTGGGTGCCGTACCAGTTGAAGCCGAGAGACGTTGAACGGCGATTTTGCATGTGCGAACAACTGCTTCAACGGCATAAAAGGAAGAGTTTTTTGCATCGTATTGTCACTGGCGATGAAAAGTGGATCCATTACGATAATCCTAAGCGAAAAAAATCGTGGGGACCACCCGGCCATGCATCAACATCGAGGGCCAAGCCGAATATTCATGGCGCCAAGCTTATGCTGTGTATTTGGTGGGATCAGAAGGGTGTCGTGTACTATGAGCTGCTAAAACCTAACGAAACCACCAAAATTAATTCCAACCCCCAATAAATAAATAAGTCTTAAGTATTATAGCATACGCTTACATTCGTGCAAACACTATAAAAAAAATCGTTCTTGGCAATACTTTCACAACGACAAAACAAAGTACTTGTTTCTTACAGAATAATAAGTGAAAAAGATGAATATTTAAAAGAGTTTTATCCAAACAAAAAAAAATTGTAGATTGCGAACATCCAGCCAAATGTAAATCGGTCAAGGTGTTCGGTGAAATGCTTCTTTAAAGTAACTGAGTCGGCTCAGTTTCACTAAATCACCTCAAAAACTCATTGAAATCTGATCAAAGCATATTCATAAAATGAGCTGTACTTGTTTGCTTCACTAGGTTTAAGAGTGTTGCCACATTGTTAGATTTTGTACTTATGTCTAAACAACATGCAGTTCTAACCTCATTGATTTCTTGTTGAATAGTTCTCTAGTTAATCTCTGCACAAATCGCTGTAAAACTTTGCAATTGCGTAGAATTGCTGCTAACTTGTTGTTCTTTTTTGTTGCTGCGAGCAAAGCTTTTTGTTTTGTTCCTGCTCCGTCTTATTCTTTTAAACAACCATGCATACATTCATACATCTTACGGATGTTTAGAATGCACGATGTGGTTGTATTTGTAAAACATTTCGCTTACTTTTTTCAATCACGTTCAATTTACAACAGAGTGAAAACGTTTCAACTACGTGACTTACAAATTATTTGAAATGCATTTTTAACTGGTCTCTCTTTCTTTCTCTTACTCATTCTCTCTCTTTCTCTGTCTCGCTCTCTTTTTGTCAGCAACATCTGTCACACATACACACACATTCGCAAACATTTCGTACATACTTAACTTAGCTGCTGCATTGCTGTTGATATGTTGCACGTACGACTTGCAGGCGTTTATGTACAACGCTTTTAATGCTCTTGTGAATGTGAGATTGTGTGAAACGTGTGTTTGTGTTTGTTTTATGTGTGAGGTTTTTTTGTTTTTAAGTTGTGAATTGAGTTGCAATACTTCAGCAGCAGCAGCAGCAATAAAAGCCTAGGCGCACTCAACTCACTTAACTGTCTTCAAAATGTCGGTGTCTACTTGTAGGTGCTTGTACGTTACCCAGTGGTAAATGGACACATGACGTAACCAATTCCCTACAAGAAGACTATCGGTTATTTAACTAAGCAAAAACGAATTTTCTTAACCGTTCGGTAACCGAAATATCGGTTACCACTTCATTCAAAATTTCGGTTGTGTGAGGAGGAGTCTCGGGAAGAAATTAACCGAAACTCGTATTCGTGTGATCTGGCATCACGTTTCAATTTCCAATACTATCGAAATTATAGCCTTCTCGCTCTCTCTCTCTCTCTCTCTCTCTCTCTCTCTCTCTCTCTCTCTCTCTCTATCTCTATCTCTATCTCTCTCTCGCTAGTTGGGGTTAAATAAATAAAATAAATACGGGTTATAGGTAACCAACTCTCACCAAATATATCTAACCGAAAACTCAGTTATATGTAACCGTTAGATATAACGTAAATGTCAGTTTTATCTAGCGTACGTATTTATTAAACAATTTTTAAACTTAACTTTTACATTTAATTTTTTAAATATGAATCTACATAACAAAATGTAGAAAAATAAGCCAACTGCTTCGTCTCTTCACTCATCTTTAACTCCAGCCACAGTGGCTTGATTTCCGTGTAGATTTTCTATTTGCGCTGCTTACACTGCTCGCTGCATTACTGGCGTGCCGTGCCGCCTTGTCTACGGCTAGCTTGCGCGTCTTCTTTTCATTGTTGAATTGTGATTCGAGTTATTTTTTTTGATTATGTTCTTCCGTTATGTTATGTCCTATTTGTGGTTGGTGCGCTATATCGTGTTGCCGCGTGCTTGTCAACTCCTGCAGGTACTTCTCCAGTTCATAGCATTCCTACTGTTTGGCCTGCAAACAGCTCTTCGTAGTCAAAAGAAGTGTCCATTTAACGTCGAAGTGAAAGAATTTTAAGAAGATTACTTGGAGAGGTTCGCGTGATTGGAGTGAAAGTATATTAAAAAGAATTCAAAACACTAACCATGTTTATCCTTGTAGTATTTAGTTTGCGTCTGCTGCACTTGCTGGTAACTACCAACATCCCAGTCCTTATCTTTAATATTTTTGCTAATTTTTGATGCACTTATTTGCTTTATAGCAATTGTTGGAGGTCACCATGCTGCGGCGATTATTTTTGTTGTTGCCACTTATGTGTCCATTAGCTGTTGTTGCAAAAGAAAGGCATTAAGGTCAATACAAAATATTGATATCTGAGGTCTTCACAGAAAATTAAAAATTTTTATGATAAAGCCTTCATCAGAAGTATGAAGAAAAAAAACATTAAAATCTACTTACAATTGCTCTGGTTGTATCTCGAATTATTGGAGTTATGATGATGATGATTCTTATTGCTATTAGTTTAGTGATGATGATGAACGCTATTATTGATGCAGATTATAAGATTGATGATGATTTCCTGCTGAGTATGTTGACGAAGTTGATGATGAAAGAGCATTACCACCACTGCTACTGGCTCCAGGTATACCACTTCCACCACCAGCACTAATTTCCATATAGTTTTTATCATCGTTATGTGCTTGAGCCGATGATGAAGCACCTACTGCACCGGAGCCTGACGAAGACGTCGATGCGAAAGCGGTGTGCGGCTCTGAAGACTGTTGACAACTGTGATTTCTGTTGTTGCTGCTATTGTTGCTATGACGATGATGATGCTGATGGTTTTGTGGTTACAGCGCTAAAATACTATAGAATAAACAATAAATTGTGTTGACTAGATTTGCAACCTCGTTTTCTTTTATGGCCAACGAAATCAAGAATGGTGCAATGGCAGATATGCAAAATGTTGATAATGCTTCTTAATAATGATACCTTCTCTTTCTTTCACATGCATTAAGTAAAATATACATGTTTCTTCCTTGTTTAAAAAATTTGGACACTGAATGAGTGTGGTTGTAAACAGAAAAATTTATGTGCTCGTGTTGGAGTTTCGATTACCCATTTCTTGTACGGTTATTTTTTTAAATTCAATTTAGCTGCGAGGCTTCCGAAGCCTGTATACAGTTATTAATTACATTTATTCGGGCATGGCCGCTGATGTGCTGATGATATCTACCTTACACAGTAAGCTACGGTTGGAGTAGGTATGTACAAGAAAGGAGAGAACAAAAAAATTACGCATAAAATAGGAGAGAACAAAAAAAATTTAACGAAAATCCTCTTACCGCCACAACCGCATCGAAAACGAAAGAGAAAGCACCGAAAAAAGTAAACAAAACAAATTACGCCACAAATTATTTTCACAACAATCTTACAATTCAATGAACTAATTTATTACCCATTTTATAGCATTTTATTGTACGCATAAAACTCTGTTCTGGTTTAAAAATAAAGACTTATAAGTCTTACAAACACACTTAACTGTAAAACTTCCTGTTAGAAAAGATAATGTTGCTACACAGACGAATAAAGTCAAGCTGCTGTTCAAAGAATGAAAGGAAAATAATGTGAGCACAAACAAGAAGTGAGCACGAACAAGATTTTCTTTCCGTTCAGAGTTCTAGAGTTCAGCATTACAATGTCGTCACCGACAAATTATTTCAAGCGGGTATATGAATTCTTCCGACATAAAAAAATAGTAAATTTGGTTACTGCTTTATTCTGTATCACGAATTAGAACACCAACGTTAAGAAAGACACGAGAAGCAATACAATTTTGTTACGAAAGAAAGTATTGCTTCTCGCATTATAAATCATAATCATCTTGATAATGTCTTTCTCATCTTTGGGTGCTTTTTCGTGATACAGAATAAAGCAGTAAAGCACTTTTCTAATTTACTAGTTGTTTACGTTTGAATAAATCATATACCCGCTTGTAAAAATTTGTCGGTGACGACATTGTAAATGTTAACCGTATTATTTACATTTTTATACTCCCACATGTACTGCGTAAGGATTTATTTTTTTCACTCCGTTTTTAACGCCCATAATGAGGCGTGTGAGGTGTAGAGAAATATATATACTTTTGATCAGCATCACCTCCCAAGTCAAAGTAGCCATGTCTGTTTGTGATCACGATTTCAACCGTAATTTTGAAGATATCGTATTGAAAATCAAAATATAAGCTTTTATATATTAAAAAGAGGAAGATCTAGTTCGAAAACAAGAAAGATCGGTTGAAAACCACGTCTTCTTTCCACACAAAGTGATTTTTTTAGAATGGTAGAATCTATAAAATCTCTTACAGTTCCACAAATGCAACTAAACCAAATTAAATTCATGCCTATCTCTCATACAAATATCTCCACAAAATTAATATAATGTTTTTAGTTTCGCACATCAGTTTTTATTTTCAATATGCACTCTACGTTTGAAATTTGACACATTCAAATGAAAACTCATCCTACCTTTCATACAAAGAGGCATTATAAAAATAGTAAAACCATCCTTAATTCTGCAAAACTGAATTCAACGCTGTGAAATTTTACACATTAAATTAAATACTCCAAATGTACTTTGAATACATACCTTCATACTAACCCTACAGTGTTACCAACTAGTTTAAAACCAGTCTGCATACTAGTTGAAGACTGAGCAGTACTAGTGCAAGATCGTCTTTTTTTCATATACCCAACTAGTATTTTTAACATGGCGATGTCATAGGAAATATCAAATGTCTTATTCTGAACAGATGAAAATAAGTTTATAGTACACATAATTATAGTTAGTTATATTCTAGTTTGTTGGAAATAGTTGTAAACAAATAATATATTGCCAAATTTTAACTAGTTTCTAGTTTAACCTTTCCTGAGTAGTTGGCAAATACTCATGTTTAAATTAACAAACCAATGATTCAACCAGTTCCTTATTCGGCAATTTATCTTCTGAATTTGAAGCTTCTACTAAAGCGACTATTAAGAAAAATGCAAGTAAAATTTACATAGTGTTTTATTATTTTATATAAAAGACAATTTTTTAAAGTTCATAAAGTACAGTTGTGGAACTGGTTGATTTTAACAATATGTAATATAGTTTGATTTTGGCTAGTCTTACAACTGGTTGTGACTTGACATAAGCTAGTTGGATTTAAACTATTTTTGTAACTAATAAATCGTGACAAAATATAAACTAATTTGTTTTAACTAGTATAAAGACTAACCAAGACTAACTGCTGATTAGTCTTACACTGCAGGGAAGCAATAGAATTTCTAAAAAGAAAAAATTCGTTTCAAAAACTTTCAAATTGTCTTTCTAACACATATTACAAATGAATGATATGCCACATAAAAACATTTTGAAATAATCAGCTTTAAGGTTTTTAAAAAACGTATTTTTTAAAAAAAATGGAATTGTCCAAGGAAACTTTTAACCATGGATACGACATTTAAAAGATTATAGCTGATATCATTTCATTACGTGTTGATAATTTTTTAAATTATGTGTCAAGCCAAAAAAAAAAATCATTTTGGTATGCATCATGTTGCTTACCACGTTATTTGTAATAAGCCCTTCAACTGTGCTTCAGAAAATGCAATTGAATTTCTGATTAATTTCAGAACTTTCAAAATGTTTCAATTCTACTATGGCCACTCTTCAAATACATGACATTTTTTATGGGTGTAGCCTTAACCCTTTGATGGCCGATGTCGCTTATGAGCAACAATGTTGGTTTAACTTCATAATAATTCAAACTTGCAGTGTTACCGACTCTGATTTGTATTAATTTTAATGTACGTGTACATTCGCATTCTATTGGGGGGTTAAGTTCCAGAAGCCTCTATGGATACTGGGTTGGTATGCGTATATACAACAGAGTGCACCATATTTGATGTCGGTATGTTAACATTGAATAACTTTGACATTTATCTGCTGATTGCCTTGAGTATTAAATTTTTTAACCCTCCTGTGTATACGAAGGTACCCGGGTACCTTTTGCAATTTTAAGCAAAAAAAGGTAACTTTCGTCCAAGGAACTATATACTGAAATCTTTAGTACCTTCCTAAAATTTATTTTTTTATTCAATAAAGTTTTTATATTGCATAGAAAATGTTTTGGCAAGTTTTTATAAAAGATTTTTAAGTACTACCCCTTCCTCTTATACGAAGGTACCCACCCGGGTACCTCCGGGTAAAATACATGCGAATTCGAACTGTTATGGTCTTTGTCGATTTTTTACGTTTAGAATATCATGTACTGATGCAATCAGGATGAAGGATTACAAAGTTACTTTGGATTTTTTCATTCATATCTAGTTTCTTTCATACAGATAGTGTAAAGGTACCCGGGTATCTTCGTATACACGAAAGGGGAAATTTTTCGTATGCACATGATTTTTTCATTCACATATAGTTTCTCTCATACAAATCGTATAAAGGTACCCGGGTACCTTCGTATACCCGAAAGGGGGGAAATTTTTCGTATACACATGAGGGTTAAACGTCAATTCAGTACAATTTTAACGATGAATCGCTTCACACCGACACAAAGCGCCATTTTCCTTCAGAGAAGGCGAAACAGTCGACGAAAATCGATGTCGGTTGATGTAGGCTCATTATGTCTGCAAAATGTTTGAAAAAGGTCTGGACAGTTACTGTTTCAACAAGACGGTATGGAATGCAGGGTACAGAATATTAACTCACTTTCACTCACAATCATTTGCTTGAAGCACACAACACACAATTTTATTTTCATTACTTTTTTGTGTGTAACAGAGTTGGAGTGCTTTCGATCATTCTTCATGAATTCTTCGTTTACATATTTGCGTGTGACTATATATGTGTGACTCCGTCTCGATCTTGTGTTTGCTTCAAAATGTTAGTATTATAGAATTCTGGCCTTCGTATAGACAAAATTCATTGGCTTAATGTGACAAATGTTCGGCGCCAATAAGACAAAGAGTTTGCGCTGAAACCCCGTCAGTTGTAAATTCTTGTCTTCTGTAAAACAGATCTTTGCTCTCGAATTTTTTCATTCAGCCGATCATTAGGTTGCAATAGCATTCAAAGTTAATTTTTTCTCTAACTCGAAATAATCTATCAACAAAATTCCTTTTGCACTATAAAACACTGATGCCATAACCTGACTTCGTCTGTTTTGGAGGTGAACAACCAGCTTTACTCCATTGTAAACGTTTTTGTTTCAGTTTAGTTTCACGGGGCAGATCAACGGCTCAAGCATTGTTTTAAAACGATGCAAAAAATTTTAATTTTGTTAAATTTTTAACGAATGCGGCACTAGCTATCCAAAAAGCTTTTTCATATGTAATTCTTCATGTAAAATATGGAGTATTTGTTCGTCTGAGATGACTATGGTAGTTTCACACTAAGTTACACTTCGATCTTCACAAACAATATCAAACACTTGCACTTCTTAGACTTCCACTAAGTGGTTTTTCTTCAACGCTTGTACGACCACGTTTAAACTCTAAATCCCATCGATGCACAGTTTGAAATGAAGGAGCAAATTTTTTCACACTTTCACAATTTTTGTATGACTTTTCGTTGCTGATAAACCTTCTAAAACAAGGAATGTTATCACTGCACGATATAAGGTTTTTAAATTGCAAAAAAATACTCTGACACGTAAACATGGGCGTAGCCAGGATTTTACTCAGGGGTGGACATTTTTTGTTTCTTGTAGTTGATAAATAAAAGTAATTTTTTTTAAAGTTTTTTCCAAATGACCTTGTTGTTTATTATGTTGATTTTATATGATTTAAATACAAATTCTTAATGAATTAAGATTGTGAGCTTTAGATCAAGTGAGTTTTCAAGAAGGCAACAACAACAACAACAACTCTGTATAGAGTCAATCACTTAGCTGACTAGATCTAAATCACTTGATCTAAAGCTCACAATCTTAATTCATGTAATTATTCAATAGATCATAAAAACTAATTAACTTAACTATGGCAGAGCACGGCCAAATAAGTTTAATTAATGTCAAATTAATTAAATAATCTAATAATTGATCGATTTTTCGGTCAAAGTCATGTGTAATTGAACATTTGGTTGTGAAAATAGCCACCTTTCAGTTAGAACACTAGCTTCTGGCGAAGCAAAAACTCGTTTCATTTCTATGTGGTGCATTTAGACAAACAATCGAACACCAATGAATATTGAAATAAATGAAGAAGCAACTAGAACAGATGGCAACCCTTGATAGAGTTGATGGCGGTGATCTAAAATGGCCTCCTGCTTTGAAGTGTCATATGATTAGCAGCCATACAATTCATAAGAATGAATTAGAGGATCTGCACATTCATATGCTAGTTTAAACAGTGAGTTGATCAAAGCTTTATGACTCAAAGACTACTGATGAGGAATATGTAGCGATTTCCGAAATAGACTGTCTAGTCAGCTAAGTGATTGACTCTATACAGAGTTGTTGTTGTTGTTGTTGCCTTCTTGAAAATTCACTTGATCTAAAGCTCACAATCTTAATTCATTTAATTATTCAATAGATCATAAAAACTAATTAACAAATTCTTAATGTTTGATAGTTTAAATCATACTTGATTTTAAATACAAATTTTAGTTGTTTGATAGTTTAAAATCGTTTGTTGAGCTTTAGGTCATGGTTAGAAAAATTAATTGTTTTAAAGAATCTTTAAAAATAAACAACAACAACAACAACGTTTTCAATATGAAAAGGTAACATCACTAGCTGATTTTATTGCAATTTCGGCCTGGCTAAAGGCTTCATCAGAAATCTTTGTGATACGCCGTATAAGCGCGCATTAGAGCACTGTACCACAGAGGCGATGTGATTTTAAGCGTAAATTTCTCAGTTTTTCTCTCATTTCATTTTTTCATGTCTGTTGTTGTATTTTTGCTTTACTTTAGTCTTTAGGCTTATGTTATTATTATGGAGTCCAACAGTCAATTGGAAGTCTTCCACTAACAAAGCATGGTTACTGAAGTTGTTTTTAGATTTTGCTGATATATTTTCAGCCTGTTTCTGTTTGGTCGATTTTTTGTTCTAACCTTGACCTAAAGCTCAATAAACGATTTGGAACTATCAAACAACTAGAATTTGTATTTAAAATCAAATGTGATTTAAACTATCAAACATTAAGAATTTGTATTTAAATCATATAAAATCAATATAATTAATTTTTTTAATATTGGCTTTATTGATAAAAATATAAAATTAAATTGGAAACCAAATTGAATAAAACGCGATTTAACAAAAGCGGAAATCAAAGTATTCATTGGCGCGAATCTTCAGCAAAGCAATTTAAAAATCTTCATTCAGCTTCTCTTTCTTCTCTTGCATCAAATTTCTGTGCACGCTTTAATGGAATAAAAACGCCGTTGTAAGGAGGATTTTAATAAGTCGAGATATGGTATGAACAGCGATACCTTCCAATATTCGAAAATTAATGTTCGAATATTGGCAAGCAAAGTGCTCCTTTTAATTTTTTTGAGTATTTTACCCATGACTCATAGGTTTTTAGAAAATTGTGACAAAATTTCAGTTTGGGTCCAGCAGACGTAGATAGATTCTATTGCAATTAATTCTTAATTCATTTCTTTTCTTGACTGTAAAGCAAATTGATTAGAAAAAACATAGACCTTATTATTTGAAGTAACTTAATATAAACTTAACACCAAAAAATTTTCTTATATTTCCATCAATACAAAAAATATAAATTTAAAAATGCACAAATAAATCTAATCAGAACTTTCATTTTGAACAGCTGATTTGGTTTCGTTAGTTATGACAACGAACGTTGGTGTTGGTAAAAAATCGACTTACGAGTTGTGCAGCTCAGAATGGAATATACATATATGTCAGAGTTACCAATTCATTTCATAAACGCTTTTTACCAAATAATAAATGTGTCAGACCTAATTTGGTAATAAGAAAATAAATTAAGCTTCAATAAATATTAAAAACTTTAATACTATTTTCATTATATGAAAAACGGTTTTGAATTTCTAAGTTTAACACTCAAAAATTATTTTTTTAAAATGTGGGGGGGCCACGGCCCCGTCTCTACCTCCAAATTTCTAATGGCTTTAAAACAGAGAATTAAGTAACAAATCAAAATAAAATGTTTTGTGTGTTCATATGAAAAATGAAATATTAAAAAAACATATAAATGTTAATTATTCTGCTGCTTGCAATACTTTTTACCAACCTATAATATTTCATTATGTAAAAATGCATACAAAAAACATTTATATCTCTAAACAAAAAAATATTATTTGAAAAAGGTTTTCAATTTTCAAAAAGATAAAGCTTCAAAATGAAAAAAAAATTGTTTAAATATTTCTATTGTTTTTAGATTATTTTTCATATATCGAAATTCAAACCTCTACTTAAAATCTACTTTAAAATTTTTTATTTTTAAAATTAGCTTTGAATAGCGTTTTTTAATTCAAACTGATTCCGACTTGTTTTTAGTGTTTTTTGGGAGAGTAAGTACACTATTTTTGAAATGTATAGAAAATTAAATCGATTCAAAATTTCTTTAATCTTTTTTCCATAGCCTCTTTGTTACATTGCCATTGTGACATTGATCTAAGCTTATAATAGTTAAGCACTATTCTTGCAAATGATAAAATAATATATCTATTATTATTATGAAAAGTTTTTAATAAAATAAGTAACACAAAATTACTAATATTCTAGGCACTACAAACTAACATCTTCAGTAGGAGTATAATTGTTAAAAAAATTTGAAAAATTTTACTTTACATAAGGGGTATTCACACTGACTTGGGTAGTTGGGTAGATTGGCAAATTCCGCACATTTTGTTTTTGTAAAGTGCCTTTCTACCCATCTACCAATCTACTCTAGCTGACCCCGTGACTTGTTTGGGTAGATTATTTTCTTGCTAAATTGAGCACTTTTTCCATGTGTTGGCACCTTTTGCAAAAATAGGCAATAATTGACCTAAGGGCATCAAATTTACAATATTTGTTTTCAAGGCTAATATCTCGAATAACACTCAACAAATATTGCCACACCCCCTATTTCCGCCCACAAGTTAATAAAAACACTATATTTCAGACGAATTCGGTTGTATTAGACTAAAATTTTGTAATTTAGTTCGTATGCCTACTACCAACAATTCAACAAAAAATGGGCGTGGTCGAACTATAAGTACGCCTTTTCAGAATTATAATTCCTGAGTTGTGCATGTTTTTATAATGAAACTTAATTTATATTTGCTATGAGACCAACTGGTGGTCACTAGATATATAAATTTTGCCACGCCTACTTTTACCGCCCTGCCTTATATATAATTTCGTTCGTGCGGTGTCTCTTAAGATCTCAGAAACGGTAAGCCAACCCAATTTGCAATATCTGTTAAAATCTCGGCTAAAAAATTAAATATCTCGTTTAATAAAAAGCCACACCCCCTTTTACCGCCCAAAAATCAATAAAAATTCCATATTTCGGATGATTTTGATCGTATTAGACTAAAGTTTGGTAATTTAGTTTGTATGGTTACTGTCTAAAACGGTATTAAAAATGAGTGTCCATGCCCTCTTTTACAGCCCACAAATCAATAAAAAATACTTTGTTTAAGACGATTTTGGTCGTATAAGACTTAAATTTAGTAATTTAGTTTGTATGGTCATATTCGGGAACAGTACTAAAAGTGAGCGTTGTTACTCTATAGCAACGCCCATTTTTTTCATAAATCATTAAAATTGACTACTGTTCCGATTGCGCTAAAATTTTGGCAGTCAATTAGTTTCGCCTACGAGATAGTTTAAGGAAATTTTGCAAAACCCCCTTTTACCGCCTACAAATCAATAAAAATGCTACATTTTAGATGGTTTTGGTCGTATTAGACTAAAATTTGGTAAATTGGTGCATAAAGTTACTTTCGGAAACTGAACCAAAAATGGGCGTAGTCACACTACAGTTATGCTAGTTCAGATATACAAAAAATTAAATTATTTTTCCGATTGGCATGAAAATTCTTTTGTTAGCCGGTCTGTGACAGGAAAGCGTTTTCCCCTGGATTACTAGTAAATAATAAGATGCTGCGAAGTTCACGTTAAAAATTACTCATATATGAAATAGCTTTTTTGACGCCCAATTAATGACCTAAATTTTTCGCACATAAAATGACAAAAAATAATTTTTTGGCAACCCTCTTCGAGCTGTCACTCATCTTTTATCAGCTACATAAGCCGGGGAGATCAAACAAACCTGCAGCACTGCCCAAAACTATTCTACAAAGTACTCAATTGCAATTTAGGGTGCTCGCTATAACCAAAAGTACTCAATCTACCCATACCCAACTACCCAAGTCAGTGTGAATACCCCTATAGTGTTTTGTGATGAGGAAGAGTAAAAAATAATAACTGCGTTTTTATTTTTTAGCTTTATTTCAAAAAGTTCCCCCAGGAAGCCTGAACCCGCGTAATAAACATATTTTTTATTGCTATACCTATCTCCTTTTCACTTATCCTTTATAATATTGAATTAGCAATATCCAACGTAACGGTAAAGTGCAGCGTAATTTAATTCATTTGTTTTTATTACTTTAAGCAAAATAATTGTCGAGTTACTTAAAATGTCTTTTTAAAAAAGTGGACGCTTGAAAAAAATTTCTAAAATTTGGGCAAATAATATAACTTGTTTCGAAAAAAGCAAAACAAAAAAACGCGCAATACCAAACGCGGAACATTCGGTGAGGAACTTATGTAAAATACCTAAACAACTCTAGCAAAAAGTATAAAATGGTGTCAGCTGAAGTGAACGATTTATAGCTCAAACTAAATTTTCCCAGAAAGAAAAGAAATTTTAAAGAAATATTGAAAAAACTTATAAGCTACTCAAATTTTTTTAAATATACCCCAGACAAAATTTTTGGCCGGAAAATGAACTTAAAACGACAGACAGGAAGTCTGTTTATTGGAATAGAAATGAAATTATTTTGGCCCATTTTTGGCAGGGCAGGGCGGGAATTGTACCAAAACCAGCCAGTTGACTGCCACTGTACAGAACAGCAGACTGGCTAACATAGGCTCAAAAATGTATAAGAGAGCATGCAAGTGGCGTTCAGTGGAAGCAACTTGGCAGGGAATGTACAGAGCAGAATACAAGCAGGTAGTGGCAGGCTATTGGATGGGGCATTAACATGGAATTGAATGCAAAATATTGTTTTTTTTTATATATTTTATATAGTTTAAGTTATTTTATATACTTGAGCTTTTGTTACTCAACTAACAGCCTTACCAATAACAAGCTGCACACTTTCTCTTAAAATCGGTTTTACTTAAAATTGACTACTTTTTAAAAGCTCCATACTTCTTCTTTGCTACCAATAAAAAATGAGTCAAACATTATTTAGCTAAAATAGGGATATTTTAAAAACATGACAAAACTGCCAATTTTGACAGAATTACAAATAATTTTAACCGCTTTTCAAAAAAGAAAATATTTGAGACAAGTAAGAAATGGAGCAAAAAGTTGATTAAGATGCAAAAAAAAAGGGGAACAAACTCATTTTCACAATTTTACAATAAAACACACACAAAACACAAATTTTAATTTATTATGAATTTCAGCTCGAGAATTTTAACAATTGAAGTGAAGAGCAAAAAGCAGTCTTCAGGAAAGTGTTCCTTGATAGAAAAAGTGTCTTGGACAGCTCCAAAAATGACATCAAAACAATTAGGCAGTAGGACAAGACGTGAGGCGAAGCTTTTAGCCTGTTGGGCAAATAGGTGCAAGAGATGTGCAAAACTTTTTCTCCTGCTCATATCTTCGCTCTGTTGCCAAACATTTTTGAAACAGCAAACATGCCAATATTTTCATTTTATAGGTCTCTATCCAGCTCTCAAGTAATTACTCAAGAAAAAAGTTACTTAAGTTTCTTGAGTGTAAAAAAGTAGTAGACAAGTAATTTTGACGGCGAGAGTTTTGACAGTTCCAGCATTGTATCACTTTGTATTGAAAATTTAGGCTGATTTGTTTTCATCAAACATTGAAATAAATTTGTTGCAATAAATATTGAAATAATTCATTAAATGAGTAATGGCTGAATTGCAAAGGTAAGTAATAGAGAAAAGCGTTTGTTTACATTTTATTACATTTTGTTTACATGTTGGCAGACCGCTTCTTCCGGACAGCTTTCGACCGCTTCTCGGAAGACATCTGCCCCTCAAAATTGACTGCCTCTTCTTCTCCCTCCTTAGAAATGTTCATGTGCATGTCTAAAATATTCTTTTATTAATTTTAAATCAATTAATCAATGATATCAATAAAATTATTTACCTTTGAATGTTGGTTGCCAAAATTTTACTTGAAGTAATAATATAACTTGCATATATTTCTTGACATTCACAGTGTTACCGTTGTCACTTTTCAATGAAAAAAAAGTATTAAGAACAGAAAATTTTTCTTACGAGCTGGATTCTCTTTCAAGTAATTTTGACAAGGAAAAATTACTTTTCGATTACTTTTCAGATTTATGTATGAAAATAAGCTTTACTTGAGAGCTGGAAACAGGCCTTATAACTGAAAACGCAACTGTTTAACAAACATAGCATAACCACGAAACGAATTTGATCAGAGAAGAAAATTAACAAAATTAAATTAAGACATGAGTGGATGAAGGTGATATGTCGCTAAATTGTAATTTTGAGAAAACTGAGATCAAACTTTCGCATTTGTACTGATCTCTATACTAAATCAAACTTTGTGAAGAAGTTATTTTCTAAAATAGCCACACACATGGTTGTTGTAAGGTTTAAAATTGTTTGTATGTAAATTACATATTCATCTATGCATAGAACACCGAAAATCCGAAAATGCGACATATCACCTTCATCCACTCATGTCTTCAAATAGCCTACGGCATAACTAGCTCCCGCAAAACATTATCAACTGCTTTCTGTGGAAGAACCTGTGCAATTTTATGAACTCACTCGTTCCCGATAAGTTTTTGGTTTTCTTATAGCACGATAGTCTGTCAGGATTTTTATGTTTGTAAATAAACGTTTATTGACCATGTTTCATAGTCAAAATATCAGCTGACAGTTGAAAAGTAGTCAGTTTTAATATAAAATACATGGAAAAGCTGTGTATTTTCTGAGCTGGCTATTTTTTAAATTTAAAACTGACTTTAAGTTTTTATTAGTACTGTTTTTGCTTAATGTTCAACATTTTCGAAAATGTTGTACATTAAAATCAATTTTTGGTAAGGCTGTAAGAGTTTTTATTCCTTGGGTTTGTCGATTTTTTCGATTCACCTAAATTTTGGACGGCTTTGATGTTGTGACATACAATTTTATGTGAGATTTTTCAAACGTAAATTTCTAAGTTTTTTTTTTTAAAAAAGTTTATCTTTAGTATATCAGGTGTAAGCAAACCCAAACAAAGAAGGAAATCCACTCCTGTGGGTATAATAGCAATGACACCAACAATACCAGAGACTACGTGTGCGAACAGTTTTATTGAAAAGAATTGTGAGTTTTAAAATTATTGCTCTATAAAAACATAGTCCAACACGCACAAATTAAGCAGATTTCTTAAACGAAATTTGACAGAGAAATGTTTGTACCGTATAATCAGTTAAAGCTTTTAATTAAGATGATGAATTCGCTGGTCACTCATCCTTCCCAGAATCAAAAAATTGTGCATCAGACGAGGATAGTGAAGATCCGATTGCTGGAAAAGATCGATTTGTTCTAGGATCTCCGGTATCAACATCTGAAGTCTGCACCTCAATTCTAGCATACGTTTTACGATACAAACTAAGCGGCTCTGCATTAAGCAGTTTGTTGGAATTGATTGATTCCATTCATATGCCCTAAAACGCCCTTCTCCACTTATGTCTTTAAAAAATATTTCATAAAAATAAATTCTGCTATTGAGTGTACGGCGCACTGCAACAACTGTTTCAGACCAGTTAAAGGAAATGCGAGGAATATAATAGCAAAGTCGAATTAGGATATCTGCTCACCTTTTCAATAGAGGCACAGCTGCAAGCAAATATTTCTCGCCCAGATTTCTGCAAACAAGTGCTCACCATTTAAGCATAAAAAAGAAAATGTTGACAGGCTAGAAGACATTTACGATGGCGAACTGTATCGCAATCAATGCGAAAATAGATTCATGAATGACCCCAGGACTTTATCATGTGGTATTTTGACAGAGCAGCACTCTATTTAACTTATACTATTAACTAAATTCTTATGTAGTAATTAACAAATGCACTAAAAATTATTCAAAACCGACGGTCCTATCAAATGTTGAAGTCACTCTTGTACACCAGTATATCAGATCTTCTGAAATACAGTAAATTTCGCCACAATGTATTAAAAATGAATTTTGCATTACATGTAAATGATATTTCTAATGTTTTTTGTTCCACCAAATACGATTCTTAGTGTTCCACTTAATATGATTGAATACAAATAAAACACCTTTACCTTTATACATTTTTAATCAACGTTTATTTATGCAAATTTTCGGCAAAAAAAAATTATTTGTAACTGCCAAGTTTACATGTTAAATGTGAAAAGGTGTTTAAAAATTTCAAGTTAAAGCCAGTAAAAAGTTAGTGCTCAGAAGAAATAGACAGAATAAAAACGTCTTCCAGTTTAAGACGAGATAATTCTGTTGTCTAGAAAGCAAAACATTTTTAAGCTGCTAGACCATTTCAATTGGATGCCAATACAATGCTTGTTTTTAATAGAGTTCATGTGCCTGCCAGTATAGGGCGAAAGCACGTAGGAAGGCTGCTGCTGAAAAAACAAAAATGTTTAAGCTGCTTGAACATTTCAGCTGCCGTCCAATACAATGCCGAATTTCGACACTACCTTCTACTGACTTTTCCATGCCTTCATGCTGCTACTTTCTGGCAGCCTTTTTTGATAAAAAGTAAACTGGCCGCCACCATATTTCAACATACTGCCAGAACTCTGCTCATTTGCCACAATTATGCTGATATAATGCCATTTTCCTGTCGAATATTTTGTCTGGGGTAAAAATGGGAAAAATTCAGGTACTGTTTTTGATAAAATTGCATCCATATAAAGCTTGCCTAGTAACTCGAGCAGCAATAAAAAGAGATAGCTATCAAGCAAATCAAAATGTTTTTGGCTCAACAACATTATTCGAAGAAGACCAGGTGTCAAATGCTGAATATGATGAAGACTGCGAAAAACCAGATATGTTTATTAAAATCTTCAAAACCTTGAAAAGTGGCAGTGAATTAACTTGTTCAAAAAGCAAACGTTACCACGAAAAATGCAGCCAAAATATGTAGAGAGTTGGTTAAAGCCGGAGTTTAATATATCAACACCATCGCAACCAGGAAATTGTAAAGCTGCAATAAAAGAGGCCGAATGTATGGAAAAATGTATTTGAAAACACGCTTAAAAATAGAAAGTTGGTGCCCTCATTTTGATGAAAAAAGTTTGGTGAACAAGAAATACAGATCGTAATTTTAAAAAACGAAGTAGGGTAAGAGAAGGATGCTTCCCCAGGTTTTCTTTTAAAAAACTATAAACAGTTAGTTATAAGATATTTTTCAAAATTTTTTGCAACAATACAATCCTTGTTTTACTAACTTAAATATTTTTGTAATAAATCTTTTAGCCCTAAATATAAAACTTTCATATTTTTTTTGTGTGACTTAAAGTTTCGGCAAAAAAGGGGGTTTTTTGTACATTTTTTTTTTTTTGAACGCATGCCATTTATATTTTATTTTTATTTTTTGCATAGGTTGAGTGCTCAACTAGAGCCCTTAACTCAAGAATACACTTTGGTTTTCTACTTTCAGACACTTTGTTAATGCTGGAGACGGGAACCCAATTGCAACAATTTTTTAAACACGCTAACTTCAACGCCCTGTAGAAAATTAACAACAACTATAAAGACAAAAATAAAATTTTTTATTTCTTCATGAATAATACTTCATTATGTAAAAACTTTGAATCATTAAAATTAATAATATTAGGTAAAAAAATTAATAAAAAAGGTTTTTTATAGCTACACACTGTAATAGTACCTTAAAATTAAGGCATGTCATGGATGAGTTTTCTCCGAATTAATTTCAAACTATGACAACCGAAGACAAAGCTTCACGCAAAATACGAAACAAATTTAAATTAAGTGCATCAAATGGCGAGATAACAAGCAATATTTGTTTGAGCTTGGTGCAACATTAAGGTTCTACGAAAAAAATAATTTATTTCCATTTATAAAGCTTAAAGCTATTCTATCGCTTAGTAACGCTCGCTTAGTAACGCTCGCTGGAACGCCAGAGCTATTCTTGCTATTTTATTTATTATACTCATACCAAAATACAGAGCATCATTATCTGTGAAATGCCAATTTATAAACTGTGCATATGGATTTCCGATCACTGTTGTCGAGTCAGCAATTTCATAAATTTAGAAATGTCAATAAATCAGTTTAAAAAGCTCACATCTTCTTAAAACATTGGGTGAAAGAAAATTCAACTATGCAAAATCAGCAGCTCTTTTATATTTGTGCATAACGTGCCATTAAAGTTGTTAAGGATATTTTCCCTAGATGCAAAACACCTCATACCTTATATCTTGAATTTATTTCTAAATTTTTAGAGAGTAAACAGCATTTTAAATATTAATATTCGTGTTTTAATTGTGTTATGAAATTGAATATCACTTTTAAATAAAGAAAACTACTGTTTTTTACATATAATGTTTTATTTATTTTATTATTTTATATATTGTGTGTCCTGCAGGAACATTTTAAAGTAAAATAAAAAAAATAACAACGCAGTTATCATTTTTCCACTATTGCTCAACTTATAATACTATGTAAATAAGGCCTATAAGAAACTTATACCCCTAAACTTCAGCCGTTAAATGAACTTTTAAAATTCGAACACTTGTAAATCATGAACACAACAGTAGATTACTTTGGCACTGGTATTATTTCACATGAACTTTCTATATAGACCTTATGACTTTATGGACTTCATAAAAACAAACCGTTTAACAATCTTTTGGGAGTCTTTATAAATTCTAATAATATAATTATTTTACGTTCTTCTATCTCTTGACTTTATTCCTCGGAAAAACAATCTTTACAGTTGATTAATTTTTCTAAAAATCACTGTCCCTTAAAGTTATTGTTTTCTACAGTTACAAGATACACACACACATATGTTCCTAGTGTCATTGCACAAGCTCAATTAAGTCGTTTAGTGTTTCCAAAATTTCAATTACTCAAGACGTCACAATATTCTTAAGACGTCCTAAGAAAAATGGCAGGCTACTTTCTGTGTTTTATGGCTTCTGTTGTTGTAAAGTCTCATTACTCAAATATAGTCTTAAATGACCCAACCCGAAGAGCATAACTGAAATTAGGTCAGTCGGAGCAGCTCACACCAACCCACTCATCCCATCTCTCCAACTCACAACATGTAACACTCTGTCGGTCTTAAATAATCCTTTGGCATAGTCCTCTGGCAATCAAATAATGAATTGCTGCCATGGCCATCTGGCGGCAAAAATATACAAGCAAAATTTTATTTACTCTTATTTGCGTTTGAGTTTTATGAGGTACTTTTAGTTTTGTGGACAAAACTGATTTCGGCTAATGGAAAGAAGGTTGCTAAACCCTTTTTAGCCACAACATGTTTGCCTAAAATTGTCTTTGGTTTCTAGTTCATTTCATATTTTCTCAACCATGTCATATTTTTTTGCTCATTTGGAAAACTAAGCATCTGCTTGTTATTTTTTTTGTTCAAAGGATGTAAAACAGATTGCAATGCAATGCTTCTGGTATTTTTCGTGGGTTAAATCTTGTGTCTTGTTTATGTTAACAGAATTGTTTTAGAAAAACGCAAAGATTCTTTTAATTGTCGTCTTATTATAAAGATAAGATAAGAAACAACGTTATAAAGATTGCTTGATCGAATCAAAAATTTAAAAATTTTGAGCATTTTACATTTTAATAATATTCGATCAAATGTTAATAACTCAATTTCAAATAAAATCATTTTTTAATAACGTGCAACTCAGTTCAACTAAGTCCTATTTTCTCTTTAAACTAAGGCATAGTTGCTGAAAAAACTTAAGCTTTAAAATGTGCTTTAAATAAACTTCAGTTGACTCCTGTCATAGGAATTCTAACATCTAGCTAGCTGGTTATTACAACTGACTTCGTCAACAAAAGAAGTTGAGGGTGAATATTTAATGTCTTATTTTTCATCACTTATCACACATTACTCCATCACACCTCGCTCACGACCACAAAGTCTTCCTGGATGACAGCATGGTAAATCTAGTCTTCACTGCAGAATCAGAAGCAAAAGGCATAATTATTGGGAGCGATACCAATGCTCATCACGTAATTTGAGGAAGTTTGGACATTAACGAACGGGGTGAGTCTCTTTTCGATTTTATCCTTAACACCAATCTTAGCATAAATTATGTCGGTAATGAACTGACCTTTATTATTAGTAATAGGCATGAAGTCTTTGATATTATCCTGTCTCTGGACATATATCTAATAGAATAAGGAACTAGAGAGTTTCAAAGGAACACTCCTTTTCAGACCATAGATATCATTTTTTTGACATTGACGATTTTGCTATAAAACAATGCAGCTTTCGCACTCTCAAACAAGTGAAAAGAGATCTTAACTTAAATACGTTAAAAATAGATCTCTCAACTGGACTAGTCGACTTTTCTGTAAACAATCGTTAGACTGCCTAGATTATAGTCTCACAAATTCCATTAAAAAAGCTCTGGATGCTGCGTGACCTTTACAAGCTCCAAGGGGGAAGCTAAAACCGCCCTGGTTGAATAAAGCCAGCGAGGAGCTCCAAAAGAAGTCTAGAAAACTCCTTAATAAGGCAAAGGCTACTAGATCCACAGATACTAGGACGGACTTACTTGGACGGACTATAAATTGGCTCTCAAAAATACAAGAATAAATTGAGAAAAGCACAAAGACAGACCTGGAGGATCTTTTGTGAAAAAGCAACGCGAACCTCAGATGCGGTTCCCTTCAATCCAAGCCTTTTAAAAAAGGAAGATGATAATTGTTACTGGAAAATGCATATCTAATCCTCGAGACATTATGCAAAACTGCCTTAATACTCTTGTTAAAAAAGCTTTCACCTGTGGGCTCAGCGTAAGCCCAAATAAAGCTGAGATAGTGATTTTCAACAGAAAACACAATTTACCTATAAACAGTTCTCCTAAACTGAGAAACATAAGACTTAGCTTCTTAGATCAAACTAACTACTTGGGCCTCATACTGGATAGGAAACTAAACTGGAAGCCAAATCTGCTGAAGAGAGCTAAAAAAGATAATATTGTCCTGTATTCATGCAAAAAGGTGCTGGAGAGCATATGGGGCTAACAACCAAGTGCTTCTCGCTGGATCATTAAAGAAGTCATTAGGCCAAATTTGATATATGGTGCCACTGCCTAATGATAAGCACTAGATAAACAGACGCACATCAATTTCGTATGCAGAGGCCCATCTGCTAGGAAAAAATTACAACTACACTAAATTTTAATAACTCAAATGATAAAAATTTATTTTTCTGAAAAGACATATTTTTTCTGAATTTATAACACACTCTTGCAAATCGTCTAAGTTTTTAAAGAAAATTAAAATAAAATCCTCAAGAACAAAAAATTGTACAAAATATTAATAGTAGTGAAGCACCGGGTAATTATCATCTAGTCTTAAATAATATTAATAAAAATTTTTCTGAGTTTTTTCAACTTTCGGTCACAAAACCCCTCCCCTCCCTCTATCATTGCTTATCGTAGTGTATTTAAAAACCCTCCCCTCCCCTGAATTGATAACGACCAATTAGTTCTTACAAAACCCAAAAAGTCGGTTTTTTAATCATGTGACTTATCCGTTCAGTTACCAAATGCAAGAATATCTATTTACTACACAAAACAGATGTACCTAGGAAAGTTAAGACCGTCCAAGATCTTTGCTCAATATATGTTTTACTCTTTATCACCTTTAAATTTTTCTTCATTCCCTGATCTTTAACTTAATGTAATGTTAATATGGTTATTCCGTTCCATGGAATTTTTGTTCTCATCAAACATGAATAAATTTTTGCAATTTAAAAACAGAAAAAAAGAATTAATTTTTCAAAAAAACATAAACACTTCAAATCTCCACAAAAACCACTTCAAATATATTCAAATTTAACCAACAGCTCTGGTGGTTCTTTTGTGGACTTGAATAAAAAAAAAACAATCAATCTTCCTACACCACACAACTTTTAACGATATCTGCCATCATAATTCATGTCATTATCTCATCTTAACGAAGCATAATAATCCAATTCAATCCACTTGCGTTGTCTAACACTGAAGCTTCTCGCGTCTGACTTCCGCTCCTGCCACAAAGCGCCGCAAAAGATGGCAAATCAAGACAACAAGGTACTCACTCAGACAAGTACAACCAACCAACCAACCAACAACCACCAACAGCTAAATCTATTCACAGCAAAAATATGAAAGTGAAGTTGAAAATTTTCATAAATAATATCTTTAGGAATAGCAAAGCTAACGCGGAGCTTAAAACTCAGTAACCAAGCATTCAACATCGACAGCGACATCGACAGCAGCATCGACATTAGCATTGACTAAGGACTAAGAAAATAAAGAGAGCAAGCGCTGAACACACAAGTGAACAGTGACGAAGCTTGCTGACTGACTGACTGACTGACTGACTGACTGACTGACTGACTGACTGACTGACTGACTGACTGAATAGCAAATGACACTCGTCGGTGCATAAATCAAGCAACGGAAGGACATGATTTCTTTTCTGGTACTTGATGTGATACGAATTTGTCCCGCGACGGTCATGAAGTGGAAAATTTTAATTAGGACAGCGTTTGTTGCTAAAGATTCATAAAAATAAGTTGCTGTTTTTGTTGCTGTTTTTTTGGAATGGTAAGTGTCAACGACAAACATTTGATATTATGTTAGCAACATTAATTAATTCAGTGATGGGTTGGAAGAAAGGAACCCAATTAAGAAATTTGAACACTTGATGTGTAGCAACAAATTAAAATTAAATCTCGTAAATACTTCAATTCGAAAAATTATATTTGATACATGCGCAAAAATTACGTTAAATAGTGCCTCTAAAATTTTACTACTTTTTCTTTAGCATCTATTAAAAAAAAACTAATAAAAACACTTTCTACTGTTATAATAATTCCAATATTTTTAAGTTGAAACATAAATTTTAAAAAATATGTGTATAATTTCATAGCTACACAGTTCGAAATCACGATTTTTCATGCGTGTTTGTGATGTTTTTTTGAGTGTTCGTGAGTTTTCGTGCAAGTGAAAAAAATCAATTGTGTGCGTTTTCGTGCCTCAAAAATGCTGCAGGCGCCCATCTCTAGCTCAACACGTAGGCTGCTACATATATATCATGGTCTGGCAACGCTAATGTCATTCCAGTCAAATTGACATTTCCGTTGGAAATTTTGACATTTGTAAGTTTATATGTACTCACAAAGTTTTGGTGTACGTGCACGTAATGTGTTGTTTACAGTGCTTTTAAAATTGTATTTAAGCTAAAAATGGAATAAATCGTGAAAATTTTCGTGCAATTATTTTGTACAACTTTTAAGAGTACATCGATAAGCTCAATTCAACTTTTGGCAACGAAGCACCATCTATTCTACATATGTACGTTTGTATATCGGTGGTACAAATAATTCAAAATATGTTTTTGTGCCATAAGACATTGATGCTAATAATGCTTCATCATCATGTGAAATACCAAGAGATTGACGCTTCCCTAAGAATTACTTCCACCAGCTTACATATCATTTTACATGAAAACATAGTTGCGAAAAAGTTTTGTTCACGTTTTTTATTTGTTTATTTATTTAAAATTTAAATTAGTAGAAATACAGAGAACATTAAATAATAATAATAATAAAAGTATTTGTGTGGCCGTTTCGGCTACAGTAGACGTGAAACCTTCAGATAACTGTAGAAATCAGTGCGACGACTTTTTTATAGAACATCGATTCCTAAAAATGAGAAAAAATCGACTTGAAAATCAATATTTTGACTTTCGATGCAAATATGTCTGCTGTTTTTAAATATATTTAAATTTAATTTTTTTTTTCAAAAGTCCATTCAAAGGACTTAACAAAAATAGTTTAAACGTTAGGTCAGTGAATATATAAACAATTACTAAAAGTGGTGTTTGTGGTAAAATAAAAAAGTAAAAATTTCATTTCTGACTACCTTCCATATGTCATATGTAGCATTAATTTGAAAAAATGTTCCAAGTTTTGCGCAAAAATTAGTTTACTGTTTTTGTCATAAAAAAAATAGATTGAATATTTTTAGCTGAATTTGTTTTTTCCGAAATCTTGTCTTAAAATTTTTTTACAAAATAGTCAAGTCTCAAAAATACTTCATGTGAAAATAACACCAATCAATCTTTCCAATCAAAAGTTATGTAAGACACAGTCGCAATCTTAAAAAATTTTGGGTCAAATTAGCATATTCAACATATAAAGACTTGAGTGGATGGAGGTGGTTTGTCGCAAAATTATAATTTCGAGAAAATTGAGTTCAAAGTTTCGCATTTTTACTGAAATCTATCCTAAATCAAACTTTTTGAAGAAGTTATTTTCTAAAATAGCCACAAACATGGATGTTTTCAGGTTTAAAATGGTTTGCATGTACATTACATCTTCATCAATGCATAGAACAGCAAAAATCCAAGAATACGACATATCACCTTCATCCACTCATGTCTCCATATATTTTTGACGTTTGATCTAAAGTTGCCAGTTTTTACTTAAAAGTTTTATTGATCTGATACAATCTCTTTGCTTACTCTCAAATTTTGTAACAGGGAAGTTTTTGCTACAAAAGTACGGGAACAGATGTTATGCATGTGATCTATATGCAGTAAGGACGAAATTTGTTGACTAGAAAATATGGAAGTACTTGCAATAATCGTTTTCACTATTTTATACGGTGAATGTATTATAATGAGTAATAAAGAAATAATAATGCTCATTTAATAATACCTTTCGGCGTGCACGAAATTCACGCAAACGTTCCATTGAACTTTTTGTGACTTGTTTTTTTATATTTTGGTTTTTTTTCTGCTGTTATTCACGACATATTTCAGCATTAGTTTTCGGCATACTTTGAAAATGTTTTATTAATAAAAAGAAAATGATAAATAAATGATAAATTAAGCACAGCACAAAGAGGAGCCATGGTAAAAAAGTTATTCTTTCAATAATTTATAATTTCTAGTGTGTGTATGTGTGTTGTTTTGTTTTGGCCACAAGGCCTTTTTATATCAGCCGCAAGGCTTTATTCATCTTTTGTCTCAAGACAGATATATTTATACTTTAAGCCACAAGGACCTTTTAAATATGAAACAGCTGGTAAGTTCAGCTTCTTAAACAGTAGTTCTTCTTTATTAAAATCATCTTATATTTATATCAAAAATATTGAGTGAAAGTGAAACATTCATTTTCTTTAACTCACTTTTGAAATTCTTACTCAAAAATATAATAACATATAAAAATTAATTTGAATCTAAATACATTTGCTTGCAATCTAAAAGTAATCAATCTGTAATATAAAACATCACAACCTACTAACAGGCTACTAACTTCAGCGTAGTACTTTACTACTTTAGTTTCATGCCGCTAGTAGTACTTAAATTTGTACTGAAAGCATACAATTAACCCAAAAAACAAAATGTACGTCCATAGGGAGGAAAGTGTCCCCTTAGGCAGTGACAATTTTTTAAATAGCTTCATATAAAATCAAAAAGCCGTAAGCAAGAATTAAAAAATTTTACGGGAGAGTTAAAAAGCTTTCTAAATTGTAATTGTAATTTAAAGTTGAGTTCAAACTTAGGGATTTTAGAATTTGTTTAATAAAAACGTTGTTTTTAGTTGTAGGAGTGTAAAATTTAGCAGGAAAATGTATTTTGATAAGCTGCATCAATAATCAATCGAAAATTCGACTTTGAATTTATTGTAATTTATGGCTTTTTTGATTTTATATGACGATATTTTCATTATACATATATGTTAATATATTTTGAAGAGAAATCAAAAATACTTTTTTTAAGGTATATTTATAAATAAAGCTAAGCTAAGCCATGCATTTTTAAATAGTATATTGTACCCGTCGCAGTAATAAGTTACGGTACCATTTTATTTACCATTGTTTCACAGGAACTTTTCTATACGTATTCTTACACTCAAAAAATGTTGTGTGTAAATATTACTAAAATCTGCGTAAATTCTACGAATATTATTGGTAGTTTTCAGTCACGAATAGGATTAGATTGGGCGTAGTTTGGTACATACTATAAATATTTTATTCGTATTCGTACAAAAACAAATGTATACATTAGGGCGGGTCAAATTCTGGCTCAGCGAAATTCGTAAAATACATGTAATTTCTAGACTTTTTCTCCACTACAGCATATACAAATTCTGAAAAAAAGCTGTGCGGACTTTCGTAAATAGATTCATACACATACATTCATACATTCATATTTTATAATTGAGAACAAAATCTATTTACGAAAGTCCGCACAGCTTTTTTTCAGAATTTGTATATGCTGTAGTGGAGAAAAAGTCTTGAAATTACATGTATTTTACGAATTTCGCTGAGCCAGACCTCCAAAAAATTCGTCCATACAAATTGACCCGCCCTAGTATACATATTGTACGAATACATTTGTTACATTTACTAATAACGAAAAAAAAAACATTCTATCTGAGCTGGGGTTTGAACCACAGTTTTTTAGCTTACGGACCACGTACACTTTCAGTAGACTACGGCAACCTTGCAGTTATACAATTCTTTATATTCGGTAATTGTTCAACAAACTAGGCTGAAAGATTTCGGTTGTAAGTTTTTTTAAACTCAACTTATACCAAATAGTACGAAGCCATTAGTTAATACTATGAATGTAATGGAAGGAATTACGAAGATATTCGTACGAGAAATTTAGGAATGATATCCCTAATAAGCTGGATTCACTGATCACCTTCAGCATGTTTTGCAAGTTTTTTTTATATGAAGTTTTCGCTCAGAGAGGAAACTTGCTGCACGCTCTCAACTTGATTAACATTATTTTAAATCACACAAAAACATGCTGAAGCTTATCAGTGAATCTAGTCGAAGATCATTCATTCATCTGTGGTCAAAGATCATTCTTCGGAGCAACAGATGGTAAGAAGCATTTAAGCCAATATCGCATATGAACTTGGACGATAAGCAAATTTATGTTTTAAAGTAATTAAACACAAGGAGAAAACAAAGTAAAATAAATTTAAAAAACGAAATTTTTACCCAAAAGTAAGCTTAAAAAAATCGTTTTTCTGTCCAATTAGGATAATTTTTTAATTTTTTGTAAACTTAATAAAATTGCTAACAATCTTGCAGTATTTAAATTTGAGAAAATTGCAGTGATCTAGGCAAGGGCAAAGCTTTTAATGCAAAAGTGAAAAAATAGGAAATTCTGAATAAAGTAGGCTAATTTTAGATCAAGCACTAGTTTTTAAAAAAATCTGATGGCAAATTCTTGTTAAGAAAAAGCATTTACATTAGTATATCTTATGGTCAAAAGTTTTTTTATGACTAAAATTTAAATAGAAAACTCGATTTGAAACATTTATTTTATAATTCTTCAAATTCACGTTCTTTAACAGGTGTCCACCCATTTTGAGAATTTTCTTATATTACATCCAGGATTTATAATCAAGCCTTGCAGGGAGGGAATATGTTTAGAAAATGAATGGAGCCCAAAACTCATCTATGCATGTACCTCTTTATATATTTTATCATATGTTTTGAATTAAAAAAAGACATTTTTTAAATAATTCATATAATAGGTATGTTTTCAAACTCGATTTTAGTAACTTGCATGCTGATAGAACTGATGCATGTTGAAAAAAGAAATAACTCAGTTGATGTCCATGCGGGGAAGAATAGCGACAACTCTAATTCTTAATTTTTGCGGATTTTATGGATTTTTACCTCCTTAATCCAAATCTGACAAATTTCAGGCCACTCGCAATTGGTTAATGATTAAAAGGCCTCCAAAACTAGAAAAAATGGTCTAAAAATCTTGGTGGTTTTATTCATTTAAAAAAATTTAAAAAAAAAATATTGGGAAATATTTGTATTCTTATTTGAAAGGAGGATTTTCAATTATTAATTAATTTATTAATAACAATAGATTTTTAATTAAAGCGATTTTATTAAAGGAAAAAGAGGCCTCACATTATTTAATTTACTAAATTACTAAGAATATTTGTTGACAAAAAATTTTTTGAAATTACATGAAAAAAAAATTAAATTTGAAAATGTTTCGGGCATGAAACGAGAAAGATTTTTACCCCTCTTTGAAATATATATAATTTTCCTACGTGTATAAGCGTGTGTCAACCAGTGTATCATGATAACAAAATTAGTACCAAAAATCTCAGAAAATAGAATTATATAGGTTACATTTTCTTTATGTGCATTTTAGACTCCTTTATGCCTTTTCCACCCCTAGAACAAATCCTTCGGATGCCTTGTATGTAGCGTTTTGCGTTATTTATTTGTTACGATAAAAGTGAGGTAGGTTAGTGCTAGCCACATGTGCACTACATTGGCTAACAGGAACACACTGTATTCTATCCCATTCTCTTGCAGGCTAATGAATGCACACAGCAGCGTAGAAATCTGAACTTGGTCTACTTGGTGACATCTAGTACGAGAGTGAGAACTCAAATTAAACTATAGAGGGTATTTACGAGTTGATGCACAACGCTGTTGCGACGATGCGAAATTGCAAGATTGCGAACTTTCGCATCATTCCAACAACAAACACGGTGGAAGCAATTTTACAATTCTTCTTGAATTAGTAGTAGTAGTAGTAGTATTTTTATTCAACAATTCATTACATTCTTAAAAATAACAATTTATGTATCTATAAGAAGAATTATGTTATACAAATAACTGCAATGAATGTTAAGCTGCTTCTATAGTTCATTAGGAGCTAGAGGCGAATACAGCTTGTTAAAAATATATATAATAATTAATGAAATAATATTAATAAGTGATGCATTAATTACAATAATCAAATAAAGAAAATAAATCGAAAAATTTAATATTAACATATTGTTGTTTTTTTTTTTTGTTTTTTAAAAGAAATTTTTTTTTTTGTAAAGCACTTATTGAGAGCTTTGTAAAGCACTTATTCCCACGGGAAACTGGGGGCGATGGAACAATGTAACATGTCTGACTGTCTCAACCTGGCGAGGCCAGCATAATCTTTGTGAAATCGTCTCAAGTCGACTCAAACCTCCACGTGGTGTTTCCTGGGCAACGTCAAAACTGACAACCGTTAGTTTGGCGGCTAATCTGAGCAGCGGGCCTCCCTAGGCTTAAAATAGGTTGTGCGTCGGGTTTGAAGCCCAACCCGTAAAAACCAATTTCAATGAAAACAAACAAGAATAGAAGAAAATTGATCCCCAAATCTGATGACGACTACCGCAAACGAAAAACTGATAATGATTTACGGATATGCACCTGGAATGTCCGAACCCTTAATTGGGAAGGTGCCTCTATCCAACTGACTGATGTCTTGGAAAGATACAAAGCTGATATCACTGCTATCCAAGAAATGCGATGGAAGGGACAGGGTTGCATTCGGCATGCACCCTGTGATATCTACTACAGCGGCCATGCGGAGAAGCACGAGTTTGGATGCGGATTTGTAGTTAGCAAGAGACTACGGCCCCACGTCCTGCGATTCACACCTGTGAACGAACGACTTGCCATAATCCGCATCAAGGTTAGATTTTTTAATATAAGCCTAATACATATGTGCGCACGCTCCGAAAGAAGACAAGGACGATGAGATCAAGGAAATTTTCTACGAGCGCCTTGAAAATGCTTACGAGCGCTGCCCCCGCCACGACGTAAAAATCGTGCTTGGTGACTTCAATGCTAAGGTGGGCAAGGAAAATATTTTTGGTCCAACAGTCGGAAAGTTCAGCCTCCACGACAACACCTCCGATAACGGAATGAGGCTGATTGACTTCGCCGCAGCACGAAACATGGTCGTAAGTAGCACTAGATTCAAGCATCTCAATATTCATAAAGCCACCTGGATGTTCCCTGATCAAAAAACAAAAAATCAAATTGATCACGTTTTGATCGACGGAAGGCACTCTTCCAGTGTATTGGATGTACGCACGATCCGTGGTGCAAACATTGACTCGGATCACTATCTTGTTGCAGCCAAGATCCGTACACGTCTGTGCGCAGCTAAGAATACACGCAACCCTACACAGAGAAAGCTAGACGTCGACAAGCTGCAATCGAAACAGACAGCCGATGCTTTCGCCACTCGACTCTCACTCCTGCTTCAAAGCACTCCTCCAATCGATGATATATGCACGCAGTGGACACACATTTCCAACTCCATTCGTGCGGCTGCTGAAGAGGTGATTGGCTACCAACGCCCTCGCCGAAACCAGTGGTACGACCAGGAGTGTCGCGACGCCACTGCAGAGAAAGACGCCGCCTACAAAGCCACCCTGCAGTCGGTTGTAACGCGCGCTGCTAAGGAGCGATACAAAGAAAAGAGGAGGGAAGAGAGACACATTTTCAGGCGGAAAAAAAGAGAGGCAGAAAAGCGCGAGCAGGAGAAAATTGAGATGTATGGTGACAGGAATGAGGCCCGAAAATTTTTCGAAAAAATAAGACGCCTTGCCGATGGTTTTAAAACCGGGGCCTCTTCCTGCAAGGATGAAAACGGGAATCTAGTGACAGATGTCCAGAGTACACTAACGTTATGGAGGGAACACTTCTCTAAGCTTCTAAATGGCGACGCTGACAACAATCCCGCCAATAGAGATGATATTCCGGAAACCCCAATTGCGGATGACAGCGTCGAGGTTCCGCTGCCCGACTATGATGAAGTTCTGACAGCTATAGCTCGGCTTAAAAATAACAAAGCCGCGGGAGCTGATGGCTTACCTGCTGAGCTGTTTAAGAACGGAGGCGAAGCTCTACTTAAATGCATTCACGAGCTATAGCTGTACTCCACCATGTCTGAATTTGGTATTCCTGCAAAACTAATACGACTTTGCAGGATGACACTGAGCAACACCAGCAGCGCAGTTAAAATCGGGAAGGACCTCTCCCCACCATTTATTACCAAACGAGGTTTCAGACAAGGTGATTCCTTATCGTGCGACTTTTTCAACCTAATGATGGAAAAGATCATCCGAGCTGCTGATCTGAGACGTAGTGGCACAATATTCTACAAGAGTGTTATGCTGCTTGCGTATGCTGATGACATCGATATCATTGGCCATAATACGCGCGAAGTCAGTGCAGCATTTTCCAGATTAGAAAGAGAGTCAAGTCGAATGGGTCTGGCAGTGAATGCAGACAAGACGAAATACTTAGTGTCAACAAACAAACAGTCCCAGCGTCTTGGACCCACATTACAGTTGAAAATACCTCCTTCGAGGTTGTGAAGAACTTCGTTTATCTGGGATCCAGCATTAATTCTACCAACGACATCAGCATTGAGATCAAACGAAGAATAACTCTTGCCAACAGGTGTTACTTTGGGCTCAGTAGGCAATTGAGAAGCAGAGCCCTCTCTCGACGAACGAAAATCACGCTCTATAAATCGCTCATCATGCCCGTCCTACTTTACGCATCACAAACCTGGACGCTGAGCAGTTTAGATGAAAAGACTTTAGGAGCATTCGAGAGAAAGATTCTTCGTAAGATCTACGGACCAATCTGCGTCAATGGCGAGTACCGAATACGGTGGAATGATGAACTGTATGAGCTGTACGCTGACATCGACATAGTCAAGCACATTAAAATCGAGCGGCTTCGCTGGCTTGGTCATGTTCAGCGCATGAAAGACGATGCTCCAGTGAAGAAAACATTCGATTCGGTACCCAGCGGCGGTCAACGCAGAAGAGGACGACCGCATCTTCGTTGGAAAGACCAAGTAGAGGACAACCTGACGAAGCTTGGAATTTCCAACTGGCGCCAGCAAGCGAAAGACAGAAATGGCTGGCGCAAATTCTTAGATGAGGCCAAGACCGACATACGGTTGTAGCGCCAACTAAGTAAGTAAGTAAGTACTTATTGAGAGCAAAAACTTAATAAAAGTATTGTGGAGTCAGACTATAACAGCTAATAATGTGTCAATATCACTGTAATTGAGGTCTAAAAGCCAAAACTTTACCCTTTTGAGAAAAATGGATTGAACATGAATATTTCTTATTTCCGATGAAAGATTATTGAAAAGTCGAGGAGCAACAGAAGTAAAAAAGTTAAGAAATATTCTTAATGTGTGCGTTGGAACCAGTGCTACATTGTATTCATTAACTCTCAAATGATAGGTATCTGAACGTCGTCTAAGAAGATATCCAGATTTAATAAAAAAAATTTTCAATACTTTATAGAAATATAAATGTTTCAAAGGAAGGACACTAAGTTTCTTTAAAAGTAACAAGCTACTACAAAATCTGTTCTTATGACAAATTAAACGAATAGCATGCTTTTGCGAATTACGCACTGCTCAAACCTATTGCGAGAACGCACAAGCAGTAATGTTAAACAGTTGATCTATTTTTTGATTGTTTTCTGGGTAAAACTTTAAAAAGATTAAGTTTGTATGTTGATTTTAATCAGTTTCTGTGACTTTGCAATAAGGTAGCAGTATATTCGAGTGAATCCTAGCGTTCGGATATCACATTCGCATATATTTTTTCATAAATTTTGCAAATTTTATTAACAGTTTTTCAATTAATATGTATTTGGTTAAATAGCTTTTCATGTATTTATTTTATACTAATTATAACATCCTGCATCTTACCGCAGGCTACATAAAATTTGTTATATTTTTGTGCATTCGGACGTCACCAAAAACGGAAGTTCTTGTGAGACTAACACTCGAACTTAGAATATTTCTACTAAATGGTCGATAGCACCTCGAAAGTCTAAAGAAACAAAAAAATTGCAAATTAAGTAAGTTATAAAATCATCTCAAATATCGTTTTTTATAGTCACAGTTAACTATTTTATTTGTTCGAACGTTACGTGTCGGATGTCTCACATTTTTCAATTGTTAAGAAATTAAGAAAATTAGTGAGTAAAAAACAAATTTAACATATTGTCACTTCCTTGCCTTAACCATTTTTTCATTATCTTTAGCCAACGTCTTCCATTTTTACTAAAACAAAAAGTTTACGAAACCTTAAACATTTACGAGAAAGAGAATCTACATTTGTGAAACATTGCAGGCGATTTGATCATCAAGGTAAATGAATTTATGCATAAATTGCCTAAAATAATAAGAATAAAATGTGTTTCTTAGATAATATCGTCCCCTGCATGCCAAAACAATGAATGTGAAAAAATTTGATTTTGGGCTTATTGCTGTTTCTGATATTATGTAATATTATGTAAGGAACATTGTATCAACGTATGGAATAGGAATGTAGATCAGATTCGCAGCAATAATGCAGTTCTAAATCAATAAATGTGTTTTTTGTCATGCTAAAACATTTAAACAAAATTGGAATTTTGTGCATGCCAAAACAATAAATGTGTTCTAAAATCCGTTTGGAGTGAGGTAGGCCAACCAAATTTAAATCATAAATCGACAGACCTAATGCCCACATATCTGCAAGCCAAGGTATCAATGAATAAGAGATCTTCAACATTCATACTTCATTACTCGATTCTTTGTAAGCATGAAATTTTTATAAATTGAAATTTTTCAGCATGCCAAAACAATGAATGTGTTTTAAAATCCCTTTGGAGAGAGGTAGGGAAGCCAAATTTTAAACTATTGTTGAGTCACTAAATAGTTACCATTCGGTAAATGAATATTTTAAAAAATTTTTCAGAAGCATTTAAACCTTTAAACTCATTTTCCCAAAAACTATAAAAAAGCACATTCATGATATTGGCATGCAAGTGACGATATCATAAAATAATACGTTTTTATTAAGTTTTAATTTTTTTATCACGGTTGATTTTTCTGTGGATTTGCCCATTTACTGTTCATTCGACATTAAATTTATCGCATAGAAACCAGCTGCTAAAGTTGCAATATTGATGTTCACATGTTAGTACGAAAAATATCATTCATTTTCACATTCTGACAATTCGCATCAACCCGTGAATACCCCTTATATGTTTATACTCAAAGCTTTTACCTTCAAACATAGTATCTGTCAGCAGCTTAGTTTTAGAATTCGCTACGTGCGCTTGTAGCACCGTCTGTGTTTTTTTGGCTTTTAAAAATTTGCATAACAGTCTTACAGTTTAACAGCTACTGTAGGGCTGCCATAAGTCTACAGCACTTGACCGGGACAACTTTGCACACTTTTTTTTTATATTATCTCACCCAAAAACAAAAACGCAATTTTATCATTATAAATGAATTGCCATTTAAGAAAAAACTTAAACAAAAATAGTTCACACGTACACATAGTATGTAGTACATACATAACTATTAAATCTTATACAAAAAATAAGAAACATCAATTCTTGGGTTTGGCTCAATCATATTTTGCAGATTTTTTTTCGCCAAGAACATGTTTTTGCGCTTTTAAAAAGTTATAAAATTCTGTGCACATCATAGAATAATAAAATTTGCTTTGTATAATACTTTCCAAGGTAGTCATGTTTAGAGAGTTTATTTCCTTACTCCATTGCGAGGAGACCATTCGCTCAACATTTTCTTTGTGTTAACAAGTTTATTTTCCATCTTTTAAGTTAGTATGTGATTAAAATACTTCCATTTTTTATGCATTTGCAAAAAAAAATTGAGTTTTTACTGTTACACTTTTCATTTTTTTTTTAATATTTTTAACCGGAACATTTTTATTGTGCACCGGGACACCGATCTCAAAACCGGTACATGTCCCGGAAAACCGGGACGTATGACAGCCCTAAGCTACTGCAACTTTGTATAAGTCTTTGAAATTGGTTTGTGTACATACTTAGTGGGGTTTCTTTGTTTTAAATGTCGTTTTTCTAAGGAAGTGATTTCAATGATCTTCGATTTACAATGGATCCTTAACTATGCTTTAATATTCACGTAAATAAAATAATAAATAGAGCAAATAGTACTTAAGGATTTATTAAACGTTAGGCAAAAGAGTTTAATGATCCATTCATAACGAAAACCTTATTCACTTCCCTAGTGCGGCCTATCTTAAAATACGCTTCAGTTGTTTAGTGCCCACGATACGGTTGTTACATAGACGACATTGAATCATTGCAGAAACAATTTCTTTTGTTTTGCTTAAGTTATCTTTATTGTAATACTGACTTTCACTTACCACCTTATGAATATCGGTTACACCTCTTAAATCTTCCTTCTTTAAAAAATCGGAAAATTATGATAAATGCTTGTTGGAATATAAAACTTTTACGTGGATATGTCAACAGTCTATATTTGTTGAGTAAAATATATATTAATATTCCTCTTCGTCCTGGAAGATGTTTTGACTTACTCCACATGAACTTTTGTAGAACTAATTATTTGCAAAATGAACCTCTTAGAAGCGCTTGCGGTGATTTTAATTTTGTATCTGTCAAAATCAAATTTTTTATTAATCAAACATAAAATTATAGATTCCCTGCAGTACCGTCGTTGATTATGATTAAGTTCTCTCAAACATATATCTGATGCATTTGGTGATATTTGTAAACACATTAATATAACAATTTAAATGGATAAATGAACCTAAGACTAAAATGGATAATTTTGGTGTATGAACATCTAAATAATCTGCATAGACCCAAACCTGGGATCTTCAATTGCCTTATATCTTCATGATGAATGTGACTACATTTGTCGACGGTACCGTGGTGTCTTGGTTCTTACCTCTTGAAAGACTACGTTAGATCGATTTGTAATATATTAATATGAGTGGCCGATAAGACCTAGTTTGTCTTGATGCCTGCGTTCGCAACTGGTTTCCTTTGGTTTATGAAAATTGGTTTGGTGAAGTTGACCTAATTTGTAGAGTAACCATCTTTTCAAACCAGTATCCCACCGGCTTCAGGAAGACAGAACGATAAATATTATATATATACTTATTGGAGTGGTGATTTATTGGGTATGAGAGACCTTGTTTGTCACACGACTCCGCCGATGTCCGGATACAAAAATTGTTGCTAACTTGACCTTTTTTGTCTTGCAAACGCAACCCTGCTATGCTGTCTGATTTTATCGATTTGACTTAACTTTTTTTTATTTTTATACTTTAATAAAATTATATACTTTAAGCTAAAACTTTTTAGTTTGTTAATAATACTTGATTTAAATCATACTTTATATTTTTGAATTGTATTAAATATCTTATTTTATAATTTTAAATTTGCTATAAATCCTATATTTGCTATAAGGTTTAGCAATCGAATAAATAAATATCAAATAAATATATCATAGGATATGATCTTCTCAAACAAGTTTCACCTCAAAAACAAATTTCTTAAGGCTTATAAATAATAGCATTATAGCAAACCCATATAAGTTCAACTAACCCAATTATAAACAAAATCCAAAACCAAAAGAGTTTATATGTTGTCCGCTTTACGTAAAATGCCCCATATGTTAATGGCTTAGCAAAAGCGAGGATTTAATGAAAATCTTTTTCCGACATTCAGCTACTTTACTTGACACAGCTAAGTCCCGATTTAATAAATCAAAATACTGTCAAATCTGGATGTAACGAGCCCCGAAATAGTGAACAGCTAGAAATAGTGAACGTTTAAGTAACTCACAACTCCAGGAAAAAGAACCAAAAAAGAACACGCAGAGAAAAAACATGGTTGAGAAATGATTACTGCAATAATAATTTTTTTACTAAAATTATTGTATTATTTCTGCAAACAAAAATTTTTGCATTAATAAAGTCATTATTTACTAATGGTGGTATCAGAAATAACATTATAGTTGAAATCATAACATCATTGAAATCGTCAAGATACTATGATTGCCTCAACTATTAGTTGCAATAAAAATGTTGTAGTTCTGTCAATCATGATAAATATGAATATTATTATAGGGACAAACATATTAGAATTTTGAATGTTTGTCTGTATTCTTTAATTGTTGGTAAACGAAGCAGAACATAACCAAAAATCGAAAGAATTTATTGTGTCTGAACAGCTTGCAGGAAAAACTTTCACTTCATTCAGACACAATAAGTTTTATCGATTTCTGGCTATGTGCCGTTTCGTTTGTCAACTGTTCAATTATTGTATTTTGTTTAAAATCGCCTTATCCTAAAAACAGCACGCAGAAAAGTGACATTTTCGACTTTAATTGTAGCAAACATGTTTTTATTTACCGTAAACATATTTCGCAATTCTGACCATATTTTGTTTATCACAAATATTGCTATTTTTGTGACAATACACTTACAGCCCTATTCTGGCAAATTAAGAAGTTGTTAACCAGTATTTTGAATATTTCTATGTGTTTGTTGTTTTCAATACAAAATTTAAAGCTCAAAAAACAAAATTTGTTAATGAAATTGTCAATAACTGAAAAGCAGTTGACAATTTTTATCAAAATTTTTTATTTTTGAGCTTCAAATTTTGTTTTGAAATAAAAAAATTACAACAAACACATAGAAATATTCAAAATACTGGTTAACAATTTGTTAATTTGCCAGAATAGGGCTGTTAATGTACCATGTTTATGAATGGCATTAGTCAGGCGAGCGGTAGTAGCGGCTGTGGCCTACTGGTAGTGTGTGTGGCTCGTAAGCGAAAAAGTCAAGGTTCAAACCCCAGCTCGGACAGAAAATTTTATCAAAAAGATTTTTCAATTGAATTATTATTTCTGTTCAGCCCAGACAATGGCAAACCTCTGAAGATATCTTAATTAATAGCGTGGAAAATAAAAAAAATAAAATTATTGTTTCAATAATATTCTGTATCCTAAAAATAAATTCATAATATAATTGTTACAATCATTCTATTCTCGACCAAATAAGAGAATAATGATTGTTTCAATAATATTTTGGTTGCTACAAAAAATTTCCTTTTCTAAATATAGTTGTTATAATCATTTTATCATGATCAAAGAAAATATTACATGTTTAAGAACATGTTAGCAACAATCATAATCCGAATCATACTATGATCATCTTAAAACATGGTTGTTGCAACTATGTTTTTTCTCTGCGTGTACAAAAAAACAGTCTTAAGATTTAAACAAAAACATCATTTTTTTTTTTTAAAAAATTAAACCTCGAAAATGTGAACAATCTGTATACAATGAACAGACCTTGCAAAAATTAATTCACTATATCCAGATTCTACTGTATTACACAGCTCATGTCCTTCCTCAGGAGATGATACGCACAATAAATGCAAAAAACTTTTGTTTGTACAGATTATTATAATAGTTTAGATATAGTCAGTTAATTAAAAAAAAAGTATTACTATACCTTTTAAGGGAAAACATTATCTACCCAAAATTACCATGAAACTTGAATTATATGTTATCAAAATTTTCCTCATTTGCCTAAAGTTTGCATCACTGTGCGCAAAAATCACTGAGAAATAAGGAAAACAGAAATTTGAGCAAGGTTTTGAAGTGCTTTGAACTCACACTCAAAAGGAAGAAAATTTTTTTAATTAATTAAATTCTTTAGTATTGACAACATTTGTACAACCGATAATTTTTTTAAATTTTTTTCCAATTCTCTTACATTTATTTTCTGTTCTACTTTCTTAGCTCTTCTTGTCTTTAAAGCTTTCAAAGCTTTTAATTTCAAACAATTGTTCACTTCCGCCGCAGTTATTTACTTCCGTTTCCTTTATGACTAACATCTCAGTGCACTTGAGACAAACTGCTACGCTTCATCGCATTGCGGATGCGGATGCGTTGACGATGCATTTGTCAGGTTTTTCATATTTTCCAAAGCCACAACGTCACAAGATAAACACTTTGCCTCTTTGGCTTGTGGCTGCCATGCAGATAAAAACGAAACTCTGACAAGCAGAAAAACACTTAAATATAACACTTTTTTTCATTTCACTTATTTGCAACCGAAATGATCCTATCATGCTTCCGGAACGGATGCACTTTAAGGCAGCTGAACTGTATCAGCTCCCAAGCAACAACCTCAAACAAGTTCAAGTAATGCATAATATTTTGTTTCTGTTGTTGTTGTTTTTGTTGTTGCTGTGATCTGTATTTAGCTGATTCTGCAACTTTTTTGATGATTTTGTTGGCAGATAGTCAGTGTTTACGAGTGGTTAACACAGGAGTGAACAGGAGAAAGATAAGTTTAAAATTCAAGCAACTTTACAGTGCATCAACGATAGACTAAGTGCAGGTTCACCAACCACTACCGGACTAAGGGCATTAATCTGTATCACGAAGCAGCACACCAACGACAAGCAAGACACGAGAAGCAATACTTTTTTCTATACGAAATTCTATTGCTTCTCGTGTCTTGCTTGTCGTTGGTGTGCTGCTTCGTGATACAGATTAATGCCCTAAAACAAACTACAACTACCTATTTTTAAGGCTTAAACTGAATCTACATATTGTTAGTTTTTTTTGGCACAATAACATCATAACTCAAAAAACGGAGGAAAAGCCATTGAATTTTGAGAGATGCAAAGAACATTTTTTTACCACTTGCGCAATATGTTTTCATCACCTAAAATGCTGCTGCAATTTCATGACAATTATTTTAGCGTACTTAACTCAATTTTCACTTTCTTTGGATTATGTCGGTAAGTATGTATTATTTTTTTAAATAATATTTTATTTATTTACATAACAATAAAGTAAGTTTATTTTGCAAGTCATAGCAGTCAAAGCATTTTAATTTAAGCAATGCCCATTTCGTCTCATAAATCCTTGAGCACACGTCGAATTACCAACAAAAACTGTCCTTGGTTTTCCTAATCTGTCAAATTGGCACTTAAAAAGCGGAACATATTATATTGTAGGTGGAAGCGCAATCCAAATTCATTTAACTGGGAGTCGTATTGAAATGAAGCCATCAATTCTATTAAGTTCTCCGAATAAAATGTTCTTTATGCCAAAACTAGATTTTACCTGATCACCAAAACAGCTTTGGAACAACCTGTAACAATGTATGTAACAAAGCAACTGAATCTTGTCAAATTGATTCCAACTTCTTAAATGATTGTTTTGTAGCTAATTCTACATCTATTTCCACGACCACCTTTATATCTGAGAATGCTGATGAACTTGTATGTACGCCTCCTCACATTCATAAGTTTCAATTTAATGCAGTGAGTGAAGTGGACGTAGCGCAATGCATTAATAAGATTAATAGCTCTATTCTACCAAAGTCAAAAAATCCACCTCAGTATCAATTGATACAGAAGTCACAATTGATACAACTTCGTATTCTGAGCTCTTTTAAAGAGCTCTTTTTGTATCAACAGTGATCAAAATAGTGACGAGCAGCAAAGTAGGTCACAAGTACGTAAAAAACCAAAATAAGGATAATTTCTAAAACTTATATCAATTTTAAGGAATCTGAACCAAGATTTGATTTATTTAATGTACTAAAAAGTAATTTTGCTACTTTTTATCGGTAAAAAAATCCAATAGCAGTTACTTTATTGAAGCCATTAACATAAACAAAGCCAGTGCATCATAACATCGTTTAACCCTTTCAGACCGTGATGCATCGATTGTGCGGGTAACTTTTAGTCTAAATATCTTTACTGCTATTTCACGAATGTTTATCAATTTTACATATATCGATTGCGCAGTTTATTGTTTATGTTTGCCTTTCATATTGTTTAGCTGTTAGTTTTGTCGTTTCTTAAACTTTCACGAAATTCTTGCGTCAGATTTAATTTTTTTTTAATGAGTCGTAGAAGTTAGTTGTGTTTTTCATGTACTAAAATACTAATAGCACAATTTTAGTGAAGTTGACACATTTTAACTAAAAAAATAATATATTTTAAGCTTTCAAATGATTTTACATCATTTGATACAAAAACAAATATTTTTAGTTTCTTGAAAATCCTTGAATTATATGAAAATATCAAAATTGAGGCATTGAAAATGTTTTCATATCATATAAAGACCATTTAATCCAAAAAATCATAATAAATTTCTCAGTAGCTTAGCGTCAGGTCTGAAAGGGATGACATTCGGTCACAAACATAACTCTTTTAAGCACCCAACTGAACATTCAGCATGCATTTATCTATACAAATTAATGCTCATTGCACAGAACAGCTTTTCACCTTGCTCTGGAGAGTTATGAAAGCTTTTCGATTGAGACAGCTTAGACAGAATACGAATCAATAGAGACCAGATCAAAATGATCACAATTTTTCAGTATCAATTGATTGTGATGATTAGGCCAGAATAGAGCTGTAAATCTAATGCTACTAGAGTTGATGGTATCTCCATAAAGTTTATTAAATTTATTTTACCATTTGTTCTGAGCCCACTACTTCATATTATAAACTATTGTTTTACAACATCAAGTTATCCTGAGATATGGAAAGTGGCAACTGTCTTACCATAGCAAAAAAGTCAAATGCCTGTGTGCCATTCGATTTCCAACCAATAAGCTTATTAGCATCGTTATCTATAGTATGCAAGCACCTCATGGCTGAACAAATCGTCAACCACTTAAAAACTTTCGCTCGAATGCATAATCTACATCCAGGATTCCGACCTGGACATGGCTGTTGCTGTGCTTTGGTCAAAATTTTAGATTACATTAGAGTGCCCCATGATGTGCGCCATTTGAGCTTACTGTGCCTGTTAGACTTCTCTAAGGCGTTTGACACTGTGGATCACTCTTTGCTCTGTAAAAAGCTCATGTCTAAATTTGGTTTTCCCCATACATGATATCGTTTTATGTTTAGCTACTTGAATGGCAGATCTTAAAGAGTTAGGATAAAAAACAACTTCTTGTCATATAAACATACAACCAGTGGAGTCCTGCAAGACCCTGTTCTAGGCCCGATTCTCTTTATTATGTTTATAAATGACATATTTAGTAAATGTAATCATGTTACCATGCATGCTTATGCTGATGACCTTCAACTGTGTATGTCCAGACTCATTGGTCTCTCTGAAGGTTTATGTGCAAGAGTCTATTAAGACTTAAATATAGTAGCAAGTTTTGCCAAAACTTATATGCTCAAACTAAATCCTCTTAAATCTTATGTATTGCCGGCCGTGTCAAACTCTTGATGTCCCCCCAATTTTTCTCAATGGCGTTGTGCTAAAATCTGTAAGTAAGGCCACTAATTTAAGTTTTAAAATAAACTCTTCTTTGTCCTGTGAAGATCACGTAAACTCTAGCGTGAGTAAAATCTACTACATGCTTAGAAACCTCCGCATGACTGAAGCGTTCGTGCCTGTCGAAACTAGGAAAATACTTGTTTTCTCTTATGAAGAAGTCATTTTCAGCAAACTCGACTCGAGAGCTTCACATAAAATGCAAGTGGCTTTCAATAATTGTACTCGTTATGTTTACGGTCTTCGCCGTAAAACATGATGCCACTCTCGATTTTTACCCACAAGGTCCTGTGTTAAGAATATTCGAATCTAAAAGTACACTCGAGGTAGAACATAACTTTTGATTGCTATCTAACTGTCTTAATTTTGGCAATTTTGATTAGAGTGTTCATGTTTTTCTTAAATTTGGAGAATTAATAATTTGCATATTTTTTGCATATGCATTTTCTTGTTTTTGAGAAATGTATACTTGAATGCAATTTTTCACTTTTTCAAACAAATGTATACAAGGTGCCCGAGATCACCAGAAATCGTACCGAAGATAATTTCTTTAATTTAGATTCTTCAAATATTTTTGAACCACACCCTGTCCAAGAGTATCAATTTGCAGCACCAGGTTAAGACCACGAATTGTTTTCCAATTCCGTAACCATAAAGGAGATATGGTTGTAAATTTTTTTAAATATCGCAATAGGTAAAAAAATCGCAGTCTTTTCCTGCTGTTTTGAAATAGATATTTTTAGACAGTGTTTCGTTCAGAACTATTTGCAGAATCCGAATAAAGAGAATTATCTTCGGTATTACTTTTGGTACCCGAGATATAAAACCTTATATGAATGAATGAATGAATGAGTGATTTATTTAAATAAAAGCTTACATTAGTATAAACATTTTAATATTAATATTATTACAATAGTATTTTTTTAAATAAATCAAATTTGATATAACATAATAAGTTGTGTGTCAGATTAGCATGAATCATGTTAAATTTAAAAATTTATGATAGAGTATGTTACAAAAAGGTTTTTTTAATTAAATTCAGAAATTATAAGTTGTCTATATTTTAAACAATTGATTAAATATTTATATAAAAGGTAATAATTTTTGCCATTCAAAACTTCGTAAACTTCGCCTAACGTGAGTGAACTTTTACCAAGGTAATATGAACGAATGTATGCAAATATCGGGCAAATACCTAGAAGGTGATGTGTATTTTCATATTCTTGCAAGTTGCATAATATGCACACATTAAAAGTACTTTCACCAAATCTGCTTAAATTAAAGTTGAGTAAACCACCTCTACATCTGAATATCAAACTTATAAGATGAGCCGAATTTTAATCGACAAAGTAGGAGGGCACATCGAATCGAACGAGACGATACAAATCATGAAACCTCGATTCTCTTGCTCTGCAAATGTGTTTCTCATACACTTTTAATCTCAATGCTTGTAATATACGATCATGGTGTAACGACAAATCAGGCCTCCAACTCTCAAAATCAAGGCTTAAACCAAGATCACTACATAGAGCGAACCATTGTGGTAACCAGAAAGTTTTTTGTACGATTGATTCTTCAGCAAGTACTCGCGGAAGCCTGTTTAAAGGATAATTAAGAGTTTTTCTCAGATATCTAAAATGTAATTTAAGCGTTTCTTCAAATTGAGAAGCCAGACCTGTTTCTATGTGTAGCATATAATTAGGAGTATTTGCTGGTAAATATAACATTTTTTTCAGGAAATAACGTAGTAACTTCTCTACTTGCTCATACTGTTTGAAACCCCAAACTTCTGCGCCATAAAACATAATCGATTTTGCTGCAGTGTTAAAAATTTTAAGCTTGTTAGATAGAGATATTTTAGGGTGATGTAAATAACTTAGCCACGATGCGTTAATAGCAGTTTTAGACGATACCAATTTAGCATCAAGGTGCTTGTTGAACGACAAATTATAAGTGAGATTAACTCCTAAGTATTTGTATTCATTAACTATTTCAATGTCGTCATCACCATAAGACCATTTCAAATTTCTACTTATTCTAGCACAAGTTCTAAATATCATGATTTTAGATTTCGTGAGGTTAATTTTTAGACACCATTGAATGCAATAGTTGTGCAGAGCATCAATCATAGTTTGGAGTACTGTTGGACAATCGGCCAAGAGAACGATATCGTCGGCGTAAAGTAACACTTTAATAACCGTGCCAGCCACACGTATACCGCCGGGTAAATTATCATACAAGTCATTCAAATACATTGCGAATAGGACGGGACTGAGTAGGCTACTCAGATTAAATATGTTGTCGACAGTGGAATAGCCCTTTCGAAATCTTGCTTGATATTCATTTAGAATGTTATGACAGTCAATCCAACTATTAATTCTGTTGAGCAGTATACTTGTGAAAATTTTGTACAGTGTGTCTAGAAGTGAGAGTCCCCTGTAATTTGACACAACATTAACATTACCTTTTTTGAACAATGGTATAATTATAGATCTGCGAAAAGAGGCTGGTATGTCTTGGCGTAGAAAAATTGCATTTAAAAGTTGGACAACTTCATTAAGAAAGCATTGTGGCGCATATTTATAAAATTCATAGCTTATTCTATCTAGGCCTGGGGCTTTTCTATCTTTTGCTGTTTTAAGAGCTAACATAATTTCACGTAATTCAAAAGGAGAATCAAGGAACGGATCTATGATGTTAGGTGACGCCCATAAAATTGCTCGATCAGATTCTGCCTGTGACAAAAGTGACTTGAAAAAGTTGTAAAAATCAATAGTTTTAAGGTTGTTACCAATCCTAGGCGAAGAACCCTTTATTGAGTTCGCTAATTTCCACCATTCGCTAGTGTTACGCACCGCATTAAGTTGTTCAATATTTTTGTTTTTGTAAGCTAGTTTTTTCTCATGGCGTAATCTATATAAATAAAAATCAAATGTCGTTCGTTGGTAATTGCATCAGTTGAGAACAGCTGAACCGATTTGGATAATTTTTTTTTTAAATGTTCGTAATAGTCCAACTTAGGTTTTTACGGAAAGAAAAATTGACCACGCCCACTTTTCGCCCACTTTTTTTGATTTATCTAAAATCGGAAAACGGCTGGACCGATTTGGATAATTTTTTTTTAATGTTCATAGTAATCCAATTTAAGTTTGGTCGGAAAGAAAAATTGACCACGCCCACTTTTGCGCCCACTTTTTTCAATTTATCTAAAATCGGAAAACGGCTGGAACGATTTGGATAATTTTTTTTTTTAAATGTTCGTAGTAATCCAATTTAAGTGTTTACTGAAATAAAAATTGACCACGCCCACTTATTCGCCCACTGTTTTGATATCTATATATATAAAATTCCTGTTCGCAAAACTTCCTGTTCGCATACTCCTCCTAGACGGCTTGCCCGATTTCAATGAAATTTTCAGGGGTGATTGGGGTCTGTGTGGAGGGTGCACATAAGAAATTGCATGTGTGTATCTTTGCAGGTTTTGTACCACACCCCCTTTTGTCGCCCACAAATCAAAAAAATTCCGTATTTAAGACGGTTTTGGTCGTATGAAATTAAAATTTGGTAAATAAGTTCGTATGATAACTATAATTAACTTTGAAAAAATGGGCGTGGTCACAATTCATCTACGCCTACTTTAAAGAAAATATCAAAATACTTCGAAACCATTGGTCCGATTGAGCTCAAATTTTGTAAGTACGCTTTGCTTTGAGTACGAGATGGTTTAAGGGGCAATGCCACACCCCCTTTTACCTCCCACATATAAATAAAAAATTGTTGTTATCAAATAGCTTTAGTTAGAGTTATGGGTCGAACAGCTTAGAAATTCGGTATTCGACCACAATTTAGACGTACCGTTTCTGTGATGAAATTTTATGGGAGTGGACAAGGGGGAGGGGCACCTCCGATACAACCCAAATTTGTGATATCGGATAGCTTTGAAGTTATAGGAATTCATCTTTGGAATTCAGTTTTTGACCTCAATTTACACATGCAGTTTCAATGGTTTTATTTTATGGGCGTTGGACAGGGAGGCGTGACATCTCCCTTACAACCCAAATTTGCGATATCGTATTGCTTTGAAGTTATAGGTTGACAGCGTAAGAATTCGGTATTCGACCTAAATTTATACATGCATTTTCAATACTTACATTTTGTCGTCGTAGGGCAAAGGGGAGTGACACTTCCCATACAACCCAACTTTGTGCTATCAAATAGTTTTAGAGTTATAAGTCGTACAACGCCGAAATTCAGTATTCGACCTCAATATACACATGCAGTTTCATTGATTCAATCTATGTTCATTGGTAAGAGGGGCGTGGCACCTCCCATTTAACGTAAATTTGCGATATTGAATATCAGCGTCAAAATTCAGTATTCGGCCCCAATTTATACATGCAGTTTCATTAATTACATTTTATGGGCGTACGACAAGGGGGCGTGAAACCTCCTATTTAACCCAAATTAGAGATATCAAATAGCATTGGGGTTATAGGTCTCACAGCTTTGGAATTCAGTATTGGACCTCAATGTACACATGCAGTTTCATTGATTACATTTTATGAGCGTTGATCAAGGGGGAGTGGCACCTCCCATACAACGAAAATTTGTGATATCGAATAGCTTTGTAGTTCAAGGTCGCACAGCGTCGGAACTCAGTATTCGACCAAAATTTACGCTTGCAGATTTACTGATAAAATTTTTTAGAGTTTGTCGGGGGGGCGTGACACCTCCAATTTAACCCAAATTTGCGATATCGAATAGATTTGGAGTTATAGGTAACTCAGCCTCAAAATTCAGTATTCGACCTCAATGTACTCATGCAGTTTCATTGCTAAAATTTTATGGGCGTAGGGAAAAGGAGAGTGGCACCTCCCATACAATCAAAATTTGTGCTATCGAATAGTTTTGGAGTTATATGTCGCACAGTTTTGGAATTCGGTATTCGACCTCCATGTAGACATCCAGTTTAATTGATTACATTCTATTAGCGGTGATGAAGAGAGAGTGGCACTTCCTATACAACCCAAATTTGTTATATCGAATAGCTTTGTGGATATAGGTCGCACAGTCTCAGAATTCAGTATTTGACCTCAATTTAGACATGCTGTTTAACTGATAACATTTTATGGGCGTTTGAATAGGGAGAGTGGCAGCAACGCGCCGGGTTTCAGCTAGTTTTGAATATTTTGTTCTACTTTCAATATAAGATTGTCTGTTTATTTGATAATTCGATTTTCTGAGACTGTTAAAGTTTTATAAGCATTCGTTTACGTGCATTTTCACACTGTGAATCAAACCAGTTATTTTTAGGGTCAAAACGTTTTTTAAGACTGAAACTACCCGCTGCTATGTTTATTTTATCAATTAAAGTATTAACTTTATCTTCTATATTTGAATCAGACATAATGTGATCAATATTTGTGGTGTTTTTTAGAGATTGGGTATACTTCACAATGTTTTTTGGATTCCAGTTAAGTTTTTGTGGCAAAGATAATTGTTTTGAGTTTTGATTAACCATGGCAGATATAGAGAAAGTTAGAGGCATATGATCTGAGTATGGTTTACAAGAGATTTGAAAATTATTTAAAAACTGTAAAAAATCGTATGAACCAATGCAATAATCAATTAAAGAATTTCCCATCACTCCGCAAAACGAGTACTCGCCCTCAATGTCCCCAGACATCCTTCCATTAATAATCACACCACCAATATCTTCGAGCAGATTCAATAATTTTTTGCCTTTCGCATCAATGATTTTATCTTTTGAAACACGACAGTGCGAGACTAAAGGAGTATTTAACACCAAGTCTTCATCAATTTTCTGTGCGTCTGAAACGCGAGCATTCAAATCGCCAACTATGCAAAACGATGAAGCCTTCAAACTATATAAAAAATCTTCAAACTATTTAAAGTCATTTACCCAATTCGAGCAGTTTAAATACCGTGGAATAATATGAAAAGACACATCGCCAAATCTAGCTGATAACGTAACACCATTAGAGTAATTGTTAAATTTTAGCGAATATTTATTTTGAATAGATTTTTTGAATCCGTATAAACAACTACCACTGGCGCGACCAGCAGAATGAATTTTAAGAGCATCCACCCAGAACAAGACATAGTCATTAAAATAACAAGCAAAGTTTATCTGTTTATCGGCAATCACATGTGTTTCAAATAAGAAAAAAATATCAAATTTATTAATATAAGTAAAAAAGTTACCAAAATTTAGCTTGCTATGTAAGTTTGCAACATTATAGGAGACCAACTGACACACTTCTAGTTGTTAATCTAAATTAGGGGGGGGCAGCAGCAGCAATTGAAGAACGCTGGGCAGGTGCGGCATGCACTGTATTGGATTCCTTAACCACAATATTGCATTGGTAGTTTACTGAAGACACTAACTTCCGAAGATATTCTGCGTCAGATGTATTCGAGGCAGCAATATTATCATCAGCACACGTGAAGAGCTTATCGTTGATGTAAATACGATTGTCACCTAGTCGAACTTTTATGTTCTTATCAGCAATTCGTACATTTTTAGCGAGTTGGCGGAGAGTATATCTTTTGTTGCGTTCATCTGTTGTGAAGTCCTTTTGTGTGTATATGTTAGAACCAGCCAAATTTTTTCTAGCTGCCAGTACTGCGTTTACTTCAAGCACTGAGTTTAGTGTAAATAGGTATAAAACCTTATATTCATTTGTTTGAAAAAGTTAAAAAATTGCATTCAGGTATACATTTCTCCAAAACAGGAAAATGCATATGCAAAAAATATGCAGATGATCAATTCGTCAAACTTAAGGAAAACGATAACACTATAACCAATATCACCAAAATTTAGACAATCAGATAACAATTAGAAGTTCTGTGCTATCTCGGGTATACCTTTAGATTCGAATATCCTTCACACAGAACACTGTAGGTAAAAACCAACAGTAGCATCGTCTTTGCCAAAATATTGTTAGTTTAAGTCTATATTTACTTTTGATTTAAAACATATTTAGTTTCTCTTACAAAAATTAAAGCATTTTGAGATCGTGATTTTTTACTGTTTTTCTCAAAAAAACAACTTTGTCCATGCGAGAGAGGAAGATATTCTTATTTTTTTAGGAGATCTTGACAACCCAATGCAACTTTTGGACCTCTTATATTGAGAAATTCGAAAAAAATGTAATTCGATACGCCCTATTTATTGTCCAGGTTATCTTTTTGAAAAGTTAAAGTTTTGTAGGTCAAGCAGAAGCTTGATTCTTGTTATTCCCAAGTATAACTTTCACAGAGTACTTTAAGCCTTTAATTTAATACTTCTCTTAACTCTTTTACCCTGTTTTTCTATTTTTTTTTCCTTATATAAATCTTAATTACTATTTAAACTTAGCTTTTAAAATTTTTTGATACATTATATAAGAATTGTGTTCTGAATTGTTGTTGTTCATATTTTAAATTGGAAATTTTAGTTAGTAATGATAGCTTTAAAATGTTAAATAGTTTATTATATAAGAGATGTTTTGTTGTCATATATTCTGAATATGTGGCATGTAAAGACTTAAGTCTTAAATGCCAACATTATTTGCAAATAAATCTAATCTAATCTATTCTAATCTAAATATGCTGCTGCAACATAAACTACGCTCGTTGCATACAAATTTAAAATGCTGCACCTGTCGCCACTTAAGCTCCAAACAAATGTTGTTGCTTGTGTAATTAAAAATTTGGTCTACACCTTCGCTTTTGGTTAAGAAAATCGCTGGTGTCAATGTTAACTTAATACTTGCTGACGTTGCGCTGACACCAACAACAAGAACATCAAGTGTCCCAGCAACAACATCAACAACATCAACCTCATGATTATGAATTTGTACAAACGATTCAGACACTGTGAAAATTTATAACATTTTACAACATCTTACAAATTTTAATCTCGTACTTTTATAGAAAAATTAAATTTTTTATTATAACTAGCCAATTTTTTCCCTAACAATTACATTCCTTCACCTTCCTTTACTTCGTACAATATTCAGACCTGGAATGTCCACCATCGAGCAGATCTTCACGGTTCGACCAATCTTAGAGAAGACCCAAGCAAAACAAATCTACACCTACCATCTTTTTGTCGAACAAAAAGTTGAAAATCATCCGAGCTACATATCTGAGACGTAGTGGCACAATATTCTACAAGAGTGTTCTGCTCCTTGCGTAGACTGATGACACTGATATTATTGGCCATAATACGCGCAAAGTCAGTGCAACATTCTCCAGATTTTAAAGAGATACAAATCGAATTGGTCTTGCAATGAGTGCAGATAAGACGAAATACTTGGTGTCAACAAACAAACAGTGCCAGCGTCTTGAAACCCACTTTACAAATGATAATACCTCCTTGGAGGTTGTGATGGACTTCGTCTACTGGGATCCAGCATTAACTCAACAAGCGATAACAGTTTTGAGATCAAACGAATAATAACTATTGCCAACAGGTGTTACTTTGGGCTCAGTAGGCAATTGAGAAACAGAGCCTTCTCTCGGCTAACAAAATCCAGTGTAAAGCACTTCGGACTAAGGCTTTTTTCTTTAGGTACTCCCCGTCAAGGTACAACAGTAAAAATCAGATGATTCTTGTTGGATATTTTGGACTTGAATTTCGTTCTTTATTAATAATTACTCTGCTTCACAGCTAAAAAATACCAAGAACGGCATATATGTAAGTTGGTATGTTAATTTAAACCTCCTGAACACATACATTGCTATAATTTGTTTTTCATTTGTGAGGTTTCTTATAAAACGATATTTTTGAGATTTTCATTACGTGACCTCATTTGTAGCTTAAACTATCTGTTCAATTCACAAACAAATTAATTACCTTTCTATTCATATATTGCTTGTTTCGATAAAGAAGAAAATGGTCAAGTAATAGCTCATCAAAGTTCCCATTCTTCTTTTAGTTGAATGCATACTTCTAGCTACAATTTAATTTGAATGAAGTCATGTCATGAAAACCACATTAGAACCGTTATATAAAAAAATTCACAAACAGAAAATTAGCTATATTTGTGTTAAGATTGTCCAAATTAACACGCCCACATATATGCTGTTCTTGGTATTTCTTCAAAATTATTTTTGCAAACCAGTGTTATGAATTGCAGATCAAAAAATTCGTAAACAAAAATTGCATTTTCGTTAAAAACATAAAAACGACACCCAGAAAAAAATTTCGGGGGATTTTTAATTTTTTTTTATTTAGACTATTATTAGTTTTGGGCTAGTACACAAAATTTCTTCCGTGATCACTTTTACATCTCTTTGAACACTTAGAAGAGCTAACCCATTGAACCTCTATTCTCCAGTTTTACTTTTCATGTATGTTTTGAGTCTTCGAAGCGACGAACACGAGCAACTTTGCTCTAATTTTCAGTAATCAGTAATCGACTTTTTGATGGATATATCATTGCAACACAAAAATTAAGGGACGGAAACATTACAGTTCGACTTATCTGATTCAAGCAATGCCTACAAATATGGGGTATAAAAATTTGGTCAAAATCAATATATACAGGGTTGCCAATATTCGAAGCGCCCATTTTATTTTTAAATAAATCAAAGAAACCACAATTTTTGTCTGTTCGTCATGAATATCATTTAATTGGGTTCAAGTAGATTTGCTTACATTATTTCTTGAATATGATATCTCGTAAATGGTCGCCATTGGCCTCTACGATATATTGTGCCCGTTTTGCAGCATTTTCCATGGTTTTCTTCAACATTTCGATGGGAATGGCGGTTATTTCTTGACGGATGTTGGTTTTCAGCTCTTCTAGGGTCTTTGGCTTGTTGACGTAAGCCTTTGATTTCAAATAACCCCACAAAAAGAAGTCTGGAGGCGTTAAATCTGGTGATCTTGGCGGCCAATCGAAATCACCATTTTTTGACATCAAACGGCCAGGGAACAATTGCTTCAAAAAATCGATTGTAGTGCGGCTTGTGTGTGGTGGCGCGCCGTCTTGTTGAAACCAGTAGTGCCTGATACGCTTTCGACGAACGATTGGCATGAAAAAATTGTTTATCATATCGCGATAACGCTCCTGATTGACAGTAACTCTGTGGCCATTATCATCTTCGAAAAAGAACGGCCCAATGAGCATTTTAGCACAAACGCCGCACCAAACAGTGACTTTTGCATCGTGAAGAGGTACCTCTTGAATCTCTTGTGGATTTTCAGTGGCATAAATACGGCAATTTTGTTTGTTTACCGTTCCGTTCAACTGAAAATGAGCTTCATCGCTCATTGAGTTGAGTTTTCACTATTGACTTGTTTTGTTGAATGTAAATTTCAACAATTTTAGAGCGTTCGCGTGGCGTGTACTGTTCCATTGTAAACATTTGCTTGGAATGACGCTTCAAACGCGGTATGTCATTAGTCGATTTGGCATCACTGCGGAAAGTTACAGTGTTGCCAGATGGGCGCTTCGAATATTGACAACCCTGTACACTGAAAAAATCAGCACGTTTTAAAACTCAACACAATGAATTAAATATCAGAGCATGTTTTTTCATACAAAATTTTAAAAAATTTTTCTCGTATTTTTTACCACAATTTGTAATAAAAAAATTTAGTCAAAGTAGGAGCAAATTGTTTTCAATATATCGCCCATTTGATATTGAAGTATCATATCAGTTGCACAAACCATCTCCGATTTGGCTCAAATTTTGTTCTTAGATTGGTTTTTGCTTAGAATCCTAGTGACCAAATCCGGAGTTTGAGATTTTAAAGTTTTTTTCGCGGTCCCACAGCTAGAGAAAACTTAACTCAGTCAATTTAAATGCAATTTTTGTTCGAAGGGTATCATTAGAAAGTTAATTTCGTCTTTTTTAAGGGAAATATATAAAACTTTTAAAAGAATTGAAGTAAGTTGACCCATTTTTAATTTCAATGTTTTATACCATGCCAGCAACAGGTGCCATTGTTTTTTTAAATTTTCATTATTTTCTTTTTTTTTACGTTCCATCACCTTTCCAACGATATAAAATGAAAGTGCGCTTTTCGAGAGTTCAGAAGTTATGAACTTTCGAAAGTTATGAATTTACGCCAAAAAAAAAAACTTGAAAGAAGGCATTGATTTTGTGTAGTAAACTTGTATAATGGATCGCAGTTTATATACAGGTAAGCTTACTAAAAGATTCAATGTCACTGATAATGTGTAGTAAACCTGTATAACGGATTGCGGACATCGGTGCCTCAAGCTGTTAAATATAAATGTATTTGAAAAATTCTAAATTTATATAAGTCCTTAGAGCTTACCAATTTACGTACGCTTATATTATGATGATGAATAACCAAGAGAAGGGTTCTTCTGCACCTAGATTATACCTACTATATAGTACATATATGACAAATGTCACTTAAATTTATTTTTTCTTTTTAGTTCACGTCTTCTTTAAATAAAAGCTTATTTTTTAAAAAAATTTTTTTACTTTTAAGTCTTAAAGGTTTATTATTAACATATTTGATTTTCAAAAGTTATGGAGATAAAACATTTTTATTGATTTGTGGGCGGTAAAAGGAGGTGTGGCAAAAATTTTTATTATAATATTGCATTGTCATCGGATTTACATATGTATGCTAAATTTCAGCTTAATCGTATACCAACAAGTTTGCAAAATTGCGAAAAATAGTTTGCTAATTTTGACGGACAAACATACATACATACATACAAACATACATACAAACATACATATATACGAACGAAGCAAGTAACAATCAGCTTATAATCAGCACAGTAGTTTTGGAGATATAACATTTTTATTGATATGTGGGCGGTGAAAGGGGGTGTGGACAAATGTTTTTCATAAACCCCATGCTTTATTTGATGAAACTTTACTGTTTAAATTTCAGCTGATTTAGAGGTATAGCATTTTTATGAATTTGTGGGCGGTAAAAGGGAAGTGGCAAAAATTTTTCTTAATTATCCTCTACTCGAAGGAAATTTACTGCCAAAATTTCAGCTGAATCGGCCCAGTAGTTTTAGAAATATAGCATTTTTATTCATTTGTGGGTGGTAAAAGGGGGTTTAGCAAAATTTTTTATCATAATATTGCATTGTCACCGGACTTACATATGAATGCTAAATTTCAGCTTAATCGGATACCAACAAGTTGTAGAAAAATGGCTTGCAAGTTTTGAGGACATACATACAATACAAACGAAGCAAGTTAAATAAAAGCTTATAAAATTAACAACTATTGTAAACATAAGGCACTATCTGCTTTATCAACACAAATTTTATTCTGTGCACAACATTTCGTTGGCTATGTTTTTGACAGCACGCTACGTATTGGCTATGCTTATTTTGTTTGAGCTATAAAGCTTAAACATAATTCTAAAAAAAATGGTATAAAAGTTTTTTCCTAAATGACCTCTATATTTATTATGTTGACTTTATATGATTTAAATGCAAATTCTAAATGTTTGATAGTTTAAATCATACTTGATTTTAAATACAAATTCTCATTTGGTCATTTAGGAAAAAACTTTAATCAAATGGTAGAGCTCGACCAAACGGAAACAGCTGAAAACAAAATCAGCAAAAATCTAAAAACAACTTCAGTAAACATGCTTTGTTAGTGGAGACTTCCAGCAGGCTGTTGGACTCCATATAATAACATAAGCATAGAGACTAAAGTAAAGCAAAAATACAACAACAAATGTGAAATTATGAAATTGAGAAAAACTGATAAATTGACACTTCAAATCTCATCGCCCCGGTTGTGTAGTGCGTTAGTGCGCCCTTGCACGGGTATCACAAAGATTTCTGATGAAGCCTTTAGCCGGACCGAAATTGCAATAAGATCAGCTAGTGATTTTTTCCTTTTCATATTAAAAAACATTGTTGTTGTTGTTGTTTCGTTGGAAAGATTCGTTAGAACAATTAATTGTACTAACTTTGACCTTAAGCTCAATAAACGATTTTAAACTATCAAACAACTAGAATTTGTATTTAAAATCAAGTATGATTTAAACTATCAAACATTTAGAATTTGTATTTAAATCATATAAAGTCAACATAAAAAATGGTATATTTTTATTTATAAAATACATAGTTTACCTGTGTATGTAAGCTTTAGTATTTAAATAATAAAATTGTAAAAGGATTATTTGATTGCTTTAACAGTTTTGTCATAAAAGAAATTCAGATGTTAAACCTCTTTTAAATAAGTTTTGAAATTCTATGTATCAAAATTTCGTCTCGAACAAATCGATGCACTCTCATAAACATTAAGGTGCCTTGAAAAACAAAATTCATTTGTACCACTCTAAAAATAGACCTTGAATTATTTTATAATGATTCTCAAAATATTTTGGCTGTTACGAAAGCAGTTAGAAAGCTAAAACTTTTTGTAAAAACCTCCAAGAATCATGTTTTTCGTAAATATATTGGCTGGTGTAATAGTTGTAAAAAACTGTCAGTATTTATGTGCCTGAAAAAGGTCTTCCAAATTGCATACATAAATTTAAAATTTTTGCAATCGAATGAAAGAATATGATTTTTTCTTGGATTTTTTTACAATTTTTTATGTTATTTCCATACAAAAACTTTCAAAATTTTAATAGATTCGTTACTTTTATGTTTTTTTTTTTCATTCCTTACAAAAATTTTGCAGTAGGTGTTTGTTTTATTATTAATATTTTAGCTTTAATAATATATCAGTTTAAGCAATTCTGACTAGGAATCAATGCAGGCATGCAAAAACTTTCCAATGATATCTTGAGTGTGAGATTCGCATAAAAATTAATGAATTTGAATTTTAGTGAAAACTACTTTAAAAAATTTAAAAGCAGAATTATCTTTAATACGATTGCAAAAATTTTGTTGATGCAGATGGAAAGAGTTTATCCAGCCTTTAATTTCTACTTTTTTTAAAACTCTTCCCCCAGCCAATATATTTACGAAAAACATGATTTTTTGCAGTTTTTGCAAAAACTTTTAGATCATTGGCGACTTTCGTTACAGACAAAATATTTTGGGAGTCGTTATAAAATAGTTCAAGATTATTTTTTAGAGGGGCACAAATGAAACTTTACCCACCACACCACCTCCAAAATTCGAGGCACCTTAATAAACTTACTTCTTTTGAAATTCTACGTCTTATTTATTACTTCGTCTTCGTCTTAATATTATTTCTTTGATTTCAATATAAAAACCCATGAGCTCTTGTGTTTTTTAAGTGTAAGTTGCATAAATCAATCTTTTGTATAGCTGTCGAACAACTTAATTTCTTGCTAATTCAACAGCTTTCAAGTTTACGTGGATTCAGATGCGCCACAACGCAGACTTCCTTCCGGTTGACAAACCCGCTGGCATGTATTCTCACATACTTACTTACAAACATATTTATATACTCACACCAGAATAACGAGCTGCAAGTAAGAGCATTTTTTACCATGTAGCAACCGTTCCCGCTGAATGCAATCATCGACTTCTTACTTCAACATTTTTCGACATCCTTTATTTATTAGTTCCTACCATGCTTGTGTCATTCTTATGCATACCAAAATCCTTACGTCTTTTAACCAAGCCTCATCTTACCTTACCTCACCTCACCTTACCTAAAGACCACATATGAAGTGCGAGCAGCTAACTACTTAGTACCAAGCTGCATAAGAAGTGTGGAGCGACAAATTGATGGGGCACTTAATGAAGTTTGGCTGAAAACATTTCAAGCATTTTCCTACTTAGTACAAGCAAGAAAGAGGCTTGACTGTTGAATATCTAGGGTTTGTTTTTTTATGGTTGTTTTGGAGAAATTGTTTTGAGAATTAGAATTGTCACATTTACTGAAGTGTGTATTGCAGGAACTTTGTGTGTTTTAATCATTCAACTTTGTAATTATTTTGAAATGAAAAAAAACATTGATATGATTGTGATCATGATTTAAATATTATTGGTTCTCCATTCGTTTGAAAACACCTGTAAATATGTAAAAAAAATATATCTCTCTCGAATATTAATGACAACCATTGTTTTGTGGTCTTCTCTGAAAAAAGTAATGTTTCAGTGTTTCGTTGTGCATTTTTTTTTAAATGTTGTTATTCTGTATATTGTTCCACATTTTGTTATCAGAAAAAAAATTAGGACACGATTATAATAACTGTGGCGCCACGATTTGAAAATGGTTTTTTGTTCAGAACAAAAAAGTATGTCTGGTCGAACAAGAAATCGATACCTCAACTAGTTATCGAGTTATAGATTCTTAAAATTTTTTTGGCTTGGTACAACAATATGTGTTCATTAAAATATCTATATCTTCACCATTATCTAATAGATATAAAATATTGACTTGTCATTTGAAAGATAATTAAATTATCTACTAAAAAAATGCATGACGTAATACCGTGTGGCCTGAAAAGACTTTAACTTACTTTAGTGCAGCGATGCTCAAAATTAGCTCTCGAGCTAAGAGCTTTTTCAGCCATGTATACTTATATAAGTTCTGGCGTCGCTAAAACGCTTTCAGTCTGCAGGCTTACTTATTGAAGCATCAGTTATATTTTACATGTATCCATTTTTCAAAAGAAAAAAGGGCACTTTTTGCGAAATTACCCCCATACACTAACTTTTATAAGCAAAATGCTACGAAAACATTCAATCTATATTAACTTGTTTTCAATGAAATTTATCTCTAAACTGGTTCTTTTTTACTAATTGTAATTTCAATGCTGAAAATTAATACAAATATTCATAAAATTCAAAAAATTTTTATGTTATGTGTGCTGTATACATTTATTTTATTATTACACAGCAACACATTGTCATTCCTCGTACCTTTCTAAAAACTCAACAACATTTTCAATTAAAACAAACAAGCAGTGGAAAACGTAGTAGAAAAAGCACTAGTGAAATATATCTTTTAGTATTAAGTACTACAAAAAGTATGATATTTAAACAACTGAGCTATATTTTGCCATTAAAAAATTACACTTTTGCTTTCCTCTTCAATTTTACGGGTGTATATCTTCCTTCTTGTAAGAAAACGTCAAACGAATGGACAACCTATAGTAATTAAATCATGATTGTTATTAATACGTATCTACTCGCTTAAGTGAGATTTCTTAGTAAGGATGTGGCGGATGTAGTTCTGCTAATGTAACTAGATCTCTAAAATAATTTCGTAAGGATACTGATATTTTAAAAAAAAACCTGCGGGTTTCAAAATATATCAAAAGTTTTCACTGATAAGAAAAAATAGCGAAGTAGTTCACTACGAATCGCTAATGAAGGATTACAAAATAAACTTTCGTGAAGTTGAGCAAGTCGTCTATTTTTTAGAAATTTCTTAGAGGAAAAATCCCAAAGCCATTTTTTAAAAGACGTTTAAGCTCTTCGTACTGGTTTATCAAATAAGAGCGTAAGCGGATATAATTAACGTATAGGTGTTAGCCTATAATAATTTCAAAGCATTAACTTTATTGAAAAACTGCACAGTGCAATAAAATCTACTGCCTCTGAAATAAATCTCTCTACAAGTTGGAAAGGTCACATTAGAAATTCACAATCACCTTAAATTCAATTCATCCTATTTAGTGACTGATGTTAAAATTTTTAGCTTAAACAAAACTAAACTCATTTTAATTAATAAAGTTTCTATATTGATCTAGTTTGTGGACTATCTTCATCGATATAAATTTAATTAAAATCCCATTCATTGCGCACAAGCCATTATTAGGAACAGTAACAGGAACAACAATAATATGACATAAACAACAACAGCAAAAACAACAGAAGCAACAACAACAATTATTATTATTATTGTAATTAAAATCAACCCCACAACAGGCGCTTTTCTGCGTGGGAAAAGAGCTTGCAGCGAATGCAGATGCTAAATTTAATCCTGCAATATGTATATCGAAGCAACATTATTCGATGTCCTTTTCACATACAACTACTCACATACACACACGACTGAAATGCTACTGATCAGAATAATACCATCACAGCAGCATGCCAAAGCATAATGCTAGTTGACTATGCATCAAATGATGCATTATAAAACGCCTAAAAGCACACTTGTTATAATTTTTTGGTTTTATAGCGAACAAGTGTTTGGTTAAATTAAATCGTGTTGTTCTGATAAATAGTATTAGGGCTCTGGGACCCAGAGCACAATATTCGTAGCATAAACGACAATTTTTTGGAGAGCGGCAATTTTCTGGCGTATACTAAAAAAAGCTTCGTTTGCAAGCGATGCAGCAACATAAAGCATAGATGTAGAGGTATGGAGTGCTGTGGGTCTAATTTAATTTCAGTACTCGACAGACATTAAAATTATAACTAAACCTTAACATCAACAAAATGATGCAGGTGTTGTGGAAATAATAGTAATAACCCCCATCACATACACACACACACACACACACACACAAAGTGAAACTCACACATGGTTAATCAAATTGACCCAGCTGTATGTCATTCATTTGCTTGCTTGGATAGGTGCTGCTGGGTCAGCTATGCTTGAGTAGGAGACGTTTAGGAAACTAAATTTTGTTAAACATATAAATACACACACACACATTCAAACACACACAAGCTTAACACTAATGAAGTTCGAAACTTCCGAGAAGAAAAACAAAGCAGGTCTGGAAGGCCTGGCCATGGAAGGAATGTGGCAGTTTATAATTTTAATGCTAAGTTTAGAAGTCTATTTTTTAAATTTTAAAAACTTCCTCTTTACTTCAAGTGAGGTGCATTAGCAATAGTATCATGTTTGCTAATGCAAAATTCCAGTAAATTTTAAGGGACAATAACTTCAATATTTTAATGATTGATAGCAACAATGTTGTTATGTATATTATTTCAACAACATCACAACAGTGCAAATGGCTCCGTTGTCTAGGGCTCTAATTTTTATCCTTGTTTTTTTGAATCTAGAGTAGTGAGTTCAAATCCCAGCAGAGACATAAATGGTTTTCTTTTCTTTGTTAATGGCTTTTAGTTTTTGTTTTTAGTGATTTCGTTCCGTTTTTTTGCATTATTTACTTATAAAAACTTATAGAAACTACGAACGCGTTTATTTTTTTACACTGTGCTCGTGCGCTTATTCTTAATGAAGCAAATTAAGCGACGATTAGTTAACAGCTGCGATGGTCGAATGGATAAGCTGATGCACTTACACTCACGCGGTCGAGGTTCCAGTTGCCGGATAATGATAATTTTTGGGTTGGAAGTTTAGCGGACATGCCCGCCTCCATACCCCTCCATCTTTTTTCTTTAGGCATGTCTGTCAAATTAACTGCCGTAGCAGCATGCAGTATGCATCTCATGGTATGAATACAATATTAATACCGTGTGATGAATGCAGCATTAATGCCATGAAATGTATGCAGCATTGCTGCTATGGCAGTTCATTTGGCAGACCTGCCGGCCTAGGACATGCCTCTAGAAAAAAGGTATAAGCGCGTATGGAGGCAATCATGCCTCCTGACCTTCCGAGGCATGTTTTAGGCAGACATACAGCAGGGCTTCTTTTCCAACTGGGTTGTTGATGTGATTTGTGCTTGCATGCATGATGGATACTGTATTTGCAAATGTATTAAAGGTTTGTGAGTGTGTGTGATTTTGAAGCAGTCTACTGTCAGTCTGCTTTGCGAAGAGTTACAATTTGTTTTTAATTGAGTGCTACGATGAGTGAATAATTTTTATTGAATTTTCATTAAGCTATGTGCTATTTAAGTAAGCCTAATAGACTTCATATCATTATCTATCATTCGAAAAAAGCAGCTTAGTTAATAAACAACAGGTTACAGTTTAGTTAGGACTTTCCCAGCAAACCAAATAACGATACTTAAATTTAGTGATCGATTTTTGGTATCAAAACGATATCTAATTTATGCTAAAAGCCTCGATACTTTTTATTTTACATAACTAAAGCCTTATCACAGTAAATATTATATTTAGGAAGACCTCATTCATAAAATCATGCATTCAAATTACCACTGAATTCATATAAAATTTCCTTTTAATATAAAAACTTTACTCTGTTGAAATTTCTTGTCAAGTATTTTTAAAATGCCGAAAAAGCAAAAATATATTACTATCGATTACTGGAAGGCCATTATGGGGTGACGAAGAAATAAGAATGAAGAAATAATTGCAAGAATTGTTCATTGCTACATTCTTAGAGAATGAGAATTAGACATAAGGGTCCTATTCAAAATAGAAACAGTAATTGAGAATTCAGGACTCCAATAAAAGAATAGGGTAACTAGCAAAAAGTAAGCTCCGAGAAAAACAGTTTTAAAGATTATTGGTAGTATTTGGAAAATAGCTCTTTCAATAATGTCTTCAATTAAATACAAATGAATTTAAGTTAAACGGAATTTATTTATATTTCTTCTGACATAAATACCATAATTAAAATCCTATATTTAGCATTTCTAGTACTGCGAGCACATTGTTATTGTTGATCACTTCTAAACCAAAAGACATATAAAAAAACAGCAAATGCAGAAATGTGGGCAATAAATTGTGTAATTAAAACATGCAATAAAAAAAATACAAAAATCACATAGCTGTTTTTGTTGGCGCAACGACGATATTGAACCGGGTATGTACCTTGAAATATTATTTAATATATTTTATATTGAAGAAACAGGAGAGGACAACAAAAATAATAATAATCATATTTTGTTCCAGCAACCCTCCGCGGCTTTGCTCGATATACGTAAACATTTTTTTTATTTTTGTTGTAACAGTGAGTTATTTATACAATATAAAATTTTAAAGTTGTAATACTCACACCACTGTTACCAACTTGGTGCTTTTTCCACCAGATTTGGTGCATTTTGAAAATGTTTGCGCAAAAAAAATGAGATTTGGTGTTTGGTGCATTTTTTGGTGCCTTTCTTTAATTTCGGAGCCTTAGTTTGTGCCTTAATATTTCATGGAAAATTATCTCAAGATGTGCTTTAATGGTACAAGTATATAAAAATATTAGTAATTATTTGTGTAAGATTAGTAAAACTAGCTTAGTTTAAGCATTTTAAATTTGTGTAACCTGTGAAGTAAATTATTTTTGAAAAAATAAAATAACTGGCAGTTAAGGATATAATTTAACTTTTAATTTAATTTTGTGTTTTATAAAACCTAGTAAATCTCGTGCATTTTTGAGGAAAAAGCGCATTTTTTCACCTTTTTGGTGGATTTTAGAATTAAAAAGTTGGCAGCACTGACTCACACGCTCTTTCTCTCTCTCTCTCTCTCTCTGTCTCTCTTTCTCTCTCTCTTTCTTTTAAATGGAAATAAAAACTAGAAATAAAAGTTGTCGCCGTTTGAAAAATCCTTTTCAAACAATTTAAATAATGCATAAATTTCAGTTAGGAGTTTTCTTCCAAACAAATTATATCAGAAAGCGTGTAAGACATAAGTATATTTATTTTACAAAGTGTGTGTGTGTGTGGTTTGTACACCTTTGTCTTGAAAGTCTGAATTTGTTGCTCGTTTTTCAATCGTGAGAATCAATTGTATTTACCTTACTGTGACACTATTTATGTACAACTTGTTATCCTTCCTGTTCATACCATTTACTGAGTCTTTTGTTGCCATTCCGTTTTCATCAAAAAAATAATAAAATGAAAGCTGCAACAACAAAAACTATACTATACTTAACACTCGTAAATGAAAAGCATTATGATAAAAAGCGTGACACAAAACAAATGTTAAAAGAATAGCCTATTCTCTAGTAAACAATATCTCATACAACTGACTTAAATTTACATACATTAAAAAAAATTGTTCAAACGACAATTTAAAACCTTATCTAGACGACATCGGAAGTGCAGTTGGTAGGGCGCTTGACTGTCATGCATAGGTTCGCAGGGATGTCTATTCTGTATCAGTCTTGGTCCTAGATTTCTGATTAGCTATTATTTTTTTACTAATAAAGAAATATAAAAATTACATACAATATATACATACAATAAAACAAACGCATCACTGGACTTTCTTCCCTTGTCGGCACATAGGCTACTTTTCATCACCAAAAAAATTATTTTCTGCAAAATAACGTTTCTTTTGTAGAAAAATAGATATTAAGAGCACTGACAAGTGAGTTAAAAATTAAAGATGTGTTTGAACAACCTATGAATGAATTTTTAGTTATTAAAAGGGCTACAAATACCACCTGGACTGTTTTCGTTTATCTCTAATGAGTGCCCCCAATATGCATTTCTTTTTTCAAAAGTATTTATTAATATACACAAACTTTTTTACCTTTCTTAAAGATAATAAAGTAAAATATTATCCGTTTGTTTCACACCAGCAACATTCTCGTATCTTGATAACTATAGAAATTCTCAGTACAATTTTTGTATATAACATCGTATATAACATCGTTACCTAAAGCCAAAAAAACGATTTCAAATGCAAAATTTTGATTTTCGACGCACATATCTTCGTTGTTTTTTAAAACGTTTCATTCAATCTTCTTTAGTCTAAAAGTTCAATTAATGTATGTACTTTAAAAAATCATTGCAACAGTACCGTAGGCTGAGGATTTATATTTTTAATATTTTTTCAAAATAGGTCATAAAAATGTATTTTTCTTCCAAAGAAATGATTCAATAGTGTTTTTGTTGTAAGAAAATAATAAAAACCGAAAAAAGTCGCAATTTTTATACTCTATCACGTGTCATTTTTATGCAAGAACTATTTCAGTTTGACACAAAATTTGTTATTATATCTTTTTAAGAACAATACAATGGTACCCCTTTGATTTTGGTGACGAATTTAATTTTTTAACATGTTGTTTTAATAATTTTAAAAATTCTTTGCCTTTAAGAGTAATTTCTTGGCCCCCCGCCCAACCCCTCCTAAACCCTCCTAAGCCCTCCTCTTAAACATTTTTTTTATTTTATTTGACAGTTTTTTTAACTAAAGTAAGTGTTAGTCCAATCTTAAGAAAAACATGAATAATGTGGTCTTAGCTTTTATATAGTTATTTGATCGAAAAAGTCCTCGTAAATTTATATTTTATTACAAATTTGTAAAATCTTTTACAAAAAACTAATTTGTTTTGTGGATAAAATGCAAAATTTGCAAAATATAATAACTAAATAGCGTTATGAACCAATGTTTATCATTATAAACGCAGATAAATTTATTCCAGTAGTTAGCATATTCTTGCACCATATTTCGTAATATCACAGAGGTACTAATTCACTTATGAAAATGTAGTTCACACAATTTAAGGCTGTTAATTTTATGCTGCCATCATAGCCTAAATGCAGTGCACTTCTATTATGAACTGATACCAACTTAGGAAGACTAGCTCTTATTAAAGCACTGATGATATTGAATCAATTGAAGTTATTTTTTCATAATTTTCATTGTACGAATACGCATAAAATATTCGAAATGTGTACCAAACTACGTCCATTATACGAATTCTATTCGTGGCTGAAAATTACGCATAAAATTTGAAGAAAAAATTTTTTAATTTTAGAATACGTATTGAAAAGTGTTTGTGAAACAAGGGTTAATGAAATGGCATCGTAACTTAATAGGCCGTGTTCATATTACTCGTTTTTGTCTCGATTGAGACACCGCTACCAATTTTTTTTTTCGGAAACGCGGCTGAAAATACTAAATATTAAATAAATAAATGTATTTAAATACATACAAAATTCATTATTTTTCAGCCGCTTCTGCGAAAAAAAAAGTGAGACTGGTGTCGCAATCGTGACAAAAATGCGTAATATGAACACGGCCTTACAGCAACGTATACAACATACTATTTAGAAATGAATGACTTAGTTCAGCTTTATTTATAAATTAACCTTAAGAGTGTGTTTTTGTATTCTCTTCAAAATATATTAAATGCGTAATAAACATATCTTCATATGAAATAAAACAAGCCGTAGGTTACAAAAAATTCAAAATCAACTTTTTATCTGATTACACCTTACACCTGATACACCTTATCAAAATACATGATTCGCCAAATTTTACACTTCTACAACTTAAAAGGACGTTTTTATTCACAAAGTTCTCAAAGCCCAAAGTTTAAGCGCAACTTACAATTTCGAAATATTTTGCCTTTCTCTTAAAATTTTTATATTTAAAATTGAGGCTTTATTGATTTAATATGAAGATATATAAAAATTGTCCCCATCTATGGGGTGCAAGCACCCCCTTTTCCCCCCTGTGGACGCCAGTGGTTGCATTTAAAGTTACTACGTAGGAAATTAAAAAATTCACTTACTTCTCAAATTGCTCTCGTAGCAAATTGCTCGTAGGCCACATCTTATCAGCAGTCTTTTATTCCGTAAATTCGAGCATTCTTCAAATCCTCTAATTCAGCATACAGATATAAACTTTAAGAACATGTTGCAAATGGATTTTATGCACTTGACTCTTTGTAACAAACTGTTATTTTAATTAAAACACGCAACTAACATGAAGAGATGCACTTTTGAAAATGACATTTAACTCTTGGAAGTTTTCTGTAAAATTTTTTGGAAATATGCGAAGAATAATTTTCGCTTTGTTCGCATTTCACAAAAGCCCAATGCAAAATAGATCGAATTAACAGAAGTGGATTCATTGCAATTCGTATCGCATTTCATAATCGGCCCCAGCTTTATTCAAACACACCCACTTTGAATGGATATTTGTATGGAAATTGAAATTATGAATTGACAATGCACAAACAGAATATGTACTTTTAAATTTTGTAAAAAAATAAAAACATTTGCTCTTCAAAATGGGAGAATATAATTATATTTTTCTAAATTGACCTCGTACAAGAAGCCCTCGTACTTATGTATAGGACTACACGCATTTTGGCTTTAAAAATAAATTTAAAAAACAGGAGCACTGCCTAAAGGTAACGGAATAAATAAATTACGATTTTGGCACGAATGAAGAATTTTCATATGGTCATACGCAACAGAAGTAAGATTAACTTGCGCTACCCACAGAATTTTCAATTGTATTTTCATTTCAAGTGACAGTAAAGATTTTTTTTTTTTAAACTAATACTCTTCACACTCATTGAAAATTGTTTTGCTTTTTTTGTGCGCTGCTCAATTCGGATTTTAAAGATCTTAAAAAAAATTCAGCATCATATGAGTCGATACTTTTCAAAATTGCCTAAGTCACATATACGAAGTGTTTTTGGGAAATTAAGGTTTTTACATTTCTACAAATTCGCTGAATTTTTTTTTTTGAAAAATTGTTAAATTAGTTTCAACATATCGATGTAAGGCATAACACGGAAGATTCATAAAAAAAAACATGGTGGACTTGAAATATATCAGATTAAATGCTGGACTTATGCGCGTATGATGTTTAATTCCGGACTTATTAAATTTTTTAAAAAAATTCATATGGACTTAGGTTATTTTGATGAAATTGAGATTACAATTTATCAAGCTAGAAAGGGGCGGGCAGAATTCCAGTGATTTGATAAAGTATCCTTATAAAATTAAAGGTCTGGTCTATCCCTCCAAGAGTCTCCAAAATTGTTTTTGTTAATACTTCAACAACAAAAAAGCATATGAAAATCAATTAAGTTCTTATGTGCTTGTGTTTTTATCCGAAATTTTCCAATAAAAAACGCAAAATATAGGTTTTTTAGATTTATTATACCACTACTCTTTACTTTTCTGACCATTCTTCAATTAAAACATTTTTTATTCGTGCCATTAGTTAGAACTTAGTTTTTTTTTAAAAATCTTACCAGAAAATAATGCCAAATGATTGGCTAAAAGAGACTTAGGCATTTTCAATTTGTACGCTCATAGAGAGTTAGGCAATTTTGAAAAAACGTTAACGTTTTTTCTTGTTTTTTACAAAATAAAGGACAATTACGATAACTTCCTTTTTTCAGTAATATTTCTTTTTAAACATCTGTCCGTTGAGCAAAAAAGCAAAAAATTTGGACCGATGAACTTAAGCGACTTTGCTAAGTATCGACTTATATAAGCTTTACAGGAAAAACTTACAAACTCTGTAACATGCTTCGCTGCTGCTGCTAGCTGTTTGCAAACATCTCGAGACGAACGACCATTTTAGTCACATTTCAATAATTTTACTCAAGAGAAAACTTGGGGCAGGTACATATTTTTATACGAGGCAATTTTTTACTTGCAGATCATATCCCATTAGGGAAAACCAGCCGATATTAAGAAGTTTTATTAAATATTAACAATTTGTTACTAAATGAAAGCTTAAAATTGGCGCTACGTTTTGAAGTGCTTGAAATACTTACTAGTGTGCTTTTACATCAGCTGGAATTGCGAGGAAATTAAACACTACAAAACTAAAACAAACTTTAGCCAAAGCTACATCGTGAGACACAAATAGAACCCAGTTTTAACTTTAAACTGATGAAGGAAAACTTTAACTGCTGCTGCGCGCTAATTGCTTGACGGCGACAAACTTTCGTGTGAATTATGAGCGGCTGGATAAGAAGGAACATTAAGTGGCTGTGGCAGAATGTTGGATAGAGAGTAGGGATGGCAAAATTTGTGCTATTGTAAATCCCGAGATTTTCGGGATTTAAAAACACAATACCGGAATGCCGGTATTAGTCCTGGCATTTTGCTATTCTTTAAATAACTATTAATACAATATAAACAGGTGCTCCAAATATCCCCTAATTATAAAATTCTTTAAAACTAAACAAAGTTTAAGAAATCAGATTTTTAATAATGCGTAAGTTTTATTTAATTGAAATACCTACCTTGTTTAACAAAATATATGTTATACTAGAGATATAAAAAAATGGGGACCAACTTGGACACATGGCAAAAGCAAAGCTTCTTCGTATTTTCATAGATTTAAAAAATATATTTATAATTTTTTCAATAAAATCTGTGCCAATTAGCAATAAAAGCTTAAGTCGGCTTAAGTCGTCTTAAGACAGAACTGCGGTATTTATGTAGCTATATTTTACGCATATAGCACTATATACACCCAAAATCTGGAGCTTCTAGCATGACCTTAACCAATGTCATGACACAAAAACAAAAAACAATTTCATATAGCTTATATGGCGATTGAAAACTTTGAAGCAAGAACAGTCCTATTTGTGTCAAACGTATCTTTTTATCCTTAACATTTGCCACCCTCACAAGAAATTTATAAAAATACCCAAAATAGACCATATAATATCCGGATTAACGGCTACATGGGTCAAACGTATAAGCTTGTCTTGAAATTTTTTACTTTAGCATTTCTTTCAAACATACCTACTATGGTGTCCCAAAAATATATATATATATTTTTTTTGTTATGACAGATGTCCGCGGCTTTAATACTTCCACTTGACCTAGAAGCACTATCTGTGGAGCGCATCTCAATTGGTAAAGGTTTAGAGCTCGCGAACTCATTTTCTAATTTTCCCATACGATTTGTATGCCAAAGCTACATATTCAAATATCATTTTCATCGGATTATTATTTGGTGGTTGCTTAAAACGATTATCTTTTAAGATTTTTATATTATAATAGATATATAATAGATATATGTATAATATATAATTTATAATATAATAGATATATTTATAATAGCTATATAAACACAAAAAACTACTTGTTGTAACTTTTAATCCAAAAACATATAACATCCCTTTTAATTTTGTTCTTCATTGTGCATTTCAACTGTCATTATCTAAAATTTAATACCAATAATAATAATGAAAATTGAGTACTCTAAGAGATATTGATATTTAATGAAATAATTCTAAGTAAAAGTATTCATTTATATGGGTAGGTCGAAGACTTGAGCCACAGACCATCAAATAATAATCACACGCAGAAAAAACAAATTTAATGAACAGCATACGCTAAAATTAATTCATTGATTTTAATGAAAAATTCATTGAATTTTTTTGAATTGCTCATAGTTTTTAACGTATTGTTCATTGAAATCAATGAAGTAATATTCATTAAAAATGTCTAAATAAATATCAATGATTTGTTTTCATTATTTTAATGGACTTTTCATTAATATCAATAAAATTACATTGATTTCAGTTGTAAATCAAATTTTAACGAACCGTACATTGATTTTTAATGAACAGTTCATTGAATTCAATGTATAGGTCATTGAATTCAATGTATAGTTCATTGAATTTAATGTATAGTTCATTGAATTTAATGCATACTTCATTGAATTCAATGTATTGTTCATTGATTTCAATGTGTAGTTCACTGAATTTAATGTATTGTTCATTGATTTCAATGTATAGTTCATTGAATTCAATGTATTGTTCATTGATTTCAATGTATAGTTCATTAAATTCAATGTATAGTTCATTAAATTCAGTGTATAATTCATTAAATTCATTGTATAGTTCATTGAATTCAATGTATAGTTCATTAAATTCAATGCATAGTTCATTAAATTCAATGTATTCATTAAATTCAATGTTTACAAATTTATTTCCTTCCAAATTTTGTTTGAAGTGAAACGCGAAGTTGTGAAGACGTGTGGCAATTGTGTGTGTAAATTTTAGATAAAAGGTGATAATAAATTAAATTAAAAGTGAAGAAAATGCTGTGCTATGAATGTAAAAGAAAATTTAAATCTGTTGTATTAGTTTTAGTAAATAATAGGAAATATACCTGGCATTTTAAGTGACTGCTGCCATCATTTTCAAAAAATGTTTACATTTTTAAAGGATGAAAACCACATAAAAGATAAAGCTGTGCGGGCAAAGTTGGCAGAAATTGAATATTTCACTAATTACAGTGGTAAGATTAATTTTTCTCGAGGCTAAATAAATAAATAGTTATTTTTTTCAATTAATATCTTTCCAGACAGTACTGCTATGAAACTTCTTTGGAGTCTTCATGGGTATTTGGTGCCCACTCAAAAAGTATGCAGTAAGGACAACTTTGGAAGAAAAACTTTCCTAAAGCATACAATTACCAGTTCCCAAGAGGCATTCGTTTTTGTTGGAAGCAGCATCCAGGAAGTCGAGGAGCATATTGAGTTTTTAAAAAATAAAGGCGAAAATATTCAACCAGTAATCCTTGCTGTTGGAGAGAAGAACTTCTCCTCATTCCAACAATTTTATGTGTTCATGGATGGTGTAAAATTTCAATTTGCAAGTTTTATTAGAGCCGTAGATGTGTGCTTCAAAATTTTTCAATTATTTCAATTAAAATATCCTGCGGCATGCACTCTCGTGTGGGAGTTTATTGGCGTTTATTTTTATAAATTTAAAAACAATTCAAAATCTTCTAAACTTTGTGTATTAACTGACTCTTTAAAATAAAAATATATTGTTTAAATTGTTATTATTTCCTTATTTTAAAAATGTTTAGAGAGGGATTAACAAATAATTCGTTGAATTTAATGTATAGATCATTCATTACAATGAACTAAATACATTAAATTTAATGAAATATACATGGAATTCAATGAAATGAATACATTAAATTTAATGAACTGTACATTGAATCGAATGAACTAAATACATTAAATTCAATGAACTTCATACATTAAATTCAATGAAATAAACATTAAATTCAATGAACTATACATTGAATTCAATGAACTATAATACATTGAATTCAATGAACTATAATACACTGAATTCAATGAACCATACATTGAATTCAATGTAAGGTTCATTGAACTATACATTAAATTCAATGATCTTTACATTGAATTCAATGAACCTTACATTGAATTCAATGAACCTTACATTGAATTCAATGAACCTTACATTGAAATTCTATGAATCTTACATTGAATTTAATGAACCTTACATTGAATTCAATGAACCTTACATTGAATTCAATGAACCTTACATTGAATTCAATGAAAAAATCATTAATTTTGGCATTTTTTTAATGAACGTGTTCATTGAATTCAATGAAGTGTATATTGATATTCAAGGAACCATTCATTGAAAATCACTAAATTTAATGAACTATTCATTAAAGTATGAAGAAAATTCATTGAAATCAATGACCACAGTTCATTGGACCAATATCAGTGAATAGTTCATTGAAATTAATGCACCTTTTCATTAATATAATGTACCTTTTTGGTTCAGTGCATGACCATGAAATTTGGATATGTCATAACCATTTTGCTTAAAAGATAATGGCTCTAAATTTAATTTACCAGCAAAACTGATTTTTCTCCATACAAATGTTATGGGAAAATAAGAAAATGAACTCGCGACCTCTAAACCTTTACTAATTGAGATGCGCTTCACAAAGGGTATTTCTAAGGTCAAATGGAAGTGAAAAATCCGAGGATATTAAACACGAATTTTTTTTTTTTGGGACACCCTAATACCCACACTTTATCTATAATCCTTCTGAAAATTCGCTTTAAAAAATACATTAATGCCGAAAATAGTTTATATCTCTCCGAAATTATCTCCTAGAGGAATCAAATGGCTAAGATAGTGCTATTATTTTTCCACCCCAATATTTTTCTTTTAACAATACCTACCTGACCTTTCGAGGGTTTCCTTTAAAAAACCACAAGATACGAAAAATGTCAAAAATAGTACATATTTGCCCCTGTTTGACTTCTAGAGGGGAGTCATGTATGAGCTGGTCCTAATTTTTTTTCACCCCAACATTTCTTCACAGCATACCAAAACCCATATCTGCCAACCTTCTTTTGGATTGCATTATTCCGATGCAAACAATGAAGACAAATGTAGAAAAATTTTCATTTACCCGAGTTGACACCTAGAAGGGTAAAATTTATTATTTTTTAACCCTCCGCATTCCTTCTAAAAATACCAACCTCATTTTTGGCATACTTAGTAGTCCCCAGCGAAAATCTATCGTTTTGAATCTGTCACTTTATGTGATTTACATTCAAGCAAACCATCAAAACGAGGTGTAAGAAGCTACGCTTCCAAAATATTGGCTTTCAAATTATTATTATTTTTAAAATATATATATATTGAAATATATCATATGATATTTTCAATAAATGAAACTTTTTCAATCAAGAAGTCGAGGACTTGTTTTTTCACAATTAATTAACAGCGCAATCTTATTCAAAAATATAAGCCAACTAGAAATTTCAATGTTATCAAAGATATTTTTTGTAATTTAAGTAAAGGAATTTTATCAAAAATATTTTATAATTTTGATTGATTTGGAACTTTTCATACGGTTTTGAAAAAATATGTGTATGGCCGCCACGCACGGTAGAAGCTAAAACAAAAACAATTATATTATATGTAAACGTTAGAGTGTAAGTAGATATCGAAAATTGGATTCCCGATTCCGGTACCAAAATTCAAAAGTAATTAAAAAAAAATAGATTCTATTCGTAATCTTTTGTTTGGTCAGAACCAATTTTGGCGTCCCCCGACTGAAGACCCACTAATGGTTGATTTAAAAATAAAATCAAGCCTAACAATAAATTTCTTGAATACAAAAAAATATAACTGCAACTTTTCATTCCATTTGAGAAATACTTCAACGAAAATTTCCATTTTTTAAAGAAAAAGAATCTACTTGTTATTTAATTAAGTTATAATTTTTGTTTTGTATATGAAAGTATTTTAACTCCGTTGAGTTTAATTTTGATTAATGTAAAAGTAAAGTACATTTTGGAGCTGTTAGTTTTAACAAAAGAAGAACATTTATTTTTTAGATCCTGTAAAAGACATTTTTAGTGGCATAATAGACGATGTCACACTTTAAGGACACTAAGAGGCATTTTTAGCTCGTCACGGAGGCGTCAGTGGCTGCTGCTTTTGCGAAGAAAAAGGAACGAAGAAAAGGATAATGTTTTATATTTAAGAAAGCCGCACAAAAAGGCAATTCGTAACAGAAAGAAATTTTTAGTCCTTTACAGAATCTAAGATATATATAAGATGTTCTTTCTTTGTTAAAAGACGCAGTTCCCAAATCTACTTAACTTTTGCATTAAACTGAAATAAAACCAAAAGTGGTAAAGAACTCAATTAAATAACAAGTAGATTATTTTTCAAATCTAGTTAGAGCATTTGTCAAATGGGATGAAAATTTGCAGATCTATGTTTTTAAATGCAGGTAATTGATTTTTATGTGCAGAGCCATTAGTGGTTCTGCAGTACAAGTGTTGGTCTAGAATTCACAAAAATTCAATTCGGGGGACGCCAAAAATGATTCAGACCAAAAAAAAAGCATACCAATCGAATGTATTTTTTATTTACTGTTTAATTTTGGTACCGGCATTGGGCGTAAGATTTGTCCTGTAGTAGTCGATACACTCTAGTCAGGCCCGTAGCCAGAAAATAAGAGCCGGGCAGGCTGAGCCTCCAGTGTTTTATGAGTTTATTGTTCAAATGTATATTTTAGTAAAAAAAAAAGTTAAGTATATTAACATATAAAGCCTAGTACTCTGTTCGCTTGCGTGAAACTTCGCTGGCAACATCTATTTCTTTGTTGCGTGACATTTCTGACTTAAAGTTTGTTGCGAGGAATTTCTATGGCAACGTTTCTCAGAGAGACTCAGAAAATAAGTTGGAAGATTTCATATGATATCTCTCTTTTCACTTCAAAATAAATAGGCAGTACAATTAAATTGTTTGTTGCTCAGAAACATGTTGCGATAATTTCACGCAGCGGAACAGAGTACTACTCTGACGAACATGTTGTGAAAATTTCCACACTTGTTTCGCAGCTGTCACTTTTTGTATGGAGATTTGAGTGGAATTTCACATGAAACTGAACAAAGTACTAATGCTTTAAATATAACATAAATAAGTTCAATGTTTGAAAGCGAATTTCTAATGTATTATATTGATTTCCACTATAGTCACAGCTCTGCTGTTTAATACAAAGGCAATCGTCTTAGTTTCTCATTAAATTTTCGAAGATAATCTTTGAACTCTGTTGATTTGGTTTACACGGGAAAATGATGCTTCCACCGTACCGCCGCAATACCGCCGTACTGTTGCCGAAAGTTTCGATTGCAAAAAACAAATTATAAGTATCAGGAAACGCAACGCGCATTGGATACAATTCATTCAACGTATCAAAACTGATTCAATTTGGTGATGTTTTCTGATGCTCATCCCTTTTTTGTCCAGATATTTCTTTGCGACAGACATCTCGGCATCAGAGGGTATTTTTAAGCCTACAGAACATAATATTTTCAAACTAGCCGGCTTCATTTCGTGAGCTTATGACAATGTTAACAATATACGATCATTTTTGGTGAAACGCTTTTTTAATTTGAATATAATATTATCAACGATATAAGTAAGCCGGCTTAATTTCAATAGAATATTCACTTCTCTCACCAAGTGATTGTTCTACTACTGAGTTTCGCGTGATATAAAACCTTGTTATTTTAATTGTTTTTGAGCAAAAGTACCTCATTCAATCGCAAGCTATGTCTGCAACATCCATTATTTTCCTTTCAGCCTTTCCAAATTTTTATGCTCCCAATTAGTAGTTTTAGTTAGACTAATTAGACTAATTATTATTAGTAGATTGGGGAAATTATGTATAACTATTTGAGAATGAACGCAAAGTATTTAGATTACAGGAATAAGTGAAGACTGCTGACCTGGTACAGCCGCTTAAAGTTGAAAAATCCTAAATGCAGTCAGCTGGCGCTTGAATCATAATATAATTTCAAAATCCTCCCCATTCATCCTCAGTAGTTGCAAGTGCTTTTCCTAATCAGAACAGCAAACTGGGAGACACAAAACCTGGAAAAACGACTGCACCAACTGCAATTTTTTTTTTGTGTATATTTAGTTTAAAACACTTAAAATAATAAATTATCTAAAAAACTCGCTCAAAAAATCTTGAAAACAATTAAAATAACAACATTCTATAAATTTTCACCAAAAATTAAATTTCTTTACAATTTTTTGCCAGCTGTTATTGGCAATGACAGACAAAAGAGGGCAGTTGTAAAAGCATACGGAAATTTGGCTAGGGCAGGCTCAACGGATTCTAGGGCAGGCTAAGCCAAATTTTTGTTTTATTGTATACAATTATGGATGGCATAAGTTCCTTTTTAGATTTCAACGAATTTTTTAAGAAATAAGTAAGATTTTTATTTCAGAACATATTTATTAAATAATCATACGTATATAGAAACCACATTTATTTTTAAGCAAAACAAAAGAAAAGAATACATTTTCCATTTCTTTTACATGTAGTGTCTTAAGGAGATAAATAAAAAAGTCAGTGGCGAAGCCGCGAACAGCAGTGGCGTGATAGTATTTTATAACTTAAAAAAAAATATATTTCGTAGACTTATATATCAGCCACTCCAAGCCTAATGCAAGTCGTGACCTCATGCTTTTCGATTTGCCTGAAATTTTGGCTCTAGGTTACTTTCCACTTATAAGAATATAAGTTAAATATTTTGTATTGCAATTTTTTGTAAAGTTATGAAGGGAGCATTTTTTGCTTAAAGTAAAAATTATGAAAATAGAATCATTTCTAATAAATCTTATCTCTGCAATCTGTTACCCTATATTTTAAAACGAAGTACCATTAGAAAGTTAATGTGAATTATTTTTTTAAAAAATTAATTACTTTTGGTATTGATATGCTAGTGTTGCCAACGTTTTGAAAAAAAATTGTATATGCTCATGTGTCAAAAAGTTAACTTGTTTTTTGTAGTTTTAAGAAAAAAATAAACTTTACATCAAAAAATACTAGGATGACGAAATCATACATTTTTTCGCAAACTCAATTTTTTCTGACAGACATTTCACTTTATCGTTCATAACTTCTATACCGTTTAAGATATTTTTACAAAATTTTAAGCAAAAATGTTTGTCTTATTAGGACCCATTATTCTTTTATATATAGTTATGACTTCACACGTGACCATGATCTAAAAACCTGGAAAAACAAAAAAATTGAAAAATTTGAATTTTTAGTCTTATTCACTTTTATTTGTAGTAAGTATACCAAATTTTAAATACCATATTAAAATTCGTTACATTCTGATAAATTTTGCTCAAAGAATATTTAAATCGGTCTTAAAAGAAAACGGTTACAATCGTCCCTTAAACATACAATTTACAACGTGTTTTTAATGGCCGTATCATTAGGTTTTTTAGATAGAATTTTTGTTACAAAGCCATTTGACTACAAACCAAGTTCCATCGTCCCAGTGTCGATTTAAGATACACTCTTTTATATATTTTTTAAGTTTTGTTTTCGGTTTTTATGCTTGAAAATTCTAATTCAAATAGTAGTTTTTGTTTACTTCTGTTCTATTTTTAGGAATTATTTAACAGTGCCAATCACGAAATTTATAAGTTTCTATTTTTTTGCGAAAGTTTGACAGTTTGGAAAAGTTTTTTATAACTGAGTTTTGTACAAAAAACTTCTTAAATTTATTGTAAATGTTCATTCATGTTCATTTTATACAACAGTACCTTTTTTCCAATAAATTACTCATATTTAATATTACCTATCTATAAATAGACAATTTTTTTTGCAGAGCGGACTTACAATATGTCAGGATCCCGGGGTCCCTAAAATGCCATCCCTAGTAAAAAGGCATGGATAAGGTCGGAGATGGCGATATATTCACGCCGAATGGATGCACATTCATTTGCACATACATATATATAATATATATGTATGTGCATAGCCAACAGCTGTAGAACGTGGAAGCGGAAGGAAAATGCAATTAATTTTATTTTTTGTTTAAGCAATTAAAGTGCTGTTGGCAACATTTGCCTCACACACTATGCTGCTGCATCGGAATAACAGGAACATTTGTAAGATTTTTCATTTTCTGTTTTAGGTTTCTTCCTATCACTACGCTAATTCAATTAATAATTTCCCTAATTCGCAACGCACAACCAACTCCACCTCAAAACAGCCGACCGCTTATCAACGAACTCTCATCTTAATTTATGCACATTAGCCGTTCTTTCAGCCACATTCGTTCCGTATTTGTCACGCTCACCACAAGCATTCAGAAAGCTGCCAAAACGCTACCGTTTTGCTAAAAACTTTTCAAGTTTTCAAAGCATTTCAGTCAAAACTTTTGTCAGCCAAATATACAAACCAGATGATATGCGTGTCTGGCTATGTATGCATGCATGTGTGTGAGTTAGTGTTTCCTTCAAATACTGCTCGTTAGTTTACTTCAGTATTTCATTAAACTACAACAGATTTTATTTTATTTTATTTTATTTTGAGTCAAAGTTATACTTGCATCAAGTGAAGAGTTTTTTTTATACAAAACTTTTCTGCATGAACTCAATTTTCTGGACACTTAAACTGTGTTTGTCCAAAATTTACTTTTACTAGAATATTCTAGGTACTCTTCGTTAAATTGTTACATAGTTATTTTTATGAATTTTCAGATATGACATTACCTTTAAACGTCTGAAAGAAATGTCATGATCAGGGCTCGGATTTTTATCACCTAAAAAACTGCAAAAAATTACCCAAAACATATGATAAAAATTACTTAAAAACTGACTGACAAATATGACCTAAGAATGCAGGCAATTGCATAAAAAATAAAAAAAAAATTAAGCTTTAAAAATAAAACATTACTAAAATTAAAATTTATTTTATATAATTATTATACATAGCGTTACAGTAAATTACGCAGTACATTTTTAAGTTATTATATTGGAAAGAACGTCGATCGTCTGGCAAAATATTTTTGTAAGCAGAAAAACTTCTTTCTACTTCTGCACTGACGAGTGAAACATATTTAAAAGACCATATGTCATCGGATGTAAGTTCCTCTTCTACTTCATAGTATTAAAATTTTTACCCCCTTTTATTTCAGCAATAGAGCATAAAAATAGAGTCAATAAAAACTAGCATATCCTGAGCTTTTATCTAACACTTGTTGCATCTTTCTACATACCCTTTCGTCAGTTCCACCACACGCACAGCTTTTTACCATCGAGGTCTATAAACAAAGCTACTTCTTTTTCAAGAGGCAATGTTTTTGATTGAAAGGACTCTATAGTTAAAGGAATATGTTTAAAAATTTGAATTTTTACATATTTTAGTACGATTACAAATTTTTTGACACCGAAAAATAATCTAAAAATTTAAAATGTTCAAAAATGACAATAAAATAACATAAAAATCGCCAAAAATTACTAAGAAATGACCTTAATCTAGTAAAAATTACCTGAAAACTAAAACCGATACAAAACGATAAAATATGACGAAAAAATTACCTAAAAATTTTTCATATTTGGAATTTAGGATACATAAACGGGAGTTCTAAATAACCAGGAAATGTCTTAAAAGCAGCAGAAAAAGATGACATGTCATCAAAATCCTAGTTCTGGTCATGATATTCGAACAGAATAATACACGATTCTGTAAGATTTTTACACATAGGAAATTCAAGTATAATATATTGTGAAAACACTCGCTTAGCGTTTTTCTGGCATCCAAAAACTTTAAACGAGTATTTTCCATTAAACAACTAAAATACGCTTTTAAATATAAAATAGCGGATCAATTGTAATGAATAAGTGGCTTATGGGTAGGTTTTTAAACAAAATAATTTTTAAAATAGAAACCGGTTGCATAAGGTTTACAAATTTTTTTAATTTTAAACACCAATCTAATAAATTATAAAAATTGGCATTTCGGATATTTTTATAGAGTCCATGATTACCTGTACAGTTGTGTGCATTATAAACCACTTTAATCTAGGATTAGGGTGATTAGAAATTTTTGAAAAAGGAGTGAATAATAGGTTTGTGGTACTTACTTGCAATACTCGGTCTTGTAAAACTAACTTGTTTTTGGATATCGAACATATCAATGAAGTATGTAGTGCTCGACCGGTTCCCGTTTTTTTACCGATGCCTATGGTTATGCCGATGTTGATTACATTTTAAAAATCGATACGGATGTTGATTTTTGAATTTCAAACCATACCGATTCCAGCCGATTCCGATTTATCCGTGTATCACTAAAAGTATCCACTAAAAAGCTAAAGTGTAGCACTAAAGTTTTTGGAAAACAAAAATCGTAATCTCCGAAAAGCAATCTTTTATATATTACGCAAACGCAAATTTTGTACGGCGTAAGGTTGTTTAAGTACAAGTCCAACCTTAATAAATTTAGTATCGTTTGGTAGGTTTAGACCTATAGATGTGCAAACTGGACTTCTTATTTTTTAAGTTATAGCGAGTTAAAGTTTTCATACAATTGTTATTGTTATGTTGCTAAAACTAAAGCTAATAAAGTTACTCAATTGAAGTCATTTAAAGTTATTTACAAATGTTTTTTGTACATTTAATTTTTTTTTATAAAATTTGCATTAAACTTTTAAAAGTTACAAACAACGTAAGACATAACTAAAAGTAATAGTTGTTAACTACAATAACTAAAACTTAAAAACATAACATTAAACTTAACTTTTATTTATTTTAAAGGAACATTCGATTTTTAAAATCTGTAAACATTACAAATAAATAACATTGAGTTACATTTTGCAGGCACTTTAAGTTTGTTTTAACCCATTAATGACAATATATGATGTGTCATACGCGATGAAAGCAATTTTTAAAAATTCGCAGCCACTGTAAAGCTTTTGCTTTCAACAGTCTGAAAATACCAAAAGTATGCTTTTTCCATAAAACTTCTAAAATATACCTTTAAAGCCTTTTTGTTTATTTTTTCCAGCCAGTTTTATGTGCAGTATTTAAAAAAAAAAGTCAAAAATTCCACTCAGATGAGCTATTTTTTTTTTATAAACACCAAGAAGAAAGAAAATATAATTTAAAAAATGCATTAGGTTGTAATGACCAAAACTTTTGCAAAGTTTTGCCCTACATGCTTTAATAATAGTTTCTTCTCATTTCAGACATAGTTTCCTGCTGGTTCGTACACGGTCAACTATGTGTAAAGAGTCACCCAGTGAGGAAAATAGCCATACGAGGTCCACTTCAAGGGTAGTCATGACCAGGTCTGATAGAAGAAGGGGGTTGTTGACCCAATCTAGGGGCTTAAATTTAAGTTTAAGTAGGCTAAGAAAACATGAAGTATAGGTTAAGTTATTTTAAATAAATTTTTATTATCTTTCTTTATTTTTATTACATATATTTTATTTTTATTTAATCTTATTTTATCTTATTTTTATATATAAACAGTACTTTATATAATATAAATAATTAAACGGAATGAAATTAAAACATACTTACTATGACATTCTTCATCTTAGTTTACTCAGCCAGGAACCACTTAGTCATGCCAAAAGGGTGTGCCCTTTTACCCACAGGGGTGCTGGAAAGCATTAAACATATATGGTTAAATTCCATACATGATACAAAGAACTACAGATAAAGTATTGCACATGTCCGCCATCTTTGTTGTGACGTAGTTCGAGCTTGTCAAAGTGGCTAAATAAAAACGTAGTCACAATATATTTAAAGGGCATAATTTATTTATAGCGATGAAAAATATCGACATTTTCTTATTGAAACTGGGCTTATTGAAATGAAATAAATTACATTATAAATATATTTATAAATAAATTTAAGCAAATTTATTTTTCAGTACTATTATTGAAAAGAAATGCATATATAATAGGGATGTTTTCTCCCATTTGTTCTCCTACACAAAAAAATAGCTACGTTACTTCATGTCTTTGACAGCACTTTGATTGCTTCATTTTCATTTTCTTGTTCTTCTCGTTTGTTGTTTCGTTTGTTGAAAAAATTGTAAATTCATTTTATGGCCCGAATTAAAATCATTATTATTCTCATCAAAGGTATCTAAAACTTTAGTACTAATTTTAATTACTTAAATTATAATTGAAAATTATAATTGAAAATTATAATTATGATTTACGCGTACTATAAGTGCACAATATTAGAAATTGAATTAAATGAATGCAATAATTCTTAAATGCTTGCAATTGTGCTGCTTGCTGCTTGTGTTTACATTTTGCTTTTTCACATTTTCTTTTGTATGAATGCACCACGTGTTACAGCTGACAAGCTCGAGTGACGTAGTGCGCAGAAGATTTCATTTTTTGCGCACGGAGTAAGCTATCTGTATATCTTTGTTTCATGAATTCCATATAATTGTTGCATCAGCAAAACTTACTGCGTAATTAAAACAACAGCTATACGATGAGGCGATAATTTGTTGTATTTGTTTTTTCATTGCATCCCAGTGTACCAATTCTTCCGAATTCGGTCAGAATTCTGACAGAAAGTCGGCAAAAGTTTCCGAGTCTGATGCCGACTTTCGTCAGAATTCTTACCGACATTTGTATGAGTGGTTGACAAGAACTCGGACCGATTTGTCTGGAAAAATTCGAAAGTTTTTGGCGACTATTCTGACAGAAGTCTGTCCGAATTCTGATGGGAAATTCGAAGGGAAATCTGACATTTTGTCAGACAAACATCAGACAAAGGGCAGACAATTCTAAGCTTTGTCGGATAATTTATCCGAGAATGTCCAGACAATTCTGACTTTTATCGGACATTTTGTTCGAGAATGCCCAGACAATTCTGACCTTTGTCGGACATTTTGTCCGAGAATGTCCAGACAATTCTGACAATTTGTCCATAGGTAACATCGATTTTCATGTACACGTAAGATTTTTTTATGTTTAAAGTTCTGGCGCCAGAGAAGTGCACATGAAAAGCGATGTTACACGTGTATTTTTATTTTTTGTTTGTATTTTTATTGTTTGTTCAGCTTTTATTTTTTCGCTACTGAACAACTTCACTTTAACTTTTATTATTGGTTGTTTTTTTTTGCGCGCACAATAACCTGTTGACACTTGAAGACAATGAACACTAATAAGCATGTCGCACAAAACAGAAACAGATAATGTGCAAAAACAAACGGTAAATTGTCGGCAGAGGCAGAACAACGCTCTGCAGCACAAACTATTTACCATCAAATGACAAAATCAAAAAAATAATAAGGGAATCAAACACATAAAATTTCCTACGGAGAATGTGCAGACTATGTCGGATAGTTTTCCGAAGGAAATTCAGAGACTGTGCAGACTATGTTAGTAAAAAAGATCAGACTATGTGCATACTAAGTCGTAGAAATGTCGATAGACATTTAAGAGTTATTCGGCTAAATGTCTGATAAAATAACAGACATTTAATAGACGATTTCGGAAATCAGACATGTCGGAAACAATTGCACACTGGGATGTAACAACGGCACCATCGTACGATGTGTATGAGAGACGAACACCTGCATGAGATGGAGCATAACAAGCGAGGGTATACCAAACTAGAATAAATAACCAAACTTCTCGCGAAACCGAGAAGTCCAAATAAATATCAGTCTTATTAAAACCGCGAAGTAGGACAGTAAGTTGAGTAAGCAAAAACTACAAACAGCACAACTATCTTTTGGCGGTGTTATGGTGGCGGTCATATGATCCCAGATCACGTCCTTTTTTACGCTCTTTTTTCGTTTGATGAGCTTAGTGACCAATGTATGTTATGCTCATGGTCATATGATCCTAGAAAACTAGTAAACTTTTTGCTACTTTTAGTACTTTATCAATCGATAAGTGTTGCTATTAAGCAGGTTTTATTACTGCTTTCACACATTTCGTACTTAAAGTGCACTATTTTAATACTAAAGCACAAATATATTGCATAATTTTACGACGCAACACTGCTTTGATCCCGTGATTTGGTATGGACAGCCGAATCATTTGGTGACCATGGTGGTCAAAATTTGTTCCCTCGCTCACTCTCTCAAATTTCCCATTTACATTGAAACAACAACAATTCATGGCCGTGACGTGCCCGTGACCGCCACCATAACATAGGCATTTACGACAGCTACGCTAAGACATCGCAGCAGCGACATCAAGCGTCAGGACGATAGCGCCAGATCAGCGCAGTCAACGCAGGCGGCGGACGTGAGTCAACGGAAGCAGCGCCACACAGCGCTGCCAGATCTACCGCATCCTGTCAGTAGCGACAGAGCCGCACAGTTGAAAGAGACTTCGGCTTGAGCAACAGGATAACTGCGTCAACAGCGCAGTATTGTATCATACAATTATGTACATAAATTAAAAAAAGTGATATCTACGAAAATTCTGTGTGATATTCTTAAAAATCCGTAGATTTACCTTATTTTGCCACTGTTGTCCGTTTATCTGTGCAAGGCTTAAATATCCGTAGAAATTTGTAATTTCCGTGTAGTTGGCACTACTGGCTAACACTTTAAAATTGATATATTCAATATCAAAGTGATACTGGAATGAATTCATACAGTTGAAAAAAGATTTCCCAACTGATGATCGGAAAGTTTTTTAATTTTAAAAATTTATACAAAAATTTAATAAGAAATACCGCGTTTATTTCAAAAAGGCCAAAATTAATTTCATTTCAATTTTTATCAGTTGAAATGATGATCAGTTCAGTATTAAATACAATAGCTTATAATAAAATGTAGGTATGTATGATTTTGGCGTTTTAACGCAATACGGGTTTTCTAGTCTTTGTATGTTATGCACACACTATATAAGACATAAGTCAACATTTCCAGGGGCAATCACAGTTTTTTTTCTTTACTACTTTTAATTTTTTTTAACTCAAAAAAATGTAAGAATCATCTGCTACTAACTTACTTACTTAGTAGGTCCTACAACCGTAGATCGATATAGGCCTCTTCGAAGAATGTGCGACAGCTATTTCTGCCCCTCGCTTACTCGCCAGTTGGAATTTCCAAGCTTCGTCAGGTTCTCCTCTACTGGTCTTTGTTGGAAAGCCAACAAAGATGCGGCAGTCCCCTTCTACGTTGACCGACGCTGGGTACCGAACCGATTATTTACTTCACTGGAGCATCAACTTTCATCGCCTTTCATGATCTAAACATGACCTAGCCAGCGAAGCCGCTCGATTTTAATGCGCTTGACTATGTCGAAGCGTACAGCTCGTACAGATTATGATGCCAACATATTCGGTACTCGCAATTGACGCAGGTTAGTTCGTAGATCTTACTAAAAATCTTTCTCTCGAAGGCTCCAAAGTCTTTTCATCTGAACTGTACTAAAGGTCAAATGACCAGTTTTGCTGGCCAAAATACAAAATTTTCACATGCTAGCATCACTGTTTTGTTGTGACCATCTTACAAAGGATACTTCACACCGAGTAAAAATTAGCTTTCTTTTTGTTTGAAGTAATCTACCGTCAAAAAGACAGCCGCTAAAGTTGACATACAAAAATTCAATTTTTAAAATATAAAAAGTGCTTTTGTTAAAGTAAATTTTCCGACGGCGTGTTGAACATATTTAAAATGAATTAATAACAATACTTTTTTGTAGAAACAACGAACTGGGTAGGTATTTTTTATATAAATTAAAAATAAATTGCTTAATTTTTTATTGTTGTTGTTTCAAAACGCTCCTAGAATGTAAGTAAGTTTAAAACTTCCGAATTTTTTTTCAAAGCAATATTTATGTTAGGCTATAAAATTTTGCGTATATTTTGCTGATATACTGGTAATGTAAATAATTTAATTGCACTATTGCAAGTATTTCTTGTCAAATTCAACATGCGAAAATTGCGACTTTATGTAAAAATGGTTTTTTTATAGATACATATGAGTTTCAAAATTCAGTCTTATTTAAAATCTGGAACAGACAACATGACCCTTGGCAAAAGAAAATCAACGTTTTTGGTTACATTTTTGGTTACATTTTTAAAAATATTGGCGGAGATAAAAATTCATATAAAATTACTTCGCAAATAAGCGATAATGCCGCAAATTTTTGAAAAAATTCCAAACAAAGATGGTAGAAATGTTTCCGAAATTTTAGTTCTTTCAGAAAAATATTGCATCGTAGTAAATTGATGATAAAAATAGAAAAATATGAACTGGTTTCCAGCTTACCTCAAAAATCGCATTCAGCGAAGAAACCGACTTCCCTTACCACCTTAAGTATTAGAAATGCCGAAATTTTATCCGGATGCAGAACATAAAATAGATGAAGATAGATGTAATGATGAAGAAAATGAAGACGATGGAGTTTATGTATATGAAGATTTTTTTAGAAGACAACGTGGACTTATATAGTGAAATAGACAGTTGAGATCTTTATTTGGGATAATTTAATTGCAAAAATATATTATTCAAAAAACTATTATTAAAAATATTATATTAAAAGTTTCTTTAGTGGTTCAATTTCTTTTTCCTTTTCCTTTTCTTTTACAATATTTTCTATCATACAATGCACTTCACTGATTTATTATTTGGAAAAACACACACATTTTGCTTAAAATTACAATTAAAAAAAAATTAAGAAACGGTGTGGTTTTACAAGCCATTAATTCTTGGGGGTTAATTTTTGAGTTTTTTATTATTTATGTTGTTAAAATATTCTATTTCAGCGCTTAATTGCTTTGGCCAGAAAATAAGGTCAGGTTTGTGATGCATAAAGTAGAGTTAGTTAGTTTATAGTGGGCCCATGTGCACCGCGACCCATAGGATATATTGTGAATGCCCTTAATTAACACTCCAGATTTAGGCTTTTTTTATATTTTAGCACTGTCTCTGGCTTGGTATTCCGAATTGTTGACGGGGGCACTACTTTCCCTCCAAAATGGAGGCGTCTTAGGCTGTGGATTGCCGGATATTTACATAGAATGTGTTCGGGGGTTTCTTCTTCCTCCTAGCATAGCCTGCAGACGTCTGACTCAGAAAGACCCATCTTTTTTAAGATGGTGTCTGAGTGAGCAGATACCATCAGACTTCAGCAGACTTGTGAAGGAACTGGTGATAATTCTAAGGTCTGCTTTGTTAAGCTTGAGTCAATCTTTGGATTTTGCCTTGGAGTTAAAAATTTCTTAGATTGCCTTTGTCCATTAGTGTTGTTCCAGTGGCACTGAAATTTCTTATCTTCCCATATTCTAATTATTTCTAGAATGTAGCCTTTTGCTAAGCTACAGAATGGTTCAGGTCCTGTAAGATTTCGAAACGCTCCTCTTTTGGCAAGGCAGTCCGCCCTTTCGTTGCCCTCGAATCTTTCGTGACCTGGAACCCACCATAATTACATTTTGTTGCTTTGTCCCAGCGTATTTAATAGCTCTACGCAGTTGGAGACTAGTCTTGATTCAAGTTCGTAGGCTTGAAGGGCTTTTAAAGCCACTTGACTGCATAAAGTACCTACTGAGCCCAAATTAGCACTTATTTGCTAGAGATCCTGCGGCAGCTACTCGAAATTGCAACAAAAACCAATAACGGAGAATAAAGTTTTTCGCATTTTTAAACACACCCGGTCTCACAGACCAGTAGGTCAACATTGGCGGGCTAAGAACGTAGTCAATATGAGTTTTAAATGAGTATTTATTATGTTTTACACAGTGCGACAAAATAGAACGAAGTTGACATACCTGGGAGATAATGCTATTTTTCTGGTAGGTCTTGTAGATTTTAAGAATGTTCTGTACTTGGAATTTACCGTACACCCCCAAAATCTGGACTTACGGTAAAAAAACCGATTTTGCCTACCTTTGCCCACTTATTAGCCTATAACTTACCTGACTGTCAACAGACTATAGACCAGATCCTGAAAGACGATACTTAAGCTTTTCCAACCATATGTATACTGCTAAAGACAATTTGAGAAAGCTGTATGTGTTTACTCTGCAAATATAACTTTTTTCATTTTTTTTTGGCTTTTTCAACTTTGACGATTTTTCTATATACTAAATTATAGAACGGATACACTAGACCTAAATGGATTCGCAACTTTAACTTTTTTCTGTAGGAAATTCTATTGCTTCTCGTGTCTTGCTTGTCATTGGTGTGCTATTTCGTGACACGTAATTAAGGGGTTTTTATTATGTGTTTTGTTATTATATAAAACAAAACGAACCAAAGCTCTTATGTTAAAACAGGTCGATATAATTTTAAAATAGTCTAGGATTTAACACATCATAGAGGTGGGATGAAATAATGTCCATGGACCTTATGCTCAAATCAAAACGGACATAAAGTCCATACAAATTTAAATTTAAACAATTTTCCTGAACAATATGTATCGAATTGTTCACGAAAAATATCAGTTTTATATGACAAAACCAACGTTCCGTTCAAGGGTAAATCTTTTTATCATAAAATAATAAATTGGGAGCGGGTCAGTTTTCTGCTTGTCAAAAGTCCGTATTGTCAAAATGCTCTAATTTTTACAGTATTTTTAAAATACTGTTTGTCTAATTTTCCTTTATTTCAATATACTGTTTTTTAAAAATTTTGCTTTCAAAAAGTCTGCTTACACTTACAGCATTTTAACTTTATTCGGGACACAAAACGGTGTGTTTTAAGATTAAATTGTTTGCTCTTGTACCGAAAGTTGTTATTTTAAGCTTATTTACCTTAGTTGTTCTTAGTCCATATTTTACAAAATTTTTTAACACAGTTTTCTGTTAATGCAGAATTTTTTAATGCAGAATTTTGTATACAGAATTTTATACATACAGACAACTGCACCGAACTATAATAAATTCTTTAAATTAATGTATAAAAATTTAACAATTTGTATTAAAAATCGCGCAGTTTTCCAGTCTGAAAACGCCATAAGGTCCATGGACATTATTCCGTTTGCGAAAAAGACAAGTTTCAAACGGTCCATGGACTTTATGTCCGTGAACTTTATGTCATCCCACCATCATGGAACCGCTGTAAACAGCAACAATGACTCTTGGAGAAAAAGCAAAGAATAACAATTAGTATGCTCAATAAGCAATTGGGTTCCAGAAACCTCTCGATCGGCTTAGACCACACACTACTGTTTTAACAAGGCAAATCGTCGTTAATCACCAAATCTTGCCCCAAGTTACCTTTTTTTGGTCCCTTATCTAAAAATTGCTCTCTGAGGACAGAGATTTTTGTCACATGTTGGAGAGAACTATTTTGGAGAGAAAGATGCCGAGTACTACTTGGAGCATCGCTGGGAGAAGAATGTAGACTTACCAGATATCTGGCTGTGTCAAGAACCAGTTTTCAGTTAAACACTTTAGCTTTCTAGCGTAAGCAAAAAAACTGAAACAAAACATTGGTGCATTTCGGCAAATTCATTGAACTCCAAAGAAGAATAGTGAAAAAGAAGGGACAATAGAACAGAAAAAATACCTCGTAGAGTTACAGGATTGACCTAAAAATAAAAATCCCTTTTCTTTCACGTCATATATTTCAGACAAGATTATTCGAATAAGTGTCAAATCATATACAACCTGAACAAAGGATTGGTCACTGAATCACTCAAGACTACTGAAGAGGAAGTGTAGCTAATTCCGAAAGAGGCTGGCTAGTCTGCTGTGTGATAGACTCTACACAGAGTTGTTGTTGTTGCCATTTTCAAAACTTACTTGATTCAAATAGGTCATACTTAAAATCATGTAATTCAAAGATTAGATCACACTGAATTATGAAAAATTTTTGACTCCATTAATGCATTTACCACGCTAAATCGATGAATTTTAGTGCTGCCTTCAAAGTCCATTTTTTTTTTGTTTTAACCCATGTCCTATAGCATTCCATCATTTGTTCGCACATATCAACCACCCCGCCCCTATTAATACGGTGACTATACTTTTTAGAGCAAAATACAGAACAAGCCAAAAAAAAACAAAATTTTAAATATTTCATATATATAGAATGTATATTGGATAAAATAGTATATGTATATTCAGAACAGTATCCACACAGAAAAGTATACATACGAGTTCATTAAAATATATTTGTAATAAATATAACAGATTAGCTTATATTACGTTTTGTATATTGATTTTCAATTCTGATATTGCTTTTCATAAGGTAAATACATATTATATTAATTTTCGGATACTACAGGGTCCGCCATATAACGTTTTTTTTTTCAACTAGTGCTTATTTCGGGAATGGTAACACTTAGCTCATGTCTGATTTGACACACAATTAGTTTTATCCTTCCGCTGAACGAATATGGTTGTGTATACGCTTGAACAACGCTGGGAAATATTGCGACATTACTTTGAAAATCATGATGCCGATTTTGCCAAAAAAATCATCTTTTCAGATGAAGCTCATTTTGATCTTGGCGGGTATGTAAATAAGCAAAATTGTCGCATTTGGGGCACAGAAAACCCGCACGCATACATACATTGAAAAGCCGCTGCACCCAAAACGAGTCACTGTTTGGTGCGGATTTTGGTCCAGAGGCATAATTGGGCCATTTTTCTTCGAAAATGAGCAAGGAGTGGCCGTTACAGTCAATGGCGATCGTTATCGGGCCATGTTGAACGAATTTTTGTTCACAAAAATTGAAGAGGAGGATATTGGCAACATTTGGTTTCAACAGGACGGCGCTACGTGCCACACAGCCGAAGCTACACTCGATGTTTTGCGCCCTGTTTTTGAAGATCGCATTATCAGCCGCAGAGCTGATGTCGTTCGGCCACCTTGGAGCTGCGATTTGACACCGTTGGACTATTATTTGTGGGGTGCCCTCAAATATAAGTGTTACGCCGACAAGCCAGAGGCAATTGACGCTTTAAAGGACAATATTCGTAAAGACATTGGTGAAATACAGCTGCACACAATCGATAATGTGCTTAAAAATTGGATCGATCGAGTAGGCTACTGCATGGCCAGCCGAGGTAGCCATTTGAATGAAATTATTTTTCATTAATAACCGGAAGGATTGTACTTTCAAACAAAAAAAGAAATTAAAGAAAATAATCAGTAGTTTTTTTTTATAGAATTTTCAAAAAAAAAAAGTTATTTGACGGACCCTGTACTTGTTCATTAACCTTCAAACCAAAATTAACCCACATTAGAACTATAAAATTAAAATAATTTATAAAATGTTAAAAATAACAATTTGTTTGAGCACATTTCTTACATTTGGCAAGAAGATAAATTGAGCAAACTGAAGATGCCTAGTAGCAAAGAAAGATAATATCTTTATAAAAATTAACAAAAAATTTACATTCATAGTTTTTATTTTTTCCTTTTCTTAGCTTTGTGTCAATTTGACACTGAACGTCGTTTGACAGAAATTTTGTGTACAGGTTAACAACGACATCAGTTGGAATTTTTTTTTTTTTGTAAAATCTTTATTTAGGCATGATTTTCTCATTGAGCCAAAATCCCAAGTGAATTTGAACTCAAGAAAGATATACAATTTCATATATAAAAATATTGTCAAATTGACTCTCAAAACGTTTGAAGAACCGCTCTTTAGGCCGCAACCTTAAAGGTTAAAGAACGTAATAGATTAACTTACTACTTTTTTGACTCGTTCCAGTATCGATTCTCTATACACGAACGAGTCGCTCGATCGGCTTCTCCGACAAGTGAGTTTTGCTTTTTTACTTTTTATCACAAATTGATTTTTGAAAGAAGTACATTTCATTTTGTAAAACCGCGTTTAATTTAAGATTAAATTAAATATTTCCACTAATTGGAAACAAATAATCACTTATTGATTATCAGCAAGCAATCACTAATTGATTGCCACCAACATAAATTTAGTTTTCTTTAACGTTCCTGTATATGCACTTCTTGCACTAATGGCAACAGCCATCTATACGTATTTATAAGAAAATACCACCTATTGAAGATTTGCCTAACAAATAACACGTAAGAAATACACATTGTAAATCTAATCTAAGCTAACTAATAACTGGTGTTTTGTTCTTTTTTTGTTTTTCTCCGTTTGCATATAAACCGAGCACAAATTGCCCGAAAGTTATATGCAAACTATAGCTCGACTTACCAAGATTGGCAGCTAAAGGCCAGCGCTCTTTGGTGAATCATTACTTCACCGGAACAGACCTACCTAATATGTTCAACGCAGTTAATTTTAGTGAATAGTTTTAATCTATATCACAGGTTTCTGTTAAATGAGGATAGTAAAAAGCGTAATACAAAAATACAAATTCAAATAAAAAAAAAAATGTCAATATCTTTTGTGGAATACAGTACAAAAACAGAATACAGTAATGCCTCGATTTACGTCGTCTCGATTTACGTTGTTTCGATTTGCGTCGTCAAATATTTTGTTCCTTTCAACTTCGATTTGCGTCGCCATTCGATTTACGTCGTCAAATACAGATGTATTTTGTTCCTTTCAAATTCGATTTGCGTCGCCATTCGATTTACGTCGTCTCAGTTTGTATGACTTATGTATGTATGTACTACATATGTATGTAGGGGAATCCCAGTTTTTAATTTAAACGTTTAAAAATTTTGTGTGTGCAACAACAACTAAAGTATTGCCTCTCATGGACAGGTCGTGTGTGTTTGGCAGCGCGTCGTGTGTGTTACTTTTTCAATCTGTTATTGATCGTCGGGCGCAACGTAGTATGTAAATATGAGCTCAAAAAATAAAACTAATAAAGTAACATCTCAAATAAAAAAGAAAAGAAATGTAATTTCGTTAAAAACTAAAATAGATATTATTCGCCGTTATAACAATGGGGAAAAGGCTTTTATTATTGCCAGTACGATGGATCTTCCACCAACCACAGTTCGAACAATAATAAAAAATTCAGCTGAAATCCGTGAAAGTGCAACATCGGCTGGAGCTGGTTCTGTTGAAACCACCACAAAAAAAAGGCCAGTACTGATGGAAAAAATGGAAAATGCACTAATACTGTGGATAAAAGACTTAAGTGAAAAAAATATTCCAGTAACTACGTTAATTATCCAAAGAAAAGCGATAAGTTTGTTTAACGATCTAAAATCTGACTCTGTGAATTCCGATTTTTGTTTTAACGCCAGCGGAGGATGGCTACATAAATTTAAAAAAAGAGCACAACTTCACAACATAAAAGTTGTCGGAGAATCTGCAAGTGCAGATAGTGATGCAGCTAAAATTTTTCCGCAAATATTAAAAAAAATAATTGATGATGGTGAATACACCCCTCAGCAAGTTTTCAATGTCGACGAGACCGGACTTTTCTGGAAACGTATGCCGGGGAGAACATTTATATCAAAAGAGGAAAAATTAGCAGCAGGGCCAAAGGTTTCGAAGGATAGGCTTACGCTTTTGCTCGGTGGTAATGCTGCAGGAGACTTGAAGCTTAAGCCCTTGTTAATATATAAATCCGAAACTCCAAGAGCTATGAAAAACGTTTGCAAGCAAAATCTTCCTGTAATTTGGATGTCTAACAAAAAAGCTTGGATGACTTCTAAACTCTTTGACGATTGGTTTAAGTCACATTTTTGTCCTGAAGTTAAGAAATATTGCGAAAGGAATAATATTTCTTATAAAGCATTGCTTTTAATGGATAATGCTCCGGGCCACACCATCAGTTTGAATAACATGAATGACAATATTAAAATTGTGCTTTTACCTCCCAATACCACGTCTCTTATTCAACCTATGGACCAGGGAGTTATTGCAGCATTCAAAAAATATTATTTACGACGAAGTTTTAACGACCTCATTGATGCAATCGACAAACAATCAGACCAAAATGATAAAAATAACGATGTTGTCAGACAATTTTGGAAAAAATATGATGTCATGCAAGCAGTGAATTGTATCAGCAAAAGTTGGGATAAAGTTTCTGCGTCGACCATGAGAAATGCATGGAAAAACGTATGGCCTGAATGCACAACTGAAGGTGGAAATGATGGAAATCTGAACGATATAAACACGGAAATTGTACGTTTGGCCCACACATTAGGGTTTTCTGATATTGAAGATTCCGATGTTGTTGAACACTTAAATTTGGAGGATGAACCGTTAACTAACTCGGAGCTATTTGAGTTGACAAATCTTTCAAATCAACATGGTATAGAAGAAGAAACTTCAGATATCGAAACTTGTGGAGAGGATTCTGAAATTCCATTGACAAAACTGTCAGAAGCCCTTGCCAGCGTAAATAAGGCTATGCAAATTTTGGAAGAATTTGACAAAGATGACGAAAGAGTTGATTCGACAAAAAAATCAATAAATGCAAGCCTTAAATATTACCGGGATCTGTACGAGCAGAAAAAGTTGACATTAACCCAGAAGCGAATTGATACATTCTTTAAACCAATTTTATCAGAAACGCCTGTTATAAGCGAAAGTAGTGCTGAAGATGGTGACCTCAACATGCTAATTTCAGAAATTCTCACCGAAACATCGTCGGATAGTGATTCCTATAATTAATACTCCTAACATACAATTACATATGTATACATATAATAAACAAACATATGTACAAAATTTTCACTACATTTAATTAATATATTTTATTATATGTATTTATTTTTCTAGATATTGTATTGTCGAATTTTTGTTAATTTATTTTTTTATACTTTTTATCTGAACACATGTTTAAGTTTTTATTTATTTTATGAATTTTGTTTTTAAAATCGAAATTTTTTAATATTGAATTGTTGATTTTTTGTTGATATGTTTACTTTAGATATTATTTAATTTTTTTAACTGAATTTTATATTTGTTTTAAAATTCTTATACGAATTAAATGTTTATAACAAATATTCTATGTACAATAAAAGACTGAATTACTTGTAATTTTTAAGTTTTTTTTATGAAATTAAGTGAACGTTAACGTATGACCAATATCAAATTCGATTTACGTCGTTTCGATTAACGTCGTCAATTTCCGGAACCAATCACGACGTAAATCGAGGCATTACTGTATTTTATAAAATATAGAACATTTATATGTTAAACATAACAAAATAATTTAAACAGGACATTGCTTTAAAAAATAGTACTGTACTGTATTGTACAGTACGGATGGTCACCGTATCTATGATTGTTGTATTCTTTCACAGTCGCTTGGCATGTAAAGTCTAGAAAAGGTTTTCTTGCTTACTATATCGGTTTACTGAGTTTACAGTAATTTTTCCAAAACCAGTGGATGCAAGGGTTACCGATTTGTTATCCATTCATTTTACTACTACTTTTTTTCGTCAGATTTGACTTTTTAGTCAGCATCTATTTTTGTCTGGCATCAGCTCGTTGTTTTGAATGTAAATCGATAAAAATAGACAAATGATTTTTCAGGTAAGTCTGGCCTTGGCGGAGACTAGCGGAGACTTGGCGGATATAAGCCAAAGTTTAGTCTTGGCACCTTCTTATAATGCAAAGTTGAATACGATTCCTGAAAACTAAAACTGTTAAAGTTAATTTCGACTTTCAAACTTGAGAAAACACATAAATTACCAGAAGATGAAGTAAGCACGAAGTTCTGGAGTCCTACTGAACGTGGCTTATTCTTCAAGTATTGTAGATTTGGGCATCGTCCCAGATATGGAATCATTCGCTCAACAATGGAGTAATGAAATTCCTCTCAATTATTGTAGTTGTCTTAACGACTTCTTACCGCTTCAATAATTGGTTGAACCTTCCAAAATCCATTACCAAACAAATCTGCTGTACGTATCGTTGTGGACGTTTCTGCTGACTTCATAACCTCTCGCCAGGCTCCTCCGCCTCACGCTTGTCTCATCCAATTGGTTACATCAAGCGCGATCAAAGCTTCTTCGCCCTTGTCAATCTATCGGAGATATGGTCTTCTTCTTCTTTGCCGTCGTCCCTTGGCTTTTGTGGTTTTAATCTCATACAGTTTACTGGTTACACTATATTGCTGCAAACATGAAACTGAATTGCTTTATAGACGTCGTCACCTCGACTAATGAATTTTCCTCTTGAATTCCCCAACACCGGCCTCAGCCATTGAAATATTATTTTAATTAACCATAAAATTAATCCATTTAAGATATTTTAACTTTTAGGTAAGCAAAGATGCTTATTTGCATAGTTCGGCTTTTCGAGTCGGTTCATTTTGTTGAACCATTTTGTTCAGTTTTCTTTGTCAAACCGCAAAGGAAGCTACGCAAAGGCAAACCTATTCATCTCGGTGACTAAGAACCACAAAAATATTAAATTTTTTATTTGAGTACATATTCAAAGGATTCAAGTTGAATATGTTAACACAAGAAGCGTTATTCTTTTTTTTCTTCTTTTATTTTATTTTCCTTTCTTTCTAAACTTTCCTTTCTCAATCTTTTCAAATTAAATTGACCCACGTCAGTTGTGTACCAAGTGCCAAGTTTGTATTGTTCAAGGATATATGTATATGCTGTGTACAGATAGCCCATTCTGTTAACGTCCTTGTAGCTACTGTGCCACCAATTTAATCTGTAACTTCATCTGAACATTCAGAGACTTAAAAGTATTTCATTTTTTCCATATTGTTTCCTCCTTCAATATATGTAATAAGCAGAGAAACCAAAAAGGAAAGAAATCAAATTTACAAAATAAGCAAAAAATAAATGCCTTTACTAAAGATAAATGATAAATTAATGCCGAGGCAATCCTTTCTCTGTCATTTTCTTTTGTGATTTTTCGTCTTTGTTCATGATGCACTACAGTGTTGGGATGGATAAGGGAAGAATTTAGGGGCTTGTGCATCAAATAAAAGGAAACAAACGACACGTTGTTTAAAATTTTTATTTTCACAGATTGATATCTTGGAAATTTGGTTTTGTTTTTTTGGTTGTTGGGCTTTTCGCAAACAAAGCAGCCAACTATAATGTTAAATATCTTATAGAAACAAACTAACTTTCCTTTCGAAAGTAGTTAATTGAAAAGTTTATTTACAAACATTAAGTTAATAAACTACTTTAAAGTATATTAAGACGGCACTAATATAAGTTTTTTTTTATTTGAACAAACATTTGAAATAAAATTAAATTTTATGGTCCAAGCCGAAGACACACGATTATAAAATTAACATAAAGAGACCGATAACTTCAATAATTTATACATATTATAAAACTGTAAAAAAAAATCTGTACATTGAATATTTATTCGAAATTCTTTTTGCACTGAACATTTTGAAGGATGTATATTCCAAAAATTTAATTTTTACAAATATTTTCTGTTTGTCTGTCTGTGTATGGCTGTCTGTCTTAACGCGCATCACGTGAAAACTAATTGATGGATTTTCTTCCAACTTGACATGTAGGTTCCATACGTCCCTGGTTGGGACATACTTACTCACTTACTTAGTTGGCGCTACAACCGTATGTCAGTCTTGGCCTCATCTAAGAATTTGCGCCAGCCATTTCTGTCTTTCGCTTGCTGGCGCCAGTTGGAAATTCCAAGCTGCGTCAGGTTGTCCTCTACTTGGTCTTTCCAACGAAGATGCGGTCGTCCTCTTCTGCGTTGACCGCCACTGGGTACCGAATCGAATGTTTTCTTCACTGGAGCATCGTCTTTCATGCGCTGAACATGACCAAGCCAGCGAAGCCGCTCGAATTTAATGCGCTTGACTATGTCGATGTCAGCGTACAGCTCATACAGTTCATCATTCCACCGTATTCGGTACTCGCCATTGACGCAGATTGGTCCGTAGATCTTACGAAGAATCTTTCTCTCGAATGCTCCTAAAGTCTTTTCATCTAAGCTGCTCAGCGTCCAGGTTAGTGATGCGTAAAGTAGGACGGGCATGAGCGATTTATAGAGCGTGATTTTCGTTCGTCGAGAGAGGGCTCTGCTTCTCAATTGCCTACTGAGCCCAAATTAACACCTGTTGGCAAGAGTTATTCTTCGTTTGATCTCAATGCTGATGTCGTTGGTTGAATTAATGCTGGATCCCAGGTAAACGAAGTTCTTCACAACCTCGAAGGAGGTATTGTCAACGGTAACGTGGATTCCAAGACGCTGGGACTGTTTGTTTGTTGACACTAAGTATTTCGTCTTATCTACATTCACTGACAGACCCATTCGACTTGACTCTCTTTCTAATCTGGAAAATGCTGCACTGACTTCGCGCGTATTATGGCCAATGATACCTATGTCATCAGCAAACGCAAGCAGCATAACACTCTTGTAGAATATTGTGCCACTACGTCATAGTGGTTGGGACATAGGCTACTTTTTATCACAACAAAAAAGGACTCTCTTCAAAATAACGGTTCTTTTGTAAAAAAATGGAAACTGGACTGTTTTCGTTTATCTTTTATGAGTACCCTACAATATGCATTTTTTATCAAATATATGTTTATGTATACTATTATTTTAAATTTTCTTAAGGATAATAATGTAAAAAAATTTTCGTTTTTTTGACAACAATAACATTCTCATATCTTGAAAACTATAGAAAATCTTAGCGCAATGAATTTTTTTATTATATCGTTACCAAAGCAAAAAACTATTCCAAATTGAAAGTTTTGATTTTTGACGCAAATAGCTTTTTTGTGTTTGAATATATTGCATTCAATCTTCTTTCGCCTAAAAGTTCAATTATATTACTTGCAAAAAATTACTGCAGAAGTTCCGTTTGCTAAGGATTTATATTTTTAATATTTTTTTTTAAAAAAAGTCCACAAAATGTCTTTTTCTAAAACAAAATTGTGCAAAAGTTGTTGTTATAAAAATTATAAAAACCGAAAGTTACAATTTTTATACTCTTTCATATGACGTATCACTTTTATGCAAAAACTACAGCAGTTTGACACAAAATTAATTTTTCTATTTTTTTAAGAAAAAAACAAGGGACCCCTTTTGATTTGTGTGATGAAATCAATTTCTTTAAATGTTGTTTTTATAATTTTTAAAGAAATTCTTTTCTCTAAAGATTAATTTCTTTGAAAAAGTTATTGCAATATCTCTTTCCGATCAAAAGTTATAAACACATCTTTGTCAAGAATCTCACCTCATCAGCTAGCTTATTTATACATATAATAAAACTGTAAAAAATTTTTTTATTGAATATTTATTCGAAATTTTCTTTGCACAGAACATTTTGAAGAATGTAGATTCCAAAAATGTAATTTTTAAAAATATTTTCTGTCTGTCCGAACGCACATCACGTGAAAACTACTGGATGATTTTTCTTCCAACTTGACATGTAGTTTCCTTACGTCCGTGGTCGGGACTTAGGCTACTTTTTATCACCAAAAAAAGGACTTTGGTGCAATGAATTGAAATGAAAGGCCAATGAATTTTTTATATAATATCGTTACCTAAGCCATAAAAACTATTCCAAATTCAAAGTTTTGACTTTCGACGCAAATTGCTTTGTTGCGTTTTAATATATTTAATTCAATTTTATTTTGTCTGAAAGTTCAATTAAATTACTTGTAAAAAAATTACTGCAACAGTTCCGTTAGCTAAGGATTTATATTTTTAATCTTTTTCTTAAAAAAGTCCACAAAATGTCTTTTTCTTCCAAAAAATAGTGCAAAAGTTGTTGCTGTTATAAAAATAATAAAAACCGAAAATTGCAATTTTTATACTCTTTCATATGACGTATCACTTTTATGCAAAACCTATTGCAGTTTTACACAACATTGGTTTCTGTATTTCTTTTAAGAAAAATGCAATCCTTTGATTTTGTAACGAATTCAATTTTTTTAAATATTGTTTTTATAATTTTTAAAAAAGTTTTGCCTTTAAGAGTTATTCCTTGGCCCTCTCCCACCCCCTCCTAAACATTTTTTTTGTTTGACTGTTTTTGTAACTATTGCAAATGCTAGTCCAATCTTAAGAAATACTTGGATTCCTTGGTTTTTGGTTTTCTATATATATATTTCTTCGGAAAAGTTACAGTGAAGTATACAACTATGTGTACAACAACTCAATAACAGATCGTCTTACAATATAATCAATAAAAATGAAAACATGCAAAGAGTTTGAAATAGGAGGATTCAGACGGTACAATATGCTGTACAGTACGGCTAAAAACTTAGCAAATAACTTGGATTGCTTCTTATTTTTTTCTTTATGTTGAAATGCACTGTAATAATTTTTGAATGTTAAATCATTTTCCACATGTTGAAATGGACTGCAATAATTTTTGTACAGTTCGTTGAGCTTGCAGCAAAAATCATAGTGGCCACATCATATTGGATGCATTATTCTTGCAGTTTCATGTACTGGATGTATGCCAATCAATTGGTTATGTCGATTATACTGTTTCAAAGGTTGCTGTATAGAATAATTGGCAAATAAAAGGGCAACGCTTTCTTAAACCAATGTGCACAAAAACAAATGCGAAACGGAACCTAACAAATGCACCATTTTTCGTATTAAACGTAATTCTGAAGACTTAAGAAATTGCATCAATTTTGCATTTATTTTTTAAACAAAAATTCAAGAATTTTTTTCCAAGCAATATTTCAACATATAGCTATAGTCAATAACGCCATAAGCAAATAAGATAGCAGCGGTTTTTTCGTAGCCAATACATTCAATAAATTCCAATAAATACTGTATTTTTACTCCATGTAAATATCAAAATTTAATTTTATATAACTTTTGGCAGTCGGAAATAGAAAAAAGTACTATAAATTAAATCTTAAGCAATTCAGGGCTTTGTAACTTAAACGCTGAAATTTCGTGACTCGCGGACATGTTTTTCATAATTCGGCATTTTTAGAAACATAAAAACGAGAAGTGTATGTTAAAAAGAATATATTTTTCGATAATACTGGGTATATCAGCTTGTTCTAAGCTGAAAAACATACGGACGAATTCATGTATTTAATTTAATCTCTTGAATTTAATTTAAATCGAATAACCATTAAAAATTTTTCTGCTTCTTTTTCAAAATTAACCAGTTTTTAATTGATTTATTTTAAGCCAATTATCAACTATTTTACTATCAACTAGTTTAAAATAAACAATCAAGTAGTTGAAAATAACAAATGACTTACTAAGCGGGCATCGACCACAATTTATGTGAGTTCGTTTTATGGAAAAAAGTAAGAATTTCTGCATGTTGTGGTTGACAAAAAACTACTTTTCCAACTTATTTGAAATTAGTTTATTTTGCTAAAGGGTAGTTTAAAAATGTGTTAGTAAATAATAGAGGCCCAAAAATACCATTCAGTACTTAACGATGGAATATAAATTAAATAACAATCAGATTACACAAATTTCATTAAGCTTGTTATTACATTCATAAGGAAAATTATTATTGGTATAAGTTTAAGTATAAGTGCAAGTGTAAGTATTAGTATAAGTTTAAGTATAAGTATAAATAAAAGTAGAGGTATAATTATTAGTACTAGTAAAAGTATTAGAACTAGTATTAGTATGAGTATAAGCATAAGTATTAGTATAAGTATTAGTATAAGTATTAGTATAAGTATTAGTGAGGCTGGTCCTTATTATTCGAGTTTTGAATTATCATCGCGGCACGTTGTCATTCGATTGTATATATCTTAATATGAAAACAGATATTTTATTTTATATTTTTTGATCCGATTTAGAGGCCTCTACCACATGTCAAACTTTAACAAAAAGCATTGTATGGCTGCTTATATGAGGGTCTCACTAATTTGTTATTTAAGTGTTATTTAACATCTTAACTGCAACAGAAACTCTCATAGGCAACCACTTCTCTGCCTCCTCTCTCCTCCACCCCTCTCCTGCTCCTACACGTCGTGGTTTAGCCAGCCCCGCAATGCAGTTGGAAATATTATCCGAATTAAACCAATCAAGGTTGTCATAAAAAATGAAGAAGAGAAAACCATATATTAATCTGCGAAAGGCTAGTACACCAATGAAATTAAAAAAAACATATTAGTAAAACTAAGAAGAACAAAAATTAAACCCTTGGTAGCAATCCTTAAATATCATTTAAAAATTATATAAAAAAAATTGAAATTGTTTCTTATGGTATATAACAAAATTATGTGGTGCCCCGTGAAATTACTGGAAAATATTATATTTCTAAGAAATAAGGACCACCCTAGTATTAGTACTAGTATAAGTATTAGTTTTAGTATAAGTATAATTATTAGTACTAGTATAAATACTAGTATTAGTAAAAGTATTAGTACTAGTATTAGTAATAGTATTAATATTAGTATTATTATTAGTATTCGTTTTAGTATTAATACATTCAGTTGACTTGGTTTATGTATTAGTTTTCACTTTTTCCCAGCGGTCAGCAATTTCAATGCCTGAAGAAATCTGATGTGAAATAAGATCTATTTTGCTTTGAAAATTCGGGAATGATATCGTTACTGATTTAAGAATAAGCATTTCCATTTAAGCTTCTGAAAATTTCCCTGAAATTGTTCAATCTGCGAAAATTTTGTTTTATTTCAATCTCAGACCGGAAGATGCCCCTGAGTTTAGAAGCGAAGGTGTAATGCTGTCAAACGTTTATGAGTGTTTTCAGTTAGTTCGAGACTGAATTTGCTTCGTATTCGCACCTGAGCGACGGTTGAGATTAGAAGCGAAGTCGTTATGCCAACAAATAATTTTAGGAAATTTAGTCGAAGTAGTCGACGCGTAATTTTTCATTCTGAAAAATAAAAAAGGGAGAACGTTGGAAAAATTATATACAATATTGTAATGAAAAATTTAAATACAAAAAATATTGTATATATATTATATTAAATTATATTATAATTTGAGTTAGTTTGGCGACCTCATATATCCCTGTTCTTTCAGAGAGATTCACAAAATCGGACATTTACGATAAGGACAAGTATCAAATTGCGATGAAGCTGACAACACTTTAAAACAACTTTACAGCAACACGAAATCAAAAGTGGATAAATTCGACAAGGCAAATGTTATTTATAAAATAACATGCAATGGAGACGGGTCCGACGTATGTGACCAAGCATATGTGGGGACAACAAGAAACAAACTACGGACAAGAATAGCTTCGCACAAATCAGACCAGAGATTACTCAACGGACCAATAGAGCAAAAAACAGCATTAGCGGCCCACTGCATTAAACATAAGCACACACCGGACTTGGGAAATACGAGAATTCTTCAACAGAAAAATAATTACGCGAGACGTTACACTCTAGAGATGCTCCACATCATAAATTTACCCGCACAAAAACGACTCAATTTTAAAATGGATACGGACAAATGCGCTCACATTTACAGCCGATATGTAGAAAAACACAACACAGTCAGAAACTAAGCGCCGGATGCAAAAGAAGTGTTTATTGTAGTAATCGTTTTTTAATGTTTAATGTTTTATATATGCTTAAGTCAGCAATAATATATAATCGCGTTTAAAAATTGTTTAATGTAACGTTTCAAAAAAATATTTATGTAAGATAAACTTTAATGTGAAAAAAATTGTATGTTTTCTAACGTATACATGTTTACTCCAACAGTTTTCCCTGAGGATGACTTCCGATGGAAGTCGAAATATTGGAAAAACAATAAATTAATAAAAACAACATTAAAAGTTTTTAATTATTTATGTATAAATAAGACCTTGAGCCCGACAACTTGAACAAATAAAAATTATATTATATACATAATATATACAATAAAATGTTGTATTATATTATGTTATATATATTACCTGCTTTCTTATATTAATATTAACTTCAGAGTATTCAATACCTGATAGAAGGCCTGATTTTTATATTCTTGGGGATATTCAGGCCTGAGTGTACACTATACGATAGCAGGTATTACGTAAGTATGACATCTTTATGAAAAAAGGAAATCAAGTGGTGAGTTGAATACTCAGGCCTTACCATTACCCCTCAGGCTTGAGAGATTGTATTGTTTCAGGACTACTTAAGCCGCTGGGTTATTTAGTTTTTATAAGCTTTTATTTAACTTCTTTCGTTCGTATGTATGTACGTATGTATGTATGCAAGCCATTTTTCGACAACTTGTTGGCATCCGATTAAGCTGAAATTTAACATACATTAATGTAAGTCCGATAACAATGCAATATTATGATTACCTCTTTGCCACGCCCCATTTTACCGCCCACAAATCAGTAATAAATAAAGAGTACAAAAATATTTTTTAAATAAGCTTTTATTTAAATAATGTAAATACTGTAATTAGGTTAATGGTCTCAAAACTTAAAATGCTGTAGTATTTGCTTAGTTTTGAAAATAAAAGATGTTAATAAGAAACCTTTAAGACTAAAAAGTAAAAAAATAAGTAAAAAGTAAAAAAAATTTTCAAAAATAAGCTTTTATTTAAAAAATACGTGAACTAAACAGAAAAAATACATTCAAGTGACATTTGTCATATAAAGTGGTGGTCACGAATTTAGCACACTTAAAAAAGTAAAGTGAATACTTATACTTTCCATTTATTTGTTGTAAATTTTGAATTAACTTTTTTTTAGTGTATATATTATGTCTTCTTAATTTCTTATATACATTTTTTTTATTTCAAAACTTTTTCTTATAGGACTTAAAATCAAATAAAAATTAAAAATAAGCATTTCGATTTGGTCATGAATTTAGCACACGAGCGAAAAAATGTCTAGGATGAAAAATATAATCAAAATCGATTGCATTAAACTCAATATTTCGTAGGAAATCCCTTATTCTTAATTACTGCATCTCATATCCTTGGTAAACTTTTGACCAAAGCCTCACAACGGTACTTTGGAATACAATACCGAATCCTTTGGATTTCCTTAAACAAATCTGGCAAATTTTTTGGATTTTACTGTTAGTATTTGCTGCTCGACATCCCTCCACAGATTCTCAATCGGGTTTAAGTCCGATGATTGCGATAGCCACTTCAAAATATCAATATGTTTTTCTTCCAAGCAACTCTTAACTATGTGAGCACTGTGTTTTGGATCATTATCCTGCATAAAACGCCATTAAAGTGGCAAATTATCCTCTTGAAACGGTATCATGGTATTGACAAGTACGTTTGTGTAAGCGTGCTGATCCATTTTTTGGTAAATTTTAACAATCGGACAAACTCCGTGCCAAGAAAACGCCGCCCATACCATAACATTTCTGCCACCCTGTTTAATCGTCTTGAGCGTGTACTTTGGATTGTGTTGCATGTTTTGAGGATGCCACACATATTGTTTGCTGTCAGATGCGAACCGGCAAAGCTTTGATTTATCCCTCCAAAGAACATTTTTCCAAAAATTCGTTGACTATTTAAATATTATTTTGCAAACGCAAGACTAATTTTTAATATTTTTTTGCGACACATGTGGTGTTTGTTGGGCTATAAAGCTACGGAAATTGTTTTCATTCAAGCGTCTTCTTATGCCTTTTGAGGATACATTTATGCCATATTTTGATGAAATTTCATTTTAAATTTTATTTGTGGTTGTAATGCGTTATATAATAACTTTCACGAACATCTAAGAAGCAGAGCAATCTCTGAAACTGTGCTTCCACCATTTTTCATTTGCTGAATCAAATGCCGCTGAGCCTCTGAACATCAGTAGCCTTTCGCCATATCTTTCTGCAATTTTTTGTTAGAACTCAAATAGAAACTTAATAAATTTAGTATATCTTACTAGTAAAGTTTAATTAACGAAAATAAAATACGATATGGAACAGTAATTCTAACCTGTGCTAAATTCGTGTCTAGTATTTAAACCACATTGATTCATACTATTTGAAATATGTCAGAAAATTGAAGAATAACTAAGAAACCAACTAACGGTACATAGAATTAACTTCATAAACAATACTCAACAAAAAATATTTGATTACAATTCTCAAGCTAAGATGTAAAAAATTTCGAATTAGAGTTACTTACACAGTGTGTGCTAAATTCGTGACCACCACTGTATGTATATAGCAGGTATATTCTAGGTGCAGAAGAACCCTCTTGGTTACTCATCATCATAATATAAGCGTAAGTAAATTGGTAAGTTCTAAGGACTTATATAAATCTAGAATTTTTCAAATACTTTTATATTTAAAAGCTTAAGGCACTGATATTGTGTAGTAAACCTGTATAAAAGATCGCGGATATTGGTGCTTTTAAATATAAATGTATTTGCAAAATTCTAAATTTATATAAGTCCTTAGAACTCACCAACTTATGTACGCTTATATTATGATGATGAGTAACCAAGAGAGGGGTTCTTCTGCACCTAGAATATACCTACTATATACCTATATGACAAATGTCATTTCAATTTATTTTTCTTTTTAGTTCACGTCTTTATTAAATGAAAGCTTATTTTTAAAATTTTTTTTTTTACTTTCTATTTATTTATCATTTAGTTTGTTACAATTGAAAAAATGTTGACAAATAATGTTATCTTTATAATTACAGTCCATTTTTGGTCTCCACTATATGGCAATAATTTTTTTTTTGTAGCTCTCATTGTATCTAGGTTTTTTTCTTTCTTAATAGCAACGTTCTCATATTAAAACACGTTTAAAACCAAACAGAATTTAATATCACGAAACTTTCGTTGTACAACAACAAAAAGCCACACAGATGCAATAATTACAAAAGAGAGTAATAAAAAGCAAAAATCACACACAAACACCTGTATTCAAATTCAGTTTTACTGTGATACACCACCCAGAGAAAAATTATACTACTCGTATATTGAAAAATCCTTTGCGGCTTACTTCTGATGGTGGTGAGCGGAAGTACAGGGATCATGTGAATGCCGTTCATGTGAAAAGCAGATAACACAGTGCTACAAAAAAAATTGCAGGTACTTTTGAAGTGACATAGGAAACGTTGTAGATCTGGTTTAACATGACATCATACTTGAAATTGTTAATGCACCCCCAAAATTTAATGTTACCGTTGAAAACTGATTTTTATGAACTTGACGCATAAAACAATCATTAACTCATCAATTTTTTAACCGTTTTTCGATTTTTAAGGTACTATTACAGTGTGTAGCTATAAAAAACACCTTTTTTATTAATTTTTTTACCTAGTATTATTAGTTTTAATGATTCAAATTTTTTACATAATGAAGAATTATTATGAGGAAATAAAAAAACATTTTTTGTCTTTATAGTTGTTGTTCATTTTCTACAGGGCGTTGAAGTTCCAGCATTTACGAAGCGTCTTAAAGTTGAAAAAAGTGCATTCTTGAGTTAAGGGTTGTTGTTGAGCACTCAACCTACGCCAATAAAAAAAGATTAAAAAAATGGTATACGTTGAAAAAAAATGTACAAAAAACCCCCTTTCTTGCCGAAACTTTCTGCCATACAAAAAAAATTTAAAAGTTTTTTGCTTTTTATAGATCAAGTGCTTAACAGAGTTTATAAGGATCATAATGAATCAAGATTTATCGAAATCGATCAAGTAGAACTCCAGATATATTTGAAGCCTATTCGAAAAACCTTGTTTCGAGAAAAACGCGATTAAAGATTTAAATGTTCTTGAATATCACGGGACATACGAATATAATATATGTTATGACTTACAGTCCTATTCTAGGAAATTAACAAATTGTTAACAAGTATTTTGAATATTTCAATGTGTTCGTTGTAATTTTTTGATTTCAAAACAAAATTCGAAGCTCAAAAATAATGAATTTTGATAAAAATTGTCAAATGCTTCAAATTTTGTTTTGAAAACAACAAACATATAGAAATATAAAAAATACTGGTTAACAATTGTTAATTTGCCAGAATAGGGCTGTTATTTCCTATTTGATAATTGTTTCTTAAATTTTTTATACGTATTTTTAAGACCTTAAAGAACCATGTTCTAACGAAAAAAAATTGATTTTTAATTTTTTACACACTGTAATAGTATCTTAAACGGTTTCAAAAAGATAAAACATAAATCTTTCAATATATGCTGATATCTTAAGAAATGTTAAAATAACTTTTTGATCGGCCAAACTTAACATTTTTATTTTATTTTTACAACTTTTTTAATTTTAAGGTTTACTTACTGCCTAAGTTTTTTTTAAAGCAACCACAAACGTAATATTTCTCTGAAAATACACTTTATTGCAAATAAAATGTATGTTTAATTATAGAAATCGGATGAAAATGGACTGGGTTATTAAATTTTTTTATAAATAAGAAATTATGCCTTCATTGCTCAATGGGACTTTGGAGCGTTCATGTATCACTTTGACGGTTCCATTATACAAATTTTTTTGATTTTTTCTAAAACAAGTGTATTTTTAAATACGAATGACCCTTTCTATTATTTCCCTAATTGAAAACAATCTTTTAAACGTACATAACTCTGCCGAAGATTCTGAGGGTAATTGCATACACAACACATCAATTTCATATCGTCTCGGATCTGAAAGTCCTTACTATACTATTTGGAATGCAACAAGGATATACTAAATATTCCTGCTATCCTTACACAGTACAACATTTTTCAGTTCATTGATTGCCAACTCAATTCTGAGAACTGTATGTGAAATTAAACCCAAAAAGAAGAATTTTTGCATCATTCGTTTTGTCTTCTTACTTGCCAAAATATTTTTAATATCGATTTGAAGTTAGTACTATCGTATAGGGGAATTTATCACGTTTTAGGCCCTGTTGTTTGACATAGCTCGACAACCACTAGCCTGATTTAGTTGATATAAGTTTTAAAAATAAGGAATAACAATTCCCTTAATCTGCTTATTTATTGTTTTCCTATAAAAGCAACAGTTTTCAAGCTAAAAATAAGTGCATGAAGAAAAAAAATATTTTTTTTTTTTCAATTCATAAAAAATACAAAACGGAAATAAGTTTCAAGTCTAGTTACTTTTTCGCAAAGTCACATAACCTATAAGCAAAATGAGACAAAAATCATGAAAATCGATGCACGCGTTTCGCTTTTATTCGCAATTGAGTAAAGGTATGAATTTCAAAAATCAGTTATAGCCACCACCCTTAAAATAAAAATAAAAATTAAAAAATTATAATGCAAAAAAAAATTTATTTATAAAAACTTATTGAAAATAAAATAATATGCAATTAATACGCAATTATAATATGCATAAAAACAAAATTTAGAACATTTTTTCAATTTTTGGCAATATCCATCCTTGAAGAAGTTGACGCTTGTGGTTCTGATGATCTTGTTTTCTTCGTAGGTTGTTCATATTCATGGTCTGAGTCTGTATTGTCATCCGAGATACACATACTATTCAAGGGCGTGTTTCTTTCACTGTGTCCAGTAATTTTTATTTTTATTTTTATTTTAAGGGTGGTGGCTATAACTAATTTTTGAAATTCATACCTTTACTCAATTGCGAATAAAAGCGAAACGCGCGCATCGATTTTCATGATCTTTGTCTTATTTTGCTCATAGGTTATGTGACTTTGCGAAAAAGTAACTAGACTTGAAACTTATTTCCGTTTTGTATTTTTTATGAATTTAAAAAAAAAATATTTTTTTCTTCATGCGCTTATTTTTAACTTGGAAACTGTTGCTTTTATAGGAAAACAATCTAAAAACAGATTAAGGGAATTGTAATTCTTAATTTTTTAAAATTTATTTCAACTAAATCGGGCTAGTGGTTGTCGAGCTATGTCAAACAACAGGGCCTAAAACGTGATAAATTCCCCTATACGATAGTACTAACTTCAAATCGATATTAAAAATATTTTGGCAGGTAAGGAGACAAAACGAATGAAGCAAAAATTCTTCTTTTTGGGTCTAATTTCACATACAGTTCACAGAATTGAGTTGTCAAATCATGTGTTGTACTGTGTTATGAGTGGGGCAGTCGTACGAGGGATCACTACAAACGCAGCGAAAATCGTTTATGATTGGAGAAAGTAATGTTGTCAGTGAAATAATAATTTTGCCACCATTGCATCTTGAATTGGGTTATATTAAGCAGTTTGTGAAACGACTTAACACAGAATGGGAATCTTTTTTTTATATTTAAAACCGATGTTTCCTAGGCTAATGACGCCAAAATCAAAGAAAGTACATGGTTTTTCTTCTCGGAAAAGAATATTTACACGCAATTATATATTTGTCAATTTACTGGTATATTCGTTGAACCTCAAATTCGGAAAACTAACACGATGAAAATTTCCCTGAAAACTTCAGTGAAGTTGAAAGAGGAAAATGAAGAAGTTCTATTTCTTTATGTAAAAGTTTTTTGGGAAACTAAGAAATTCCGATTACGTGGACATTGTTAGCGAATTCTTGAATGCGTACGGAGAAATGGATGCAGAATGTCCATCAAAATTCCTGTTATGCATTCTTATTTGAAGTTTTTCCTGAGAACCTAGGTAAATGGAGCGATAACAAGGTTGAACGATTTCATCAAGAGATGCTATCACCTGAAAATCGTTTTCAAAGGAAAAGCCAAGTCAGAATGTTAGCTGATTACTGCTGGTCGCTTTAACGTGAAACTGACGATTTTTCTTACAAACGGAAAAGGTCCAGCAAGCATTTCTGAGCATTTTGAAAAATATGTACTTTTAATATAGGTATATACATATATGTAACTGAAAATGTTTTTCTGTATTATTTCAAATTGAAATAAATTTTTTATTTATTAATTTTTTTATATTTTTTTTATTTATTAATTGATGTCTTTGGATTACAAATCCTTACAGACTTCATAAAAAATAATAATTAAACTTAAAGACTACAAAAATAAAAAAATAATAAAATAACAATATGGAGAAATATTCAAAGTTTTACGAAACTAACATATAATGATGAAAATGCCGTAACGTTCTTGCAGGAATATTAAAATTTACAAATTGCAATAACTGAGCACAGTCGATTTGACCTGATAAAAGATCATGAATAAATGTTAACGACTGAATTTTTCTTCTGGTTTTAAAAGTTTTTAAGCCCAAAAGCAAAATTCGTGCATCATAGGCATGATACAAAGAACATCGAAGAATATCTTTGTTTCATGCATCATAGGTAGGCAAGGTGAAAAATGATTTTTGAATTTTCTCTAATCGAGCGCAATGTGTTAAATAGAAAGAAATCTATATAAAGGAAGCATACTCTAATCTTGACCTTACAAAAGAGTTATAAAGACAAATTAAAGTATGTGGATCAGTAAACTCAGAGCTATTTCTACGCACAAAGGCAAGTAAAGAATATGATTTAGGAACAAAATAGTTAATATGATCAGTAAAAGTGAACTTAGAGTCAAAAATAACTCCTAAATCAAAAGTAATGGAGTACCAGAGGGTGAGTAAGAAAAAATAAAAAATTATTGTTTTTCGAGAACGTCATTGAAACGCACTTATTGAAATTTAAAGGTAAGAAATTCAATGAACTCCATGAAAGCAAATTATTGAGATCACTCTGTAAAAGTGCAGCATCATTTAAGCCAGGTATATCACTGAACTTTAACTGAAGCTTTAAAACATCAGCATAAAGAAAAAATTTTGCAGATTGAAAATATTTACTGACGTCATCAATAAATATTGGAAAAAGCAAAGGTCCAAGAATGCTCCCCTGTGGCACAACAGAAGAGGCAATAAATTAATAAGACTTGACTCCATGGGCGTCCACAGGGGAAAAAGGGGACAGTGAATTTTTTAAATATCTTCATATTAAATCAAAAAGCCGTAAGCTACAATTAAAAATTTTTACGAGACAGTCAAACAACTTTCCAAATTGTAATTGTAATTGTAATTATATGTTGCGCTCAAACTTAGGGATTTTAGAAATTTTCAACTAAAAACGTGGTTTTTATTTGTAGGAGTGTACAATATAGCAGTAACATGTATTTTGATAAGGTCCATCAATAATCAATCAAAAAGTCGACTTTGAATTTCTTGTAACTTATATAATATATTTTTATATTACTTATAATATATTTGAGAAAACTCAAAAATACTTTTTTAAGCTATAAATAAATAAAACTGAGCTAAGCCATGCATGCATTTTTAAATAGTATGTTGTACCCGTCGCAGTAATAAGTTACGATACGATTTCATTAACCCTTGTTTCACAAGCACTTTTCAATACGTATTCTTACTTTCAAAAAATGTTGTGAGTAAATATTACTAATAACTGCGTCCATTCTACGAATAGGATTCCATTCTACGAATAGAATTCGTAGATTGGACGTAGCTTGGTACTTATTACAAATATTTTTTTCGTATTTGTACAAAAACAAAGGTATATTGTACGAATACGTTTGTTACATTTATCAGAGCTGTAAGAGATTTGATCAATTTGATTTTATCCACTGTTGAAAATATTGTTATTTATACTTTAAAAAAATATACTATGTTAACTTTCAATATTAAAAAACTTAAAAATTTTTCAAAGAACAAATTTAAACCTGAAAACTTCCAAAAAAGTTATCAGTTGGGGAAATAAATTTGTAAAAGAAACTATAAATTTTGAAGTGATTCAGAATAAAATAAAATCTACTCTCAAAATATAGTTTAATTTCCAACAATCTTCAAAATTTATATAATAAAATGTTCGTTTGCCATACACCACGTAAAGAAGCAGTTGCGGACTTTGCAAAACGGAAGATAAAAATGAAATGGTCCAATGCGATTTGTGTGATACCTGGTATCATTTTACATGCGCTGGAGTAACAAGTTCCGTAGAAAACCATGAATGGAGATGTTCCGAGTGCTCTGGAGAGACTGCAGTTGATAAAAAAGCAAACGAACACGCAACATGCAATTCAAAAACAAGATCAATTCACTCAAGTACATCATCATCAAAGAAAAGAAAGAACGACCTCGAGCTACAACGTCTAGAAGAGGAAAACGCATTAGAGTTACAACGCATCGAACAGGAGAAACATTTGCAACGCATCCATCAGGAGAAAAAATTTCTTAATCGTAAATTTGAAATTCTAGCAATGTCCGAAGAAGATGCAGAAAGTATTTGCAGCAGAGCTTGTACAAAACGTACACAAGAATGGATTTCAAAACTACAAAGTCCTTTACACAAAGAAGTCAACTATACGAATCTGCAAGAGATCCAAAAGGAAGAGACCCAGAAAGAAAATGAAGCAGTTTTGTCGAAAGCTCAACTTTCTGCACGTCAAGCCTTGTCGAAGGAACTACCTACGTTTGCTGGAAAACCTGAAGAATGGCCTTTGTTCTTTAGTTCATTTACGAAAAGTACCAAACTTTGTGGATATTCAGATGCCGAAAATCTCTTGCGACTACAAAGGTGCTTAACCTACCAGAGATCATTATCAACGCTATGCTGGATAAGATTCGATCTGAAATTGCACCGAAACCAGAGAAGCTTGACACTCTCGTTAGCTATGCGATTTCAGTTAGAAATTTATGCTCTACTTAAGAGGCTTCTGGATTGGTGGCACACATGAATAATCCAGTGCTGTTGCAAGATCTCGTGGACAAGCTACCAGCGCAGACAAAATTGAATTGGGCAATGTACGTTGCAAAGCGAGTAGCGAATATTGCTATATTTTCTAAATGGCTGTTCGAAATTGCTGAAGCAGTAACAAAAGTAAGTTCGTCTATTCTTTCTCTTAAAACTAGTGTAAATTTGCATACACACGAAGCGGAAACAAAAACAAATATTCAAATCACATGTTCTCTATGTGGTAAGGGGCACCTAATTGATGCATGCGAAAAGTTTACTCGCATGAAGTTAGCTGACCGATGGGACAAGGTTCGGCAGTTGAAGCTTTGCAGGTTGTGTTTAAAGAAGCACGGAAACTTCCGTTGCTCTAATGTTAAATGCTCCGTTCAAGACTGTGAAGCACGACATCACAAGCTGCTACACAAATTTGTACAGAACCCAACCATGGTCACAGCACACTCGAGTGCCAGTAACAGATGTAACACTTTTTTTAAAATTCTACCAGTTACTTTGCACAGCAAGAACCGATTCATAGAGACCTTTGCATTCCTTGATGATGCAAATTCAATGCTGCTCAAAGGTCCCGACTTACTGGCACCACTGCTATCAGTCCTATATGGGTTCAGAATGAAAAAAATTGCAATCTGTGCTGATATAAAGGAAATGTTTCATCAAGTTAAAATTCGTAAAGAAGACCAAAATGCTCAGCGATTTTTATGGCGTAACAAGGAAACAACGAGATGTCCTGATGTTTACGTTATGCAAGTAATGACCTTTGGTGCAGCATGTTCCCCAAGTTCAGCGCAATATATTAAGAACAAGAATGCTCTGGAGTTTCAGCAAATATATCCAAGAGCAGTGGATTCTATAATTCATCATCATTATGTAGATGATTTACTGGATTGTGCAGATTCTGAACCTGAAGCAATAGAATTGGCAAAAGAGGTATCTTTTATTCATAGCAACGGTGGATTCTTCATCAGAAACTGGAAATCAAACTCAAAGACAGTATTGGAAAGTATGGGAGCATTGGAAGAAGATAACAATCATGTGTCAATTGGTTCAAACATAGAAATGGGCAATGAAAAGGTATTAGGAATGTGGTGGTCAACTGATGAGGATGTTTTTACCTTTTCCTTCAAACTCAATCGGGTTAACACAGACATTCTATCTGGAGTAAAAAGACCGACTAAAACTGACATATTAAGATCTCTTATGTCTATATTTGATCCTCTTGAATTCTTATCATCATTTGTGGTATACCTCAAAATATTGCTACAAGAAGTCTGGAGAACTACGAAAGGATGGACCGATGAGGTGAATGACGATGTCTTCAAAAAATGGCTGATGTGGGTGAAATTGTTGCCAAATATTGAAACTGTGAGAATTCCTCGGTGGTACTCGATACATCTGAACTCTACAGTACAACTTCACGTCTTTGTCGATGCAAGTGAAATGGCATATGCAGCGGTTGCATATTTTCAAACTACCTCTTCAGATACCATACAGTGTACTCTGGTAAGTGCCAAAGTTAAAGTAGCTCCGAAGCAACCTTTATCTATTCCACGCATGGAACTCATGGCAGCTGTGTTAGGCGTTCGTCTAGCTAACGCAATTTGCAGCAGTCATAATTTGCCATTAGAAAAGCGTTGGTTTTGGTCAGACTCAAATACCGTTTTGGCATGGTTGTCTGCAGATCCAAGAAACTATAAGCCATTTGTAATGTTCCGAATTGGTGAAGTACTTGACCACAGTAAAATCTCTGAATGGAGATATATTTCCACTAAAGAAAACGTTGCAGATGACGCTACCAAGTGGAAAAATTCCTTTAAATTTGACATGCAGAGTAGGTGGTTTAGTGGTCCCACCTTTTTGAAGCAGCCTGAATCTTCGTGGCCTCTAAAAAATTCGAAGATATTAAAATCATCAGAAGAGCTAAGACCACATTTAGTCATGGTTCACTCTAATCAGTTACCCAATTCAACTTTAATTGAATTTCATAGATTTTCTTCGTGGAAAAGACTGGTTAATACTATTTCCAAGCTTTATACATTTTTACATAAAGTACGACAAAGAGTTCTAACAAAAAAATCACTTTCTGTTTTGTTTCCTGAAAACTCTAAGTTGATAGCAATGTCAGAAAACTTAATTTATCGTCAATGCAAAACGATTTCTTCAAAGATGAAATCGCTATTTTAGCAAACTTCAAAAGTGGGGAAATCTCCAAATCAAGCGTCCTTTACAAATGTTCTCCATACATCGATGAGGGTCGCGTCGTTCGCATGCATGGAAGAATAGGCTTGGCGGTTGGAATATCTGAATATACCAAAAGACCAATAATACTTCCGAGAGAACACTATTGCACAAAACTCTTAATCTAACAATTTCATGAACAATTTCATCATGTTCATCACGAAACATGTCTTAATGAGCTGCGTAAGAAATTCTATATACCTCGCCTAAGAGTTGAACTAAAAAAGGTACGTAAAGCATGCCAACTTTGTAAAAACAATAACGCGAAACCTGTGGTACCAGAAATGGCAATGCTACCAAAAGCTAGACTTGCACCCTTCACTCGTCCGTTTTCGTATGTGGGTCTCGACTACTTTGGCCCAATACAAGTTAAAGTAGCTCGACATGAAGAAAAACGTTGGGGAGTTCTTTTTACATGCTTGACTATTCGCGCAATACATTTAGAAGTTGCACGCAATATGACAACTGACTGCTGCATAATAGCTATTCAAAATTTTATAGCTAGGCGCGGTACTCCAATTGCATTTTTCTCTGATAACGGCACAAACTTTCATGGAGCAGAAACCGAATTAAAAAATGCAATAAAAGAGCTAAACGTAGAAAATATTGCACTTAAATTTATTACTTCATCTACAGCATGGTATTTTAATCCACCAGCTGCACCACACATGGGTGGTAGCTGGGAGCGATTGGTGCAATCTGTGAAAAAGGTTCTTCATCAAATATCTCCAAAATTTACCTTTAGAGACGACACACTATATAACGCATTACTGGAATGTGAACGTGTTGTAAACTCCAGACCTCTTACATATGTTGATTTGGATTCAGCAACGGATGAAGTACTTACACCAAATCATTTTCTGCTTGGTTCTTCTAATGGTGATAAGCCATTAGGGGAATTTACGAACAACGATTGTTTATTAAGGAAAACTTGGAGAATGGTACAGTACTTTGCTGATATGTTTTGGAAACGCTGGGTTCAAGAATATCTTCCAACTCTTACCAAAAGGACCAAATGGCATCAGAAATGCAGCCCCCTGAAAGTTGGTGATGTGGTAATTTTAATTGATCCAAACCTACCAAGAAATAATTGGCCCATGGGAGTTGTTAGATCCACATGCAAAGCAAAAGATGGAAATGTTAGAAGTGCAACAGTTTTAACTAGAGGTGGCACTTTCAAACGGCCAGTGACAAGATTAGCAAATGTCAGGAAATCTGATGACGAAAAACATGCTTAAACACGTGGTATTTTAACGAAGGGGAGAATGTTGAAAATATTGTTATTTATACTTTAAAAAAATATACTATGTTAACTTTCAATATTAAAAAACTTAAAAAATTTTCAAAGAACAAATTTAAACCTGAAAACTTCCAAAAAATTTATCAGTTGGGAAAATAAATTTGTAAAAGAAACTATAAATTTTGAAGTGATTCAGAATAAAATAAAATCTACTCTCAAAATATAGTTTAATTTCCAACATCCACAAAAAAGTGAATCAGTGAATAACGAAATAACAATTCATTCACTGAATGCAAACTTGATTTATAAACAAAATTTTTAATTCACATTCATTTTTAAAGAAATGACTAATTATTCATTCCAATTATTCATTTTCGTTATTCAGAATAATAAATAATTTTTTTATTCATTTGAATGATATTCACAAAATGTGCTTTTCACAAAGAATTTCAGAATTTTCAAATGTTCTTTTTTTATTCATTATTAATTTTTCATTCATTATTCATTTTTTATTCATTATTCATTTTTTATTCATTATTTACTTGTTATTCATTATAAAAACAGATGATAAGGGGCTTTTAAGCCAATAACTCATATGAACTTGGACGATATTTATGTTTTAAAGTGATAAAGCACAAGAAGAAAACAAAGTAAAATGAATTTAAGAACTTAAATTCTTTCCCAAAAGTCGGCTTAAAAAAATTGTTTTTCTGTAATAAAGATGATAATTTTGAGTTTTTCTGTAATAAAGATGAGTTTAAGAAAACTTCATAAAAATGCTAACATTCTTGCAGTATTTAAATTTGAGAAAATTGTAGCGACTAGGCGGGGGAAAAGCTTTTGATTCAAAAGCGAAAAAAAATTAAGAGATTCTGAATAAAGTAGGCTAATTTTACATCATGCACTAATTTTTAAAAAAAATCTGGTGGCAAATTCTTTTTAATAAAACGGTTTTACTTTAGAATATCTGATGGTCAAAAGTATTTTTATGGCTAAAATTTAAATAGGAAACTTGATTTGAAACATTTATTTTATACTTCTTCAGATTCACGATTTTGAACAGGCGTCCACCCATTTTGAGAATTTTCTTGATTTTTCGAGTCACGTACTTATATTATATCCAGGATTCAGAATCAAGCCTTTCAGGGAGGTTCTCGAATATGTTTAGAAAATTAATGGATACCAAAACCCATCTGTACACGTACCTCTTTATGTATTTATTCTTACGTTTTGAATTAAATATTAAATACATTTTTTTAAAAATTCATATAATAGGTATGTTTCGAAACTCGATTTTAGTAACTTGCATGCTGCTAGAACTGATGCATGTTGAAAAAAGAAATAAGTCAGTGGATGTCCATGCGGGGAACATTTCAAGAATAGCGGCGGATTTTTACCTCCTAAATCCACTCGCAAATCGTTTATGAGTTATAGGCCTCCAAAACTTGAAAAAATGGTTTGAAAATTTTGCTAATTTTATTCTTTTTTTTTAAAAAATTTTTGTATTCATATTTGAAAAGAGGAAAACTTTGGGGCTAGATATAAGAAAATAACTAAGAAAATTTGTTGAGAAGAAAATTTTTAAATAACATGAAAAAAATTAAATTTGAAAATGTTTCGGGCATAATACGAGAAAGATGTTTACCCCATCTTTGAAATAGTTATATATAATTTTCTTATGTCTTCAAGCGTGTGTCAACTGGCGTATCATAATAACAGAATCTCAGAAAATAGAATTGTATAGGTTACATTTTTCTTATGTGTATTATGGACTCCTTTATGCCTTTTCTCCCCTAGAAAAAAATCCTGCGGACGCCCTTGCTTGACACCATTTATAACCACAAAAGACACTCTATTTTGAAGATAAGACTGGATCCAAGTGAGAAAAATAGAATAAAAACCCATTTTAGAAAGTTTAGCTAGAAAGACATGTGGAACTTTATCAAATGCCTTAGAGAAATCTGTATAGAGAACATAAACTTGATGTCTATGTTCAAAAGACAAAATGCAAAATTTCGAGAAAACTGCTAAGTTTGTAACAGTTGACCTCCCAGGGAAAAATCCATGCTGTTCAGGGCAAATGTGTTGTTTCACTAAGAAGAATAACCTATTCTTAATGACACTTTCAAAGAGCTTAGAAACATTTGACAGCTTTGAATTAGGCCTTTAGTTGGATACATTCATTGCTGCCAGCTTTAAAAGCCTGAGTAATAGAGGCCATTTTCCAACAGTCAATAAAATTACCATGTCCTTAAAGCTTTATTGAAAATTTCACATAAAGGTTTAGATAGAGAAAATGCGCACTTATTCAGCAAACTAGATGAAATACCATCATTATCAGCTTTAATCGAAATTTTCATTTTGGACATCGCATCAGAAACCTCATCATCCAACAAAACAAAAGAACCAAGATTTAAAAACGAGTCAACATTATCAACAATTGACATATTCAAACCCACATTGAGAATGACGTAATTGGACTTAAAAAAATCTGCAAATAGGTTCACCGTATCTTCAACTGAAAAAGAATGTATACCATTAAAGTATGTCGATGTGGGAATGGCAGAACCATCTCGATTGGATTGAATAAAATGCCAAAATGACTTTGCAGAGAAGAAACATGCAACGCAGTGGCATCATTATTCACAGCAATGCCAACAGCAGCAGAATCCATATTTAAGCAAGGGGACTCAACAACAGCAGCACCCACGCAAAGAGATGAAGCAGAAGAAGAGCGGAACTCTATTAGATAAGCATTCGCAGTGACGGGATTGTATGAAGACACTTAACTCTGAGTTTCAGCAAGTGCAATATCAATATCACTACCAGGAACTTTTGTAGACTAAATTCAAATTTGAGGTCAATGAACTCGACGATGAAGAGCAAACACTCTTTGGCTTAGTTGCTATCTTATTAGAAGATAAAGAGTTTTGACTTAAAAGCAGTTTTAGTTCTTTTACATCTGAACGCAACTCTGTCACAATTTCACGGATATTAAAAGTTCCATTTAGGCACTTGTTGCAATTAAAAAACAAAATTTGGACAATTATTAAAAAAGTAAAAAGAATTATCGTCAATATTGGTACACGATCTACGTACCCGACCATTGCAGACATTACATGGCAGTGAAGTTTCCGCAACCGAAATTGTTTTACTGCAACTTAAACAACGAGAACGCATGACTAAAGCGCAGTAGTAATAAGACTGAATTTTCTGCCTAGGACCAATTTTACAGTAATATGTAAACTATCCTTATATCGATCAAAGTCGATAAAACTTTTTACGATGAAACATGAATGATCACAAGACTCATTGAGCAATGAAGGCGTAATTTCTTATTTGTAAAACAATTTAATAACTCAGTCAATTTTCATCCTATATTCATAAATAAACATTCATTTTATTCTTAATAAATTATATTTTTAGAAAATTATTAAGTTTGTAGTAGCTTTGTAAAAAACTTTGGCAGTAAATAGTCCTCAAAATTTGGAAAATTATAAAAAAAGGTAAAAATTTTAGGTTTGGCCGCTTATAACTCAAAAAGTTCTTCTTAAGGTTCTAATGGTTTTTTTGAAAGTTTTGTTCATTTTGAAAGTTTTATCGGTTAAAAAATTGCTGAGTTAATTATTTTTTAATGCGTCAAGTACCTAAAAATCGGGTTTTAACGGTAAAATTACATTTTGGGGGGAAATATTAATTTCAAGTATGGTATCATGTTATATTCGGCCAGATCTACAATTTGTGATCATAGCGTAAAGTGGACTGAATAGTGCACTGGGGTGTGTAGGGTAATTTGAGGATTTGCAGCTTTGCATGGAAAGTTTTGAGCATTTTGAGCGGTAAGAAAGTCGACAGCATTTGCAGTGGATATAATTAAAGGTTGTTTATGTTTAATATATATCCATCCTTACATAGAAGTAAGATATAAGGAAGCGCTGTAGTTGAACAGAAACGAAGTATTTTTTTTATTGGTGTCAGTTCACACAAACACAGACACATTCAAACAGGGCCGCATTCGGGTTTATTGTAAAGAAGGATGTAAACTGTTATTCTTAAATGCATCTTTTTTAATAAATTTTTTTTTCACACCACCCTTGAGGTATATGAGGATATTGGGTTTCATATTTATTATAATTTTTTTTTATTTTGTGCTATCTCGTATTTTGCAGTGAATTTTGAAACTTTCGCGAATTTTATCTCCTAAGCCATTAGAGACCGACATTTTATTTATACTTATTTGGACTCAGGTGGCCCAAATACGTTTAACAAAAATTAGAAAATAATATTTTCGCGTGGGCCGTAAACTGCACTTATGCCGATATTTGTAAAACAATACAAAGGGCGCTTTGAAAATATATGTTACCTTTAGAAATTGAATGCGGCCTTGACATGGTATTTAAGGTTTGACATAAGCTCAATCGGAAAATGGCGCGAAATATATTGGCTAAATATACACAATTTTCTTGTATTTCTGATAAGGTATATATTAATTTCTTATTGAAATTCCCTTATCACCAATCACTTTCATATAAATAACAATATTTCTTTTGAAAATTTGATCTAGTATGAATACACTTACCTGTGAAATGAAATCAGCTTATTGTGAAGATACTGCTGACTTTCACAATTTTTCACCATACAGCGCATTTTAAATGTTTTCTTTTATATTTGAAGACTTAAAATCAATAGTTTAGAGCGATGACAATCACTTTTTAATACAAATTTCTTTATTTAATTTTCAGTAGTTGGCAAATGGTTGGCGGTGTTTACGTTTTCGATTTACGATGTGTCAAAAAATGCTTGCTCAAAATTAGAGATGTACTTCCCCACACAGACACTGTGTGTGAGCTAAACACCGCTTCCTTATCTCTTTATTCTATGCATCCTTACTATTATATAAAATTGAAGTGCGAATTTCACCTTCACCTGGCATGCTCATCTTGAGTAACATACCTGTGGCGACATGTTGTAACTTTACTGTCGAAGCGAACATCGAAGCGAAGTTTTCGATCTGGCAGTATGTTGTAATATTTTCGTTCGACAGGCGATTTGGTTTGTTTCGAAGTTATGTTCGAACATTTAACAGCTGCACGCAAGCTTTTTTCTGATATTGGCATGCTAAATAACGTGAATCAATATTTTTAAAAAACTGTTTTATTAATAAAAAATGTCACTTAAACTAAAAATGATAAACTGGTTACTTTCAACAAATAACATTGTTTGAAAAAAGTAAAGTCAACTTAATTTGAACAAACAGTGCTAAGGAAACCATATACATATATACTTTTACTAAAGCCAATACTTTCATTATTTCACTAGCTTAAAAGCAATATTCAACACTTTTATATTAAATAAATAATATATAATAAATAAAACCATGCTTAAATGGATAAATATTTGCATTTATATTTACTTCGCTTCTCGATCACTGCCACCAAAATAAAGTGATATTTTATCGCAAATATCGCCTGTCGAAAGTGTTACAACATACCGACTTTCGATAATTTCGACAACTTGGAAACTTTCGAAGTTACAACATGTTGCCACTGGTCTCGTGGGATACATACGCACCCCAGTGATTAAAATATTTGTAAAAATTTAAATATTGATTATTTTGTCACAAAAAATTCTGAGATCATCTTTAGATACCACTTTATCCTGTAGAGTAGTCCAAGTTGTAAAATAAAGATCAGCGTTCTTAAAAAATCCGGAAAACTAGAAAAAAATTCCAAACAAATCAAAACGAGAAAGAAGGCGGGGTATTTACGTACCCCACGAGGCCAAGTGAAGGTTAATATTACCACTTTACTCTAAAAGTACTGGGCCGATTTTATTGAGGAGTATTTTTATTTCGAAATTTTATAATAATTATATTTAATTAAAATATTAAGTTTTTTAAAAAATCATCCCAGCTGCTACGCATTGCTTTTTCTTTTTCTTTTTACGCTTTGTATTGCTAGAGTTTCAATAAACTCCATGCTGTTCTCTTTTCTTTTTAAGATTAGCTCTTTTATCGACTTGACCGAAACTAAAATAGCCCTAATGCAATATTTCAGTATATTCGAAGCAACAATGTGCTATATTAACCTTAGAAAGTCACATTGTATGGATAGTGTAGGCATGGTTTTTACATGTAGCCAAATAAGGCAATTGTCTCAGGGCGAGGATAAATGGCAAAGAGCGCTAGTTCCTTAATTCATTTGAAACACTGACTGAACGCATTAATATACAGTGCAGTCCATAGTCGCGGGCAAACGAAATTTGTTTGTGTGTAAATACATATGTGAATGCGATGCGAACGCTCGGTGAGAGCTCTCAATATTAACGATTAATCAAGTCAAATAGGATCATTACACATATGAAGCCCACGTTAGGTCTAAGCATTTTTATCTTTTCCAAAAGGCTCAAAAAGAGCAACAGCAGTATTATTGCCCCTTATTATTAAATATTGGTGTGTAAATTGCTTGTCGAGTAACCACTCTGTCTAGCAAGGATCCCACCGCCTTCAGGAAGACAGAACGATATATATTATATATATATACTTATTGGAGTGGTGTTCTATATGGTATGTGACCTTGTTTGTCGCACGACTCCGCCGATGTCAGGATACAAAAAATTTTGCTAAATTGAACTAAAAGACCTTGTTTGTCTTGATAACGCGATATTTATAATGTTGCTAACTTGACCTGGTTTGTCTTGAAACTCAACCCTGCTATGCTGCCTAATATAATCGTTTTGACTTACCTTTTTATTATGTTAGCACTATTTTCCAAATTGTTAAAACTTTTTTATTTGTTAATAATACTTACAGCCCTATTCTGGCAAATTAACAAATTGTTAACCAGTATTTTGAATATTTCTATGTGTTTATTGTAATTTTTTGATTTCAAAACAAAATTTGAAGCTCAAAAATAAACAATTTTGATAAAAATTGTCAACTGCTTTTCAATAATTGACAATTTCATTAACAAATTTTGATTTTTCAGCTTTAAATTTTGTTTTGAAAACAACAAACACATAGAAATATTCTAAATACTGGTTAACAATTTGTTAATTTGCCAGAATAGGGCTGTTAGTTTCAATCATTCTTAAGAAATAATATGAATTGAGTAATATTTAATCAATATTTTATTTTAGAACTTTAATTTTCTATAAAACCTGCTAAGGTTTAGCAACCAAATAAATAAACAGTAATATTGTCAAACAGGAAAAAAAATTATAACTAATGACTGCGTCCATTCTACGAATTTTATTTGTAGTTTTTTGCTTCGTGCACGCACTAAAAATTGGTACAATGATTTATGTGAAATTAAAACATCATTAATGGTCACTTTAATCGAAGAAGATAATTTTATTATTTTGGCTAACTTTAACCATACCAACATTTATTTTATCTCCGACGATAATGACAACCATCTGCTTCCAATGAATCTATCCATTGCAGTCGACGTTAACTTACTTAGTACCTTCTATAGTAACAAATATCAGCAAATAGCTCCAAATTCTAAACGAGAATGAGCGGTGGTTAGATTTAATCCTTACTAACTCCTATGACAAAGTACAGGTCAATCCAACGTGTGATGCTAGTAACTTATTCTCTAATACCCTCCACCATACTACCGTATGGTAACGATCGATTTAAGCGCTACCTATTTAACTTTTTCGCAATCCTTTAATAACTCTATTGTATATGATTTTTTCAATGAATGATTTTAATGATGAGGAACTACAATGAGGAATGATTTGAATTGTTTGAATTGGAACCACCTTTCGACCTTGGAATTGGACGATTCTGTCTGGTTTTTCTATCAGAATGTCTTTCCTATACTCGATATTCATATTCTAAAAATAAGGGAAAAAACGAACTATCAGAGCCGTGGTTCGATTCAAATCTTTGACAATTGAGAGTTCAGATAAATAAACTTTACAGAATCATTAAAAGCCATTGTCATTGTTAGTGATGCGGTACAGACAAGATATGAAGAACGGTATAAAGAGTTCTCTGCCAATTCTGAAGAAGCTTATAAGTCTTGTACCAACTTAACTGGAGAAAGAATTTTACAGACCACAAAAATGTTCCAAATTTGGAAACGTTAAGTGAAAATCTACCGGCTACCTGACTTCCATGTTTAAAGAAAATGTTACTTCTTCGTTCTCGCACTAGAACTGTAATCTTTTTGTAGATCACTTCAAAGAGGTCTTATGTTTACCTTCAATCATCTATAACCAAAGTCTTTCTTCGTTTCCTCAATATTACCACTGATTTTTCAATCAGCCTATCTCGGGGTGATATAATCAATTCCATTTTTTAACTAAACCAACTTTGTTAGTACTATGCATAGACCAGTTAATTACCCCCTTATACAAAATTTTTAACCAGTCCTTGCAATCAGGTGTTTTACCATGTTTATGGGAAAACTTCTCATCTTACGCCAATTTGTAGGGGTATTGCTAAATTGTCAGCTATTCCCAAACTTTTTGAAAAATTTATGTGTGTCAAACTTAGAGACCAAACTAATCAATATTTAAATGAACAACAACACGAATTCCTTAAAGAAAGATCAACTACTACAAATCTTACAATATAGCCTTAGATGTTCCTACTAAAAGGGAAATAGGACATCAGATAGATGTAGTCTATACCGATTTCAGTAAAACATTTGATCGCTTGGATTACGTAATCTTAACTATAAATAATAATAATATATTGGTCATTTCAACCCTAGAAAGCACTTTGGCCGAGCCTCTACTGATCAATTGTGTTGTGCGTGTTATTAAATGTTTAAACACAAATAACCGAGAACTGGACCAACGAGTTTAATGCCGACTCCGAACGGCTTATGTTCTCGAGAAGCTTAACATGCCAGTTTTTCACTCTCTGAGGTTTGCCATTGTCTGCAGAGAGGTGATGACCGAACAAAAAAATTAATTCATTTGAAAAAACATTTTGTCTAAGTTGGGATTTCAACCCGGACTAGAGAAATTTGGAATTTCTAATACTTTACTGAAATGGCCAAATTCCTATCTGCGTGAAAGGTAATGCATCTTTTTTGTGAAAATAGAAATAATGTACTATTTGTTATTTTTAATAAATAATAAATAAAATTTTGTTATTTTTATTATGAAAAATTTTGCCCCAGGGCACAAAATTTAAAAAAAAAATCCCTGTATGGCTTCATCTAATTTTGTCCAATTTTAAATTTCCATAGTTCGAGTGTATTTAAAAGATTGTGTAAATTATCAGGAAAATACATAAATTTATGACGAATTGCTGAATGTTTTACAATTTTAATAATATCACTTTGTATGGGAGGTAGGCTAAGCTTTCATTTAATTTTTTCAAAATCAATATGGACTCGGAGTTCATATTAAAAAGTTAACCTTTTGTGAATTCTTGTGATTGGAAAAAAAAAATATTCTTTCCTCATTGGTTGTAAAAAATCACGAATATTACTACTGTAATTCAGGACCGAAAAGTCGAAAACTGACAACAATCGACTTAAACCACAGAGAGTATATTAAACTTCGACTTCGAATGCTCTTCTACTCAAGTTTCATTGTGCAAGCGATCGGAGGATAGAAGAAACAAACAAAAATAATTATGCTTTGCCTTTACTTTTCTATAGATGCGCATAAAACAACTGCTGAGGCATAAGCATAATCCTTTTTGTTTTGTTCTTCTATTCTTCTGACGCTTATACAAAGAAGTAAAATGTAAGGAAGTGGTGTAATAGCAGAAAAGTGTGGTATTTTCTATATTGGTGTTGGTTTACACAAATACAGAAACAATCACAAAGGGCCGTATTCGGTTGTATCGTAAAAGAAGGCCCAAACTGTTAAAGTTTGTTCTTATGCATTAAAATTTTAGATACATTTCAAGAATAGCAACAACTCTAATTATTTAAAAAATTTTTGATAGCACGCAATTGGCTTAGAAGTTATAGGCATTCAACGTTGGAAAAAGTGGACTAAAAATTTAGCTGATTTTTTAAGTTTTCCAACAAAACTAAACTTTATGGGTATCAAAAGAGAGATAATACAAGTATCTATTCAACAAGATATCAAACACAAAAATACATGCGTTTAAGATACAACCCTTTTTTTACTTAAAATCGCGAGGTTTTTCCAAATTTAATAAAAAAAAAAAAAATGTATCAAAAGGAGGCCTTCGGATGCTGCTTAGGGCTTACAAACCTCAGTAAGTACCACACAGGCTTCTTTGTCTACAGCAGTTCTGAATGTAGTTATCTTTTTAATAATTCTCTTTTTAATGTATTGCTTTCGTAAAAGAGAAACCACTAGTCTTTCAGACAAATTCTAATTATAAAAAAATTATATCTTAATGAATTCTTATGGAATTCTAAATTTGACACCTCGTTGAATAGATACGCACATTACCTTTGTTTGCATACCCATAAAGCTTAGTTTTGTTGAAAAACTAGAAAAACTGCAAGATTTTTAGGTAATTTTTCTATATATGAAGGCATATAAATTCTAAACTTTAACTTTAATTACAAATTAAATTAGGTTAATTTTTTAAAATCCTTATTTTTTTGGGGTGTTTCTGCCTAGTTGTTGTGTAAAAATCAGAAAAATTTAACAAACAGGTACTAAATTTGATTCACTATGCTGAAAACAAGAGCGCCCCAAACATGTATTCAACTGCGAAAAATGACTGCGCGCCTGAAGCAGTGTTTGTGTTTTGACAGATGTGGTTTGATCAAACCGGCGGAAAATCAACAGGGTCTAAATTGCATTTTTAAACCATTTTTAATAAGAAATATATACATTTGTAACACAAATAAGTTAAAACAATATCGTTAGAAACTAAATAAAGCACTTTTGTTCAAAGAATTTAAACCGTATGGACATATTTACCTGTGGAACAAATGAGCATTGTTTTTAAGTTTTTTGGAACTTTTACAATTCTTAACCGCACAACTCATATTGCATTTGTTTTAGTGGTTTTTTTTCTTTAATTTTGTTGCTTTTTAAGCAGTGAAAAATGCTTAAAATTAAATTATTTTCAACTATTTTGCTGAGGAGTCTTCCAATCAGATGCCAGGGTTCTCAAAAATGTCAAAAAACACACTCTTTCTCGCTCGCACAATTTACGAATGGTGCGACAGTTCACGTACAGTGTGTGTGTTAGCAACACCATTTCCTTATATTTTACTTCTTTGCGCTTATACAAAGTAAATTGAGTGAACTTTGACCGAACACCTCTGTTTAATATACTCTCTGTGATTATGCTTATAAAGTTACATTCGTTCAAATTTTTCAACTTTTGTTGCCATCTATCATTTTTGGCTGCAGTAGCTCGTTCCTGTAACAAAATCGACAAGTTACCGATTTGTGTGACGTCTCGTGTTATCGATCCCTAGTTACCGATTTCGTGACAATTAATGTTTTTTGTAGATTCAAATCGGTAAAAATTCGGATCGTGATGATAAAGAACAGAAATCGTTAAATGACAAGCAGCTGTTTACTTGCATTTATTTTGTTTAAAATGCGCTAAAAATTTATTCGAAAAGGGGATTGTCTTGTTATTAAAAAGTAATTATTTAAAGTTAAAGAAAATTAACTATATAATAATGAGGTGGAAGTAATAAACAATTATGAATGTAAATAATTTTACACTTGGTGATGTGCAACGAAAACTTAGAAAATATATTAAACCGATTACTTTTGCGTTGCTTCAACAAATATTGTTTTGCTTAAATTTGTAACTTTTATGTAAAAAGCCATTAGTTGTCAATCGCATTGCCTTAAAATTTAAAACGTTTTATAACAAACTAAAATATTATAATCAGTTAAAAATGAAACTTAAGCGAAAGTACCCGTTTTAGAATATAAATTACGAGTACTTGTTATTTCATATATACACAACATTACTGTCATTTATCAATACTAATCGGTAGAACTCTCACTTGCCGAAGTGTGAGTTAGAAAAGTATGCATTTTAAAGATTCACTTTTCTTACACAAACACTTTTTTGAGAGATTCTAATGAAGTGAAATCGGAATATATGACAGCTTATCGATTGGGAACGAACGAATCGAACAGAAATCGATTCAGATTAGGTCTGTTTCCGTACTAGCTTCAAGTAGTTGTAATAGAATAGAGAGTGACATTTTGCATGTAATTCTTCTCTCTCGAGCTTCAAATATTTGTAAATTAATTCTTTCAAGCAACTTCAAGTTACTTGAATCGAGTGCGGAAACAGACCTAGTGTAGGTGAGAATTACGTCAGAGTGATGTCAAATCGGTAACATGTATCTGTAGCTGCGATCGTTACTAGTTAGAAGAACGAGCTACAGCCCTCAGTACTCTAAGTCTCCTTTTACATGTTTCAAGGCTTAACGGTCAAGTCTTGCCTTGAGAGAGGTGGACGTTCAAAAGGGTATGACCAAGAATTGACGTCAAGTCTTGATACGTGTAAAACAATTTCAACATTTTTTCTTTATTATAGAGAGAGAGGGTTTGTTCTTATGCATATGAAACTGGAATTGCCATAAAAACCCAAGAGAGGCGATTCGTGCGTTTTAAAAAATAAGGCCATACATTTTTTAGTCACGGTAGACCTTTTGATGAAAATGGCCACACAAAAATTTGTTTTCGATTAGCATGAAAATTTGTATGTATAAAGCAGTAAGGCGGTCTGTAGGGTCGGTAAGGACTGGCCGGGAGTACTGGTACTTAATAAACTAGCTCAAAATAAGCTGACCCTCATTTTGGAATTGAGTACTTTGCTGTCAAGCTAATGTTTTTGCTTTCAATCCCTTAAGTGTTAATTAATTTAATTCTTTATAAATCTTTCTATTTATTATTCTGCATATCTTAAATTATTATATCGACCAAAAAAAGCACTGCACTCTTACTTTACGTTAAATTAAACACTGGCCAAATCAACATTATTTTTTCATCATAAGATATCTTTGAGCTTGCTGTCAAAATAATTTAAAAAAATATACTTTGTAAATTTTTAAAAAATTATTATCTTACGCGCTAGTTCTATACAATAAAAAATATGACATTTGGTCAATTTTGCCGTGCAATGCAAGTACAGCGCACGTTGCTACATAATCTGCCCAAGATAAGGACAAATGGCAGCATAGCCACTGTATATCATCTGAAAAAAATTGGTAAACGTGAAATTGTCGGCTACGGTTGGAATGGCTCAACCACATATTATGATCGACTTGACTATCCATTTCCGCCAATTCGCTTTCAGGAGCCAAACAATGAAATTATCGCATTACAGGAAAAGGAACAATGCAGCTGGAAGAAAATGAGCATTGAAGAGAAAAAGATGCTCTATCGCTACAGTTTCTGTCAGACCTTTGCTGAAATGAGGGCACCGAGTTCCGAATGGAAGGCTGTTATTGGTTATACCATTTGGGCCTGCACCTTGGGTTATTTATGGGTGTTCTTCACTCACGCCTTTGTGACAACCGACGAGATGACGCCGATTACCTTTGATGAAGAACACCAAGTAGCTCAACTAAAGCGTATTATTGCCTGTGAATTTAATCCTATCGAAGGTTTGTGTTCAAAGTGGGACTATGAGAAGAATCGCTGGAAATAAGGAGAAGGAAGCAGCAAATGACAATTATTAAGAAATTTTTCACGTATTGTAATAAAAAAATATCACGCGAGTTACATGCAATAAAATATAAATTTACAATTTTTAGCTATGCTTTCTCTTCGTATTTTTATTAGTGACTTCCCAGTGAGCCAAACGGATCCGTTTCGAACTCGAGACAGACTTCTTCGTATTTATCCGAAACGGATTCGAATCGCTTTTTCCACTTTTTCGGATTTGTCACGGACTCTTTTTTTTTTATATAATGCTAATTCGCAACGGACTCGTTTTTCTTAAATAGTTCGGATTCAAAACTGAACAACAAGGGGTATGCTATAGTCAAGATATTTTAATTTTTGCTATTTCAGTTCTTACATTCTTACATATTACATGTATACTATTATATATTTTTTTTTATTTATTTATTGAAAACATAATTTATAATTAAAATTATTATATAAATTATATATATATATATTATATATAAATTATATATATATATTATATATGTTAGCTGCTTATGTTGATGTTGGTTTAGTTTGTGCCGAACGAACGCCACATCGTTTCGTTTGTTGAATCAAATTGTTTTACATATCTCTGGCAACATGGAAGAACAGCATATCTTAATTTTTTCCAATTTTTCCGAACAAAAATTATGTATTTTCATGTTGATTTCTAAAATGTCTTCTGGCTTTTAAATATTATCAAAATTGCTTAAACTTATGAAACGTAGGTTAAGATAAAATAAAGAATTCAATTTGATCATATGTCAAGATATGCTGTTATTACATGTGACCGCAAATATATGGGGCATTCTTTGTCCCAACAAAAAGATCGACCACTTGCCATTCATGCCGATATGAATATTTTAGTTGCCATACGGCAATTCAACACAAAAAATTATTTTTTCAAATTTTTTTCAATGATATTTTTAGTGGAAAAATAAAATATATTTATAACTAGTATTCTTCGGCAGACGTTGTTCTGCCACAGATCGCCTTACTGCCATATACGAAAATATCAAGAAATGCCAAATATATTCACCATTTCAATAACTAAATTTTAGTCTAATACGATCAAAACCGTGCAAAACATAGCATTTTTGTTGTTTTGTAAGCGGTAAAAAAGGGGTGCGGCAAAATTATTTCCCTTAAACTATCTCGTAATCGAAAAAAATTGACTGCCAAAATTTCAGCCCTATTTAGTTTAAGCCTGGCGCACTTTGCTTCACTCCACGCTGACACCCCAAAAAGTGGGTTTAACTAAAGTGGGACAGGCCCATTTTTGGTGCATTTGCGGAGAGTAACCATATGAACTAAATTCCAAAATGTTTGTCTATTACGATCCAAGCCGTTGAAATAAAATATTTTCATTGGTTTGTGGGCGGTAAAAGAAGGGCGGGGAAAACAATTGTTATTACAGTTGCTGACAGCAACCGTACAAACTAAGCCAAAATTTTAGCTCAATCGACCAAGTAGTTAATTTTAATGATTTCTCAAAAAGTGGGTATAAAGCGATAACGCCCATTTTTAGTACAGTTGTCTAAAGTAACCATACAAACTTAAGTATCAAATGTTAGTCTTATACGGCCACAACTGCTTGAAATAGGGAGCGTGGAAACCAACTTTTCATTGATTTGTGGGCTGTAAAAGGGGGCGTGCAAACCCATTTTAAATACAGTTGTCGACAGTAACCGTACAAACCAAATTACAAAATTTTAGCCTTATAAGACCAAACCGACTGAAATATAACATTTTAATTGCTTTGGGGGCGGTAAAAGGGGGGTCTGGCGACGTGGTTTTTCTTCAACCATCTCGTACCTGAAACAAATCGACTGCCAAAATTTCAGGTCAATCGGTTTTGGAGTCTATAGCGCATCATTTTGCTTTTTATATATAAAGACTAGCTGAACCCGGTGTGCTTCGCTACCCCCTCGTTTAAAATAAAATTAAAAGTATTTATATATTTACAAAAATTTATTTATTTAATTTAATTATTGCAATGCTTCGCCTCTTTTTTTGTTGTAAACCAATTAGAATTCAGCGCTGAATCGCATGTTATTTGCTTCATGCTCCCCCTTTTTATTTTTAGACCAATCAAAAAGCAGCAATTACACAATCAGCTGTTTCGCAGTCTGTTGTGGGAGAATGAGAATGGGGTTACCCCACTCTCTATTTTAATTAACACGTATAATAAAATCAGCTGTTTTGAAGACAGTGGTAGAAGAAAGAGAATTGAGCTACCCCACTATTTTAATTAATATGTATTTTAATGATTTTAATGACATGATTTGTGGTATAGCCGTTAATAAACGTAGTAAAAAAGTAGGTGCAGAAGTGTGCATGGTCGAAAAATATTATCATGTAATAAGTATTCCTGAGTCAAAGCTGAACGCTGTGAAAATTTAAGATCGGTTATCAGGTCCAGCCTCCAATATATCGCAAACAAAGGGGCGTGCTCCGCCCACTTTTCTTTTGGTACGTATTTCTATTCATGCTAATACCATATATAGCAAATACTGCCGCCGTTGGTCAAAAAATGCCCAAGATATGACGATTTTAAAATTTGGGTTATATGGGCGAGGCCACGCCCCTTCGTCCACTCACAACTTTATATAGTCAAGAATTTATTATTTCGTAAGAATATCCTATTGTGAAAATTTAATGATGATCGGTCCAGTAGTTAAGACTATATTGCGATTTTTAATTTTCCAAAAAAGGGGCGTGGTCCCACCCACTTTTCTCCTGGTACGTATTCCTAACTATGCCAATACCATATGTACCAAATAGCATCAACGTAGGTCAAAAAATGCCCAAAATATGGCGATTTAAATTTTTAGGTTATATGGGCAGTGCCACGCCCCTTTGTCAAACAAAAACTTCATATAGCCTTTTATTCTTTCCAGATTCATAGTAAAATGCTGTGAAAGTTTCAGGAAGATCGGTCCAAGGGTTTGGCCTCCTATAAAGCACAAACAAACAAACAAACAGACAGACATTCATTTTTATATATATAGATTGAAAGCAGATTTATTATAATTAAAGTAAAATGGGGCGAAAAAGAGGGATTTGGTAATAAAAAATCTATGGCTACCTTACCTGTAGATAAAAACTATATAAAACTTTAGGTAAATACATATTACAAAAAAGTATTTTGTATAGCAAACATTGTTAGTGGTATAAGTAAGTATCTGAATTAAAAAAGGGGGCGGTGAAGTGGGCGTGGTTCATAGTAATATGGCGACGTTAACATTATTAAGAGCAATATACTACCAAATAAAAAATAATCCGTTGGAAGGAACAAATTTGTACAGAGAACAAAAAGTTTAAAACTTAAATTTGGCGTGAAAAGGGGCGTAAAAGGGGGCGTGGCGTAAGAAATGTTTATTTCTACCTCGCCTGGAGTATAATGTGTATACAATTTGAAGCAAATCTGTTAAAAACTATATGGGAGCCATTACATAATTTTAAAAAAGTGGGCGTAAAAGTGGTCGTGGTCGAAAAAGTACCCTATTAATCATGCCAGAGTCCCAGTTAAATGCTGTGAAATTTTCAGGAAGATCGGTCCAGAGGTTTGGTCTCCTATAAGGTACAAACAAACAAATAAAGAAACACACATTCCATTTTATATATATAGATAGCTTAAACCCGGCGCGTTGCTGCCGCGGCCCCGTTGCCAAACGCGAATAAAATGTTATCAGTGAAATTGTATGTGTAAATTGTGGTCGAATACTCAATTCCATGGCTGTGCGACCTATAACTCAAAAGCTGTAGAATTTCTCAAATTTTGGTTGCATGGGAGGTGACACGCCCCCTTGTCGAACGCCATACAAAGTTATCAGTAAAACTGCATGTGTAAATTGAGTTCGAATGCTGAATTCCGAGGCTTTGTTTGCTTTGTTTGATTGACTCAAAAGCTATTCGATATCGCAAATTTGGGTTGTATAAGAGGTGCCACGCCCCTTTGTCCAACTCCCATAAAATTTTATCAGTAAAACGCCACGTGTAAATTGTGGTCGAATTTCGAATTCCAAGGATGTGCGGCCTATAACTCCAAAGCTATTCGATATCGCAAATTTGGGTTGTATGGGAGGTGCCACGCCCCCTTGTCCAACTCTCACAAAATTTTATCTGCGAAGCGGCACGTGTAAATTGTCGAATACCGAATTCCGAGGCTAAGCGGCTTATAACTCCAAAGATATTCGATATCGCAAATTTGGGTTGTATGGGAGGTGCCACGCCCACTGTTAGTAGGAGGTTGAAATATACTTTACGACCTATTCTCATACCTACAAAATATACATACAAAATTTCATGAAAATCGGTCGAGCCGTTTCGGAGGAGTTCGATTACGTACCCCGTGACAGAAGAATTTTATATATTAGATATTGATTTGTGGGCGTGTAAACATTTACATATAGTGACCGCCTCTTGGAACACAGTAAGTTTCACTATAAAAATATGTAGAGCTCCGTCATTGCCATGATTTCGAAAAAGTGGGCGTATATATATTGAGACCACGCCCATTTTTTACAGTTACCGACAGTAACCATACAAACCGAATTACTAAATCTTAGTTTTTTACGATCAAAACCGTTTGATATATATCCTTTTTTTGGTTTTTGGTCGATGGCGCAAACTTGGCTTGTATCCACGAGGTACCACGCCCCCTTGTCCAATCGTTATAAAACCTCGCAGGAACACTCTCAAGATGTGGCGTGTGGTTCGTATATCCTTTCGTAATAAAACCTCGCAGGAACACTCTCAAGATGTGGCTTGTGGTTCGTATATCCTTTTTTTGATTTGTGGTTGATAACGCAAATTTGGCTTATATGGGAGGTACCACGACCCCTAGTCCAATCGTTATAAAACCTCGCAGGAACACTCTCAAGATGTGGCTTTAGTTTCCCTGAAAATTTTAGAAGTCTATACGTGATATAGCCACACACCCACATACATACATCCATTTTTATATATAAAGATAATTTTAATTAATTGTAAAAGACTTTTTATTAAAAAACCCTAAACTAACGCTGGTTTCATTCAGTCTTGAGTTTTTCTATATTAGTATTTTCTACTGGTTTTAAAAATTGTATTCAAAACTTTTACAAGTCACATATTTCTGACCCGCTTTCAATGCTTCAAAGCAATTAAAATTACTCATACGCTATGATGATCTAATTTTTTTCGTTGCAACTTATGCAACGGAGCTAGTTTTAATTAAATTAAAATAAATTGATTAAAGGTTGAAGAAAATGCCAAATTTGAAGCATCTAAACTATTATAAAACTCATACAAAAATATGGTCACTTATTTTTTACTTTAGCCAATAAGAAATTATATTTTTATATTTGTATGATATTTCAAAAAAGTGGATAAGAATAGTTCGTAAATTAAGATAAGCATAATGTTTTTCATTTTTTTCCTGTTTTACTTTTTTATCAAAAAATTATTGAAGAAAAATGAAAAGAAAACCAAAAAACAGAAAAATTTGATATGTCAATATGTGCAAACAGTGTTGCAGAACATGAAAATATGAGTGCAACTTTAAAGGTATTTTCACAATGTTGTGTTTTAAGTATTTGAAAATAAGAAACAAGTTTTCGTGGGCAAAATACGTTATTTTAGCCTTAAAATACGTCAAACATCATTTGGGTTCGAAATACGTCGAAAATTCGTATTTAACGTAATTCTGGCAACGCTGGTTGCGAGAGTTTCAATAAACTCCATGTTGCTCTCTATTTTTCTCTTTCTCTTCGTGCTCAGCAAGCACAGCGCAACAAAAAAAAACTGATGAGAGATACCAGAACTAGATGCATTTCAGACTGCGTGCTCTTCTCCAAAATTGTCAAAGTCAGCTTTTTGCGAACGAAAACAAAAGGATATCAATGGCCACATTCAGCGGAGTCAACAGTTGGTAGCTGGCTGTTGTGTTAAAGTTTTCTGGAACACTGCAAGAATGCTTCAAATTTGAGTGAGAAACCTTTGCAATTAAATTATTTGCATAATAAAATAATTATAATAATTATATTAAATAATCGTAAACTTTTCTACGGTATCGGTATAACAGTTAAAAACAGTTGAGTTTGCTGAATGGGGCCAATTTTCGCTTTCTCATCGGTTTCAGATTTTCTATAGCTGTCAACTTCGTTTTGACAGTTTCGGCAGTCTGTCCCTCCGAAATGCTTCTACCTTCACTAATTTTACTATGTAAGACATGGCGAATAATAAGGTAGGGTAAGTAGCTTTGACAAGACCTATCGTTAATGTCAAAGTGTGTTTTAGAGTTGCCAGTTTTCTTTATTGATGTTATTTCTGGGATAAATACTTGGAAAAGAAATTTTATGAAAGGTAAATTAAATGAGGAACTAAGATTAAATGTATCTAACATTTTCTGCGTAGTTCCATTTAATAATTGAATTGTTTTGAATTTTCCAAGATTGCCAAAGTTAGAAAGAATGTCTACATGTTGTTTTTTTCAATTTGATTGACAACAACTGACCAATGAAAATGAAATAATGAAAACCAAGCATAAGTCGGATATCACAAACTTAATTGTATCACATAAAAACTAGTCAAAATCAAAATGAGGTAAAAATTAGCATATGTGTGAAAAAATTGTCCCGTCTTTAATGCGTTAAGGAGACTGTCCAAGAAAAAAAGTGGACTGCTAGGTTTAAATAAATAAGGAAATGAAAATTTATTTTCTTAATGATATATGCACGAGCTTAATGATATTAAGAAGTTAATAATATAAGTACACAGTTGTATTTCGTATCCCTAATGCACTGAAAATAATATAAAAGATTTTATAACAAATTTAAGACTGCCTTTCATGTTAGCGTTGAGACGATTTTTTTTAACAAACTCGAAACGGGTCCGCATCCGTTTTTATGCACATTGGGTAAATAGTAACAGCCGTAGCTGTGTATACGTTTAAGTGCCAGAAGTGTATGGAAAAAAACGGCAGGAGATTCCGGACTTAAACTCCATCTTATACAGAATGAGGATAAGAAATTTATTGGTTTTAGTTTCTAAAATAACTAAAATGATACCACATAGTTATAGTAATGGAACAGAAGTAGTAATCTACATGTATTTTCTGCCAGTCACAATTTTGATACCTTCACGCGAACTGCGTTTGGAATATTTATATTAAGGGTATTCAGTAAAATTTGTTAAGTCCTGCTAAAGGCCGCTTTACATTGTCCTACTGTGTGTTAGGTCAAGTGAAAATTTGCAAGTGGGATAAAATGTGAGATGGTATAAACAACGGAAAACAAAGTATGTTCGAATTTGTTTTATTTTTTTTGGCATGTCGTATTACATTTTAATTTTTGGGCTTTTTTCTAATTTCATTAAACATTCTATCCCACATGCATCAGAGATGCATTTTAACATAAATTTACTTGAAATTTATTATTTAAGTACGAAAATTTTAATCTCGTAATGTATTTTCAGAGGGATTGGCAGAAGGAAGCAATTTAACAGCTTATTGAACTTTGGCGAGGCTTTAAATGCATGTACAACCGATGAATTGCACACATTTTTAAGTTTTAGTATAGGGTAAAATATAAAAGTGTGATGCGATTTGTAAAATAGTCTAAAAGGGAAAAATTAATTTCTTCATACAAAAATTAAAAATTACAGTATGATGAATTTCTATTATACTTTCTTTCTCACATATCGTAACACACAGTAGGACAATGTAAAGTGGCCTTTAACTGCTAAATTGTTAAAGTTAGCAGCTGTTGATGTGAACGCATCTGCTAAGACATTTTACAATCAAGTGCTAAGCTGATATGTCAAAATCAGCTGATAGATTTCTATAGCTAAAAATTTGTGGTTTTAATAACTCGTGTAACCAGTACTCAGTAACCAAAAATTTATTTAAATTTTTATATTACACTGCGTTATAGCCCAAACAGCTACATAATGCAGATAGAGCTTTATGCTTACAATATTTTGCTGTTTTACTAAATTAATAGATTCAGCCTTTTGCATATAATAATTTGTTTGTTTTTTTACAAATTTGGACTTATATGTTTTAGTTAATTTTACGTTTTCTATTTTGAACTATGTATTTTGACATTTCGCTATCGTTGCCTGCGGCAAAAGTTAAAAGTTTGTCAACATTTTTGTGTCGGCTGCGTTCGCTACGTGTTGGTTATTTTCATTATGTTTATTTCATGGGGTCACAAGGCAACCAACTTCTACGTTGACACTTCTTCTGTTGGCTGCGTGTTGGCTATGCTTATTCTGTTTGGGCTATTAACATTTTTGATACATTTGCTACTCAGAAACTTTGAAATGCTTTGACATCTCTACTGCTGTCATGAACGCAATGCTTATGAAAAAACAATAAAACTAATTTAAGACACGTCATAAGGAAGAGTGCGGCATCTAGCACGAAAATCAAAATTAGTTTTATTGTTTTTTCTTAACCCTAGGATAATCAGGGATTTTTTGGCGCTAACTATATAACTTAGGTTTGTGCTATTTTGTGTTATTTTGTATGGGAACACAAACACAGGTGTGCCAAAATTATGTGTACATGTGTTTATTGCTAGGATAGAAATCAAGGTATACTTCTGGGGGCTAATTTTTTAAAAATAAAAGCATACTTTTACATTTTTCAGGTAACAATTGTTCCTATTTTATAGAACTCAGGTAAAAACAACATCCGCAACAGCATTGCAGATAGGCAAATTTGGCACAAGAGAGCTGTTGTAACACCGGGTTCTTGCAAAATATGCTATTTATTTTTATATATCATCAATCATCAATTATAATCTGTGCAACCGCAACATGTGGACTCTCCAAATTTCTCATAAGCATATTTTATACGTATTCAATGGATGCCAATTTACTTTTAATTAGTCGAGCAAGTTATGTGTTGCTGTTATCGAAACGAATACATTTTAAAATCGGGTTAGTGTTGCTGCCCCACAACTCATTTGCAGGTTTAGTATTTGAACTTAATATGCCAGCAAACAATGTAGGGCCAAAAAAGGCGTACATTTCTTTTTTATTTACTGGTTTCGTCCACGTTCGTGGTACCAGGTTCGAATGGTTTGCATTCCATAAACGGCTTTTCGACTCATTTTGCGCACAATTATGCGGACGATCTAAGGTGTGATGAGCGATTTGAAAATTGTAATTGGGTTTCGCATGATCCCTAGAGCCGTTTTATCACGACCTGCTGAGGCGCAGTTATGAGCACGAAGCCTAATCATGATCGGCGGAGAGCTTGAACAAATTTTGACATTCTTTGAGCGAAATTATCTAACCGGTGTTTTAGTTGAATTTGGCGAGTGTGGCTTCTCATCCATTTCGACGTCTTCAAGCCCGTTTGCAGCTGCAGAGACTTTGTCGAATTCCTCTGAATCCTCATATACTATATGGTTCTTAGTTTCGATTTCAATGTGAACCTCAACATCGGAAGCTGCATTCCCGGATCCACATCATCATCGTCTTTGAATGGATCAAATTACTCGATCTCTTCATCATCAGCGTCCGGTCATTCATCAAATTTGACATCCGTTTGAATCCTATTGCATCCCGATAAATTTTGATGTCTCGTGGTACAATTTACCACATTCAAAATCACAATGACTTCAACCATATTAGTTGCTGATTCCATTTTTTGTATACCGAAAAAATAAATTCACTTGAATACCAAACTCACAGATCTTTACTGTACATACATAGCTCCTGCTATGCTAAACTTTTGCTGCGTTCTATCCTTTACACATTTCAAATAAGAATACAAGTCAAAACCGATTTCAAGCACCTGTCTCGCCTTTCAATTTTCTATAGGTCTGCACAGACCTGTATTTCTTTTTGGCACTTTTCGCTTATCAACTCGAATAAAACCAATCCAAACTCAAAAAAACGTCTGATTTTGTACTCATTGTGTTCGCCATAGCCGCTTTGAGGAAGTCATGGATGGATTCGTCTCTAACACGTTAAACAAAAAAGTTACACACGGTTATATGCGAAAAGTCTGCACAGACCTGGCTTTTCTAGAAAATACCTAGGGTTTTAATCATTTTTCTTCCATCTTCAAGAAAATAAAATAAAAATTGCGTATTTTTTGCTCAAATGCTTAATATTTTAACCTGAAATGTCGTTTCTACACAAATTAAAGCAATTGTTCAAGCAAAAAACAAAGTATCGACATGAAAGAGATAAAAAGCAATATCTACGGGCAGATATTTCGTTTTCTCTTTGTATTTGTAGTTAATGGCTTTTTAAAATGTATTTACTTCTTTATTTTTGTGCCCCAAAAAAATCTTTCATATATTGATTTTTTTACATAACATATTCATTTTTTTATTAAATACCCTTGTGCAAGATACGATTGTCTTAAAAATATATCATTTAAATACCATAAATACACATATAAACAAAAAACCTTTTTACTATGGTAAATATATACATATATTTAAAACGTACAGTTGATGTAGATACGGCTTTTTTAACTGCTTGCGAAGATTTAAATTTATAGATCAAACAATAAAAAAGCGGCAACTACAGTGGTAGTTCCACAGTATTTGCATTTTTAATAAAACCGGTAAAAATATCATTAATATTGAAAGCAAACTGGATTTCACTATCCAAAATAACCAAATTTTTATAACTATATGAACCCTAATCAGTGAATTTTTTATAAATTACTTTAAATCGTTTATCTCAGAATATTGAAATATGCAGATGCCGCACATTTCCTTATGACGGCAGTCTACCAACCTCATTACAGAATTTTTATTTTTTTATTAACCCAACTGCGGCGAGACAAAAGGAGCGATAAGTGTTTGACGGGTATGTATGTTTTTATGTATGTACCAGAGATCTGCAACGAATCACATTTCTGAATCAATGAGCCACTTATTTAAAAATGAGTATGAATAAGTAGTAGTTTAAGAAGTAGTACTCATATGTTATTGATTCGAAAAATATTTAATCATATTTTTGAATCATGAGCCACTTACACAAAAATGAGTATGAATAAGTATAAGTAGTTTCTAAAGTTGTACTCATATGTGATTGATTCAAAACAAAGCGAATCAAATTTTTTAACTATGATCCACTTACACAAAAATGAGTATGAATGAGTATATGTAAGTAGTTTTCAAAGTAGTACTCATATGTGATTGATTCAAAACAAAGCCACAGTACAATTACCCAGTACAATTACCCGGGTATTATAAATCGAAGGGATTTAAATGTCATTGTAGGAATAGAATGTCAAGAGACCGTGATGACAATCAAAACGATGATGCTTATGTTATTAATTGAAACGGGGAATTTTTTGGTTATGGATTTGAAATTTCATGAATTTTTCTTATGCTTTCTTATTTGAAAATTTTACAATTCATTGCCCAGTGTCTCTTTCTTGTGCAAATGTATTCATCAAACGCTGAAGTAAACACAGAAAAAATCCCCTTTAATTTTTTAATGTTCTTGTATTTGACACTTTATCCCTACAGTTCGGCAGCGGTGTCGCTATTTATAATACCTTGTAATTCTATCATGAACAAAGCGAATCAAATAAGTATAGAATGAATTAAGGGTTGCCACCTAATTATATGTATTTTTAAGAATTTAAAACATAGTTTAACAGCGTTAGGAGTCGCTGATTTCGAATCTGAAGTCTGAATTTTTTGCCTTTATTCTTGATGTCACTTCACTTATGTGAGAGTTCTCACACTCGTGTCAGGTAGCTAGAAATCTGGTGTTCTTGTTGTCATGTGACGTGAGTTTGTGGAACAAGTGAAAATTAAATAAAATAACGCATTGAACGCGCCCTTCTGTTACTGCATATTGCAAAATTTTATTTGTTTCAGCAAACTGAATAGTTAAATTCAGTAAATAGTTAAAATATGAGTTCCTTTGAGTTTTGGTTTGCAGACAACTGGGATGATGGAGAAAATTTAAAAATTAAAAGAAGAAATTTAAGGGATCCCTCAAGCCCGATGAAGTTACCTGATGGAGTGCGAGTTAAAAATGCAGTTTTGATTTCGTGATTTTATATTTATTTTCTTTGCAGGTGCATCAGCTATTTTAGATTGTCAAAGGACGCGTTTATGTGTATATTTAATATACTAGAGAGCAAAATCAATTCCTCGAAGAGAAATTTTAGATTACTTCCTATTATTAAATTGGCTACTGTGATACGTTTCTTGATTGAAGGCGGTTATCAAAAAGGCGTGGGAAATGATGAAATTGTTTTTGGGATGTTTGACACCAAAATAAAAAGTTATTTATATTTCTATCTTAAGAACTCTTAATTATATATTTTTATTTATCTCTTGTGTTCGCTCATCACTTCCTCACTAAAAAAAACATTGCGAGTAAAGTGTCACTTTAATTTGCCAAGAATGTGTTTAATGTGACAACAAGAATAGCACAAATAAATCACATGGCGCTGTTCACTGTGCCGTTCCTGTTTTCAGTGACAACAAGAATACGAATTTAAGTCACAATGACATGCGTCACCTCACACATGAAAAAGTGACAACAAGAATAAAGGCATTTAAATTCAATATGGTTAATAGGGTTGCCACCTTAATTTTTTGTATTTTTACGAATTCGATGCTGGCGCAAACACTGGGTAAAAATAGGTCGCTGAATCCGAATCCGTTGTCAGAATTTCAAAATTATGTTATTTTTTTATAATAGGGGTGCCACCTAATAATATGTATTTTTAATGTTATAAACATCATTTAATACTGTTAGAGAGTCGCTGATTTCGAATCTGAAGTCAGAATTTTAAAGTTCAATATGACTAATGGGGGCTGCTACCTAAATTTTTTTGTATTTTTGCGAATTATTGTAATTTTTAAATTCTGCCAACTGATTCGGATTCAGCGACCCATTTTTGCCTAGTATTCGCGCCAGCACCATATTCTTAAAAATAAAAAAAGGTGGCAGTCATATTAGCCATATTGAATTTTAAAATTCTGATTTCAGATTCGAAATCAGCGTCCTCCTAACACTGTTAAGCTATGTTTTAAATTCTTAAAAAAATATTATTAGGTGGCAAACCTTATTCATTCTATACTTATTGATTCACTTTTTTTTAAACAATCACATATGAGCAGAACCGCCGAGAGGGGGAAAACGGGGTGTTTCCCCCGGGCCCGGAGTCTTAAGGGGGCCCGGATTGGCGGAAAAGTAAAGTAGCAAAAAGCTGATTTGTTGTTGAGGGATAGAAGTAGTGTTTGTTTCCATAAAGATATTATTTTTCATATATCTAACCTGTCTTTATATCGACGCTGTCAAAATTATAATAATGATATTCACTACATTTGTTAAGACCTCCTAACTTGCTAAATAAATAAATAAATAAATTTGTTAAGTCCTGTTAAAATTTATGTATGGGAAAAGAAAATTTTCTATGTAAAATTTGACGTAGAATACCATGTTTATGTTTAAAACACGCTAAGTGGTGGGTAAGATTGTTAAAAATTTATTGAAACATTTAAATTGTGTGAATTATGAATTATGAAATATGAATTATGAAATATGAAATATGAATTATGAAATATGAAATTTTTAATATATTTTTTTAAACTATTTTTTTTTTAAATTCAAAATGAAACAAAAAATTTAACTCTAGCTTAAAAAGGACCGAAGTTATGAATTTTTGAAAATTAGTCTCCAAGGCAAAAATCACGAAAATCTCAAACTTTTAACTTTCAACATTTAAAAAAAAAATCCTCGAACAAGTGTCTTTTTTTTTTGATATAAAACCCGTAAAAATTTTTTAGGGCAAATCAAAAATGTGGCGGTCAGAATGGTGTTCGGTTTGTAATAGAATGACCCATATCTAGTTTTTTGATTCACTGTCGGATGAAGATGAAAATGATAGAAAAAGGCTTTCTGTACTGAACTTTACTTCTGGCTATTCTAATAAGCTTATAATTGTCGGTAAATGGGATCTGATGATATCAGCAACAAATTTAAGATATCCGTGTTTGTGTTTATTCTAGATGATTTTCTGAAAAAGTTTACTGATCCGACGACAGCTATGAAAACAAATGCTTATTTGTAAGTATATAGAATATATATATGTATATATATTTTCTTTGAAACTCTTTATTTAATATTAATTGAATAATCTTAAAATTTCATAGAGTAGTATATCGTTTATACACTAATTAAGGATAGTAAAAAGGTAGTAGAGCCCACACTGGGCAGGCAACAAACTGCGTAATTCACACAAGGTAGAAATAGCGAATGTATTTATGTGCTTTTTTAATTTGTTTTTTTTTTTTACTTTTTATTATAATTGTGAGGTTTGTATAATTTATGAAAACATTTTTTTTAAACTAAACTAATTAAGCATGAAGGAATGTCATTGAGCTGATATGCATTAAAAATAGCATGTGATAAATGTTAATATTTTTCTTTTCTTATGATAACAAATTAAATAAAAACTTGCACAAAAATGAGCATGATTTATGCAGTTTGTTGCTGGTGAGCTGGATGAGATACATTTACATTTACATTTAAAAATTGTTTAGAACGATTTTAGCTAATGTAAGTTTTTTTCTTAGATATCATTATTTTGTGTATGTAAATAGTTTGTTTTACTTTTACATTTTTTTTTTAACTTGCGTTGAAAGCTGTTTTTAAAACAAAAAAAATTGAACGCTTAACTAAACAAATACTGCAAAGTAAATATTTTTTTTTTTTGTTTAAATACTTAAATAAGCTCATAGATCTCACAACAATTTTAAAAATAATTAAATTTTTTAATGAAATGATTTTTCTTGACATACATATTCATCAATTAAAGCCAGTATAATTTTTTTAATTGCTATATTAATAGTATTTCACAAAATTCTTAAATATATTATTAAGTTACGGTTTTTTTTTTCTTTTTAGCAGAACATTTTACATAAAATAGTTCTTGGCAGTTGTTTTGTTTTAACTCTCTTTTTTTTCAATAGCACGATCTTCAATACATGCTCTTTTAAGGTTTTTTCAGTCAAGCCTGCAGCCTGCTTTGACAACGGATTCCATTGAAAATTCAACTTTAGTCTGAATTTGGCTCAACTAGCTGCCACGCTTGCAGTTATTCTTCAGTGCTTTTTCAACTCTACCTTTTTTATCTTCTTCAGTAAGCACTTTCATTATTTTTTTTTCTTTTGCCATTTTGCTCATAATTCTGCTTGTTCTACTCTACTTATTTTCTCCATCTGTATTTGAATTGTTCTGCTTTTTTTTCTTTAATTGATGCGTTCGAATTACAATCAGCTACTTTGTTCGCAACAGGCTGCATTAAAGTGAGACTTTTAAAAACTCAATCAAATCGCTATATATTTTAATACACTATAATTTTATTAAGTGTTTTTCTTCTTCTTTTAACGTATTAAACGTTTGAACACTGCAACGTTCGTAAATATAATTAGCAAAAACTATTGTGGTATAAACTAATTTCATTTCAGATTTGCTGACAGTAAATTTACGATTTGGTTATTTTATCGCATGCAATGTTTTTATTGTTTTCTGTGAGTCGTTGGGGTTAAATTTACAGAAAAATTTAAACTCGCAGCCATCAATTATTATTTTTAATGTAATTGTTGAAATACAGATTTTGTATCATGCAAAGAAATTTTACACAAAAATAGCTTTTTAATTCATACATTGTCTTGCAATAAATTTTTAATAAAATTATCGACAACCACAACAATTTTAATTTTCACCCCGATTTCACACAAGCATAGCTTTTTCACATTTATGTCATTATAAAAATTTCAATAAGAATATAGCATGCGAATATTTTTTTTTTAATTTTCATCTTTACATTGACATGAATCGATTAAATTATTATTAAATAAGTTGCCTGAATTTGTTTCAGTGGCATGCAATATGTTTTATATTTTTGTTATCCACAAGGGTTTTAATTTTAAGCTAGAGGGCGCTATCGAAAAAGTAAAGATATTACCTTTTGGTGTCATAGTTCTCTCATGATTCTCTCATGATATTCATAAGAATGATTAGAATAAATTTAAGCCAACTTTCATAAGTTTTAACATAAAAAAACTGTCTGATATCTTTTAGTGCCATGAGATTTCTTTACAGCATACATATATAGGTATTACATGCATTTCTGAAGATTTTCATTTAAAGCTTATAGGAGCTAATTTCAAACAATAATAAAACTTAGGTTCAACTTTTTTAGGTTCTGAATTCGTTCTAACAGCGTATGATGCTTATTTATTTACGGTTTTCGGTAAAGCTGCCAATTTAAGTAGCAGACGTTGATTTTTTTCATTAAATATTACTAAAGATTTGATCTAACACTTGTTTTGTCATGCTAGAAACTTTTTTATGACAATATAGCAGCGATAGTTTTCAGTTTATACTTAAAATTTAGCTCTCATTGCATAAGCGTTTAAAAACCATATTAGTATTTTGCGACTCAGTGTGACACATGCAAGCATATTGAGATTTTACTACCTCAAAAGGTACATTCTTTATTTATGTGTTACACACAACATTTGCATAATTGTGTTGCGTCACAAAGAGTATCAACGACAAAAGCTGTGTCATTTTTTCTTTTTAGTAACAGTTATGAGACTCATTTGATAATTCTTTGACTGTAGTTTTTTTAGTCGCATGCAATAAATTTTCACAGTCTTCTAAATACCTTTTTTTTATTAGGTATAAGTTATCGCTTTATATAATATTTAGAGAATATAATTTTCTCACTTTCATTATTTATTAACTGCAGTGAGAAAAGTATTTCAAAATTGTTTTATGCTATCGCATGCAATAAATTTAAATATGTTTCGGAATAGTTTTTCTATACTAAGCCAAATTATTTAAGATGTCTAACACGTTTTAAACGCATAATTAAATCGTCTGTGTATTTATCGCATGATATATTTGCTGCATGATATTATAATTGCATGTTATATATTTAACATAGTTAACGTTAACTTGCTCTTATTGTTGATTCACTGTTTAAAAACAATTCTTAACCTAGTTATTAATTTATTGCTTGCAAATTTCATTTATTTAACGAAATTTTTTTTAATAAAATTTCACTTAGCATGGTTTACAAAACATTGATTTCTTGCACGTACTACAATAACATATTACATTACATATTTTTCTTCTGATATTTTTATCGTATGCTATCGCCAGTTATACACATTTTTTTATGCAAATAATTTAAGTCAGAACTATACTGGAAATAACACAATAAACACTCCACCCAATCTAATGCGTAATATGATCACAAAATAAATTTATAGTTTTTTTTTATGGAGTGATTGATGTTCCTATCGCATGCTATATATTTTATTTAAATTTTTGCTACAAGTCAAGACACCCAAATTTACAGTTAGCGAACTCTTTTACATGAGCGTAAAAAGGTAGTTTACTGATGATAACCACAACACATTGATTTCTTCAGCATAATAAAGTTGTATGATATATATTTATTGCATGATACATTTATTGAATGCCATATTTCTATCATGCTATAATTAAGCACATGAAATTTTTGCGATTTTCACGTTAAAACGTATCAATTTACTATCAGCAAACATAATGTTCTTACATGAGAGAAAAAATAAGCATTTTTACCGTATTAGCAGATTTCATTTTTAAAAAAATAGTTATTTAATTCGGTAACAATGCGGCACTTACTTCAAAATTTTTCAAAATATTATTGAGCAGTAATCGAAAGATGTGTTACAACAAGTTGGAAAGAAGGAGGGAGAATAGAAGAAACTGGGAATAAGAGTTTAAAAAAAATTTAGCATTTGGTGAAGATGCAAATTCAAAGAGCGTGAAGAATCCATCTACGTGATATGATAGAACGTAAGCGAGCGCATTTGTGAGACAGCAACGATTATGCTTGCTTGTAACTTTCTAAGGCTTAGCCTTGAGTTTTGGTCCGAAAAAGTTGAGAATTTTTTGTTTTGATTTTTGAAAAATTAACAGCATGTCCTGCATTAATTAATTTTGATTTTGTTTAAGAATCTATCTCGTGCTCACACTTTCAGTGACACGCTTAACGCAAATAGTTCTGAGTTTAGCGCGGCACATTTTTATAGTTTTTGTTACAATTTTTTGCTTATTAGTGTGTTACCGAAAGTTTGAGAGTGTGTGTGTGTGTGTACATATTATTTGTAGTTTTTTTCTCTATAAAATGTTTTTACTTCCAGAAATCATCACACTAGCAGACACCGTCTCGCACAAACTGCACCGCAAAATACTGCTGCACACAGTTGAAAAGTTTACAACAAAAAATAAAAAAGACAGACATCCAAACTACGCTTCAGCCAGCATTACAACTGTTCAATCCCAGCCATTCTCCTTGATCATGTGCGCCAACTCAATGATATATTTGCCCTCCTTATATTTCTGGCTGGACTCGTAGGCGTGTTCGTATTTCCAGCCCAGCGGTGTCTTGCAACACTCGCAGTAAATATCTGCTACGGCGTGCAGTCCAGTGAGCAATACGCGCTCCTCTGTCTGGCCACAGGCAACATTTACCACCGAATTGAAGAGATACGCCGGACCCTGACTGCCTTGAAACGATTTTGAGATAAGCTCATCGTGCGAAGCGAGATGCGCGCGACAATGAACACACGAATAGGTCCGATTAGTGGACGGTAGATAGGCTTGAAAGGTCTTCACCATGGTTGCGTCTATGGCGAATGATGATGGCGAAGGCTGATATGCTAATAATCACGACGATGATGATGATGGTCTTTCCGATTTTGTTGGCAATAAGACACGCTCTAAGATAAATACAAAAATTACTCACATGTATTTATAAAAATTTTCCGACATGCTTATAAAATTAATAACACTTACTTGATAAAATTGTTCCTTTACCTTCTGTAGTAATTAGAGCAGTTCCAAGAAAAACAGCTTGAGGGAAAACCTGATGTTTGACCAAGTAGCTGCGTGACTGACTGAAATGTGTTTCCAAACGAACAATTGACTGCCGTTTACTTTCGCTGTTTTTTTCTTTCTTTTTGTTTTGTGGCCTGCTTGTCTGCTCGGCACTGGGTCGACGGCAACTGCCACAAAGTTTTGCCTACGTCTAAGTGGCTGCAACAATTGAATGTGCTTCACCTACTACGTGTATATTTTTGAAAATGCTTCCTTGCCGTTCAAATTCTTCCAACGTCGATTCAATATCAAATTTCCTGCAATAGAAGAAGATACGCTTTTATTACCAAGACTTCATATTTTATTTTTTTTTTTTTATTATTTGGTAAATTGTTATGTGTATAGAAAAAATACACAGCTCAACAAAAAACAAAAATAAAGTGAATGTTGCCCTGAGTATCTTTGCGGTTGATTGTAATTACGTATTCTAGAGTCGCTGTAATTTTCGAGATATTTTCGTGTAAACGTGAAACCATTGAATTTTAAGTGGTGCATTAAGAGCATAACGCTCAATAATTTTGTTTTTGCCCTTCAACGTTTTATTTTATTAATGTAGTATATTAAAGTAGAGTTCAAAGCAAATATTTTTTGAGCCATGGGTCACTAAATCGAGCTTTTACTTTAGTCAATACGGCCGAATACATTTGAAGACAATTGCGTTAGTTAACATTTTTTATTATTTTGTCAGGAAATCTTACATCGAGGGCTTATATTCAATAACGTCTATCTACATTTTGAAGAAAAAATTTCTTGATTCCAAACTCATCACTGACCATAGCTGCATTTATTGTAAAAATTGAAATGTAAAAACACCCATTTTTAGTACTATATATCCTGTATTGTAATATTTTTATGTCTTCAAAGCACAGAGGGAAATAAGGAACTTTTGAGAAGATCCACGTATTTCTTCTAGAAGATCCGAAAATCAGTTGTTCAAAATTTTCGAATATGAAAGCGAAAATCGATAAAGTATATTTTTATTAGTTCACTAGTTTATATACCCCTTGTTACTATGGCCTTGATTTTGTAGAAACTTTTTTGAGGATTTCCTCAGGCCCTCAGATTCATCAAACACTTTAAATGTTTAAGGTAAAAAATCTGCCATGCAAGAATTTTCAAAGTTATATTGCAATTTGGTAATTGCATACCTTTGTGGTAAGTAGCATTCTTGATTTAGATGTCTTTTATTAGAAAAATAAAGTTTTCCACAGGAAATGCAAGTTACTTACAAATTGACACCACAAAAACTTTCGTACCTGAAACACACAAAAAGTTTTTAGTACTAATTTTTTTTTGGTAATTATTTAATTAAAATTTATAGACCGTGGCCTAGTAGGTAAAGTGTGTGGTTTTTAAGCTAAAGAACCGCGGTAGCCCGGGCTTAATTCCAGCTCAGACAGAAAGTTTTTTCAATTGAATTAATTTTTTGTTCGGTCGTCACCTCTCTGCAGACAATGGCAAACCTCAGAGAGTAAAAATTGCCATGTAAAAGCTTCTTGAAAATATAAGCAGTTCGGAGTCGGCATAAAACAGCTAGGTCCAGTTCTCGGTCATTTGTGATCAAACATTTAATAACACGCACAACACAATTGATCAATAAGAAGCTTGGTCAAAGTCCTTCCAAGGGCTGAAATGGCCAGTTTATTTATTTTTTAAAATTTATAGAAACACCATTTTTTATCTTTTTACATCAAATACTATTGAAAAAAAGTAAATTTTATTGTCCTTTGCAATAAGACAAATGGCTGCAAAAATGCAATTAATGTCGGCAAAACAAAATTCGAACACTTCAACTTTTAAAATAAGTTGAAAAAAATTGTGATGACCTTGAGAGGTCAAATTAAGTGCGATGCCAAATCAACATGTCCTTCTTAAAGAATTTCTATAAAGTTTGGATATGCTTGTTTTTATGGTTTTGGCACACTGTGTTATAATTTAAGAAAAATAATATTAGTTATCAAATTATTAACTCGGCTTTTTTTTTGAGAGCGAGTGTATATTAACTAAGTTATGGTGAAGGTGGAAGCAGATGAGACAGAGATGACCGCGTAGGTTACAACCGTAAATAACAACGTGGAGACGAGTATGTGGCGGCGGCCAAAACCGCTATTTGAATGACAATCGTCGTGCGGCGATGGTGGTAGCCAATCCTACAAACGGCAAGATGTTGAATGCAAAAGGGAGTGAACTAGTATCTACAATGGAGGCGATGCAGGAAGTTCCTCATACCATCGACAGGATACTGGACGCAACAATAAACGTAGTAACACACAGAATTAAATTTAAATTTTGATAAAAGACAGAAAGATGAATCTGTAATTCTGTTGTGTTCCATAACAGATTTCATAACAGTTTTTGTCATGTATAATACCAATTCAAGAGTTTTTAAAAGATTTTTTGACCGTTCGAAAAATCTTTAATGATTTATAACAGATTTCATAAAGGATTGTAATGCCGAATACAAATATTGATCTCATAACAGATTTTTTGACAGCTTAAATATTTGTATGGGAAATCAAAACAACAACAGAATTTTTCAATAAAAAATTCCGTAGAATAGGCCCAATTATATCAGAATTTAAGTCAATTTTACTTCAACGAATGCTAAAATATCTAGTTAAAACGATATTTTGGTATTGTTCGCAAAAGTGCAAGCGGTATTTCAGCGCATAAAAACGAACATTGCGTATACATTTTTCTTAGTGCAAAGAGAACAAAACACAATAGGGGTATTCACACTGACTTGAGTAGTTGGGTAGATTGGCAAATGCCGTACATTTTGTTTTTGTAAAGTGCCATTCTACCCAAGTACCCAAGTACCCATCTACCAATCTACTCTAGCTGACCCCCTGACTTGTTTGAGTAGATTGTTTTCTTGCCAAATTGAGTACTTTTTCCACGTGTTACCACCTTTTGCAAAAATAGGCAATAATTGACCTAAGGGCATCAAAACTTACAATATTTATTGTCAAGGCTAATATCTCGAATAATACACAAAAACTATTGCCACACCCCCTATTTATGCCATCAAGTTAAGAAAAACGCTATATTTCAGACGAATTCGGTTGTATTGGACTAAAATTTTGTAATTTATTTCGTATGGCTACTATCGACAACTCAACAAGAGATGGGCGTGGTCGAACTATAACTACGCCTACTTTTTAGAAATTATAATTCCTGAGTTGTGCATGTTTTATAATTAAACTTGGTTTATATTTGCTATGAGACCAAGTGGTGGTTACAAGATATATAAAGTTTGCTATGCCTACTTTTACGGCCCTTCTATTTATATAAAATCGTTCGTGCGGTGTCTCTTAAAATCTCAGGAATGGTAACACCTGAGACAACCAAATTTACAATATCTGTCAATATCTTGGTTAATAAAAAAGCCACACCCCCTTTTACCGCCCACAAATCAATAAAAATGCTATATTTCTTACGGTTTTTATCGTATTGGATTAAAATTTGGTAATTTTGTTTGTATGGTTACTATCTAAAACTGTATTAAAATGGGTGTCCACGCCCCCTTTTACAGCCCACAAAATCAATAAAAATACTTTATTTAAGATGATTTTGGTCGTATAAGACTTAAATTTGATAATTTAGTTTGTATGACTATTTCTGACGTCACATAGTTTCATTCCAAAATACTCACTTTTGCGAAAACTAGTGTTTCTGTAACTGATAAGCGAGTAAATAGTGGTCCGTGATTAAAAAGACAAACAAGTGAAAGGGTATTCCCTTTGAAATTGCAACTAGTCACAGAAAGCTTTGTGAGAAATTGCATGAAGTTCTTCTCTAAAAAACAAAGAAAAAACAAATATGAATATTATTTGTGCTTAATTTATGAATAAGGCGGAAAAATACATGCTTATGCAATTTATGCTGACAATTACTTGTTTTGTTGGTAAACAATTTGACACTTGGTGATGTTGATATTAAATGCACAAACCTTATCTACACATTACGATCCGAGTATTCTTTTAATGCGGTTGCGTAATGCAATTATACAAATTTTATCATGGAATAAATTTCATTTATGAACTATTTCATTTAATATATTTCATAATATAGGTATACATTGTTGTACATATAATATTTTGTTAATAATATATTTATAATCTACATGAAAAAAATTAAGTTTATACCTTGTACCTGGTAGAAGTATTTGTAACACATACATTTTCATATATCCACAACTTCATTGAATATGACTATTGCACAAACAAGCTAAAATTTTGCTCACCAAGTTAGAACATAGTGAGAACTTTGAGTCGCATATTTTAGTTTACAGAAACACTTCGTCTATCGAATTCCTTCAAAAGTAGAATTGAAACAAGCGTGATGAGTCACTGCTTTTTCTCATTTTATAACAGAGACAGTGCAAGTGAGAATGACGTCACAATGACGTCAAAGTGAGAAAATCTGTGAGAAAATCTGTGAGAACTGCGGTGAGAAAAGTTTCAGAACCGAGCTACAGTACTAAAAATGGGTGAGGTTGCTCTATAGAAACGCCCACTTTTTCAGAAATCAATAAAATTGACTACAGGGCCGATTGCGCTGAAATTTTGGCAGTCGATTTGTTTCGCCTACGAGATAGTTTAAGAAAATTTTGCCAAACACCGTTTTATCGCCTACAAATCAATAAAAATGCTATATTTTAGACGGTTTGGTCGTATTAAACTAAAATTTGGTAAATTAGTGCATATAATTACTTCCGGAAACTGAACTTAAAATGGGCGTAGTCGCACTACAGTTATGCCAGTTGAGATATACAAAAAATTGAAATTTTTTCCGATTGGCATGAAAATTCTTATGTGGCAGTAAGCCGGTCTGTGACAGAACAACGTTTTCCCCTGGATTACAAGTAAATGATAAGATGCTGCGAAGTTTACGTTAAAAATTACTCGTGCATAGAATAACTTTTTTACGCTCAATTAATGGCCTAAATTTTTCACGCATAATATGACAAGAAATGATTTGGTGGCAGCCCTTTTCCAGCTGTCACTCATCTTCATAAACTGGGGAGATCAAACAACCATGCAGCACTGCCCAAAACTATTCTAAAAAGTTCTCAATTGCAATTTAGGGTGCTCGCAATAACCAAAAGAACTCAATCTACCTATACCCAACTACCCAAATCAGTGTGAATACCCGTAATGTTATAAATACAATTCTGGCTACGGGCGTGCGACGTGTAAGTTCTATTGGCGTGTAGAACTATTGCTGGCGTGTGGAATACAATCTTTGGCTATGTTCACACAACAATCAAATGACTAAGCTAATCTCTTTTTTTGTTCTTTTTTGCTCTATTTGACTAATTGTTTCAGGTAGTGAGCGTCATCAAAATTTTGATTATGTTCGAAGTTAATTTTCCCTCTCGCATAGTTAATTTTTTTAGCTGGAAAAAACACAAATTTGGATTAATTGAATCATTTGATTCTCGTCTATACTCAGCCTTTTTTATTTTTTTTCAATACACGCCTGTAAAATTACAAAACAAAAATTGTCTGGCTGCAGCGTATTCTGTAGCCGTACGACAAGCTCGGCGTGTGATGTGGATTGTATTTATAACATAAGAAATACATTGTACTATATTGACAGGCCAATTGTGTTTATAACATAAACTTTTAATATAGTGGTGCCCATACCCGACCTATAGGAACAAACTAACTTGTTTTTAAAAACAACTAATTAAAAAACTAATTTAAAATAAACTAGTTTATGAACTACTTTGAATTATATTAAGGCGGCATCCACTTCAATTTTGAATAGTTTTATTGCATTGTATATGAAGTAATTGAAAAACTACTTCAAAACAATTGCTTTAAAAACTACTTTGAAATATATTAAGGCGGCAACTACTCTGATTTTGACATGTTTTTACTGCAAATTTTTATTAGATTACAAGTTTATATATATTTAACCATGTTATTTCATCAAATTTTATTAACTTTAGGATTTCACTAATATGAATTTATATATTTTTTTCAAAACAATAAAATAAATGATCTCTTTGATGTATAGAAATTTAAAATTTTTTCAATTTTTTAAAGTACAATAATTAAAAAAATAATTGAAATTTAACTAACTTAACAAGTAGTTGAAAACATATGCAGACGAAAGTCAATTGGCTTATTTAGCGCACATCACCATACAAAATATGTTAGTTCGTTCTATGGATCAAAAGTCAAAATTTCAACTAGTTATGGTTGACAAAAAAACTACTTTTTCAACTACTTTTAAATGAGTTGATTTTCCTACAGGGCGCTCATAAAGCTAGAGGTGTTTTGTTACTCTGTGCTAGCTGAGTATGAAAAGAATGAGAGAAATATGGAGTTTATGGAAACTCTCGCGACACAAACGCATTCAAAGAAAACGATTAAGCAATCGTGGCATCGGGGATGATTTCTTAAAATACTTTACGCTTTACTAGGTATACATGAAATCGATTCTTAAGGATTCAACTCCAAAATAAGTATGTTTTTAAATGGTTTTCATATCAAATAATTAATTTACGTTTTGTAGAAATTCTTATGTCGATACTTTTTGCTTTTTTGTGCTCATATTTGCCTTTTTAAGGTGAATAAAATTTTAATTTATGTGATTAAATTAAATTTATCGATATCATTTCAGAAATTTTGAATCAGAGCAGATCAGAAAAATTTTACATTCAGAAGATCAGAAAACCGGCAGCAGCTTCGGTTACTTATACTTATACTTATTTATGAATGCAAAACACCAATTTTCACATTAGTGTAGTGTATGCTCAGAGAAAGATAGAGGCAAATTTTAAAAACCAGATCATATATTTGCAATACGACTGTGACAGGGTAACCACAGAAGCCCAATAATCAGTCAAAATTGACAACAAAATTATTATAAAACCATTTTATTCATTATATTGGAGTTATGATTCTTTTATAAACTATAAAGCAGCAGTTCTATTTTAAACGCACCGGTCTTACGGAATGCCCATAACCGAGTTGGGTCAAAATTTGCATAAAGCATCACTGACCTAAATCAAAAACTTAATTTGGAGGAAAAACGTTTGGAGTGATTTTTGGCGGAGTTACAAGGTTCATACCCCGAAAAACCAGTTCCCTGACATGCAGCTGGAGGTTCTTATTTTTTCAAGAAATGATTTCAGTTCACGCAAATCATTTATTTCGCTTGCAATACCATCAAATACACCGTATGATGAACCAGCTGGGCGATCCTCTTCTTCTTGCAAATCAATTTATTTTTTGTTGTTTTCTGGTGAGCGTTTGAATTTGCGAAGGTTGAGTTGAAGTAGAAGGATCAGGAACATCAAGAATACAGATAGGAGCAGTTTGTTCGTATTTATAAAAGATGTATAAAAAGCCTAAATACGGAGTGCTAATCAAGGACATTCACAATAGATCATATGGGTCGCAGTGCACAAGAGTCCACTACAAACTAACTAGTTCGTATTCGGCTCATGTTCATTCAGCATTAAATTCCCAGGTTCACCTTGAGACGGGCTCAGGTAAAAGGTTTATTGAACACCTTGCATTCTGATAAAGCCTGTAGCAGGGCCGAATTTGCAATAAATTCAACTAGTGATGTTTTCCTTTGAAAAATATTGAAAAATGCTGGTATTTTTTCCTTAGAAAAAATTTGTTAGAGCAATTAATTGTTCTTACCTGACCTAAAAAGCTTAATAAACGATTTTAGACTATCAAACAACTAGAATTTGTATTTAAAATCAAGAATGATTTAAACTATCAAACATATAGAATTTGTATTTAAATCATACACTGAGGAATATTCGTTTAGACGCAATATAAATTTTTTTAAAAACATAATAAAATACACATGAAATATATTTTAAACCAATTTTTTTTTTTAATTATGTTAAAGAAAAATATTTATTTTGCAAAATAATGACAAAAAACTTCTTGTAAGCATTATGTTATATTTTTTTAAATTAACTTATAACATAATGCTTGAAGCAATTGGCGTATTCGTTTAGACGCACTTTAGTTAAATCTTAAATTACAAAAATTTAGTAATGAGTATGCCCACCATTTTTTGGATCACCTCAAATATCCTAATAGGCATTGAATTGATAAGGTTTTGTAGAATGTTTCCTTGAATTGAAGTCCAAACTTCTTTAGTTTCAAATTTCTATTCTGTACCAGTAGAAAATGGGGTCCTTTCCATAGAAAATCTATGGGGGCTTAGATCGGGGCTACATTTAGGCCATTCTAAAATTTTAATTTCTCGCTGCTCAAATCAAGCCATGGATGTCTTAGAGACATGAATGGACGCATTGTCCTGTTGAAAAATGACACTGTCGTCCATTTTATCCTCTATAAATTGAATAAGGACATCGTCTAACATGTCAATGTACATATCCGAGTTCATTCGGGGAGGAACAAAACATAAAGTTGACTTTCCTTCATTGGAAAACGTGGCCCAGACCATCAGACTTCCGCCTCCAAAGTTTCTTCTAGATTTGGGGATACTTGCATTGCGAATATCGTGCCAATAGCAACTGTAACAGTCTGGGCCATCCAAATTAAATTTTTTTTCATTGGTTTGCGCGCTGGTTTCTTCCAAACAACATTTCGTGTTGTGCGTAGAACATGGTCAATAGGTTTTTTTGTTGCTGGGAAACATAATTTAGAATATATTTGTGCTGAATTTAATTTATTTTTAGTAGCCTTTAAATTAAATTTTTCTGACGATTTGTCTGCTTTGATTACCTTTTGTTGGTTTCTTTATTCCACAACGAGCTCAATTTTTTTAATTAATTTCTTGCTCCTTGCTCTTTAAAAAAATTTATTTGAATTTTTTTTATCGATTAAGTAAGTTCCAAGTGGCATTTTTTTAATGTTTACATAAAATAATGAATGTTAATTACTTCTCAGGGTTTTCTTTAAAAAAACAGAAGCTATCTTTCTTATTTTACAGTTATGAAAAGAAAATATTTTATTTTGTTGTTATTTCCTCTCAAAAATTAAATTTCTTCCACTGCGACTATACGAATATGCAGCTACTACGAAGTGCGTTCACAGTCGTACTAAATTTTTACAATAACAAAACAAAAAAGGCAAACAACCGTTACGTATTTCAAAACAGACATTGCGGCTTATTACTTTATTACCACGGTTGCAAAAAGCTATGCCTTTTATTTACACAAATTGAATAATTAATTGAATAAAAGTAGTGTGGCTAAACGAATATGCCTCAGTGTAGAAAATTAACCTTGCATTTTGTTTAACATCTTTTTTTCAATTGAAAGAAAAAACAATGTCAGTATTTTTTCACTTTGATCTCATTTCAATTAATGTGTTTTTTAATTCGCCAGAAATCAAGTTATTAAAAAATTAATAGAATTCGTAAACACATAAAAAAATTTCATTTCAAATTGACGGAATTGTCAAAAGGATTATGCTAGCTCCAAGGGGAAAAATTAAAATGTAACCATCTGAAAATTTGTTCACAGTTTATGGTTTCACAGCGATCGGATAGAGGTGAATTTGAGCATTAGAGTGTTAAATGTGAGGAAAAAACACGAAATGCTTAAATCAATGAAAAAATCCATTTTTCTCGAAAACGCGAACAAATCTGAAAAAACTGAGTATCTACGAAGTAGAATTATCCATTCTCGAATTATATAGAAATGACTTTTATATCCCGGGCAAGCTGTGTTATTATCATATGTTAATATGAAAGCAAGTCGAAATCTGCCAACTAAAGCAGACACGAAGCGGGCTCTGTCTACATACATAAGTGACTATTTTGAAATTTGTAATACGATTCAAGTGAACGGAATCTCTGAAGAGTACGAGTGTGGGTGTGAGTAAGTGTGTGTATTTTAGCTGCATTTTCCCAGTAGATAAAAGCAGGCCTTCGAAGCGCATCTAGCAGACCATCATAAGAGGAGTGTGTGTTCAAAAGGGTCTATTTCGACATTGTATGAAGTTGAAAAAAGATGAAAAAATCTAGTTTTTGTTGTGCTTACAATGCTGAGACTTTTTTAACGCAGTTATATATATATCTATCCACAGCTAATATATGATTTAAACATGGATAGAAAAATGTAAATAGTTTTAAAGTTATAGAGATTTCAAATTTAAAAATAGGACGTTTTGCGTAGTCACTGAAGAAATAGGTCTTTTTGATTAGGTTTGTAATCGTTTAATTAAATGAACACAACAACAAAGTATTTATAAGAAATTTTCTTAGAAATAATTAACTAAATATGTAACTGTCCTATATCGGGCTCAATACGTTCACATTCTTTGTAGGTTTCGCATTTTAGTAATTAGGATTCATTGAGGACTTTCATTCATTGAGTCAATTGAGTCTTTAAAAAAATTAACAGGCTCGTTTGATTAAAAAACTAAAAGGTTGTATGAAAATTAGTCCTTTTTGTTTAAAAAGACATATCTTCAAAAGTAATTTTTCAGTACGCATATTGAGGCCTTTTTGAACAGAAGCGTAAGCTTTGACGCTATTTCAGATTTTTTTAATTTTTTATTTATGCAAATGATGGGATTCAATATTTGAAGTGATAATCCTAGTAAAAACAGCTTTTTCAAAAATGTTATTTATAACTTTTTGAACAGACACTCCTCATATGGATTTTTACCCCTTCCGCGCTCATCACCAAGCCTATTAACTTTTTTCTATGAAACGAGAAAATTTCGAGTTTATACGGCCTCCCTTTTCTAGTTGACTCTAAAGAGGCCTGCTAGAAGCGCCTTTTTTAAGAATGCACGTCAGAAAGAAAAGCAATATAAATATCAACTTGAAATAAAAAATGCTGACAATTTCCAGATTTGAACCCACGTCCTCTCATGTGCCGGTCGGACACCTTATCCACTCTTCTAAGGGCACGTTTATAGTGGCGACTTGTTACTTTGCCGAGCCGAGTTCAAACTCTAAAACGCATGGGAGCAATAGAGAACGCACGTCATACATCTCTTTTGCCCGAATGCATTTTTGAGTTTCAGCTCGGCTCGGATCGGTCGTAAGCCGGCACTATAAACGCTCCCTAACGCGTTTGTTAACAATTTTTTGCTAATTTTGCATCATCACAAATGAAAGTTCAAAGTATCAGAAATTAATATTATGAAAAGACTCAGAACCTCCAAAAGGTAGGCCTTACAGAAGCACTTATCAATACTGCGGTCATGAAAGGTATATTGACGCCAATAATAGCAGCACTAGCATGCCTTTTTTTATGTAGAACTAGCTAAATTTCCCACTGGGTTATTGATGTTTTCCAATTTGTCAACATTTTGAAACGAATATTTGTTGCAACTATAACGATATTGCTGTAACAACTAGTTCATAAGTGTTAAAAGGTAAAGGAAAATGTATATAAATCGGTCAAAATGAATGTCTTTACTATAAGAAACAAAAGTCATGATATAATTGTCGCTTTGCAGGCCAGACAAGAATGCGAGAAAAAAAATCTTTTCAATATGTACAGTAAATTATACATAAACAAAATATTAATGATACTTAAAGAATGTTAAAACTGTACAATTAAAATAAAATATTGAGAAGGAGTAAAGTGGGTGACTTGTATACTTGCTATTGCTATTGGATTGTTTTGTTTTCATGGAAAACAAAATAACAACAAAAACTACTAATATCGATTAAGTAGTAGTTGATGATGATGATAGCACAACTGAAAACAACAACAAAACAACTGATATCGATTTAGTATTTCTTGATAATGATAACGGAACTAAAATATTTATGATAGGACGCCAGTTCGTCTGGTTGGAACACTCTGGTTGGGGCATATTTGGCATAGCATATGTCGATGTGAAAAATTTCAAATTTTTATCTTAAATTTTTAACATTTTGAAAATTTATATGCCATAAACACCTTCTCCCTGTCATTAAGTTTGACTGTTTCGCCTTTAATATAAAAAAATTGCGACATGGATTTTATTTGTTCGCTTTCTGGTGTATTATTTACTTAAGAGTTTTAAAGCAATAAGCAACTATAAGTTTTTATGTAAAAAAAAACTTATGGATATATAGTTGGAAGAGTAGAAAAAAAATTTGATCATGGAACGCTTGGAGCTCATTTAATAGTTCAACTTTCCCAGCTTCAACATCGCGCTGTGTAACAAGGTTTTATTCAATGTGAACTTTTGCGCTTATCACATTATATATTTAAAGATATTTTTTTAATCTATATATATAAAATGGAATGTGTGTTTGTTTATTTGTTTGTTTGTACCTTATAGGAGACGAAACCTCTGGACCGATTTTCCTGAAATTTTCACAGGATTTAACTGGGACTGGCATGATTAATAGGGTACTTTTTTCGACCACGCCCACTTTTACTCCCACTTTTTTTAAATTATATAATTGCTCCCATATAGTTTTTAACAGATTTACTTCAAATTGTGTACACATTATACTCCAGGCAAGGTAGAAATAAACATTTCTTACGCCACGCCCCCTTTCACGCCCCTTTTTACGCCAAATTTAAGTTTTTAATTTTTTGTTCTCTGTACAAATTTGTTGCTCCAACGGATTATTTTTTATTTGGTAGTATATTGCTCTTAATATTGTTAACGTCGCCATATTACTATGAACCACGCCCACTTCACCGCCCCTTTTTTTAATTCAGATACTTACTTATACCACTAACAATGTTTGCTCTACAAAATACTTTTTTTGTAGTATGTATTTACCTAAAGTTTTATATACTTTTTATCTACAGGTAAGGTAGCCATAGATTTTTTATTACCAAATCCCCCTTTTTCGCCGCATTTTACTTTAATTATAATTAATCTGTTTTCAATCTATATATATAAAATTGAATGTCTGTCTGTCTGTTTGTTTGTTTGTGCTTTATAGGAGGCCAAACCCTTGGACCGATCTTCCTGAAATTTTCACAGCATGTTACTGTGACTCTGGAAAGAATAATAGGCTTTTTAAAGTTTTCATTGGGCAAAGGGGCGTGGCACCTCCCATATAACCCAAAAACTTAAATCGCCATATTTTGGGCATTTTTTGACCTACGTCGATGATATTTGGTACATATGGTATTGGCATAGTTAGGAATACGTACCAGGAGAAAAGTGGGTGGGACCACGCCCCTTTTTGGGAAAATTAAAAATCGTTTTATAGTTTTAACTACTGGACCGATCGTCATTAAATTTTCACGATAGGATATTCTTACGAAATAATAAGATATAAATTCTTGACTCAACATCAAGGGCTTCCGAGACTGCTGTTCAGCGCGAAACACGCTTAGATATTCAGCGATCTCGAACCTCAACATCAAGGGCTTCGGGGACATCTGTTCAGCGTGAAACACGGTTACGAAGCGACCGTTCTCGAGCCTTGACATCAAGGGCTTCCGAGACTTCTAATCAACGTCAAACACGCATGCGAAGTGACCGATCGCTATCCTCTTTATCAAGAGCTGTCGAGACACCAGAGCAACGTAAGGCACACCGTCTACAAGATCGTAGTCGAAGAGCACAGCATCGTCGAAGCCCTGAATCATATCAGCTGATTGCATTCCACTACACATCAGAAATTGATTGCAATGAAGATGAGTTAGTTGCCATTGCACCAAGTAATAAAGTTTGCCAATACTACAATGCCTAGAAATATAAAAATGAAGCACCTGGAATGTGCTGCGCAAATGGTAAAATTGCTTTACCCGAACTGGTACCACCACCAGAACCACTACTATCGTTAGTTTCAGGTAAGAACAAATAAATAATTTGCCCCTAAGGCATCAAAAAAGGAAGAAGAGACAAAAATAAAATGATTATTATTCAAAATAATAATATTCCACTTCATAAGAACAACAGCGGATTCCCAACATTTCTTAAGCAACATACAAAAATACAATTCGTGTTTTCAAATGACATCGTTTGGTGCGACTAAAGTGGTTCGAGACAACTTCATGCCAACATTTAGAGTTCAAGGCCAAATTTATCACCGAATGGGATCAATATTGCCAATTCCAGATGAAGATCCTAAGTTTTTACAAATTTATTTCATGGGACAAACGGATGACAACGACCAAGGCAACAACGTGAGGGGGGTAGCGAAGCACACCGGGTTCAGCTAGTAACCTTATAATAGTAGGTTCAGAAAGAAGTTTTGAAGTAGACCTCTTTTCTATTAAGTATAAAGTTTCCTAAAAGCATAATGATTTTTAAACATACATATCAAAATGTACAAAACAACATAGCAAAAACGCGTAAGCTGAATTTGTGGTATAAAAAATATCTTTAATTTTGATATTTTTCAAAATTTGCAAAATTTTCTCAAAGGAATAATATTTTAAACTGTGCCCAATTGATAAAATGCCTTTTTTCTAAAAAGTAACAACAAATTGCTTTCTCTTTTTTTCCGTAATTTTACAATTTCACTTATAGTGTTGTTATATGATTTATGTATTAGTATGTATTGGGGGTTGGAATTAGTTTTAAAGGTTTTCTAAGAGATGGCGTAACTATCAATAGATCGCATCGGGCACACCTGTGACTATATTCAATTCAAAGCACATTGTCTAAGCTTCATTTTTCAGTATGTGTCATTCCACTGAAGTGTAAACAACATATATTTTTTTCTCTGTGAACATGTCGACTTTCGTTCCAACAAAACGCAATTTGCGGGAAGGTTTACTTTTGTGCTTCCATTTGAAGAAAAAAGCGGTTGAAGCATAACGCACGCTTACTGAGGCTTACGGGGACTATGCTCCATCGATTTCTACTTGTGAGTACTGGTTCCGTCGGTTTAAAAGTGGTGATTTTGATACGGAAGACAAAGAGCGTCCGGGCCAGCCGAAAAAGTTTGAAGATGAGGAATTGGAGGCTTTGCTCGATGAAGACCCGTGTCAAACCCTTCAAGAATTGTCAGAATCATTGGGAGTCGACTTATCAACGGTCGGCAAACGCTTGAAGGCCATGGGAATGATTCAAAAGCAAGGAAATTGGGTGCCGTACCAGTTGAAGCCGAGAGACGTTGAACGGCGATTTTGCATGTGCGAACAACTGCTTCAGCGGCATAAAAGGAAGAGTTTTTTGCATCGTATTGTCACTGGCGATGAAAAGTGGATCCATTACGATAATCCTAAGCGAAAAAAATCGTGGGGACCACCCGGCCATGCATCAACATCGAGGGCCAAGCCGAATATTCATGGCGCCAAGCTTATGCTGTGTATTTGGTGGGATCAGAAGGGTGTCGTGTACTATGAGCTGCTAAAACCTAACGAAACCATCACTGGGGAACGCTACCAACAACAATTGATGCAATTGAGCCGAGCATTAAAGGTTAAACGGCCGGAATATGCCAAAAGACACGACAAAGTGGTTTTTCAACATGACAACGCACGGCCACATGTTGCAAGAACCGTCAAGGAAACGTTGGAGGCGCTGAATTGGGATGTGCTACCCCACCCGCCTTATAGCCCAGACATAGCCCCTTCCGACTACCACCTATTCAGATAGATGACGCATGGCTTGGCTGAGCAGCGCTTCACTTCTTACGAGGATACCAAAAAATGGGTCGATTCGTGGATTGCCTCAAAAGACGAATCGTTCTTCCGGCGCGGAATCCATATGCTGCCAGAAAGATGTGAAAATGTTGTAACTAACGATGGACAATACTTTGAATAATATACATTTTACCGTTGTTTCTAAATAAATGCTCAAAAACCGAAAATAAACCTTTAAAATTAATTCCAACCCCCAATAGTAAATTTTTTTCAGAGCAATTCATTTCATATTGATTCATATGTTCGCTTTAGAGAAAAACGTTTCGAAAGTGTAAGGATTTTTTTTTTTTATCAATCTCCATAAAGCAATACACGGAAAAGGCTCATTTATAAGTGCTGGTTTACACTAGCTTCACTCATGGTATAATTATTTGACAAGGTAGTAGCTTTTTTCTCACGAGCGGCGATGGGTAATTGTCAAAATTAGCTGTTTATGCAATTAATCAAAGAAATGTGAAAAAATAAGCAACGACTTAAACATAGCTGGTTGGTTAATCGCAGAAAACTAAAAATATTCCGATAAACTTTGCGAACAAATGTAATGAATCAAAGAAAAGTTAAAAATAAGCACATAGCTAGTCAATAGGAGCAAACTGCAACTCCTTTAACTGTTTTTGACAACTACCAATCGCCAAAAAACTGTACCGGCTACCTTGTCAAATAATTATGCCATGGCTTCACTCAACCGACTCACCGAAAACGGTTTTTGTATCATTTGTTTGAAGGTCATGTAGTCTCTTTTTCAAGATGCTATTGACTTTGGAGATCGGTTAAGAAATAAATTAAGTATTGAGTAAGACGTAATGACACCTATTTTAAAGTTTTCACTTTCTAGCTCCGAAATGGGAGAGATCCTAATCCATCAAGTTTTATACTTACCTAATCAAGAAGAATCACCACCCGAGAGAATTAATGCTATATCTGTGGCACCTAATCGACTAATTCATGCACACACATCACTGTATATCTTTGATTACCAAAAGTGTTCTAAATAACTTCCTCGTTAAAATATAAAGTGTAGTGCATTCTTTAAGACAATATAAAATGACTCAGTTTTTTGGAATATAAGGGAAATATTGGAAAAGCAATACTTAACCCGCCTGTGAACTTACCTTGATGAGGGCAAAGAGAAATAATAAAACCATTTTTTCCAGTCGTTCGTTACTGACTCCCACTTTTGAATTTTGGTTTTTGTTTTTTTTTTTTTTTTGTAAAAGAAAATTCCTGAAAACTGTTGAAGTTGTTTTAAAGTTCTGTCAAGTTTTTGCTTCTATCTATACAACAGCTGCAAGTCTGGCTGGCTGCCTGTCTAGCTTGTTTGTTGACTGACTACACAAAGACTTAACAAATATAACAACAAAAACATTCGCAGTTCAAAGAGTTAAAATAAACAGCTGTTAAATCAGTCGGTGCACACAAACAGAAAGCTAGCCATAAAAATACAAACATGGAATAAGAAAAACAGAACATGACGAAACAACTTAAAACAAAAATCAACAAACAAACTTCACGTAAAGAATAACAAGTATATTTACGATAAAAATATATACACATATCGTCAAAGATATAAAATGGTTTTATTTTTCTTGCTATTGTAAGGCAAAAATAAAAAGTTTGTTATCGATTTTTTTAAAGTTGCAAATAATGCAGCTATAAAAACTGCAAAAAAAATTAAAAAAACAAATTTTAAATTCTACACACAGACAAAATAATAAAAGTAGCAATAAAGCAGCGAAAACTGCGAGTGCAGACAACAAAGAAGCAAGTAAGTAATGAGAAGCTTGGGTAAGAAATGCATTAAACAAGGAAGACAAAAGAAAAAAACAGCTACCAGTAATGCAACGAACTTTTAAGAGTCAAATGAGAAGATGGTATTAACTTTTAAGTGCATTGAATCAGCAATAACAACAACAAAAACGACGACTTCATCATCAACAGAACACCAATTTAAAACAGAACAATTTTGTCAATTTTCATCATCAATAAAAAAAAAGGAGTTTCGAAAAAACCGTTTTCACAATTTTTGATAAGAAACCGTTCAATGGAATATAACAAGTTCCAAAAAACAAAAAGTAACAAGAAATTCGAAGAAAGTTCAAAATGTTTTTAAATTTTATTAATGAACACGACAACGAAATAAAATGATCAAGACACACATACATATCTTTCCAACTAAACAGAGGACAAACATTCACATTTAGCCGATATCTTGTCATGCTTAAGTTAATTACGACGTTTTGAAACTTTAATGATGTTCACTAAAAACCAAAGAATCGTAAACGTATGAAATTTAAGTTATTTTTAAAAATTTTTATGACATCTTTTTCAGGCTTGAGTTTGAGTAATAAAAGAAATAGAGGGCAATAAGCAAGCAAAATAAAGTCGGTGAAAGTAAGCAATTCTTATAGTATTTATATTATACCTTCTGTTCAAAATTGAACCGGAGTGTACAAATAAAACAACAACGGGTAATTCTTCTTCAATATTTTTTGTATCACCTACAAAATAATCCCCATCGGAGGCGATACACACATGCCAACTTTTTTTTTTTATTCTTGAAAGCATTTTTGGTAGGCCGATTTCGGAATGACCTTTAGCTCCCTATGCGAACTCTCTTTGATGGCTTCAATCGTTTAAAAATGTTATTCACGTAGCAACAATTTGAGTTTGGGGATAAGGAAAAAGTCACACGGGGCCATATCTGGCGAATATAGTGCTTGTTGAACGAGATTTACATTGTTTTTGGTCAAATAATAGCGTACGATGCGTGATGTGTGAGCTGGTGCAAAGAACATGAATTGTCCTTTCATAATTCTGGCCTCTTTCACCGAATATTCTCACGCAAATGCTTTAAAACACTCAAATCGTATTGAGCGTTGACCGATTGTGCTTGCGAAAGGAATTCCGAGTGCACGACACCTTAAGAATCGAAGAAAATAGTCAACATCACCATAATTTTAAATTAAAATTAAAATCACTTTGTCTTTGTTTTTTGTGTTTCGGCTAACACAAGACGGATGCTTTTAAATAAAACTTATTATTCTAATAATAGGAAACAAAGCTGGAAGCTTAATCTGCTCGAGAGATACGAAAAGCGAATATTGCCCTGTACTCAAGCAAAAAGGCGGTGGGTAGCAGGTGGGGCTTACAACAAAGTGTAACTCCACGGAGATAATTATTTTGCTTGAATCAAGCAAATGTTTTGCTTAGAAACAAATCAGCAAAATTTTGCTCAACCACGGTGTGATTTTATAAAAGATTGCTAAATTGTAATCACTCCTCATGTATTTAGAAAAAAGCAAAATTTTGGTTAAATTCAAGCAAAGATATGCTAAGTTATTATAACCTCCAATAGCTAATTTTTACTAAATTCAAGCAAATTTCTTCTGAACACACGAGCAAACGTTTATTCTTAATGAAGAAAATTAGGCTATGATTGGTTAACAATGCGATGGTTAAATGGATAAGCCCATGCACTTACACTCACGCGGCCGAGGTTCAAATCTCCAGATGGTGGTAATTTTTCAATTTAGTTTAATGTTAATAATTATTTCACTTTAAAAATATGCTAGATTTCAGCAAAAACTAATCAAAATTTGCTATTCCAATTTATAATAACTTTAATAAGTTTATAATAACTTAGCAAAATGTTGCTTGCATTTAATCAAAATTTGCTTAATTTTTTGCGCTAGTTAACCACAATACAAATTTAGCAAACAGTTTTTGCGTTTCACTGGATATATACAGCAGTTATAAGGTCAATTTTGCTATATGGTGCTATCGTCTGGTGGCAAGCACTCGAAAAACAGACTCACTTGAACATTCTCCGTAAAGTTCAGAGATCAACTGAACTTTGCATCAGTGTAGCACTAAGAACCAATTCGACAGACGTATTAGACATTATGCTACACCTTACACCATTTGATATCCTAACTAAACAGATGGCCGCTAGTACAGCCATTCGCCTAGATGGCACCTCCCAGTGGTAAGTAGGTACGCTAGGGCACTCTTGCATTAGAAAAGTTTCACTTCCTGTACCCAGGTCCATCGACTACATCACACAAAAACTATACTTTGAAAGGAAGTTCGATGTATCCATTCCCTCTCGAGATGATTGGGAACTAGGAAACCTTTCATCCAACAATGCCATTGAGATGTTAACAGAGTGATCAAAACTAGATGGCAAAGTAGGTAAAGGAGTCAACTCTGAAACGTTAAACACCAATATGTCCTTCATGCTCCCTGACCATTGCAGCGTATTCCAAGCTAAAGGCGCTGCTATACATGAAGCTATAACTTGGCTTCAGGTAAATGAGATATCTTCCATGGATATCTGCTTACTATCTCCTAGTGAAGCCACTTTGAAAGCTCAAGGAACTGTTGAAATAACATCTGAAACAGTTCTAAAACTAACAATTATCTCTAAATGAGATGACAAAGCTGCTCAGGATCTTTCTATGCTGAATTCCAGGACATTAAGATTTTCTAGGTAGCTGCAAAGCAAATGAACTCGCTCTCACAGGCTCTACCAAACAATTATCTACAGATAAGTCAAGCCTTGGTATTCTTCTTACCACATGCGAACTCCTCACACATGAGAAGTGTCTGTTCAAAAGGGCCTATTTTAAAAAACAGCTAGTTTTTGTTATTTTTTTTTTTTTAACAAAAAGAACAAAGAACCAAGACAAGCGCCTTATACAAACAAGGTTTGGTCTTTGATCTGAAAGGAAAGGGATAGATTATTTAGAGGAATTGATTGGAAATATATGTACGTTAATTATTGATTAGGCGAAACAACCGTGAAAGACAATTTGAATTGCTTTTAACCGAGGCTAGTGTTATGCCATAACTTCGGTAAGCATTGCCAGCACTTTGTTGTGTTCATGTCTTTTAATTCCACATTTTCCAGAATTTATTTGTGGATTTTTAGTTTTCCATAATTCTTAAATGTAGGAAGGAACAAAGAAAGTGAAAAGAACCATGCCCGAGCCCGGATCCGAACCAGGGATCTCTGGGTCGATAGTCTAGCGCACTCTCCACTAAACTACAAAGGCCGACAATTCACACACAATTTTGACAAGTGCTTACAATTCTGAAACTTTCTTAACGGGACGTCGTGACAAGCAATAATTGATTGCTTTCCATCTGTCAAATTCTATTGCAAACAGTGACAATATTGAAAGGGTGGGTTTTCTCATGTTATGAAATCAACACATAATTTTATTATATAAATTAATTATTTTATAAATCTCTTCTGCAAGCTACTTCATTTTTAAGATATAAGCATTAAAAATTTTGAAGAAAATGCAAAATGGCTGTCAAACAAGAAAAAATACAGCTCATTGCCAACTCCATCTTGGCAATCTATTGCTTGCAATCTTGCATGCCATGTATTGCCAACTTCGGCAATTGAGTGGTCTCCATTGGCAATATTTGATGTTTGACAGATGGCATGCAATGAATTATTGCTAGTCGAGACGCCCTGTAACGCAGTTATATATAACTACTGGAGAAGTCAATCCCGAGATTTCGGACGATTTTAGCCCCTTTAAATCCCGTGAATATCTTTCCGGTATCCCGGGACTTATAAATAAAAAAATTAACTATATTACAAATAGTCATGTAAATGCAAACATTTCAATTTAAGTTGATATGAATATCGAATTGGAAATACCTTTTATTAAGACTGAAAAAGATTGTTAGGATGATGAGTGTGAATCACTGGAGCAAAGTCTTCTTTAACTTTAATTTTCCTTAAGCTTAGTATACTGTATGAACGGAAATTTTTATGCATTTAATTCTACACGCGATATTTTGGTGTAGACTCAACACCAACACATACTTACATACTTACCATAACGTGTTTGTTGAATGTGTTAGTTGAACATTATTGTTGAATGTCAAATTTTCACTCCAATTAAATGTACGGACATATAAAAGACAGCGAGATTTTGGCATTTTAACTCGCCAATCATTGTTTAAACTTGGTTGCATTGAAGAAATTTTTCGGTTCAACAGCGTACTAACGAAAGAAAAAAAAATTTCAGAAACGCAATGCATTTCTTACGGTAGATTAATTTTCGCTTTTACAGCATACTAAGCTTTAAACACAAAAAACATTAAGACGGTGTCTAAAAAAATGTTTAACATTTATATAATAATACCTTAAACTGTTCCGTATTTTATTTTTTTATATGTTTTGTTCTTTAAATTAATATAATTCGATAGTCATCAATATTTTTTAGGTTTTTTGTGTTTATTAACAGGAACGGTATTCACAATTGTGTGGTATCGTGGTATTGTGGTTTTTTTATAGTTGAAAACAACAATCGTGGACACCCTTTTAAAACAGAATTTGTGGTTTGGAACCTCCCACTATTGCACTTTTTGGAATTAGAAAAAAACTGGCAAACGATCAGTTATTTATGGAACTTTAAAAACCACGTTCGTTATATCATTGGGCTACTTAAAATTACTACAATTTTGGTTTTTAGAGATTTCATGTAAAACAACAAAATATATAAAAACCGCTCGGTAAAGTGTGGATCTTCACGATGTGGTGTATTTGCCGTTGTATTGTGTATTTTTGATAAATTTGATATTTGTTGTAAATTTTGTGAAATTACAAAAACAAAGATTCGTTCACAATAGGTCTGTTTCCGTACTCACACTGTGTGACTTGTGAGTCGCTATTTTCTGTTTCCGTACTTTTTGTATAAGAAATGGGAGAAGAAGAACAAGCATTAAATCGCTCTCTCGAGCACAGCTGTATTGTGCTCGAAACTTGCTAGAAGCTGTTTCTGTACTTTTGATAATATTCTCAAATTTCATTTTTACTCTCTCATTTCGAGCTTACCAGAAGTTACACAAATCTTACACAGTGTAGAGTAAGGCTCATTTATAAGTTTGTGGCAATTGGGAGCGAGCTCGGTCGAACTGTTAGAATGGATGAAAATAAATCAAGAAAATGAATGCATAGAACAAAGAAAAGCACTGTGATAGTTCAAACAAAGGCGAAAAAAAGAGTGCATTTCTCTCAAGTGCCACAACCTTATAAATGAACTTTGGTGTAGAGTACGGAAACACACCAAATAAGTTGTAAATATTTGTAAAAATTTATCACAAACACACAATAAGTTGTTCTCAGCGACGCCAGAGGACACCAACCAAGGCTCATTTATAAGGTTGTGGCACTTGAGAGCGATCTCGGTCGAACTGTCAGAATGGATGAAAAGAAAGCAAGAAAATTATTGCATATAACAAAAAAAAGCACAGTGACAGTTCAAGCAAAGGCCGAAAAAGAGTGCATTTCTCTCAAGTGCCATAACCTTATAAATGAACCTTGACACCAACCGCTTATTAAAAAATTAATATGAGAAAAAGTTCATTTCTTCATTTTATACGTGAAACAATAACAACAAAAAATGTTCGGCAATCATGTTTGGCTAGCATAACCACGGCATTAGGTTCTGTTCGGGCTCTTATACTGACGAGAGAATGGAGCTGAGTTTTACACGAGTCTCTTGTCGCCTGCACTTTGCGATCATTCCAATCTTTTCATGTTGGCCGCTCTTTTAGCTCATTTACAACAACTCCAATATTTCCGTGTGTGTGTTGCAATTCGAAGTATTGACTTCGTCGGCGGATCTCTCTGCGACAGCAAGAAAAATTATACATGGCGTTGTTGTTTGTTGTTATTGCTGCTGCGTGCGTTTTGTTGGTATTTTCTTGTTGGTTTCAACACATGTTGTTGAATAGGAAAACGTAACGCTAAAAGGCTTGATTACCCAAGCGTAACGTGAGGTGGCGCAGCGGGATGTAGCGTGGTGCGACGTTGCCTCGAGGATAAGCGATTACCGAAATCGTAATCCAACGTAGTGCAGGCGCCGTAGTGCAGGGCACTCATTTTATTCTAGTAGGCTTATTTACTTCTCCTCGTCAATAAAAGATTGCATTTTTTCTTATATAGTATTAAAATTTACAATAATGTGAAGTTAAACAAACTTTGCACATGTGCATGAAAGAAAAAAAAAATTTAATATTTTCATTTATAATTCTATTTGGAATAAGGAAACAGTTCAGATTTTTTTGTTTTTTCCAAAAAAATTTCAGTTTAATAAGGGACAAAATTTTTTATATGCATCCGATCTTGCTAAAATTTTTCAAAATTACTTTTCTTAATCAAACGGACTTTCTTCCATAATTTTAGCTTATAACCTAAATATTATATATTATACCCAAACAATTTTCATCAAACTTTTATTAACTTTTGAGTTTAGCTCTCTTTGTTCTCTAAACTTAGTGTAAAAATGTTCAATAAACTTGCGACAGCCAACGGGTTAAACATTGTTTTTATTTTGCTTTGGCTATGCTGGCAACAAGTTTGGCTAACTGTTATTGCTGTTACTGTTATAATACTAATAAAACATTTTTTTAATTTTTAACAGAAATTTAGAATACTGAGTTTATCAACAAAAAACCCTGTTGATGTTAAAACAAATTTTATAAGGTTTTCCCCAGTTTTTGGGGTGGAATTAAGAGCCTGAACAGAATCAAAAATCGTTGCGGCCGACGATTCCTTGTTGTTGGAAAATACATGTAAAATGTAGAAAAAAACCGCAGCTCATTTTCCGCAACGATTAATCGCAGACTTAAGGCTGGATTAGCCAAGCGTAAGGTAACGTAGCGCGACGTTGCCAATTGTCAAGCTAAAATCTGTTTAATGATAAATGTGTACAAGTCGTTACCGAAATCGTAACGTGGCGTGACGCAGCGTAGAAGTCTGTAGAAAATAGATTTCTACGCAACGTTACGATTTTTGGTAGTTCGACAGCTGTGTTACAAGCGAAAAAATTTGTTTAACTTCACATTTTTGTAAATTTTAATACTATATAAGAAAGAATGCAATCTTTTATTGACGAGGAGAAGTAAATAAGCCTTCTAGAATAAAATGAGTGCCCTGCACTACGCTGGATTACGATTTCGGTAATCGCTTATCCTCGAGGCAACGTCGCACTACATCCCGCTGCGCCACCTCACGTTACGCTTGGGTAATCAAGCCTTTAGAATCTATGCTATTTCAATCGTCGGCCGCAACGATTTTTGATTCTGTTCAGGCTCTAAATTGGAGAAAAGTAGACGAACTTTTTTTATATAAAACACATGTTTGTATTTACGATTATTAACTACATTTAACATCATTATGAAATCAGCTGTTCGGATTGTTTGAAATGAGCGTTGAATGAACTTTGCCAAAAACCCCAAAAAAGTAAAAACAAAGCATAACAACAACAAAATAAAAACAGAGAGGAAAAGAGCGTTTAACACAATTCGAATTTCGAAGAGAGTTCATTGAACCAAAGCGCGTATGAGAAACCAAAAAGTCCAAACTAAATAAACAAGAGAGCAACAGATGATATAAGTAAAGTTTAATAAAAACTTTTCAATAAATTCGCTTAACTTAAAAATTTTCGAGCGGTTTAAGAAAGTTTCAGAATAAAATAAAACAACCCACAAAAACTTTTTAATCAAACTTAACTAATTTCTTACCAATAGTTTTTTGATTTGTTCTTTTTTAAACTAACTGCAAATGAACACTGAAATAAAAGCACTCTGAATCACGTAGACACAAAGAAAACAATAACAACGACGACGACGAACCAACGCAAAAGATTTGCAGCTCCAAAAGTCAATTCAAACGATTTTAGAAGAGCGCAACGAAACTCTTCGTTAAGAAATGCAAAACACGACTGGTGACCGAAAAAGTCCAAGACGGATAAAGTGGAGCCACGCAGCGGCTGAGCAACAGTGCGAACAACATTCAAAGCAATGAAAAACTACAATAAGAAAAAAAAATGAAAAATCCAATATGGAATACAACGGATATCATATAAAAAACCCACGATTTTCTGCGTTTTCTTTTTTTTTTTTAGAACACTGAAGTTCGTTCTTTGGTTGGTCTTTATTTGCGCCACTGTGTTTTATGGGTGGTGGGGAGCTTATGTTGTTGTTTTTGTTATTGTCGTTGTTGTTATTATTATTATTCACAGTAATTGCGTATAAGACAATTTACGAAGCGAGCGTTGAACGGCACTGTGTATTGTTAGACTCTCACTCGTGAATGGTGGGAGAATGGGGATGTTTTGGTTGGATAGCTGAAATGGAGGGGCTAAGGAGAGAAAGAGAGGAGAGCTATTCCCTGTTTGGAATTGTCAACAACAGCTCAGTTAGACAGTTAACTTGTTGGCAAAACAATCAACAGCATAAAGAAGTCAATAGACTTAAACGGCGTAGCCACCTATTCAGGGAGTGTTTGCAAATGCATTATTTATATTTTTCTAATAACTCTAGTAAATTAGAATAATTCTTTAATACAATCAGCGCCTGTCCAAGAGCTTTAGGCGCCCCCGTACAAGTTTGATCATGCGCCCTAAAAATTGTTATACCCTACCTTCTTATTATTTTTGTATGAAATGAATAATTTGTATATTTAAAATGTTTTGGGTTTTATTTGATGAAATATAGGAATATGTATTCAGATATTCTGTGCTTTGGAAGATGCAAATTGTTCGATGATTATATCCCGCTTGTAATAAATGTCGTTGATGACATTTTAATGCAGAACTGTAAGTGGAAACAAAATCTTGTTTGTGCTCACATTATTTTCTTTTCATTGACTTTTTTTCACAAAAGTTTGACTTTATTCGTCTGTGAAAACAGGAAGTTTTGCAGTGAAGTGTGTTTGTGAAAATTATTAATATTTATGTTTAAACCAAAACAAAATTTTATTAATAAAATAATAAGTGTTATTAAACATTACTTCTGAAATGCTCTATTAAAGTTAAAAAATTCGTTAGTTAAATTGTAAAAATTATTGTCAAAATAATTTGTGGCGTCATTTGCTTTTTTCGGTGTATTCTCCTTCATTTTCTTTGAGTTTTTGGCTTAGAGAAGATTTTCGTTAAATTTTTTTTCTCCCCTTTTGTGCTTAACTTTTTTTTTCTCTTCTATCCTGTGCATATCTACTAGCATCGTCGCTTATTTTGTTATGTAAATGTCATCAGTGTTTTAGCGGCCATGTCCGAACAAATGCAATTCAGAATTGTATACAGGCGTTGGAGGCCTTGGAGCTACATTGTATTTAATAAATAATTGGTTACGTCATTTACCACTGGGATGGAGCTTAATTTCAGTGGAAAATGGACACATGACGCATTCAATTATTTCTTCGCTCGTGGCGGGTATAAAAAAGTATATATATTCGTGATCAGTATCACCTCCTGAGCCGATTTAACCATGTCCGTATGTTCGTCTGTCTGTCTGTGATCACGATAACAGATCCAAATAAATGATCCAAATAGGATGAAAACCACGCCTACCCCCTAAAACGTAACTTTACCAAAACGGTAAAATTTTTTAAGTTCCACAACAATGACTTCAAATTTTCCACATAAGCTCAAACCCATAATATGCATTTTGAGTATAAAATTTGTCAAAATCTAATGAAAACCACGTCTATCTCCCATACAAAGTGATTTTATGAAAACGGCAAAATTTCCTTAAAAAGCATGAGTTTTCAGAAAACGCATTTTAAGATTTAGTTAAGGTTTGTTTCGAGTGCGTTAATGAAAATATGGGTTGCTTTCGTATGCGATAATTTTTTTATGCTTCTGTTATCGGTGAAACGGCTTCGGGAACATATGCTACACACATCATAAGCTATCGAAAAATAAAAAAAAATAAAAAATTTAATTTTTTGGTCGAGCTTCATGTAAACCTGCCCTTAATATACAAATATTATGTATTAATATAATATATAAATATTAATATGTTTCAATACAAGTACCTGTAATTATTACATATGTCTTTAAGAAACTAATTTAAGATGTACGATTATCTTGATTTTAAGTGGGTGCACTCATTAGAGTGTAACTATGATGTTATTTCAATTATCTAACTGAGTACATTTACTTATTGCTAATTTCAACAGATTGCAAGTAGATAAATAAATATAAAAAAATCAAGATATGGAGTCATTTGACTTACCTCACTTTTGTAAGTATTTAAGTTTATTTTTTTTACAGGAGATAACAGTTTATGGTTGGTTCATGGCAAGCTTGTCTTTATTTTACGCAGTAACAATGTGGCAACGCAGCACAACTTTCTGCTTCAATTAACAAGCAATTCATATTCATTCCTTTCCCCTTTTTAACACAAATCTTGCGAACACAAGGCTGTGACGCGACCAGCGCAACAGCCCCAACAACTTTTTCGAACAGATACAAATTTTCTGGCAGAGAATTTAAGAGATAAAGAGAGCAAGAGAGGCAATATAGGGTTTAAGAGAAGCGATGTGGTCATGGGCAGTGGCGGATTGATGCATTCTGCCGTCTCCGACATTAGGGCCGTCTGAACAAAAAAAATTATAATAATTGTATTTTTCATGTTTTACACACATGTAATTTATACAAAATAATAAAAATATAGATTTTCATTATGTGCTCGTGCGAAATCATTTATGACGTTTTCATAATTAGCTTTCTTTTTTCTTTTGTCTCCACGTCTGACACGTCATTTCAAAATAAAAAACAGCTTTTGAAATTTTTGTGAGCTGTAAAGCTCTAAAGTGTCCTCCTTTGGCATGAAAAATAATTTCATCATTGAATAAATATCTTAAAATTTCCTTTTTTTTCCATTTTCACAAAAAAAAATTAACGGATCTAATTTAAAAATTTACAGACGTAAATACAAACGACATTTCGAAACCACAGTTTTATATTTTCCACACTATCTGTAATCAAAACGGAACAGGAGTACCGCATCGTTCTGTTCTTGAGAAATCACGTGGTCCATCGAGCACTTTATGCCACATTCGGTCAAACGACTTTAAAATATCTTGTTCTCTTGTTCTTGTTCGACTTGTTCTCTTCGAAAAAGTGAACACGTTGGTTATATTCTTCGCTTAAGAAAAATAAGGTCACCAGTAGTTCATACGGAAACCATGGTGTAAGAAAACCAGGTGTTAGTGAGTTTTTGACAACACCACGAATTTCTTTGCTTCTGTCAAAAAATTGTGAGCGAAAGAGCGGAACTGTTGATAGTTGTCAAATTGTGTTATTTGTTTGAGTTGCTAGATGATGTGCTATAGTTTTTGTTGTGCGAATTAAGAACAAATAAATACTTAATGCAATTAATGATGCCGACAAAAGTTATTGCAGTTGTCTTCGCCGATTTGCCAAGTTTGTTATTGAATGTTTTGGTCATTTTATCAGAAACGTGCGCTGGAAGGTGCCGCCGACATGAAGCTTTGGCCAGCATGCAAATTGTCTTGCATTCACATCGTTGTTTTTTTTTTGCATAACGCACAGCGTCTCATATATTTTTTATTGTTTTCCTTATCACTTTATTCTCACTTTAATCTCAGTAAAAATCTTATAAACTTGCAGAAAGACACGAATTTAACTAAATTTGTTTTCATTGCAATTCACCATCAGCTGTTTTTGACAAGAGCGGGGAAACATAAATTTATAATTTTGAGAGAGAAGTGTCAAAAACACTAACACCTCTATTTCTTACACCATGTACGGAAACCATATTTGTAGCTGGTTGTGCTCCAAATAGTTCATAATGTTAAAGTAAACTCTCTCCATAGCTTTGAACAGTATAGAGCATATCGCAATGGGTTGGTAGCTTGCAGGAATTATGGCATCGCCATTTTTAGTTACTGGCTGGACATTTACGACCTTCCAACAAGATGTAAATATTCCTGTTCTGTGGATGTTGAAAAGGTTGCGCAAAGGCCGAGTCAGCGAAGAAGAGCACATTTCAAGAACAATGGGCGGTATACCATTAGGACCAGAACCTTAGTTTATCCTGAGGTTTGTAATTAGCCTTTTAGCTGCTTTCGTCCGAAAGTAAATTTCTTGCATTTCAAAAGATGTACCCTCAACAAAGTGGCTGTGGCAGTGGCTGATTGCTATCCGAGAGAATGGAATTTTGTTCAAGCAATCCAGCCAATAGGTTCGCTTTATCAGCCGAGTCAGAAAAGATTTGGTCATCTTTTAAAAGAGTTGGAATCGATAACAATGTCTGATTCTTTACTCTTTTAGCAAATGTTCAACCATTTTTTATCACTTTGGAGCAGAAAAGAAAGTTTTTTTGAATGCAATTTCGTGCAGAAACATTTCGTCTTTTAAAATTGCATTACAGCGATTCCTTGCGTCGATGCGAAGTCTTTTTTTATAAGTATTCTTGTGGGAACGCTACTTCTGAAAGGCTTCCTCTGTAGACATGACTGCAATCTTGCAAGTCTCATTAAACCATGAGTGATCTTTAGGTTTAATGTTTCTCATCTTATTAGGAATGAAAGACCGCATACCCAATAAAATATTTATTGTACCATGACATAGCGGCATTCATATTTCTATCAGCATAACATAAGTTCCAATTGAAGTTGTGATAAAAATTATTTAACGCAGTCCAATTTGCATTTCTATAAAACCATGCAGTCCTCTTCGAAATTTGAAACAGGAATACCTAAATAAATTCACAATGATATTTCTACATTTGGACAAACATCGCAAGGATCACGTAGGTGAAAAATATTATGCGATTCTTCGAGACACTCAATAGTTGCAGCAATACTGCAACACTGTTACTCATTGGCAGCTCTATTGCAGATATTCATCTGATACTTTACCTAAATATTGCATGTCTTTTGCACTGCTTTTGAGATCAAACGTGAGATTTTTGGAATGATTTTTTTAAGCGATTGATAACTTTGTAGACAACGGAAGCAACTGGTTATTAAAGTATAAAATATTAAGAAAAGAATGGGTTTTGGGGAAAAGAAAATTGTTTTTTACTGAAGTTTTAAAGAAGAGAACAGTGACCAAAAACTCCAAATTTTTTCTATTCTTTTGCTGAAAAGGTTAATTATAGGAATGCAAATTAATATCTGTGTATGAATATGATAAATAAATATTATTTAATATAAAATAGATTACAATAAATAACAATTTTGCTTACTTTTTTCTTCCATAACTTTCGCGCAGTATAAATATTCATGTTGCCGGGTTCTTGCATTTTGCGCGCGCCAAATGTCAAATTTCTACTCGCTAGAAAATTTTACTTTTGCAATAGTTTTAAGATATTTTGTATCGAACGTGATACTTTGATATTTTGTGCAGTTTTGCTACTCGAACAAGCCCTATTTGTTTTTGATGCAAAACTTATATCTTATTTCTCTTCTTGCAATAATATTAGAAAAAACTTTTTAAATGAACGAAAACTAACGTAAGCTACGATGTTGTTCTGTCGTCCTTTAGAATTTTCGGCCATCAAAATTATTCCGCCCTTCAAATACACTCGACAAAACATTTTAAAAATTTTGCAATTCATTACCTAATTTTTATTAAGTAAGAAAGACCAAAACTGCATTAGTTGCACTACGCTAATGACATGCACATGCTAAAGTTATACTTTGTGTAAACTAAAAAGTAATCGATTGCACGAGTTTTCTGCAATATTTTACGCATTGCCTGTAAGCAAAGTTTTTGCTGGTTAGTTTTCCTTAACCATTTGTCGCTCAACATTTGGCCGTCAAAAAATTAACAGCACTCGTAAAACAAGTTTATTGATTTATATTGAGTTTCTTTATAAATTAGCTTTGAAAATATTTTGCCGCCCTGTCAATTCTGCCAATTTTTTGTGTTCCTCAAAATTTTTCAGCTTTCAAAAATTTTGCCGCTCCTAAAATATTGCCGCTCCGGGCCCCAATTGCAGTACTGGTCATGAGGCTGTCCCAAAAATGTTTTTGTCAGCTGGCAAAAACAACATGCTAACTATTGCTCTCTTTATCGAATAACTCAATTTTATTTACATTTCTTATCTCTTATTTAGTAAAGTATCTGTAAATATTTTCAGCTTAAAGTGTTTAATATAAGTTTCTATATACATAATAATACGTTTTGCTTTGTTAGTTTGATTAAATTTGCTATGCTTCTCTTTTTGCTGACATAGTTTAACGTACTAATTATTACGATTTTTATTGTAGATGTATTTACTTCAGTTTATTGATTTGTTTACATTTTTGTGCACATTATTATTGCGTTTGCAATAAATAGGTTTTTAACATTATATTAACAATAACAAAAACACAAAACATAAAAACTTTGATTCGTGTTATTTTAATACGAGCAAAGTTGCCAGCGAATTCTTCGAAAAAACTTTTAAATAATGATTTAATTGCAAGTTTCTTCTGCGAAATACACCATATAGATAACAAGAATAAGCATTGAAGCCATAAATAAACGAACTACAATTTTAATAATTTCAACAAGATATAGGTATCAAACAATTGCGAAATAACTGATGCATGGAGTCAGGGTTGCCAACTCATTTTTTGGTTTTCCCCGCAGTGTGTTTCGAATTAACGGATTTTTATCAAATTTCTCTCAAAGAAAAAAATTTTAATGACCTTATTTATAGATTCTTTTAACCCATTAATGTTCACTACCAAAACCCGTTGAGATGTGCTTTTTAAATTTTCATATTAAATTCATATTAATATAAGGCGTATGTAAGTAGAGAAAAAAAACAAAAAAAATTAGAAAAATTGGAAAATTTTTATTTCGTAGCGTAGGTGTTCAACTTCAACCTAATGCAATTTTTTTAATTATATTTTCTTTTTCTTGATGTTTATAAAACAAAATAACTCACCTGAGTGGCATTTTTCACTTTTTTTTAAATACTGCACGAACTGGCGCGAAAAAGTAAATAAAAAGGATTTAAATATCAATTTTAGAACTTTTTTTAAAAAAAGCATACTTTTGGCGTTTGCACACTGTAGGAAGCAAAAGCTTTACAGTGGCTGCGGATTTTTGAGAAATTTTTGAAAAATGCTTGATATATCATACGTTGTCATTAATGTGTTAATTGAACATAACAATAAATAATGTAAGAATTTTATAAATATTATAAAAACAATTAATTTTGATAGAAAAATACCACATTATAAATGAAAAAACTATCAAAAAGGAAAATGTGGTTTCGAGTTGCGACTTTAAATTTTGAAGCTCATATATGTAAATGGCCCAATTCTGGTATGCTAAATAGACTTAGGTTAAAAGAAATTAAGTATGCGGTATTTAGTAATCATTACATATTATATGAATTTTTAAATTCCCAGAATATTTGAGCCCATTCCCCGATTGACTTGATATTCCCCGCAAATCGGGAAATTCCTCACCAATTGGCATTCCTGGCTGAGACCATTTATTGTATATAACGAACAACAGCATTAAAAGGAAAAAATATATACATACGAAAAATACCGCTTTTGCAAAATTACATGGACTTTTTTAATAAATCAGAAAAAGCTGTCAAGAGTTGACAGAGCGTGAAAAATGTCAACTTGAAGCATCAACAGCAAAACTCTTTTTGAAAAATTTAACTTCAAAATTTTACTCCGGGAAAATTGACCGTTGAAATTGAATGTTGTAAAAAATAAGGAAAATTATGGTTCGAAAAACAATCAGCGTGGACGCGAAAAAGTTCTCAGCAATTAAGAAATTCGTCGTGTTTTACAAACAGCTAGCAACAACACAAAACACTCGGGGCTCAAATATGCGGGGAATTAAATAATTTATCTAATTTTTAATGATTATTTGCGGGGAATTTAATATTGTATCTAATGTTTATCTAATATTTGTAGTAAAATAACATAACAAACTACCAAAAATTATAAAAGAAATTATTTATACTATTTTGCATAACTCTTTTTCTTTTAAATGACTAGATGTTCATATAAAATTTACACAATTAATTACATTTCCTTGTAAATAAGTTTTAATAATGCAAATAGAATTTTATATTTCATCGCTTAATTTTTTTTCTTTTTTTCGTACGTAACAATAGAAAAAAATTTTTCGGCGTCAGCATTTGCATGTGGCAAATTTAGTAAAATTTTTATTATTGTTGCAAAATTTGAAAAAATGACATTGTCATTTAAATTTTTTGGTTTGGACCAAAATGCTTCAACATCTAATTAGGACAATACTTGCTTTTCATATTCATAAAAAAAAAACTGTTGGTAAATATATAGATTTGGTTGTTAAAAAAATTTGAATTTGAAAAAAATCCTTACAATCCGACAAAAGAAAGAAATATTTTTCTTTTCCTTGCATGTCAAATATTTGATAAAAATCCCTACAAAATGTGAAAAAATCCCTACACTTGGCATCACTGGGTAAGAGTCCCCAATTTTAAAACCATCAGCAAAGCGTCTTATCTTATCAAAAATTGTGGGACCTTATTCCTCTCGTCAAACATTTCAATCTTATGTTCACGCTTTTCTGCCAATTTTTTACCCGCCTGATAATACGTCTTAGAGGATCATTAGAACAGTTTTCCTAGATGTTATTATAAAGAGAAGAATCTCTTAAAAATTTATAACTTTAAAACAAGTCGATACAATCCAAGACTTCACGAATCCAATGTCAAATCGCAGAGCCCTTGAAATCGTAGTCTCCAAAATCATGGTAACAGTTAATTTTTTTTTATTTAGAAACTTGGTCTTTATTGAAGAGTTTATAATATTAGCATTTGTATTATGATTTAGTTATATGGATAATAGATTCATAGATTATAATTTTTTTTTTAGATTACGTTATAACCTCAGACGGATTAAATTCTGTGTATAAGAGGTGTGAAATTATGAAATAATTTAATAAACACTAAGATATTAATTTTATTAAACAATTTGTACTAAAAATGTGAAACTAAGGCACAATATAATCACAAGTGTATGAGATCAAAAACTACACATATTTGAATTTAAGAATATAATTATCTAAGACTTTGCATATATAATTTTAATTTGTTTCTTTTATATAGTTTTCTAGTAGATGTTGTTGGATTTTTATTGAATAAAATTTTAATGGCTTTATTCATCACTCTTCCTATCTGCTCTAATTGAAATTTGCTGCATTGGCTCCACCTGCATATGTTGAATTGTATTCTGGAGAAAGTTTCGCTGCGTTTTAGTTGATTTTTCCAATTCTTTTGATGACCATAATTAGCGGTAGTATTCAGTTTCTTGTTTCCTTTATGTGGTTTTCTATTATAATTCCAAGATAGCATGGTGGTTTTCTATTATAATTCCAGTCATAGCATACTTTCATGTCATGATTTATGTTGTCTTCTAGTTCTTTTTCTGTCTTTGCTTTTGTTATAAAATTTGTATCATCAGCATAAATGTTATGTGCGGACTTAAAATGACAGCTCTTAATGTTGTTTATATACAACAGGTAGAGTCTTGGTCCAAGTATCGATCCTTGTGGAACCCCGATTTCGGTTGTAAGCTCTGCGCTCAGTTCTCTATATATTCTTGCTACATTTGGCCTGTTTTCTAGGTAGCTTTGCATCAGTTTATTCGGCAGCTCTCTTATACCTACATCCAATAAATAGAGCGTTCAGCAATTTCTTATGATCTACAATGTCAAATGCTTTGGAGAGATCTATAAATGTAGCTGCTTTTGCCATTGTGAATGTTATTGACGACTCTGTTCCGCTTTTTTGTAAAAAGCCAAATTGATTTTTATCAAAGCACGCAACCCTAGACAGAGAAAGCTAGACGTCGACAAGCTGTAATCGATACAAGCGATACAAAGACAAGAGGATAGACATATTTTTAGGCGAAAAATAAAAAGAGGCAGAAAAGTGCGAGCATGAGTAGATTGAGATGTATGGCGACAGGAATGAGGCCCGAAAATTTTTCGAAAAGATAAGACGCCTTGCCGATGGTTTTAAAACCGGGGCCTCTTCCTGCAAGGATGAAAACGGGAATCTAGTGACAGATGTCCAGCGTACACTGACGTTATGTAGGGAACACCTCTCTAAGCTTCTAAATGGCGACGCTGACAACAATCCCGCCAATAGAGATGATATTCCGGAAACCCCATTTTCGGATGACAGCGTCGAGCTGATGGCTTACCTGCTGAGCTGTTTAAGAACGGAAGCGAAGCTCTACTTAAATGCATTTACGAGCTTCTATGCAGAATATGGTCGGAAGAATGCATTCCAAACGATTGGAATCTTAGTGTGCTCTGCCCAATCCACAAGAAAAGCGATCTCTCTATTTGTACCAATAACCATGGGATAAGTCTTCTTAATATAGCATATACGGTCCTGTTGTCAAGCGTTTTATGTGAAAGATTGAAGCCTATTATAAACCAACTGATTGGACTTTATCAGTGTGGCTTCAGACCTGGAAAGTTCACCATCGACCAGTTCACGTTACGACAAATCTTAGAGAACACCCAAGAAATACAAGTCTACACCCACCATCTTTTTGTTGACTCCTTTTGTTGAATTTGGTATTTCTGCTAAACTAGTACGACGTTGCAGGATGACACTGAGCAACACCAGCAGCGCAGTTAAAATCAGGAAGGACCTCTCTCCACTATTTGTTACCAAACGCGGTTTCAGACAAGGTGATTTCTTATCGTGTGACTCTTTCAACCTTATGATGGAGAAGACTATCCGAGCTGCTGATCTAAAACGTAGTTGCACACTATTCTACAAGAATGTTATGCTGATGACATCCATATCATTGGACATAATACACGCGAAGCCAGTGCAGCATTTTCCAGATTAGAAAAAGAGTCAAGTCTAGAACGCAGATAAGACGATATACTTGGTGTCAACAAACAAACAGTTCTAGCGTCTTGGTCCCACGTTACAGTTGACAATACCTCCTTTGAGGTTGTGAAGAACTTCGTCTATCTGGGATCCAGAATAAACACAACCAACGACATCAGCAGAATAAACACAACTAACGACATAAGCAGAATAAACACAAACAACGACATCAGCATTGAGATCAAACGAAGAATAACTCTTACCAACAGATGTTACTTTGGGCTCAGTAGGCAATAGAGAAGCAGAGCCCTCTCTCGGTGAACAAAATTCGCGCTCTATAAATCGCTCATCATGCCCGTCCTACTTTATGCATCATAAACCTGGACTGCAGTTTAGATGAAAATACTTTCGGAGCCTTGGAGAGAAAGATTCTTCGTTAAATCTACGGACCAATCTGCGTCAATAGCGAGTACCGAATACTGTGGAATGACAAACTGTACGACCTGTACGCTGACATCGACATAGTCATGCGCATTTAAAGCGAGCAGCTTCGCTGGCTAGGTCATGTTCAGCGCATGAAATACGATGCTCCAGTGAAGAAAATATTCGATTCGGTAATATATATTATTAAATTGGAAATCTTATTATTATAGTTTTTTTTTCTATTTTGTATTATCATAAATATATTAATTTCTTTATGAATATAAAACCTTTCAAGCCGGAGGGCTAATTTTATAAGAGTCTGATTATATTAGCGCCGACTTTAAGGGTTTTACATTCATGGAGAAATTAATATATTTATAATAATAAAAAAAAAAAATAATATAAGATTTCCACTTTAATAATATACATATATGAATAAATTATCAAATTTGACTAAGAATTTAATGTGAAAAGTAATTTAAAATTATTTTTTATTTTTAACTGGTTTTGAAGTTGTTTTTTTTTTTGTTAAAAGGTTTTTATTTCTTCCTTTTTAGAGATTATGACAACAATTTTGCAGATTCTTGTAACGAATTTTGGTACCCTAGTGTCAATATTTGAGATAGTGTTTTTCTTATAGTGCCACGCCCTTTGAAAAATTCCGCCTTCTTTATTAATTGTGTTTTGTTATAATTCTACCTATTCTTGTACAGAATTTCCGTTTACTGGTGTCAATATTATTTGAGTTACAGTGTTTTTCTAAGATTTACACGCCCTTTGTCGAATAACGCCGACTTTTTTTGCCATAATTTGTAATAATTGTGCCTACCCCTGTACCAAATTCCAGTACCCTAGTGTCAATATAAGCTGAGATATAGTATTTTTCTTATATTGCCTTGCCCTTTTGTCCAATACCGCCCACTTTCTTGACCGTAAGTTTTCATAATTATTTCTACCCTTGTACCTAATTTCAGTGTCCTAGTGTCAATATTAATCGAGTTACAGCTTTTTTCTTATGTTGCCACGCCTTTATCACATAACGCCTACTTTTTTGACAATTGACTTTTGTTACAATTGTTCCTACCCCTGTACCTAATTTCAGTATCCTAGTGTCAATATTATTCGAGTTACAGCGTTTTTCTATTATTGCCACGCCTATTTGTCGAATACCGCCCACTTTCTTAAACGGGCATCTCCGCGTCTAATGTCTCTATCTGTTGACAAAAAATTGCTGCAATCGGGCCAGTACTTTAGGAGTCGATGTACATACATTTACAAAAAAAAAACAAAGAAACCAACCAACTTGAGAACCTCCTCCTTTAAAGTCGGTTAAAAATGGAAGCTGTTGACCAAAACTGATCAGCTCAAAGTTTTCCACTGCGTAAATTGAACCGTCAAGTTTAAAACGGAATATGTAAAACTTGACTGTCAAGTCTTGACGATTGTAAACCAATATAAAGTTGTTATTTCTGTAACCAATTGTGTATACATTTAGTGATAAACTTAAACGAAATTTAGTATAACACATTAAAGTAATTATCAAATATATGATAAAAACGTGCGGAAAAGTGTTTTTGTTGTCTCTGATACCTGTGATCTCCAAATAAAGACGGTTTTGTTATTCCTGACATTTTATGTCATTCCTGTAACCACTCAAAAAACACAAAATGCAAACAATTCAATTTCATGACGTAATAGTACATTTAAACCAAACCTTCAAAACGTGTTTTAAGCATTTATCGCATTTTAGAGCCAAAATACGACTTATTTTGAGTGTTTTACCATACAAAATTTAAAACACCTCACAGCACGTTTTATTATAAAACACCATTAAAACACTGTAAAGGTCGAAACATATCATGGTAAAAATGAAAAGTGGCAACACCTCAAGCCGTGAAAGCTTAATTTTTTACGAAAATGAGCAATAAAAGCAAAAATGGAACAGGAATATTTAAAAACATGTTTTCAATGAAATTTTTTTTAACTTACTTTTCTTTTACGAAGTGTAACTTCAAAGCTAAAACATTATACAAATATTCAAAAAATTTTAAAATATTTTGTATTATGTGTGCTTTACACATTTCTTTTATTATTTCAGTATTGATTTACACAACAAAACATTGGCATTACCTTTTTAAAACTCAATAAAATTTTCAATCAAAACAAACAAGTAGTGAAAAATGTAGTATAAAAAGCAATAGCGAAATGTATCTTTGGGAATTTAGTACTACCAAAGAGCATAATAGAACTAAACAAGGTAGTGTTAGGGCTAAATGAGTTCTCTTTCTTAGTGACCATAACTTTTAAACTCAGCCATTTGGTATTTTTGCCAATTTTTGCTTTCATATTGCATTCTCATTGGTTGCAGATTTTGTATGAAATGTCAACTTCGTTTTGACAGTTTCGGTCACCGGCTCTCCGCCCTAACACTACCTTGTCTAATTTTGTTATGCCAAAAATTATGATATTTAGACAAATAATAAGAACAATATAAAGAAGATCCCTTAAGTGCGCAGAAATGGCAATCTACTGCGCAGGTCTACGTCATAAGTGAAAATACATCCAAACAAAAATATCACATAAACAACAAACGAAACTAAGCAAATGAATCTGATTGGCTGATTGGGAAACAAACGAAATACACACAAAGAAACAGTCAAACTGCTCTCAAAATAAATCGAGCAACATAGCTATTTTTTGTGAAGGGGTCAACACGGAAGTCAACACCCCAATAAAATATAAAATTTTTATCAACGATAGTAATGAAAAATATTAATATTTTTTCTGTACAAGCGTTGTTTTTTGATTTAAAATTATTTCTTTTACAAAATCAAGATTTTATAAGAAAATGATATTTTTAAATCGAATACCCCTATTAAAAATTTTTTACTACGTTTTTTTCAGTCAGTTTGACTCTCTTTTCTATTGCACTTCTGACGTCACATGCACGTGCTCACAAAGAGAGCGGACATGCGCAAGGCGGAATCTTGAATATATAATTCTTGGGTGTATAATATACACTGTATATTAGGGCGTATCGAAAAATTTAGATCGTTTTCTAAGAGGTCTCAAAAGTTGCATAGGGTGGTTAAGATCTCCCATATAAAATTTTAGGAAAAAATAAGGATGTCTGCCTCTCCCGCAAGGAAAAAATTGTTTTTTAAGAAAAACAGTAAAAATCACTATCTCTAAATGCTTTGATTTTTGTAAGAAAAGCTATATATGTCTTAAAGTAAAAATAAATAAATACTGGCCTCTCGTATTTGTTCAACTAATTGTGCTACTTCAGTTATTGTAGTATTATTAATTTTTTCTAACAATTGTTTTCAGTTTTATATAATTTACTTTGGAAATTGTTGTATTGTTCATTTTTGGTTTGCATAACTGAACAGTTGTAATGGTTGCAATTGTGTATTTGTGATCAGATATCGACTGGTCTCTGACTTACAGCCCTATTTTGGCAAATTGTTAACCAGTATTTTGAATATTTCTATTATTTCTAAACGTAGTAAATTTAGCTTCCGCCGTTATCGAAAAGAAAAATATGTGTAGCATGCCGTGGACAAAACAATGAGAGAAAAAAAATAGCAAAAATTCCAATGTTTGACAGACAAGCAAAGTGTGTCATGCCCCATACCCGCGAAAACAACAACAAATTTGTCCGTGTCCGCTAGGTGTGACCATAATAGAACTAGACAAGGTAGTGTTAGGTCTGAATGTGTTCTCTTTCTTAGTGACCATAACTGGCAAACTCAGCCATTTTGGTATTTTTGCTTATTTTTGCTTTCATATTAAATTCTCATTGGTTGCAGATTTTGTATGAAATGTCAACTTCGTTTTGACAGTTTCGGTCTCTCCGCTCTAACACTACCTTGTCTAATTTTGCCATGGGTGTGACCATGGTAGAAGGATAGAGGTATATGCAGCGCTGACTGTGCTCTCTTTCCATACTGCCATGTCTGTCAAATTTAGCTGTGTGGCGAATGGAAACAAAAGAAAATAAAGAAAAAGTTTTGCTTCGTCTTGACAATTCCGGCAGTATGCTCTCATCTGGTGCGTATACCTGTATTCTTCTACCATGGGTGTGACATGCACAAATGAGAAAGCGAGAATTGCCAAAAATAGCAAAATGGCTGAGTTTGGCAATAATGGTCACTAAGAAAGAGCACAATTAGCCCTAACACTACCTTGTCTCGTTCTGCCATATCAGAGCCTACACTTAAATTCGAAAAACAAACAGATTTGTTAGTACTGGAATAATAACTTTGCTGATATTCAAAGTCTGAATTAACATCTATATCCTGCACTAACTATCCAAAAAGACATGTGTTTTTATCTTATATTTTGTTGCTTTTTAAATTATCAACATCAAAATTTTTAACGAAAATTAATTCTTCCGTTTTCTCGTCGAGCAGTATGTGGAGATATATTTTTGTGGACTGTTATTACTTATTTCAAAATAAATAATATTAAATACTGATATTTAATCACTTAATTTACTAATCTTACTTGCTGACAAAATACTTATTACAAATCACGAGAAGTTTTGCATTGAACAATCCCAGCTAGACACCTAACTGTTAAATATTCCGTATATATGGCATATACGTAGCGACCTTGACGTTAAAGTCATATAAAATTCTCCATACATTGTACGTTAAATTTGTTCTACCAAAATACTATTTATATGGACAGACGCTCATCTGTGTGATCTGGCATCTCTGTCTGCCACACATGTTTTAGCCATAAAAAAAGTTTAGCTGAACTGCTCGCACCAATAAGAAAATCTGCTTTGCAATCTTCTCCCCCCATGCCGCTATATCATGACCACCCCCTAGCCCAGAGAATAGAACTCTGACGTTTATTTTAAATTACAAAGACAATTTTTGAATCCATTTTTATTTCTTTTTTGCAATGCATAAATTACCTTAAGGTTACGGGTTAAAATATTACGGCTTTAAAAATTAGAACAAAAACAAACACAATGCATATAAAATCCATGGGTTTTGCAATTATTTCCTTACAACAGCAATAGCTCCAGCGACAGCAGCAGTTGTTTGAGTTGCGATTGTGGTCAATCCAGATAATGGAAATGTTTTTCAGGAATCCTATTTAGTCTTCTGAAAAGATAAAAAATGTTGAATTGGTTTATTTGGTTTGTATTACATATTTGCATACTTCCCTTCGATTGTCTGCTAATTTTGTTTGGTTTGTTATTTTTGTTGCTAGTTTGTTATATTTTTGACCGTAAAAAAGCGAGATATATAAACATACATAACTTTCCTTGTTTAACATAACAACAGAACGTATGAATGTATTGCTGAAAACCAAATTTTGTTTCGTTGTGTTTGTGAAGACGTTAGAGCTGTCCAGCTGGGATATGTTTGTTTAATTTAAATTTTTTTTAAAATAATGACTAATAAAAGAGATGCTGACAAGAAATTGACGTTTAGCTTCACAGAATATAACGGCGGTTTCGATACGTGCTGCCACAATTTTGGCTATAAACTGCTTGAATTTTAAACAATATGCGAGGTTATTGCATATTTAAATTTTCCTTTTTTTGGGACGAGGTTCTTGAACACACGTTATTCACCCAAAAGAGATACACATGGAGCCTTAAAATTTTTGTGCTAGATGCGGCACCTAATAATAGAGCATTTTAATAAAAAAACCAAAATAGAGTTTTTTGAGTTACGAGGTTAAGTCAGAGACCAGCCTATGTCGGTATCTTCGAGCTTGAAATCAATATTGTGTGTTGTGCCTATATTTGAAATAATGTGGTCGATGAGCGTACTGGCATTGATTGTTTGACGTTCTGGTTATGTAGTATTTATTAGTGTGTAACCGATTGTAAATATATATCAAAATATATTTAATTTTGTACTCTGATAACAAACTTCCAGTTGAATAGAGATGGCAACTTTGTGCGCACGACCCAAAATACTATTAGCTGGCACCTCTGCCAACAAAGCAAAAGATAAAAGAGCACAACAAAAATGCAAAATCAAGCAAATAAGAAATACAAACCATATATATATTTCATTATGTATATATGTATTTGTTAATATTTGCAATCCACAAAAAACAACAGTTCTGGAATCCCCAATAACATTAACATCAACAACAAAAAAGAAACACCACCTAAACAGCAATTTCGTGAAAACGTAGATAGAATATTGTTTATTTTTTATGAAAATAGAAACAAAATTACGAAACAAGATTTAGCAATATTAACAAAACTCACCACTAATTTGTTTCACCAAATTCTGCTGTAAAAAATCACTCGCGTCCGACCAGCGATTGATCGCGCAGCTGACTGCGATGTCATGCAAGCTGCACTGCAACTTTGCAATAATGCAATTAGGCAAATAGCGAACGTAAAACGATTGCAAAAGATAATTTTTTACGGAATTCCAGATTAGCACACTAATGAAAGCATATAATTTGGACGAATTTAAACATAGAAAAGTCTACAAAAAAATTTTTTACTTTGAATTTTTATGTCACTTGCTGCGACGTAGTGACGAAGGAGTCTTCGATTTTCCACAGTTTTAAATTTTCAGAATAAATAAACACAAGCAGAATATTTTTCACATCAATCGTGCCAGCAAAGTTTCACCATATTTCACACCGACACTCTTCGAGCAGCAGCTGACTTTGTTCTTTGTTTTGCAAATTATTTTATTTAATTCTGGTTTGACTGCAATTTATCTAGTTTTGTCTATTTGTAAACATTCTTTTCACAGCTTAGCATAAAGATTTTTTCTTTTTAGCTACTTGTTTTTCTGTTGAGTATCCAAGCGCAGACATAAAACAACAACAACAATGGAAATTAAAACTAGTTGAACAGAACGAACTTCTTCTTCTACGTTGTCCACTGCTTCTTTTTCTCTACTATTTTTAAGCTGTTCTGTGGTGGTTGCTTGAGCCAATTCCAAGTGACCTCCACTTTGCTGATAAAAGCAACAACGAAACCCCACACGAACAGACGAACAACATGAACAAACAAAACAACCATACAAAATACATAATACATTTCGAATATTATGAAAAGTATACGAAAACATATGGAAAGTTCGAAAAGCCCATGTATCAGCTGTTTCATCAGCGGTGTTCACAAGGGCCAACATGCTGTCGCGCCTGGTAGGACAAGCCGCGTATATGACCGTTCGAACGCTCGATACAAACGATTGACAACGTGTTGGCTTAAATTCAAAGTTTGATGAGCAGCCATCCTACCAATGTGAACACGTGTTGAGGGAACACGCCAAGCATCGCCATTTAAAAATTAATAGGGGTATTCACGATTCAGTACAGTTGAGGTCTTGTGTTGTTAGGTTTTCGTGAACACACTACCATCACTATTTCAAAGCTGTCAAAATTTTTCAATGCACATAACTGTTCAAGTCCTCCAGTATAAGGCGATAGTAGAAAAGCACATTTACAGATTTTTGACGTGTGTGTATTTTATTTTTGTAAAGTGCAAAAGTCCTCAACTGCACAGGCTAGTGCACTGAATCGTGAATACCCCTAATGGCGAAGACAAGATATAGTGTGAAGTGTACAAAAAATAAAAATGAAAAATATGAAGCATAAAAAATGTTTTGGTAAAAAATACACAGTTTTTTATGTTTACTTAAGATGTATTGTTAAGATTTTTAAAAAATAATAACGGAAAAAATTGTTAGTACAGCTTCTGCGACGTCTACGACATGTTGTCAACACGAAATTTTTTTACCCTAATGTCCCGGCTTATACTCGTCAAGACTTGACGTTCAAGTTTTGCATATTCCCTTTTAAACTTGACGATTCAGTTAACACTCGTCAAGAGTTGACGGTCAATTGTTTTTTTCCCTCCTTCCTTTTCCTTCTCAAGTTAGCATTGATGACGCTAAAATAAAATTGAAAATAGCGGGGCAACGAACGAACACAAAACGAATTGCCCAAGAATTGACGGTACGGTCAATTTTTTTCTTTCTCCTTTGCTACGATTCCCGCGAACACAAGACTTGACTGTCAATTCTTGACAAGTATAAGCCGGGACAATGAGGTTTGACAGTATGTGTGATTGCTAAGCAAAATTCACCCATTACGCCAGGCGTGATGACATGTATGATCATGTGAACACCGCTATTCGAATATTCCAATTTCCTGTTTGTTTTTCTGTTGTTGTATCTATTCGGGTTTACAAAACAGAAAATTGTACACACGAAATGAAAAGCTTTTAAACCGTGTTGCACTCCTACTTTCGCAACATTCTGAATACGTTTTAATTCCTTAGTACTGCACCATTTCCAATTGTAGTTCGGAAAAAAACAATTTTAATTCAAAAGAGATTAGTTGAAATTCAGAAGAGAACAATTCATATTCAGAAAATTTAATTGCATTTACGAAAAGCTATAAAAATTATTAGAATATCAATTGAAAATCAGAAAAGTCCATTTGAAAATCAGAAAACAAAAAATCAATGTTAAAAAAATTAATTTACCTTCTGACTTTATAATTTTGATCCAATATCACAGAGTACCCATTTTATACCATTTATATCACCGAGCGTTTCCACTGCCGCAACGAACGAAGAATTCATCGTTCGTTTAAGCGTGGAAACAGTTTCGTGCGAACCAAGGTTCGGAAAATTGGCTTTTTCAGAAAACTCTCGAACGCTATTCTTGCAGTGGAAACATGATACAAAGAACTACAGATAAAGTGTTGCGCATGTCCGCCATCTTTGCTATGACGTAGGTGGAGCTCGTTGTTGCAACCGTAGTCACAATTTATTCACAGGGTGTAAAAATTATAAAATGTGGACATTTTCTTATGAAAACTTGTTTTACTGATATGATATAAATATCGTTAAATAATTATGTTGATTTTATATGATTTAAATACAAATTCTAAATGTTTGATATTTTAAATCATACTTGATTTTAAATACAAATTCTAGTTGTTTGATAGTTTAAAATCGTTTATTGAGCTTAAGGTCAAAGTTAGAACAATTAATTGCTCTAACGAATCTTTCCAAAGAAACAACAACAACAACGACGTATTTTCAACATGAGAAGGAAAAAATCACTAGGTGATTTTAATGAAAATTCGGAAATGCTAAAGGCTTCATCAGAAATCTTTGTGATACCCGTGCAAGCGTGCACTAGCGCACTGCACCACAGAGGCGATGAGATTTTAAGTGTAAATTTAATTTAATTTAAATAAAACACATGTCCAAAATAAAGTAAATATATTTTTTAGTACTGTTAATGAAAAAATTGCATATTTTGTAGGAGTGTTTTCTACCCTTTTACGCCTTAACACAAAAAGCAGCTACGTTGCTTGATATGTTTGACAGAATTTTGACTGTTTTTTTAATTTCATTTTGCTATCTTCGTCTTCTTTGTTGTTTAATTTTGTCTTCTTGACATTTTCTTTTATATGTATTCATCAAGTGTCACATTTGACGAGCACGGATGATGAGGTGCGCAGTAATTATTTTTCGTTGCGCTGGGAATACTTTATCTGTAGTTCTTTGTATCATTTAGTGGAAACACTTTTTCAGTACGAACGAACGAAGATTTCGTCGTTCGCTCTGATCGGCCGGCACTCGATCATTTTGGGCAAATCCGGTGTTTCTTCGTGAAAAGAGCAGTCGATTTGTTGAAATGGTAGTTAATAACGTAGGAAAAAACAAAACTTTATTCAAAAGAACACTGTTTTATTTATATCAAGTTTTTTTACTATATAAGTTATCGATATCGCAAACATTGAATTTAAGTGTTTCCACTGCACGACGAATAAAATTGCGACTTACTTAATGTTAGCCACTTGTGTTCGTGCAGTGAAAACGGTTGGAGCGAACAAAGAATTCATCACTACGTTTTGTTCGCCATGAATTCTTCGTTCTTTTGGCAGTGAAAACGCTCGGTCAGAGCCCTGCAAGATACTCCTAAGGGTGTTGTTACGGTGGTCGTATGTCGTATATGATCTTTGGTCACGACACTTTTTACTCTCTTTTTCTTTTGATGAGCTGTGTGACGAAAGTATGTTATGCTGGTGGTCATATGATGCCTAAGCACCAGTACACTTTTTGCTACTTTTAGTATTTTTTCAACCGATAAGTGTTTCTATTAAGAAGGTTTCATTACTGTTTTCATACATTTCATACTAAAAGTGTACTATTTTCGTGCCTAAACACAAATGTTGTGAATAGTTCTACAACGTAGCACTGTTTTGATCCCATGATTTCATATTTTTGTCGAATCATTTGGCGACCGTGATGGTGAAAATGTACTCTCTTGCGCTGGCTCTCAAATTTTTAATTTACATAGAAACAACAACAATGCATGACCATGATGAGCTCATGACCGCCACCGTAACAGGGCACTAACCGAAACCAAAGAGATGCTCATCTAACTTCATGTAAATATTGTAAATAAATTAATAGTACATATTATTAATTTACCTAGTTTTAAGTTGTAAATACATATATAAGTTAAGGTTAGCTAGCATTATGAATAGTTACGTAAGTTAAAAATTTGATCAAAATGTTTGCCGCATTAGTTATAAGTTAGTTTGTAAGTTATTATATTATATAATAAGAAAATATTTTCGTTTGTAACCTATTATATTATATAATAAGATTTCACTTTAGTTTTTAATTTATTATATTAAATAATAAGAGTTCATACCTTATTATATTATATAATAAGATGTCCGCTTAGATTTTAAATTATTATATTAAATAATAAGAGATATCATTTTAGTTTATAAGTTATTATATTATATAATAAGCATATTATTATATTAAATAATAAGATAAAGAGTTCAATTATTTTCTAAATTTTATTTTTAACGGGGAAACAATAAGGTTTGTTGGTAAAGGAAAAGTAAGTACTTCAAATTGTATTTTCTTTTATATATTTTATAAAGATTTTTAAAATTAATAGGTGAATACTGGGAATGTTGTTTAATTTCATTTTTATTTTCTAATAGACATATTCAAAAAAAAATCATAAATAATAATTCATAAGCCGAATCAGAATTCTGTTTTTCTACTCGGCTAATGAAATATCTTCTTGCAGCAGCAACCAAAATATAGCTACAACAAAATAACAACAAAAATGTCCAGCTAGAAACAAAATAAATTTGGCAACTAAGCACTTATATAAAAAGCAGTCAACTTGTGCTTTCATTCGTAAATTTGAAAATATGTCTTTGTTATGCTATTTTTCCAATTTAACAAATGCAGCCAAAAAATTGGTAAATTCCGTTTAGATCCTGATAAGATGAAAAAGGAAAAAGAAACTTAAAAACGAAGGAAACTATTCCTACCTCGCTTGTGCACACTGATGAAAACTTGGAAACGAAAATGTAAACAAATGTTTTTTTTTTCACATATCTTATATTTATTATTTTACAAATTTATAATTGCTATTAAGACATAAATAAGAAATAAATCACTTTTTAATATCACTAAAATCACTTCACTACAATTATTAAATGATCGCGAATTTGTTAAAAGTTACTTGCAGCAATCGATTGTATACGATTTCTGAATAGGAAGAAACAGTATAGCAAAATTAAGCGAGCTATTCCTAGCTCGCTTGTGCACACAGCTGAAAAGTTGAGAAATGAAAATAAAAACAGATATTGATATTTTGGTTTTTATTTATTGATTTATTAAATTATAATATATATATCACATTTTAAATTTACTTAAACCACTTCACTATTTTTAATATAATTATACCACTTCACTATTTTTAATATAATTATTAAAATATCGCGAATTTATTTGCAACTAATTTGCAGCCAGTCGTACATTCCATTCAATAAGATGTGACATATGAAAAAAGAAGACACTTCAATTAAATAAGCGAACCTATTCTTACCTCGCTTGTGCACACAGCAATTTCTCACATTTTAGCTGTTCTAAGAACAGAAAAGGAAAATTGTGACAAATAATTGAGAAGAGTCGTTTCAGTTTAGGACAACTCTTGCAAAGGTACTTGAAACTGAGTGAGAAAAGGCGGCTCTCTGAACCTGGACCTCTTCTACTCATTTAGTCTCTTTGGAATTAACTTCAACTTTAAAAAGTAAACGAACGCTTTCTGGTAAAATAATGAAAATGTCAAATACGTCTAAGAAAATCTAAAAAAACTCAGCTGCTACACACACACAGTTACCATTTGACAGTTTTCATTATTTTACAACATGAAATTCTTCTTGTAAAAACTTTAAAAAACTTGAATGAAGAGAAAATGTGGTTTCCTCTCTATTACCCAATTCTCTCAGTAAACGAACGCTTTTCAGGCACTTTCTAGTAAAAACTTTTGAAATATTTCGTTTGCATTCGACTACGCGAACATACCTAATATTTTGCGAACGCGTTTTCTACATTCGAGTCGTTTCTATTTCCAGTGTCAAATTCCAAAAAGGTGCTTTCCAACGTAGAAAAATAAAGCAATTTTTTGTGAGCAGCCAGACAAGTTGTAATTTTTTATAAATTTCAGTTAAAAGTAACAGGATATTTCAACTAAAGCTAGCGGCTAAAGAAATAAAAACTTAAAATATTGGACAATTATATTTGAGAAGGCTGATTTAAATTAACGCTGATAAATTAGACGCCCACTTTCAACGTCAAAAAAATATATGTAGTTTTTGTGCAGACAAAGAATAAATTTAAATAATTGCGCATAGATTTTGATCCATGAGGCTACAATGAGCAGTCGCGGTCATCATAAAATGTCAAGAATATCGCCGAAGCAGCAGCGCTCGAATGAAATTGATTTGACTGGTAAGCGGCTGGAGCACCCGGACTCTAACAACAAATAAAACTTTTCCTTCTACATATTTATCTTTAGAACGCTTCTCGGAGCAAATGGCTGAGTTGTGCATGAACAACGACTACTCTGACGTCGAGTTCCTGGTTGAGAGCCAACGTCTGCCTGCACACCGTGTAATATTGGCTGCACGAAGTGAATACTTTCGTGCATTACTCTTTGGCGGACTAGCGGAATCCACACAACGTTCGATTCAGCTAAAGGTTCCTTTGGATGCTTTCAAGGCACTTTTACGTTACATTTATTCCGGCCACATGCCACTCTCACAGATGTGCGAAGATACTGTACTCGACATATTGGGACTGGCCAATCAATATGGTTTCACCGAACTCGAACAAGCTATCTCGGACTATTTACGTGAGTGTCTGACCTTAAAAAGTGTATGCAATGTGTTGGATGCAGCTCGTTTGTATAATTTGGTGAATTTAACGCAAGTCTGTCTGACTTACATCGATCGAAATGCTGTCGAGATATTGCAGCATGAAGCTTTCCTGCAGCTCTCAAAGGAATCACTAGAGGAAGTGCTTCGTCGCGATTCCTTTTTTGCACCCGAAGAGAAGATCTTCCTTGCTGTTTGGGAATGGAGCAAACACAATGCTGATGTTGATATTGAGGTAAATATATTTTTGTAACTTGCACTATGACATTGTTACATTTATTTGAATTTTCGTAGACTGTTGTTGCCTGCGTCCGGTTGCCACTCATCAATCTTGAGCATTTGCTACAAGTTGTGCGCCAATCTGGCCTACTCGATCCAAACAAGTTGCTTGACGCCATCGAGGAACAATCGATTTCGCACTACTTGCCATATCGTGCGGCACTCTGGCCGGAGGAAAATGTTGCTTCGGCCAAATTCGTTTCACGCACTATACAAGGTGAGTGTCGCAGTGCTCTACTTGATGGAGATTTCAGCACATACGACATGGAGAAGGGTTACACACGCCACTGCATAACGGAAAACAACGATAGTTGCATCACCGTCGAATTAGGCACCATCTGCCTGATAAATCATATTAAAATGCTGCTCTGGGATCGTGATGGTCGCGCTTACTCTTATTTTATTGAAGTATCCGTCAATCAGTTGCATTGGAAGCGAGTTATTGACCATACGCAATATCGCTGCCGCTCCTGGCAATTCCTTTTCTTTGAGCCGCACGCTGTGCGCTACATAAAGCTGGTGGGCACGCATAATACTGTCAATAAGGTAGGTGATGTTGGAACATTGATGTACATTATATTTTTTCCTTCATTAAGGTATTTCATGTTGTTGGTCTGGAGGCTTTGTATATCGCAGCTGTGCCAAAATTAGTGAATGGAATTGTGAAGCCTACGACAAATGTCGCCACCACTGATATGAGCGCATTAGTTGTCAATGGTGTGAGTCGTGAGCGCAACGCTCTGCTAAATGGGGATTATGAAAACTACGACTGGGACTTTGGTTATACGTGCCATCAACTAGGCAGCGGTGATATATTGGTCAGATTGGGTATGTTTTTATTTATCATTTTGTGATGGAGTAAACAATTTTTATTATCTTAAAATCGCTTTGATTTTGGAAAATATTTAGAATAATTTTTGACATTTGCAGTTTGCTTATAATTATCCGACATGAAGTTGCAAGTAATGACCACCCTAATATTCTAATAGTTTTAGGCCATTAAATGAATAATCTCTTTACCTTAGTTTTATGTAAAGTTCTTTAATGACCAATTCGAATTTTTTAAATTGTATCAAGTTTTGATAGTCACTTAGACTATCAAACTACCAAATCATACAGAGTTAGGAGTTGAATTTTATCCGATTTTAATTAATTACAAATATATACAGCCCAATTCTGAATGATTTTTCCCGGGAAATCGGAAAAGGGAGTTTCCATTTTTAAGAAAGCAGATAAATTTATTACATTTTTTTTGTTTACACATGAATATTGACGCTTGATGAACAAATTGGCATGAAAAATTTCCAAAATGTTTTTGAACTTTATATTAAAAATGAAAACTCCCTTTTTCGATTCCCCGGGAAAAATTATTCAAAATTTTGTTGATAGTGAATTTTATATTTCAAAGCTTATGCAACGAGTATATATACCAAGAGAATTCTTCATCCAGCCATCCAACTTCGTTCCAGACTATCAGCCGTCCACTGCCAGAAAAACCAAAACAATGACAACCAACAAGTGTATGTGCTCGTTGGTCTGAGTTATTGACGACTGTTGCCACCATTGTGGTTTTTCCCACCAGATTTGGTGCATTTTTAAAATTTAGGCGCAAGAAAAATGCGGTTTGGTGCCTGGTGCAGTTTTTGGTGCTTTTTTTTTTAATTTCAGAGGCACCAAATTTCCCTAAATATTAAACGGAAATTTATTTATTTATTTATTTATATTTATTCATGTGTAATTCAAAGCCACCAGGGCCAATAAAATAAATTACCAGTATATATTGCGCGAGTATACAACTTATTATATTCATTATATTATATTCATTATTAACAAAAATTGAAAGAAAGAAAGAAAAAATAAATGTTACTTACACTATTAACAATTAAAGTAGGATTATTAAAGTTCACTAGTGTTCCACACAACGCTCCCCCTCCTCCTATATATAAAGTAGTACATAGAAGTCTACTAACTAGAGCAAGATTAAGGACCAGACCCAAAACTATCCAAGCGAGAAAAAGAACAAAGAGAAAAAAAAAAAGAAAAAAAAAATAAAAAATGCTTATGGAAGATAAGCATTGCCAAAAAGAAGAAAAAGAAATATCTACGTTTATAGTCTCCACTATAAAGAATCAAGTATATGTGCTAAAAGCTTTATTTTAAAAGAATTTACAGGAATGGAGAACGTCTTGAGATGAAAAGGTAAGCAATTCCAGACCCTGGCTACGCGAATATGAAAAGAACGTTCATACAGAGAGGTTGATATTTTTGGATATAGAATTTGTGGATTTTTGGTCGAGCGGGAGAAATTAAAGTTGTTAACTTTTATCTCAAGATGTCATAGAATTGTACAAGTATATGAAAACCTTAGTAGTTTTTGTGTTAAATTAATTTGAATATTATAAATTTGTGTAAAACTGTCAATTATTTTTTTATTAAATTAAAATAACTGGCAGTTCAGAATATAATTTAATTTTGTTATTTAATTTGGTACTTTATATTTTAAAAAACCTAATAAGTCTGAAAAAACGCATTATTTTCGTAGATTTTAGAATTGAAAAGTTAGCAGCACTGTTATTGACGCTCAGCAATGAAAACAGATTACAATTCTATTCTCATTGCTATTCTCATTGCAGATTATCATTCTATTCTCATTGCTGTCAGCAACAAGAAGTAAACATAAAAATAAATATGACAAGAAACGAAAGGTGAAGAAAAGAATATTGTAAGCATGGCAAAACTAGACAAGGTAGTGAATAGTGGAGAGCCGGTGCTCATACAAAATCTGCAACCAATGAGAAAGCAAAAATAGAAAAATGGCTGAGTTTGACAGTTATGGTCGGCATGAAAGAGCATTTTCAGCCCTAACAATAACTTGTCTAGTTTTGCCATGATTTTAAGTTTATCAATGAAAACCAAATTACTATTAGGGCTGTTCACATTTCAAACCGCTCATCAAATCGATCATCAACTGATTTGACAAATGATTTGACCAACAGAATTTGTATGGATTTGATGGCGATTTGACGAGTGTGAACACTCATCAAATCGTTGGTCAAATCGTTTGATGAAAATCAAAATTTTTTGATTTTTCTGCTGATTTGACGAATGATTTGACGAGTGTGAACACTCGTCAAATTGTGTAGTACGATTTTATCAGTTCTAAAAAGTTTTCAACCTGAGCACATCGCGGTAAAAGAGGGAGCGGAAGAAAATAATAGCAAAATAATAATAAATAACTGTTGCAAATAATTTATAATAATTTTTAAAATAATTTATTCTTCTTCCAATACGATTTTAATAACAAGTGGTATTAATAATTTTCCGTCATCGCGATGTGCTTACTTCGGTGTTCAAGATAAAATGAAATTTGATGAAAAATTTGATGAGTCTGAACAGTTTTGTGGTCAAACGATTTGACAAATGATTTGATGTGCGGTTTGAAATGTGAACAGCCCTATTGGCACAAAATTTACAGCTTCTTTTTTGCACGTATGTGTTATTTTTTGGGATCTTCTTGTGTTTGCCGAATTTATGTTGTTACTAGCTGGATACTATTGTTGTGATTTTATTTATTTTAGCTACATTTTGATTGCAGCTGCAAATAATAATTTTTTTAGTTATTTCAGAAGAAAATATTGCATTTAAAAAATTTGTTTCTATGTTGTATTAGAATATAAAGAAATAAAGAAAATACAAATATTATTGGCTTGTAAGTATTTGCTTTAATGTTGCTAAAATTATTTTTTAAGTATTTTATTAATTAAACGAAACCAAAGCAGCAAGAAGCAGTGATGACTTCAAAGTCAATCAACAAACGAACTGCTTGCAAGAAAATGATTTAATTTTTTATTAAAATGTCAATTTTACGACAAAACCATTGATCGTAGATGCCAACATAAAAAATTTAAACCTCTTCTGCTTTAATAATGCTTTTAAAACCAAACAAAGGTAAATTTACCCAATAAAAGTATGTACATAAGACAATAGTCACATACTGCATTCAATAAATACCTTAAACTTCATAAAATAAAGTAATAGCTTCTAAATATTTGATAAAGAAAAATAACAGCGTTTTAAAATATGCTATTATACAATTATATAAATTATATTCACATAAAATTTTGCTCAAAAGTAATATTTGACGAAATAATTAAAATCGTCAATTATATCTTATATTTTATATATACTGTTTTAAAATGTTTAAAAACTATTATAAAAATACATCAACATACAATTTGACTTATTAAAAAAATTATATAAATTTTAAATTTACATAAAAATAAAATTTGGATTGTTAAAAGAACGAAACTTCTAAAAAAATTTTTCTAAAAAAAAATTTTTCTAAAAAAAATTTTTCAATTTATACGCACTTTTTCTGTGAGTATTTGACTGTATTCAAAATAAAATTTGCAAAAAATATTCCTAAGCCGTTGATTTCCAATCAATTAAGAAATGCATCATATTTGTTCACAGCCATGTCTTAAAATACTTTTGTACAAATAATAAAACGTTAGAAATGTTAAATTTTAAAAATTATTCTAATAAAAATTCCATAAGTACATTTACGTGATAAACAAAGAATATAAAAAATCAAATGTTCCAAATGAAATTGTTTTACTCGGATTAATTATATACATTTAAACATAAAATCTATTTGAAATAAATCTCCGAAGATAACCAAATGGGATACTTAAATATTTTCCAATTGAATCTATTTTTCTGAATCTATTGAATCTATTTTTGAGTATGCTTGAAGATTTTCTGTTTGGGCAGGAAGGTATATTTTTGCTGGTGGTTTTCACAAAGTTAAAAATAAATAAGTATCTAATAAGAATACTAATAATATTATAAGTATATGTGTATATAATAATAAATATAATAAGTATAATATTAATCTATATCTATACTGTTATTTCTATCTATAACTATATTATTCTGTACTATGTATACTATACATACATGCATCTACGATCAATGGTTTTGTCGTAAAATTGATATTTTAATAAAAATTAAATCATTTTCTTGCAAGCAGTTCGTTTGTTGATTGATTTTGAAGCCATCACTGCTTGCAACTTTGGCTTCGTTTAATTAATAAAATACTTAAAAAACAATTTTAAACAACATTAAAGCAAATACTTAAAAACTAATTTTATTTGTAATTTCTTTATTTCTTTATATTCTAATACAATAGAGAAATAAATTTTTTAAATGCATTATTTTCTTCTATTCATGAAAAAAAAACATATTTGCAACACCTTATTAAAGAATAATTTTTTCATAAGCCGAATCAGAATTCAGTCTTTCTATTCGGCTAATGATATATCTAAAAAATTATTTGCAGCTGCAACCAAAATTTAGCTCGAATAAATAAAATCACAACAATAATGTCCAGCTAGAAACAACATAAATTCGGCAAACACAAGAAGATCCCAAAAACTAACACATAAGTGCAAAAAAGAAGATGCAAAATATGTGGCAAATTGTAATTTAGTTTTCATTGATAAACTTACAATATTCTTTTCTTCTCCTTTTCTTTCGTTAATTTTCATATTTATTTTCATATTTACTTCTTGTTGCTGATAGCAATGAGAATAGTTTGGTAATCTGTTCTCATTGCTGAGCGTCAATAACTCAGACCAACGAATACATAAATTCGTTGGTTGTCAATGTTTTGGTTTTTCTGGAGGTGGATGGCTGATAGTCTGGAAAGAAGTTGGATGGCTGGATGAATTCTATTGGTATATATGCTCGTTGGCTTATGTGTGAAATTCCAAGTTACTACATACATTTTGGTGGCATTTTTAGAGATTTTGTTGCCTTGATAAAGATTCTTTGGATAGGAGGTAGCGTGGTTTTCATCCGATTTTGCTCATATTCATATACCAATTCATATACCAAATTTCAATACGATCGCCTTACCCTCCCTGTCTCCACTATATTTTTGCGTACATTATGTGTCCACTATGACGATATTGTTAAAGCTATTTTGTAATCCTTTAGAGACATCTTTTAATTCTAAATTTTTTTGGGTGTTTAGTTTAATGAAAGAATAAAGAAGGTTTTGGTCAAAAATATTTGTACATTTTTGCGGAATTAATTTTGGAACAGTCAAAAATTAGAATTTTTTTTACTAATTAAAAAATAATTCATATCTCTGGGCCTAACTCATATAAAGGAATTTTACTTGATATATAGGCCTTTAAAAAACCTGCCTAAATTCGGATCCGTTCCTAAAACCATAAATTTTTCTCCACCTGAAAAATTATCTTATTTAGGGTAAACATTTTTAAAAACTTAAAAGTATTTATAGAAAAAACGTTGCCTTAAGAGTATATAATGACCCTAAAAGGTTTTACGGATCATGTGCTTGCTATTTATGAAAATATAAAAAGATTTGGTTCAAAAATATTAAAACAGTTTGTATCAATAAAATTACATATATATACATATTACGGAAAATCACAGAGAGTATATTAAACAGAGGTTCACCCTATTTATGTTGTCCGGAGGATAGAAGAAAAAACAAAAATAATTATGTTTTTGCCTCATCAGTTGTTTCATGCGCACCTATAGAAAAGTACAGGCAGCGTCAAAACAAACGCTGAGGCAAAGCATAATTATTTTTGTTTTTTCTTCTACCCTCTGAACGCTTGTTCAATGAAATTTGAGTTCGAAAAGCATTCGAAGTTGAACTGGGACTTATGCATAGTATAGTCTCTGTGATCTGTGTCTCTGTGCTTGTACAATGAAACTTGAGTGAAAGAGCATTCGAAGTCGAACTGAGACCTCTATTTAATATACTCTCTGTGGGAAAACTATTTTATAAACAAAAACACATTTAACCCAATCATAAAAGTTGCTGGAGAACACTGTTCCCCGATGTTTGGTTATTCCCGGGAACCCTGTTCTCCTATTATGAATAATTTGAGAACAAATTTTTTTTCGAAAAAGGGAATGGGAATTCCGAAAATAGTTTTGACGTCTGTCAAACATATTTTTGATAAATTTTTTGAAAATAAATTCCACACAACATAAAATTCATACTCGTATAGAGCAATTAAAAGTTTTTTCTAAATTAAAGTTTTTTCTAAATGACTTTGTTATTTATTATGTTGATTTAAATGATTTAAATACAAATTCTAAATGTTTGATAGTTTAAATCGTACTTGATTTTAAATACAAATTCTAGTTGTTTAATAGTTTAAAATCGTTTATTGAGCTTTAGGTTAAAGTTAGAACAATTAATTGTTTTTTCTAAATATTTTACATAATGAGTAGTATTGCCTTAAGAATTGTGGGTTTAGAAAAAGAAGAAGCCGATAACGTCAAAGAGTAAAAAATTACCAGGCGGAATTTAAGAGATAGCTCCAATCCAATGGAATTGCCAAATAATTTGTAAGTTTAATTCTTAAATTTAATATTTATTGCAAAAGATTCAATGTGCTATTATTTTTGGATTTCAAAAGTACTACAGGGTAAATAAGGATTGCTTCAACTATTTATTGGAGGTCAGTACCTTCCAAGTACTTCGGAGTACTCCGGAGGTCGTCACTTCCGAAGAAATTGAGCGCAATTCCCGCAATCGTAATATTGAGCTCTGGTCTACGTTAAAAGAAAAGTGGCATTATACTATGACAAGTTTAATTTACCCAGCGTTATTGGATTCGTTCCGTTCCGTGGAATAAAAGGGTATTCTGTGGAGGCTTAGCTGTACGCCATCAGACGGGTTACAGGGTGCAGATAGTGGACGGCCTCCAGATATGAAAGTTAGCCGCGAATAAGTTTAACTTAACAAATAAGCGGTCCCGGACAATACAGCCGGTGACCAGCGAGAGAGTGGAAGGACGTAGCGTCGTATAAGCGCTACGGCTTGAACGAAAAAACCCACACGTCCCTATAACTTGGCACTGTCAAGGCGAGTCGGTGTCGCCTTAAAATAAAACACATTTTGTCCAAAACTTCCTAGTCGTCCTCTTGACATTAATCTTGAGGGGTCGTTCCGTGGACCTAAAACATGGAATGTGCGTAGGGTTTGGGTCCCGCCACATTAATACTGCCCAATGAAAACCAAACCATCCTCTGATAAGAACCCTAATTACATTGACGATCACAGCAAACGAAAAACGGACAATGATTTACTGATATGCACCTGGAATGTTCTGACCCTTTATAGGGAAGGTGCCACTATCCAACTGGCGGAAGCCCTGAAAACAATAAAGGCTGACATCACCGCCATCCAGGAAATGCGATGGAAAGGGCAAGGCTGCTTTAAACAAACAGACTGCAATATTTACTACAGCTGCCATATTCATCGTAAGCCGGAAACTACTCCACCTTGCTTCCCGTTTCACACCCGTGAACGAAAGACTGGCCACGATCCGCATTAAGGCGAAATTCTTCTATATTCAGGGTTGTTGCGAAATCCGTTTCGGAATTGGTCTGTTACCGGAATAGCAAAACGATTCCGGAATTAAATGGTGTTGTCCAATCCGATTGGTTTTGACTCTTTTCGAACATAAGCAAATCCGAAGTTCGAATCAGCTGTTCAGCTAAGTTTTTTTCTGAAGGTTTATGATTGATTGCATGAATTGAAATATTTTGCGCTTATTTACTTAAATTTAATTGTGATAAGAAAAAAGTGTATAAAATGAGTTCTGCTGTGTTGGCCTTTTTATTTATTGAGGAGCAAAGCAATGAAAAAGTAAAAAGGCGCATTTTAAGAGATCATAGTAATCCTTTAGAGCTTCCAGAGTCGGCGTAAGTACAATCCTCATATTTAATTTTTACACGGTGATATACTTGGATTTTCTTTGCAGCTTTGTGGCTCAATATCGCTTAAACCAGGATTCATTCATTTTGATATTAGAAACTATTAAAACTCACATGCCTTCGTCGTCAATTCCTCCAGTGCTTTTATTAGCCGCGACGCTCAGATTTTTAGCAGAAGGCTCATATCAACGATCAGTAGGGAATGATGCAAGTATAAGCATGGGAAGAAGTACTGTATCTCAAGTGCTATCCAAGATGCTTGAAGTTTTAGAGCGTTTCATTTGCGGGCACTGGGTTAAACTTGAAATGGATTCTGAAGAGAAACGAGCATCGAGAGACCATTTTTACAGAAAATATAGAATTCCAGGTATCACTGGTTGCATCGACGGCACGCATGTTAAAATAATCAAGCCTTACATTGACGAGCATCTCTACTTCAATCGAAAAGGCTATTTTAGCATGAATGCAATGATTGTGAGTGAACAAAAATTTAGTTTATTTGATCAATTGTAATAAACTTCCTTTCAAGATTTGCGACAGTAACATGATGATACGAGCTGTAGATGCACGGTATCCTGGCTCCAGTCATGATGCTTTTGTCTGGAATATAAGTCTTGCTAGACAATATTTTCTGCGACAATATGAAAACGGCGACAGGACATGCAGGCTGTTAGGCGACTGTGGTTATGGTATTGAACCATTTTTGTTAGTGCCATACAGGAACCCACAGTATGGCTCTCAGCAGTATAAATTCAATATAGCTCATTCCTCGGCACGAAACATAGTTGAAAGAACCATTGGAGTCTTAAAAGGTCGATTTCGCTGCTTGCTGGGAACATTACACTATCGTCCCCAAAAAGTTGTAAGGATCATCAATGTTTGTTGCGCGCTACACAACATTTGTCGACATTATAAAATTGAATGGGATGATACACAAAATATAGAAACATCTAACGAGACTAACTCAGATAACTTTGAAATGCCACTTAATGTAACGCTGCAAAGAGAAGGGCAAATAATCAGAGACGATATAGCAAACACCCTCTAATTATAACAAATTTACTTTGTCATAAAAAAATATTTTAATCATTTCAACAAAAAAATTTCAATAATGAGAACAAAAATATTTCAGTTTTTTAAACACAAGCATATTTCAGTTATTTTGACATAAGGCACATAAAAATAAAAGGTACATCTTTAATTATCTTTAAATTCAGTCTCACCGTTTTGTGATGGTAATAGTAAGTATTATATTTATGAAATAAAATATTTCACTTCGAAGTAGTGTTGTTTTTTTGAAAGTCAAACTTTAAGATTTCTAAATCCAACTGTTTCTTTATTTCGTTTTTTTCTTGTATCACTCTAAGAACGCGACTACGAAAGCTTACAAATTCTTGTTTGAGATCTATTATGGATTTTGTAACTGATTCCATGCCTTTTTCGATACCGCGACTCGCACGCCTTGTGTTGCTACCAATTTCTTTTTGTGCTTTAATAATTTCGTCCAGTTTTTTATTTAAATCCATTTTTATTTCTGAGTCTTCATCAAGAAACCTCTTTAAGTTACTCGCTGAGGTCTCTGTTCTGCGTCTTTTAGGAGTACTACATGCCTCTAAAGATTCAATTCTGCGCTTTGACGATGTTGATGGCAATTCTTCAAGAATTTCAATATCAAGGATTTGCAAATCATTATTTTCCTTTGCTTGTTGATCTTCAGGTCCAAATGACACTCCCGGCACACCTTGTACTGCCTTTGCTATGCCACATATGCGCACAATAAATTCTTCCGTTTGTGTCAAAGCATAATTTGAAAAAGGCCCTCCTCCAGTGGAGCGGCTCTCCATTTTGTTAAGAGACAATTTTTTTTTTAATTTCGCTTTTCCAATCACTCCATGTCTTAAAACAGAAATAATTAATTTAGACCTAAAGACAATACGACTATTTCACTTAAATTTCACCTTTTTCCATCCATTAATGTCCTTATGCGGCGGACCTGCGCTATTGAGCGATTCTGCAAGTTCCTGCCATAAAGAATCCACAAGTGGTTTGTCGCGCTTTGTAAATCCTTTCGCAAGGTCTGAATTTTTTTCCATAAATTCCAGGAGGATATCATTTTGAGTGTTATTTTTGTGTTTTCCCCTAAAAAAGAAATAATTAAATAAAATTGAACATTTCCCCATTAAAATGATTTGATCTACTTACATGTTGTTTAACTTAAAAGCCACTATAAATAAAATAATTAACATTCCGCTAGTGAAGAGGTGGCCGGTTTTTTTCCGATACATAATCGATAATATCGGTTTCTGCAACTCCTAAAACCGATAAAATTCCGTTTCGAACTTAAAACCGGAATGTATGACACCTTTAACAAATTCGTACCGGAATCAAAACCGATTCCGGTAATGAACGGATTTCACAACAACCCTGATTAGCCTAGTGATGCAAAAAAATTTTTTAAGTCGATATTTAGTCGATTATAAATTTCTTTGGTTTGTTTTTTGTTTGTATTCACCAGCGGACCCAACAGACGTTGTCGACACAATAGAAGAATGATAATATAACGATAGAATTATAAATTAACGACAGAATAACGTTCGTAGAATGGTATGACCGATTTTAGGAGCAATTTGTACCCAAGCACTCGGTTTCGCCCATTTTAGATATAAAAAATCCCGAAAAAATCCTATATACAAATATTAACTTTAAAATATAAGAATTTATACAAAAATATCCACTTCATTCGCCAAAAAAAGTAAAAGTTTAAATTAGAAAAAGGAAAATTAGAAATAGTCCTGAATATCTTTTTTATTTAATCTAAAATTTTTGTCTTTTCTAAACACAAGTTTTCTAAAATTTATTTAACTTCGTTATTATTTTTCAATTCATAAAAAATTTGCATTTGAATCCATAAAGTCATTTTCGCCAAAATAAAGCTACTGTTGCTTCAAAATGTGCACTTTTTTCTTTTTTTAAAATATACAGGGTTGTTGCGAAATCCGTTTCGGAAGTGTTGTGTTATCGGAATAGCAAAACGATTCCGATGTTAAATGGTGCTGTGAAATCCGATCGGTTTTTACTCTTTTCGAACATAAACAAATCTGATGTTCGAATCAGCTGTTCAGCTAAATTGTTTTCTGAAGTTTTGTGTTTGATTGCACGAATTGAAATATTTTGCACGTATTTACTTACATAAATTTAATTTTGAAAAGAAAAAAAGTGTATAAAATGAGTTCTGCTGTGTTGGCCTTCTTATTTCTTTAGGAGGAAAGCAATGAAAAAGTAAATATGCACATTTGAAGAAATCACAGCAATCCTCCAAAGCTTTCAGAGTCGGCGTAAGATTTTCTTTGTATTTAATTAAAACACGGAGATATACTTGGATTTTTTGCATATTTGAGACCCAATATCTCTTAAACCAGGATTCATTCACTTTGGTGTTAGAAACTTTTAAATCTCATATGCATTCATCGTCAATTCCTTTTGTGGTTTTGTAAGCCGCAACCCTCAGACTTTTAGCAGAAGTCGCACCCAGGAGAATATAATTTTGTGTTTTATTTTTGTGCTTTTCCATAAAATAGAATATATTTGATTTGCTGACATTTTTTTAAGTTTGCAGCCACAATAAATTAAATTTTTAACATTCTGCTAGTAAATAGCTGGTCGGTTTGTTTCCGAGTATCAAATCGATAAAATCGGTTTCTGCAACACCTCAAACCGATGCAATTCCGATTCGAACTAAAAACCGAAAAATATGACACTTTTTCGAAATTTCTAACGGAATCAAAACTGATTTCGGCGATTAACGGATTCCACAACAGCCCTGATAGTCACATAGTCACATTTCTTTTATAATGAAAAAAAATTTTAGGCTTTTCTTTGATTTTTTCCAAAAATTTATGAAATTTCCTCATGTCTTTGAAAGAAAAATGTGTTTGCTTTGAAAACAAATTTATAGTAATTTTTAAGAACCAATAATTTGTATAGGAAATCATTGCTATTTTACTTACAACGAGTGCGAAAATACTTTATTTAAAAATTTTGTAAAAATAATTCAATTCTTAAATTTTTTTAATACGATTTAAAATAAGAACGTATTTTTTTTTATCATAAAAAGTAAGCAATTAGAAAGCATGTTTTTTTGGGAGGGAGAGAGTATAGCTTAAGGTGCACAGTTTTCTTTAAAGATGAGCTCTATTGCTCAAACCAGCTCAAACCAACATGCAAATTGAAAAATTGCGAAATTGCATAATTTTCTAGTGTTATTTTTCATTCGATTATTTTTTCGGTTAATCGAATGGGAAAATGCGATACAATTAAATATTTAACCGAAAGAAAAAAACCGATTAATATAATTTTTTCGGTTAATGAAAATAGTACTCGTTGATTTTAATGCGAAAGTCGAAAGCGAAGGCATCTTTGGCCCCACTGTCGGTCAGTTCAGTCTTCATGAGACCTCTAAGAATAACGGTCTAAGACTGATCGACTTCGCCGCGGCACGAAACATGGTAGTTAGTAGCACCAGATTTAAACACCACGATATCAACAAGGCCTCCTGGCTGTCCTCGGATCAAAAAACGTGAAACTAAATTGATCACGTTGTAATCCGGAAGCCACGCCTCTAGTGTTCTGGATGTGCGTACGTGTCAGGGGGTCAACATTGACTCCGACCATTATCTTGTTCCAGCCAAGATCCGCATGCGATTAAGTCTTGCGAAGAACATACGCACAGGAATGCAAAGAAGGCTAGATGTCGCTGAGCTGCAATTACAGCGGACTGCCGAGGCCTATTCCGCTCAACTATCAAAGCTTTGGTCAACCAACCAACCCCAGAATCCGACGACGCCGGCGGATTTTGGGCGCACATATCCCATTTCATGCTCGCTGCCGCTGAGGAAGACCTTGGTTTCCGGCGTCCGCAACCTCGGAACCAATGGTATGATCAGGAGTGTCGCATTGCGACAGCAGTAAAAAACACCGCATACAGAAAAACACTGCAGTCAGCTGTAAAGCGAGCCGTGCGAAAAAATTACCGCGAAAAGAGGAAGGAAGAGAGGCGCCTTTTCAGACGCAAAAAGAGAGCAGGAAAAGCACGAGCGTAAGGAACTAGAAGTGTACCAGGGCAAGAAGGATTCACGAAAATTTTATCGACAGGTTGAGCGTCTGACCTAAGGTCTCAAGCCCGGAGCACCCACTTGTAGAGATGAAAATAGAGATTGGGTTACAGATACGCAGTGTGTGCTAAAATTGTGGAGTCAGTACTTCTCCAATCTTACTGGTGACGATTCCACCAATTCCGCCCATGGAGAACACGGTGCAGCACCACCAATCAACGATGACGGAGTGGCAGTACCACCACCTAGCCATGAAGAGGTTCAAGTTGCTATCCAGCGACTTAAAAACAAAAAGGCAGCGGGTGCTGACAGCCTAACAGCTGAATTGTTTAAAACCGGCGGCGATAAATTGATAAGGCGAATGCATCAGCTCACAGCAAAATAAGGTTAGAGGAAAGCATGCTCGATGATTGGAATTTCAGCGTGCTTTGCCCTTTATTTAAGAAAGGAAACCCAGCAATCCGCGTCAACTATGGAGGTATCAGTCTTATATCCATCGCATACAAGGTTCTCTCAAGCGTACTGTGCGAAAGATTAAAAACGATTACAAAAACACTGATTGGACTTTATCAGTGTGACTTTTGACCTGGAAAATCCACAATAGACCAGATTACACACTACGACAAATTCTGGAAAAACTCACGAAAACCAAATGGCCACCCATCATCTCTTTGTCGATTATAAAGTTGCGTATACTTTATAATCGTTTACGTATGTTGCGTATAGGTCGACGACGAAGAGGGAGACCATGCCTACGATGGATGGACTAGATCGAGGAAACCCTAACCGCACTTGGTGTATCCGATTGGAGAGGGCGCGCGCAAGGCAGAGGCGCCTGGCGAGAGCTGATGAGGTCGGTTGAAACCCGAAAACGGGTTGTTATGGCCATCTAAGTAAGTAAGTATTGGATGCGTTGATGGAACACACGTTAAAATAACTGCTTCTTCTACATATAAGCATTTGTATTGTAACAGAAAGGCACGTTCAGCTGGAACTGTAATGCTTGTAAGTATAATTTGAAAACCTGAAACCTGAAAAACATTTCAACCCATCCCGAAGCATGGTATGGAATGAGAGTGAACTAAAAGCGAAGATGGAGCAGGAGTATATTCGTATTGACAACTGTTTTTGGATTCTAGGTAAAGCAGTTTTTAAAATTCAATAAAATGAGACTTCGTTTTCAAATGTGCATCTCTACTAGGTGATGCTGGATATCCTTTGGAGCCATGGCTTTTAAGCTCTCATAGAACACCACCTGCAGGGTCTACGGAAAGCCGATTTAACGAAATTCACGCACGATACAGCAATATCATTGAGCGAACCAATGGTGTATTCAAAAATAAATGGAGATGTCTCCTTGATGTTAGAGAACTACACTACAGTCCTGAAAAGGCTTTATTGTTTGCTGCGCATTGCATAATATTTTCATACAGTAATCTCGATGATTTTTCTGCAGATAATTTGGAAACACCTCCGATAACAACTCACTAACTCACACAGCCAAACAGTTGCAGTCATTTGGCTGCAGCACAGCGTATTCGAGCAATCATAGGTGGCAATCTGTAACAAAAATTAAAATAAATAATTAAAATTAAATTAATTGCTTCTGTTATAAAAGTTAATTTTTAAACTTTTTTAAACTTAAATATAAAAAAAAAGAAAATTAAGCACAGCCATTTTGAAATCCATAGTAGTAAATAAATTTAAAAATAAGTAAAAATTGCCGTTGTATAAAATAAATAAAACACTTATTGGTAATTAGGTACTTGTACATTAAAGCGCCTTTTCATCAGTGATGTTCTTAATCTTTTCTTCCGTGTAGCAGCTCCTCTAAATATTTGTCCGTTTTTTTTATTGTAAATTCAATTTCTCTTCTTCTATGTTTTCCATTTTCTGATTATGACAACTGATTTCATTCATTAATTTTTTCATACCGCTAATGGTGTCCAGTGCCCGATATATTCGCTTGGTATTTTCTTCGATTTCAGTTTTAATATCCAAGCTCTTTTGTTGAATCTCTAATTCCTTTTGGAGAATGTCGAATGATTGTGGATTACTTTTTTTTTTATTTCAGGCTGTACTAACTCTTCGATAATGTACTCTACATCGTTGTCTTTGCTTGTTAAGTCCGGAGATTAATTTTAACCGGTAATTTTCCAATATAAGGTTCATTTTCTATCTAATTTCGCTTTATTCCTCACGTCAGCTTTCAAAACACCTTCCAAAACTTCTTTCATAGAAGTGAGTTGGTGAATTCTTTCTTCATTGGGCGACAATTTTTTTTTGTGCTGTACCGTTGATTTCAATAAAATTATTTTGGGCCTTCTTTCGCACATATTTCTTTTGATCATTCCAGACCTAAAATATAGAAATGTGCATTAAATATGTGCATATGTAGTTGACTGGGTCAAGCACTTTCCTTGCAAACGCGATATGCCAAACTGCAGTAGCCTCATTATTACCTTTTTCCATTCAACAATTGTTTTAACTGGCGGTCCTGCTGCGTTCAGTTGCCTTTGTGCCATACTCCAAAAATCGTCCTCTTCATTCCTTGGCTTTTTAAAGAAGCACCGCGCAAGCTCTGGATTAGCCGCAATCAGTTCCAGTAGTTCTACCATTTGCTGTTTATTTCTATTTTTAGCCCTGGAATAAAATGCTGTTTATGTAAGTTAAGGTCTTCTTGATTAAAAACACTAAAAAAATATTTTTTTATTCTTTGCATTCTTTATTATTCAAATTGAAATTAGGAACTAACAACATTTTTATATCGTAAAATGATAACTTAAGCTCTGCTGCTGCACTGGTTATTGTTATTGTACTTGTTGTTGGAGAAGCCGCTATCTGCTGACACTGCGCTATTGTGTGGGAATGTTGTTACTGTAATTTGTCACGTACTATTAGTGCTAGTCTAGAACAGATAAAAAATTACATGCGGCTGAAAATTCAGGATTTTCTAAATAACTCGTAAATTGTCAAAGATATTGGCAAAAATTAAAAGTTTGCTAAAGATAGTAAGATATTCTATCTGAAAAAATAAAGTTTTTGAAAATAAATGGAAAAAAAGTTAAAAAACTTTGAATGCTTATATCTTTAAAACTACAAAAGACAATGAATTTTTGTAAACAGTTATAGTAAGGCCTAGTATTTTTAATTAAACCTATTAAAGGCAATTTAAATAGGGTAATGCGTTAAAAAGATGTAGTCCAATTATCAGAAAAAAAAGTTTTATTTTTACCTATAACTCCTAAACTCGACCTGATAGAGAAAAACTGACTCCGAATTTGAATTCAGTGCGCGAAAATACATGTGGCACCACTTTCTTCTTCTCTGGTCCGAAAACGTGTATAGGAGGGTGCCTCATCAAAAAAAGTTGTCATTGCCACCGACTTAAAATTAACCTTGATCGATTCTAAGACGAATACACAACATTTTTAGGCTGTAACGATAGCCGCCAGTGAGCTAAACTATTTTGAAAAAACCTCCAAAAAACCATGTTTTTCGTAAAAATATTAGCTGGTGTAGTAGTTACAAATAAACAAATGGTAGAAAATAGTAGTACTGAAGATCTTCCAATCTGATTAAAAAATTTTAAATCTTTGCCGCCAGACCGAAGATATTGCGAATTTTAATGAAAATTTTTGACTTTTTTTATTTGATTTTAACTACTGTGTTTTTTCCTACTAATAGCATTATTGGAAAATATTTCTGCATACTCGGAAATTATTTTTTGGTTGTAATTTTTATAATAAATTCTTTTTGCAAGTCGATATGAAGAAAAAGAGGACAAATTAATTTTTAGCAGAATATAACTATCTCAACACATCGCAGCCTTTCGTTTATATTTATGGAATAGTTTTTATTGGTCCTTAACTTAACTGTTTCCAATTACAAAAGTGAACGCATTTTTGCGTTTTTCACAACATATGGCAAAAACTAATACTATGTTCACATAGAGAGTTAAGTTCGTTTCCAGTACAAAGTTGCGTTTTGCCATTGAACTCAAAATAAACTCTTTAATTTCTAGTACAATTATGCAGAATGAAACTAATTTAAACTCAAATTGCTTTCAGTGTTTATCAAAACTCAATTTGAGAAATCCCTAAAAGTATGCTAATGCTCAGGTGAAAAGTTACGTTCATATGCAATTTTTTATATGACAAGGTACGTTCATAGTTTTTGTACTGAGAAATAAGTTTGCCCATCTTCTGTTCAGCATTTTGTTCTGCGAACTTAACAACTCCATTTCAATAAATTTATTTACTAAATCGTTATATATTTTAGTGATTAATAAAATTGTCTCTAAACTTGCACAAATTTTTATAATTTATTAAAGTTTCAAACAAATGAATGCAGAGGAACCAAAAATATAAAAGAACACATAAGAAATCAAAGAAATGTCAAACTAAACTCAATTCTGAAGACGCATCTCTGTGTGAACAGCTTCGGCTAAATTCAAACTAAACTGTCTGTGTGAACATAGCATAAATATGCTTGATATACCAAAGACTTTGAGTGAAGCATAATTGCAACATACAAGCCGACTTGTGCACGTATTATCAAACTGCCAAAAAGTATGCTCTTAAATTTGTAAGATGTTGCTCCCATCAATCATTCTTTCAATCAGAAATATTTTGCTGCAAAATGCATAAGGTTCACTGCATTTTTTTAATAACGAAATGGTCAGCTCTTTTTGTATGATTTCTTTTTATTTTTCTTTAAAAAACCAATCAAATAATATCTTTGAAAAAATAAACTACTTAATTCAGCCGTTTGAATGCTATGCCTCATTAAAATTAAAGTTAAAATTTTACAAATCACATGCACTGAAAAATTTCTTATGGGAGGTGGGCGTGTCATAAAACAATTTTTTAAGTTCTACTAATATATTTACAAAACAAAATATAGCGTTTTAATTTTTGTCTTATATAGGAAGAAGGCGCGGCTGTTTGCGGACTAATGCAATTCCGTATAGTTAATTTAAACTTGTGTGCCAAATTTTTTTGGTCTGGATCGAATCCTTCTATTGACAAATTTTTTTTTTGGTCCATTCATAAAAAGCAACAAGTTCTGTCAAAAAATGCCTAAAAAATTTATTATAAAATGCAAAATATGACTCTAGGACAAATTTTTTTAATTTAAATACTGAGTTACATCGAGTATATTAGCCAGTTTAAAATAGTATTTATTTCGATTTAGCTTGTTGAAAAATTCTAAATAACATTTTACGTTTATACACAGGTCAACCCTACTACATTGGCTCCATGAGGCTGCTGCTCTGGGATATTGATAATCGCACCTACAGCTTCTATATTGAGACGTCAGTCAATGAAAAAGATTGGCAGATTGTAGTTGATAAGCGCAACGAACAGGTCAAATCATGGCAAAATTGCAACTTCACACCACGTCCAGTCGTTTTTATACGCATTGTTGGCACACAAAACACCGCCAATGAGGTATTTATTTCTTTCACTTAGAATCGAAAAAACAAATATTATTGCTTTTCGTACTTCACAGATTTTTCATATTGTACACTTGGAGTGCCCTTCACAGGATCCAACTATTTTACAATTGGGAAAAGATAAAGAGGAGAGCCAAAGCTCCAGCTCAGACAATAGCAAGACTGCTAATGCCATAGCCGCATTGACAAAGCAGAACAGCACAGAGTGTAGCGACAGCTCAAAGCAGTCAAAAGCAGGAGATTCCGCAGTTGAGGAAGAATGTCCACAATGTTTGAATAATTCCGAAAGCGATTCGTCTGATGGTGACTAGGATTTTATTTGCTTAGTTGTTCTTAGTTTCTCAAAGGCAAACAACTTAAACTCCTGTGAAAATGCACCAAATTTGTTGTTTCAATCGAGGTCGTTATAAGCAATGACAAAAATTTCATAATTGAATAACATGTGGAAAATGTTTTGCTTCTACTGTATTTGTATCTTGTAGATTTATATGTTGTTATGAAATGTATATTTTAAGTAACCATTTGTTGATAGTTTTACAACCTGTTGCTAACGAACATTTATTTTGTTTTTATGATAAGTATGGCAGCTGGAAAGAAAGAGTTTAAGAAATTTACTTAAGTTTGTGGGATCAACTCAAAAATAATTAAAAAAAGTTAATTTGTTGCTTCGTTCGTTGAAAAGATTATAGCTTTATTCAGTGCGTATATTTTATAATTTTTCTATAAATTGTCGGAATGAATATGGAAAAACATAAGACAAAACAATGAATTAATTTTTATATTTGTCTCTTGCGACTTGTTATTAAAATTACTCTTTAATATTATTTATCTTAAAGTATGTTGTAAGTGTAACAAAAGATACGCAGCTCGATTCTGAATAATTTTTCTCGAGGAGTCGTTTTTATTTTTAAGATAAAGTTCAAGAACATTTTTGGAATTTTTTAATACAAATTTGTTCATCAAACGTCAATATTCATGAGTGTAAACAAAAAAAATGTATTGTCTTTGTCTGCTATCTTAAAGATTAAAATTCCCGTTTCCGACTCCCCGAAAAAATTATATAGAATCGGGCTGATACTTTTTTATTTACCTGCACATAATAAATTTTCCTTCTGTCTGGAAATTATACAATGTGCAGTATATGTATGTATTCTGCGACTGGCGTGGTAGAATGACAGACACTACAAAATCGAAAAATTTGTATTGAGTCGTTTGATGATGATTTATGTAATATCAATAAATGTTGTTTAACATTATATATCTTTTTAGTTCTACACATTAGCAATTTTAAACAATAATGCACACTCTTAACTGTAAATATAAAACTAAGAATATAAAATTAATTTGGGAAATACAAGAAGCCAAAATGGTGTCTGGTGTATTACCTCGTCTGTAGAATTGTGAAAATTAGGACACGTCGGTCGCAGAGGGTTAAGATGCAAACAGGCCATGATCATTCAGATCACATCTCGTAATTGATATTTAAAAAAAAATCCACCCAATTTTAGTTTAAACAATCACTACTCAAACTAACAATCTCATTAAAAACATTTTCCTATATTTTTTAATGCGAATTTTTTATATGCCATTGTTTTGAAAATCTGTCTTTTCAAAATACAAAACCAATAGTATTAGTTAACCAATAGTGTAGTAACAAATTATACGAAAAATAATACAAATACACATACGCAGATTTAAATTTTTAGAATTTAATTAAAGAAATTCCATTAGGAAGTTATTCAAAGTGTAAAGCCGCAATAAATACAAGTAAATAAGTAGCATTGAGCTATTTTTGGCGAGAAAATGGTGGAAACAAATATAATGTGATAATTAGATGCCTGACCACCTGTGATAATTTTAATCTTCCCTGTTAAACTTAAACTGAGACGCGACTGTCTCCCGCAGCTGTTTACACAAAGTTTCAGGCTTTTCATAGTATCCAAAGAATAGATATGTGCTGCTAATATTTTATAATTTAATATTTTAAGAATAAAGTCAAAATTTGTGACTGAAATCTAAGCGAAAACTTTTATTATTCCACTACAGTTCAACAGGGAAGATTAAAATTATCACAGGTGGTCAGGAACTTCTGGTGGATTATATTTGTCTGTAACATTGCACCGTGATCTGCATAAAGTTTCCTACCGTTTCCACAATTTTCTCGAAAAAAATAGCTCAACGCTGCTTATTTATTTGTATTTATCGCGGCTTTGAGGTTTGACTTTTGACGTTTCTATGCTAATTTTTATGTCTTCTACTTTATCAGCACCGTATCTGAGGCGAATAAGTAGGTTCGCAAACAGTGATACCACAAAAAGAAAAAATTGCCAAATGATTCGACTAGAGTTAAGCATTTGGTTCGCACACGGTGATAGGGGCATATGCATATTTGACGTTAAAGTCGAACCATGCTATTAACCATGGTGTAATTATCTTCGCATAATTACACCATGCATTTAACCCAAAATGAAACGATTTGCTCAACTCGTCTGAAACAGCTGATCAATTGCGAACAGAGTAGGTCTGTTACCGTACTCGATTGTAGCAACTTGCAATTTGCTAGAACGTGGGCCTTACCTTGTAATGCGATTCGAAAATAAAATCACACCATGTATTTACATGGTTTTCTGGCAAATTTGTGATTAGTTCGAATTGAATGCAGACAAAAACTGCGTTTTAAAGCAGAGGTAGAAGTTACTGTCATTTAGTAATGTTAATTCATGCATTAACATGGTGTGATTTTCTTATCGAATAGCATTTGCTTTTCGAATCGACTTACAGAGTAAGGCCCCGTGCATGTCAGAATTAGACAACGTGGTGTTAGGGCGGATAACCGGTGACCGAAACTGTCAAAACGAAGTTGACATTTCATACAAAATCTGCAACCAATGAGAAATCAATGGCCGCATTCAGCGCAGACAACTGTTGTGAACTGTAATGGTAGCGCTACCTTAGTTCACGATGTTTTTCTCTGAATGTGTTGCTACTCTACACGTCAGAAGTTAGATTCAATTTCATTTTTATGTAAATTTAATTCAATTGCAAAGGTTTCTCAATTAAATTTGCTGCGTTCTTTCTGCGTTTATTATTTAACAGCGTCAGTAACAGCGTCTGATAGTTAAGCAAACAGTTGTGTTCATGTAGCATAGAATTTGTTCGCTCGATTAAAAGGCGTTTGCTACTTTATTAGTTTTAGTTAGCGCTACCAAATATGTAACATTCATCGAATTTTTACACAACAGTTGCCAACTGTTGTCTGCGCTGAATGCGGCCAATATGAAAGCCAAAATTGGCAAAAATACCAAAATGGCTGAGTTTGACAGTTATGGTCACTAAGAAAGAGAACAAATTCAGCCCAAACACTACCTTGTCTAGTTTTACCATGAGCTAATCAAACTGTGCGACATTTTTTTCATTCATAGGCGCATGGCACACTTAGCGGACACGGAGAAATTTGTTGCTGTTTTCGCCGGTAAAATAAAAGACTGGAAATTGAGATGGCTTCTCCGTCATCAAAAAATTTCCAAGCAACCGACAAAATGTGTTCACGGTCCGAAGCTGAAAACAATTTGGACAACGGTTGCTTTTTCTTGATGTTTTACGGTTAAAAACTCCACTGCAGTAGAAAATGTACTCTTTGAATTCATCAGTAATGCGATGCTTGTTGTTTATTATCGAATTGTTACTTCAAATTATGTGAAAGTGCATTTCATACAATGTGTACATTAGAGTGGGACGATTAGTATGGAAGGAAAAAAGTGTTAATGGGCGCTTCGCGTTTCTGATTCTTGGGATTGTACTGAGCAAAAAAGTCCACTAGACCATATGTCTGCGGTGAAAAATCGAGCTTCCAGATTTTGACTTGCAGTTTTTCTCAGACTTTTGTCAGGTTTTTTTTTTTATATTTTGTCCTATAACAGCCGAACCATTGAGATTTTTGTCTTAGTATTGGATCGAAAATCTCAATGGTTTGGCTGTTATAGGCCAAAATATCCAAAAAAAGACGTATGGTCTAGTGGACTTTTTTGCTCAGTACAATCCCAAGAATCAGAAACGCGAAGCGCCCAATGAGATGTTCAAATCGCCCCACCCTAGTGTACATATCTGCAAACATATGTGTTGTAAGCATTAATTTTTTCGCTCAGAAGTGGCAGTAGGCGGTGAAATAGAAATTAGCGGTATTCACGGTATTCACTTGCCTGTGCATTTGAGTACTTGTTCAGTTAGGTTTTCGTGAACACACCTAGCAAAAATTGTATGAATACTGACGCGATAAATATTGAACATGTAGCATTCAACCGCGATCCATCAATCCATTAATTTGGATCGCGATCCAAGTATCACAATAAATATTGAACGTGTAACAGGCACCTAAGACTTAACGCCTCTCGATTGCTTTTTATGGAGCTATGTTAAGTCATACTGGTAGACATTATCTAACAGTAGCTCGGTTCTGTAACTTATGCGACAAATAGTCACTTTTTCTAACTTCACAGTGTTTCATTCCAAAATACTCACTTTCGCGAAAACTAGTGTTTATTTAATTGATAAGCGAGTAAATAGTGGTCCGTGATGAAAAAGATACACAAGCGAAAGGAAATATATGAAATTGCGAGAAGTGACAGACAATTTTGCGTGAAATTTAATGAGGTTCTTCTATAAACAGTAAATAAAAAACAAATATAAATATTATAAGTGCTTTATTTATGAAAATGGCGGATATAAGTACACGTTTATATTATTTTTGCTGACTATTACTTGTTTTAATGTTAAACACTTTAAGACTTAGTGATGTTGATTTTAAATGCACATACCTTATCCACAAATTGCAATCCGAGTATTATTTTAATGCGGTTGCTTAATGCAATGATACAAATATTATGGAATAAATCTCATTTATAAAATTTTTCAGTTTATGCATTCAATAATTTTTGCATTGTTGTACATATAACATTGTGTTAATAATATATTTATAATCTACATAAAAAAATTTAAGTTGATACCTTGTACCCGGTAAAAGTATTTGTAACGTGGATACATTTTTTACTGTACAGTAATATTCAAGACAACATTGAATATTACTGATGCATAAGCAAGCAAAAATTTTTCTCACCAAGTTAAAACATAGTGAAAACTGCAATCGATTCGAGTCGCATATTTTAGTCTACAGAAACACTTCGTCCATCGAGTTAATTTTAAAGTAGAATTGAAACAAGCGAGACGAGTCACCGATTTTTCTTTATTTATTACAGAGACAGTGCAAGTAAGAATGACATCACAATGACGACAAAGTGAGAAAATCTGGTGAAGAACTACGGTGAGAAAAGTTACAGAACCGAGCAGATTATAATAATATAAAATTCATTCCAACAATATTTCTGCCTTGTATTATTACTTAAAGTTCTCATGCAGCTCAAAAAACATACAAATGAGATTTCGGTTCCAGTATAAGAAAAATTCGAGTTAGGGAAATTCGACTTATAGACATCAAAATATAAGAAAAATGTCTTGAGAAATCAAAAAGCACAAATACTACTTCGAGCTATGGAGAATTTGGAGTTATGGAAGTTCGAGTTAGGGAAGTTTCACTGTAATCCCGATTTCTAAAGAACGCACGCAAAAATCATGATACAAAGAACTACAGATAAAGTATTGCGCATGTCCGCCATCTTTGCTGTGACGTGCAAGGTGCTCATTGGTTGCAACGTAGTCACAACTTATTCATAGGGTGTAAAGATTTTAAAATGCCCAAATTTTATTATGAAAACTTGTTTTACTGAAATGAAATAAATATTGTTAAATAAAGCACATGTCCAAAATAAAGTAAATATATTTTTTAGTACTGCTTGTGAAAAAAAATTGCATATTTTGTAGGGGTGTTTTTTCCCCTTTTCACCGATTTACACAAAAAGCGGCTACGTTGCTTGATGTGCTTGACAGAATTTTGACTGTTTGTTCGTTTTAATTTTGCTATGGTGCATGCCACACACAGCGGACACGGACAAATTTGTTTTTGTTTTCGCGGGTAAAAGAAAAAACTGGAAATTGAGAGAGCTTATGAGTCATCCAAAAATTTCCAGGCAACCGACAAAAATGTTCACGGCCGAAAGCTGAAAACAATTTGGACAACGGTTGCATTTTCTTGATGTTTTACGTTTAGGCTATACATGGATTGAGTGGTATTTATTTATAAAAAGAAGAAGAATATTTGACGAACATGCAAAATGCAGTCCGGCTAGCTGCAGCAAATGGATTCAACTGAACAGCTGAATATTATTAGTGATTGTTGTGAATGTAATATTAATGATTTAGTATATTGTTTTTTTAGTGATTGTGTATTTTTTAAAATTAAAAATATGAACGTAAAATGTGTATATGATGTTATTTATAAAAATGTATACATTTTTTAACTATATTTTCCATTTATAAACTATTCCATTGCATATATGAAAGTAACACGTCATTGTATATAGTATTTTTAGTGCTTGTATGTACAGCTGCAGTTGTCTCTTTCACCCTTGTATTTTAGGACAATCGTCAAAAGAAAATGTGAGCAGTAGATTTACTGATGGTATAACTGATCAAGCTAGTCATACATTACAGCCGCGTAGTTAGCAAATAAACTGTTTATATATGAATATATCTTGTAATATCGTTTAAATCGTTAAAATTTACAATATTCTAAGAGATAAGGTTATGGCTATTAATTGGAGTAGAAATATTACTGAAATGTTCATAAATGAATTTCAAAGCCAACCGGCATTGTGAGGTATTCTTAAAAAAATTGTAAATACTTTATCATTAGTGAATCTTAGTGAATCTCCCCTTTGATAAATTTATCATCCCTTTCTTAAGTCTGCCAATTCTCCATGGCTTAATCCAGCAGGATCTTTTTTCACTTTTTTTAACTCCATCCAGAGTTTCATCAACTCAACAATTGTTTTTATTGTGACCATATCGTTGTTATCTAAATATGTGGATACACTTCCTGCATACATATTGGCCAATGTAATTAATTTTAAACTCCGGAGATCAGAATTTAACCCATCAATTTTAAATGCAAATAAAACCACTTATAAACAACCTATAGAGGGTAGCCGTTTTATTGAATCGATTGCAGAAAGGAGCATTACCAGCACAAAATGGTAGCAGAAACGTAGTAAATTTAGCTTCCGCCATTATTTTGACATTTTCTTTTGAATGTATTTATCAAGTGTCACATTTGACGAGCACCAATGACGAGGTGCGCAGTTAATGTTCGTTGTGCCGGGAATACTTTATCTGTAATTCTTTGTATCATGCGCAAAAATGCGTAATTGAAGTTTTACATTTATCTAATCAAGAGTTGCCAACGCAGCTTTATTTGTTTTTGAACAGCGATTTCGTTAATTATTTTAGAGAAGAGCTGTCATTCCTAAAGAAATTGACAGGAATTGTTCCTGCTTTGAGTGACATGACACTCTGAAAACTACAAAAGATCGTTTATTAAACAAATAAACGTAACCCACTTGTTAAAAAACTTCATTGCACTTTATTTTATTAGTTTTACTTACTTTTTCGTATTAAATAGATTTTTTTTCCATTTTGCGTTTTCTACTTTCTTTGTGTCAAATCCACTAAGGAATGGCACTCGTTCGTAATCACAAACGAACTTCAGCTCGAATTTGCTCCCTACGTTTCATATTAGGGCTGATTCGAATACAAACAAGACAAGGGAGTTGCATAGTAGTAAAATTCAATTCCGCTACCATTTTCGACAGAAGCCAACTTGCGTAATCGGCCCTCTGTTCTCAGAGTATCGTCAAGTTTTGGTTTCGCATAAGATTAAAAATTCGAAATTAAAACCCGATTATCGACTTTTTTTATATCATAAAGTCGACCGCTAAAAGTCTAAATTTATCACCCAAAAGTCGATTTTCGACTTCGACTTGCACATCTCTATTGCACTGTTGCATTGAATTACTTCATAGAACGTTATGCTTTAGTACTGCTGCAATATTGCCGGCGTATGCGCACGACGAACGATCACATATTTATCGTGTAATTAATTTTATTCAAAATGATTTCTGCTAATGATCAAATAAAATATTTTTTATTATGATATCACTTTATGAGTAGTCAGAAAAACACAGATCATAAAAATCTGAGCCCAATTAACAGTAAGCATGAACACTAGATCACCCAAAACAGCAAAGGTGTTTTTTTTCGCCCCACCAGCATTTTCTAATAGAATGAAGTTGAAAAATAAGATCTGCATCAAAAGATTGGTAACCTTAGTGGAAAATAGCCATCCGGTTTTCATTTGAAACCTCAAAAACAGCCTTAAAATTGCTTGAAAATAGCTCAAATAACGTTTGCTCTGTACCTTTTTTAAAACATGGTAAGTTTTTAATTTTTTTTTTCTTTTCACAGACAATTAAACAGGTAAGACTGTCCGAGTAATTTGTTTTTGGTAGGTGTGATATTTAATGGTGTTTTTGAAGACGAAACTAAATTTTTTACTAATTTTTTATGTTCTATATTTGTTAAAAAAATTCCAAAAGTCATAGAAATATCTACGAGCTATCAACATTACATCATCGTGAAGGGAATTTAATAAGGTCTAAGGCCGCGTTCATAGTGGACGCTTTGGCTGAAGCTGATGCATAAAACTGCTTTGTTAAGCTTTTTTTGATCATAGTGAATACTTATTCAACGCTGCATAAAGTAGCTTATTGAGCTTATTGGTGTTCATAGTGCGCGCTTTATGCTTATGGCTGATATGCTTTGCTTTCATTTGTCTCTTTGGAAAATAATGCCCTCAATTGCGTTTTGCAAAGTAAATTTTTTTGTTTAATGAGTATGTAGATTCGCGATGATCACTAATGAAATATCAAACCAATAACAAACAAAAGTTCAAAAGAACTTGAAAACACAAAGCATAACAACTGTGGAAAGTTCAGCACAAAAAGTACCCAAGAAGAAACCAAGAACAACGAAAACTATGTAAACAAACGAGATAGAATACACAAGCACATACAACTGAAAAGCACCACAAAAGGACCACAACGCAACAACAACACAACAACGGTTAAAACTTCAGCACAAAAAAAAATCAACGAAAATATTACTAACAGGCAAAATAGATAAACATGTGCCGAATAGCATTTAAAAAAGCTCTACAACAGAGCATAAAAAACAAAATTATTTTTCTGTGTGAGCAAGCGAGATTGAAAGATAAGCGCTGAAAAGCATTTGAAATTAAGCTTTATGCTAGCCCTATAAACGCTTTGAGATTTTTAAATATGATTATACACAAAGCGTTTTTCAGCTAAACTTCTCGGCTAAGCTAAAAGCGTTTACTATGAACGCGGCCTAAGAAATTAACTACGTTTCACTATTTTTTTTTCTCACGAACTTACGTCTTAAATGCAAACAAATGGCTTTTATTTTTGTTGCATTCAATTTAAATCTTTTAAATTTTAAGAAAGTGCTTCTCTTACTCACCTAAATCATTGGTAATGATCCATTTATATGTTGTGAGAATGTTTGGGCTTTGTTTCAATTTAATTTAACTAAAAAGCCTCGTCGATAAAAAATATTAAATGTTTTTGTTTTTTCAAGGTGGATTTAAATTAAATGTGCTCGTTGGGCCCCAATTTGTCTCTAAAATGTCAAAGGAAAGGAAATTGATATTTCACCTTGTATAAATTTAGTTTGACCCCTTATACATTGGGCAAGACTTGAAATCAAGAATTTTTTAGTACAAAAACTTGCCAGTACAAAGCAAATTTAATCTTCCCCTTTCGTCTCCAAAACTCACGTAAACTCTCCACGATTTGTCCTACGAACTCACATCCTTGCTTTCAAGTCTTGCTCAATGTATAAGGAAGGGGTCAGCGAGAACTGTGCAACAGAAAGCTTACACAACTCGTCGCTTGAGAAAATTAATGTCGTATGTGAAAATTTCCACTTTTGAGGTTATTGAGAAAAAAAGGGCTATAATTAAAAATCTAGCGGTTCTAATTAAAAATTATAAAAAAATATTCTTTAGAATTTTTGGCCTATTTGCGGACACATTTCACAATAGATTACGAAATAACCCTTCTTTCTCAAAAATCTCAAAAGTGAAAATTTTAACACACGATATTTATTTTTTCAAGCGACAAATTGATTTCTTTCAGTGAAGGAGCTTAAAGTATGGCTGATGAAACGCATTTTCATAGTTTATACTTAAGTATTGATTGTGAAATCGGGCCTGAAAGTATGTATTTTAGACTATTTAATTTTTATTTTATTTTTAAAGTTCAATTTTAAAATTGAAAAAATATTTATATATTATCATTAAAAGGTAACTTTTTTTCAATGATTGGAAGGGATAAACATTGCTATGTTTTATGTTAATCTCTTAACTTCTGTAAAACATTTAAAAAAAAGCCTATTTGAGCTGTTTATAAGCTACAACAAGTCCTCAACATCTTGAACATGGATCAACATACAGATATACATATGTATGTACTTTTTTAAGTACTTGCATGTGTTATTTATATTTATTCTCTTAGTTAAGCTCATCAATTACCTATTGAAATAATTTAAATTTTTCATTCAATTAGCGCTCAAGCGTTGCAAACGGATTATCTACAGATAAGATGCGCTTCAGTTAAGAACAACAGCTCCGACTCTGCATACAAAGCTCAAATTACATGTAAAGATAAAATAACAAATACATAACAGTCACTTTAAAAATCTATTTATTTTTTAAATATTCTAATGCAAATTTGAAAATATAATTACTTTTTGATTTCTGAAAAAAATTAAGTCATTTTCGATGAATGCCAAACGCGATTTGAAGGTATGATTTGCCGATGAAGATACTCTTTGAGAGTTGAATAAATTTTTCTTTGAATTATTCATTGAAAATGTGAAAAGAAGCATATGCATAGTTAGAAATTGTAAATAAAGCAAAATTTATAAAAGGTGTTGCTATTTGTAAAATTGACTTAATTACGAAAGTTTTTGGTGAAATGTTGTTGCGAAAAGTCTTTAGCACAGTTTCTTATTTTAAGAATGTAAAAATTAATGAAAAAAAATCAGATTATGTGTAATAAGTGAAAGTAAAAGTGCGTTAATCACAATCAAATTATTAACTTTTTCAATGTGTTTTAAGCACTTGTATCCACGAGCAAGAACCAAACGTTAGTTTTATCTTGCTGCTTGCTACATTTTTCAGTACTTTAACGTATATTTTGGTGCATTTTAATGAAAAAAAAGGAATTTAAATTTTTTCTTATATCCAATTTTGTTAAGTATATGTGTATCTTTATATACAAATTTGTTTTAAACGATTTATTAAAACATTATCCTAAATATAAAGTTTCTACTAGGTTGCGTACGCAGGACACCAAAAATACCGCCTCACACACAAGGAATATTCTTTTTATTCTACCTTAGCTGAAAGTATAAAAAGAACGCGTTTGGAATATTCCGTAAGAATAAAGAAATTCAAAAGGAATATTCCGGATAATCAAAACTGAATAAAGAAACAAAAACAGGCATTCCGAACATCTGGAATGAATAAAGGCATATGAGTAAATGAAGAAAAAAATAGATTGTATTAAGAAATAGTTTATAAGCATTATGGAAATTTAAAAAAAATGCTTTATCAAATTATTGCAAAAAATTTTACCCTCCCGTCGCACAGTACGATTGTTTCAATTTTGGAATGACAAAACTGATATATAAAAAAATATTTCAGGTAGTGCCATGAAATTTTGCACAATGATGTTGATAATCAAAAGAATGATATATACAAAAAATGGGCGTGATCGGCTAACTGCCACTCCATTCAACACCATCCATACTATTGTATTAATGGTAACAGAAGATTGGTTTTATGCAAACTGAATTAAAACCAAATGAAATTCGGGTTTTTAGTTCATTTAAAATCTTAAAAGCTTTTATATGAAGGTGAACGTGATCAGTCAACTGTCACTCCTACCTCCCATACAACAGAAGATGTAAAAGTGACATAAAATTGGTTTATGCGTGCTATAAGAATGAAAGTGTGGTTTCTAGTTCATCTTATAACTAAAAAAAGTTTTTATGAAAATGGGTGTGACCGGTCAATATAAAGGGTGATTTTTTTGCTATTTGTTTTTTCAATGCAAATTTTTCCAATTTTTTAAGGTTTGCCATTTTACTATGAATAGACGAACAAACGAAAAGCGCTTGCCAATCACTGAATTTTACTATCAAAATTCGTGCTCTGTGAGATATGTATTTCGCAAATTACGTCCATCTTATGGTCTTCTTAATTGACCCACCGAACAGGGGTCTATTCAAGCCTGTGATCAAATTTCGCAAAAGTTTTACTTTATTGGACATTAATTTACCAACCAAGATTTAATTTAATTTACCAAGACCGTGCCACATGCCACACGGCACGTGATACCATGGACCTATTGAGAGGCGAGTTTGGAGAGCAATTAATCTCACGTTTTGGAGCAGTCCATTGGCCGACAAGATGATGAGACCACTAGACTATTTTTTGTGGGGCTACGTGAAGTCTTTCGTGTACAGCGACAACCCAGCTCCAATTGCAGACCTGGACGACACATTTTAGCTGCTATTGGTGAGATACCGGCCGAAATGCTGAAAAAAGTATGCCAAAACTGGAGCTTACGAATGAACCACATCAGGCGTAGCCGCGGGCAACATTAACATAAAATAATACTTAATAAGTAAATGGCAAGCATTGCTGTATCGCTCCAAATAAATATTTCATTCACTATTGTAAATTTTCTGTTTTAATTTCAATTTTCAAAAACCAAACGCTTAAAAAATCACCCTTACAAATGAGCAGCAACAAATTTAGACTGGTAACCTATGATCCGAAATATGAGCGTTAAGAAATAAACTTTGCTTTCCAAAAAACACTAAACCATGAGTTTTCTAAATGAGTTTTTTTCTATTCTAAACTCTAAAAGAATTGTTGAGGATGACAACATAATAGAACCATCTTATACTACATTTGACTCCTCTAGGAATCACCTCAGGGGTAATAAAAGGTATGAACTGTTTTCGACAATTTTCTTCATTTATTGAGTTTTTTACTTGTTAGAAGTCCCAAAAGGCTGACTTAAAGTGGGTTAATATGTTTGGTAGAATAAATAATGGAATCAGCTCATACATTTTACTTCTTATATTAGGGTATTAATGATCCGGGTGAGATATTCTGTTCCCGTTCTTGAATTGATGCTAATTTTTGCTTTTTCTTTTTCCCGTACCCAAAAAATTCGCAAAATAGAGCGAAAGCAAGTAATCCAGTGCATGTCAAATGTTGCTTTTTTTTCTGCTACACAAATGTGGAGAAGCAGAAATTCGCAGCAATTCGCAAGCTTCCATGTTTTGACGGCTGATGTCAAATTAGAGTACCAGCCATTAAAACAACACACAAGGCAACAGGGAAGCCAATTTATTCTTTTGATCCGACATTTGTTCAATTTTTACAAAAAAAAAATAAACATATCGCTCATTTCTTGCAAGACCGTCACAACTCAAAATTTGGGGTTTTTGAGTTAAATATGCAGAAATATGCATTGTTATTATATCTTTAATTTGAGTGAATTCCATACCGATTTGCTGTTAATTGACGGTTTTACAGATACTTGTGTCGTTTTGACTTTTAGCAAATTCTTTACTTTATTGTATCAATAACGTTTCATTTCTATTTACACCAAAATTTATTTTGTATTTCTGCATGATTTTGCAACTTTAACGACTTATTATACCATAAACCATTTTTCAAATAAAAATCCAAGCAAATAACCTAATATTTTTTGTAGTAATAAATTATCAACTCAAAACGTGACATCTCTCTAGCTCAAAAGTATGTTTCAAAAAGTTATTTTTATAGTTTTTAAGATATGGACATATTTTGAAAGCTTTATATTTTATCTCTCCAAAACAGTTCTAAAATCGAAAATCGGTTAAAAAATTGCTGAGTTACTGATTTTGTGATGCGTCAAGTAACTAAAAATCGGGTTTTTAATAATAACATTAAATTTAGGGGTGTATTAGCAATCGCAAGTATAATGTCATGTTACATTCGACCAGATCTACAACCTCTGCTATGTCACTTCAAAAGTACATGCGATTTTTTTATAACACCGTACGGCACGTAAAAAAAATTGTATAAAATAATAAAAAAAATAAAAATATACAGATTTTATTTTGAATTACGGCCGCACCTCTTTTTTTGTGTGCTTTTCTCGCACGCCAACATCTAACCTTAAAATATTGAAATTGACATCAAAAGCATTTCTTTTTTTGCAGTTCTGTTAGCGTTAGATATATGGGCATTTCCAGAAAAAAGTCTACCATAACCATTATTATTTTATTATATCATTTAAGAGAAACATTTTGTTTTATTAGTTTCAGCAATTTCTACATAAATTCATTAACCATGATGATCAAATCGTCTGCACTGTTTCACAAATAAAGTTTTTCTTTTTCGTAAATGTTTCGTAAGCTTTTTTGTTTTAGTAAAAATGGAAGGCATTGGCTAGAGATAATGAAAAAATGGTTGAGGCAAGGAAAGGACAATATATTAAATTTATTTTTTAATTACTTAATTACATAATTACTTAATTACCTTATTACTCAAATACCTAATTAAACTGCAATGGAAATTGTAGTTACGTAACGCCAGAAACAAAATCCTAATAAAAAATCAGAAAAGATTTTTAAATGTAGTCACTTGGAAAATAAACTTATGTTATTTTAAAACCTTCTAAAAAAAGTTTTATACAAAAAGTCTTGCCCAATTCAGAGAGGTTTGCAAATTTTGTAATCCAAGTCAGAAATCACTTCCGTTTTTTGTAACGTTACGCCAGCACATATTTTTGCTTATATTTTTAGATCAGGGCTGGGCATCCTAACACAGTCACATTTTATTTTTTCTTGTTGGTATTGGTGCGCTCTCGAATAGCGCACACTGAGCGAAATATTTGTCAAAATTATCTAGATTTGCAAGTTTGTATGTTTATACCCCACACATACTGTTGTATGTGTTTATGTTTTATTTTATGTTTTTATTTGTAGTCATCGGTAGTGTTCAATATTTCTTCTATGTCAACATCAAAGATCCAGCATTTTATTCTAAGTAAATAAATTATATTAGTTTGCTTGCAGTGGAAAATAAAACATTCTGCTTTGCCGGAAAAATTGTCTTCGGAAAAAAATACTTTCCAATTCAGAGTAAAACATTTTGGTGTGTTTTTTTGTTGTTGTTTTGTTTTTATTTAAATATTATAAAATCTTAATAAACACGAATAATTAAAATTATAATCAAAAACCAAAAAATTAAGCATCAGAAAATTAATATAAATAATATTAATAAATAATTCAAATAATCTATTACGGCTAATATGAACTTCTACGGTTAACTGTTGTCATTGCTTTTACTTAATATAGTGCTACTTAATTACTACGCAAATATAAAAGAAACTTTTTAAAAATTAGACTTTTTCATTCTATTTTTTTAAAATTTATTCGTATAAATCGTCCGTAACTGCAGTTTGGAAAAGCCCATACACAAAACAGTGGTAAAATGTCATCTCTTTGAATATGAAATTTTTTTTGCGTATGGGGTGAACTACTGTAGAGTTGGTCGAATTTCGACCACTGGAGATACCTGTAAATATGTATAATTCTGTTACTAATCGATACAGGGTTGTGAAATATGTTTTAAGGAAATAATTATTAAGGCCAATTTGTTTTATTTTTTTTCAAAGATTTCAGGTCAGTCTTGTCCAACTGGTATAAAATTTTTGAAGCAGCTAAGTCTGGCAGAAAAACTGAATTTTCTTCAATCATTTGATCAAGTTTTTTGCGATTGCGATGGTAAGAAAACAATTTCAATCACTGACTGAACTATATCTAGTATCTGTATCTTACTATAACTCTTTATATCTAAATCAATATGTATTTTCAACCAAAAACAACAACAACAACAGGTGTCATTTGGCAAACCTTGCGCGATGTCATTCCTGGTTCTGCGGATGGTATCAACTTTTTGCGCAATAATGGCAAACAAGTGACATTCGTCACCAACAACAGCATCACGACAATCAATGAACAGCTGCGAAAATTCCAGCTATGCAATATTGCAGTGGATAAGGTTTAATTATAACATATAAAGAAACAAACAAAAAACAAAAACACTTAAAGTACCTCTCAATCATTTTTACACTTTATAGAGTGATATCGTGCATCCGGCGCAAACAATTTGCGAACACTTGCAGGAAATTCAATTCGAGGGGCTCATTTATTGCATTGCATCGAAGCCATTTAAGCAACTCTTGCGTGAAGCTGGATTTCAGCTGGTCGAAGATGCAAGTCGATTTATATCACATTTTTAAAATTTTTTTTAATTTGTAATTAAATATTTCTATCAACAAGAGCAGACAGCACGACTTTTGATCGAAACTGTACAAGATCTACGCGCTGCCGTCTACAACAAAGATCCGGTCAAGGCGGTCATCATGGATGTGGACTTAAATCTGACGGTAGCAAAGTTAATGCGCGCTCATGTGCATCTGAAGGATGCCGATTGCTTGTTTATTGCTGGTGCCGCTGACACCTTGATACCACTTGGAGCTGAGGACGTTATTGGTAAGTTGGCTTTTCAACTTACCAAGTTATTGGTAAAGAAAGTTGAATAGATTTGGTTTAAAATCGTATCGCTTAGGTCCTGGATCCTATATCAGTCTTGTGGAGAGCTCAAGCAAGCGTGAAGCGACTGTGCTCGGCAAGCCTGGCAAGCATTTGTGTGAGCGTCTTAGGAAACGTCACTCGCTCCTACGAGATCCCTCGCGTGCTCTCTTCATTGGCGACAGTCTCAGCTCTGACATCAGCTTTGGCAAAATGTGTGGCTTTCAAACGCTGTTAGTGCTCTCGGGTGGCACCAAATCGCAGGATCTTGCTGCTCCGTTAAACAAATATGAGTGCCCCGACTATGTTCTGCATTGTTTGGGTGACCTTGAAGAACTTTTCAAAGAATGCGCAATATAAGTAAAATTAAGTAGACAAAAATTGTATTTGGTATATAATAGCAGGGCCGTAGCCAAGGGCGATTTTCGGGGTTCAAACCTCCCAGAGAGTCGAAATTTGAATAAAAAATAATGCGTATAAATAATTATTTCACTGAACCACTTTAATATGTTCTAAAAAAACTTAACAAATCATATACTGAAGTTGCGTTTACGTGTAAAAGTCTTTGTTATGAGATAAATTGTGTAAAAAACAATCAGCCCTATTATGAATAATTTTTCACGCGGAATCGCAAAAGGGAGTTTTAATTTTTAAGATAAGGCTCAAGAATATTTTGTAAATGTTTAATGCAAATTTGTTCATCAACGGTTTATCAATAAATTTGCATCAAAAATTATCAAAATGTTCTTAAGCTTTATCTTAAAAATGAAAACTCCCTTTTCTGATTCCGCGTGAAAAATTATTCATAATAGGGCTGAATATGAGGACCATGTATCGGAAAATTTATCGGATCAAACTTGATACATTCAAAATTACCATCGCTATTTTTTTCACTACCCTTGACATCGGCAGTTGTAGGTGATGGTAGTGATGATAACAGTGAAGCCATCAAGAATAACACACACATGTATACTGAAAAAACCTTTCAAATTCGAACCGCCTCGAAAGATTTTAAAGTATACTTCAGCTAATAACTGATTTTAATTTTCCCTCGAGCTGTTCTCGAAAATTCAAGTTTCAGAACCCATGGTTTTGTCGCTGGAGTTTGTTGGCTTACTCCAAATATGCAAATGGAGCTTATTGTAAGTTCTGCGTTTTCTTTAGATCTGCTTATGGCGGCATTGAATCACAGGCTCTTCGTAATTAACGGGACAAGTTTTTATCAAGTCCCTTTCATTGTGACTCGTTTATAGTCTAGAGTTTTTAAACAATTATCTTTCGAATTAAAGATATGAGTCTAAGCCTGGTTTAATTTTTGAGGAATGTTTGAAGTTACTCATGAGTTATAAAAACTGCCTTAAATTTTTCAGAATTCTGACCCGAGGAAAAGTTTTAAGTCAATCGTTTAAGTAATTTTGTGAATTTCCAGATTTTAAGATTTATGAACTTTGTGTAAAAGTTTTTCTGTCACTAAAAATTTTTTAATTTGAGATAAATGAGATATCGTTCTCATCCCTAAAATAACACACCTCCGTAAACATACCTCCGTAATTCAATATGCGAGATTTGTTTGAAGAGATGTGCATTCCTTAACATACACAGTGATCGTACAGTAACAGAGCAGGACGTATTAATAGAATTTCCAAAAAAAAAGACTTAATTTTTGATATTTTTTTATTTTATTTCCATACAAAAACTTTGAAAATTCAAATAATTTAATTTTTATTATTTTTTAATTTCTTAGAACTTGTTTATATTATAATTAATACTCTGGCTTTAATATGTATAAATTTAAGAAATTCTGGCCATGAATACAAGCATTCAAATCCTTTTCAACGATATCTTGAAAATGTGGATCGCATTAGAAATAATGGCCGCATTCAGTGCAGCCAACAGTTGGCAACTGTTGTGTAAAAATTCGCTGAATGGTTTAATTTTAGTAGCGCTTACTAAAATTGTTCAGGTAGCCGACGTCACTTAATCGAGCGAAAAATTCTATGCTACATGAACACAACTGTTTAGTTAACTGTCAGATGCTGCTACTGACGCTGTTTAATTAAAAAAACATAGAAAGAACGAAGCAAATTTAAGTGAGAAGCCTTTGCAATTATATATAAAAATTATATATAATTAAATCAAATCTAATTTTTGATGTGTAGAGTAGCAACACATTCAGAGAAAAAAACGCTTACTACGGTAGCGCTACCATTACAGTTCACAACATTTGTTTGCGCTGAATGCGGCCATTGAAGTTATTTTAATTTTAGTGAAACTAAATTAAAAAAAGGCACGAAAAACAGCATTATCTTCAATACTATACTATTGCAAAACTTTAAAATTGTTTGATGCAGATTTGAAGAGACTTTTCTGACCTTTAATATTTGACAGTTTATTTTTTACATCTATTCTACCAGAAAATATATTTACGAAAAACATGATTTTTTTGAGGTTTTTGCAAAATGTTTTAGCTCATTTGTCATTCATCGGTCATTCCTTGGACGCTTTTCGAAACTAACCTTTTTGTAAAAATTTGGTACTTTGCACGTGGATAGTACTTTAAAAAGAAAAATATTTGCATACTTTTTTTATAATTTTAAATTTTTATTGCAGTTATACACGTCAAATTGTCATATGTCAAAGTACATATTTTAAAGATCTTGAATTGGTCTTCTTTGTGGTGTGCATGCAAAATTATGTAAAATTGTTTTAACATTTTATTTATAAATAACAAGTTAAATACAACAAGCAATTTAAACATTCGACTTATGCAAGTCCTTCATGAATTCCACAAAATCTCCCATAGAATCGGCGTAATAATCCGGCAGCAGCTGTGCGTTACTTTCTGCATTCATATCTTGACGTGAACAGCCTCCAGATAATACAAGAAATGTCTGGAAACCGCATTTTGTACCGAAACCAATATCCTGCTCCAGCATATCACCAATCATAAGAGTACGCTTTGTATCCGTTATGTTAAATCGCTTAATTAACAACTCAGCCAGCTCTTTGCCTGGTTTACCCAGCGTAATTGGCTCTCTGTTGCATATCTCTGCGATCATATTGCTAAATACTCCTGGTCCAAAGATACTTAAATCCTGGGTCAACGGCAACTTGACATCCGTTGCGCCTACAATAAATATACACTCTGGATTTCGCAGGTAATTCTGCGCTCTTAGCAGTTTTATTGCAGATGTGTTGAAATCACAGTCAAAAATGACTGCACGTACGGGTTCCTTATCAATAGTGTACTTTACCACCTCTCTTATCGAGTCTTTAACGGTTACCGCAGGCTAAAAGTTTTTAAATATTTAAATGGAATTATTGTACTTTAGTCAAACTCACTCCATCAATAAGCTTGAAACCCGCCTCGCGTAGAACCGTCTTAAAATACGCTCCTGCTATTATATAGATCAGTCCATCGAACTTGATATCGTTGAAATAGTCGATGACACTTTTCACTGGATGTATGACATCCTCCTAATAATAGTGAATAATTTTTATATTATTGCCATTTAAATTTCTACTTTTTTTATACGAGTACTTACCTCAGTATAATCGAGCGCTATATTCGCAAAACTCTGGTCATATATCTTGGCTGAACGCACGCTATTGTTACTTAAAAAATGCACTTTCTTACCGGCATGTTTTAGTTCCTTAAATCCTTCTGCAGCACCCTCTATGTTTTGCTCCAAAGTCCACAAGACCCCTGAAAGTTAAATTATACTAAACATTATATGAGCAAATTTTATTTCCAGTCTGCTCCACACTCACCATCCATATCTGAAAAAACATTATCAAAGGAGGCGAGGAATTTACGTTTTTCTTCTGTAGTTAAAGTCAAAATATTTTGGGGAACTTTAGGTGCTTCGGAAGACTGAAAGATTCAGAAAAACTGTAAAAATTATAAAAGTGATCTAAATGAACCTTTAAATATTATTAAAAATATAATTGTATAGCATAGTTTGAGCAAATGTCTGCACGACAATCTCGAAATTAGACATACATAAGTAATTTTTATTCAAAATAAAATAGACGTAGGCGAATATATGATAGTTACAAAAGTGAAAGCCTTTTTATCAGATTTTGAAGTCAGTTATTCGTTGGCAGTTGAATTTACCGCGAAGTCACTTTAAATGTAACAAAATTCCTATAAACTATCATCTGTTAATATAGTTCTGTCAAATTTGGAGCAAGTTGCGTCATTAAGTTTAACAGCCATTGAAAGCAGACAACCTCGTGACTTTCGAAGAATGTGGAAAAAAGTGAATTTAGTGTACTAATCAAGCATTAATTTTTGCCAAAAAAACCATCACCGAAACCAAGGAAGGACTTGATAACCGCTCAATTGAGCGGGAACAGAGAATGCAAAGTATTAAACGTAGACACGTAGTGATTTACGTATAGCGTGGAACCGAAATATTGCGTTTGCCAACGCCCCTTAGAGGGTTCCAAGGTACCAAATTAGCTAAGTGTTGTGATGACATATCGCAATCCTGTGTAGGGGTGGAGGCCTATCTAACCTCTTCCGTTCTCTGGGGTACGGCACCCGGTTTGAGAATGCAAGCCAGCCAACACCGAGCTAAGTAGCCCCACGATATCGGTGATAAGCACACAACCACCAGGAATCTCTCCGAAAGCCTGAACCAATCAGTCAAGCTGGCGCATGCCAAAGAGTTACTGACTGCCCGTGGAACCAACTTTAAAGTCTTTGATCTTAGCTCATCACAGCTGCGGACTGGTAACCAATCAACTGAGCGGGGTATATATTTTTTTAACAAAAATATTGAAAAGCTATCCGCGCTATGCCGCAATTGCTAACATTCGACCATAAGCGCAGCCGTGTGACCAGAGGTGACTAGAAGTGCTTGTCGAGGTTTAACAGCAATCCGATGGAGTTTTTGTGCCGTTTCGTTACCGTAGACGAGACATGGATACAAATTATCAGAGCCCCAGGAACAGTCAAAGAAGTGAACGTGCAAAAGGATCACCGGCGAATATTCCAGCTGTTGGGCAGATTTGGCATTGATTTGAAGCAAAAACGACTGCATTTTACGAAGAGAACACTGCTATTTTACCATGATAACGCACCGGCGTAAACGTCTGTAGTCGCTACGACAAATGCCTATAAATTGGGCTAAAAACTGCTACCCCATCCACTATATTCTCTAGATTAAGCCTCATGCGACTATAAGAGATTGAAAAAATGCTGGACTAAATGTATCGATCTAAAACAGCTATGCTTAAAATTAGCTCTCGAGCTAAGAGCTTTTTCAGCTATGTTTACGCAAGAATAATATATAACAGATTCCGCCTTGCGCATGCTCGCCATCTTTGTGAGCACGTAAATGTGACGTCAGTTATGAAAAAAAGAGTTTAAATTGACTAAAAAAGACGCAGTAAAAATTTTTTATAGGAGAATTCGATTTCACAATCTCCTCATTTTCTTATGAAATCATAGTTTTTTAAAAAGGGTTCTCATCTAAGCATGTAAACATGTATAGCATTTAAACTTTTGATGAGCGATATAGTGTAAATAGCGTAAATGTCGACAAAATGGCGGCTGCAGCTACGACAACATTATGACTTTTTTAAATTTAAAATCTTTTAAAAACCTTCATTAACATAGAAAAATAAATAAAACGTGTTCATATTTACTCCAACTACTTTAAATATGTAATTATTAACGCCAAAGCCAACCCTAGATTTGGCCAACCCTAGCCACACGTAGATTTACATGCTAGTTTACACTACAAAATAGGCTCGGAAATGTTGTAAACTCACGCCCATACAAATTTTGACAGATAGTTTACGCGCATGTAAGTTCACAAGGTTTACAATGTCTACGTGTCAGTTACATGCTTAGATGAGAACCCTTAAAATTAAATAAACGTCTGTGCGAATGATCGCCCAAAAATGGAAAATGAATGACCGCCCAAAAAAAAAAAAAATTTGGCCAATCAGTCATTTCACATTTTTGGCATAAAGACATCTTTTTTATTTGGTGATCGTCCATAATGAACAATCGTTCATTTTGCGTAATTTTAGGAAGCTCTCGGTTAGTGGTATAACAACGGTAATAGATTTGTTATTTTGAATTGAAGTTACGGCACGACAAAATAGCCTCCAATTGAAATAAGCCCCAATGAAATAAGTTCCAACGAAAATTAAATTAAATCCAAACGAAACCAATGAAGAATGCCCAAATGCAATGAAATAACATCCAAATGGAAAAGGAAATAAGTCATAAAATTTGGGGCTTATTTCATTATGAAAATAATTGGACGAAAAGCCACAAGAGCCACATCCGACATTGGAGTTCAATGGAGTTCTGCGACGCATGACATCGAAAATTGGAAATTCATTCAAATTCGTGAAAGCTATCAAAGATGAAGACTGTCTAATAAGTCGAGATTTTAAGATGCATATTCAAAGTGGAGGAGCCATTGGAGCAAAACGAATCTTTCATCACAAAACAGAGACGAAGACATTGCAAAAGCCTCTCAATTGCTTGAAAAAGGTAAAATAAATGCAATGTATTTTCTGGATAAAGTTACTTACCCAGGAAATACATAACATTTGCTACGGTATGGAGCCAGATGAGGATGTATTTGAAGATTTTACTACCGATCACTCTGAAGAAGATTAAGGACAAAATGAAGAACCCACATCCTCGCGTAGCAATATGCAACCGAATGCAAATACGTGTATAGTGTGTTTCAATTGTAAACCAAATATTGTCCTCATACCGTGTAAACACTTGCAGATTTGCAGTGAATTCAACTTGAGGTTACAGGCAGAAAGCCCTGCCGAAGGTCACACTTCTTATTCCTGCCCCATGTACCGGCAAAAAGTTGAAGATTCAATGCAAGTTTACTTTCGAAATTCATTATTTAGTTATTTGGAATTTTCAGATTTTCAAAATAATTTTTATTTTCCTTTTCTATTTTTAATGTTTTGTGTTAACAAATTAATTTTTGTGCTTATTTTTTTATTGTAACTTCTTTTACTATAATTATTTTTTACCTGCATAATTATAATAATTTGAAAAATATGCATTTTTGTAATAAAATCCTAATTTATAAACAGAGTGCTCATATCTTTTTCAGGGCCACAGTAATCGTTCAACAACGATTTTGGGCGATAGTTCATCTGATAACTTTTGGGCAATTGTTCATGATGAAAAATAGCCCAAAATTCAATTTTGGGCAATCGTTCATTTGCATTTTTGGGATTACAATCTTAATTAAAAGTAGTAATCCAATTTTTGGACCAGGGATGGTTGTATCAGTAAGTGCAAAACCGGATTCGCTCTCTACAGTACTTCTTGATATAATTATCTTTTTAAACCTTTCAGATCTGACGATAAGCTACTTTAGAACAAGAGAATTTTTTTATGATTTTTTGGAGTAAATGGTCTTAATATTATATGAAAACATATTCAATGCCTAAATTTTGATATTTTTATATCCTTCAAGGATTTTCAAGAAACGAAAGTTTGTACTGAAAATATTTTTTTGCATCAAATGTTGTCAAATCATTTGAAATTTTAAAATATGTTATTTTTTTAGTTAAAATGTGTCAGCTTCACTAAAATTGCGCGATTAGTATTTTAGTATATGAAAAAAACTAACTTCTACGACTCGTTTTGAAAAAGAATTAAATGTGACGCAAGAATATAGCGAAAAATTAACAGCAAAACAATATGAAATGCAAATATAAACAATAACCTGCGCAATCGATACATGTAAAATGGATAAACATTCGTGAAATAGAAATAAAGATATTTAAACTAAAAGTTACCCGCACAATTGATGCATCACGGTCTGAAAGGTTTTATAGGCTGCCTTCGGCCACAGCTCAGGGATTACAACCCTCAGTAAATCCAACACCGGCTTCGCTGTCTACAATACCTACTTCTGAATATAACTCTTTTTTTAAAAGGAAAAATCACAAGCTTTTCAGACAAATTCTAAATGGCCGAATATTGACTAGTTTTCATTAATTTGTAAAAATCAAAATTTATGGGTAGAAGGCGGGCGGTAAAATGTTTGCCAGCTGATGAAACAATTTTTTGTTTGTTATGACCCCATAAGTACAAAAACGTCAAAAAATAATTTTGTCCAGCTAGCTTGTTCTAGATGCAACACTCTGCTACTTTTTTATTCGACGCTTATGTATAAAAATTTTGACATAACTCAACCTACTGTCCAATTTTAACAATATGCTTGTTTTAATTATTTTGAGATATTGGTTGTATATTTTTTATTTTGCCGGTGACATGAATTTTATTTTTTTCATGATATCAGCTTTCCAAGGCTATATTAACTCTTTTTAAATGTTTTCTTATCCGAAAAACGATAAATGTCTTAACCTATGGACATTTCCACTATATATAAGATATATTTTACAATGGGTGAATTTGCAGATAAGAACAGGTGATTATTTTATATTTATTTACATATATGAGCACTTTATACAAAAACTAAAAGATCTCGTGCAAATATGTACAGTGAGTGTCATCCAAAATCGTACAGGCATATTTTCCAAAATATTTTTATGCGTGCTCTAGACTACTTCAAATTTTTAAAATAAAAATCTTGAAAAAATATTGAACGTAAATTCTTAAATTCATTTATAAACAAAACTTATACCAATTTCTACAAGACGTAAATTAGTAATTCAACTTATTCTACCGGTGATCACTTACTCTGAAGTTGTATACAGTAAGCTTGATTCGAGCTCTCAACTCAAATTGCAAATAGCATTTAATCATGCGACAAGATATGTATATAGCTTACGCAAGTTTGATCACCTAGCAGAGCTTAAAAACAGTATACTTGGCTGCGATATATTGAATTATCTTAATGCTCGGAATTGCATACTTCTTCACAAACTCATAAAGAATAAGACGCCAACATATCTATATGAAGCATAATCGCGAATAACGTTGTAAACGACAAAATTGTAATTTTCCACTAGAGTTAAAAAACGTTTAAAACATTGTAGGCGTTTATTTATTGCTTTTTTGTTAAATACTTTGCTTTAATAAAACTTAACTAAACATAAAATATAAAAAAATTTTAATAAAAGATTTAACTTGTTCTAAACTTACTGTTTAAAATTTATTACAGTGGAATAACGTTTTATATCCAACACTAATTGGATGATAAAACGTTTTTCCACTGACCTTAGCATATTGACTTATGGTGCTTAAAACGTTTTTCCACTACTTATAACGACAGCTAAAACAAAAAACTGTTTTTGTTTAATAGAAAAACAAAATAAAACAAAATCTCTAACATTCATATACTTATTTAAATTATAATTTGACTTTTCTTACAGTATTATAAAGAAACTAACTGCACATATTAAAAAAAAAATAACTATATTCACTCCTTACTCCTTACATGTACGTTTTATAAAAATGAACTCGAAATCAATTACAAAAAGATGAAACATAAATTATCTCCATAAAATATTAAAATAATATTACACGAAAAACAAGTATCGACATTTTTAACAGCACAAGGTTTTATAAAATTCGGCGTATTCTTCGGGTAGAAAAGATGCCATTGCTAGAAGATCTTTCTTCTTTTCGTTACTAAGTTCTATTAATTCGTTTCGAAGAAGCTGCAACTCGAATGATGCCGATGGACTGGGTTTTGTTTGTCGGCCACGTTTCTTGGGTTGCAGGCTGTAACAAACCCAAGCTTCTGAGATACTGTGACTCTGCCTTAGTCTTAATGCCTCTGGATCATCGCTAGTAATTTGCAGCCATCTACTTTCAGTTATTTTGCACTTGTTCTTATTAAAATTTTCAGAAAGAACATACATATTTTTAAAATCCTGCTGAAGCATTTGATACACCTTGAATGGATTTGATGGCCTTGCAGATTGAATTAAACGGCATACATCTTCAGGCACGTATATTTGGGCTGTCTTCTTTTTTTTTTTCGATAAGGGCAAAATCACGATCGCATGGCAAAAAACTGTGCCCTGAAGTTAAGAACTTCTGATTAACTTCAGTGAAATATCTTAGTTTTATAAAATGTTGGCACAGACCAATCATTGTCCAGTTGTTGTTTTGACCAACACATCTATCAGACCAAAGAACTAGTTTTCTTACTTCTCCAAGTTGTAGAATGTTATAATTAGACGAAATGTATTTTAATAAACATGACGCAATTTCAGCAGCACCTCTTTTTGCAACACTTTCATGCCAAACGTACATTTCGGCAGTGTTCTGTCCCATATTATGAATTGCAAAGTTGTAATTTGAATATTGACGCTGGTAGTAAACGTCAGAGTGTGTTGGATTAGGAGTGAAAATTACTTGCTGCAAGTCAATACAAATAACTACAGTATTATAGTATTTTTGGCTGAATAAGAATCATCTTGAAGTTGCAAATAAGCTTTTTCTGCCTTTTTGTGATGAAGTTCGGCTAACTTTTGTATAGACTGCATTTTTTCTGTATTTTCGGCTGCTATCATATCAATAAAAAACTTATCGCAGGTTTTACATGTATCGCATCTCGGAAATCCAAAACGAATTTGAAACTCAGTATGAAAAATATGTCTGTACTTATTGTAGCTTATCGAAGAATCGGGATATTTGATATTGTATAAGTTAAACATTTTGAGTAGATTTCAATCAGGACTTAAACAACTTTTTTTCGATGTTGAACGACCGTAGTGACTTTCTTGGCTCGGAAAGCTTGCTATGTGTTCCATGACACTCTGTTTCTCAGCGTCGACAATTTTGTGTGGACGGTTTGTATGTTTTCCTCGCAGATCGCAAACATTGTTCCCATTTTTTAGTTTTTCAACTAATATTTGAATTCTGCGTTGAGTTATCTGGAACGTGTGTCCAAACATTTTTTTACATACCCGCTCTCTTTTTCCATTCGAACCCAACAAAAAGTAGTTCACTGTTGTATTGCGGCAAGATGTACCCTCTTCTACTCGTCTCCTTTGAGGTTCTTTAACTTCTATTAAATTGGCTAGGTAAACTGACTGTTCTTTGTAATTACGTTTATAGAAGGCGAAGTATTACTGTTGAATTTGCTCTAAATTAAATTTCGCACAGCAAAAATTACATGAGCAGTCGCAAGTCTATAAGCCAAATAAAAAAATATTAAACAACACTGCACTTACAACGTTTTTCCAAATTACCTTCACAGGAGCATTTTTATTTTCTATGGTCTTTCCATTTCTCGAAATATAAGACTGACCACTATCTCTTAGTCTTTTATTGTTGAAATCTTTCTAATTTCCGAAATTTATTTTGCGTTTTGAGCCTCTATTGCACTTTCGCATCAAGTTCGATTGCTCACTTTTATTCATTTTACAAGCACGTGCAACGTTCTTCCACTGACTGGCATTTTAAAATGCGTTAAAAATGCCCGAACCTGAAATTTTTTTACTTACTTTTGTTTTTATATAGTATAAGAGAGTAATTCTAACGGGTATCCGCGAAAAAAACGCTTTTAAAAAAATGTCGTTTACAACGTTATTCGCGATTATGCTTCATATGAAAAATTGCAATTTGGCCAGTCGCAAAGAAGTCAAATGCTTATAGTACCTAATTTCAACTTTCTGAACTTAACACGATTATTTTTTATTAACGTCATCAGATTATGGAATGCATTACCAACCAATCTTAAATCAATAGTCGGAGAGGCAAGCCTCAAACAGGCCATTGATAAACATTACTCCTAATGAAAATTTTCATAGTCGATTAAAGTAATCAGTTCTTTTTTCTTTTATCTAATCTATACCTTTCTTTCTTTACTTTTGCTTAATTATTTTTTGAGCACAACTCATTCCTAATAGCTTTAAATAATATGATTTACTATTTTCTTTTTAATTTTGGTTTTTTTAATTTAATATAACATTTGCTAAATAATGATATCTCTTGTATTCAATATATGAAATCTTGAAATTAAAAGTATTAAACAATATGATTTTGTATCTTCGCTTGAATTTTTGTTATATGATTATTAATATTTATAGTTTATGTATTCAATATGTAAAATTTTTCATACTTTGTACCTTAAAAGAACTTAGTTCTTAGTGTACTTACATGCATTAATTAATTAATTAATAAAAATATATAACTTAAAATATTTCAGCAACCTTCAGAATAAAGAATAGTAATTAGAATAAATGATAACAGACATGAATAGTAAAAGGCATTTGAAAAGATTAATAAAATATGAGAAAGAAAATTATTAAAAAAAATTTGAGGCAGATTCATCAGAAGGGATAAGTGAACAAATTAAACAAATCTAGGAAAATACGGTTGTAGAATTTAACAGCGATAATTAAGGTAGGCACATTTATAACAGCTTTTAAGAATTAAATTCCTTCATATAGGAATGACCCAACAATCACAAAAACTAGCAGATGTAATTAATTTTCCCAAAAATATTGGCATTGATATTAATATCGACGGACTACGTCTTTATAACATAGAAATAAAAGATAAGGAAGTGGTGTTATACTCACACACACTATACGTGTGTAGAAGGAATTTTCGTTGCTGAGGAAGCGAGATAGAGCGACGTTTTTTGACATAAGCCCTTCCCGAGCAAAAAAAAATCCATTTTTGAGGAAGAACATCTGTCTAAACACAAGTTCTGCTTCATGAGCGCATTCATTATTTAGGGTGGCAAGGGCCTTAATTTTTTTTTCATATTGGGATAAGCTTTAATAGTTATTTATTTGTTTACAATTTCTTTGAAAACTTGACATGAAATTAAAGTGGATTAGCGACCTAAGGTTACAAGCTATAACTAGGTATTTTTATATAAAAAAACTAATTAAAAGCCGACAGTTCGGAAAAAACTACACAAAACTATTTATTTTAAAAGAGTTTAATTTGGTATGTATTTTAGTTGTTTAGTTTTTGTGTTATTTTAATATCAATTAAATAGTTTATAAAAAATAGTTTTTTCAAATGAATTTTTAAAAAAATCATTAAAAGTAACTTTTGTCGTTTCAGTTTTATTCTGAGTTCATGTCTTTTACTTTATTTTAGCAATGCTTTTCTCTGTAAAAAAAATTGGTAACGCAACATATTATATAACGGTGCTATATAAAAATTGCATCTAAAAAATAAAAAATAATTTACGCCTTTCTTTTCTACATAATTGAATGCGGCCCTGTTTAAATGTTTTTGTGTTTGCGTCAACTTCACTGTGTTTGTAAAATACTTCATTTCACTTCAACTACACCGATTCCTTATATTTTACTTCTATTGTTCTTACTACCGACTTTTTTAATCCCGCCTTATTTTGCATTCCGAGAACAGTCCATAAATGTGGTGTTAAATTTCGGAGAATTCATTACTTTGTAAGTCTTAAATTAAACAGCAACGCAAACAGAAAACCCAACCAATGCAAAACAAAATTTATTTGCGCTACAACATAAGAGAACCACGAGGAAAATGAGGCACAATGAAACTTCAAAGTAACAGACGTCAAAATGAATCGCAAAATTTTTAAAATTTTTGAAAATGCTGCCTCACGTAACTTGTCACCTTCCCACTTCCCACCTTACCTGTAGACGTCAAAATTAATCCGATGTTCCGCCTAACGTAAGGCGCGTGAGAACAGGCTCTATGCTTTATAAAAGCAAAGAGTAGTAAAGAGTTGTCAGTTCTGCACAGTTGCGTTTGTGCAGCTATTTCTGGTCAGTGAGGATTGGGCGAAAGTGGATGTGAAGGAAAATAAAATTGAAAATTTTCGGCTGACTTTGCTCTGCTCTGCTCTGCTTAGCTGACGTAGCTTTGTGGCTGCGACGCTTAGCGATGTATGAGCTGCATGAGTGCGAAGAAATAGAAAATAAAAAGCGTGTGATGAAGCGAAAAGAAAATATTTTGCTATTGTTTCTTTTCGCTTTGCTATGACTTTTTTTGTTTCCTATAAGAATCTTGCACTCATATAAATGTTTGCATTTTTTAGCTAGATTGGATTTGGTAAATTGAATGAATTTACCGATTTCAATCTTTTTAAATGATGAGAACATTTTTATGCCCCCTTTACGTATAAATTTATTTTAATTTTTGCAGCTAAGAAATTTTTTAATTTGAAGCTACATTTTTTACCAATTTCCAGGTACTACGAATTTAGGAAATTTTTTCATTTGAAGCTAAATTTTTTAACTAGATTGGATTTGGTAAATTAAATTAATTTACCAATTTCCATCCTTTTTAATTATGATAAATTGATTTAAATGATTTTTAAGCTACATAGTATATACACATATATGAGATGTATATACTTTCTTTATGTTAAAACATATATACAAATTTCTGTCAATTGTTGCAGGTATTTAGAAAATTTTTTCATTTTAAACAAACTCAGAAAGGTATTTAATATTCAAATATTAAATACCATCTAAAAGTTTGAAACATTAAAATTTAAGTATATTTTGTTGTGTTTTCAAATACAAATATAAAACTAATTGTGTTTGTTTAATAATCCAAAAATGCTATTAATATTTAAAGATATTTTTTTTTCATTTTAATCCTTCTTTAAACAGTAATTGTTATGGTGACATAAAGTTCCTTTTTTTTTTTTTGTATTTTGATATTTTATTAAAATTTTGTATTTTTGTTCAGCAAATAGAAGGTATTTAAAAACTTTATAATTTTAGAAAACCGATTTTTTAATAAAGTAATAAAATTAATCAATTAATAAAGGAAGCAATAAATTCATCTTTTTATCAATTATAAATTTATATATAGGTTTTTTAATACATTAATAAAATTAATCAATTAATAAATTAATAAAAATAATTAATAAATAAATTAATCAAATAATGCATAGCATTGCATGGCTTAGCAAGTATCACTTACATCTCTAACTACTTATCGCTCGTTTTCTTCAATAACGTTATAATCCGAAAAACACTTATTCGACTTTGTGATTACATCACTTTAATAAATTTTTATTTCACTTATATTGCAAAATATATGTAAATGTATGTACAATTTAAATATTGTAAATACATTTCTGTAAATATTTACTGTAAATATTGTATATACTTAATTGTATAATGTAAATATTGTACTTCCTTTAATTTCTGCTTAAGACTTAAAATTCTTGCACTGAAAAATCATTTTTTTTTAATTGTGACGTTATTGAAAAAAACGAGAGGTATGTTAACATAGAAGTTCTATTTAATTTTGTCACAAGTATATATATTTTTGTATATTTTGAAACATTAATAAAATTTCAAAAAATGTGTCTGGTAAACGCCCCTATTGAATATTTAATATTGGGGTCAGCTTAATTATGCCTACCTCTGTACCTAATTTCAGTATCCTATGTCATGGGCACCTGCGTAGAGGGAATAATACCCTTCGTGAATACCCATGGTATTTCCACTAGCGCCCTCTAGTGTGTCAGTGCACACAACTTTTTCATTTAGATGTGGCACCTCAATGATGTTCGAGTATGTTCGGGCAAACAAAATGGCCATACAAGGGCTTGAAAGGAAAAAATACCAACAAAAATGGTACCATTCGTTTCAGCGGGCATAAACCGTTCAGGAAAATGGTGTGATCCGACACGCGCTTGAATCGCTAGCCAATCGGAATTCCGAAACAAGCGTCGGTTAACGGAATCTTGCCGACGTGTCAGCCGCAAGTCCAACCCAACCATTACCTACTCCTCTCGGTTATGGGCGATTCCACCGAAAAGGTAGTAAAGTGGGACAAACATCGCGAGTTTGCACATCTAAATGCCATCAAGATGCATGCGAACACACCCTTTTAAAGTACAGGTGGCAACACTGCCAAAGTACCTAAAATCATTGAACTGGAAAAAAATACAACCCTGGGTAGACGAAGATATGCAAAGTTTTACAAATTAAAATTTGGTATTAATCGTGTTGGTGTGTGCAGTTTTCGTCGGCAGTCTTGGCAACGTTCTTTCAGTTAAATCCTTGCACTTGGAATAACTTGGAGGCCGGAATAATTCTTATTGGAACTTTTAAGGTATCGTAAAGCTCTATTTGATTTAGGTATGTGAATAAATAAACATTTCTCCTACTTGCAAGAGCAGATAATGAGAAATTATCGAGAAAAACGTCGCCATCACCATCAGACTGTGTTGGAAATACCGTTCTTTGATGCTGTCATAAAGGTAAAATTAGGTGTTCATTAAATTATGTATGGAAATAGCAAGAGGAGAAGCTTAACGTTAACAAGTTTCCTCTAATTGAATTAGGAATTACGGCGGCAGGAGCAAATGCAGTGAGCAATAAAACTAAGGCATGATTCCTAACAATACCAACCAACATGATTCTTATTTGCCGATTGAATACCAGCTGGAAGGCATATCGTCGCTACCCTAAGGTACACCTCACCACCGCGAAACACATGGTCTCTAACACCCAATAGTCACCGCGACATAACATCACGCTGCACAGCCGCTCCGCTGAGCAACATCGACAGCCACGACTTGAGCCAAAAGGGTGCACACCAACAACAACTAGCTCTCTACTGGGCGCGGCACCGAAACCACCACACCAGCCATCAACACTCAGACCACCACCACCAGTAGCAACACCAGTCACACCAGCAGCGATAGCTACACCCACCTCCATCGTTTGCCGACAACAGCTGCGTCAGCAGCAGCAACAACACCTACCTCATCATCTAAACTATAAGAATAGTGAAAAACAATAAGAAAAGAGAATAAAATAATAAACTAAAAATTCCAAAAGTGAAAAAAGGAAACGACGAAATCAGAAAACTTAAAAGGTATATTGAAAAAAAGAAACAATAAGAAAAGTGAAAAAACTAAAATAGAAAGCAAAAATATAGAAATTAAAATTACCCAAAAATAAAAGTGAAAGATAGAAACTATAAGAAAAGTGATACAACTAAACGAAAAAGTAAAAAGATAGAAATGATATGAAAAGTGAAACAACTCAAATGAAATAGAAAAAAAATTTTTAAAAAAAAAAAAAAAGAAAAAAAAAAGAGGAAAATATACATTGAAAAAAAAAAGAAGTGAAGCAAAGAAATATTGAAAATTTTGAGAGAAAAATAACGAATAAGGAAAGTGTGAATTGGAAAAAACAGCATACGAAATACACTGAAAAGAAAAGTAGGCAAAGAAAGAAAAATGTGAAAAGCTAAAACAAAAACATAGAAAAGAAGTGAAAAAAAAAAACTACGAAGTCAGGAAATTGAAAAGTAAAGTGAAAAATAGCTAAAGTTTAAAAAGCGAATAAAAAGAAAAGAAATAGTGAAAGACTTAAGAGAAGACAAAAAAATGGTAAAGTGAAAATCGAAAAATTAAAAGAATAGAAAACTAAAATTGAACAAGAGAAAAAGAAGGGTAAAACTAAAAAAAATGGATAACTGAAAAGTTATTCAAATAGAAATGTGAAAAAAAAGGATTAAACAAGAAGTAAAAATGTAAAAAAAAAAAAAGTTTCGAAAAACACAAAGAATCGAGAAACTATATAAGTGCAAAAATTAAAAAGTTATAGAAAAATGTTAAAATTAAAAGAACCTAAATACATTGAAGAAAGTAGAAAAAAATTTGTAAAATGGCATAGCTAAGAAAAAATATGATAAGTTGAAATTAAGAAAGAAATAGAGAAAAATAGTAGTGAGTGACAGTAGAAAGACGGAAAAGATAATATCTGGAAAAAGGGAGAACAATTCAAAAATACACCTAACGAAAATAAAAAGAGAAAAGTAAACAAATAAACCAACAACAACCACGATCACTATAGCAACAATATCTGCAGCCGCACCAGCATCATCCTCACCACCATTGCCACCACCAACAACAATAAGACTACGATCACCTACCGTAACAACGGTTCACAACAACATTTTCATCATCAACAATATTACGATCATCCGCTCCAGCACCAGCACCAAAAACCAGCTACAACACCAACTACATCCACCAACTATATCCACCATCTGCCACCTCATCGCCAGGTTTGAGGCATGTTCCCCTGGGCTCGGTAAGCACCTCCTTATTGAAAATATTTCAGCCGAGATTGGGATATATCAATCAATATTGACTTCTTTCACGTATATTAAATTTTTAATAGTACGAAAAAATTGAAACTCTTAAGCAGTATAACATACATTTGTAAGACTTTTTAAAACATAATTTCAATTCGGAGTTACTGAGTAAGTTTCTATAGAGATTGTAAAATTTTTAAACTATTGTTACCGTAGAAATAACCGAATTATCTTGGTTAAAGACAAAAAAAACTCCCAACAACTTAAAACATTCAACTGTATTTTATATCTCGTTGACATTTTCGTACAGTAGCGCACTTTTTTTTGCTCCGAGAAATATTGATGAATTGTAATGTGCATAAGGTAATGTGTACTTTTCTCTTAAAAAAAATCATTTAGATTAGGCTTAGACTTAATATTTATATTCATAGAAAAAATACGGTCATCATTACCAATTGGTAAGCAGTTTATGCTATCGATATAGTTTGATGGTTTACAAAATGAGAAAATTATATAGTTAGTAATCAGAATTATTTGTTTGCAGCCTAAACAAAGACCTTGAATAGATAGATGTACGTTATTTATACCCTCTAATAATGTAACTACGATTTACATAGAACATACTATTTTATGATGTTAGAATATACGATAAGATTCACTTAAGTTGAATGTAATATTTATAAGCTATATAATGTTAATACGTTACCTGTAACCAAAAACCTAGATAAGTTATATGAAATCGACTTATAAAAACTAGCAGCTATAAATTAGGTCCTACAATTTAATTAGGTACGATGGCCGAGCACCTAAAATTTTGAACAGCGTTTGATAAGTTTAAGATAAGAGATATAAAATTTTTTTTTTGTGTAATTAAAAAATCGGATTTTTGGCTGGTATAAGTCAGTAAAATCATGTCCCCCGAACTTTTGGGAAATTTTACCGAAGATTTTTGTTTAAAATGAAAAGTTTGGTAAAATTTGTGTTATAAGTACCTAGTTAAAATCATATTCCACGTAAGCTTATCATCCGAGATTACCGAAATTTTACCACTGCTGCATAATAAGTACATTTCATCTTTAGTATTCAGTTATCTTTATTTGCTTTTTGCTTAAACCCCCCCAATTTTCGCTTAAACTCATTTGTTTTAAAGGAATTCGGATATAATCCCGAATTAACAAGAAAAATTATATTATAGTTTGTTTGAAATATTCCTTTAACTTTGGCCACATTGGCAGGGAATCGTCCTATGAAAGAGCTCTTTAATAGGTAGGCTCCTGTTTATTTTGCTAAATTTTTTTTGTGGTAATGCTTAGGTCACTCAACAAATGAGCGTTATACACGGTATCTTTAAGCTAAAAAGTATATTCTAAGATGTGGCGTATAGATGTAGTAAATAATGTGAAACTAATATGTAAGGTTTTTTTTGTAACTTTTAAAAAATAAAACGTTGGCTTAAAACTGTAAGAAAGGAAGAGTCATGGTTTATTAAAGTACAGCGGATTGGTGGCGTGGACTAACTAAGGGCATCGGCGTAAGTATAAGAGTCTTTGGGGTGACCTAAATATAGGCCAAAGGGTCACCATGGCTGGTCTTTTGGGGCCAGAAGGGGAGGGTTAGCCTAGGTCGGTCAGGGAACACCTGAGACCGACCCACGAGACGTGCCAACGTGGCTACAGCAAGCAACCGGTTTCTATTCGTTCTTTATTTTCAGCACGTTCGCACCATATAATCGGGTTTTTTTTTTATCGTTTTACGAGATTTTTTCGTTAGTTATGGTTATGGTTTTTTCGGGTTTTTTGTACCAGGCGGTAATTTTTGAATAAACTGGTACGATTTTATTCTTGTGTAGTTTCCGTCTGTCAGTCCGGACTGGCAAGAACACCACCCCATCCGGCGAGCCTTAGCCGCGCAATACGCCAGCGTACCAGTGCTGCCAGAGGGACGACAGAGATGCGTATCAAGGGCTACCTTGCCACATGACGCCTCGACCGCACAACCAAAGGTAGGTGTGAGTGAAACATGACAGAATTGGCGCCCAACGTGGGGCCCGACACAAAGGTTAGGATTTTGATTGTTTTTTAGTTTGGTCTCCTGACGTCTGGCCACGTAAGTCCTGCAGCGTTTGGGTCTCTGAACCTTGACTGCAGTTGCGACGTGGTCTAAGGCAAAAGGAGCCAATCAGAAAATCAATAAAATCTCGTTTCGGGCGTAGTGTAAGTTTTAGGTATAGTTTTTGTTAGACCCCAAGCAGGTCCGAATACGTAAGAACACGTAAGTCCTGCAGCGTTTAGGCCACAGCGCCTCGACTGCAGTTGCGACGTGGTTCTTAACAGTAGGATTTTTTACTGCTAGGGCTAATAGTTTAGAAATAAGTTGAGGGTTTTTTTTCTCGCACTAAGTTTTCGGTTTTCCGTAAGTCCTGCAGCGTTTAGGCCACAGAGCCTCGACTGCAGTTGCGACGGATACTGGAGGCCGATGCGTATTAAGTAAAATTTTTTGTTAGTTTTATAATTTTTTTTTATTTTTTTTTTGAAATTTAAACCCGCAGGGGCATCCTGCGTGGAATATGTAGGATGACGGGAGTAGCGCACCCGCGTACCCCAGCGAGCCCAACACGCGTCTGTTCCCAGATTGGGCGGCGTGTTGGCCAGCGTCTGTTCCCAGATTGGGCGGCTGTTTTTTTACACCGTAAGGTGCCAAAAACCCGAACATGCCGGGGTTTGTCGGCATGTAAACCAATTGAAAATCATATAAATCTCGTTTTGTAAAATACTCCAGACCGAGAAGAGCAGCCTGGTCAGAGGGGTCATAAACAGGACAGGCTAGCTAAGAGCAAAAATACCTCGACTCGGAGGGTGCACCTAGTGTACAAAAAAGGGGGGTAGCGGCACTCTTAGGCAGCGCACACAGTGAAGCATATGGGCTGGACTGTGAGCAAAGCGTTTTGCTTATGAGTGCAATCGCGAACATCGAGTGCATCTCGTTTCTTCGCAAGCGTTTATTTTGCAGTTTGGTTTTTGCGCACAGTGCGGCTCATATGCTTCACTGGGTGCGGGCTTAGAGGAAGGTTAAATTAAAATTAAATAGTTTTTGTTTTTTGAAAATCGCTCCTTATCGGGAAGAGCAGCCAGGGGCCTTGCTCTGTAGTACGATTCGGGATGCGGGTGCGGTTCGAGAGCAGGATCGTGCCATGGATTTACATGTTTTTTGACCAATTTTTGATGAGTTCACATTCAATGCCGACAAAAACAGAATTTTAGAGCATAGGTAGAATTTACTGCCGTTTAGAAATCTTAAGCCATGTATTTACATGGTGTGATTTTGTTTTCGAATCGCATTTGCTTTTCGAGTCGTGTTGCAGAGTCGGACCTCAGGTCAGTGGGGTCATCAATGTGACAGGCTAGCTAAGTTAAAAAATACCTCGATTTGGAGTTTGGCGCTGCTGAATTAAGGGGGGTATAGAGTTGCAAAGCACTCTGGAGTAGGGACAAATATAAATAAAAATTTTTCGTTTTGAATAAATACTCCAACTCGGGATGAACTACCACAACACCATTAGGTGAAGCGAATATGCCTGAGCGACCTCAGCATAGGAAAATATTGTGGGAAGTTTCGGTTAAGAACCTCGATTTGGAGGGTGCAATTATTGCACAAAGAAGAAGGTTGCTTTCGCTGGTCTCGTCGAAGTTAGTTTTTTTTTTACGCCACTCTTGTTTGTTTTACGCCACCATCCACACTTAATGCCTATATATATTTTTATTTTTTTGTTTGATTTATTATTATCAGCTATCTTAGTTTTGATTATTTGATTTCGGAATTATAATTTTTTTTGCTAATACTATTCAACCTCACCGAAGTTTGGTGAGAAGTCTCTTTTTTATTTTTACGTATACATTGTTTTGAAGCCAAGTTCTTTTGATTATCCAAAGTATTTCCTCTTTATTTAATATATCCTTATAAACAAAATACCTTTAAAGAAAAAAAAAAATAAATTTTTTTTCACCATCAGGTTGAAAAAAAAAATTATTTAAATTCACTTTCATCTATAAACTTTAGTTAGCAAAAATTTTTGATACAAACCTTTTTCGAATATTTTCCTTTATTTTCATCTAAACATATATTTATATATATATATATATATATATATATAGGTATATTCAGATAAAACATCAACCTAAACTTTTAAATTTTTTGATAAGTTGCGAAATTTTAGACTACTCTAAAATAGTTACAAATCTTTTTTTTGATATCACGTTCCTACATTTCTATATTACTACATACTACGACAAAATTTCTTTGACCTCTAAGGAGTTCATTTATTATTATGCTTACCATTAATTAATATACTCACATCTTATCAACTTTTTGAATATTATATTATTTTCCTTTACATATCATTAATATATATATTATTAGCATTTCTAATACTACTATTAATCTTATTATTTAAAATTTTTTTTTGCTAAGTTTTGCAACCACCATCCTTAAAGGACATTTATTTTGATCTTAATTTTTTTTTTTTTTACAATTTTTCCTTTCGTTTTGGCATTTGGCGTACAACAGTTGAGTAGACTGTGTCGCAGTGAAACCATCGGTTCGACCAAAATAATTGAAGTTTCTAGTATTTGAATAAATTGATTCTCAGGTCCTAACGGACGCTACGTTTGATTCAGCGAATTCTCGTTTGTCGATTTAAACAACCTAGGTGTTTGAAGCATTTGCAATTTTCTTGATATTTTTGATTCTTTTAATAACGATTCCTTGGGGCATGGTTCACACTAGGCAGCAAAGCAGAATGGATAATAGCGAAACCAACCCGAGTGCAACCGGCAGTGGAAGCCTAGTGCCGCCCACATCAACTAGTACTGGGGCAATTCCAAAAACAGGCCCGATGAGTACTACCATTCCGATTTTTACCACAGCTACAACGACGATTACAACACCTATGGCGATGCAGAGTGCACTACCACCAGCACCTAGACGTACCTCGGAAGAGCTTAACTTCTCGAATAGTAGCATCACGTCTCCAGAGTTTAGCAGCCTAACCGCTCTAAACGTGCGAAAGCAATTCCAGCAACATGCACAGATGGGAAGCGTAAGAGACAGGTCGTCAGGAAGAGCACCAGCGTCCCAAGGTGTGGTCAACTCGAGCATCAATATAAGGGATTACGTCAAGTCAGCAGTGGGCTTAGCCCAAGTGGATCTGATGTCGGGAATGGAGGAGCGTTTGCGGGTATTAGTCCCACAATTAATAGCCGAAAGCTTAGGGTCCATGACGCCTCAGTATTCAGAGAGCCGACCAGCGGTTACGAAGTTAGTGACTTTACAACCACCACCTCCACCACCCCCGTCTATCAATTCACAGGCATGGCCAGATCGAAATATAGAGCAGCAACAACAAATTGGATCTCAGGATATCAGGAGCACCTCGCAAACTTTCCCAGATTTTTCACAACCACCACCGCATAGGCCGCAACCGACGATTGTACCGCAGCCGCAAGTTTTTTCTCAGTCGCAGACGTATCAAGTAGAGACCAGAAATCGACACCAAGAGCAACGAGCTGGACCATCGATACGTCAGCCGAGTGCATTTGCATATACAGGGCCGGTACAAGCGAATTTTGCGCCTTACCAGCAAACCGAACAACCGCGGCGTGTAGAAATGGACAAATGGGGATTTAAGTTCGATGGTACAAATAAATCAATCAGCGTGGACGAATTCGTTTTTCGAGTAGAGACCTTGTGTAATGACTACCGATATCCATGGCCGGAAGTAATTAGAAATTTTCATAGTTTGCTAACTGGAAACGCAGCTCAATGGTTCTGGGGATTTCGACGGTTAAACCGAATACCTAGTTGGTTTGCACTTCGAGAAGCGCTTGTAGCACAATTTAAGCGACACGAAAGCGATTTCGAAATCCAACGGCAGATTATGGACCGAAGACAGCAAAGAGATGAAACATTCGACGACTTTTATCAATCTGTTTTGACCCTGAGGAACCAACAGCGTAATCCACTGGCTGAACAGGATTTAGTCGAAATAATGAGGAGCAACCTGAGGAAGGAAATGTCACAGTTGTTATTTGCCATGCGCATAGAGGGTTTGACCGAGTTCTGCAAGGCCTGCAAAAAGGCTGAAACTCATATAAACTACCAACGCCAGGCCTATCAACCGCCTCCGCGTCAATATGTACCTCGCACTGCGCAAGTTCATGAGTTAGATATAGAACCAGACTTTTCCACTCAAGTTGTCGAATTAGATGCTATTTCATCTTCTCGAACATTTCCATGCTGGAACTGTAAACAGCCAGGGCATAATTTCGTTGAGTGTACGGCAGCCGTAAGGCGGATTTTTTGTTACAGATGCGGAACGGAGGGCGTAGTTACCCCAAAGTGTCCGAAATGCCAGGGAACCGTTAGGCCAAGTAGAAATGTTCAGGTGGAGTCTAGATCAGCTCAAACGCAGACTCAGACTCAAACTCAAGAAACGACGGAATGACTAAAGTCAGCCACACAGACCGAAATAGAAAAGAGAGTTGTAGTTTTAACATCTAGTAACCATGGTAATCAAAGTAGTTACGATCAAGCCGTAAATACCGTTGAAGTAAAGTTAAAAGAAATTAAGCCATTTCTTGTGAGACTCAAAAACTATGAGGAAGTTCGAAAAAGAATATTTGCAGAGCAGCCAACGAAAATCGAAAAGACAAGAACTAGATATCGTTTGAGGAAAAATAATTATAAAGAAATTTCAGCATCAGAACTTTATGAGGGCGAAGACAGTAGATTTTATACGAACATCGAAATCAATGGACAGCGAATTGAGGGATTATTAGACAGTGGAGCAACAGTGTCGTGTTTAGGGAATAACTGCTTAAGTTTTGTGGAAAAGTGCAAGTTGCCAATTTTTAAGTTTAAATCTTTCGTCAAAACTGCCGATGGGCGAATGCATTCAATCGTAGGTCGCGTTAAAGCTAAAATTAAATTCGATAACCAGGAGCAGGAGATTGTTTTTTATTTAACACCTTCTCTAAAACGAGAATTGTTTCTAGGTGTAGACTTTATAAAAAAATTTAATCTCATGCAGCTCAAAGTTGATAGCATAACGACCAACAACATTGCTTTGGAGGAAGAAGTCCAAAGCCATGCAACGCCGAAAATGAAAGTTTTGACAGCCCAGCAACAACACAGGCTTAACGCAGTTATAGAAAAATTTCCCTGCTTCACGAAGAAAGGTCTCGGCAAGACGTCTTTAGAAGAGCACTACATTGATACCGGCGACGCAGTGCCTGTGAAAGATAAGCACTACCCAGTCTCACCGGCGGTTCAAGGGCTCATGTTTGCGGAGCTGGATAGGATGCTTTCACTGGGAGTCATTGAGCCGAGCGAAAGTCCATGGAACAATCGAGTGGCCTTCGTACGAAAAGGCGAAAAATGTCGACTATGCCTGGACGCTCGCAAGCTCAATGCACTCACAGTGAAGGACGCCTACCCACTTCCACACATAGAGGGGTTGCTCAGTCGTCTCGGTGACACACACTTTATCTCAAGTGTGGATCTTAAAGACGCCTTTTGGCAAATTCCGCTTGCCGTCAGTAGTAGGGAGAAAACCGCGTTTACAGTGCCAGGTCGTCCGCTTTGTCAATTTACCGTCATGCCTTTTGGGCTATGTAATGCAGCCCAACGGTTGTGCCGGTTGATGGACAAAGTCGTGCCAGCCAATCTTCGTGAAAGCGTTTTCATTTATTTGGACGATCTCCTTGTTGTGTCTTCAGATTTCGATAGTCACCTCAAAAAGTTAGAGCAGGTAGCGCAGTTGTTAAGTTCGGCCAACCTAACCATTAACGTGGCCAAATCGAAGTTTTGTTGTAGTGAGCTAAGGTACCTAGGTTATATCGTAGGCGAAGGTAAATTAAGACCAGACCCAGACAAGGTCCATGCCATTGACCGATATACATACCCAAAAACTCCAAAACAAGTTCGAAGTTTCATGGGAGCCACGGGATGGTACCGTCGCTTTATTCGCGATTACGCTACTATAGCAGCACCCATTTTTGATACGCTGAAAAAAGCGAAAACTTTTGAGTTCGGTGATGAGGCTAAGAGCGCCTTCGATAAATTAAAAACAGCTCTTATGTCTAGTCCAGTCCTGGTACATCCAGATTTTTCGAAACATTTTTATGTGCAAACAGATGCTTCTAACATCGGAATTGGCGGCGTTTTGTTTCAAAAAGATGATGAGGGTGGCGAACATCCTATCGCCTACTATTCAAAGAAGCTCACGCCTGCACAGAAAAATTATTCGGTAACCGAGCGCGAATGTCTAGCTGTGGTAATGGGGATAACGAAGTTTAGAGCCTACATCGAGCTAATGCCTTTTACAGTGATAACGGATCACTCCAGCCTAAAATGGCTAATGTCACATAAAGACTTAACCAGTCGATTGGCGAGGTGGAGTTTGTATCTGCAAAGCTTTAGCTTCGAGATAGATCACCGTAAAGGGGCTCAGAACATCGTTCCCGACACGTTATCACGCTACGACATGGACGAAGTAAGTTATGAGGTAAAGGCTTTAATTGACCTCGAGTCACCTGAATTTGTAAACGAAGAATATAAGGATTTGTTAAAAACCATCACCGAAAATCACTTTCAGTTGCCTGACCTCAAGGTTATAGATGGTTTTGCTTATAAGCGTACGGTTCCTTATGATGGTACACCCGATGGTGAAGATTTCGCATGGAAACTCTGGGTTCCAGCGTCTTTGACGCATTCAATTATTGCTAACGCACACCAACCTCCTCAAGTCGCTCATGGTGGTTTCACCAAAACTTTAAAACGTATCAAAGAATATTTCTTCTGGCCAAATATGAACCAACATGTCCTCAATTTCATTAATGATTGTCAAGTCTGTAAGGAATGCAAACCAGCTCAAATGGTTCTAAGACCACCTATGGGGCAAGAGTCGCAAATAATACGGCCGTTTCAAAAAATTTACGTGGATTTTCTCGGTCCATACGTGCGTTCTAAAAAGAAAAATACTTATATCTTCATAGTCTTGGACTATTTCACAAAATTTACCCTGTTGAAAGCAATGACGAAAGCGACCGCGCGAAATGTAATCCAGTTTCTAATTTCAGAAGTTTTTCATAAATTCGGTACCCCAGAAATACTCATGTCCGACAATGGCGTGCAATTTTTAAGTAAAGAATTTGCCGAAATGATCGATAATTTTGGAATAAGACATGTACGCACTGCTAATTACGCTCCTCAAGCCAACGCTTCGGAGAGGGTCAACCAGTCCATTCTCGCGGCGATTCGGTCATACCTCGACCAAGATCAAACCAACTGGGACCAGCATTTGTCAGACATTGAATGTGCCTTGCGTTCTTCGGTGCACTCCTCCATAGGAATGACACCTTATTTTGCTCTCTTCGGTCATAACATGATCACACATGCTAGCGCCTACAAGGTAGCAAAGAGACTGGGTCTGCTAAGCGATCCTGAAACGTTGGTGATACCGAAGCCGGTTCGGCAAGACCTGATTCGCAACAAAATCCGCGAACAGCTACATAGGAGTCACGAACAGAATGTTAAGAGGTACGACTTGAAAAGTCGAAAAATTAAATTTCAACCCGGACAGGAAGTCTACCGAAGGAACTTTCAGCTTAGTGATTTCTCCAAGCAAATCAGCGCGAAACTGTCAAAGCGTTTTCTAAAGTGTCGAATAGTGAGGGCAGTAGGGAACAGTCTGTATGAGTTGGAAGATTTAAGTGGCAAGACGATAGGAATTTTTCACGCGAAAGACTTAAAACAATGATCAAGTTCGAATGTAGGTTGAGAGAGCCAATGATGCCATCTTTTCCCATGTATCTCTTAAGCCGAGAAGCTTGTCGAGAGTCCCTGGGTTTGTCATGGGCACCTGCGTAGAGGGAATAATACCCTTCGTGAATACCCATGGTATTTCCACTAGCGCCCTCTAGTGTGTCAGTGCACACAACTTTTTCATTTAGATGTGGCACCTCAATGATGTTCGAGTATGTTCGGGCAAACAAAATGGCCATACAAGGGCTTGAAAGGAAAAAATACCAACAAAAATGGTACCATTCGTTTCAGCGGGCATAAACCGTTCAGGAAAATGGTGTGATCCGACACGCGCTTGAATCGCTAGCCAATCGGAATTCCGAAACAAGCGTCGGTTAACGGAATCTTGCCGACGTGTCAGCCGCAAGTCCAACCCAACCATTACCTACTCCTCTCGGTTATGGGCGATTCCACCGAAAAGGTAGTAAAGTGGGACAAACATCGCGAGTTTGCACATCTAAATGCCATCAAGATGCATGCGAACACACCCTTTTAAAGTACAGGTGGCAACACTGCCAAAGTACCTAAAATCATTGAACTGGAAAAAAATACAACCCTGGGTAGACGAAGATATGCAAAGTTTTACAAATTAAAATTTGGTATTAATCGTGTTGGTGTGTGCAGTTTTCGTCGGCAGTCTTGGCAACGTTCTTTCAGTTAAATCCTTGCACTTGGAATAACTTGGAGGCCGGAATAATTCTTATTGGAACTTTTAAGGTATCGTAAAGCTCTATTTGATTTAGGTATGTGAATAAATAAACATTTCTCCTACTTGCAAGAGCAGATAATGAGAAATTATCGAGAAAAACGTCGCCATCACCATCAGACTGTGTTGGAAATACCGTTCTTTGATGCTGTCATAAAGGTAAAATTAGGTGTTCATTAAATTATGTATGGAAATAGCAAGAGGAGAAGCTTAACGTTAACAAGTTTCCTCTAATTGAATTAGGAATTACGGCGGCAGGAGCAAATGCAGTGAGCAATAAAACTAAGGCATGATTCCTAACAATACCAACCAACATGATTCTTATTTGCCGATTGAATACCAGCTGGAAGGCATATCGTCGCTACCCTAAGGTACACCTCACCACCGCGAAACACATGGTCTCTAACACCCAATAGTCACCGCGACATAACATCACGCTGCACAGCCGCTCCGCTGAGCAACATCGACAGCCACGACTTGAGCCAAAAGGGTGCACACCAACAACAACTAGCTCTCTACTGGGCGCGGCACCGAAACCACCACACCAGCCATCAACACTCAGACCACCACCACCAGTAGCAACACCAGTCACACCAGCAGCGATAGCTACACCCACCTCCATCGTTTGCCGACAACAGCTGCGTCAGCAGCAGCAACAACACCTACCTCATCATCTAAACTATAAGAATAGTGAAAAACAATAAGAAAAGAGAATAAAATAATAAACTAAAAATTCCAAAAGTGAAAAAAGGAAACGACGAAATCAGAAAACTTAAAAGGTATATTGAAAAAAAGAAACAATAAGAAAAGTGAAAAAACTAAAATAGAAAGCAAAAATATAGAAATTAAAATTACCCAAAAATAAAAGTGAAAGATAGAAACTATAAGAAAAGTGATACAACTAAACGAAAAAGTAAAAAGATAGAAATGATATGAAAAGTGAAACAACTCAAATGAAATAGAAAAAAAATTTTTAAAAAAAAAAAAAAAGAAAAAAAAAAGAGGAAAATATACATTGAAAAAAAAAAGAAGTGAAGCAAAGAAATATTGAAAATTTTGAGAGAAAAATAACGAATAAGGAAAGTGTGAATTGGAAAAAACAGCATACGAAATACACTGAAAAGAAAAGTAGGCAAAGAAAGAAAAATGTGAAAAGCTAAAACAAAAACATAGAAAAGAAGTGAAAAAAAAAAACTACGAAGTCAGGAAATTGAAAAGTAAAGTGAAAAATAGCTAAAGTTTAAAAAGCGAATAAAAAGAAAAGAAATAGTGAAAGACTTAAGAGAAGACAAAAAAATGGTAAAGTGAAAATCGAAAAATTAAAAGAATAGAAAACTAAAATTGAACAAGAGAAAAAGAAGGGTAAAACTAAAAAAAATGGATAACTGAAAAGTTATTCAAATAGAAATGTGAAAAAAAAGGATTAAACAAGAAGTAAAAATGTAAAAAAAAAAAAAGTTTCGAAAAACACAAAGAATCGAGAAACTATATAAGTGCAAAAATTAAAAAGTTATAGAAAAATGTTAAAATTAAAAGAACCTAAATACATTGAAGAAAGTAGAAAAAAATTTGTAAAATGGCATAGCTAAGAAAAAATATGATAAGTTGAAATTAAGAAAGAAATAGAGAAAAATAGTAGTGAGTGACAGTAGAAAGACGGAAAAGATAATATCTGGAAAAAGGGAGAACAATTCAAAAATACACCTAACGAAAATAAAAAGAGAAAAGTAAACAAATAAACCAACAACAACCACGATCACTATAGCAACAATATCTGCAGCCGCACCAGCATCATCCTCACCACCATTGCCACCACCAACAACAATAAGACTACGATCACCTACCGTAACAACGGTTCACAACAACATTTTCATCATCAACAATATTACGATCATCCGCTCCAGCACCAGCACCAAAAACCAGCTACAACACCAACTACATCCACCAACTATATCCACCATCTGCCACCTCATCGCCAGGTTTGAGGCATGTTCCCCTGGGCTCGGTAAGCACCTCCTTATTGAAAATATTTCAGCCGAGATTGGGATATATCAATCAATATTGACTTCTTTCACGTATATTAAATTTTTAATAGTACGAAAAAATTGAAACTCTTAAGCAGTATAACATACATTTGTAAGACTTTTTAAAACATAATTTCAATTCGGAGTTACTGAGTAAGTTTCTATAGAGATTGTAAAATTTTTAAACTATTGTTACCGTAGAAATAACCGAATTATCTTGGTTAAAGACAAAAAAAACTCCCAACAACTTAAAACATTCAACTGTATTTTATATCTCGTTGACATTTTCGTACAGTAGCGCACTTTTTTTTGCTCCGAGAAATATTGATGAATTGTAATGTGCATAAGGTAATGTGTACTTTTCTCTTAAAAAAAATCATTTAGATTAGGCTTAGACTTAATATTTATATTCATAGAAAAAATACGGTCATCATTACCAATTGGTAAGCAGTTTATGCTATCGATATAGTTTGATGGTTTACAAAATGAGAAAATTATATAGTTAGTAATCAGAATTATTTGTTTGCAGCCTAAACAAAGACCTTGAATAGATAGATGTACGTTATTTATACCCTCTAATAATGTAACTACGATTTACATAGAACATACTATTTTATGATGTTAGAATATACGATAAGATTCACTTAAGTTGAATGTAATATTTATAAGCTATATAATGTTAATACGTTACCTGTAACCAAAAACCTAGATAAGTTATATGAAATCGACTTATAAAAACTAGCAGCTATAAATTAGGTCCTACAATTTAATTAGGTACGATGGCCGAGCACCTAAAATTTTGAACAGCGTTTGATAAGTTTAAGATAAGAGATATAAAATTTTTTTTTTGTGTAATTAAAAAATCGGATTTTTGGCTGGTATAAGTCAGTAAAATCATGTCCCCCGAACTTTTGGGAAATTTTACCGAAGATTTTTGTTTAAAATGAAAAGTTTGGTAAAATTTGTGTTATAAGTACCTAGTTAAAATCATATTCCACGTAAGCTTATCATCCGAGATTACCGAAATTTTACCACTGCTGCATAATAAGTACATTTCATCTTTAGTATTCAGTTATCTTTATTTGCTTTTTGCTTAAACCCCCCCAATTTTCGCTTAAACTCATTTGTTTTAAAGGAATTCGGATATAATCCCGAATTAACAAGAAAAATTATATTATAGTTTGTTTGAAATATTCCTTTAACTTTGGCCACATTGGCAGGGAATCGTCCTATGAAAGAGCTCTTTAATAGGTAGGCTCCTGTTTATTTTGCTAAATTTTTTTTGTGGTAATGCTTAGGTCACTCAACAAATGAGCGTTATACACGGTATCTTTAAGCTAAAAAGTATATTCTAAGATGTGGCGTATAGATGTAGTAAATAATGTGAAACTAATATGTAAGGTTTTTTTTGTAACTTTTAAAAAATAAAACGTTGGCTTAAAACTGTAAGAAAGGAAGAGTCATGGTTTATTAAAGTACAGCGGATTGGTGGCGTGGACTAACTAAGGGCATCGGCGTAAGTATAAGAGTCTTTGGGGTGACCTAAATATAGGCCAAAGGGTCACCATGGCTGGTCTTTTGGGGCCAGAAGGGGAGGGTTAGCCTAGGTCGGTCAGGGAACACCTGAGACCGACCCACGAGACGTGCCAACGTGGCTACAGCAAGCAACCGGTTTCTATTCGTTCTTTATTTTCAGCACGTTCGCACCATATAATCGGGTTTTTTTTTTATCGTTTTACGAGATTTTTTCGTTAGTTATGGTTATGGTTTTTTCGGGTTTTTTGTACCAGGCGGTAATTTTTGAATAAACTGGTACGATTTTATTCTTGTGTAGTTTCCGTCTGTCAGTCCGGACTGGCAAGAACACCACCCCATCCGGCGAGCCTTAGCCGCGCAATACGCCAGCGTACCAGTGCTGCCAGAGGGACGACAGAGATGCGTATCAAGGGCTACCTTGCCACATGACGCCTCGACCGCACAACCAAAGGTAGGTGTGAGTGAAACATGACACCTAGTGTCAATATAATTCGAGTTATGGCGTTATTCTAATATTGCCACGCTTTTTTCGAACAACGCCCACTTTTTGACCGTAATTTGTAATTATTCTTCCAATCCCTGTACCAATTTCCAGTATTCTAGTATCAATATTAACTGAGATACAGTATTTTTCTTATATTGCCACGCCCTTTTGACCAACAATCCCCACTTTCTTCAGTTTTTATTATATTGCCACGCCTCTTATCGAATAACGCCCACATTTTTGACCATCATTTGTAATAATTGTTCCTAACCCTGTGCCAATTTCCAGTACCCTAGTATCAATATTAACTGAGATACAGTATTTTTCTTATGTTGCCACGCCCTTTTTTCCAACAATGCCCACTTTCTTCACAGCAAGTTTTTACAATTTTTCCTATCCCTGTACCTAATTTCAGTACCGTAGTGCCAATATTATTTGAGTTACAGCATTTTTCTAATATTGCCACGCCCTTTATCAAATAACGCCCACTTTTTTGAACATAGCTTTTAACAATTGTGCCAACCCTGCACTAAATTTCAGTACTCTAGTGTTAATATTATTCGATATACAAAGTGTTTCTTATATTGCCACGCCCCTGTGTCGAATTCTGCCAACTTTTTTAGACGGGCACCTCCGCGTCTGGTATCTCTATCTGTTGACAAAAAATTGTGGCAATCGGGCAAGTACTTTAGGAGTTATCGATGTACATACATTAAAAAAAACAACCAACTTGAGAACCTCCTCCTCTTTGAAGTCGGTTGAAAAGTGAAACGAAACGTTTTTAGAACAACTACAAACGTTTTACCATATATAGTAAAATGAATATATAAATACAATTCATGTGGGGGTGTTGGTTTCACATACTTTGTTTCAAAACACTTACTACGTTAATAACGAACTGTTTGTTATATATGCTTCATTTACATATAAATTTGATATTGGTTCAGAAAATAAAATATTTTTCATTTCATCACTCAAACTAACAGTTCATTTTTAATTACTGAAACTTACATTGCTTTAGTCAGTTGGCAAAGTCAGTCAACAAAGCCAGTTGTCGCTGTTCAATGAAGAAAATAATGAAAGAGTTTGAGTTAGAGCATTTGCTGCCACAATCAAAAGGAAAGTATTTAAAATAAATTTTATAATATCTGACAAAATTCTATCTTTTTTATAGACGCTGGGATACAGTGTCATCATTTAAAAAATTTTAACGAGATGGACATAGCTGATGATAAAATAACCGAAATAAAACAGTTATTTTAAAAACCAATAAAACTTTTCTTGATTAATAAAGGAAATGGGAATTTCTGTAAATTTTTTTAATTAATGGGAAATAATGAAAATTTTCGTTTTTAAAATATAAATAATTGTTGTACGATTGCATTTTAAAAAGTTTATTGTTATAAATCAAAAGAACACTTTAGAATCTAATTTCAAAATTTTCGTTTTTAAAATGGAAATAAACGTTTTACTATTTCATTTTAAAATGTTCGTTCTTAAAATTAAAATTAATGTTAGAAGTGCAAAATCTGGGTTAAACGTTTTTAAAAGTAGCCCGTTTCTGCAACTTTTGAAAATGTTTTTTTCACTGTGTAGCACTGTAACTCCAAAAATAATTCGAATTTTAAAAAATCCTTTTAAGGCGTTATTTTTGAAGGATTTTAGAAGATATTTATGAAAAAAAAATTGAAAAAATATTTTTTTTAACCGCAGGTCATACCTTAAGCTTACATTTAACAAATCTTATTTATAGCATGTTTTGTTTTTGTTGAAACTGTGAGCACCCCGCCATGTGACTGTCGTATTAAAAAGTTATGCAACGTATACAAAAGTTATGTAATTATGCAGCTGTAAACATAGCATAAAAATACGAGGCACAAAAAACACGTCCAAGGGCTACTTCAACTTACGCGTGTTTGCGTATTGCGTTTACATGCAAAACAACAACAAAGCAAAATACGCTTACGTAAATTGGCGTTCAAATAGCAAATCGTAAAATAGCAGACCAGCGTATTCAAATTGTGAATAGCCTTAATGTTGCCAACTTTTCGATAATACGGGAAATTTTTTATAAATGGTTCATATTGTATATTTACTTAAAGGTCATAAAGCATTAAAAATCTCTGTTTTTTCTTTTATCATTAACAAAAAGTTAATAAGGAAAGTATTTGGAAATAGCTGCTGCACGCTTTTAGATAACATTTACTGTACATACTTATCTCTAAAAATTTACTCTTCACGAGTTCTCGTTTGCAAGATAGCTTCTTCTTCTACTTTTCATAACTTCATAACTTCTTCATAACTTTTTCCCTGTGTTGTAAATATTAAAAAGTGTGCTTTGAAAGGTGCTACATGGGTGCTGCAAGATAAACATACCAACAATTAGCTATAATCCAAAAAGTCATTACTTATCAAAGTGCCACGCATAAATTGAGAAGTACTTAAGATCAATATCTTCAATCTTAATATCAAATTATTATGAAGGGCTTCTGACTTATGCTGACTTGTCGAACCTGAATCTTAAAATGCAACCGTTAAGTCAGGGAGTTTCTTTTCGGATTTCACACAAAAATCAAAAACTATCGAAATGTTAATAGGAGAAATTTTTGCAACATCTTTTTTGTCTTTTGCATGAGTTCTTTAACTCGAATTTAAAATAAATTTAAATAAATTCACTTGCCATTTTCACTTTTTAAGAACAAAAGAAGCTTTTCTTATTAAATCAGCTGTCGCAATTGTTCGATACGTTTTTATTTGTTGCGGCTTGATAATCAACTAATATCAGCTACTGCTTCCAGGTTAAAGCCAACTGCAAACTCATCGCGCTGCTTATCTGATACGGAATGTAGGTGCTTTTTTAACTTATTTTGTTTTATTTTCTGTCAACTGCTATTATAGAAAACTAATTATTTCTCTCATTGTCTGATTAATAACACTGTGCAACAGAACAAAAATCCAGAAGCCAGGTGTCGATGTCATTTCTAGTAGTTTTGGGGTCGCTGAACTCGAATCTGTAATTACTTTTTTTAGGTTAGCGCAATAGTCTAAAGGCTTGATTACTCAAGCGTAACGTGAGGTGGCGCAGCGGGATGTAGCGTAGTGCGACGTTGCCTCGAGGATAAGCGATTACCGAAATCGTAGTCCAACGTAGTGCAGGCGCCATAGTGCAGGGCACTCATTTTATTTTAGTAGCCTTACTAATTTCTCCTCTTCAATAAAAGACTGCATCCTTTCTTATATAGAATTAAAATTTACAATTTTGTGAAGTTAAACTAAATTTTTCGCTTGTCCCACAGCTGTCGAACTGTCAAAAATCGTAAAGTTGCGTAGAAATCTATTTTCTACAGACTTCTACGCTGCGTCACGCCACGTTACGATTTCGGTAACGACTTGTTTACATTTATCAACAATTTGACTAACTTATTAGGCACAAAGCTAAATTTTTGTACATGCGTTATTTAGTATCAGTACAATAAGTAAACCATGACCTGGCAGGGACGGCGCGGTTACTATATCGCCCTTTTTATTGATGAAAGTGTAAACAAAAGAGCCCAGAGTAACTTGTTCGCACCATGGCAGAATAATGAGGTAGGGTAAGTAGCTTTGACAAGACCTATCGTTAATGTCAAAATCATAAAATATAGTGCAGCCATATCACAAATAAAATCCAATGGAAAATCCATACTATGTCTAAGCGTTTCTGATGAAATCGTTTACTAAAAATAGTTCTTTTAGGGTCAGTACTTTACTAAATAGTAATTTACAGTAAAAGTTTGTGAAAAACATTTCTCAGAAACCGATTTAATCAACGCTCCACGTAATTCGTGCTGCAATCCAACTTGTTTGATGACGAATGCAGTGCTTTCGTTGCATATCAGTCATTTGGTAGAAACTGGTTCATGTTGCAAAAAACAACGTTCGATGCCGAATGCATTGTCGTCGTTGCAAGTAAGTTTAATGGTTTAATATTCAATGGTTTAATTTTCCATTTAATTTGTCCTAATTTAAAAAAAATGTTTGATTTACATATGTTCGTCCATTGCATTAGCAAACGATATAAAAAAACGAAAGAAAGAAGATACAAGATGCAAGTGGAAATCAATTTCTTGAATAAAAAATTAAAAATTCAAAAGCCAAACAAAAAATTATGGGCAATAATAAATTATTCAAGATTATGCTAGAAAACGGCTTTAAAGCTTATTTATTTCTTAATAGATACATATATCCTCATTTAATATTATTTACCCTTCATAAAATTCCTTCTCCAAGTGCTTATCCCAGAAATAGCATTAATAAAGAAAACTGGCAACTCTAAAACACACTTTGACATTAACGATAGGTCTTGTCAAAGCTACTTACCCTAACTTATTATTCTCCATGGTTCGCTCAAAGCTAAACTTTTAATATGTTTTAATTTTTTCTTTATCATTTACGAAAAAAATCGCCTGGCAGGTTTTGGAAGGGCACAAATACCTGCCAGGTGGTTATAAAAGTATAAAAAATTAGCTCAGACTAACTTGCTTGCACAAGGCATCAATTTCGATATATTTTAGTTTTTGCATTATTAAATACGAATACAATCGCCTGGCAGGTTTTGGAAGGGCACAAATGCCTGTCAGGTGAGGTTTAAAAGAATACCGCAAAAACAGTAAATTAAGTTTTGCGAGAAATGAAAACAATTTTTATTAGTCAATGATATGTCATATAAAAGTTAACAAAAAATGTGATTTAAATTTTATTTTAAAAAATGTCTACTTTCTGCAGAAAGTCTGCTTTTAAAAGTAAGACTTTTTGAAAGACAATATCTAAAATATAAATAGTCATTTAATGGGAAAACTTATATATTTTTTACTTAGGGCCATTTTGTTCACAGAGAGATAAATTTATCCCCGAGCTAATTCCCTGATTTTTCCAGTTTTTCATTTGTTCGCAGTGAGATAAGCATTTAACCCTTCAAGCTGGAGATAAAAATGGTGGCGAGATAGCTTAACCCCAGAAATATTTAACTCGTGAAAATTGTTGAGTTAAGATTTTTAATTCGCTCTCATCACTCTCATTTTAATATTTTTATAGGGAAACAGTATTGGGGTTACTGATTTCGAATCTAGTGTCAGAATTTTAAATTCAATATGGCGGATGGAGTTTCCACCTAATTTCTTGTTTATTTATGCGAATTCAACTCTGGGAGAAACACTAGGTAAAATCGGGTCGCTGATTCCGAATCCGTTGTCAGAATTTCAAAACTCGAAAATTTTTCTACACATAGGGCTCGAAGTAACCCCCCATACTGTTTCTTCATGTTTAAAATTCTTAAAAAAATGTTTAGTTGGCAGCCCTGTGTAGAAAAATTTTAGAATTTTGAAATTTTGACATCAAATGCAAAATCAGCGATCCATTTTTACCTAGTGTTCACTCCAACCCCCAAATTCGCAAAAATAAACCAAAAATCACCACACATTTTTTAATTAATGAGCAACACTGTAACATTCCAATAGAAATCGATATAAACTGAGAGCGAATTTATGCTCTAAGTATAAAGCCGGGATAAAATGTGAACAAAACCACTTTTTTTATCTCCCGATTTATACGCTTGGTATAAAATTAACCTAGAGATAGTTATCCCCGAATTAAATCATATTTATGCCCTTTGTGAACAAAATGGCCCTTATATAATTCACTAATCTATCATAAAAAATTTTTAATAAAATTCATTTAATTCAACCTGAAAAATTTGCTTCCAAAAATAATACTTTTTCTCTAATCCTATCATATATGTTAGAGTAGCCATATGTGTCTTTTTCTGATTTTCTTCGCTCCACGTGCATTTTTCGTTAGATTAGAGTTAAAAAATAAGATCTGCATAAAAATGGATATCGGTAGTGGAAAAAATCCCAGGCCCTGGCTTAAAGGCCCAAAAGCGGCCTAAAAATTGAACTTGGTTTTATAACTAATTTTCTTCACACATATAATATTTTAAGAAAAAGTGAATGCCTCTAGTTGAAAAACCCAGCACACTTTGGTAAGTACTTGTATAACCAGTGGCGCCATTTCACCAAAACCTTAGGGGGGAGAAAATTTAAATGACATAATAAAATTTTTTTCGTAAAACATAACATTTAATAAAACCATAGCTATACACATTTTTATACACACATATATACACACAGAAGCCTTTAAATCCATGGACTTAAAAATAAAAATAAAATTTTTAATCCTTTAACGGGAAAAATATATATTAGCTTTATTCCAGTAGATAACCACGTTGACGCTTGAGGGCAAATTCGTTAACGAGATCTTTCTTGTTGAACTTTTTTACCATTTCTGGTTCCACAGCCACCAGCATGAAGTGACTTAAACAGTCATCTCCCATTGTTGTACGAAGATACGACTTCACTCTCTTTAAAGTGGAGAAAAATCTTTCGTTGGATGCGGTAGTCACTGGCAGTGTCAAAATAGGAATGTGCAAGTCGAAGTCGAAAGTCGACTTTTGCTAGATAATTTTTGACTTTTGACAATCGACTTTTTGATATTGAAAAGAGTCGAAAGTCGACTTTTACTTTCGACTTTTAAACTCGACTTTTTTCATTTTAGGCAAAACAAAAATCTTAACGCTAATCTGAGAACTGTTTTCTCTAAACTAATAAAATAGCTGTTTAATAACAAGTAAGGCTGCGTTGGCAACTCTTGATTCCATAAATGTAAAATAGTGGTCGGCAAAATTAAAAAAAAGAGATTGTAAGTAGCAGTGTGACAAAGCAATTGCATATCATCTGATTACGTTACACGCGTAAATAAATGTTTTAATAATATTGTCACTATTTGAAAAGCAGGTGACAATTGTTATCAAAATTTATTATTTTTGAGCTTCAAATTTTGTTTTGAAAAAAAAAAACATTACAACAAACACATATAAATATCAAGAATACTGGCTAACAATTGTTACTTTGCCAGAATAGGGCTGTTAATACCAATTTATATTCACAATATTCAAACTACGCTCAAATCGATTAACTTTTTATTATAGAAAACAGGAATGTTCTGCTTTAAGTCAAATTTGGCAAGAATTTAAAACGAGTCATTGAAATTACATAAAAAATTTACGATGTTGAATTGGTAAAACCATACGCTTCTTTAACACTTTTAGATCCTAGGTTCAAAAAGCACTGATTTTAAAATATCCGTGAGTGTTCTCAAGCAATCTTACACCTTGGTAAGCAGCAGTACATAAATAATTACTGCAAATATTACCCCCCCCTCCCCTCCATTAAGGTGATCTTGCGAATGCCGAGATGAGACAAGCAAGAATTTCAAATGAAGAAGTTATGATAGCGGCATCAACATCTAATAATCAAGAATCCGATAACAGTGACATATTATGTTTTTTGTATGAGGTGGTTAAAACAAGCATGGACACTACAACTGATGAAATTGAAGGGGTGCCCACCCAGCTGCGCCTTTATCTGGATCGCCCAGCTGTTGATCGCAAACTTAATAAATATCCGCTTGTTGTCTGGAAATGCATGAAAACTGGAAATGAAAAATAATATGTCAATCATTAATATCGGTTACATAGCAATAAATTTAGTTTTCTAAAAAGATCTTATAGAAATAAAAATCAAAGTCCGTCATTAAAGTCCGTCGTCCAGAGTTGTTTATTTTATGCTAGATGTTCTGTTATTTTTGTCTTATTGTTTATAAAAAGTTTTTTAAAAATCAATGTTATATCACTGTATTTTTATATATTTTCTCCCTGATTATGTTTTTCAAAGAAAAACGAAATATCGAAAATTAAATTTAAATAAATTAAGGCGAAACAATCTGACCTATAGTTTGTTTCATTACCAAAAATTAAATATAAGCAGGTCAAAAATTAATAAATTAGAAATAAAAATATTTTAATAAAATCTTATACAGGCAACTCCTATTTTTATTAAAAGTTCTTCACGAATCCATTGTCACATCGCAGCGCCCAATTATCATAATTTACCCAACAAATAAAACTACAATCTTAAGAAAAAGAAAAAAAAACTATTTATATTTGATGTAAAGCGGACTAATATTGACAATTTACATGGTTAACTTATTTAATTACTTACGTCGACGTCTTTTACAATGTTATTGTGAATGCTCGTTAAATTGCATAGTAATTAATTTTGCTAGCAGCCGCTAGAGGGAAAGATGATTAATTTTGCATTCTTGTGTCTTGTGTTTACAACGAAGAAATCAGCTGTTCTTGCAATGAAATTTTATTAATGGTGAAAAGTTATAAATTTAGTGCAAATTAACAAATTGTTGAAGCAAACATATATATATATATATAAATTCGAACACAATCCAACGAACATGCTGCTAGTAGTTAAACTTAGACATTCGCAGCAAATTAAGTCCTAAAGAAGCCAACTTAAAAATCAATAAATTGGTTTTCCAGGAATTCAAGCTTTACACTGGATTTAGTACTGTAAAAAAAATAAGGAATTGCCACAAAAATGGGTGCAGAGCAGTCGCAACAACGCGCCGACTTTAATGGACGCGAGTTTTTCGACAGAAATCGCAGAGCTACAAGCTCATCAAAAAGCAGCAGCACAACCACACCCAGCAACAATGTTAAGCGCCGCAACGTTTTGCGACAAAATACCGCCGCCAGCTCAACATCCAAGACAGGAACCAGCTCACCGACCACCTCTGAACTCGGGCGAGCGCCTTCACCACCGCTCAGTGTCTGCTCCGATCAACCACCCTACGTTTCTTACACAGATCGACCAATCGGTGACTCGCCAAAACTGCGGAACAAAACCCCAAGCAGTCTACTCTACGGCACTAGTAATTCAGCACGAAATACAGCAGCGCGAAATTCATATCCAGGCGGTTCCAAACCCAAGCGACCGCAAAGCACATCCAACCACAACATTGTCATCGTTAAACCCGGAACAAAGGACAATGAGCTAGATTTGGATCCGGACTTGGCACGTCTGCGTAGTGTGCCACAATTCCTGCCCGTAATACGACATACAGTCACTTCGGCGTCACATACGCGTGATCCAGAAATATTGGAACGCCTGCCCTCGATTCATCTCCACAATATTTGCGCGCGCATGCAGACGCACTACAATGTGTGTGCCACACAAATAGCCACCGATCAAAATAAGCTGGTCGAACGTACAAAAATGGTAAGCAATACAATAACTACGCTGTTCGCTTCCTTTGTGGACATGCAGAAGACTTACGCCTCCTACGCTGAACAATTTGCCAAGATTCGGCAGGTATCGCAGCAGTTAAGTCGCTGTAATTCGCTGCTCAACGATAACCTGCAGAGTTTGGAGACTATTAATAATTTTTTGGAGGTGGAAGATCGACTCGAACCATTTGTTTGGCGCACAGATGATGGCAACAAGGCGACAGCAGCAGCAGCACTATCATCACACGGCAATGAAGTAGCCGTCATCGAGGGTCAGTTAAAGAAATTGTAGTTCTTTGAAAAGAATTATGTTAATATTGTTAAGAATACTTTTATAATGAGATCGTTTTTTATTTTGCGATTCTTTAAATTTCTCTGCAGACTTTCCTAAAATGGAATTGACTCAAATTAAAAACGGGAAGTTTTTTTAATATGTCTTTTTCTTTTTTGGTTAATATAAAAATTTACGCTAGAAAATCTAAATAATTAATACTAAGAAATCAATTGTAATCTATTTAATCATAAGTTTGTCCATGAGCCATCTGTAAATTTTAAAAAAATCAAATATTAAACAATTTCAGTAATTATTGAAATGCATTTACAGCTGAGTGCTAGCTTTTATATCAAATTGTCTAAGGTTCTGGTTTATGGTTTAATCAAAATTATAATCTAATTGGTTTAACTGGAGGTGGGTGGGGTAGACTAGACCGTGGTGGGGAAAAATAAAGCTTTTACCCTCAATACACAAAGTACAAAACGACAGACAATTCAACTTCCTAAAATAATTTCTGCAATTTCAGCTTATCCTGTACATCACGCAAACGTTGTTCTTCTTCAAGTGCTTTCAGTTCTTTGGCTACAGCAGCTTGTAACGTTTTGTCCAATGTTGCTGCACGTATGAAATCTTCACGTGCCTCCATTGGGTTCCAGGCACCAGCGTGCGCTTTGCCCCGTCGAAATAATGCCTTAATATTGGACGGATCTAATTTCAGTACTTCATTGCAATGCTCGATGACAGCATAGTAGTCACCATCTAGCAGTCGACACTGCGCATAGTTCAACAACAGAGGCACTTTGATGTCAGCCAACTCGAACCACTCGGTATCATGTGGCTTTTCCCTAAATAAAGTTTAATAAAAATAAGTACTTTAAATTACTAGCTCAGCAATTTTCTTGCTATTTCTTAGTTTACTTTAGCATCAGCTGCTCCACAATGCCCACCGATTCGCGGTAGCATTCTTCTGCCTGTGCGTACTCTTTGGCTTTGTACAGCTGGTTGCCACGTTCGCGCAGCTCTGTAATGGCCTTCATCTTTTCATCGTCGTTCATTTGCCAGCGATCTTTTTTGTAATCTTCTGGCATTTCGATGGAAAACAATTCAATGACAAACTCCAAGTCACTAGGATTATTAAACAAATCATCCAGATCCTTATAGCCTATGCCTTCGTTTTGCAACGTCATACCGCAGCAGTGTCGGCGTTCTCCTGGTCCTTTGCCAACATCACGCAGAGTCTTTGATATGAATGGATACTGTGCTACAAGCTGCGAGAGAGTGAAAGTAGTAAAATATAATTTGAAGTATTGACGCAAATTTATTTTCGAGCACTAAGAATCTGCTACCGTTTTGTCCACCGTAAATTTGGCCACCTCGTTTAGTGCCATTTTCTGTACTATCACCTCCCAAACTTCCAGCTTGAACTTTTTGCCCAACACCAGCTCCATGGGATTACCCATCTGGCGACTGTCATCCAGCACGGCACCATCGCTGACTTTGCGTGTTTGAAAATGGAATTTAACCTAAGCGAGTAAGAACAAAATCGTTGCTTATGTTCACCAAAGATGCGACACCACCTACCCTGGTACCTGGCCGCAGCGGAATGTATTTGTTTCCTGGACTTAGCGTTTGTTTTTGAATTAAAGCATTTTCAATGTTGGCGTCCATTTTCTCCGCACCTAATCGCCACTTTTACAGTCAAAATATGTGACAAAATTTCTTCACTTCGTTACTTATCGATTTTTAATCAATTTTATTTGTATATTCTGTGACCATTGCCAGTTCTGTGGCAAAATTTCCATTTGTGTGATTTTTAATTCCATGAGGGATTTAATTCTTTTGGGATTTTTTCCTCACACTTTATTTTTGTTTCCTCATATAAATATAAATAAATAATACCGTTTGAATTTTTTTTTTAAACTTGTAGGTTTCAATGAAGCGAAATTCGTGAAAACTGTTAATTGAGGGTGTATCTCCCAGCAACTGATTTTGACACTTAAGTGTCAACACTTTGGATTGCTGGGCTCGCCTTATTAAATAAGCATATTAAGCGAACGCCCAAATGAACACACCCAGAGAAAAAAATTAAAAAATTAGAGCAAATACAAAATTTAAAATTGCGACAGTTCATTAACAATAACAGCTTAAGTCGACTTAAGAAAGAACTGAATTATTGATGTAGCTGTATTTCAATCATATATCACTATAAACACAAAATCTGGAGCTTTTAGAATGACTTATGCCAAAGTTAAGACACAAAAACAAAAAAATCTTTTCATACAACTTATATGGCGATTTATGAAGCAAAATTTCTTGAAGCTTTGAAATCAGACTTAAGCTGTTAATGCTTATTGGCACAGATATAAAATTAAATTAGTTCCTTGTGTTCAAATTGCGTTGTTGTTTTTTAGTTTAAATGTAAACTGCTGTGGGATTTTCTAGTAAAAATATGTCACGAGGGAATTTCTTTATTGCTATGGGAAAAAGAGAATTTGTGTGGGAATATAAACTGGCAACTATGCCTGTGACTAACTAAGGCAAAAACAATGATCATTACTGGCATGCATTCTCTTTTCACTTTTCTTTCTTTTGTTGTGCTAAATTGCGAATAAATAAAAACAGCTGATTGCAAATGTCAGTAACCAGTGATGCGTATTACGTATTATTTTACATTAATGCAGGACAATGTTGCACAAGTGCGTATTTTCGTACCATTTTGGACACGTTTTTAAACCGCTTTTCCATGTGATCTTCTGTTATCTTCTAGTATCCCATATCACAAATTTTTTGCTATAAAATCGAGATGCATATATGTGGTTTAGTTTATAGTAAGTTTGACATATGTGAAAAGTTTGGATTTTCAAATTTGATTTTTTTTATAGTTAGTAATAAATTTTACCCAAACCCGAGATGGCTGTTTATTCCAAAGTATGGCTCGCATTTTCATTGGTTGAAATAAGCAGATAAAATTTAACAAATAATATTTATCATTAGCTTGAATTTGTATGAAAATTTTGGTAGATTAAAAGTGTGGCTATAGAATAACAGAGCGCCACGAAAATTACACTCAATTGCCTTGTTTAATTTATTAAAGGAAACAAATTGGGAGAAATAGTATCAATTTAAAGTCTTAGCCTATACTGGTCACGAAAACAGTAAAGTTTTTGAGTGATATTTTTGTATGCATAGAGGCATGCCACACTAGCGCGGACACGGACAAAATTGGTGTTGTTTTCGCGGTTAAAAAAAAAAACTGGAAATTGAGAGAGCTTCTTTCACCAGTGAAAACAACAACAAATTTGTCCGTGTCCGCTACGTGTGACATGCCCCATATAAAAAGTGCTTCCTTTTTTTAACACAAGCAAAACAAAAAAAAAAAAAGAAGGTGGAATTCATTTCACTTAAAAAACAGGAAAACAAAAACCAAAGACGTACACTTACAGCCCTATTCTGGCAAATTAACAAATTGTTAACCAGTATTTTGAATATTTCTATATGTTTGTTGTAATTTTTTTATTTCAAAACAAAATCTGAAGCTCAAAAATAAAAAATTTTGATAAAAATTGTCAACTGCTTTTCAGTTATTGACAATTTCATTAACAAATTTTGTTTTTTGAGCTTTAAATTTTGTATTGAAAACAACAAACACATAAAAATATTCAAAATACTGGTTAACAATTTGTTAATTTGCCAGAATAGGGCTGTTAATATTGAAAAGGTACTTGTTTATTAAATTTTTTTTACGCTATTTAAATCATCTTTTAAAATTATGGTGAAAAAATGGAAATCATTTGGTGATCATTAGGTTTTTTGCTTGGGGGCACCAGCAGCGCTCGTTATACTTCTCGCATTGCTGTTGTCAATAATGCGCTTGTATATATTGACCACCGTTTTTCGGCCTTGACGAACTTCATGTGCTCCTGCGATTGTTCCTTATGCGCTAAAAACATGCACTAAAAACTCTAAAATATGCGCTAAAAAATATAAAAAATAAAATATGAGTAATAAATAGGTAAAAACAAGAATTTTTTTTAAAGTATGCAAAATTAAGCATTTATTGCAAAATATGCACTAACGATTGCTAGCTGGCTATTAAATGCTGAGGTGCCTCAAGAGCTGGTCTCCTGAGAGCGTTCATTTGACGAGAGCGCATTCACTGACGGTGGCGAGCCAGCAACAAAGAAGTTGCTTATCCTTAGCAGCCTCATCCGTAAAGCGATTGATGTCGATAATAAAGGGCTGCACAATTACATTTGAATCGCTGTACAAAACATTTGTGGGGATCGCAATTACTTTCATTCTCTCACTCTCATTTGTGGATAGCGTTGGCGTGAGCGAAAATTGTAGGTGGTGTGCGTAAGTGGAAAACCGGTTGAAAGCAAAACAAATACAATAATAAATTGTCTATCGCGTATTAGTTATGTACATAAAAATAACTTGCAAGAGGAGTACAAGTTGGCAAGTACTTGAAATACTTGAAACATTATTTCAGAAATTTAGAAGATGGATTTGCAGTTGCATGTTTTAATTTGAATATATATTTTATTAAAAACAAAAAACCATTCAGATAAGCATAACAAAAGCACAAAAAATTTTCAAAAATATAAACTTTATGTGTGGTAATATATATTTATTAATTATTAATGTTTAAATGTAAAAAGATAATTTTAGTTTAAAAAATAATGAAATAATAAAAAATAATACTTTTAAAGCATCGTAATTAATATTAACCTCTATTAATATTGTTATTTACAGGATTATAATTCAATTGTAATATAATTATAATATAATAATTATAATTAAAGACTTACTTACTTCATTAATTTCCATTTTTTTAAGTTAACTCTTACTTTATTTTTACTTTACTTAGGCTTTCATTAGCAACTGATAATGACTTCTGCTTTCAGCATACGCAAGTATTTGCAGTATTTGCAGAACTATACAGTTTTTTTTTTCATTTGCCGAGATAGCGACCGATAATTACTGTAATTGATGAGAGCAAGTTGCGTATGTATTTGATCTAAGGGAGAGAGAGTTAAAACATTACTTTTTCTTTGAGCAGCAAGCAACGGTTTTACGCTATTTCTTTGCTTAATTCTGCTACAAATGATGTGCCTAGCTAAAAGTACTTGGTGGAATCAAAGAAGCAAATACATTTGTGCAGCCCTTTAGTCGATAATGAAGTGATAGGCAATGGCCAGCTGTTCGTGTGGATCGCCACATAATAGAGCGTTATGTACTTCAGCTTCTTCGACACCGAATTTAGCACAAACCTCGGAGACAGCACAAGTGTTAAAAAAAGTATAGCAGTGTGGGGACTTCCGACCGAAGCGAAAACTTACATGTAAAATATTAGTATTCCCTGGAAGACATTGTCCTGCCACGGACCGCCTTACTGCTATATAAGAATTTTCATGCTAATCGGAAAAAATTTTTATATTTTCACCCCCTCAACCTTTGATTTGAAAATATTTTTTATTCAGATAGCATTTTTATTTTTTAATTGCACCAAACTATATTATTATATTAAAATTGAATATTGTTGATATAAAAATAAAATACAGGAAGCACTATTGAATGAAAAATAATCCTCAAAAAGGATATTTAATTTTTTCTTTCAATGTATATGTAAAGCTGTAGCTAAAATAAAATAAATTTACTTTTTTTATATATGATATTTATTTTATGGGTCTTGAAGTCTCTTTTAATGCCTGCATTTGAGATCTTGCTACAAGGAAAACAGAAACAAAGCAAGCAAAGTGCAATTTATTTTCTGCCCCCGATTCGGTTTATCCGTACATCCGGTTTATCATTAATGCACATTATTTTCATCTTTTATCACTTCATTATATTTTAAATTAAGGGTTTTTATATTAAAAACAAAGTAAAACATAAAACGAAAAATTTAAATTAAACTTATTGAAATAATTAATATACCCTTAAAATACATAATAATACACACATACATAAAATTTGTATTTACATACATTTCATTGAATTTCATTTACATTATTTTCACTGTTCACATCATACTGAAAGTATGAACGTAAGCTTTAATTTTAGTACAAGTCACTGAGGAAAAGCGTCTTAACATAGCATATTTTGGTGAAAGCTCGTTAAAGAAAACTTCTAATTAAACTTTTATCTGATGTTACTCCTACAGCACCATAACATAATATAATATATGCTTTTACAGAGCATTCAAAGAGACTAAATGAGTAGAAGAGGTCCAGGTTCAGAGAGCCGCCTTTTCTCACTCAGTTTCAAGTACCTTTGCAAGAGTTGTCCTAAACTGAAACGACTCTTCTCAATTATTTGTCACAATTTTCCTTTTCTGTTCTTAGAACAGCTAAAATGTGAGAAATTGCTGTGTGCACAAGCGAGCTAAGAATAGGTTCGCTTATTTAATTGAAGTGTCTTCTTTTTTCATATGTCACATCTTATTGAATGGAATGTACGACTGGCTGCAAATTAGTTGCTTCGAAATTGCAAATAAACTCGCGATATTTTAATAATTATATTAAAAATAGTGAAGTGGTTTAATTATATTAAAAATAGTGGAGTGGTTTAAGTAAATTTAAAAAGTGATATATATATGTATTATAATTTAATAAATCAATAAATAAAAACCAAAATATCAATATCTGTTTATTTTTTCATTTCTCAACTTTTCAGCTGTGTGCACAAGCGAGGTAGGAATCGTTTCCTTCGTTTTTAAGTTTCTTTTTCCTTTTTCATCTTATCAGGATTTAAACGGAATTTACCAATTTTTTGGCTGCATTTGTTAAATTGGAAAAATAGCATAACAAAGACATATTTTCAAATTTATGAATGAAAGCACAAGTTGACTGCTTTTTATATAAGTGCTTAGTTGCCAAATTTATTTTGTTTCTAGCTGGACATTTTTGTTGTGATTTTGTTGTAGCTACATTTTGGTTGCTGCTGCAAGAAGATATTTCATTAGCCGAGTAGAAAAACAGAATTCTGATTCGGCTTATGAATTATTATTTATGATTTTTTTTGAATATGTCTATTAGGAAATAAAAATGAAATTAAACAACATTCCCAGTATTCACCTATAAATTTTAAAAATCTTTATAAAATATATAAAAGAAAATACAATTTGAAGTACTTACTTTTCCTTTACCAACAAACCTTATTGTTTCCCCGTTAAAAATAAATTTTAGAAAATAATTGAACTCTTTATCTTATTATTTAATATAATAATATGCTTATTATATAATATAATAACTTATAAACTAAAATGATATCTCTTATTATTTAATATAATAATTTAAAATCTAAGCGGACATCTTATTATATAATATAATAAGGTATGAACTCTTATTATTTAGTATAATAAATTAAAAACTAAAGTGAAATCTTATTATATAATATAATTGGTTACAAACGAAAATATTTTCTTATTATATAATATAATAACTTACAAACTAACTTATAACTAATGCGGCAAACATTTTGATCAAATTTTTAACTTACGTAACTATTCATAATGCTAGCTAACCTTAACTTATATATGTATTTACAACTTAAAACTAGGTAAATTAATAATATGTACTATTAATTTATTTACAATATTTACATGAAGTTAGATGAGCATATATAAGTTTTTTAAAGTTTTTACAAGAAGAATTTCATGTTGTAAAAAGGTGAAAACTATCTTTGAGTTTCGATCCTTTTTTGAACTTACCACTGCTTCCAAGAGCTCTTTCAGAACTTTTAAAGTTTTTTCATGGCATTGCTCACAAACACTTTCTTTTAATAATAGTTTTAATAATAGCCGATACACATTGACTGCAACATGCGTAGATCGACAGAACGAAAACGTGTCGTCAGAGAGAAATGTCGCAGTATTCTCGGCAACTTGACTATTTCATACGAAACATAAAGAAACTCTGCTATGTTCGCTTTCGTCGTCTGTGAAATGAGAAATATATTGATGTCTGCGGCAGTAGCAATTGTCGTCGAATTCTCTCTTTGTCGTGTTGTTGTCGATTTGTGCTTTTGATTTTTTTAAAATGCGAGTGAATGAATAATTTATTCTATAGTCAAAATAGTACGATACTTCTTTGTACTAGTAATATTCGAAATAATTCTTCGATAGTTGAAATCATTGGATAGAGCACATCACTAGTCGTAGTTAATGTGTATCGGCTATAATAATAGCCTTTTCTAACTTTGCCTTCGTTAGACTTATTAAAACTATTCAAAAATTTCTATCTTCTTCTTTTTTGGTTTAAACTTTTACTTCTTTTAATACAAATCTCCCTGGGATAAGCTTGATGTATATATTGTAAATTTGTAAATATTTCTGTATATATGTAAATTTTAATTTCATGTATATATTGTAAATATTTGTAAATTTGTATTTATATTGTAAATTTGTAAATATGTCTGTATATATGTACATTTTAATTTCATGTATATATTGTAAATATTTGTTGAATATATCTGTACATATGTAAATTTTCACGCACAAATCTCCCTGGACTAACAAAAGCTTCATGTATATATTGTAAATATATGCTCAATATTTTTGTATATATGTACATTTCAATTTTATGTATATATTGTAAATACAAATGCATATACAAATGTATATATTGTAAATATTTTTTGAATTTTTATGTATATATGTAAATTTTAACGTGATGTAAATATTATAAATATATGTTCAATACATCTGTATATATGCTCATCTAACTTCATGTAAATATTGTAAATAAATTAATAGTACATATTATTAATTTACCTAGTTTTAAGTTGTAAATACATATATAAGTTAAGGTTAGCTAGCATTATGAATAGTTACTCATTTAGTCTCTTTGTAGATTCCTTGTTTTAAATATGTTGGCTTTTTTCTTCTTTTTATGATCTGAATAGAAGCGATTGAAGGTCGTTTAAAAATCGAGCAGATGCGTTGCTGGACACACGAGAGAATCGAAGCATTTTTGCATTTTCATACGCTTGATAATGTAATGGGTTTTTCAATAAAAAAAATTTTAGATTAAAATATTTTAAATACCATAATGTTAACTGAACACAAAAATATTTCCACCAGTAAATTTTATTAGCTTACATTATTATTTTACATTAATTTTGAATTATTTTTGTAAATGTTAATGAAATTATTGGGTTTTAATATCTAAAATATCAAACGTATATTATATAGATGTAATGTCATCGATATTTCTAGCAAATATTACATCAAAGTTGTCCTAATCTTGTTGTGCAAATATTTCGATCGCTTTTATGATGAATGAGACTTACAATACACCTTAAAAGTTTAAATATCGTTGTTCAATATTTTAACTTTTAAAAAAAATCCTAAAAATATCTTAAATTTTCGAGCGCTGGACCACCATCCTTGCCTTAAGTGCCTATGAATATTCATGTCTGAATTCGCAGTTAAAATCCACCTATTCAATAGAACCTTGCGACTTTTGTTGTTTGGATAGGTATTGCAAAATGCTTTTTACTAGGTTTCCATGGCGAGTTGATCCTAGGTTGGGTTTTCTTCAAGTTGACATAATGGCGTTACTAGCTCGAAAGTGTGTCCATGAACAACATTGAGTCGAGTTGGACTTCAGCCATTCTATTCGCCATTTTTTTTTAGCATAAATGTGTGCGTTCAGAAGGTGCAAAATTTACTAAACTTATTAGGGCAGTTCACGATCTTGTTGCATCGTTGCAAATGCAAAATAAACAGCTTTTACAAAAATAAAAATCATATGTTACAAAAGCTTTTCAATGCTTTTTGTTTTTGTAAAAGCTGTTTATTTTGCATTTGCAACGATGCAACAAGATCGTGAAAACTCAGTTAGAGCCTGAACAGAATCAAAAATCGTTGCGATCGACGATTCGTTGTTGTTGGAAAATACATGCAAAATACGCAGCTCGTTTTCTGCAACGATAAATCGCAGACTTAGAATCTATGCTATTTCAATCGTCGGTCGCAACGATTTTTGATTCTGTTCAGGCTCTTAAATCTACCAAGTTTCGTGGAGTTTCGTGGATTTAACGAAATTCAACTCGCGTTCAAATGGTAAGTTAATCCCGAGTCAACCCCGACTTAACACGTCAAGAAGCGTAGTATTTGATCAATAATTATGGTCTGCTGTATTATAGCTTCACGCATTCACAATAGAATATGTAGGGCAGCTAATGAACAATCCCTTTAATAAATTCCTGTCATCTACTGTAACATAGCTTCAGTTAATATTGAATGAATCACATTATAACAGAAAAGGTTGGTTTGGATTAGTGGTTAGCGTGTAGAACTCTCAATCGTAAACGTGAGTTTCGATCCTCACGCTTGCAAAGAAATATTTTTAATTTTATATCTCTTGTTGTAATAGACGCAAGTAAAAAAACAACAACAATTCTAAGAAAAAGGTGTATGGTAAAAAGTGTCGTTTTTCAGATTTCACTCAAGCAAATCACAAAACGAGGCGTAAAAAGCTTCGCTTCAAAAAATCAAAAAAAATTAACATCTACAGAACCAAAACTTTCAAGATTTGATGAAGAACTTTAAGCCATATATTCTGCTATTAAGCACTTTATATTTTTTTGAAGGACGAAAATTTACAGTATATTCTAATCGTAAACCATTAACTTTATACTCTAAACTCAAAAACGGAAAGAACACCTCCATAAACTAGACATTTAGAGTATATATACATAGCACAATTCACCAACGATATTCAATACATAGCTAGCTGGTAATAACAATATAGTAGCTGACACACTATATCGTTTTCCGTAAATTGAAGAAATATCAGGAAAAGATATAACTTTTCAAACAATTTTCAATAAGCAACAAAAGGATTGTGAAATTCAAAACTTAATTTTAACTCCGAATTCTAAATGTTATCTTAAGGTTATTAACATTCCAATCTTAAATAAAAAATTTGGTGCGATGTTTCGGATTCTAAATCATGTTCATATGTTCCAGGACAGCACATCCTGGAACACTTCTAACAAGAAAATTAATAATAAATAAATATTTTTTGCAAAATATGAGGAACAAAATAAATATTTGGGTACAAAATTGTTTAGAGTGTCAAAAAGCAAAAATAAATATCTAAACAAAATCACCCATTCGTACAATCAAAATTCCAACTGCAAGATTCAAACATATGCACATGGATCTGGTTGGACCTCTTCTGGTTTCACGTGGATTTCAGTACTTGCTTACTCTTGTACATAGATACACACGATGACCGGAGGCATTCCCTTTACGAAATATTTCCACTCAAACAATAGCAATAACTTTGGATATGAGCTGCGATGAACACAAGTAGCGTAAGTCCAATTTTTCCCTTAATAGAGTTATAAGCATTAAAGTGTACAGCAAAGTAAAAAATTTTTAGTGATCCAAATTAGAAACTGTTAGCAAAGATTATATAGTATAAAGATGTGCCACGTAGAACATTGAAAAGTAACAAATATTTTTCAGATCAATACGTAAGCTTTTGTGAGCGCGATGAAAAAGCTTTCTTGAGAGAAAAGTTTCCAACGTTTGCATGCACATTCTCTCTGAAATGATCTTTCTCTCGTCACTCCACAATGCTTCACAGCATAGATCACCACTGCATGGTTTCTCATAGCTAGCGGAGGCGTAGAATTTTATGTTGTAATTGTTTTTTTCATTTTTGTTGTTGGAACCAAGCGATTGTGATCTCTGCTTGACAGCAATAAATGTTTTTGTTTGTTTGCATTATTTTCATGATGATTTCCTTATTTTGTGCGAAGCCGATTTTCTTATTCACTGCTTTCTATTAATATTGACTATTTTTGATTGAATCAGCCAGAGCAGTAAAATCTGCAAAAGTGAATAACAAGATTTTTTTTTTCATTTTAGTTATTATTCAAAAGTGAATGAAAACTTAGAAATAAATACGAAATTTATAATGAATAAAAAATTAATAATGAATAAAAAATTAATAAAAAAATTAATAGCGAACATTTTATTCATAAAATAGTAGTGAATAACAAAATTTTTTATTCATTGTATTTTTTATTTAAAAGTGAATAACAAATTAATAACAGTGGTAAACAATTTGATAAAAAAGTTTGCGACATTGCTAATTCGATAAAGTATTTTTTCTAGATAATAGAAATCATTAAGACTTTTGCAGGTTGGTTCGAATTTGTTTTAGAAGAATTTTCGACTTTTTTTAGTTTTGAAAAATATTTCCACAGTTATGATCCTATAAATCAAAAAGTATTAATTTATTTACAAGATTTATAAATATTTACAAATGTGGCATTTATACCTTTTATTTAAGCTATTATTTATACGATTATTTGTTCGATTTTTGTCGACATTTTCTGAATACTACATTTCTAAAAGAGTTTAAAATATTGCGTTTATTTAACATTTCCCCCATATTAAAGTGCCCAAAAATATGACTTCGATATATATTTTGGATTTATTTTTACTTTGTTGTTAAAAAAATATTTCAACGAAAATATTAAGGTAAAAAGTATTATTGTAGCAGGTTGGATATTTACGTATTTCAATTTTAGTATAAATACTCAAAATTACCTCCATCAAAGTGGACGTGGTGAGTTCGTACTAAACAAATTCTAAAGACTTTAAAAACCCAATTATCATATATGTAACTTAAGATTTTGTATGCAAACAATGTTCTTAGCGTTTTTAGCTAAATTTAAAAATCCCTAAACCGCAATTTTACGTTATAATAGGATTTGCAATACTGTAAACTCTTTGAAATGAGTAAAATAACAGAAATAACGCAATCAAAACAAAACAACGAAATCTTCGCGCTTCTATAAATAACTAGCTGAGACACTGTGTGCTGCTGCCACGCCCCCGTTGCCAAACGCCCATAACATGCTATCAGTGAAACGGCAAGAATAAATTGTGGTCGAGTACCGAATTCCGAGGCTGTGCGGCCACCTTAACTCCAAAGCTATTCAATATCAAAAAATTTCAGTTGTGTGGGAGGGGTCACGCCCTCTTGCCTAACGCTCATAAAATGTTATCAGTGAAACGTTTAAATTGTGGTCGAATACCGAATTCTGAGGCTTTACGAAATATAATTATAAAGCTATCAGATATCGCATATTTGGCCTGTATAGGAGGTAATTTTGAGTATTAACCATATTTTTTAAACTCTTTCACAAATGTAGTATTTAAAAAATTTTTACAAAAATCAATAGATCAATACAAATGATAGCTTAAATGAAAGATATAAACGTCTCTTTTGCAAACATGTATAAATTTTTTGTATAAAACTGGGGACATATTTTTCAAAACTTAAAAAAATCGAAAAATCTTTTAAAATTCTTCAATTCTTTTCGAATTGCATTCGTTCTATAATACTCATACAATTTAACAGAAAGTCTATATTAATAAAACTTATTTTATGGTTTAATTATTTAATTGACATTTATACAAATCTAAATGGCTTAACGGACTTTGCTCAATTTAAGTACACATACTGTGTGCATCCTAGATTAGATTGTTACATACTTAGTTTTTATCACGCTCATTCCATCCATTTTCACTTACGTAAATTTTGATATTGAAAATCTTTCTTGAAAAAAATTTATTGCAAATTAAATTTAAAAAATTTCAGTAATTTTAATTCCAAAAACATTCACATATCTTTAGAATTTAGAAGAATGAGAAAAATGGCATGAAAACCAAAACTTTGACTTTCGATGCAAATATATTCGCTATTTTTAAATATATTTAATTAAAATTTTTTTAATCAAAGTTTTAATAAAAGCACTTTACAAAAATAGTTTCAACTGTAGCGTTAGGTCAGTGAATAAATCCTTAATTTTCTTTTCAAAACCGGTCCAAAATATTGAATTTTTACTAAAAAAATTATTAAAAAAAATGTTTTTGTTGTAAAAATAAGAACAATTGAAAATTGCGTTTCTGAGTACTTTTCATATAGTAAAGCATTTATTTGCAATAATCTATTAAAATATGTATATACAAGTAGTTAAATAAAAAAATTTTCCGCAAAAAAACAACTTAAAAAATATTGCTTACAACATTATTCGCGGCTAAAGGCGAATTTACACATTTCATTAAAAACGATGATAGTGAACGTTGAACGATGACAGTGAATCAATTTTTAATTTACATTATTCAAAGTGTAAATTTGAAATTTGATGGATTAATTTTATTGACGTTTAAAAAAATTAAGTAAATAAAAGCTATTCAGCAATTAAATAAAAAAAAAATATAAACTTTCTGCTTCAAATTATGTTAACACCTTTCAATTGTGTTTTAGTACGAATGACACATCAGTTCGGTTTGCTTTCACTTTCATCAAAAGTAGGAAGACCTTCTACTTCTTTCACTGTTCAATGTGGATGACAATCATCTTCATTTTAAAGATGAAACTCAATTTACATTTTACAAATCAGATGATTCATCCAAAGTGAAGGATGATAGTGAATCGTGTAAATTAGCCTTAAGCTTCAACTGATGGAATCGCAATTACAATAATATAACACTAAAAATATCATGTGGCAAAACGGAAAAAAACCCAAGTCAACACACAAAATATACACAGATTAAGTCATCTTTATGATATTATATTCTTGAAATTATATAACAAAAAGATAAAAGATAATGCAAAATAATATAATAACTCTAAATTATATAATGCTCGTAGGGTAGTTTAGTAAAAAAATTGCTTGTATGGCGGTGGCACATCTTTCTATTATATTATCTGTGCTGTTAGCTTTCATTATCTATGAATAATATGCAATACTTTGTTTTTGCTTTGATTTTGTGCTCTAATTTTTTCAGAGCACAAACAACGTGCACAATTATTACAGACAGGGCATTTCTTAGGGAAATTGTTAAACGATGAATTTTTTCTTTTTTTAGAAGCAAATGAAAATCCAAAAATTTATGAAAAAGCTTTCCATAATCGAAATCAAGCTAAAAAGCAAATATTTTTAAAAAGTTCGGAGCACAAACTACGTAAGTCCAAGCCTTTGTAGAAGTGAAACATTTTCTTGACCATTTTTGGAAATAAATTTATTTTGTTTAGATGTATGAATAGCTTATTCTTTGCTTATTATCTACTTTCTGAACAAAAGTTGTAATTGATTCCTTGAATTTGTTATAAGGATTTTTGCAAACATCTAAATATCTCAAAATAAATGAAAATGGACTTACGCCACTTGTGCTCTGCGTATTTCATTTAACCAGGGCTAGGATTTCGATGACATGTCATCTTTGTTCTGCTGCTTTTAAGACATTTACTGGTTATTTAGAACGTTCATTTATGTTTCCTAAATTCCAAATATGAAAAGTTTTTAGGTCGTTTTTTTCGTAATTTTTTATCGTTTTTTCTAGGTTTTAGTTTTCAGGTCATTTCTGCTAGATTTAGTGCATTTTTTGATAATTTTTTGCGATTTTTAAGTTATTTTATTGTTATTTTTGAACATTTTTAATTTTAAGAGCATTTTTCGTTTTTTAGGTAATTTTAGTGTAATTCAAAAGAATCTTTTTCGTACTAAGCAATTTAAAAAATTCTAATTTTTCACATATTCCTTTAACAATAGTCCCTGAAATAAAAAAACATTACCTCTCAAAAAAGGAGTATCTTTGTTTATAGACTTCAATGAAAAAAAGCTCCGCGTGATGAAACTGACGAAAGGGTATGTAGAAAGATGAAACAAGTGTTAGATAAAATCTCAGGATATGCTAGTTTTTATTAAATCTATTTTTAGGCTCTATGGCAAAATATTACGGGGTAAACATTTGAATACCATGAAATTAGAAGAGGAACTTATATCCGGTGACATATCGTCTTTTAAGTATGTTTTTCTCGTCAGTGCAGAATTAGAAAGAAATTTTCTCTCTCAAAAAACATTTTGCCAGACAATCGACGTTATTTCCATTTTAATAACTTAAAAATGTACCTCGTAATATATTGTAACGCTAAATATAAAAATTATATAAAATAAATTTAGTAATGTATTTTTTTAAAGCTTTATTTTTGTTTATTTTGTTCATTTTTGTCAGTTTCGAGCACATATTCTGCAGCTTTTAGGTAATTTTTGCCATTTTTGTTAGGTAAGTTTTGCAGTTTTTTAGGTCATCAAAATCCGAGCCCTGGATATAACTGATCAAGGGACACAATTTTTATCAAAATTGTTTACAGAATTTACTAAATTACTTGACTCATATAAAATTAACACCACTGCTTATCACCCTCAAGTTAAAGCTTCTTTCAAAAATTTAGTTTATAAAATAGAAAATCTACTCTACTATTTCTAATATCTTTAAATCTGCTCGAGTAAACAATTTTATTATTGGTTTGTCTTTATTATATAGGCTTCTAATAACAAAACAGAACAACTTTTTGTGGCTTTTGATTCATATGTTACGACGATAATTAATTAAGTGACTTACAACATTTGAAAGCGCTATCAGCAGAATTATTCTTATTCTAAAGAAATCTTCTTGTTTCTTAATTAAAGTGCATACCGTTATTGCTTTTTGTTTGTGAAACAGTTTTCTGTGTTTTTGTTTTTCACACTTAACACCAACCAGTTCAATCTTCCTCATGACCAGCGACAGAAAAAAAAGAGATTCATTCATTTAGCTTGATTGATGCCTTTATCGAGTGACAAAGTTTCTACATGTGTTTTGGCCAAATTGATAGTTGGATGTAATTTTGGGGTAAATTCTTTTTCGTTTATACAGTAGAGGATGATAAGAGTGACTATTAGTAATAAAGTAATAAAATGGGTATTAAATGTAAGGTAAGAATAGCCTATAAGATGAAAATATATTAAGGAATTTCTTAAAATGTCAAGATGTGTATAATTTTTTTTTATCACAAAACTACTATTGCGCTATTCAAACCTTAGATTTACATTTTCTTAAGTGAATATTTTGTTCAACATGGCAGTTTTGCATATATTCCTAAAAACGTACACATACTTAACTATCGTTGGCTAAACCTCATTCATAGATTTTTAAATCATGTGCGCATAAAACATAGCTACTTTATTGAACATATGCACATTTAACATCACAAAATTACTTTACTGCTCTTTAAGTTTCTTGGTAAAAGCACTTCTTATGCTAAGAAGGCTCAAGAATTTTAATATGATAATTAAAAAGGAGATTAAAAAAAAAAGATCTTGCGAGTATTATACAAGTCCAACGCCTTATCTCACAGTTTTTTTCATAATCATCCAATTAATTGTTTGTTGCCAGAGGATTCATAACAAAAAAAAAAAAAAAAATAAATCACACCCATATTCTAATATGGTATAAAAAATACCAACATAAACATACACATTAGCATATACTTAGGTACTCACACACTCCACTCTCAGATCAATACAGCAAATACTTCGCACAAAATTTCATGCTGCGTTGAATTCAATTAAGTTTCTCTTCTCATCATGGTAAATATTTGTAGAATATGTTCGTGAAATCTACTTGACATTGAAAGTTATTTTATTACTATTTATATCCTTTCGCATATCCTTTCTTTCTAGGTACACACACATACCATTCCATCTTTTGAAGTATGTGGAAAGGTGTAAATTTACACAAGTAAAACGACGAACTCGTCGCCAATCGTTGTGTGAATACCTCGATTGTCAATGTCAGAAAAGCGAAAAATTAGCTGCCTTTCATTGAAAATGGATTGGCGAAAGTAGTGAGTGGCGAAGTTTGATGTTGTATATTGATTAACATTAGGCCACAAAGGGTGGTTGTCGTTCAACATTTAGAAAGTTTGTCTGTTGTCACACTTACAGACTGTTGAAAGTTATGTTAAACTAATGTTGATAACAGTTTAATTCCTGTTGAAAGTGAACTCTTGACGAGCTGCCACCCAACAAAAGTGGCAATTACTCTTGAATAGGAACTGTCAAGGCATGTTTTGTTGATAGTTCTTTCAGATGATTTCTTTGTACAAGACGTTGAAGTTTACTTTATAAATAGATAAAAATGTGAGTTATTTGAAAAAACAGAAAAAATTTATCATGTAAATGGTTAGGCCAAGTATCAATAACATTTTACAAACATATTAAATCTAGGTGCCTTTGAGACTTGACTTACGACGTAGTCAGAAGTGTAGAGTTGAAATTCTTTATCTTTAGCTCATTCTTAACGTTTGCCACAACGCTTAGGTTGAAATCACAGAAAAAGATTGTCTATGGATTAGATTTTCTTTATGCAAAAAATTATTAAAAAAAAATGAAAAAATAAAATATAGTAAGGAACTATCTTCAACTAAGCCGAGTGTAAAAATTTCCCTACAGCAATATTTTGGTATATTCGAAGTTCTGAATGTTTAACAAAATAATTTAAATGTTTAAACTAAAACTTTGTTTCCTGAAAAGGTGTAGTTTTCATAGAATTTTTCAAATTTCCAATACTGCAGTTGCTTAAAATATTTAATCTTGTGTCTAAAATATCAAGTCATTGCATTAATTTTTGTAAAATTTGTGAAGATTTTACACATTTTCAAAACAGATTTTTAATTAATAAAATAAAATATTTTTTTTCCGGTCAAATTAAAAAAACACGACCGGTGTGAGAGTAAATTCTGTGGTCAAAAGCACTAAGCGCTTAAGTCGACTTAAGACAAAACTGAGTTATTGATGTAGATGTGTTTCAAGCATATAGCTTTATAAGCACACAAAATCTGGAGCTTCTAGCATGACCCTAGCCAAAATTATGACACAAAAACAAAAGACTCTTTCATACAATTCATATGGCGATTGAAAACTTTAACACGAGATTACTCGAAACAGCAATTTTTGACTTAAGCGCTTAGTGCTTTTGACCACAGAATTGTAACTATATGAAATAGATTTTTAGTATAATAGATATTTATGCGAATGATTAGCAAACGAAAATGAGTATAATTTAATGTGATTGCAAAAGGTTCAAATATATTTTACATTTGCTATGAGGCAAGAGTTTTTCCAAGCAAAAAACCAAAAACTTAATAGGGGTATTCTCTGTGTCTAGGATATGCCCGTTGCATGGTGCAAGAAAAGGAAATATACAATCCGTGCACCACCGCAACAACAAAATACAAGTAGAAAAACCGTACAATATTTCCTATGTATGCTTCACTGAAACCCATGTATATGGCGATGCTATGAAGCTTAGCTTCTGAAATGCAAAGTTGTGTTTGTAATTAGAGAAAAGAGAATGAGAGATCAGCCAAATAAAAGATGGAATGAGCGTGAAGTGCAGCTCATTATAGAGTTCTTTGAGCCGTTGATTTTACTATGCTACGTTTTTACTATAGAGCGCTCTCGATCCATTGGATATTTTGGTATAGGATTGCTGCAAGCCGTGCTCTTATGCAGTTATTAGCTATAACTCCATCATTTATAAAAAAAGAAAAATATGAATTGTTGCATTACTATTTTGTATTAACTTATGGATGTTACATTGTCACATTATTACAAAGCTGTTTTCCGTACACTTCCGCAAAATAGAACTCTTGTGTGGCATGTCTTGAAATTTGTTTGACCAAGTAAAACAATTTGAGATCCTGTCTTATCGCCGAAAAAGCCGAAAGCACTTCACTAAAGCGCTGGTAACTGAAATTACCGGTTTGCTCAAAATGTGTTAAAAACGGACTCGTTCCCAAACATCAAAATCACCTCCATATAAGTATAAGGCTTTTACCAAAACTTAAGAAAAATAGTTTGATAGGTTTGGATCCTGGTAGCTTTAGTCCCTATAGCTGCAAACAGATCCTCGAAATTTTGTTTTAACAAAAAAATTAACATACAAATTTTCCTTATGACAGTTTGAGAACTCAATAACTGCAACTTCAATGCAACACTGGTTGCTTAAACTACCATCTGTTTTGCCCATATTGAACGATGTCCGTTTGCTCGGCGTACACATGGGTGACAATATGTTTGTTGTTGTAAGCTCAGAGATTTTTGACAGTTTCGAATTGGAAGCAACAACAAAATTATTTGTACGCTGAGCAAACGGACATCGTATAATATGAGCCATGGCAGAATAAGAGAAGGTGTATGCATTTCGGAGAGGGAGACTGCCGCAACTGTCAAAACGAAGTTGACAGCTCATACAAAATCTGAAAACGATGAGAATGCGATAAGAAAGCGAAAATAGGCAAGAATAGCAAAATGCTCGAGTTTGACAATTCTGGCTATGAGAAAAAGAGAGCAGTCTGAAATGCATATACCTTTACTAGTTCTGCCATGATATTAGCATTAATAGTTTATAGACTACGGTCAAATTTTGAGCAAGTTTTGACGAAGATGGAAAAGAGTCTGTTTCGTATAGTCATTAAGCAATTTTTTTTTGCGTAAAAAACCATCACCAAACCAAGGAAAGGCTTAATAAATACTATTGAGACCCTGCACCATTAATTTCAGTGTTTAAGAAGAGGTTTACTACTGAATTCCGTTTTGATTTTACCAGAACAAGTGTCGCTGAACGTTCAGATCTCCCAAAAAAAGTCGTCACGCCAGAAATTGTCGATAAAATACATAGAATGATATTGAATAATCGGAGAATGAAACTGGTTGAAGTGATTGAGGCTATGGGAATCTCAACTGAGCAGGTACATTACATTTCACATGAATATTTGGACATGAAAAAAGCTGTACATGCAATGGGTGCCGCAATTGCTCACATTCGACCATAATCGCAGCTTCAAAGAATTGTTTGGGGATGTTCAACCGCAATCCGAAGCAGTTTTTGCGCCGGTTCGTAATTATAGACAAAACATGGATACATCACAACTAGGGGATGCAATCCCTGGATCCCGGAATTTTGTTAGTCTCGACGGTCCTAGGATTTGATTAGATTTTCAACAAAAAGTATACATAAAATTGGAAATATGAACATTAAAAGAAAAGCCCCGTTCACATTTATCAAAACGCTTATCGAATGATTTGACAAACGATGTGACATACAGAAATATATATGGATCTGACGATTGTGAACACTTATCAAATCGTTTGTGAAATCGTTGGATGAAAATAAAATATTTTTTATTTTTCTGCTTGTTTGACTAACGATTTGACCAATGTGAATACTCGGTCAATTCTATAGAAGTTAGAAGTCAATGGGGCAATGACCTGTTAGAGCTCCATAAGAATCAGGATTTCTCGTTTGACCAAAGGCAGAAGGCTTCTGGTTCGCTTCTCATTGCTCCGGCCAGAGCTTTCGAAATATGTTGCAGTCACCTCTGGAAGCCTAGTTAGTATTAGCATTATCTATGGCCAGTAGCGTAACTATATTTTGTGCGCCCGCCCACAGGTTTCTAAAAGCGCCCTGCTATTTACTTTTAGAGTAAGACTATGTTAATGCTATGTTACGAGAAGCGTATGAGAAAACTAGAGAGCTCTTGACAAAAAAAAAAAAGAGAACAAAAAGAAGCTTTTTTAATTCAATGGTCATATGATGATCATCATTTATTACAATAGTTATATTTTATAAATATAGTTATATATTATTTTAATAGAATTTGTTAAAAAAGCAATAACTTTAGAAATACTTTTTATAATATCAAATATAATAACATTTGTAAGATGTTATCACAAAATAGGTGAAAAAAGAAAACATCACATATTAATTATTATTAGTAATTAGTAATAATAAATTATTATTATTAGTAAAGTAGACACTCAAACTTTAGAATGAATGGGATCAATAATTTTTTTATTGATGAAATGATAAGTTTAAGATATTTAGTTTAAATGTTTTGTATTTGGCATTACCTGTTAACTATAGAGTTTGCTAACGTCACAAAATATGACCAACTAAGTGATTAAAATAACATCAGTTGCTGACTTGCCGAAAATATGAAAGCAAACGACTCCGATCATAATCGAATTTTGCCAAACAAAGACGACTTTTGCTCAAAATAGTCGGTTTTTTGACGTCGATTATTGCCTTGACCCTGAGAAATCGTATATACGGGACTTAAATTGTATTTCAGCACAAACGTCACAAAGTGTAACGTACCCATTCTTGGCCAAAAGAAGAAGATTTCTTTCATTTAAGAAATCTTGAAAAAGTTAGAAAAATCCGATCTCTGCCACACCCACCTCCTATATAAACGAAACCCATTTTTGCCTAAAACTTCAGTCTTGTCTCAAAACAACGAAGTTTGCTACATAAATTTCTTTTATGATTAATTATATTTTAGTATTTTTATATGTAATTATTGAGCAGATATGTTAGCATATAAGAAAAGATTTCTTGTTCATGCCGCAAATTAGAATATATGTATAACAACAAAACATTTAAGAATTAAAATTAAAAATTAGAATTAAAATTGTTATTAAAATTGAATTAAAATTTAAATTGAAATAGATAACAACAAGTAATAACACATTTATAAGTTAACACATTTATGAGTTATATAACAACAAAACACTTAAGAACTAAAAATTAACTCAGCCTTAGAAAATACCACCTTTTTTGATTACACCAAGGAAATTTTAAAAATTGAGTTTTTTTTTTGTGTTTGTAAATAAGTCTAAATTTTTAAAAATAATCAGCTGGCATACATCAAATATATCTCAAATTTTAACTAAACAGTTCACCATAAAAAATGTATATCTTCCGAGTTAGCAAGTATTAGCAAGAATTTTTTGGATTTGGTGTAACGCAGTTCTAATGATGTTTTCGTGGAAAACTTAAAGCCAATCTTTCTAAAAATTATTTGCTATGAACTTCCAAAAATTAAATATTTAGAAATTTGTATCCCGCTTTTAATGTTTTCTTTTATGATAAGCTTAAAACCATATGTTCAAAATGTAAACAAAAACAGTAATGTTGCCAGACATTAAAAATTTTAAACTTTATTTTGATATATACAAAAAAAAAATAAATATAATTTGAATAACGAGAAAAATTGTATTTTTAAAAATGCAACTTTGACGGCTTGTCATAACGAAACGATTGCTACTATTAAAAAAATTCGTTTTGATTTCTTCACCTAAGATATTTTCTATTGAAAGCTATAAAAATTTGGAAAAACTGAAACGTCGATATATAAGGTTTTTGGTCGTTTATTTTACACTGTGCATCGTTCTCCAATTTAGTTATCAATTGCATCAAGGTATTTGAGGGCGCCCCTAGCTTAGTTGCGCCCGCCCGCAACGCGGGCTCTGCGGGCCCGCTTTTTACGCCACTGTCTATGGCTTTAAGGTCTATACTCCTTTTGACGACGCGTATTGGAATATGCACTTTTCAACTCCTGTCTAAGGTAGCCCTTTTTGTGCGCTATCTTTCACCATACGAGAAAGCCGTAGGTAAGAATGGGTCTCACGATCGCTGTATACATCCAGTGGATTATGTGCGGTTGCAGTCCCCATTTCCTGACGAAGGTTCTCTGACATGCATATAGATCGCACAGAAGTTAGTAAGTAAGTAGATTTTATTGAGTCTTCCAAAAAATTTGTACATACAGATTTCTTACACACTAATATAATAAACACTTAGAACTATAAAGTATTATTCTAATAACTGAAGAAAGTTGATACATGCTGTATGCAAACACCTAAGAAGTTAAACAAAGACAACAATAGCAAGAAAAGTTAAATTAAAAACAATGCTTGCTCCCGGCATTTGGGCTGTGACTTAGAGAGAAAGTTCAGAAAGACTTACAAACTAAATAACACTTAAAGAAAATTAAACCTGAAAACAACAACTGTCCAACATAAAAATATATAAGGAATATGATTTAAACAGCCAAATTAACAGTAAAGTTAGTGAATGAATGACAATTAAAAGTTAGTAACAGAAGATTAAATTGAAGAGAGCAGAAATACAAAAGAGATTTCAGCAATTACAATTATATTAAATTAAATTATATAAATGACACAAAACAGCCTCTATGAGTGCCAAGGAGTGTTTGAATATAAAAAAGGTAACAAAAGTGCGAAAAAGTCAATATCCAAAGGAATATTTTCAATAATTAAACCTGTAGGAGAAAGGTTGGTGAAGTAAGACCAACTAGATATCATTTATAAGATAGTTATCATAAAAAACAGTTTTTAAATAAGCTTCTTTTTTAAGGCCGTTTGTTCCCATTCTTGTCAGCATCATTCCCAGACCCGCCTGCTGCGTAGATCTTATCGTTTCTGTTATTCTTATTCTTATTCTTACGTTCAGTTTTGAACTCTTGTCTAAGCTAGCTCTTTTTGTGCGCTATCTTTCACCATACAAGAGAGCCGTAGGTAAGAATGGGTCTCACGATCGCAGTATACACATGTAAATGTATACTGATTAATAATTTGGGCCTTGCTGTAAATAAAATTATTAGAAAACTGTTTTACGAAGAATTCGCAGTTTCTGTCGACACAGAGTCTTAAAATATTATGTTCAAGGATTTTTATTTTTTTTTTGTCACAGTGGGAGAAATGGAACACCAAATGGGAATTGAATTGAATTGAAACTTTTCTGTACTTTATATATGACCACACCAGCTTTGTTTTTAATCTAGTATTTGCAAAATACTAAAAAATCGTTTTAATACAGCTTTGGTTTAAAATTTAGTACAAGCTTTGGTTGAAATATAACAAAAAAAAAAAAAAATAACAAACACAGTGAGATTCGAACCAGGAAAATCCAGTTAGTTAACCACTACGTTAACCACTGGGCTATTGCACCATACAAAACAAAAGCAATAAATAAGCATATGAACCTAATAGCCTAATATATTGAGTTTAAGCATTGCAATATTTCTGTGGTTAAAATTTTAGTACAGAAAAGTTTTAATTATATGCTAGTATTTGTGAAAGTTTAAATTTTAAACCTCAAGGTTAAAAAATATGCAGTAGTACTTTAGCTGGACTAAAATTTATTCCAAGACTTTTAACCATGTAAATTAAAACAGGACGTATGCAAACTTTATATATTAACTAGCTGAACCCGGTGTGCTTCGCTACCCCCTCGTTTAAAATAAAATTAAAAGTATTTATATATTTACAAAAATTTATTTATTTAATTTAATTATTGCAATGCTTCGCCTCTTTTTTTGTTGTAAACCAATTAGAATTCAGCGCTGAATCGCATGTAATTTGCTTCATGCTCCCCCTTTTTATTTTTAGACCAATCAAAAAGCAGCAATTACACAATCAGCTGTTTCGCAGTCTGTTGTGGGAGAATGAGAATGGGGTTACCCCACTCTCTATTTTAATTAACACGTATTATAAAATCAGCTGTTTTGAAGACAGTGGTAGAAGAAAGAGAATTGAGCTACCCCACTATTTTAATTAATATGTATTTTAATGATTTTAATGACATGATTTGTGGTATAGCCGTTAATAAACGTAGTAAAAAAGTAGGTGCAGAAGTGTGCATGGTCGAAAAATATTATCATGTAATAAGTATTCCTGAGTCAAAGCTCAACGCTGTGAAAATTTAAGATCGGTTATCAGGTCCTGCCTCCAATATATCGCAAACAAAGGGGCGTACTCCGCCCACTTTTCTTTTGGTACGTATTTCTATTCATGCTAATACCATATATAGCAAATACTGCCGCCGTTGGTCAAAAAATACCCAAGATATGACGATTTTAAAATTTGGGTTATATGGGCGAGGCCACGCCCCTTCGTCCACTCACAACTTTATATAGTCAAGAATTTATTATTTCGTTAGAATATCCTATTGTGAAAATTTAATGATGATCGGTCCAGTAGTTAAGACTATATTGCGATTTTTAATTTTCCTAAAAAGGGGCGTGGTCCCACCCACTTTTCTCCTGGTACGTATTCCTAACTATGCCAATACCATATGTACCAAATAGCATCAACGTAGGTCAAAAAATGCCCAAAATATGGCGATTTAAATTTTTAGGTTATATGGGCATTGCCACGCCCCTTTGTCAAACAAAAACTTCATATAGCCTTTTATTCTTTCCATATTCATAGTAAAATGCTGTGAAAGTTTCAGGAAGATCGGTCCAAGGGTTTGGCCTCCTATAAAGCACAAACAAACAAACAAACAGACAGACATTCATTTTTATATATATAGATTGAAAGCAGATTTATTATAATTAAAGTAAAATGGGGCGAAAAAGGGGGATTTGGTAATAAAAAATCTATGGCTACCTTACCTGTAGATAAAAACTATATAAAACTTTAGGTAAATACATATTACAAAAAAAGTATTTTGTATAGCAAACATTGTTAGTGGTATAAGTAAGTATTTGAATTAAAAAAGGGGGCGGTGAAGTAGGCGTGGTTCATAGTAATATGGTGACGTTAACAGTATTAAGAGCAATATACTACCAAATAAAAAATAATCCGTTGGAAGGAACAAATTTGTACAGAGAACAAAAAGTTTAAAACTTAAATTTGGCGTGAAAAGGGGCGTAAAAGGGGGCGTGGCGTAAGAAATGTTTATTTCTACCTCGCCTGGAGTATAATGTGTATACAATTTGAAGTAAATCTGTTAAAAACTATATGGGAGCCATTACATAATTTTAAAAAAGTGGGCGTAAAAGTAGGCGTGGTCGAAAAAGTACCCTATTAATCATGCCAGAGTCCCAGTTAAATGCTGTGAAATTTTCAGGAAGATCGGTCCAGAGGTTTGGTCTCCTATAAGGTACAAACAAACAAATAAAGAAACACACATTCCATTTTATATATATAGATAGCTTAAACCCGGCGCGTTGCTGCCGCGGCCCCGTTGCCAAACGCGAATAAAATGTTATCAGTGAAATTGTATGTGTAAATTGTGGTCGAATACTCAATTCCATGGCTGTGCGACCTATAACTCAAAAGCTGTAGAATTTCTCAAATTTTGGTTGCATGGGAGGTGACACGCCCCCTTGTCCAACGCCATACAAAGTTATCAGTAAAACTCCATGTGTAAATTGAGTTCGAATGCTGAATTCCGAGGCTTTGTTTGCTTTGTTTGATTGACTCAAAAGCTATTCGATATCGCAAATTTGGGTTGTATAAGAGGTGCCACGCCCCTTTGTCCAACTCCCATAAAATTTTATCAGTAAAACGCCACGTGTAAATTGTGGTCGAATTTCGAATTCCAAGGATGTGCGGCCTATAACTCCAAAGCTATTCGATATCGCAAATTTGGGTTGTATGGGAGGTGCCACGCCCCCTTGTCCAACTCTCACAAAATTTTATCTGCGAAGCGGCACGTGTAAATTGTCGAATACCGAATTCCGAGGCTAAGCGGCTTATAACTCCAAAGATATTCGATATTGCAAATTTGGGTTGTATGGGAGGTGCCACGCCCACTGTTAGTAGGAGGTTGAAATATACTTTACGACCTATTCTCATACCTACAAAATATACATACAAAATTTCATGAAAATCGGTCAAGCCGTTTCGGAGGAGTTCGATTACGTACCCCGTGACAGAAGAATTTTATATATTAGATAATTTTGTTTCATTTTTTAGATATTTATTATTAAAAAGTCTCGAAAACATACTTTTGATAAAAAAGCTTTTTTAAAAACTGATCTACATGATCATTAAACTATACCAGTTTATTGCAATTAAAACCCAAATACTTAAAAGAAATTTTGACACCATTTAAAAAAATTTGCAAACGTTTGCTTTCAGGAACAACATAACTTTTGCATTTCCCAGAAGCATTTCGAATTCAGATAGCCACTGATTTAAAAGTATTTATAAGATTCATCAACCTTAGCCAAATGCTTCGAGACCAGATCAAGAGCTCTCAAAGGCGATTCATTGTGTGCATTAATTAAAGAATCATCAGCAAATAAAATACCTCTTGAGCCATCCAATTAGTGAGGAAAGTCATGAATGAAAATATTAAATAAATGTGGCGCCAACACAGAACCTTGGGGAACACCGCTCTTCACTTCACCCAGTTGAGAGACACCTTCAATTATTAGAACGGAAAACTTTCGATCATTGAAAAAACTGCTAAACAATTTAATTATAAAAGGATCAAAGCCTAACCTTATTAATTCTAACAAAATTCCATCTTGATATGCTTTATTAAATCCTTTCTCGATGTCTAAGGACACCGCAACTGTACCAAAGCATGGAAATTTTAACAAAGCCTGGACATTCGAATGACCCTTTTTAAAACCAAACTGGTGGAAAGGGATGTAATTAATGTCAGACATTAAAAGCATTTGGACTAGGTTTAATTTTTGAAGCCTAAAATTAAATTCAATAGATTGATTTATTTGAACTTGTTCTTTTATTAGAATTTTGATTAATTGCATTTGATTAGAAAGTAAATTATATTCAGAGTCACATATATTCGGATTTCTTTGAAAAAATATTTTAAGTTATCTTTGCCAATCGTACTAAATTTTAAATATTTCTTAACATGATCAGAAACCATAAATTTTATAAATTTGAGATCAATATAATTCAAAATAAATAAATTCATCGATTTCATGACAGTTAAGATTACGATTAACAGGTGAAGAATTAAAAGCAAGAAATATATCCAAACCAATTTGGATTTTTAAAACGGGTAAAATATCGTGGCTTTCTTAATTGAAAGTCAAAATCTGGAAGGTCTAAAACAAGTTTAATGGGAAATTGATCAGGAAAGATAGGAAGACTAGAACTTTTAAAATTGATGTAAAAAGGATCAATAAGAGTAGAAGATAATAAAAAATGATCACAAAAAGAGGGACCATTAGGATAAGAAGGTAAATCACTGCAAATTCTTAAAACAAGAATTGAATAGTCATGAAGCCAATTTGAAAAATGTCTACCATTCTGATTTTCAAAAGAGGATTTCGAGCATTTAAATCACTTCCTATAATCGCCCCATTAAAATATCTAGAAAATAAATATATATTAAAAAGACCTTAATAAATACCAGAGAAAGAAAAATTACACTGTAAATAAATAGAACCAAATAAAAAAGTATAAGAAGTTGAACCAGATAAGAGACCTACTTCATATAAAACTATGTGGTTGATACCTCAAAAAAGTTTTCAACCTAAACATATCGCGATAACTGGAAGAAGCGGAAGAATATTATTGAATTCGCTTAATATAAATTTAATAATTTATAATATTGTTATAATTAAATTTCTTCTTCTTCTTCCAATACGATGTTAATAACAAGTGCTACCAGCAATTTTTCCGACATCGTGATGAACTGCGGAGTTCAAGACAAGAATGGAATTTGACGAAAAAATTGATGAGTATAAACAGTTTTGCAACCAAACGATTCGACAATCGATTTGACGCAAATTTGAAATGTTAACGGGGCTAATTTCAAATTATGAGAATTTTATGACTTAAAACGGTTCCGTTTTTAAAATATACTCGCAGTATTAACTTTGCACTGATTACAGAATAGCCTGCAACTTTTGCACTGTTTGTACCAGGATTGTAAAATGAATTTATTCAACGAATTTATAATTTGGAGCTTTAGGTCCTGAAAAAAGGCAACAACAACAACAACAAAAAAACTACAACGACGCTATATAAAGTCAATCACAGAGCAGACTGTTTCGAAAGTAGATACACTACCTCTTCAGTAGTCTTGAGTGATCCCGTTGTGATCGACCCACTGTTTACGTTCCATATGATTTGACACATGTTTGAATAAACTCATCGACGATCAACAAATATGACGGTGAAGGCAAGTGGATCTTATTTTTGGTCAAAAAAAAACCCTATCTTTTTGTGATTAAAAATTTCACTATTTTCGATATAAGTAATTTTCTCTCTTGCAAATAAAATTTTCTTCAATAAGAATAATATAAATTTTCACATATTCGAAGAAATATTTCTTTCCTTGTGGGAAATGAAAATATTTCATGTCTCTAATAATAATAAGTATTTTTCTCGCTCTAAAAATTCTCATCTTTAGAGAAAAATTTAAAGAAAATTAAATAGGTTCTATATTGTAGATAAACAATTAACTGTGCGAAATATATTCTTCAATATAAACAAATCCTAAAGGTACGAAAAAAAAGAGTGAGAGCGTTCGAATGATGATGTGAAAACAACATGTTGCATATTCTGCATATTATGACGAATGTTCCTTCAAAAGGATTTTTTTATTTAACATAGCTACACAAAATAATGTTGTTTATTTCCACTGGTTCTTTGAATGCATTTATAAAATCGTTTTTCAGACGAAAGTTCTGGAATATTTGTAAGGGGTTCCGAAAAACAATGCCACAACAATAATTCTACCTCTTAACATGTTTTAACTAATATTTTCACAACCGAATCACTATACCATAGCAATACTTTTACTTTGCGTAGAACTGAGTTAAGACAAATGTTTCACAAAAAGACATTTTTAATCGTAAGTGCAAATATACTTCTCTGTTTTAGAGAAAAATTAACACAATAAAGAAAACGGTTGAACTTGTTATAAATAGTGATGGGGAATTTTTCGATATCAAGAATTTTACATTTGATACTCAAAAATTCCCGTTGTCGATACTCAATACCGAAAAAAACTTGAAACTTTTTGTTTTTCTCTATATTATATTTTGAAAATTGAGGCATGAACAGCCACATTCGCGATTTCGGCATGAAGAAAATAAACGCTTTTCAAATTTCAGTTTTTGCGCATCTTTAAAATACTCTCAATTCTAGGAAAATATCTAATTTTTCAAATTTATTTCTCGAACTTGCTGGTAACAGTGTTGTTCATAAACGAAAAATAATAAAAAATTATTTTATTTACCTAGTGAACTGTCAATAATAACGCAACTACTAATTTTTCCAGATTACATTTATAGGATTTCGTTTTAACTTTTTGTGTTCAAAATGTTTCTTTTTACCAGTTTGATTTTATAAAGTTTATCAAAGCGTTAGTAAATGCATCAGCAGACGATACCGTATCCTGATATGTTAACTAATAGCGAAATTACAATGTAGCAGTGGCAGCGTCAGTGGCAGTGGCAGTGTCAGTAGCAGTGAGTAATTTTTTAATATATTACTGCAGCAAAATTACAATTCAGCAGTGAGCAGTAGCAGTATTTTGACGTCTAACATTTTCGTTTTTTTATTTTTTGGCTTCAAATGTTAATGTCTGTTTTATTTTTTCAAGTTGCCACTCTGTTTTTTCATTCATTATTTTGGCAGCAGTGTGGCAGTGGCAGTAAATTTAGAAATAGAGCTAACCTCAGCAGTACTGCTTACTGCCGCTGCTGTTATGTGAGAGTTACTATTAAATAACATTATTCCTAAAATAACAGCTGATCACTGCCACTGCCACTGACGCTGCCACTGCTGCATTGTAATTTCGCTATAAGGCTCAATTGCCTTAGCAAATTGTTTGCCTATTTCAATGCGTCTGAGCCTGAAACATCGAATGATTTATACACTAAAATAAATTGTATTGCATTGAATGAACGTATTAGATTCGAGTTTTGGGATGAAGTTCATTACGAACTTGATCCATCCAAAGCGTACGATATTTTTGTAGGAAATTTATCTAAACATGTTCACACGAGCTCCAAAACTTTAAAGAACAATAATTCAAAATACAAAAAATTAAAACTTTAGATGACTTCATACAAAACTATGAAAATCCGTAATAAAAATAAGCTTTATAAAAAACTGTTAATTATTCTCACAACGAGGTCCTCATGTCACAATACAAGAAAATCTGCAAAGAGATTTGAAAAGATATATCTGCCTGCAAAGATGATTACTATATCAAAGAATTTAATCAAATAAAAGGTGATGTTAAAAAAAAGAATTAGTGAATAATTTGCTAAGTATAACTGTAAAAACAGAATATTCCCATTATAATTGAAAATAATGTGGCTATTACGAATCAGTCAGCTATAGCTAATGTTTTTAACAACTTTTTTGTGAATATTGTTAACAGTGTCATTCCTATAAGTTCGCCTTGTGCATCATTATGCCCTTGCTTAAGTTCAGAACGCTCACAGAGTCCAAGCATTTTTTTGATCCTGTTCTTCCATCAGAGATGTATGAATAGTGTAAGACTATTATGTCATTAAAAAATTTGAATGCTCGGACTGAAAAAGGGTACTCTAACATTTTTATGAAAAAGAAAGTGCATAATATTGTCGACATAATGTGCCCTTTGGTGAATGTAAGTGTTGAAGCTGAAATCTCTCCAGACAATCTTAAGAGAGCTGAAGTTATTCCTCTATATAAAAAGGGTGACAAAAAGAACTCAATAACTATCGACCAATATCTATTTTACCAGTGTTCTCTAAAATTTATGAAAAAACTATGAAGAGAAGGATAATAGCTTTTTTAAATAAAACAAAATATTTCAGTGAGTGCCAATTGGGTTTTCGAGCAGGGTTGTCAACAGAAGATACCATGTTATCATTCTGTACAAACATCAGCAAAGAAAAAACTATCTACTGCTATCTTTGTGGACATTACCAAGGCGTTTGACACAGTAAATCATAAAATTCTGCTAGACAAATTGTTAAAGTGTGGATTAAGGGGCTCGGTACACAAATGGTTTACTTCTTATTTGATGAATAGGAAACAGAGGGTAAAAATCAATAACGCATATAGTTCTGACAAGGGTCAGTATTGGGTTCCGTCCTGTCCTGATATATATTGAATCTCCTTTTTCTCAAAAGTTTTTGAGTAAAACGGTCGCATTTGCAGATGATATGGCGTGTACATTTGCAGCCGATTCAATGCTAGATTTAACAGCAATGCTAACAGCTATCATGATTTAATTATTTTATACCATTGGTTCTCAGCACATAGGTTAGTTATGAGTGATAAAACTAAAATAATGTTTTTTAGTATTAGTGGCACACATATACAAATGATTTGGGAACCATTTCACGTTTTATAGTACAGATTGTGACAGAATTATGCTGGGAAGAGGTATATGTCCTGCATCAATTTATTGCAATACCTGCAACGATCATGTACCATGTTTATCAAAATGTTTTGTATTGAATGTGTTAAACATTTTAAGTATCTGGGCTTAATAGTGGATGGGAGACTAAATTGGGATGAGCATACAAGTGCGATCAAACGATATTCGCTGGCTGTTACTGGACAGATACACCTCTTAAAGCCTCTTTGCTCACTAAAGTTACTAACTTGCATTTATTACGGAATTCTTGACTCAAAGTTGCAATACGGCTTAGTTTGGTGGGGTGGCACGTGGCATTAAAAATAAAATAAAATAAAAATTAAAATAAAATAAAATTTATCCATTGCTTTGTTCACAAAAAAAGATTATTCAACTCATTTGCAACAAAAATCACACTACTGCCAGCTTAGATTTATTCAAAAATCTTAAATCCTACCCCTCAAAAATCTGTATTTTTATAAAGTTATTAAAACATTTTTCAAAAATGTTGGTCACCAATTAAACAGAAACTTAACTTATTATAACTTAAGAATCAATACCTTCAATATAGCCTTGGTACCTCCAAACAATTTATATCACTTTCTGCATTTCTACACCTCAACTGCTCCTAGAGTATATAAAAACTTGCCGGATAGCTTACGTTGTATTCGTAATAATCATGTTTTTCTTACTACTGTGAAATCGTGGTTTTTTCAATTCAGCTACAATGAAATTGATTCGCTTCTTAATATTACTACATAATATTCTTTATATTCTATATTTAAAAATTTGTAAAAAAAACATCTTATTATGTCTATGGTTTATATACCTTTACATTTGTTATTGATTTAATTGATTTTTATGACCTCATGTATCTAATATTAGAATTAATAGTCTTAAGCAATCTACATTCGCCTCTAGTTCTCCGGAGCTATAGAATGTAGATATAACTGCCATTGTATATTCATAAATAAATGAATGAATGAATGAATGCTGCATTGATCAAATGAATTAATATCCCATATCATAACTTGAGAAAATATTTTTTGTTCGCACATAGCTGAAAAAAATTAAATTTTATCGAGTCGATTGCGAAACTACGTTGCTTCTTAAAAAAAGTATCGAGTATAAAAGTATCGAGTAACAAAAATCGGGTATCGGGGTATACTCGATACCAAAGTATTCGATACTAAAATGCATCGAGTATACCCATCACTAGTTATAAAGAAATAATTTTCTGTTAAAGAGAAGGTGTCTTTATTGATGAAAAATATTTATCTTTTTAATGGAAGCTTTTTACCTTTTTAAGGGAATTTTTGGCATCACATTTAGAGAAAGGCATTCTCTGGAGTAAAGTTAATACCATTTTTCTCTAAATATGATGCCTTTTTTATCATATCCCGAGAAACTTTTTTCTGAGTGTACCAAAGTTGCTATTCTCTGCGTTTACTATACCCCTCATTTAATAATTTATTACCTAAATTTTTGCAATTTAGCCCCCGCTACGAGCTAAAAAAGAGTTTACTGGATCTGATAGAAAGAAATCTAATCTCATACTATTAAACGAACATAGTTTCTATTGAAGTCTATTATTTAATTTTAGCCCTGTAAGACCTTTGTCACATATAAAACACTATTGAACACTGCAAAAAAAAAATTCGTGTAACAGCGAATATTGGGTATTTGACCGATTTACGCAGCCAAAATTATTTTATTCGGAAAATAGTTTCTTTTCAAGTCTGTTATTTGATTTGATCCCGGTATGACCATTGCGACATATTTCAACAATATTAAACATTGGAAAAAATTCGTTTAGCAGCGCACATTGGGGTATTTGACCGATTTACGCACCCAAAATTATTTTATTCGGAAATATAGTGTGGAAATAATTTCCAAGCAAAGCGATTGCTTTTAGGTAGGGATCTTATCGAAGAGAATTTTCCCAGCAACTTTGATGATTTCCCTTTGAATTAGTATCTAATAATTTAATTTTTAATAGCTATGTAAGAAGTAATCAATGTTATCTTTTACTATTAAAAACCAATACTTATACACACATTGTTTGTTTGAATTAGCGTTCTTGAAACAGATCTAATGATTTTTATTTGATTTATGATTTGGGTAGGGTTTTAAGGTTGAAAAACATCTACTTAGCTGTGCCTTTTTCTTGTAAAAGCTAATTTTAGCAGTGTGTTCATGCACAAACCAACAATGTTGACTTACCCGTGCAAAATACAGTGTACATCTAAAACGGAGAGCTCGAGTTCGATTCCTGCGAATTCCCAGATTTTATAGCAATTATTTTTGTTTTTTACTGTTCTATCCAACGTAGCCTACAGCTATGCAAAAAAAAAAATACTATTCACTAATAATTTCTTTTTGCGGACTTGTGCGTCATCTGTAATTTTTAACCGTGCGGTGAAAATGTTTGTCGGAAAATTCCATTGAAAGCTTCCATTGAAAATTCCATATATCGATAATAGTTTTATCGATATACAATCAAAAATAAAAATATGTAAATACTTGGGTTTTTGTGAAAAGTCGAGCAGGGCTCGGTCGCCCAGGTATTCTAATTCGAGATTCGCAATACCAAGCCATTCTGAAAATTTAAGAAATTACGAATACTACGCCGAATAATGAGATATTTTTTGCACAGTGTTATATTTTACAAAGAAAAGAACTCTGCTTAATTTAGGGATTGAATTTTATTTTCTACTATGTGCTTATGCTGGAAAAGTTACTTCATTCCAACGATTTAATATTTTTTTTTGTTCTTCTCAAATCCAATCATTGGCTTATGCAGTTGAAAACTACGCTAAAATATGTTGTGTTGTCAATTTTCTGCAACTAGCGAATTTGGTTTGGTAAAACTCTTGACGCACAGCTGCCATCGAGCACGTATTTCAATTCTACTTATTTTGAAATTACACTAGATGACAAAATGACAAAGACAAAATAAACAAAAAAAAAAAAACTCCCAAGTTATAACAAACACAGCGATTATATCTATACACATGCATATGGATGCGTGTGTTTGTGTGTGTTTTGTTTGCTTGTATTAGGGTGAAAATTACTGTTTTTGTTGTTCCGAACTCAATTTCACTTAAAGTCAACTATTGTAATAAGTTTACGCTTAAACATGAATGCAACTTGGCGCATACGTGCACGCACACTCATGAGCTCAACTAACATATACATACGCAGAGACATGCATGCATGAAACAGCAATAATGTCATACACAGTGCCAGAAGTCGTAACCTTTTTGGCATCTTTTCGTATGCAGTGCAGCACTTTTCCGTTTTTTTTTTTCAATGCTTTCCACATATTTGTCAAGCTGTAGTTTGCCGTTTAAAATTGGTGGGAAAGTAATGCAGGGTGTTTTTGCAAGTATCAAAATTCCTATGTATTCTTATGGAGTTCAAGAGCTCATATTAAAAAGTACATTCGTATCTACGAAAAATACATTGAATAGCGAAATTATATATTTTCTCAAATTGAACACTGTATTTTGCGCACATACCCTGTATAGCTATTATTTTTCGCTTTAGTCCCGAGGGACAACAAACATCAAGGTTTCCCTTTCATTTTGGCTCATGCGCCACACTAGTTTTCTTTATTCTGCTCACAACATCGTGCAAATGGATTAACTGACTGCTATGAAGTATGCTTAAAAAAGTAACAACAACGCCATCTACAAATATAACAATAACAAAACTTAAATGAAAGTTGAAGTTGCATTAGTTTGGCAAATAAAGAAAGTTTGGAGAAATCTTAAAAACACGTAAAGCCAAGAGAAAGTTAATCAAATGTTGCAGCTATGCTACACTGAGAAAAGTGTTTCTTTCTATCAAGCAAAATTGTTTATAGTTAACAAACATAGCATACTTGCTTACGGCGCATAATGCGCATTTTTCGATTTTAGGATGACAACAGTTTTTTTTTAACTTAACAAAAATATATTTTCTTTCGACAGATAATCGACGAAGTATTATGAAAATGATATTATTATGGAATTTTTGAAAGCTGAAACTTTTTTCGAAAAAAAAGTAAGGCAATTTGAAACATTTATTACTTAAAAGAGAAAGCATATACTTCAATTTGGTCTTTTTTGTATTTTTTATTGACTTAGGGCCAATTTTTCAGTGCGAGTTTAAACTCTAGTCAAATTAAACCGAGCTTAACTCACCAAAATTGAACGTTTAAACTCGGTTTAGGCAAAAAAGAAACACATTAAATGATAATTTAAGTCAATTTAACTTAAACGAATGCTAAAATATCTAGTTAAACCGAGTTTAAACGTAAAATTTTGGTGAGTTAAACTCGGTTTAATTTGACTAGAGTTTAAACTCGCACTGAAAAATTGGCCCTTAGTTACCAATAAATTTGTAAAAAAATTAAAATACATATTAAAAAAAATTAGAAAAAACGTCTCTAAATTTATTAAGCAGTTTTTATTTTACTAAAATTTAGTGGAAAGCATCTAAATAGTTCAACCTCCTTACAATCGGATAATCGTACTTTCATAAAATATAGTATATCTGCCTTATGTTTCTTAAAAAAATAATATTGCTCAAAATTGCGCACAAGAAAAAACACTTCATTTTAAAAAATGCTTAAAAATTATATTTTGCCTTAAAAGACAAAGACAAGTCAATGTGTAAGTACTCTTAAAATTAAAGAAAAATAAAGAATAATTCATAATTTAAAACAAGTTATGATCGAATTTTGTATTAGTAACAATATTTGTTTGAAATTTTTTTTTTGAACTTCGTTAATTTGGTAATATAGTTTTATGGGTGATATATCTAAAAGTTAACCAAATAAGTGAAGTTCAATATAGCAAATTTACTCATTAAAAACACAAATATGCAATTTTGTCAGGGTTTTTTTTTTTGTTAAAAAAATATGGTTTACATGGCAGGTAGCCTAGAATTCTAATTTTTGTGTTGTTACTTAATTTAGTCTAAAACTCATTTGTTCAAAATTTCAGCGTTTAAAAACTTCTAATATTTTTAATTTTCTTTCAACTTTTGCAAGTCGAAGCAGCATTAGTTTTTTAACAGTTGTAGCAGACTGTTTTGCTTTTATGCTTTGTGATGATACATTTGTTTGATCGCTTTCGTGTAAATTTTTTTCTTTTAGATCGCAAATTGCTTTTTGATTGGACACTAGGGTGACGTTACATACATATCGGTAAAACATATAACTCCTTTTTCTTCACCGCAGTCAGGTATAAATACGAAAAATTTGGCATATGACATAGTGGAGGTTATAGACCTGTTAGAACAAAAGTTACCTGCACTGAAAAGGGACATTAAAATTTCAATTATAATTATATAGTTTTTAGTTATGCCAAGCAAAATAATTAAAATAAATAATTGCTTTAACCCAATAAATATGAGTGTAACGTGCTAAGTGCTATACTTGGTACTATTAATAAAAATTTATTAATAGTCAGTTAATATTGTTAGACAGGAGCCAACTCAATAAATTTACTAAATAAAACCAAACTCTTTTCTCAGTGTAGACAAACCAAGGTCATTACTGATTATATCAACTACATGATTATGATTATTTCGTGTCGAAATGAGAAAAACGAAGAGAAAGAAAGTGCGGATTGTGCAACAAGCTTGAAAATGTGACATCAGGGTCATAAAATCAACCTCTAACCAAATTAATTTTGAGTAGCATGCAGCGTTTAGTTTTCTCTCCACCCCAATGTGTTGTTATAAATCCTTCGAGTTGACACAACTTATAGTTTGGAGGACACGTAGAAACCTGCATGAACAAAATCATAAACTTAACGACGTGAGCCAACTTGGCAAGGCAACAACAACGAGGCAAAGGACATACTGACCATGCGATCTATTCATCTGTCTGTCTACTATCTCTGCTCTCGGTACGTGCATCTTGATACGATATTTGCTCGAAATCTAAAGTCAACTACTTTATACATACAACATACGACCAGAAATGATTTTCTTATTATGTTAATTAAACATTTGTGTAGTTTTTCTACAAATAAACTTAGCACGCCTACTCAGTTATGGTAGGGATGTGGTATGAAGTATGCATTATTATTGTTATGGAAATCTGAGGGTCAGGGCCGGATTAACCATGTCGAGGACCCTAGGCAATGCAACCCTATAATCATATAGAGGACCCTAGGCGACCTATAATCATATATATGAGATGACGTACGACCTCGTATGTCTTCTAAACAATATGAAGTCGGTTAAAAATATATTATGTGTAAGTAGTTTGTTTAATGAACAGAAAAGATTGAATAGTTTGCATATAACAAATTCAGATGAAAATATTTCCTTGTTTCATACTCTTTAGAGCGTGATTTTTAGTAGTTGGGTTTTTGTTTTTTTAACTTTTTACTATCACTATGCCCTCACTCTTAGCAATACAACAAATTAAAGCAAAGAAGGCGTATTTCTTTATTAAATACTTGTATAAAAGCCTGTCCTACGACAGGTCCTCCGCTCACTTCCTTTTTGGAGCCTTTTGCCGAAAGCAGTTTTTTCTCTTTTCAAAGTTTTATTTTTTATACACTTGACCTTTAAAAAATACAAACGTACCACTTCAATTAACACTTTACGTGTTGAAGCAGTGTTGAAAAAGTAGTTCAAGTGTAAAAAGTCATATCATATTCATCATATTTCATACACAACTTTACTAACTGGCCTTACAAACATCATATACGTAGCAACTCAGGTGTCGGTTTGCGTCTGATACAATTATATTTTTTGGTACAATCGACTCAAATGGAATCAAAAGAATTTCATTAAATTCGTCATAATTTTTTTTATAAAAGGATGAAAAAAAAGAGGTAGTTAGATAAAAACGAACTATTGTAAAAACTCAATATTGTCACTGATAAGTATCAAACATATTTTCTGTGCATACTTTCAGGCTGAACATTTTTGAGAGCCTTGTGTTTTGTAAAACTATTTTACTGTCAAAAATTAATTACAATTTGAGAAAGACTGAGTGCGGAGCAGCATGCTTGCCTATTATGAATTAAAATGTGCATACTTTCAGGCAAACAGCTTGAGAGATATTGGACAAGTAGAAGCGTGCTTGCCTTTTATAAAGGGTGGTTAAATTTTAAGGGCCGATGTTGATTTTGAATAAAACACAAATTATTTAGGAAATTATTTTCATTTCTTTTTATTGTGCTAATATCGGTATGGTTCAATTATGTATGGAACAAAATATTGGCCAAATGGCCGCCGGTTGCTGGCTTATCGACGTACACCTTTTCTTTCTAATAATCTCAAAAAAAGAAGTCCAACGGTGTCAAATTACATGATCTTGGCGGCCAATTGACATCGCCACCACGTGAGATGACACGGTCATTGAATTTGTCGCGCAAAAGAGCCATTGTTTCGTTAGCTGTGTTTCAAGTGGCACCGTCTTGTTGAAACCACATATCGTCCACATCCATATATTCTAATTCGGGCCATAAAAAGTTCGTTTTCATTTCACGATAGCGAGCACCATTCACAGTTACTGTCTGACCAACCTCATTTTGGAAAAAATACGGCCCGATGATGCCGCCAGTCGAAAAACCGCACCAAACAATCATTTTTTGTGGGTGCATTGGGTTTTCGACAGTCACTCTTGGATTATTATTCGCCCAAATACGGCAATTCTGCTTATTGACGAATCCACTGACGTGAAAATGTGCCTCATCACTGAAGATGATTTTCTTCGAAAATTTATCAGCCACTGTTGCCATTTCTTGCCACCATTCTGACCATTGACGCTTGAAATGGTCAAGAGGCTTTAGTTCTTGAGTCAATTGCACCTTGTAAGCATGTAAATGCTAGTCTTTATGCATAATGTTCATCAACGACGAGCGTGAGAGGTGCAATTGTTGGGCACGACGACGAGTTGAGGTGGACGGCTCTTCAGCCACACTATCGCGAACAGCAGCAATGTTTTCTGCAGTATGAGCTGTACGAGCATGCACTCGTGTTTTCACATCTCCTACAGACCCTGTTTGCTCAAATTTTTGCACGATTCTTCCGATTGTGCGCACATTTCGACGATTAAATTGACCAAAAAAATCACGAAGTGCACGATATGCATTTTGATTTGAAAGTCCGTTTTCATAATAAGCCTGAATATCTTTTACGCGTTGCTCGACTGTGTATCTTTCCATGGTTCAAATTGAATTAGTCTGAAATTGAGAAATGTCAAATGAAATGCAGTAAAAAACTTGACGTTTAGGTGTGGTTCACATTCAACATCGGCTCTTAAAATTTAACCACCCTTTATATTAAGTTAATAAAAAAAAATACAATTTCGAGTGGTTGGTGTTTTTAAAAATAGTCTTGTAAGTTACAATATGTTTAAAGATTATATCTTCTAAATTTTTTTTGATACAAAATCGTTCAAAACATCTTGTTAGTTGACCTTTTCCTATAAATAATCTCAGTCACCATTATCACCAATGAATTTAAACGGTTCTGCGACATTGATGAATGAAGATAGTTGTTTATAAGTTTTTATTTTGAAAAGTAGCGTTTACGCGTGGTGTTTGATGCTATCAGACTTCTATATTTTTCCAATACTATTATCACATTCGGGAAGTTGATTGTGCCATATTATAAAAATAAATTTATACGATTCCTCGGCAGTTACAATTTTATCTTTCCCCGCATCCATTAATTGTAAGATGAAGTACTTGAATTGCACCATCTTGTCTATAAACTCAATGTCGTCGGAATACTGTTCATTAAACTTTGCACAAGCCTTTTTAATTTCATCGTTGAACTTTGTCAGGAAATTGTAAAGAAAGCCAAACAGAGAAATAATTGCCTAATAAGTCCCTAATTTCCCGTCATCTGATTAATCCGCGTTCACTCAATAAAACATTTCCAAATTTTTTCTCGGTGCGCGCGGCCCCTAGGCAGCTGCCTACACTGCCTTATGGATAAACCGGCCCTGCTGAGGGTATTGCAGAGTATATGCTGGCGATGATATGGTGAATAAATAAGTTTTTTAAAAATTCTTATTAGAATTGCTTTCTAAAATGTAAAAGTTTTAAAACATCTTTATATAGAATTTTGAACCGATTGGATAACATTTGAAATTTCAATAAGAAAAAAGTACTAATTTTCTTTCTTTAGGGCGTTAGTTTTCAAGAAAGTGATACACATCTCTTTTTTCTCTTATTTTTTGTTTTGAATAAGGTAGCAAACATGAAATTAACCAATAGCTACAAGATTCCTCATTTATGTGATGCTTGAAATTGATTCAACCCAAGTCCTTTTGGTTCAAGACTGCGCTCATGCATGTTTTACTGCGACTGCATGTATTAACATAAATTTATGCTCAAAACATTTAGAAAATCATGTTGACAATTTTTTTGAAAACGATGAAATATTTTATCTATTTTTCAAATTTATTTATTTATTATTTTCGTATTATTCCAAACCAAAGAAAAGGATGAATACAATTTTTATAAGATTTTACGAAATCTTGTAAAAATGAACCTGAAATAACAATAGAGTTTAGCTACTACAGCTTTTTCGCACTTTCTTAACATTTGCACAGATTTGGTCACAACCAACGATACCTCAACGATATCGAAAAGAGTGGTCCAAAACAATCTAAAGTGAGAACATTTTACCCACCATAAAATTTTTTCCTAACATTCTCTTCTCTTTTTAATTTATTCAAATTTTCCTTGCAAACAATAACTTGATTTCTATTTAATTTTTTAAGCATTATCTATGGGTTGGCATTTTTTGATAAAATATATTGCACATATAATTATAAAATAAATTAAAAAGAATTTAACACAAATCCTTCTCGTTGTTAGGTAATCCTTTTTAATGTCTATTTTAGATGCAAGAACTTTTTAAAAGTGAACTAAAGATAAGATATTGTACTTACAGCTCAAGTTCATTGAACTGCATTAAAAACTTGTGATTTCGATAAGGATGTAAATTTTTATGTGAGTGTGGGTGAGAAGTCGCCTCGCTTAGAAAAGCAATGGGGCTTAGCACTTGTAAGCCACGCAGGTGGCATTCACGTATTTTGAGGTTTTCTTACAGATGTTAAACGTCTGCAGCCACATGTGGTCCTTTGTAGAATAAATATATGTTGCTTGGCAATGAAAAAAAAATCATAACTTAGAGTTCAACAACACGATATGATGGGTGAATGATTTATGGCAATCTTATAAATGCGCGATTTGTAAGATGTGTTTATTTTTCACTTTAACTTAATTAAAAGCATGATCAAACAAGTATTTTTTTTAAGAGCATGACGTTTTCTTTTGTTTTATAGGAACAGGACGACACAATGCTAATATGAATTCCGGTTTATATATAACCGGAAAATATGTACTTTTTTGTCGCTTCATTTTGGTTCGGATACATATAAATAGGAATTAAATTTTTTTTTAAACAATAGAGTTCTTTACACAGTTAAAAATTCAAAATACATTTTTATGCAGAAATGTATATTCTTTCCAAAAATTTTAATTTTTAAATCTGTTTAAAAAGAAAAATTAAGACTTTAAAGCATTTTATACATTTTTGAATGAAATTTTGGTCGTAATTAGTTGCAAAATGTTACCTAAAAATTTGCAAATTTAAACCTAAAATTAGAAAATGATAAATATTGAGATTTTTTCGTTTCAACGTTTTAGTCAAGTTTTCAACTTAGAATCTGTAAAACTAAAACCATAAAGTTAAAAAAAAAAAAAAAAATATAAAGAAAGACATTTTTCAACTAAAAGGTTTACTTTTTCAAACAAAAATATTTACAAAATTTAACTTAACGGATGACTTTTTATACCACGGAAGTTATAAAATTCAAAAAGAGCTCAAACACAGTGAGCTAAGATCCAGAATCTGTATTTGGAGCAGATTTAACAGCGGGAATGTTTATAACACATAAAATATTTCAAGAAACTAATAATCAAGTTATTTTGCCTTTTTTTGTTAATTACGTCTTACAGCGCGGTTTGTGTGGGGGGTCATTTTCACAAATTTTGAAAATGGTTTCTATCCGATTTTAACCAACTTGAAATGTGTGGTGCATATTTTACTTCAAAGCTAATGTGCAAAATACTGAGTAACTACATACATTTGTGTGGCATTTTTAGAGTTTTTGCTGTTTTGTAAAGTAAGTTTATATGGGAGGTAGGCGTTGTCCTTGGCTCATACGATCTTGCGCTCTGTTTTTGCTGTTTCTTATAGAGTTTACTCTAAGACGCATTGTTTTCATCCAATTTTGCTCATGCTCGAACTCGATCTTAATTTTTTTAATATTCATTTAGCTTTAAAATTGTGGCTGTAATTGTATCAACCAGATAGACGCACAGATGGACAGAGAGACTGACATGGCGAGTTCGATTCAGGAGGTGATGCTCATCAAGAATATACATATATACTGTTCCTTACCTGCCAATCATCCTTATCATCGTTACAAACGGAGTGATAAAGTCAATATACCCCTTACGCAGTGCGCGTGGGATATAAAAAGGTTTTAAAAAATTTGCAGTCTTGGCTAAAATTGGATTAGAGATAATCGAAAAATTTTTATTCCTTAATTAATATGCAAATATTTTGTGTTAGATGTTGTGAAGTCTTTGTTCTCTACCCTAGAGAAGGCGCGCCTCGCAAAGTAGTATAGATTTTTGCGAGTGAGCATTTTGCAGGAATTAGTGTAATTTTTTAACCGACTTAAAAAAGGAGGAGGTTTCTTTGTTTTGTTTTTTTTTTAAATGTACATCGATAACTTCTAAGGCACTCGCCCGATTGCCGTAATTTTTTGTCAACAGATAGAAACATTGAACACGGAGGTGCGCGTCTAAGAAAGTGGGCGGTGTTTCACAAAAGAGTGTGGCAATATTAGAAATATACTGTGTCTCGAATAATATTGACATTGGGGTACTGAAATTGAAGGCTCGACACAATTATGACAAACTACGGTCAAGAAAGTGGGCGTTATTGGACAAAGGGAAGTAGCAATATTTGAAAAACACTATATCTCGAATAACACTGACAACAGGGTAATAAAATTTGTTACAAAAATGGGTAGAATTATTACAAAACACGATGAAGAAAGTGAGCGAAATTTGAAAAAAGCATGTCACTATTAGAAAAATACTGTATCTCAGTTAATATTGGCACGAGGGTACTAAGATTCGGTACAATAGTAAGAAGAATTGGAAGAAATCTCACAAATGATCGCCTTTAGACTCTAAAGCTCCTTGCCGATACCCATTTCCCGGGTTCTACTACATTGACTGGAACTCCAAAGAACCTATTACAGACATGGCACATAAGACCAAACATGATAAATTGGAGATTATTCAGATCAATCTTTAACGAGGACAGGACAAAATGGCCTCTTAGTACAGTCTACCCATAGAGCCCGAACAGAATCAAAAGTCGTTACGACCGGCGATCCTCTCTGGTCGTCAGACACACAGAATCCGTCCAGAATGAAATCGATTGCAGGGTTGCTTTTATATAGCATAGTTTTGTTAGCGGCCATGTTTTTGTTGTTGTGTAAGTGAAACAGAAACAAAAAAGAAACGTGAGAACATAGTAACAACTATGAAATTGTCTTTGAACATACCCAATTGTTTGCAAAATATGGCAGCAATAATTGTACTTAGAGAGGAAATCGTCGGTCGTTAGAGAAAAATAGAATAGATTCTATTCAATTTTACTCTAGCGATAAGTCGTTATGACTCTTGCTCAGCGATTTCATTTTGGATGGCTTTGTTAACTTGCATGCGTTCTGCTGTGTGTTTGACATCACAAGTCGTTACGTCTTTTGGTTCTGTTCGGGCTGATACAAGTCAGCTGGAGCAGATGGCATCTTTCTTGCAAAATAGTATAGTTCCATTAATGCCTTTCCTAATCGCTATTTTTAGGACGAGCTTCGCATGGAGTACTATATCCAATGCCTGGAGAGAGGTTATTGTTAGATTTATTACGAAAACGGGCAGTAGACCTTCTGATCTACCGAAATCTTATAGACCAATAAGCCTCACCTAATTTCTTCTAAAAACTGTGGAGAAAATTGTTGATCGGCATATCAGAGAGGGTTCCCTTTTAGACCACACACTGCATTACTAGCAATATGCATATCAACCATGGAAATCAACGACTCACGCTCTTCAGATCCTTACAAACAAAATTGGAAAATCACTGGGGAACAAAGAATATGCAATCGGGTGTTTCGTAGACATGAAAGGTACTTTTCATAACAACACCGAATACGCTGATATTAGCGAATGCATCTAGCGCAAAGGTGTTGTTGGAACAACAAGTACTTCAAGGTGCATAACGTGCAGAAAGTCAGAAATATGAAGGCACGGTAGAACTCAGAGTATACGACGCAAAAGGTTGTCCACAAGGAGGAGTTCTTTCCCCAATATTGTGGTCCATTGTAGTTGATGAACTCTTAGAAATTCCTAGCCCAAATGGCTGCGATGTGCAGGGTTACGCTCATGACATCGTGATCCTTATCAGAGGAAAATACGAGGATACTTTATCGTATCTCCTCCAGAGAGCCTCAACATAGAAGCTAAATGGTGCAGGGAAACGGGGCTCAAAGTCAACCCTAAAAAAACCAACATCACCGTTTTCACTAGGAAAAGAGTCAGAGAAAATCTAACTGCACCTAATCTTTTTGGTGAAGCCATAAGCTTCTCAAAAGAAGTCAAATACTTAGGTATGACACTTGATGATAAACTTACATGGAACCCACACCTAAACAACACCATAAACAAAGCAAGAGCTTCATTATGGGTCAGTAGAAGTTTTGTATACGAATAAATGCACTTGTTGTAAAAATGTTTCATAAAGTTTTGAAAAAATTAGTAATTTTTACGTTAACAACATTATTACAACATTTCATTTTGTAGCACCTATAAAAAATGTTTTTTTATTGTAACTGTAGCAAATACAGTAACGAATTAGCAACCTAGATGCGACTAAGTTGCTTTATGTTTGTTTTAAGTTATATCAATGTCACAACAACTAAATGTTGAAGACTTTGGTTTGAAGATGTTTTTATTAAGTTATAGGGAAGTCACTAAAACTAAATTTTTCCAATTTGGCTGTGACGCTCTAAAATACCATAAGCAAAATAGAAAATTTATTGTTTACAAAAAATTCTGTGTTGCTTGTCAATTTCTTTGTGTAACATATTCTTCTACTGCCATGTAATATATTTTTGTTTTATTTCAGCGTTCAACGAGACTACCAAATGGAACAAATTTTACGTTGAATGGCAACGAATCATAGTGAAATTATGAGCATTTAGTTTGTTGCAAGAAGGTTGAAATGAGGTTTTTATTCAGTTACAAGAACATTGGAAATAGTCATTGCAACCTTATGCTGTATTGAGGTTATTATTCCGTTGCTACACTGAGAAAAAAAAAACATACTTTTAAATTAAACAAAAAATTTTAAAATAGAAATTAAACTGATTTGCTTTTCTACACAACAAAATTTAAAACAAGCGCGTTTAATTTTCAACTATGAACTCATTTCTGTTTTATGTATAATTTTCTCTTATTATTTCCTACCAATAACAAAAACTACGTAGCTATCAGAGATTGAATTAAAATTTTATGTGCAGTAGAATCATTGAAAATTATTGCCAGAAAACTGAGACCCCGTTTTCACATTTAATTGTTTGAAAATATTTTTGAATTAGTCTTACATATATTGAACATAAGATGATATAAAAATTAATAAATTCTTTTGATATTTAAAATTTTTCAAGCAATAAAACGCAAACTTTATCAAATGAAGTCAAAAAATTCGTTATTCGGGGGATCTCAGGGGTCGCTGATCACGAATCTGACTTCGAAAGTTAAAAAAATGTTTACATAAACAATTATAAATAACTTAAATGAAATTGTTTCAAGCTCTATTTCAAAAACAAATTCGTTTAATATGAACACAATTTCATTTAATTTTAACACATTTTTCCCTCAGTGTACAACTTTAGGAAACATTATCATAACTCAAAAAATGTAGTTAGGAAAAATAACGTTGAATTGCAGTTTTTATTAAGTTGCTAGAACATTGAAAATAATCATTGCAAACTTGTACTGTATTGAGGTTTATATTCAGTTGATGCAAGTTTAAAAAACATAATTGTAACTTATAAAATGTTGCTTGATATAAGTACGTTTTATTGAGGTTATTATTCTGTTACAAGAAATTTAGAAAAAACCATTGCAACTTGTATAATGTAATTAGTTACATGAACGCTGTATTGGAGCTATAATTTAGTTGCAAGAAGTTTTGCATAAAATTGTTGTAAGTAAGTGCTGCTTTTAAGTTATTGTTCAGCTGCAACAACTTTAAAAAAATATTTGTAACTTTTGATATTTAGTTAGTTGCAAGAACTATGTAATTAGGTTATTATTCAGTTTCAAGAACTTGGAAAAAAGTTTCTAAAAACTTCATACTCGCCATATTTGATTTTTTCTCTGCACTATGAATTTTGATTGGAATAAATTTTAATACAATTTTATTTAGTATTTATTATATTCTTTTAGAATTTTCAGTTCAATATGACACCAGGAACTTAAAAAAATTTATTAAGCTATATATTAAACATTATTATGCGGAAATGAAAAATTCGAAATATTTATTAATTCCAAATTATTTTAAAAATATATTGGGTGACGCGTGAGTTTTCAAAAGGTAAGACACAAACATTCTTCGACAAAATGGCATTTGTTGTAAAATTTTAGTGTATAACTCTTCATATTTTCAATTTATTTTCACGTCTTATTATCTCATTCCAATTTGTATTTGACTATTAAGATACACTCCAAAAAATTATCACTGGTTTAACGAAAATTATACTAAGGAATTATGTATGCAAAACATTTTAAAACTTTTAAAAATGTTAAGAACTTATTTTTTTGAATCAAAAAATCTGTCAATATAGCAAAAAGTAACTTCAATAAAACAAAATACTTGTTACACTCACGTTATTTTACCTGAATTGTAACGTAAGAATAACATAATAAAAACTTTTTTGGATGTTTTATTTTGTGGCGTGACATTAAAATTGTACCATCAACACATTTATAACATTATTATAACACATTTTTCGCTTAATTGCAACATAAGTTGTTACAAAATAAGCGTAAAATATCTGCTTTTTCAGTTGTAATTGCGTTACAGTTACGATTTATATCTGTATTGGCGACTCTTTTGCGACACTTTTACAACCTTTTTGTGCTAGCTGGGCAAGCTCAGCAAGTTGCAATGACTAGCTTGTGTCTGTATCACACGAGCGATGCGTACTGCTCCCACTCCTGCATTGGATATTTTGCTTGGTATACAACCATTAAATTTTTTTGTTAAGAAAGAAGCTCTGATCTTCACAGTCAGGCTCATCATTGATAACAATTTGATTATACCAAGTAACACTCACTAAGCGCTATTTGACGAAATCTAATGTTAATGCCACTATGGGCACTATGCGCCATTACATTAATATGTGGCTAAGCAGAGAGGCACTTCACTACTGGAGGGAAACCGAAGGTAACAGACAGGCAAAAACATTCATGCCAACCACTTCGTTCTAAAGAACGAAACATTTCCCTACTTTAAATGGAATATCTATCAGACTTGTCACAGGTTTCTTAACTGGACATTGCAAGGCGAATAAGCACTTATCAACCATGGGTATAGTCCAGGAAGATCTGTGCCGATTATGTAATGAAGATGAAGAAACAGCGGAGCACATTTTGTAGCACTGTAATGGTCTAATTAGGACCCGACTTCGCTACTTCGGTGCATTGTACCTAGAACCGCACCGAACAGCAGATAGTTCGCCCAAGGACATCGCTCTAACGAACTTACCGATTAAGGATGAGCTTAAACTTATAGAGGTTTGATACAATAGGCCCTTGAGGCCGTAGTAACTAGGTGACTAGCTCCCTCCTCAATTAACTATCTATCTATCTAAGAAGAATTATAAGAAGACACTATCAAGAAAGTTGGTGGAATTCTACAAAGGGTTCTATCCTACTAAAATTTGTTACAAGAATAGTACACAAATTTATTATATTCTCTAAAAATTAAAAAATAAAAACTTTTTAACAAAAAAAAAACCGACTTCAAAATCACTACAAAGTTAAAAAAAATTTTAAATTACTTTTCCCGTTTATTTTATTAGTCATATTAGATAATTTATTTATGTAAAGTATTATATTGGAAATCTTATTATACATATTATTATAAAAGCTATGAAATTGGCGCTAATTAGGGCATCCAATTTCGGAACACTTCGGCAATCCCGGGATTTCGGGATTTGAAAAACGGTATTTCGGGATTTCGGGATTTAAGGTTGGACAAACCTTAGAAAACGAATTTTTTGAAAGATGTAATATGAAGTTTCAAAGTAGTTATGCCTTGTCTTACAACACAAAACATTGCAGAAGATTATAAAAAATTAAAAAACACAGTTTCGATTAAACGTTTGAATGGTATTTATTGTTTATTTTTGAAAAAACAAAGATCAATTCAAAGGTCAAAGGTTCATAGAATTATTTAAAAAATAGAATAGTTTAATTACACTGTAGGTAAATTTTCAACTTTTGAAAAGACACAAAAAAACGCTGAGACACGTAAACTTAATTTTCGGTTGTAGAATTTAGTAGCATACTCAGTTTTTACAGATCAGATTAAAGTCTCGAGCTATTCAGATTTTTGATATATGACTTAAATTTGACCTTAATTTAAATTTTTTTTACAGTTTTTTAACAATTAATTTTTATTGTTTTTTCAGAAATACCTCCAACGTGAAAATCGAATTAGCCTTGTTTAATCTATGATTTTTCAAAAGTTAAGCAATTTCGCATATTCTTCCATTTGGACCAATCTCAACGTAAGAACTTTAAAAAAAATCTAAACATTTTTTTGCTCAAATGAGTGTTTTTATTTCATAAGCAGATTTAGTTTTGAGAAAATCAATGGTCTTCAAAATTTTTGGTCTCCAAAAATAAGAAAAATATAGCTAAAAATGGGTCTAAAAGTGACTAACAGCCCTATTCTGGTTGTTAGCTTAACAAGAAATAGTTAAGGAGCTCTTGTTAAGCTGATTGTTATGCTATGTAAATGTTAGTATTCTTAAAAATCATTAACAACATAAAAGCTTAAAAAGCTTTTAAAGTTCACCGTGCATGGTGAAAATCAATATGCCTAGTGTAAGAAGAGATGCGCGATATAAACAGATGCTTCGAGTGCAGCTTGTGACTTTGCAAGCGCTTGAAAAATTTGCCATGGCTACTGAAAGATTTCATTATCAACACTTAAAATAATTAAAAAATTCTTCCATTTTCCAGTTATATGTATTTAAACTCAATATTATATTATAATTTGTATATTTTTTATTATTTTCTCAAGAATTTTCTATCCAAGCACATATATTTCATTCGTTGTTAAGACTCTTTCTGTTATTAACAAAATTGTAAGGAAAAGAGCTTTTAAATTTGCAGCAGAATACGAAACCTTAACAAATTGTTAATATTAACTTTTTTGTTAATGTGGTGAGCTTAGTTAAGCTGCCAGAATAGGGCTGTAAATTTCAATCGCAAATATCTCGAGATTTTGATCCGATTGGGAAAAACTGAGTATGCTACTAAATCTTACGACCAAAAAATAAGTTTACTTGTCTCATTATTTTCGTGTGTCTTCTTGACGTCCCTACAGTGTAATTTTAGTATTTCTTTGTAGGAATTTTGTGATCTTTTATAGAGCTTTAAGGAAGTTTTTTTTAAGGTAAATTTTTACTTGTTTTAAGTTAAAGTTTTTTGAGTTAAGTTAAGTTTTTAAGTATTTTGTAAAATTTTTTACAGTTAGTTCAAAAAAGATTTATATTTTTATATTTTTATAATTTTTTAGAATAATGTATTTTGTACAGCTAGTTAGCAAAGATTTTTATTTTAGTATTATTAAAATCACATTTCAGTATTTCTAAGGAAGTATCATGTGTTTAAAACATTGTGTTATTTTGTATTGCTAGTTTGAGAAACGTTTTTATTTTAAAATTTTTTAAAATCACATTCAGGTTTTTCACAGGTAGCATCATTAAATTTTTTGACATGTTCATAAAATTATTAAAAAAAAAATTGATTAGTATAATAACTTTAGTATGTCTAAGTAAGAATTTTGTGATATTTTGTAAAGCTTTTTTAATAACGTTTTTTTTATTTTTATGGTCACATTCGATATTTTCACAGCTAGTTAAAAAGGTTTTTTATTTTTGTATTAATAAAATCACATTTCAGTATTTCTTAGGAAGTAACATTGGGCCTTACCAATAGACGATTTAATACCTACTCTAAATTCAGTGTGAACTTTTCTGACATTTTTTCTATAGAATTTCTTGTCAAAAAGCTTACACTAAATTTAGAGTCAGCATTAAAATGACTATTAGCAAGGCCCATTGTTTTATTTTGTACAGATAGTTTTCGAAAGGTTTTTATTAAAACATTTTTTAAATCACATAAATCCGGGGACTGTCGGGACTAAGAAAAGTCCGGGATCCTGAGATTGGATGCCCTAGCGCTAATCTTTGCCATTCAATCGTGATCTTTTTACCATCCCTGCACTGTCAATACGAACGTGATTTAAGTCCCGAAATAAAGATCTGCAAGTAACAAGCGCACTTTACAACAAACAAAAGACCTTGTTATTGTGTTTAGTGATCGTTAATCTTATAAAAGTCTGATTATATTAACTAAAGCTTTAAAGGCTTTATATTCATACAGAAATTAACATATTTCTTATATAAAAAAAAAATTGGAAAAATATTAAAATAATAAGATTTCCAATATAAAAATATACATAAATAAATTATCTAATTTGATCAAGAAATTAAAAGGAAAAGTAATTTAACATTATTTTTTACTTTGCAGTGATTTTGAAGTCAGTGTTTTTTTTTGTTAAAAAGTTTTTATACGTATGTTAAAATTGTAACAAATTGTCAAATAATTCGTGTTACAAAAGTTTATTTATTTAGTGAACTCAAGTAAAAGCAATGGGCCTTATTTATAAACATTTTAAAGTCGAGTCTTAATTAAGTCTAAGCTGTTTGACAGCAAATTCTATAGAAATAATGTCAAAAAAGCTCACACTAAATTTAGACTCGACTTTAAAATGTTTATGAATATGGACCAATGTATTAATTCAGTGAATAAAAAAACAAAACAAAACGAAGTAATTCATATTTGTTCTAGAGTTTAGTAACAAAAATATCAAATACAAAATAAATTATTATGATACGAGAAATTAGACTTCGATGAGATCAATATTGACGTGCGTTTTAAGGCAAGTTGGACACATAAACTTTATTTGTACATCACAGAGTAATTTGCCAAATAGACAGCAACCCTTTTTGGAACACTTGTTTTGCCTTCTGGGGCGAAGTCAACAAAAACCGCCATTTTCAGCCAGGGGCCGAATTACAGCATCCGTGATCGAGCAAAATTACTAAGGGCACGACGAGACAAGTGCCTTTCAATCTTGTACAATTTTGCTTGATCACGGATGCTGTAATTCGGCGTATGGTTACATAGATCGATTGATGATGCAATACGCTGCAGAGTTTTCTTTAATGCATCAGGTAAGGTTTTTTCTTGCCAATTTAAAATATGCGGATTTATTAGCTCAATTACTAATGAAAAATACTTACGTCGTTTGACGCGCAGTGGGCAAAATGCCGCACTTAAACTTAAACCTCTGCCTACAGCTCCGATTGTGCACTAACCTCAGCAAAAGCTTACTAATGCGCACCTTACACGGTCAATCATTTGACGTCAATCAGGTATATGTGTTAGTAAATATTTGTTTGTATGCGTTACACAGACACATTGATGGCTTGATTGATCAAAATCGAAATTGTTAGATATTTTGCAATGCTGGTCAAGCGGCAGGATGTGTGTAAGGGCTTGATTGATCAATCTTTCGTCAGTTCGTTTGCTTTCGTCGTGCAGTAAACATGACTGCAGGAAAAAAAGAGCTGTAAATAATAAATTTAAGAGGATATACACTTATTGGCAGATTTTATTGACCCTTTCCCTTTTATTTTTACGCTTTTTAATGCGTAGCTAATAATTACTTGATTAGCAAGTAATGCAATATGCGCGCTACAATCGTCCCTTTAACTCATCGCACGTCTGTGTTCCATAAAAAATAATGCAAAATGAAAATTTGACGATATGATTGATGTGTGTAAGGGCTAGCATCAATCCATACGTACACATGCTGGACGTCAAATGATTGACCGTGAAAGGTGCCCATAAGACGCGGAGACCGTTACCCAAGCTACTCAACATAATAAGTACAAAAAAATTCCTAAAAAATTTATTTTCCATCGAATTAAAAATTGCGTGAGAAAAATGCTCAAGGCACGCCTTCTCCTGGGTCAAAGAAGATTTAAAAATTACTTTTGAGACTTTTGGATATAATATGGAGTAGTTTAAATCCCACAAATCTAGAGTTTGGGTACACTCAGGGAATTATTGAATTTCGCACACGGCTGCTATGAAAAAGATGAGGCTGTAGTAGCCGTACTAGAGTTATTACATATGAAATAACGTCACCTTAGCTGAAAGTTTATTGCAAGCACTTTATGAGAGCTCTCATAGCCCCAATTAAATCTGCAATAATCATAAAAAAAAACAAAAATTATGTTGATCGTCTTTTGAAAATAAGAGCTGTGGTTGCAGTTGTGATACATTCAGTATTGTGGCTACTGCAACCAACTATTAAATCTTGCGTGTAGAGAAACTCCAATACGGCTATTGTAGCCTCAATACGGTTTTCACGCTTTTACTGAGGATACTAAAACCACAAAAGACAAATTTCTCCATTTTAGTTTTGGCTTTGCAGCGTGCTTGTTGGCAAATATTAAAAAAATTGTTTTTAAAGTTAATCGGTATTTACTTTGATAATCGCTTCACTTTGATAATCATTATTATGCCTATTGTATTGAAAAAAGCATGGACTATTTTACAATTCCATTGTCTAAAACTATTTGTAAGCATGTTTCAGAAGTAACTTTAAATGCTAATGGTTTGTCGTTTATAATATGGGATTTTTAAAGTTCCATACAAAAATTAGTTTGTAAAGTTCTATGAACAATTAAAATTTTAAATTTATTTGATCAAAAAAGTAATATTTTTTCAAATGATTTGAAAGAAAAATTTAAAAAATATTAAAAAAAAAAAACAGTTTTATTAAGCAAACGGCATTAAGAAATCGTTGATAACCTTAAAAGCGCAGAGGTAAGTAGCTTAAATAGAAAAAGTTCTGACAACCTCAACATAAGGATTTATGGCTATCAAAACCTAATTCCTCTCACCATCGCAACAGGCGCTGTTATGACCCCTCCAAAATTCGGCTATCAAAACCGAATCCCTCTCACCATTAAAAGTTCTTACAACTTTCTGTGAGGTTGTCAAAACCGGCAGAGCATCTCTTAAACAGGAATCTAACAGCCCTTATGGAAGTTGTCAGAGCCTCACATATTAAATTTTTTGAGAACCGTAATATTACGGCTAGAAGAAGCGAAGTTTTCACAGCATCGCCAGTTCTGTGAGTGAACGTGCCTGGTATAAATTATAAAAGTATTCTTTTAGATAATATAGTTATTTATATTAAAGTATTGTTATAGTCAGTGATTTTCAGCATTGCGCAATTAATTTGTGTTCAAGGTTCCGTTTCTTTCGCCTTGGCTGCTAACATTTGCCAAAAATTTAATTTAAAAACAACGAGCTGATAAAAATCCACTAGCTGCTACTGCTTGTTTTCAAACAAACACACAAAATCTGCAAAATCCGCTTCAATGAAATGTTGCCTTACTGCACTGGGGATCAATGTCGAAGAAGGTCTGCCAAACTTTTTTCATATCCGCTTGCAGCAAAAACGTATTAAGTGGAGATGAAAAAACCGCAGCACAACTCCCCCCATTTCTCGACACACACACACACACACAATAAACACAGTCATAAAAACAGTAATGTCAAACAAACAATATAAACATTAAATAAAACGGCTGATAAAAAAAAAATAAAAAAAACAACAACACGAATTTAGGTCAAATCATGTTGCATTCAAGTGAGCGTCGGCGCAGCTGGATCATCGCAGTTAAGCTAGCAAAACCAACACAAACACAACTTCGATAACATCAATATATGTGCCATAAGTAGCGGAAATGCGCGCCATGGTTTGTTGCCAACTTTGTTTGAATCAGGATTTTTTTTTCTCTGTTTACTTTACCTCGTTTTATAAGCGTTTTTATTACTAAAAGATAACTGATATTTTTGTAATTATTTATGTGCAGGGCATACTTAATTTAATTGTTGCCTGATTGCTGCAGGAACTTTTTGCTGCCATTTGGAAGTTGTGGGTAAAAATTTATCCAATTAAAAGGGGGTTTAATTATTTAAGGCCAGACCAGGCAGGGCGAATACGTGTAAGGATTATGCATGGCATGGGTTTTTTTATTGACTTTGTTCATGCCACAATTTTTTTATCATTTTTAATATTGGCGAACCTACAACAAATAAAGTGCAAACATAATTTTCAGCATTCTATGAATTGTGCTTGACATGGTTTTTTTATGCTACATCCTTCCTTCCTTTCTTCCACTCCAAAAGGCGGCGTCATCGCTCTTCATTGCATTTCTATGAGTCTCTTCATCATTTTGGCTTAAAAGCTACACAAATGAAAACACACACAAATACATACATACATACATTGAGGAAAAAATAAAAATGCCCGCAAGGCTAAGTGTCGGCATAGCGCATAGAGCACATACCACGCAGCATGCTAATGATGACGCTGATGATAAATATGATGATGATGATGATAATGATGACTTTGCAGCATGTGAAAAATGCATGTTTCGCAGTTTTACTAAGTTTTCATTTATGTTTTCATGTTTTTGCTTTTCCTCTCCTCTGCAATTTTTATTTTTGGTTTTTTGCTATCAAACTCAGCTGTTTTTTTTATTATTTTTTGTGGTAAACGCTTTGCATAGCTTTCGACTGACTGCATTCAGTTAGTAGTTGTGTCTGTTCTCTCTTTAAGCGCATACTTCCGTTTCCGTTTGAAAGCTACATAAATAGAAGACAAAGAATTTGTGTTAAGGGCATGTGTACAAGTGTGATTGAGCGTGAGTATGTGTGTGTGTGTGTATGTGAGTGCTTGTGTGTATCAGTAAAGTGTTTACTTGTATGTTAGAAGACTTGATCTGAGAGAATTCGCATTTTGTGGCTGTGCTCTACTTTTAAGAGGCGGTCAAAGCGGCGTCAAGAAGCCTTTTTTGAAAAAGTTTTTTTTTCTAGTCTTGTGTTGGTATGCGTACAATTTTTATGTTCTAATATGTGCTAATTCGAATTTATGTTGTCGCTTATTTGTATTTTTTATAGCTCTTAAAAATGCTATAAATATTTTAGGAAAAGCTTATATTTTTATAGTGAACTTTGTGAATTTTAGTGTGAATTTTATAGTAAATTTTGGCGTGAACGTTTAAGAGTAAACAACAGCAAAATACTTTATTATCCTTTAACACTGTGCCTTCAGCCAGCCATTCAGGAAACCTGACACATTTTGGCTACATAAAAAAATAAGTGTGGTTGCAAATGCATAATTCTCGCTTACAACTTTAGCTCAGAATTTTCTCTCTTAGTTTTTAGCAATTATAATTTTTATTTAAAAAAATTAAATTTTACAAAAAAAAAAATTAAATTACAGCTGTTAAGTAAACTATTATAGGATAATATTTTTTATTATCCTTATTTGATTTGTTTTATACGAAACTAATGAAATCAGGAGAATATTTAAGTATTAGTTCCTATTAAAAATCCCCAACTCGGGCTCCATTTAATTCTACGCAATTGAAAATGAAGTACAGCTTTAACGTGTGCGGAATAAATAAAGAGTAACAAAAACATTATTTCATTTCTTACAAACTTAATATTGATAACAGATAAAGCACAAGACTTATAGGATATTTATAAAAAGGATTCATATCCGCAGCAATGAGCTTTCCTTATATTCTGAGGGACTTTCCGCATTGCTTCTTGCAGCCCCTTTGTACACATTTTGGTCAGCTCTCTTTTGATCTGTTTTATCAGGCAATTGTAATTTTTTGGTTTGCAGCCCTTTCCATAAACTTTCCATAAAGGCACGTTTGGGGGGTTTTTCTCCTTAGGTACAAATTCAATGCTTAAATTATTAAAAGCAGACCGTGTTGCGTTGGCATAATGAGCAGGCGCTAAATCTGACCAAAAGATTGTTTTGTCATTCCTATGATACTTATCGATGAAATTCTTTAATACAGAAAAACATCAATCAATATAAACACCAGCGTTTATGGCTAAGCGCGATTTTAGGAACACAGGCTCACTTATGCCGCGCTCACTTATCGCTAGCCACGCTAGAATCTTCTTGGGAAACTTAGTTTTGGCAATGCTGGTTTTTTAAGCAGGTGGTTTGGTATGATAGCATAGTTTTTTTTGCATACTTAATGATTCCCATATCTGTTATATACTTCTTAATAATTTTGTCGTCGAAGTATAACTTTTTAGCTAATTCACGATGTGATTTTTCTGATTAACCCACAATTTCCATCTTCAATTTAGCTCTAACCTTGCTGCTTTGCAGAGCAGCATATCTTTCATATGATTTTCCACTCTCAAAAGCCTTAATTGTTTTATAAATAAAAGCTTTTTTGAATTCTCAAAATTCAAAATGTCTCATATTTTGATGTAAGTGGATTTTTTTCACAAAATGTGCAAATCAATTTTCTGCGCTGTAGCTTTGCCAATGACACATTTACGACTAAATATAAAATACAAAAATGATCTTTAACTAAATAAAAGCTGAAAGAATACCGTTACTTCTCTTTTACTTTAATTTGCTTTTTCTATTCGTTTTTGTAATGAACTATTTGAATAAACCGACTAGAAATGGAATTTCTATTGCTTTTTGCGAAAGATTTTCAATTGATAATTTTTTCGACATCTCTGAGCTATGAAGTCTTTTAGGACCCATCAATGAAGCTAGCAAAACAGTGGTGTATGTGGGGACAAAAAAAATATAACAAATCTAAAAAAGTCATTAGCAAAAGAACTGGTACAAATAGGATAAATTAAAAAAATTATAGTTAACCGAATTCTAGGAAGTTGCAGGTCTGTAGTAACCAAAAAACTTCTAAAATATCTCGAGAAGAAGTTGAAATATTTGTCTTCACTCATCCTCCTTGATCGTTTTTTAAATTGTTGCGAACGATCCCTTATCTGTTAGTTTGCCTTACCACAAGGAAAATTCAAATTTTATTTATTCATTGTTTTTCCTTGCCTTCTTAAAAACTGACTTGATCTAAAGCTCGCAATTTAATTCATGTAATAATTTAATAATTCATAAAATTAATTGAATAACTATGGTGGAGCGAGGCCAAATAATTTTAATTAATACCTTTTTAATTTATTAATCTAATAATTGATCGACTTCGGTCAAAGTAAGTGAACATTTGGTCGTGAAAATAGCCACCTTTCAGTTAGAACACTAGCTTCTAGCGGAGCAAAAAAACTCGTTTCATTTCTATGGTGCATTTCGACACATTGTCGAACACCAATGAATATTGAAATAAATAAAGAAGCAACTAGAACAGATGTCAGCCTTGGTAGAGTTGATGGCGGTGATCTATAAATAGCCTACTGCTTTAAAATGTCATATGATTAGTAGCCAATCGAGCGTTCAATTTGTTTTATATAATTCAAATGAATAAATTCCTAATGTGTAAAAATCTTATGCAAATCTAAACAGGGTTGATCACAGCTTAATCACTCAAGGACTACTGAAAACTACTAAAGTAAACTACTAAAATAAACTACTAAACTGCAAAGACTACTAAAAAATATATATAAATGTTAAAGAGAAAAAAAATAATTTATGAAAGAATATTCAATTACTTTTAATAAAGCTTATAACTAAAACATATGTGGTATTTAATTTAATATTTATATCAAGGATGTTTTCAGTTTGCATTCTTAAGTAGGCCTTATATATTAAATAATAAGTAATTAAAATATTATGTTAAGTAATAAGAGGAGAAAAAATTTATTTAATTACGAAAAATTTATATCGAGGCTTTTCTGTAATATTTTTCCTTGATATGATTTTGTTTTTTTTTATTGTTTTTATGTTTTTTATTTAACCACTTACTAAAAAAGCAAAACAAAAGAATAATTCATTAAAAACTTTAGTACACAGCTGTTTGTAAAATTTTTACTATTCCAATAAACTTAAAAGACACAAACAAAATAATTACAAAACCAAACAATTACCACTGAAGGATTTAAGAGAGCAAGTGACCTGGCACGGCTTTAGCAGCTCGGCTCTCACAAACAAAGCAAAAAAATCAATGATTTTGACACATTTCCATTAAAAACAAAAACATCAAAAAAGACTTCTAATTTTAAGTTTAGTAGAACTTTGTTGGTAATTTTATTTTGTTTTATTTTTTATTTTCTTTGTTGACGTTTGTGTAATTGTTGTAATAGGCTTATATGTTGTTTTCGTTTTTACGTTGGTGTAATTTAGTTTTTTAATGAATGGAACCAACAACTTTTTAAGAATGAAATGATTATGAATGAAATGCGGTAGTAAGAAAAAAAAATATAATATATGTAAAAAATTTTTTAACTCACGGTATTAGCTGGAGCGATGAAAAGCAATGAAATGCCGCTGCTTTGGGCGTGTACCTGTTAGGTTTAAAAATTCTTAAATTGGGGGTGGATTTAATTGAGTAGTATTAACTTATCCACACTTTTAAGAAGCCAATAAAAAACATTACAACACAAGCTCCTTAGACATTTTACTTTTTTTTCACTTGTCACTAAGTTAGATTCGAGAATATTTTGTTTCAGTAATTAATTTAAAAATTATTTTTGTATATGTTAAGGTTTTTTTTCTCTTGGTTTTCTTTTTTCTCTAGTTTCTAATTATGTTCTTCTTTCTTATGAATATTTCTTTCTTTTTGTTCTTATTTTTTTTAGGATAACTTTACTTTATCTATAAGAAATTTATATATTTTTTTGGTTTTTTTTTAAATTATGATAATTTTAGTTTAACTTTAATGAATCAATATTACTTTTCTTTATGTCTTTAAAATTTAGTTTTACCAAATTGAAAGACGTTAAGAATTTATTTACGATCAATACGTAATTAGTTTTTTCTTTTTTGTCTTCATCGCGTTATGTTATGCTATTTTCTTGTATCCCTCTTGCCTATTTGCTCCTCTGGCTCTATGTTATGCTGAGCAAATAATTACAGGTGATTTTCGATGGAAATTCTGATGCAGCTAGGAATCGCACTGGCAGGATGGGTAAAGCTTTTTTAATGATTTTTGTAGGACCTTTGAATAGATATAAAAGTTTTGAATCTTCAGTAGAAGCAAGGTTCTTAGAAAAACGTTTGGGTATGTTTAGTTCGGTATCTCAGCTGAATTAACGAATTCTATCCCACGCAAGTTAAGAGAGCTGTTGCTATTTGTTAGTAAGAATCAGCTTTTTATCTTTTACGTTAGAAAAACTTTGAAGAGTATTTATAACTTTAAGGATTTATCTTTTAAACTATATTCAATAGGTGTTAGCTGCATGAGAGTTGAATAGAGAAGGAAAGTTAAATTTTTTTCCGAAAATCAATAAGCGTTTAGATTAATGCCGATGTTGTACTACGTACATTTTTAAGTTGCTTAAACCAACATTCTACTATAGTTTGTAGTAATGCATATGATTAGTATATTCATAATTAGAACTTATAATGCATATGCCTATGCAATCAATTGTAGAAATAAAAGCTACAAAAATTTGTATTTTGTACAAAATTTTCAGTTTTGTTTTTATAAATAGATATTTTTTTTTTATTAGTAAAAAATCGAATGGGGTTTTTTGGGAATTAGTGGCGTGTGTAAAAATAACTATAAATAGAGGTATAATTTTGCTTAGCAGATTTCTGATAAATTTAACATATGCATGTCGAACGTTACATTTTGCAGATTAAATCACAATTGGAAGTGCGCCTATAGTTCATTCCGTAAACGCTAAGCTGTACTTTTCATTGTTCAATTGTTTAATTAATCACATTTTCACCAAAAATGTTGTATGTTTTTGCATTTCAATACTCCTGGAATTCCTTGAACTTTTATATCCTTTTCGAACTGTGTGAATTACTGTGTGAAAAAAAGTTATATATGTATGTGTCGACATAAACTTTTTATTTCTTATGGAAGGTTTTTGCATGATTATGACGAGCCTAAATGCAAAAAATGACAGAAGCATGTTATGTAAAAAGATCAATTTAATTTTTAAATTTATATTTTAGACCATTCAAATCTCCGACCATTCCGCTTGCACCATCGGTGGCTAGTCCTATTAAATTTGATAATGGTATTTTAGGGTTTAAAAAAAAACTGTTATTGTCGAAAAAATTGAGCTTGCTGCAGCCTTTGAAATTTCTAGTAAGCCCAGAAATCTATCTTGCACGTCATACGATACAGAACTGACGTATCTTACTACCAAAACGAATGTTTTTTGTTGCTGAAATATCCGTCGTTAAGCCTACGAGAAGGTAAATTTTTTTGTTTTTGGTGATGAAATTATTTGGTCAGCAGACTTTTTGCCCAAAATCTTGACAATATCTGTCAATTTGGTTCTAATGCATTTAAATAACTTGTTTATTTTAGAATCTAGACAACATTCAACCAATAAGTCAATCTATTATATAACAGGAGATATCATAAACCCTTAATATACAATAAAATAATGTTTATTTTGTTAAATTTTACAAGGAAAATCTTTAAGTTCTATTGATTTATCTGCAAAATTACCAAAAAAGAAATCTACCTGCCAACCTACCAAGCCAAAAAAATTACCAGTTTTGGTAGAATTCTATCAAAAATTAAATAAAAAAGTGGCCCTTTTTTATTTTCCAAAATATTTGACCAATTTTTCCATTTATACGCATATATGTACGACCCTAAATGCCGTTTTATGGCGCCAATATTTTAAAAGAAACGCTATTGAATTTATTTTATTTGCAAAAAATATATCTCAGTTATGAAGTGTGCCGTTTTTAACTTTTTTGGATATTGGAAAATATTTCAAAATACACTACAAAACTAATGAACATAAATGACAAAAATATCATTTAAGAGCCAACTTTCAAGGACTTTTTGTATTTTTTGTAGAAAGCAGAGCTAATTTAAAAGTTATTCCTAAAATCAATAAATATATCCTAAGAATTTTACGTGCTCAGAATTCAAGAATTCGGTATTTAATTTATTCCGTCTATTCCGAAAATGACTTAAATGATTTTCAAAAAGTGCATCAATTTGTCCAATTTTTCATAATTTTAGTTTTATATTATAACCTGAATTATTTTAAAGCACTCAGTTTTTAAAAGTCAAATAAAAAACTAGTCTCAAAGTAACGGAATGGTAAAATTTCAATTATTTAATTTGGTAGCTGACAATATCAAGCAATTTATCTCTCATCATTTATTTTCTCTCAAACGCATACTCCGTGTAGGCCAAAGTATCACCACGACCAAACCAACTACATGGACATATGCAAAACATGATCCCCCCGCAACCCCTTTCTGTATAACACATACTCGTCTTATGTTCGCTTGCAACCCTTCGACTTATGTTCGATGTTCTACAAAGCATGGTATGAATTGTCTTTGCTTGCACAAAATTTTACACTGCATTCTTGCTTTCACAAAAATTATTTCCTATTTTTGCTTTAAGCACGTCATATATGGGGCATTCTTTTTCAAAACGGTCAACAAAAAGATCGACCGATGCCAATCGTGGTGATATGAATATGACAGTATAGTTTTCACACGGCAATTTAACACAAAAATAACTTTTTAAAACTTTTCCCGATAATAATTTTTAGTGGAGAAGTAAAGATTTTTATAATGATTTTAATTAATTTCTAAGGCCTTTTAATTAAAAAAAAACCGTAAACTAATGTTGGTTTCTTTCAGTCTTGAGTTATTCTATGTAAATACTATCTACAGCTGTTAGACTACACAAAGATAAAATATTCACAAATCAAAAAATTAACTAGTTTTATATAAAAATTATTCTTTTGATTTCATTTGTTGGAGGTGAGTGAGTATCCAATTAAACGATCGTGGATTACCAAACAGTACGCTAACATTTTATCTGGAATCGGTTTGTTTGCTTCAGCCAGCAGGTTTTTCCCATTTTTGACTGCATTGATCGCTTTTGTAGCGCCAATTATTCCCCCAGAAAAACCGACATTATACGTTATTTATGTAATAATCTTTGTTTCTCAACTCTTCAATATTGTGACCAGCTGTTGATGATGAAATCAGAAGACGTGATCTATCAACCAGTTCGTTGCGGTCATCCAAGTATGCATAATATTTTATTTGCTCTTTTATATGTAACTTCATCAAACCTTTTCCCTTATGAACTTTTTTTCTTTGAATAGTTTTCTTATAACCTATGTATATTTTTTAACAATTTCCTTCAATTCAAAATGTCCATTGATGTTTTAATTTCTTCTATGCGCATTAGTCATTTTCAATATTTGTTTATTAGCATTTAATCGGATTATCAAAAGTATTTGGTTTCTTGTAACTACTCGTAATAGTTCCTATAAACTTGATGTGAAGGGTCGATGCGAGTAACTTACGTTTATATTAATCAAATAAAAAAGTAATGGTGCGTAACCCATTCTATATATTTGATTATAATCCGTATGAGGAGAAATTTGTTTAAATTGCTTTTCGATAAATTATAATGAATTCTTTGATTTAGTTGTGTTGCTATGGTGGCATCATAATTTTCCATATCATTATCGACATTATAATCATCAATAAAACTATCATCGTAATATTCATTATCATTTTAAACATTAAATGATTTAAACGCGCATGAACTTTTATCGATTTCCTTACTATCTCTTCTCTTCTAAAATGGCTTACTGGTAGCAACTTTATTGTCATAAACAATATCTGTTAAGCAGTCATTTGAATACTTTTCACATTTTATTGTCGTTCCATTATTAATTGATTGAATTCTTATTTTTAATGGTTTTGATATTGGCTTAAGTAGGCACAATTTTGTGAATTTTTATATCCATAAACACGCGATTTTGGTTCAGAACCTGCATAGCTTATCCACTGTTTAAACTTTATATTTGCTATACACATAAGCTTTACTTATTAATTATACACATAAGCATAATTATTAAGTGCTCTGAGTTTAAAATTTTAAATATTTGGATCAAAATCACGCCCTATAAAAGTTCGCCATAAATTTAAAAAGTTTGCTAAATTTAAGTTAAGCAAAATTTGCACTTGAATCTCAGCCACTTCAAAATAATGCTAGATTTCAGCAAAAACTAATCAAAATTCCAGTTTATAATAACTAGGCAAAATTTTGATTAAATTTAAGCAAAATTTTGCTAAGTTATTATAAACTGCAAAAGCAAATTTCTACTTAATTTAAGCAAATATTTGTTAAGTTATTATAAATTGGAATAGCAAATTTTAATAAGTTTTTGCTGAAATCCAGCATATTTTAAAGTGAAATAATTATTAACATTAAATTAAATTGAAAAAATTACCATTATCCGGAGACTTGAACCTTGGTTGTTAACCAATCGTCGCCTTATTAAGAATAAACGTTGCTTCATTAAGAATAAACGTGTGCTCGTCTGTTTAGAAGAAATTTGCTTGAATTTAATAAAAATTCGCTATTTGAGTTTACAATAACTTAGCAAATATTTGCATGAGTTAAGTAAAAATTTGCTATTTAAACTTATAATAGAAAACTTAGAAAATATTTGATTGAATTAGGTAGAATTTTTCTTTTGCAGTTTATAATAACTTCAAAATTTTGCTTGAATTTAATCAAAATTTTTCTGTTTCCTAAATACATGAGGAGTGATTTCAATTTAGCAATCTTTTTCTAAAATCATACCGTGATTGTGCAAAGTTTTGCTGATTTGCTTTTAAGCAAAACATTTGCTTGATTCAAGAAAAATAATTATCTCCGTGAAAAAATACTAAAATTCGGCTGTGGTGATATTTTAACTTGCAGATGCTATTTTAAGTCGAAGACAGTTTCTTACTATTTTTTTTATATATAATTACAAACGCTATCAGATCACATTATATTGAAGAAATGATTTTCTATACGTTTAAGCTTAATTATATAATATAGATTTGTTTTTGTTTTGAAATTGTAATCATTGTATGTAATAGAAATTCCATCCTTTTTGAAAGGGATCGAGCAGAAAAGCCGTGCTATTTCTGGAAATTTCCCTTTATGGTTCCTGTTATGTTTTTTTTTTATACAGAAAGCAGCAAATCCATTTTGAACGTACCGGCCATACGGAAAGACCGTCTCCGATTTTGGTGAAATTTTGCATGGGGAGAGCATCTGACGGAAATAAAAAACTTAATTTGGAGGAAAAAAGTTTGGCGTAATTACAAAATTGACAAAAATCGGAAAAAACGTCAAAAATATAATTTTTACTACAACTCATATTCTACTGTGGTTTTGTAAATAGTATGCACAATCTGATAAGCATTGTTGAGTTCAAGCGAAAAATAGTTGCACGCATGTGAGAACGAACGTCTTGAAATGTCTCATTAGGATAAGGACAGTACTGATTTTTGCGTGATCACGAAAAGTTGTGCGAAAATTTATCATTCTGATTAATTTCAACTTGTTTAGTAAAAGAATAAAATACTTTTTTTTTAACTGTCGGGCGGAAATTTTTAAGTGAAGCTAAAATTGAAGAGTTTCATGAAGAAGGGTATAGCTCATGTGTAATTGCTGCTAAAATTGGGTGAAGCAAAACTGTGTTGAATAAATTTCTGAGAAATATTGGAAGCTATGAAAAAACCAAAAAGGGCACACTAATTGAGCCATTACAGCAGCAGAAATTAGATTAAGAGTACGTGCAGCGTCGAATTCGACTAATTCTGCAGCAAAAATCGAGGATGAAACGGAATCTTAGACTAAATTTTAAACTTTTTGGATTACATATAAGAAAACACCAAAAACAGATTACTTTTTATTCCAAGGAGAAGTTTAAAATTTTCTAATCCAAAAAAATAAAAATTTACTCCAACACCTTATCCACTTGTCCAACTCAGTTGTTGACAAAGTTTTGCTTATTTTGCATCTTTACGAATGCAAGTAAGTTCTTTTCAGAAACGTGGGTAAAAATTTGAATTGAAAAAATTGTCCAAAATTTTAAACCGAGCAGTGAGTTGCGTCGTTAAGTCATCTGAACATTTACAGCAAAAAATTTTGAAGAAAAAACCATCACTAAGCCAAAAGCGTAAGCATTTTCGTCTAGAATTTGCTAAACGTTCAATGTCCTGGAGTACGCAGTGAGGAATAGTTGTTTTCTCCGATAGAAAAAATTAAATTTATACCGCCCTGATGGCCACAATTATTATTTTCGTTATTTAAGAAAAGAATAACTGTTTTCAGCTAGACACTATAGCATAGAGGGTGGTATAGGGCACCATTTCCTAGTACGGAACGATTGACCTAGTTTTAGAAAATGCAAAAATGACTGCACAAACAAACAAAAGTATGCTGGAAGTGACTTTCCCGCAATTTCATAATTTATTTGGAACTCTTGATTGGGCATACAAACATGACAATGCATCAATTCACACGGCAAGAGCCGTTAAAGCCTGGATTCAAGAACAAAATGTCTTGGAGTGGCAGTCGTATTGACCTGACCTTAACGTTGTGGAAAATGTGTGGGCTTATCTTTTAGGTGATTTCAAAGAATGGTGGTAGAAGAATCTACTAAAAATGGTTAGCATTATGATAATAATCATTTAGGAAAAAAAATTCGAATCCTTCCACTATTCTTGGCTTTTTCCTAAGTATCCTTATACTAATGACGAGCAAAAAAAGTGTAAAATTTAACAAGTCGTATCATTAAAATGCTATTAAATATACAATACTACTGCAAGCGGTTTTTTATTTTATTTCTCTTTTGTTTTTATGTTCATTAACTCAAAAAACAAAAATTAAAAATTACTCCTCCTAATTTTTTTACTACAATAAATTCAAATGAGTATTGCTGTCCTTAAGCTACTGATGTGCATGTATTATATGGGAAAAAATCTGGAAAATTTATAAGTATGAATGAAATAGAAAAAACTATTGTTTTGGAATTGTTTACGCGATTTTCAAACAAAAAACAGTCCCATCACTTTTTTGTCTATTTGCAACTGATGTATTTCTCTCTGTAAATAATTCACTGAAATCCATTTGCATCACAAAACTGTGCATCGTCTCTAAAAACACGCGCTGCAAACAAGAAGTCCGATAAAAATATGCATTTTTAATTAAAATATGTTGACTTGTTTAATTAAAAGTTTTTTATTGAAATAAACAAGGCTATTTACAGCGCCAACAGCATCATCAACTTCAGCTTCAAACACGTACGCAAAGAGACAAGCGTAGAATTTGTTTATTTTTAATAAGTCAATAAGTTAGCGATAGTGTTGGCGTTGGCAAAAATAAATGGAAATGAATATCTCATCAACCCATTGCCACAGCCGGCTCAGTCTAGCTCATTAACTGAATAAAAGTTTTGCATTTGATTCTGCGTTTGTTGTTATTGTGCGCTGTCGAAGGATGATTTGCGTTTTTGCACAGAACTTCAACACCAGATGCAGCAAACATGATACGATGGAAAATATTTGTGCACAAAAACGTCCAGAACACGCGAACAAAAAAGCTGGCCGGCTAGAAATGTCATAATTTACCAATAAAACATTAGCATCAGCAACAACAGCCTCCTAACCAGCTAAAGACAAGAAGAAAACCACAACAACAATAACTTTGAAAACAACTGCATAGTCAGCAGCAATCATTGTTGGTAATGTTAGTTCAACTGCTTTTTATCAGTGACACAGAAAATCATTTTTGCATTTCCTAAACAAAACAACAACAAAAACAACAACAACAAAAACAATAAACATTAACAAGGATAACCACTACAATGTTAGCAGCTGGTACAACAAAATCAACAACAACAACAATTTGCAAGGACATGGGCGTCCATAGGGGTCAGGAAGGGGCAGTTAGCACCCGTAGAATTCAGCAAAAAAATTTGTATTATTGTTAAAAAAATAAAAAACAGGTCATCTTATACTTACTTTTTGATAAATACGAGCGATATTTGTTTGTTTATTTGTTTGTTTGTAAATGAGTTTATAAATGAGTTCTCGACGGCCCAAACGATTTCGATGAAATTTTCAGTATAGGCGTTAACGGGTGAAAAATCGATCTAACTAGGTCTCATTTCTGAGAAAATTCTTTTAGCAGCGCACTTTGGGTGACCGATTTAGGCGGCCAAAATTATTTTATTCGGTTAGTAGTTTCTATTCAAGTCTGTTGTTGAATATTAACCCTGTGCGACAATTGGGACATATTCAACACTATTCACCATTGAAACATTTTTTTTTCTATCAAATCTGTGCTTTATAATATTGACTTTTGGCTGCAAAAATCCGTGCATCCCAAAAAGTGTTCACAACCGAAGTTCGATTCCAAAAATCCCGGGGTTGAAGAAAATTTATATGCTAAGAGATTTTGATGAAATTTTTAATACAGGGGCTTACGGGGGAAAAAATCGATCTAACTTGGTCTCATTTCTGAAAAATAGTTTTCTCTGTGTTTTTACGCATATAATTTGCAATGCTTTCCATTTTATTTTGCTTTTCTTATGCTTTTCTTTTCTTATAATATTTTCTATATTAATAAATAAAAGGAAAGAATGCTGCGCCGCACAGAGTAGGTCTGTTTCCGTAATCTACACTGTGTAAGATTTGTGCAACTGTTGTTAAGCTCGAACTGAGAGAGTAAAAATGATATTTGAGAATATTGGCAAAAGTACGGAAACAGCTTTTAGCAAGTTTCAAGCACAAAGCAGCTGATATTGACAGCAGAAGAGTCAAACGTAAATAGCGCCAATTGAAATTGTCGTCATTTTGTTTGTGAAGTAAATTGGTTTTAAGCTATAAAATCGTGCCAAACTTTAAAAACGCCAATTAAAATGATCAATTCGATTGTGAAGTACATTTGTTTTTAGCCATTGTATAATTATTTACTTATACCATGGTTTTAAGTTAAAAAATTACTTCAAATAATTAATTTACAGTTAAAAATGGAAGGCCAAAAGAAACTGCAATTTGTAAATTTATTTTTAGCAGCACAATTTGTGAATATTTGTAAAAAACATTAACAAACATTTGATATGTGCTTATTCTTCTTGATGCTTGTTCTTCTTGATGCTTGTTCTTATTTTACTCGAAGTCTTGAGTTCTAGCACGCTCTGTGCAGTAGCGTAATTATATTTTATGCGCCCGCCCGCAGTTTTCTAAAAGCGCCCTGCTATTTACTTTTAGAGTTAAACTATGTTAGGTTATTAGAAACGTAGGAGAAAACAAGAGAACTCTTAAGAAAAAAAAAAGAGAACAAGAAGAGACTTTTTTAATTCAATAGTCATCATTAGAGAGTATAAAAATATGCACGACAAAAAATTGATTTATGCGCATTAAAAAGCACGAAAAATCGAAAGTATGCTCGATGAATTTAAAAATATGCTCGATAAAAATATTTTAAGAGAAAATTAAACAAAATTGTTCATATTTTTGAACGGAATATATATTTCCAATCTTATAAATGTTTTGAATAGCATTTGCTTTAAGCGTTTTAATATGTTGAATTTTTTACGTATACCTATATATAGTAAAAAAAACCCTTTTTTAAATAAACGTAAAAAATTAAAAATAATATTAACTTGTACTGAGCAACTTCGTTTTCAGTTCTTTTGTTACTATTGAATTAACTTAAAAAAAACAATATAAAATGCAGTTAAACATTTTTCAAATTTTAGAATGGTAATAAACTACCAAGTGTTGCTTTAAATTCTCCATTGAAAAATTTCTCCGTTTTTCAGTTAAAAACGATGAATATGCAGAAAATCAACGTTAAACATCGCAAGATGTTGCCGGGCAATATCTTAGGTTTGATAATTCTTCGGGTGAAAGTTTGCTCGCATACTCACTAAAAACTCGTTTGTTTTTAAATAAAATTTTTCGAAGACTTTATGACCTTAAATCCTTCATTACGATGCAATATGCAAATGCATATTTTTATCCTCTCTAGTCATCATTTATTACAAGAGTTATATATTATAAATATCTTATTTTATAAATAAATTTATATACTATTTTAAAATTCTATTAAAAAATTAATTCTGTTAAAAAAAGCAATAACGTAAAAAACATTTTTTATAATTTCAAATATAATACAATTTATAATAATTATTTTAAGATTTGATCACAAATTAGGTAAAAAGAAAACATATATCAATTATTTAAAAGTGTTAAACTAACTTAAAGTTTGAAAAATGAGATCAATAATTTTCTTATTGGTGAAATGATAACATTGGCTTCTCGTCTCCAGCATTTACAAGTAAATGCAATTAAAAAAAAAAAAATGGCATGCGTTAAAAAAAATGTACAAAAAACTCTCTTTTTTGCCGAAACTTTCAGTCATACAAAAAAAAATAAAAGTTTTTTGGCTTTTTATAGGTCCAGTGCTTAACAGAGTCTATAAAAATCTCAATGAATCTTGATTTGAAAATCGATCAAGTAGAATTCCAGATATCTTAGAAGCCAATTCGAAAAACCTTGTTTAGAGAAAAACGCGATTAAAGATTTAAAGGATCTTGAATATTACGCGACATGTGAATATAATATATGTTATAACTTTTTTCTATTTGATATTTTTTCTAAAATTTTGCATACGTATTATTAAGACCTTACAGAACCATATTCTATCGAAAAACTAAAATGGATTTTAAATTTTTTACACACTGTAATAGTACCATAAATGTTTTGTATTTGACGTTACCTGTTAACTAAAGAATTTAACTAACGTCACAAAATATGACAAACTGAATGATTAAAATAACATCAGCAGCTGACTTGCTGAAAATATGAAAGCTAACGGGTAAATCGACTTCGACCATAATGAAGTTCTGCCAAACAAAGGTGATTTTTGCTCAAAAAAATCGGCTTTTTTCACGTCGGTTATTGCACCCTGAGAAATCGTCTGTACATGACTTTTATTTTATTTAAGCACATATTATTAAATTATTTTACATTTATTGTTGTTAATTTTAAACAATAATAATTTGCAAAGAAAATAAATATTTTGGTATATCTTAATTTTTTTGGAAACAAACGTCGCACAGTCTAACGTCCCCATTCTTGGCCAAAAAGAGAAGGAGTGATCGTAGAGCTATGAGAACTGGCACGAATATCTTTCTTGGCAAAATAAAGTAATGTTGAAAAAGTTATACAAATCCGCCCTCTGCTACACCCACCTCCCATACAAACGAAACCCATTTATGCCTGAAACTTCATTAAGTCTTCTTTCAAAACAGCGAAATTTGCTACATCAATTTCTTTTGTGATTATAGATAAACGTAAAATTTTATAGGCGAATGCCACTCCCATTAATCATATTTTAGTAACTCAGCCTTGAAAAATACTACCAACACAAGTAAACTACGTTTTTGTTTAAATTTGTAAGCTTTTTTGATTACAGCAAGGAAATTTTAAAAATTGAGCTGTTTTGTGTTTGTATATCTTCCGTTTCAGATAGTATTAGCTAGAAATTTGGGTGTAAGACTTGGTGTAACGTAGTTCTAATAATTTTTTCGTGAAAAACTATAGTCAATCTTTCTCAGAATATTTTTTTAAGCATTTTTAAAAATTTGTATCCCGCTTTTAGTGTGTACTTTTATGATAAGATTCAAACCATATGTTAAAAATGTAAACAAACACAATAGTTTGCCAGATATAAGAAATTTAAACTTTATTTTGATATACAAAAAAAAAATAGGTTAAATAATATGTGAATAACAAGAAAAATTTAATTTTAAAAAAATGTAACTTTGACGGCTTGTCATAACGAAACGGTTGCAACTATCAAAAAAAATTCAGTTTTAATTTTTTTACACAGGATATTTTCTATTGAAAGCTAAAAAAAATTGGAAAAAATTAAAAGATCGATATTCCATATTTTCGGCCGCATATTTTACACTGTGTGTCGTTCATTTATAATTTTCATCAAGGGACTTAGGGCGCCGCTGGCTTAGTTGCGCCCGGCCGCAATGCGGGCTCTGCGGGCCCGCGTTTTACGCCACTGGCTCTGTGCACATTCTGTCCTCGAGAGAGCGATTTTATGCTTGTTCTTCTTCTCCCATTTCTTACACAAAAAGTACGGAAACAGAAAATAGCGACTCACAAGTCACACAGTGTGAGTACGGAAACAGACCTAGTATTTCTAAACTGTAATTATTTTTTGACAGTAAAGGACTTTTACAAGACATACTGCTCTCAAATATGTTCAGCACATAAAATATATTTGTTACTTATCAGTGACAATATTAGGTTTTTACAATAGTACGTTTTTGATCTAACTACCTCTTTTTTCATCCTTTCATAAAAAATTCATGACAATTTAATGAAATTATTTTGATTCGATTGTACCAAAAAATATAATTGTATCAGCAGCGAAAACACACCTGAGTTGCTAAACTGGCCAGGCCAGTTTTTTAAGTTGTGTATGAATATGATTGTTACCAAACTCGACTTTAATGCTTCAATGCGTAAAGTGTTATTGAAAGTGCTACATTTGTATTTTTCAAAAATGAATTGAATAAAAAATCAAGCATTAAAAAGAGAAAAAAGTGCTTTTGGCAAAAGGCTTCAAAAAGGAAGTGAGCGGAGTACCTGTCCTAGGACAGGCTTTTAGACTAGTAAATTTATAAAGGAATTATATTTGCCTCAAACGTTTTACATTTAGAATATCTTACGTAGGAATATATGAGGTACAAAAAACAATACTTTTAAAAAAATTTATATTGAAAACAAGTTAAAATCATATGAATTCATACTGGGGAACTTCGCTTTTCAGTCTTGGTGTTTTTAATAAAAAAAAACTAAATCTTAATCTTAAAACATAAAGAACAAAATCCAAAAAATCAATAAATAAATAAATAGCTTTGAGCTGCTTTTAAACTAATCTTAAAGAAGATGTTAAAAAAACAAAACAAACAAATGGAGTTAGTCTTCACTTTCTGATTCATTTACACAGTTACAATTTACAACAAATGCTGCTTTAAATTTTCCATAGAGAACTATCTACGTTTCTGTGTTAAAAAATATGAATACACAGACAAACTGCACCCAACACCGCAGGATGCTTCGGGGAAGTATCTGAACTATGACATTTCATTGGGCTTTAACTTGCTCGTATATTCACTAAAAACTTCTTGACTTTTAGACAACATTTTTTCAACATCCTAAATGTCCTTAAACCCTACATTATGACTGAAAACCAGGGACCGAAAGTAAAAGTTATTTTCAAAATTTTTATTAAACAAAAGTTTAATGGAAAGGGTAAGAATTCGAAAATTTTGCCAATAAAAAGAGTAATTCGATATTGAATAAATATAGCAATGTGATGTTTGTTAGCTAAGGAAAAATAATCTTTAATGATTTTAAATTATCTGATTTATTTAAAGAAGTCAACGAATAATCGTTATTTTTTGACCAATTTTATTTCGATCAAAAATAAAAGTGAAAATATGACTTTTATTTTTTCGATCATATATAAAAGTTTAAATTTTACTTTTATTTTTTCGATCCAAAAATATAAGTTAAAATTTGACTTTTAGTTTTAGATCAAAAATAAAAGTCACAATAAGACTTTTATTTTTTTGATCACACATAATAGTCAAAATTTTACTTCTATTTTTTCGATCATATATAAAAGTTCAAGTTTTACTTTTATTTTTACGATTCAGGAATATAAGTTAAAATTTGACTCTTGTTTTTTGATCAAATATAAAAGTCAAAATTAGACTTTAGTTTTTTTGATCAAATATAAAAGTCAAAATTTGTCTTGTATATTTTCGATCCAAAATAACAATTATAATTTGACTTTTATTTTTTCGATCAAAAGTAAAAGTAATATTTTAATTCCTATATCATCTGCTTGCAGTCGCAGCTCTAGTCATTTGCGAAATAAATGAAAACAGAATGTGCAATGATATGCAACTAAGCGATGCAAAACGATATGAAAATCGATAGCAATGCTTTTATCTCTGTGCAAAAATGTTACGAATATAGGTGTAAAGGAATAAAATATGTACTCTATTAATTGTTTTAAAAAATTTAAACTATTATATTAGTTAATAAGAAATAGATCTCTCAAATTTTAGATCGAAAAAATAATCTAACCTAAAGCTCAATGAACGATTTTAAAGTATCAAACAATTAGAATTTGTTTATAAAATCAAGAATAATTTAAACTATCAAACATTTAGAATTTGCATTTAAATCATAGAAAATCAACATTAATATACAACTTAATAAATGGTACGCTTATATGAAACACACAGTGCATAGTTTGCTGACAACAAAACGGTCCGCTTCAGTGCTTTTAAAAGTGCACACGGTTTTAAACCAAACCGATTGCCTATCTGGGAAACAACAAAAATTAAAGCAATTGATCTGTATTTATATATGTATATTTTACATACATATTAATAAAAACAACAACAACAAGAACAAAAGCAGCACAACAACGAACGACATGATTACGAACCAAACGAACAAACACAACAACAACAACAAACATAAAAACAGCATAAGCAGCTACTGAAGCAGCTTGTGCATTTCTCATACGAATAAATGAATTTTTTCTTTTTAGAATTTGCTATTTTATTAAAAATTCGCTTTATTCACATTCCAACTGATATTTTGGCATTTTTTTTTTCTTTGTACGATGAATATTAAAGGCTATAGGTATACCCCAAAGTGTCAAATATCACTTTTAATATCACTTTTAGCGTATTTTGATTATATGGACAACGCATCCAGAGTTTCTTTGGGGCATATATCTTTTACGTCAGAGGATATTTTTAAGTATATTGAATCAATCGATGAGGATTTTAGCACTGGACCAGATGGAATTCCTGCCGCAGTGTTAAAACAATGCGGCTCCATTTTGTGTCAGCCACTCTCGTTACTTTTTAATAAATCAATTAATGAAAATAGTTTTCCTCTTTTTTGGAAAAAATCTTATATCAGTCCTATTTACAAAAAAGGTTGCAGGAATGACGTCAATAATTATAGGCCTATCGCTAAATTGTCTTCGATTTTATTTAAACTTAAATTAACGGGATTTCTACAATATTTTTTAAACTGGATCAAATCGTATTTGATGAAGCGATCTTATCAAATACGGTTCGGAGGCGTGTTGTCTTCTAAATTTGTTGCAGAATCGGGTGTTTCTCAAGGAAGCCACCTGGGTCCACTTCTGTTTATTTTGGCAATTAATGATGTTACCCACGTCATCAAACACTCTCATTTGCTTATTTATGCAGATGATATGAAAATATGCAGAACAATTGATTCTAATGACAATTCAGACCTGCTCCAGTCAGACTTGAACTCCTTTGAGGTTTGGTGTTCTAAAAACAACATGTTTTTAAATCCAGATAAATGCCAAACTGTGACCTATTCGCGTAAAAGGAACAATTTTATTTTTGATTACAAAATTAAAGATACTGTGTAACTACCGTCAAAGACCTTGGTATATGCATGGATTCTAAATTGTCGTTTAACACGCATATTGATAGAATTTGCAAAAAAGCGTCTTCTATGCTTGGTTTTATAAAACGGTGGGCCAAAGAGTTTGATTGCTTAATAACAACTACAACTCTGTATTATTCAATCGTGCGTCCTCACTTGGAGTACGCAAGTGAAGTATGGTCCCCACATTACAATGTGCATGTTGATCGTATGGAAAGAATTCAAAAACGTTTTGTTCGGTTTGCTCTGAGAGACTTGAGTGGAACTGACATATTTAATCTTCCTCCATATGAGGATCGTTTAAAATTATTAAAGAGGCAATCTTTAAGTGAGAGAAGGAAATCTGCTGATATCGTATACTTACACCAACTTATAACTGGTGTATTCGATACTCCAGAACTTCTTTCTCTTATAAATTTTAACACTAACCGTAGAAGCAGTATAAACTCTAACAACTTGTTTTATTTACCATTTAGTAGAACAAATTATATGTTAACTGCTCCATTTAATCGCATGAGTACCTTTGTTAACAACTGTAGCGTGTTTGATGTTAACTTGTCGAAAGGTCAACTCAAAAGTAGATTGAAAACTAATGTATGATTAGATCTATGTAAATGCATGGTTAGTTGTTATGTCTTGTGTTGTCCCTGAGCCCAACCCATATTATGGTGGGTAAATTTTTTCTCCCTTTTGGTTTTTTATTGGACCACTTTTATCGATATCTTTGAGTTATTTCAATGATATTGGGTTGGTTCTTAAAATGATCTATTGCGGAGAAAGTGTGAAAAAGCTGTAGTAGCTGAACTCTATTGTTATTGCATGAAAAAAAATGTGCTTGAAAAAATTTGTGAAAATGACCCCCATACAAACCACGCTGTAAGACGTAATTCTACGTCAAAAAAATATAGCTGAAACACATAATACTAGTATACTAGGGAATACTTTGTCCTGCCACAGACTGCCGTACTGCTTTATACGAATTTTCATGCTAATCGGAAAAAATGTTTATACTTTCGCCACCTTCCCCTCGCCTTTAATTATTTCTTAAAAAATATTTTATGCATATAACTTCTCTTCAAAACTTTATTTTTATGTTTAAATTGAATATTGTTGAACTTCAGTCAAAACTTTAAATAACTTTAAAAATAAAAAATGTAAAATAAAAAGTTTATGTAATTCGTATTGTTATTTTCAGAAACTGTGCAGTATTTTAGAGAATTAAAACTAAGTTCTTCAACATAGTAAATAACTTTAGATTTTAAAATCAAGCACATAACACAAAAAAATCTCAAAAACCTTCATTCAAAACATATTTTTTATTTTCTTAGCACTACTGTTTGTATTTGTTACAAGTAAATTTTCCATAAAGGTTGTTTTACGCCTCCCCCCTACAATAAATCCGGCGGAAGCTCTTGCCTAAAGCTATGCATGAAAATGAAAAGTTTGCAGGGCCGCTTGCAACAGCTTCTTCACAGCAATAATAAACGTCATTTGCATGCAAAAGCAATCGAAGCATCCATCCTCAACACTAGTTAGATATATCTCTGCATGCTTTGTCAGTTGAGGCTTTGAAAAGTTTTAACCGTAACGAATAAGCATACGGGTTTAATATGCATTATGGAGGTTGTGGTGACTATCTTTTCGTTCAGAGTTTCTCGGAAATATTATCCAACAGCTAATCTCTAAAAAACATGTAAATATGTCTTGTAACTTGGTGTATAACCAAATATTATTTTCAAGGCAAAAGGAATAAATTACCCTTTTAAACTCTACAATCGATGAACATAGACAATTCAAGTGGATAATATACATACACTGTAAAAATAAAATCGTAAGTCTAGTTTAAAATTTTGTCTAAAACAGCGTTGCAAAAAGCTTAAAATTCGGTTCGGACTAGAGTCCAGCTTAAAATGCATCGTAATTTAGCACTATTTAATTGTATAAGAAAGACTCTTCTACTTCAACAGCAACCATTTCATATAAGTCATAAAGTTGCAGGCCACAATGAATGGCTTCGACAATTCAACTCTCTAAGCACTTGGACTGCGAGAGTGAAGGTAGTTGGTTCGAAAGCAGGCGCAACCATTAAATTTTGTATGATATCCTTACGTATTGATTAGTTGCATTAACACTAGGCGACAAATTAAACGAATATGTTGCATCCTTTAACTACAAAAATAAAAAAAAAAAATTATACATAAGTTTTCTTAAATTTTGGTTTTTGATAAGACAATTTTCTAAAATGTGATTATATGTCTATCGTCTGTTAATTTTTCCGTCGGCCCGTTTGTGATCATGATTGCACCTGTATTTTAAAAACTATAGTGAATCAATTCGATAGACTAAAAACCTCCCTTTGAATAAAAAGAAGGCATAATTTTCACTGATTTCGTTCAAATTCAAACTCGGGGTGCGCATTTCAGATCAAGGCATATATGCCTTATTTAAAATTAATTGAAAAATTTTTGTCGAGTTTTTATAGAAAAAGCCAGTTTCATATAGTCACTTTGTATGAAAGGTGGGCGTGGTGTTAGTCCGATTCAGGCCATTCCTGAACTTTGTCTTTAATTTTAAAAAGGAATCTTTTACGTAAAATTGTATTATGATAAAATTATGACTGTGTATAATCGTGACCACAAACGGATGGACGGTAGATAAACAGACGGACAGACCTTTACGTACAGCCACTAATGAATAGCCGTCAGCTAAATTAAAAATTATCCATCTTAACAATCAAGTTGTTAAAATAGGCATTTATCTCGTTTTAAATTTTTTATGAAATTTGTTCTAAAAAGTTTGAAAAAATTCTCTAACTAATTTGGTAATTTTTTCCTCCAGTATTTCACGCCAACTACTATAAAGTAATTAAGAAATATAGGTCTCTAGCGGCGCCATCGGCAACAACATTTGCCATATATATCTACAACAATAACCATTCAAATAAAATGTTGATGTAGCAGAAATGAGACGAAGTCTCCGCAAAACGATCAACAACAATGGGGACAATGAGCCTGACAGCGTTAATGATGATGATGACGATGACGACAACGGCAACGGCCACTACAACATGGCCAACTAAGACGCCGACACGACAGACGCATTGTGTTGACAAACATTGCATTGTGGTGTGTGCCAAACGCCTCACTCACTCACTCACTCAAGCACAATGCGTGCGTTTCGTTGTAACGTTGTCCAAGGAATTTATGTCAAGCACATCCTGCTGATACGATACGCCGCATCTTCTTGCACATCCGGTCGTTAAGTGTAAAATAAGAATATGATAAGAATACTTAAAGTGGGGCTTAAGCAGCTGCTGCCGCCGCACAGTAGGGTGAGAGACTCGAAGAAAGGAGTTCAGTTCACAGGAGACACGTATCGAGACAAAATTGATAGCACAGGGGTTTTAAGTGTCGCTGATCACGAATCTGAAGTCAAAATTTTTAAATTCAAAATGACGGCTTCAATATGATGGCCACGACAATGGCCTAACTTTTAGAGTAAAGTCTCAATGGATAGAAACTTTTGAACGCAGAGAGTTTAAGGGTCTCTGATCACGAATCTAATGTTAAAGAAACATTGCTTAGACAAACTAATTAAACTCAATTATAAAAAACATCTTTCACTAAACCTCGAAATCATATTCATCGTCATCTACACTTGTATCCCTATAATCATTATAAAAAAATAAAAATGTGAATTATAATAAGTTAAGATATTGTTTAAAAATGTGAATTAAATATACTAATTTTATTAAATAAATAATATTAAATACATTATGTATAAAATTTAACTGCCAATTTAAGCTTATTTTTATATCGAACGTATAAATATTTTAAGAAATTTCAAAACGAGTTTTATATGCGCATTTTCAGACACTACAAAATAATGTTTGTAAGAAATATTTTTTGGCATTAAAAATGCAAATAGAGCAGTTCAAATAGTACGAATGCATAGATTCAATTGATGTGAGTTAATATGCATATATTTCGAATTGAAGAAAAAAAACTGTATTTTTAATGCATTTTTCTTGACTTTTCTCTTAATTCATCACTCGTAAAGTTTTGATCAAATATTAATTGTAAAAACCAAGATTAAGCTCTTCCGCAGCCAATAAAAATAGAGAGAGAAGATACTAACGTTGCGGAGGTGTTAAAAATTGGCACTATGCATGTTTTTATCTTTTTGCTATAATATATATTTGTATAGCCCACTTGTTTTCAGACTTTGAAATTGGACAGAAAAATCAAGTGCCATACAGGCTTTAAAAGTAAAAATACTAAAAACAATTCAACCAAATTGATTTGTGTAAAAAAAATTCCAATATATGCAATTTCAAAATTAGCCAAGCGTAGAGATTCATGTAATTTTATACAACTCCTTTCCCTTATTGTATGTTTGCGGATAATACAAAAAAGAACTTTATTCAAAGTTTGCATAAGATTTTGCTCATAACTATAATACACGGTGTCAATAAAATTTTTAACATAAAAAACAAACAATCATCAGCAACAGTTACAATTAAAACAAATTTTTGATAACTATATGCAATTTATTCTTTGAATTTGGACATGATTTTAATTGGATCTATTTAGATCAAGTAAGTTTGAAGAAGGAAACAACAAAAACTTTGCATAGAGTCAATCACACAGCAAACTAGACAGATTTGTTCCGGAGCCTGCTTTATCCCCATCTTCAGCAGTCTTGAGTGATTAAGCTGTGACCAGCCCACTGAATAATAGCGCATTTTTTCTGAAACATTTTTTGATCTCAAAATAAATCGTGTTCTTTTCTAGAAGAATCTAACCGCAAAATTGTGTATAACAAATGCAGAATTTTCTGACCTGTAAAATTCGGCGGTTCTGAATTCTGCTCTTTAGCAATACCCACATAAAAACAAAAAAAAATTTTACATTAATATTATGTTCTCTGACAATTGTGAGAAGCAAAAAGTTGCAATTTTGAAAAATTTTTGAAATTGAATCCAAAAAATTTGTATTAAAGCGGTTTCTTTTAATAAAACTGAACTGCTCGGTAAATATTTGTTTGAAATTCCATGCAGTCGGCACTATACATAGCCTCAATTGTAAATACATTAGAATTAAAAAAACGCTATAAGTCTTATATGATTTGATACTTGTTCAAACAAATCCGCAAGAATTTTTTTTCCTCATAGGCCATTTTATCTTACGACATTAAAGCAGTATTTTTTAGATCAAGCCTAAAACTCTACCAAGAATTGCTATCTGTTCTAGTTGCTTCTTATTTTTTCGCTATTCGTTGGAGTTTGACGAGTCTGCTGAAGTGCACCATAGAATTGAAACGAGATTCTTGTTTCCGCTAGAAAGCTAGATTTTTAGTATAATAAATAAAAATATAATAAAAATCATTCCTTTTTTGATCGTACACTGGATTCCAATTTTGCTCAAAAATAGAAACATAACGTTTGTGCTTGGTGAATTTCGTAACACTATATATGCCATCAGAGAATACCCTCAAGAAGGAGTACTTTTACCTCTATTCTTGACCCTAGTAGTGGACAAACTTCTCGCAAGTCTCAGCAACTTAGTTTTTTCAAAATCTCGTTATCTCAAGTCTGGCCTGTCATGAACTGACAATATCGGATAGAATGCAGAGTGCTCTTCATATAACTTTCAAGTGGTGTAAGGAAAAAGGCTTAAGAATAAGTCCTGACAGAATGATTCTGGTACCCTTTTATAGGAAAATAAACTTTAATTTGACAAAGTCTACCAAAGATGGGAAGTCATTGACTTTTTTAGCGAGGTTAATTACTTGGGGGTGATTTTTAGCAAGCAACTCCTTTAGACCACCCACATAAATTCAATTGCAGGTAGGGTAACACGTTCTTTATATGCGTCAACGGCTTCATGGCAAAATGTGGGGCCTCAAACCTTAAATGATCTATTGGATTTTTACGACATTGTTAGACACATGGTTATGTATGCGGCACTTGCCAGGTGGCCCAAGGTCCTACAATGTACAGCAGCTAACCAGATGCAAAGTTGGGACAATGAGAACGTGCCCAACTGAAGCTCTCGGTGTGAAACTTGGGCTACCACCTTTAACGATAGTTATCGAAAAAGAGGCATGTATAAGTGCACTAAGAATAGAAGAAGTAGGTGATTATAAGTGAGGGAATTTAACGGGTCACATTAAGATACTTAAAATCTTCGAAGATGATCCCTTTCTTGATCTGAGAAAGTTAAAATTTTCGAAGCGCTTTAAGGTCATTATACCCAACAGGCAGCTGTGAAGGAGTAATAGCTTCACATCTGATCCTGGCTAACAGTTATGGTTTACTAGTGGATCAAAATTTTAAAATGGAGTATCGGTAGTGGGGATTTACGGTTCCAATTTCCAAAAAGCTTTTTCAATGGGAAACACGCCAACCATATTCCAGGTAGAAATATACGCCAGTGAGGTACGTGTCACGGAATGTCCTCCTAGGAAATCTAAGGGAGCATATATGTACATTAAGGCGCCTCAAAAAAAAAAGTGGTCCGGGTCACCTCCTGAAAACAAACTTTGGTTTATTTTATGATGATTCCCAAAATATTGCAACTCTAGCTTTAGCCGTTCGTGAGCTGGAATGGTTTGAAATAACCTCTAAAAATCGCGTTTTTGATTAATACTATTTATACCACACTACCTTCGGTCAAAAAAATTGTCACAAATAGTGTAAATCGATGAAATACATAGTTTTGTTTTTTTATTTTTTTTTAAATCTGCCCACACACTTAGTTATTGAGTTATTTGCAGTGATTTTTTCAATTTTTTTTAATGCAGTTTTTATAAAAATATATATAACTTCCCCATTTATAGCCTGATTTACCATTCCGTGGTATCATTGGAAAGGTACTGAATGCTGCTTTTCATTTCTGTCGTTAATTAACCCTTATAAGCACTTTTATAAAAATGCATTTTTTATCAACATGATAAAAAATTTGTGGTTATTTATTAAGTCGCTAATTAAAAGATAAAAAAAAAACAATTTAGAATTTTATCAAAGAAATAATTTTTTTTTTATTCCAAAACTTTTCGTGATTCAATTTTACAGTAACGCTTGCGCGATTGAATCTTGTTTGCAATATGTGCAGGTCTGTTCTTATCAATTACCAAAACGCAGGATTGGCTTACCACATGTACAAAACGTTCCGTATTTTGTGAATGACATGGAAATTCTGAAAATTGTTTGTTTAGAAAAGCATAACAATTATTTTAAAAACTTTTCATTACCAGGAATTTTTACAATTTCATTGGAGTCGTGTAGTTCTAATAAGTATTGTTGAGTATAGAACTGGATGCATGGCAGTTCTGTATTAGCTCTTAATTCATTCCAATCTATCATATTTTTATAGGAATCACAATTGAATTGTATCTTGGGGACATTAAATTGGCGAATTCCATGTATGCCATGAGCACGCGATTGTAAAATAATATCGTAGGCTTCCTTTCGTGTCGCCTTGCTCTCATCTGTAACCATTGCCAGTAAAATATTTTCTGGGTGAGCAAAAAATCCATTAATTTGAACAGAGCGTTGTACAATAAATTGCATATCTGCCGGTAATTCGCGCGTCCACTCAATGTATTTAAACAAGTGGCGGCTGCCATGAATGGCTTTTGGTTGGCTTTTTATTAAAAACCAAAATGGTGCGTAGACCCTCATAACAAAAAAATGCTAGCTGCTTTAACTTTTCGCAAGCCACAGGCTTCATAACATATAGCCGCAAAATTCTTGATGCTGTTGTCAACTAGCGTGAAAGATTGAGCGGGCCAGGTTTAATGCTGGCCAAATGTTCATCGCACGCCCCAGCATCAACTGCTCGTACCATATCATAAAGATATTTTTGATCAGCTCGCAAAACCCAGTCATCAATATTTGTGGGCATACAGCCCATCGCAATTGGATCAAAGTTATGAGCAATCTAAAGTTAATATTTTATTGAAATTAACAGTTAAAAAAAAACAACAAAATAATTGAATACAATTTACCGGCACATCTTCGCAGCCCTGTAATGTATGCCCAATTATTCCTGGCCAGTTTTGCGGCCCATTAGCTTTTCCTAACATTTCTTTGAGTAACGCAGTGAATGGCAACTCGTTAAAATGAAAGAGGCATATTAGCCACTGCAAAGGGCGCTGCAGCAATTGTCGTTCTAGGTTACAAATCGCTCCATTAAATTTGCCTGTGTTGGTGCTGGTTCCGTCGCAATTTACAGCGACCACGTGCTCTAGTGAAAACTTTTCAGCTTTCAAGTAATTGACAATATCGTTTGCGATACCAGCACCGCTTCCGTCTATGGGAGTTAAGTAACCAATGTAGTTTGAGCTGGGTTCGCTTACCAGAGTTATATGCTCCTCCATCATTTTAACGTTGCGTGGTTTGCCATTCACAGTAACTTGTTTCAAAGTGCGTTCCCTTTTTCCATCAAAAGAAATGCATTTTAGTATTTCATTGTTTTTTATGTCTCTTAGTGATTTCGCCCTAGCTTTAGTTCGCTCCCTTTCGATTTTGTGCTGATCAATAATTATGCCTGGAATGTCCAAGTCTTTTAGCAATGTTGTTGCGAGCAGAGCCCCAAAGCGATTGGATACACTGGCACGGTCCAACGCAGCACTGAATGTTGGTAAGGAAAAACTTTGTACGCTTGGTCCAAGATCTTTAAGATCTTCCTCAGACGATGATGAATATGGATCATCAACATCCATTTCTCTTAGTTGTGGTACAAAAGTGGCTGTTGCAATACTTTCGTTTTCACTTTCGCTTTCGAAGTCCGTAATAGAATCACATGGGATGTGGTTGGTTTTCAACGTCATCTAGCGTGAGCAACCTTCGGCTCGACTGATCAAGGTAAAAATTCCAAACATGCAATGGCATTTGTTTTTCACCTGGGCAACTACAAGACACTCTAATTTTTAGAGCACATTTGCAAACAGAAATTGAAAATAGTTCGGCCCACTCGCTTGCATTGTAATGCGATGGATTTTTTGTGATATCCCGATATAAAAGCGTTAAATTTTGAAGTTTTTTGCGGATCGCAGTCTTCGATATAACCGGAATTTCTGCTCTTTTCCAAATTTTGCTTAAATCATTTAGCATGTTTTGATGATAATTAGATAGCCCGTAAGACCGATTATTATTTTTTCGCGCAAAAATAATAAATGTTTTATTACATCACTTTTTGTTGGCAATTGATTTTTATTTAACTCGCGAGAAACGAAAAGCATTTTTTTTATGAATAACTTGAACAATTAAGCGATCACAATTCAAAAACTCACATTTATATAATATAATATAACTCATTGTCAAACCTAAAAGTCATGTAAAAGTCATGAGTGACTACTTATAAGAACTGTGGTAAAATTTACTCTTAGCTGTTTTGTCTAAGTACAATAAAGTATTTTCCTATACTTTATTCCAAAGTCCATTTAAAAAATGCATTCTTTATCTACATGATTTAATTTTATTTCTCTTATATTTGAACAAATTCAGGAATTGAGGCAAAGGCCATCACAAAAAAATAAAAATAAAATAAAATGCATTTTTATAAAAGTGCTTATAAGGGTTAATTAACGACAGAAATGAAAAGCAGCATTCAGTACCTTTCCAATGATTCCACGGAATGGTAAATCAGGCTATAAATGGGGAAGTTATATATATTTTTATAAAAACTGCATTAAAAAAAATTGAAAAAATCACTGCAGATAACTCAATAACTAAGTGTGTGGGCAGATTTAAAAAAAAATAAAAAAACAAAACTATGTATTTCATCGATTTACACTATTTGTGACAATTTTTTTGACCGAAGGTAGTGTGGTATAAATAGTATTAATCAAAAACGCGATTTTTAGAGGTTATTTCAAACCATTCCAGCTCACGAACGGCTAAAGCTAGAGTTGCAATATTTTGGGAATCATCATAAAATAAACCAAAGTTTGTTTTCAGGAGGTGACCCGGACAACTTTTTTTTCCTCCATACAAGTTGAGGCGCCTTAATGTACATATTTACATACAATCAGATAGTAAACCAGCCTTAAAGGTTCTGAAAGCCTATGAGCTGGAATCGATACTAGTTGCCAATTGCGTTGAATTACTAAATGAACTGGAACAAAGCAATAAAATAGAATTGTGGTGGGTACCAGGTCATTAGAGATTAGAGGGCTACGAAAGAGCGGATTGCCTTGCCAAAAAAGGATCATCTTGAACTCTTATTGGCCCCAAACTATTATGTAGTCTGACTAAAGGCTACATTGTCGAAAAGCTTAGGATCTGGGAACACAAAAATTTCAGTGCTACTGGAACGATACTAATGAACACAGGCAAGTAAAGAAATTTTGAACTCTCAGTAAAGCTTCAAATTCTAACAAGTTTTTTCACAGGTCACTGTTCACTCAGATACCATCTTTAAAAACTGGGCCTATCTGAATGAGATGTCTGAAGACTATGCGAGGAGGAGGAAGATACTCCAGAGCTTCTATGTAAATAATTGGCAATATGCAGTCTTAGAATTTTTCACTTTGGAGGGGAATTAGTGCTTCCATCAATAATTTAGGACACCAAGCCAGAAACAGTGCTCAAATTTATAAAAAAAAGAGTCCATCAAGGGCATGTACAAAATATCCTATGGGTCACAGTGCACATGGGCCCACCAGGAAACAACGAACTAATAAAACAAATTAAAAAAATTCTTGAAAATACCTCAAAAAACATGTTTTTATATTTTTCACGAAAATTGGAAAAATTGACTTTTTGTGACAGTTCACTGCCATAAAAATTATCAACCCATAAAAGAACTAGGTCCAGGTAGAAACGTAGAATTTCACTTATAGTAAAGGTAAAATTTACCGTTTAACAGACGAAGAATTTTACCTTTTTTTAAACCATACCAACTATTATTCAGAAAGCAAAAAAAACAAATTTTAATTTAATCCGAGGAAAGTGATGTTTGGTCCTTCTGTACGCCGCCTTTATGCTAGCTGCAACAAAGAATGTGAAGCTACTTGGGTCTGCGTGGCAGAATGGGGCAGCAACTTAATTAAATGACAGATATAAAGTTATTCATGGTTTTCATCTTGAAGTTAACTTTTAGATTTAGAGTCTTTGTAGAATGAGTAGAATTATTTCTCAGACACTTGAGAAAAAAAATATGTAAACTTATAATAATTGTTGCCCATATATTTATTGTTGAATATAAGATGCTCCTCTGCTTTTATAATTTAATGCCTGCCATTTGTCTCAGTTCATATGCGTGCCGTCTCGGTTCATATCTCAAATTAAGTTACCCCATCCATTCAGCCTCAAAATGGCTGACAGTGCATCCGCAGAGATTGTATTTCGCCTAGCCACAGAGCTAATGAGAAACTAAATCCTGGCATGCTATTTATTTTCATAATGTTGCGTTTGCAAGCTTTAGAGACGAAAAGTGGAGTAGCACAGGATGTGCATTTGGTTGTAAAGGAGTTGGATTTATGTTCTTTTGCTATTTTGCTAATATATTTTTTTCTGTATAGAGTATCTATGTCGCCATGCCCAAGTGCCAATATATTTCTGGGATATGATAGGAAAACTAATATACAGAAAACTAGACGATATAGAACTAGTGTTAATCGATATTTTGTACACAGAACAAAAATAAGAAAACACATAAGGGACATTCCACACAAATCGGGGAATAAAAAATTTTATTCTTTCGATTTTACTGCTTTTTGAATATGTTAAAATCACATAAAAACATAACTTGTGTGCAAAATACTATTTCTCTTTATAAAGTTAAAGTTGACGACTTTCCAAGAATTATGTTTTTGTTTCATATATATATTTTCAAAAAAATTTCTTGCTACTTTGACGAAATTTGTTGCTAGTTTAATTTTTACACAAACTCTACATAATTGTGATTGGCATGGGCTTTAAATAAATAATTGTGTTGATTTATATCAAAGGTAAAATATTGTAACATTTTTTTAAAGATATTGGAAAATCTTTTTAAAATTCTAATGGAATTAGAATAGATCAAATACAGGCGAGAAAATAAGGAAAGAGCAAGTTATAGGAATTATTCAAAAATTAAATTCTGATTGGAAACACTTTTAATATTGGCAGGCAATGAATTCCACTATCTTATAACACTGACGAAAAACAATCTACTGGAGTTTACGAAGTTAAATCTAGAGATAATAAGGTTCATGTTTCTGCTCGACCTGCAGAACTCTATATTTTCAAAAGGGTATTAAGGTCTTTGTGTGTTAGCTTCAAGGTAGCTTTGTAGACCACAACCCAGTAATTTTTTACTGTGCACAGATATGTGATCAAATCTTTCTTAGCCATAAATATAGCGGGCTGCATTATTGTAGGCAACTAGAGAATCGCGTTTGCAGCATACGAATTCTGAGTAGGTTATAACTGTCATCAACAGTTGCAATACCAGTTTTTTTTCTCAGTTTCTTGAGGCACAAAGCTTGATGTCATCCGCAGATTTCGAAGAAAATTGTAAATTTTTTAATGCAAGAATTGATTTGATAACAGCAGTATAGAGAAGAGTTTATTTGAAATCCAAGATTGCTGATCTTACAAATTAAGTAGTTAAGTTTCACGTTGTTTCAAGATAAGATTTCAAGGGGTTTAACATGAGTATGCTATCAACAACAAAAATTGATATCACAGTTAAGACCTTATTGACTCTAACTTATTGAAATAAAAGGGCTGTAAGCTTTTGTGCTTGGAATAGGCTATTTTTGAAAATAATTAAAAAATACGTTACTGAAAAAAATTAAACACGGTTAAAAACCTTGGACTAAATTTTAGTACAGCTAAAATATTACTGCATTTTTAAGTAAAACTTCTTAGGCGGCGATTTGATATGGAGGGTAAAATTTTTCGAGTCTCGTCACGAAAAAGTTTCGTAATGAAAAATATTTCGAGTCTTGTCACGTTTTTGTGTACACGAGCAATGATATTTTCTAGTTTTTATTTTTTTTGTATGGGGACCCTCAGAAGGGTGACAGATAACATAAAGGTGTGCTTAGAAGAAATGTTGAGGGAGAACTATTAATAGAACCAGCTCATGTATTTGACCCCCAAGGGGTCATAGATTTTTGATATGAACTATATTAGACTTTTTATTTTTTATTTTTTGTGTTTTGTATGGGAGCGCCCCGAAGAGTGTCAATAGAGTATAGGTGTGTTCAGAAAAAATGTTAAAGAGAAAAAATTAATAGGACTAGCTTATATATTACACCCCTCTATGGGTCATATATTTTTTGATATACACTAAGCCGGATCAAAATTTAGATTTCGCCGGACACAGACTAAAAAGTATGAGGAACTCTTAAAAACTATTTTAGAATCATTTTTATTTGGATCGGAAAAATCCCTATGGAGCGGTTTTGGTTCTCCTGAACCCCTTTTTTGGCCAAAAAATCTATTTTGAGACCCCAAAAATTGATATTTCGTAATTTTCAGAAATATGTTTGTTTTTAATACAAACATACAAACATTCTAGTGGGCTGTTCGGGCTGTTAGTGTCATAACATTGAGGCCTTCATTGGATGTTTGACATCCGCTACGTCCGTAAGGTTGCCCGATGTTCGTCGCCAACTAACCAACTAACCAACTAACCGCCAACTAACCCCATTTCAGTCTAGAGGCATGTATGTATGCTTGAATGAAAGGACGAATGAATGAATGCCTATAACATATGTATTTTTTGTAACATTCACATTTTAGCTTATTAGAAAGGTCTAGAGTTCTTTTTATTGTCATATTGTATAGTGCGGCTTATTCAACTCTGAGTGCCACATATATATAAAAAATGAGAAATAGATATATAAAGGGCTTTTTCAGCTTAATTATTATTTGATTGCTACATTTACGGTTCGATTTTGACAAATCTTGGTATATATGGGGTTTTAAATACGAAAAATCAAATTCTAGCAACCGTTTTTGAGTAAAGTGTCCACCAGAGGGTGCTTCAGTACAATGTTCAGTATTTATGAAAACTCTTATTCTGACGTGCCTTCTAGCATGCAAAACACACACAATATTGTTTCAAAAATAGAATCGAAGCTCAATATCTTTCCAATTAGCTAAAATTTTTGCCAATACAATGAAAAATACATATTTTATAGACATTTAAGAAACCGCCTTTTCGAAAATGACGAAATACCGGTTTTTGTGGTTTCAAAAGAGTTTGTATAGAAAAAAGATTTCAAAATATTTTTAAGCCAAAATTTGTGTATTATCAAAATCTTTATTATTTTACTTACCTTGGGTATTCATTCTGAAGAAAAAAGTTTAACTCAAAAAATATGATTTTTTTGGCCTAAAACGGGGTCAGAAGAACAAAAACCGCTCCAATGGGAATTTATCCGATCCAAAAAAAAGTAATGCCAAAATAGTTTTTAAGAGTCCCTCTAACTTTTGAGTCGGTGTCCGGCTGACTTTCTTTTCTTCATACAAATCGATCCTGCTTAATATACACTATCTATAATAGAAATTCTTTTTTATTTGTTGTGCTTTTTGTATGGGGGCACTGCCAAAAGGGTGGCAGATAGAATGTAGGTGTGCTCAGAAGAAATGTTGAAGGAAAAAAATTAATAGGACCAGCTTATACATTTGACCGCCCTAGGAGTCATCGATTTTTTGGTATAAACTGTAATATAAACTTTGTTCTATATTTTGTGTCTTTTTTATGCAGGGGGACGTCCACAATAGATGCTATTTTTTACGTCAAAATGAGCGACTCACGGAAATATATTCCATATTTTAGTTATCACAAGGGCTAGAATTTCGATGACATGTCATCTTTTTTCTGCTGCTTCTTAGACATTTCCTGGTTATATAGAACGTCAATTTATTTTTCCTAAATTCCAAATATGAAAAGATTGTAGGTCATTTTTTTCGTCATTTTTCACCGATATTTAATGGTTATTTTTTGACATTTTTAGTTTTAAGAGCATTTTTCGGTTTTTTAAGTAATTTTTGTGTAAATTAAAATTAATTTTTTCCGTTTTTTCGTACCAAAAAAAGTAAAAATGCAAATTTTTAAACATATTCCCTTTTAGAGTCTCTTCAATCAAAAACAGTACCTCTCGAAAAAAAGAGTAGCTTTGTAGTTACATAGGTATATATGAAAAAAAAGCTCGGCGCGTGGTGAAACTGACGAAAGGGTATGTAGAAACATGTAACAAGTGTTAGATAAAAGCTCAGGAAATGCTAGTTTTTATTAACTCTATTTTTATGCTCTATGGCTAAAATATTAGGGGGTAAAGTTTTAATACTTTGAAATTAGAAGAGGAACCTACATCCGATGACATATCATCTTTTAAATATGTTCCTCTTGTGAAGAAGTAGAAAGAAGTTTTTCTGTTTACAAAAAAATTTTGCCAGACAATCGACGCTTTTTTCAATTTTAGTAACTTAAAAATGTACCTTGCAATGAATGTACGTACTTAAACGCTATATATAAAAATTATATAAAATAAATTTTAAGTTCAGTAATGTTATAAAACTTAATTTCTTTTTATGTTTATGTTGCGTTTTTTAGGTCATTGTTGTCAGTTTTTAGGTAGTTTTTGTCATTTTTTTAGGTCATCAAAATCCGAGCCTTGGTTATCATCAACTATAAAGTTAGTATTACCAATTGAAGCACCAAAAAAATCTATCTTGTTCTTAATTTTAACCCTGAATAACCAATCATATTTCTAATACGTTATAACCAATGTTAGTCGATTCGACTAACACGCTCCAAGACTCGTTTTAGAGGCGCTGTTAGTACATAAAATACATTTAAAGCTATTGAAAATGGAAAAATATGTATATTCTATTAAAAAACATTAATATTGGTCTTTGTTTTTTTTTTATTTTGTACATTTTTTTATAAGCTACTTATTTTATCAGTTTGAAATATGCCACATAAGATTATTGAAAAAAAAAAAATATGTAGTAAATAAACATAAAAAACTTAAAAGGCTCTTCTATCATTAAACGAATAAAGCATTATTTATTATTATTGAATTAAAAAAGTTTAAATCAATTGTTTAGCACAAGAGACACAATTCGCTGCACCATTATAAAAAACTTATAAACAAAACGCTATATTCCTACAATAAAGGAATTAACTTCGACTGAACCGAATTTAAAATACCCCACATCCGTATTTTAGTATATCGGTCATTCCATGTCAAATCGGACGCTTTTGTCCAAAAACTAATTTTGACCATTCCGATTTTTTTAAAATTTTACACGTCGATAGAACTTTAAAAACAAACAAATTGCATACTTTTTTACAATTTTTTATTTATTTTTTTGCATTTATACACAGTGAAAAATTATAAAGAAAAACAAAAATTGTCATTTGGACATGTACTCAAACAACTATGCCTTCTAAACCGAAAGTCCTACAAAAAAATGTCTAAGACATATAAAGATTTTGAACTGGTCTTTACTGTGGTGTACTTTTTTATAAACACTTTAGAGGAAATTTTAAATTTTTTGACCACTAAAAATTTCATTCCCATTTTTTAAGGTCAGCACCACTATTTTTTTGGCACTTTGAAAATATTATCTTATTATGGCATTCATTCTTAATGCATTCTCAAAATTTGATGTTGGAGAAACAATGTTTACTATTTTTAACAAAATTTTCAAAAAATGACTACACAATTTTTAAGTACAAAATATTTTAATTTTTAATTAAAAATTGAATTTTTAGTATTTTTTTACTAAACTAGGTTAGTATCGTCATTGCGCTAACAAAAAAAATTATATGTTTTTCAGTAACTGTTCAGGAGAGCAAACAAATTTTTTTCAGAGCATTTCTGGTACTGCGAGGAATAACTGTTTTTGATCACTTCTAAATCATAAGAGGTATAAAAAACTGCAAATGGAGAAATGTGGGTAAACAAATAGTGTAAACAAAATATGCGATAAAAAAATTACAAAAATCACATAACTGATTTTTCTGGCTCAGCGACGATATGTAAAGTCAGTCAAATTGAAAAATTTTATCAACTCGTTAAAATATATCATTCCTCTGAAGACACTCTATTTTAAAAATTTGCAAAAAAATTTTTTTTTTGCTCTGCTGAAAAGTTACTGAAAAACATATAACTGTTTTTGTTAGCGCAGCGACAATACTAGCCTAGTTTAGTAAAAAAATACTAAAAATTCAATTTTTATTTAAAAATTAAAGTATTTTGTACTAAAAAATTGTGTAGTCAGTTTTGAAAATTTTGTTAAAAATAGTAAACATTGATTCTCCAACATCAAATTTTGAGAATGCATTAAGAATGAATGTTATAATACGATAATATTTTCAAAATGCCAAAAAAATAGTGGTGCTAACCTTGAAAAATGGGAATGAAATTTTTAGAGTTCAAAAAATTTAAAATTTTTTTCGAAAGTGTTTGTAAAAAAGTACAACACAATAAAGACCAATTCAAGATCTTTAAAATATGTCTTAGACATTTCTTTGTAGGACTTACGGTTTAGAAGATATAGTTGTCTCAGTACATGTCCAAATGATAATTTTTTTATTTTTCCTTTTTAATTTTTCGCTGTGTATAACTGCAAAAAAAAATTGAAAATTATAAAAAAAATAGGCAAATATTTTTCTTTTTTAAAGTATTATCCACGTGCAAAGTACTAAATTTTTACAGAAATGTGAGTTTCGAAAAGCGTCCGATTTGATATGGAATGACCGATATACGAAGTTGTCAATGTTGTATAATTTTGATGACGCCACTTTTATGGAGCATGGTATTTATCTAAATATATAAAATTTTAAACTCAGAGTTCATCCTAATTATCAAAGCTTATTTGTAAAATATCAAGGTGAAGCCATAATTTTTTTGAATTTATGAAGGTTTTGTATTATAATGACGCCACTTTGTGTGTGAGGTGGGCGTGGTTTTCATCCAATTTTTACGAATTTCAAATATGTTGTGAATATTTCACTCCAAAGCTAATGTGCAAAATTCCAAGTTCATATATTTATTTTTGTGGCACTTTAAGAGATACCGTTTTGATAAAGTCACTTCTTATGGGAAGTAGGCGTGGTGTTCATCCGATTTTACTCATTTTCGAATTTTATCTTCGTTTTTTTAATATAAGCATATATCTTTTATTTCATAGCTTAAAAACTGTGGCTGTAATCGTGTCGACAGACAGTCAGATTAATAGTCGGACAGACGGACATGGCTTTATCGACTCAGGAGGTGATGCTGATCAAAAAATATCTCCTTATAAGCGTTACGAACAGAGTGACAGAGTTAATATACCCCTTACGCAATACGCGTGGGGGTATAAAAAGTTACTTTAAAGCCAATGTTAGTGGCTTCGACTAACACTACATTAATAAAAAGATTCACCCCATCCAATTAAAAAGGCAAATATATCCGAACGCGATGAGAGCAGCTTGACAACTAATGTGGTTACTACGATATGGATAGAGAACACGTTCAGATGAGAGAGAAAAAAGGCTGTAAGCAAAAAATTGAGCAGTGTTAGTCGAAACGACTAACATTGGTTATCCAGGGTTAAGAAGCTTAGCTGTATTTTTTTTAAAAACATGCGGTTTAAATGAAAAATTAATGATGGCATATTTCAATAACTATTAATTTTAATGATTAAAAAAACAATTATTTTTTTGAATTATATTTGAGCTTACTGCCAAATATTTTCATGAAGCAATAGCCTAAAACAACAACAAGTACTTTGCAAAGCAAACTACCAAGCAGACTAGGCAGACTGTTTCGCTGATAGCTACATCAACTCTTCAGTAGTCTTCTGTGGTTTCTACAGTACCATTCACTTTGTGATGTTGTGTTGTATGCCGCCTTTCAAAGCAATGTTGTTCAACTACTTTGCAAAAAGCAAAGGTTCAAAAAAGCGACTGCATTGATTCTGCAAAGGCTTGTTGGTTGTGCTCTCAGTTTAAAATATAAATTTTGCCAAAACAAATATAAAAGCTTCCCTTATAGCCTTTTGGTTTAAGTTTAATTGCAATTATGTATTATTTTTAACCCTAGAATGGTCAACTGGTCCTTACTAGGCCCATTTTGAGTTTAAGCATGTATATCTTTAATATTGTTTCACGCATCGATCTGAAATTTCATGACTTCTTGCGGTAATACTTTATGAGCACAAAAACTAAAAAAAGAAAGACCGATTGTGTCAATCGGATTCAGTTCTCAGAAGAAGTTTTTCTTTTTTTTATCTTATAATCGATCATTTTCGGATCGATTATTGTATATTGTATATTGTTTTGTTTTTTTTTTGTCTTTATTATTATTGGTTGTGATGTCAGTGTTCTTAGTGAGCAAATTATGTAAATGATAAAACAATCTATTAGGTAGCCTTGACAACCATCTATTTTCTCACGAACTGCGGTCAGCATATGTCAAATAAAAGAAAATTAAAAAACATTTTGAAACAAAACTATTTTGATATCTCCATTTTGCATCAGCGGCCATAACCATAGCACGCCCTCTCTTTGATTTTCTTTTTTTTGACATTCGTTGACCGCAGCTTGAACTGTCGTTACTACTTATATTATTATTATGCTATGGTTGTGTATAGGGCTTGAAATTTTCTTTGTTTATTGTGTATGAAATATGGTAAGAAATTTGATGGGGAAACTACAAATGGTCGTCATTCTTGCCAACGTCATACCTGCAATATGAAAGAACAGGCCACATTTCATGTTTTCTTAGGATCAATAAATTTAGACTAATTTCTAGTATATTTGGATACTAAATTTAGATTTGGAACCGTAGAAAGTTAGCCTGGCAATGCTAAGACTCAATTTTAAGGAATTTGGTTCAAATGTTAGCATATCGCTTATGTTACGTATAGCGCAATAGCCCAGTGGTTAGAGCAGTGAACTCAAAAACTGAGTGTCGTGGGTTCGAGTCGCACGGTTATATTTTGTTATATTTTTTTATATTTTTTAATCCAAGCTATAAATTTAAAACCAAAGCTGTAATAAAATCTTATTTAAGTCTTTTGCAAGTACTAGATTTTAAGCCAAAGCTGATGTGGACTTATATGTAGTACAAAAAAGTTTAAATTTTTAGTACAAGATTTCTAACCGTAAAGAGTAATCTTTAAATTTATTACTTCCGAAAGATTTTCATATAGAATATATAAGGGATATGGACAAGAACAAAAAACAAGAAATAAATAAACACTAAACACCAATAAAAATTCTATTATGTAGTGTTGCTTATAGCTTCCAGCCAAAGGAATTGAATTATATTTATTTCTATTATAAATTTTTATTTATTTTTGTGATTTCGAAATCTTTTGATGTAAATATTTTTGTGCATTATTTACATTAAATTAATAATTGACTTAGTTTGCGCAATATTTTTGGGGGTGTTCTTATGGATTTGTACATAGTATCAATTGAACAAAGAATAAATTTTTGTGTTTTTTTCTTGGCAACATTTACATATACTAAAGAACAGTTCAATGTCCTGTCAATGACTGTGCTTACAAATTCAGAGTGTGTGAGTGGATGGATGCTCTTTTGTGTTAGTGTGTTAATAATTTATTTGGTTAAGATTCTTTCAACGCTTTAATATATGGCCTTAATTTCTTTTTATTGTTAAACAGCAGTCAAGACAACGACAACATAAACTGCGATTACGGCCTATTAGCCGCAACGATTGTTCTTCCTTTCTATATATAAATATATCTACAACTACAACCACTACAGCTTGCTTTAGTGCTACGCCAATTATCCTAATGGTAACTATTAGCATCACAACATAGTCTGCCCACCCCACCAACGCCCGTCTACATGGCTACGCATACTGAAGCGAAATGTCATTAAATCAAGTACACACACATCAACCAGAACACAGGTAGCCAGTTCAATTACCTAACTAGAAAAACAACAACATCTCTTTCATAGTTGCGGTGAGAAATAAAAAAAAAAACAAAACCAGTGACAAGTTGGTCAGCCGTCCGGCCTGCCAATTGAGGTGGGTAATTGGTTATTGCTATGAATATTTGAACCTAATGCATAACCCTAATTCGCTGGTTTTTTTACATTAAAAATAGGATTGTTAGACAAAAACTCTTGAAAAATATAAGTCTTTAAAGAATCCCAAAAATCTCTGGTATCTTAACTCTACTATAAAAAACTACATCTTCGCAGTAACTGGATTGCTATAGGTGACTTGCTTGAAGTTTTGTGTGATTTTTGTACTGCTTGATATTGTTTTTTTTGTTTGTTTTGTTATGATGACACTGTAAATAAAACGACGCTGTAATAACATGTATAAGGTAAGACATTCCCATCAAAATTCTTTCCGATATTTTGCTCTGAAGATTGTGTGTTTCTTTTTTGACTACCACAAAAATTCATTTTTGTGAGCCTATCAAGTCTTATATTGTCATTTCTTGTTGTTTTTTTTATATATTTTCCGCTTTGTTTTCTCCCATCCAACAGATGCTAATGGATCGGCAAAGTCATCCTTGTTGGATAAATTTCAATTAAGAGGACGTTGAACCTGTGGGAATTTGTTGGCTATGTTTGGGTTAGCGGAAGCTGTCCGAAAACAATATCAGAAGCTTGCTGCCATAATTTAAGAAACAAGGATAGTAAAAATCTTGATTGCCTCGCTTAACGGCATCGCTTTGTGGTGTTCATAATAAATCAGTTTAATTAAAAACATCACTATATATTTACATCATTCAGATGAGAAAACATTTTGCTACAGACCTGTCTTTATTGACAGATTGTGTGTCAATGAACTTTATAGCATACAAAAAATGTTCAGCCAAAAGTGTAAAGACAAATATTGACATCAATTTATTTTTTAACGTTACAATTTTTTGCGTGGGAGAACTTTTGACCCAACGAACCATGACAAGAATATTAATACTTACAACTTTGGTGACATTAATAATCATCCTTAAGTTCATTTTTCATTTATCGACATTGGGCATCATTATTTGTGTCTTCTTGCTATTTTTTAGGGCAAAAGAGTTTGAGTAAGTAATTGAGTTGGCTGGAGACAATATTGCTAAATTCGAAATGCAATTGTGATTTATGACACATCGTGCTAAATGTGAATGATCGAAAGACCTTTTCCATTTAAGGACAAAAGACTTAGAAAAAGAAAGTTAAATGTATAAAATTAAAGATAATGGCGCATATTCATAGTCGTATTTAGTATCAGCTTAAGTATGAATTAAACTTTAACTACAAACTAAGTCATTCATAGTCGATTTAGTATCGATTTATCTGCTTAGTGTTAACTAAAAATTTAGTTACAGCTGAAGTCGTTACTATGTCTATATTAAAGTTTCATTTACTTCAAAGATATTCTTACAAGACGCAACAAAATAAAAGCGATGGAGCAAATTCAAAAATTTTGGGCGATTTTGAGATTAGGGATGACCTTGACTTAGTGAGACGGACAAAAATTTACGATAATCGTATTGACCCATTCGAAATGGACGACGGGTCAATACGAACTTGCAAGTGCTATGCACTTTTCGTTTTTTGGGAACGTAACCACATCCATTGCCACAGCATTACCACGACCAGCTACAAAAAATAAGGGTATTCAGAGGTAGTCTTGTTAGATTGTTGAAATTTTGATGTACGTGTGAACACATGCACTAAATTATTTTGCTACACCTACACTTCTGTCAAAATTAGATTGTTAACTGACAGCAAAAATAATCAACACCGTACCAACACTCATAACAATAGGGTCGAGGTATTGTCAGAGTGTTGAAATATGACAAGACATGCATTTTGTTGTTGTGTTGTTGAAATAATCAACACTTCAGCAATCTAACACCGTAACAAGACTATCTCTGAATACCCTTAATGTTAACGAATGCGTTTCTGTCGATATCGATATTATGTAATCGAAAAGCTGGTTATTAAAAGTCAACATAATACTTTTCTACGACTATAAATTTTTTTCGGTTATAAAATAATGTAAACAAAATATAAAATATGCTCCAATGTTTATGCCAAAACTAATTAAAATATATTTCAAAACAAAATATTGATGTACACTCCACTCAGAGTGCCCTAGATCTACTGAACGCATCTCTTCAACAGCTGACATGTTTTCTAAGCTTATTGTATGAGAATTTGTTGACTTAAGAAGACTTCTGTTGTCTTTTGTAGACTTCAATTAAAAAAATAACAAAGAAAAATGTTTAAGGTTTTGATTTTAGCAGCAAGGCTGTAGTTCTTTATTTTTCTGACTGTTCGCAAAAAAGTTAAGTTAAAGTTGTTTTACAAGAATGCACCTAGCTACACTCATTTGTAACTGTTCGTTTATACAGCTTGCAAAGTTATAAAAATAACTAAAAGAGTATATGTTTAACGGAGATTAGAATACTTAAGTATATATGTATGTACATGAGATTGAGTATAGGAATGAGTAAAATTAAAAAATGAGTAATAAAGTATGTTAGTAAAATATGAAAGCAGTTAAGTTGTTTTAATGCACAGTGATTAGAGTACGTGTAAATGACGCTAACATTTTCCCCCACGAAGAACGACAGTTCTTAACCCGTATCATGGTGTGATGTCTTCCTCTGACCTGTTGGAGGTAGATTGGTTCGGTCGCCATGTTGACCTAGCTGTGCCTCTGCTCACAGCTACGGGCTGGTCAGATTCATGATTTACACCTGGTGTTACATCGTTGATCGGTAAAAATGCGGTCTTAGATACTGGTCGCTTAACGCTCTTGCCATTGCAAAATAAAGTGACCACTCTTACACACCCATCTGGTCCGGGGTGCGTTTGTTGTACACGGGCCAGTGGCCATTGGCCTGGTGGACAGCGCTCATCGACTATAAGCACTAGATCCCCCACTTCAGCATTTCTGTGCATCTTCAACCACTTCGGTCTGGCTTGTATGCGGCAAAGATACTCGCTTACCCAGCGCCTCCAGTACTGTTGCTTCAACTTCTCAACTACTTTCCATCGGTTGAGGCGATCTATGTTGAAATCTATCAGATCTTCTTCTGGTACACATAGCGTAGGCTCACCAATAAGGAAATGAGATGGAGTGAGTGCAGTGCAATCTGATGGGTCAGTAGAGAGCGGACAAAGAGGCCTCGAATTAAGACAGCCTTCTATTTGTGCCAGCAAAGTGCTTAGCTCTTCGTAAGTTAAAATCCTATTTTGCATAATGCGCCGAAGGTGATGCTTCGTCGATTTAACGCCTGCCTCCCAGAGGCCACCAAAGTTAGGCGAAGCTGGTGGGATGAAGTGCCACTGCGTACCACTATTTGCTAGAATTTCGATAATTTCTTGTGGTAGTGATGATAGACTGCGGTTATTGAGCAACTGAAGTTCCTTGCTGGCTCCAATAAAATTTGTGCCACAGTCTGAGTACAGATCAGTACATAGGCCGCGCCGTGATGTAAAGCGTCTGAAGGCGGCGATGAAAGATTCGGTTGAAAGGCTAGTCACTGCCTCGAGGTGCAAAGCTTTCGTCACCATGCATATGAAAAGGCAAATATACCCTTTTGTTGTAACTGTGTTGCGTGCAGTAGACTGTTTGATAGTGATCGGCCCCGCGTAGTCAACACCACTGTGCTTGAATGCTCGTGCTGGCTGCAATCGAACTTTCGGCAGGTTGCCCATGAGCTGCTGCGATACAGTAGCGTTGTATTTAAAGCAAACGATACAACGCTTCTGACCAACCACCAACTCTTAAAACACCTGCTTTATCTAAAAATGGACAAAGATTAGAAATTTTGCTACTAGTATGAATGTTGGTTTGCTTTTGTAGTGCAGCTATCTCTAGCTGAAAGTCGATTTGTTGAGATATTTTAATTAGCTGTTGAAGAGCACGGTTTATTTCACGCGTTTGAAGAAACCCTGTTGTTTTTTCTTTATTGATTTGTTGTTGTCGCAGTCGTGGCGATGTATTGTGGTAGAATCTAAAGGTATATGCTATTACGCGCACGATTTTGTTTAGAGAGGAATATTTTGTTAAGATTTCTGGATACTCAGTATTTTGAGTTGTTGTCGTATGTATCTCTATTTTGGATTTCCGTAGATCAAGGCTGGTGCAAAAATTAATTTTTGGCTGTTCCGGCCATGTCTCTGGTGGCTGACACAACCACGTTGGTCCCGTCCACCATAAGTGATGATTCAGAAGTTCTTCTGAGGAGATGCCGCGCGACGCGCAGTCTGCGGGGTTATCAAGTGTAGATATGTAGCGCCACTGGTCTGCACTTGAGCGGCGTTGAATTTCTGATACTCGATTGCCGACGTAGACCGACCACTTTGATGACTGGCCACGTATCCACGAAAGTACTGTTGTACTGTCAGTCCAGTAAATAGTTTGAGTTATTTCTCGATCCAGCTGCAAACTAATTTTATCAACTAGCTTTACCAGTAAAGTAGCTCCACACAGTTCAAGCCTCGGTACTGTCACAGTTTTTAGAGGAGCGACCTTTGTCTTTGATTGGAGTAATGTTACTCGTCCTTTGCCCATATTGTCAACTACTTTCACGTACGCCGTTGCTGCGTATGCCGACTGAGACGCGTCGCAAAATCCATGTATTTCAATGCGGCTCAACTTGTTTGCTCCAATCCAGCGTGGAATTTTTATGTTCTCCAAGATTTTAAGATTATGGCGATAGCTTACCCATTTGCTGCCTAAATCTGCAGGTAATGCGTCTTGCCAATCAAGTCCTAGTAGCCACAAATTTTGAAACATAATTTTCGCTAGTATTGTTGTAGAAGCCAACCAACCCAATGGATCGTACAACTTTGCAGCGTCGGATAAAAGGCTACTTTTTGTGATAGCTCGTTCTTCGTCATAATTAATTTTAAATGAAAATGTATCACTCACAGTGTCCCATTCAATACCAAGTGCCTTTACAACATTTTTGTCACTTATCTTAAATATATTGGAGATTTCACGATACTCTTCCGGTATAGCACTCAGTAAATCCATGGAGTTTGAAGTCCACTTTCTAAGATTAAAGCCACCCGCATTCAATAATTTACAAAGTTGTTGTTGCAAACATTGGGCTTCCGCATAAGTATCAGCGCCAGAAATAACATCATCCACATACGTGTCGCTCTGCAGTACTTTACTAGCCTCGGCGTAATTGACTTCTTCATCGGCCGCAAGTTGCTGTAGCACTCGAATAGATAGGTACGGAGCTGAAGTAGTTCCATACGTTACAGTACATAACTTGTAAATAGAAATATCATCGTTCACCGAGTCACGCCATAATATCTGCTGGTATTTCTGATGTTCTTTAACCACACGAATTTGGCGAAACATTTTTTCCAAGTCTGAGCGAAATCCGATTTCGAAGCGTCGCCAACGTGTAATTATTGTAGGAAGTTCGGTTTGAAGAGCTGGGCCCGCTGAGAGTTCTTCGTTAAGAGACTGTTGAGGGGGGCGCTTGCTACTTCCGTCAAATACGACTCGCAACTTCGTCGTAGTACTATTTTCACGTATTACACCGTGATGTGGCAGAAAATGGCAATGCTCTGTTAAGTCCCGGGGATATGAACCAATTTTTTGCATATGACCCAATTGTTCATATTCTGTCATGAAGTTTCGGTAAGCTTCTTTTAGAGCTGGTTTCTTTTCGAATTTCGCCTCAATTTGCTTTAGCCGCCGCAGGGCGCTGTAGTCAGTATGACTGAATGTAGGCATAGGTAAATTATTTAATGCTGATAAAAATGGTAGAGCAACAGTGTATCGCCCAGATTTATCGCGAGTACAAGTGCTTTTAAAGTACTCTTCACACGCAGTTTCTTCTTTCGTCAGTTGCCTTTTTTCGCAGAGCTCTTCTTGCTCCCAAAAGGAACGAAGTTGATCATCAAGAGAAATTAAATTCACATTTAAGGTAATATCATATGCGATTTCCGATGTAGGGCCTGACACGATCCAACCGAAGTGTGTAAATTGTAAAAATATGCCCTTATCAAATTTCTTATGATTCGGTAATACGATGTTTCCATACACATCACCACCCAGCAGCAAATCAATGCTGCCACTCTTATTAAAATATGGGTCGGCAAGAGCATATTGCGTTAGATTAGGGAGGGAACTTTTGTCTACATGCAGAGGCTGGTAAGCTGTAAGCGATGGTAGAACTAGTGCACTGCATTGCAATTGAAAGTCGCTTTCATTCGATGATAATAGAGTTAAATTGACATATTTGCGAGTAGTGCAGGGTGTTTTGCCTCCTACTCCATTGATTACAGCAAGCGTATTTAATTTTTGCAGTTGTAAAAGTTGCACTGCGTCTTCGGTAATGAGTGAAGCTTGCGCACCTTGGTCGAGTAGCGCTCTTAAGCAATAATTACCAGTTGAAGTTTTTACAATAACACGAATTGTAGCGAGTAGAACCTGTGGCATCGCTAAAGTGTTGAAATTGCAAGCTAAATTTGCTGCTGCAGTGCTCGTGGTAGGCGTCGAAGTATTGGGTAATGTTACCACAGCAGAGGTAGCCTCTGTTGGAGAAGTGAACTTGGTGTGAATGTTTAAGGACTGATTTAAAAAGTCATTATGGACAATCGTGTGATGTTGCTTTTGGCAGATTTGGCAGCGAGCATTTATGCGACAATTATTGGCGAAATGGCCAATGTTTAAGCAGTTATGACAAATCTGCTTTAATTTCAACAAATCGCGTTTAGCAGCAGAAGGTAGTGAGGCGAATTTAAAACATTTGTAGAGTAAATGACGCTTATCGCAGCATGGGCAGTTTAAGTCAGCAGCATTGGCAGTAGTAATATGTACATTTCGACGAAAAGCATTTCGTGAAGCATTAGGAAGGGGCTTGGGTTTTGATTCCATTGAAAAAGAATGATTTTTACCATGAATGGTCTCAAGTGTACGAAAGGTGGTTTCGAGAAATTCAAACAGATCTTTAATTTTTGGGATTTCAATTGATGCCTTAAGCGACTGTTCCCACTCCTTCCGAGTTTGAGCGTCGAGCTTATTGACAGTCATATAAATCAGAATAGCGTCCCAGCTATCTGGGTGTATGTCCAGTGTGCGCAAAAGTGCAAGGCAATTGCGAGTGGTATCTAAAATTTGCTGAATGCACTCGGCAGTGCCATTCGAAGGTGCAATCGAAAAAAGCTTACTTAAAACTGTATCGACAATTTTCCTTTTATTATGATACCTAAGATTTAAAGCGTTCCAAGCAAGCTCATAGCTTGCGTCAGAAGCCGGGTACTCATTAACGATGTCGAGTGGTGTATCTTTGCATGAACCCTTTAAATAGTAGTATTTTTGGATTTTAGTGAGATCACTATTATTGTGAATAACCGAAGTGAACATGTCTTTATACGATATCCAAGCAAGATAATCACCAGAAAAGGTCGGAATATCGATCTTAGGTAACCGAACTGTTGAAAACAGGCTTTCATTGCGGCTTTGTGACGGAACTGCAAAGGTGCTCGCATGAAATTCTAGCGAAGCTGGACCATTCGGTTCCATGAGCAAGTCCAGTAATTTACCCTTGAACGTAAAATATTTATCGCGAAACGTATAATATACCTTTTCTGTCATATAAGGTACATCAATAGCATCGATAGAGTTGTCCCGAATGAAGTCAAATAGCTGGGAATGATTTTCTTTAAATTCATTAAAACATATTTCTATTTCATCCAAGAGACTCTGAACAAAACCGCGTGTTTTTTCAGACCTTGGTTTGCGATCAAAATTCAGCGCCATGCGCTCGAGTTCAATCAACATGACTCTTTGATCTTCAATTCGGTGGTCAATTTTTTCCATTTTATTTTAATAAAATAAAACTATATACATACGTCACAAATCCAAATTAATCAATCCCGTTGCCCGTTGTTAAAGCAGTGTTTGTTACCAAATGTCCAGATAGAGAGATGTTCCAATCAAATTCCTTTACGCAGCACGTGTCCAAGATTACAGCAAAGTCGTCGACTATCCAAGTTAAAACGCTTGAAGCATTTGTAATAATTGAAAGTTTGATAAATATCCCGGGTTTCGGCACCAAATTTTATGTATGAGAATTTGTTGACTTAAGAAGACTTCTGTTGTCTTTTGTAGACTTCAATTAAAAAAATAACAAAGAAAAATGTTTAAGGTTTTGATTTTAGCAGCAAGGCTGTAGTTCTTTATTTTTCTGACTGTTCGCAAAAAAGTTAAGTTAAAGTTGTTTTACAAGAATGCACCTAGCTACACTCATTTGTAACTGTTCGTTTATACAGCTTGCAAAGTTATAAAAATAACTAAAAGAGTATATGTTTAACGGAGATTAGAATACTTAAGTATATATGTATGTACATGAGATTGAGTATAGGAATGAGTAAAATTAAAAAATGAGTAATAAAGTATGTTAGTAAAATATGAAAGCAGTTAAGTTGTTTTAATGCACAGTGATTAGAGTACGTGTAAATGACGCTAACACTTATACTTCTTAGAAGCTGCGAAAAAAGCGATATGAATACAGAAAAATTTTAAGTTGGATACTAAAGTTTAAGTTGGATACTTACTAGTAAAAACTTAGTAGCACGACTATGAATATGCGCCAATGTGTTCTTAATTTTTATAAGTTAGAAAAGGAACAGTCAAAGAAGCAATACTTTTCGTACACTCAAAAATTTTTTGTGCAAATATTACTAAGAACTGAGTTTATTCTACGAATTTTATTCGTTGTTTTAAGCTACGAATAGGATTCGTAGAATATAGACCGACACTATATTCAATTTTTTTTAAAAAATTTTTTTTGTATTACTAAAATATTAATAAGCTCATATTAAAACAATGGGTAGTAAAAATAATAGTTGGTTATTTTTTACCGATCGTCAATAAACGATAGACCTCTATACTAGAATACTGTCTTAAAAAAACATAATTTTTATTCTCAAAAAATAATGGCTCGGCAACCCTGATATGAGAGTTTTTATTGCAAAAATCATAATTGCGCTCAAAGCCGCCCAAAAGCAATGCTTCATCCTCAGTGATATAAAAACCGGGCGGTTTATAAATTCAATCGTTAATACTTTGCGCATCTAATTCAGAGACCGTATCGGAAGAGCTTCTTCTGGCCTATAATTTCTGACAGTTTATGTTTTTACACCTTTCTTATATTTACGAGAAACAATATTTTTGGAGGTTTTTGCAAAATGGCTTAGCTCACTAGAGGTTATCGTAAGTTCCAAAATATTTTGGGAATCATCATAAAATATACCAAGTTTCATTTGTAGGGGGGGGGGGGGGGGGGTACAAATTGAACTTTTTTTCAAAGTGCTTCGACTTCTCAAAAGGTAATGAAATTATTTTCAATGTTTCTTTATTTTTTTTTTTAGTGTCACTTACAATGGACGTGGCAGACGATTGACTTAAAAAAAATTAAAAAAAATGAACAAATTTAAAGTTCGCGGTCTGAATTCTCCCACAAATTAAACCGTTATCAAATAAGTAAGTACACAGTAGGACTAAGCGTACAATTTTGCTTCCGTATCGATTAAATGTTTTGTTTTTTGCCATTAAATGGTGATGAAAAATGAATAAGTGAAAATTTACAAAGTGTACCTCACAAATCACTCTTTTTGAACAAATTTCAAACTCAGTTTTAACAAATTCGATATTTTCTTTTTTGACCTTCAATTATGCTATATTCAGAATCTGCCTGCGGAGGGAGGGAGATACTTTTGCAAATAACACAGTCAACTGTAGGTATAAGTGTATAAAAAACGCTACATGTGCTTGAAAACACTTGTCAAAAAGACTCCCTTACAAACTGTGCTGTAATGCCGCGTTCATAGTAAAAGCTTTTAGTTCTGCCGAGAGGTTTAGCTGAAAAATGCTTTGTGTACAATCATATCGAAAAATCTCACAGCGTTCATAGTGCCAGCATAAAGTTTCTTTTCAAATGCTTTTCAGCGCTTATATCTCCCTCTCGCTTGCTCACACAGCAAAAAAATTTTGTTTATTTTCTATGATTTAAATGCAAATTCTAAATGTTTGGTAGTTTAAAATCGTTTATTGATCTTTTAGATCAGGTTAGAACAATTAATTGCTCTAACGAATTTTTTCCAAAGAAACAACAACAACGACATTTTCAATATGAAAAGGAAAACATCACTAGCTGATTTTATTGCAATTTCAGCCCTGCTACAGGCTTCATCAGAAATCTTTGTGATGGCACCACCTGGGATCGAACACAGGCATGGACCGCTGTGTCAGCGCATTTTAGCGCACCGCACCACAGAGGCGATAAGATTCCAGTGTAAATTTCTCAGTTTTTCTCCCTTTCATACTTTTTCGTTGCTGTTCTCTTTTTTGCTTACTTTAGTTTTTATGCTTATGTTATTTTGGAATCCAATTATTTGCCGGAATTTGCCACAAACAAAGCATATTTGCTGAAGTTTTTTTGACTGTTTCAGTGTTTTTTGGTCAGGCTCTACCATTTGATTACAATTGAAAGTTTTCTATATGACCTTATTCCTTATTTGTATGTTAATTTTCTATGATTTAAATACAAATTCTAAATGTTTGATAGTTTAAATCATAAAAAATTAACATAATAATAAAGAATAAGGATATTCGATATACATCGATGCATCGGATTTACTCGATGCTTACAATTCGATACATCGACTTGATCCGATGTTTTGAAAAGCTTTTGATATACTCGATGGATCAATGTATTTTCATATAATATCGAATGAATTTTAACCAAAATTTCATTATTTCATTAGTATTATATAAAAAAATAAATAAAAAAAACATAATTAAGAAGGAAAACACTGGAAATAGGACATTAATACTGGAATTTCTATGATTGTGGAAGCTTTTTTCGTTTTTACTTTTTGTAATAATTATGACCAATATTCTTATATATTGACCTTATTTTTTAGAATAACCAATATTCTTATGTTTATTGCGTTTATTTTTTATAATAAACATCTGATGATTGTAAAAAATTGTGTTTTCTTTTCCTTAGTTACTGATAAAAGACGTGCGGATAAGGACAGGGGTTTGTAGGAGCTTTTTATAAATTTAAATAGTCATAGTTAAATTTAAAATAGTTAAGGAAGGGGCTGACTTTAGCATTGTGATGTAATGTTGGAAAAAGTACTCGATTTTTAGAAAAAATCGATGTTTCTCAACGATATATCGGAAAGTATCGATGCACTGTCTCGATGCATTGCATCGAAAAAAACATCGATGTATTTTCTAAGTGGAAACCCCTAATAAAGAATAAGGTCATATAGAAAACTTTCAAAATAATTTTGTTTTTACGCTTTGTTGTAGAGCATTTTTAAAATGCTATTCGGCACTTGTTTATCTATTTTGCCTGTGCTGAACTTTTCACCGTTGCTATGCTGTTTTCAAGTGTTTTCAAGTTCTTTTGAACATTTGTTTGTTATTGGTTTGATATTTCAATGGTGATCATTTCGAATCTACATACTCATTAAACTAAAAGAGTTTTTATTTACTTTGCAAAACGCAATTGAGGGCATTACTTTCCATGAAAACAATGCGTCTCAGCCACAAGCATAAAGCGCGCACTATGAACACCATTAAGCTCAATAAGCTATTTTGTGCAGCGTTGAATAAACATTCACTATGATAAAAAAAAGCTCGACAAAGCAGCTTTATACATCATCTTCAGCCAAAGCGTCCACTATGAACGCGGCCTAAGATGTAATAATACGTCAAACAACACAGCTTTTTGTACCTATGTCAAATAAAAAATGCCTTTTAAGGAACAAACCTCTAAATATAAAAAATATGTAACACTTGCTCTTCACAATAACACTTTCTCGCTCTCGCTCTCACGCTTTCTATTTAGCTACGATCTCTTTTCTATATTATATATCTTTACATAAAATTATAAAAATAATTTTAATTAATTTATTTTAATTTTTTATAATAGTTAAATTTATTCTATATGAAATTTAATTGCGAGCTTTAGATCAAGTAAGTTTTTTTAAGAAGGCAACAACAACAACTCTGTATAGAGTCAATCACTTAGCTGACTAGAGAGTCTGTTTCGGAAATTGCTACATTTCTTCTTCTTGCTTTCCTCTTCAGAAGGCTTTGAGTGATTAACCTGTGATCAATTCACTACTTAAAGTCGTACATGATTTCACACAGTTTGGAACTCATTCATTTGAACTATTTAGAACAAATAAAACGTTCAAATTGGCAACTTAATCATATGACATTTATTTTATTTTAGTAAATTAGTAAAATAAGAACAAGTTCTTAAACTATACAAAGAAATATAATTAAGAATTAAATATTTCAATAATTAAACAATAAATATGAATCGTTTTTAATGTTGACAATAAGATATTTAAAATTATAATTGAAAGAAATATATTATTATTATTATACATATTATTTAATATAGCTTTTAAGTATTTGAATTGTAAATGTTGAAGATAGACAGTATTATAAAGAAGGTAGAAAAGCATCAGATGAAAGAGGATAGAGGGAATGAGTGAAAATAAGTAAGATTACTGGTTAAACTAACAAAACTCTACGGTTAAGTAAAGATTTTAAATAAAGCTTGTCTAAAGCTTCCACTTCCATCAATGCATTTTAAATGGTAGGGTAAAAAATTCCATTATCAAATGGCGTTAATGAAAAATAATCTCGTTGAATTAAGGAATTTAAAATTAGATACTATCAGAGCATTACTTCGAACTGACTGGGAAAATTGTAGTTTTTCAAATAGGTTGTAACGGTGCCCCGTACAATAGTTGCACCCCACTCCTTACGCCACTGTCTCGCTACACCACTGTGCAACAGCTAATGCATTGAGACATATGACAACCACACAAACACATCATGGTCAAAGCAGACAACAGCTAATGCATTGAGGCATATGACAACCACACAAACACATCATGGTCAAAGCAGACAACGGCCACTATATCAAAGCATACGACAACCACACAAACGCAGTACACCCGAAGAAGACAACAGCCACACGGTAGCGACAAACAAAACAGGCGAATTTAACATCCACATGATGAGTGGCGCTATAATTCACAAGAGGTTTTCAACCGAAGGTATTTAAGAGTGCGCTGTTTGGCTGGCTTCGGGACGGCTCGGAAGCGTAGTGCTTTGTACCGTCCGACACTTGTTACGATTTAACGAGTAGTTGTTTTCCGACGAGCTATCGAAAGTGTGCTCGTTACTAATACATTTAGTTTTAAGCATTATAAGTATTGTAGGTATTTTAAGGTTATTTGTGCGGATTACTACATCGGCTTTAGTCGGTCGTTCGTTCATCGTAGTGCTAAAGCGGATTACTACACCGGCTTCGGTCGGTCGTTTATTCGTCTGAAGTGCTCGGTTGAATTACTACATCGGCTATAGTCGGTCGATTGTCCAGGAGTGATCGTTCGGATTACTACATCGGCTTTAGTCGGTCGTTCGTTCATCGCAGTGCTAAAGCGGATTACTACATCGGCTTCGGTCGGTCGATTATTCGTCTGAAGTGCTCGGTTGAATTACTACATCGGCTATAGCTCGGTCGATCATCCGAAGGTGTTCGTTGGATTACTACATCGGCTTTAGTCGGTCGTTTACTCATCGTAGTGCTAAAGACGAATTACTACATCGGCTTCGGCCGGTCGATTATTCGTCTGAAGTGCTCGGTTGAATTACTACATCGGCTATGGTCGGTCGTTCATCTATTCGAGCATAGATCTTGATATTTATATATTAGGGTAATTCACGCAACTGTAGATCGTAAAATGCGTAATTAGAATTTGTAGTTACTAAATCATACCGCTTTAAAGCATAGAAGCATTTACCTTTTTTTTGTAATAACGTAGAGTTTGTTTATTTGCCGAAAGCATCGCAGTCGGGTCCTGCCTAAGTCCAGCAGTCACCGCCTCTTACTTACCGCCGCATCGCGCCAAGAATTATACTTCTTCGCATCTCACCGAACCCGAACCGAACCGAACCGACACCAGTACGGGCCGAAGCAGCACTCGTTTGCACGACACAAGCGACAACAACTCTACGAACCAGCGTATTATTATTATTATTGAATTATTGTGTATTGTAATAAAAAGACATAATAAATAGATTTGTACATATTGAAATTGAAATATACAAACTCTTATTTTAAACTACTTGATTATAAATAAAGCAAACTATTTTTAATCGAGGCATCGAAACACCTAGTCTTTTTATTTATTTGACGAAAGTTCGAGGGTCTTTCGTTTGATCCTGGAGCGGCTGAGGATACCTCAGCCTTTGAATAAAACCCCCTTACAAGGTATAAGAGAGTTTTTGATCAAATCAGTTTATTTAAAAAGTTACAAGTCCTGGCGTTAAAGTAATTAGATAATTCGCAGCCAAGAACGAATTTCTTGTACTGTGAAATATGATCGAATTTCCGAATGCCAAGGAAATATCTCGAAGCGTGATTGAATGCTACATGTAGTTGCTGTGTATAAGTTCAGAGTACGTTATTATAGGTAATATCATCTGTACTATAAGCTTACGCCTGGTTTCTAAGGGCGTAAAGTCAGCGGACATTCTAAGATTTCTAAGACAACAATATATTTTACGGATAATGCTGTTAACACAATCGGTGCACGTCAGTGTTGAGTTTATATGGAAATCTAGGCTTACAACATTTGTGAGAAGTTCAAATTGTGTATCACCTATAAATAAGTCAGGGATATTTTCAAAAAATATTTAAGATGTCGAGATTAGTAGAACGTAAGATTTAAGTGCATTAAGCTGCAAACCGTTTCTTATGGACCACTGGTTTATATCTTGGAGATCTTCATTAAGTCTACAACTCAAGTCCTCCAAGAGACCGGTTCTACGGGAAAGATGCAATTGAATATCATCCGCGTATGCATGCATAGATGAATGTTTACTAGTTGAGAAAATGTCATTTATAAAAACTGAAAACAGCAATGGGCCGAGAATTGAACCTTGTGCCACTCCACTGCGTACCAATTTAAATTGAAAACACCTATCACCAACCCTAACTCTTTGCAATCTATTCGACAAATAGCTTCTCAAAAGACTTACAGCATTATCACAAAAGATATACCAGCACTTTAGTTTTTGACAAAGTAAGTTGTGGTTTACAGTGACGAAGGAATTGGGAAAGTCGAGCATGCAGAGAAGAGTAATCTGTCCATGGTTGTATGATTTTCGTACATTGTCAAAAACTTTCATAGTAGCAGTGGAACAGCTATGACCAGCTCGAAGTCCAGATTGTAGGGGAGATAGCATATTATTAGTGTTAAAAAAAAATTGAGATTTGATCTGCCATAATCGCTTCACACAACTTAAACAGCGAGGACAAAACACTAATTGGCCTGAAATCATTGCCTTCGACCGCAGACGATTTTTTAGCAATAGAGACCACCTTAGCAATTTTCCAGAAATGAGGAAAAGAAGACTTTGTAAAACAGTGGTTAATCATGTGGGTTAATGGACTAAGAACGTAGGGTATAATTAGCTTTATAAATCTTATCGAGATGCCATGCTCTTCCACAGCATTTGATTTAACTTTCATAATGCACTTGCCCACATCATTCTCACTCATTTTCACTTACTGCAGAGAATTGGATGTGTGGTTCAGCAATGACATCAACTATATTTATGTTTCCTTGAGAAGAATTGCCGTAGAGAAATAAATGGTTAAGAACGTCGGGATTAACATTACAATCAGAGCCAGCCTTTTTCCAATGCCTAGGTTTCTTAGATTTTTCCACAGCACTTTGGATGTAAGCGAGGTATTTAACTTAGCAGAGCAGTAGTTTCGTTTCGATTGCTTAATAGGTAAAACTGAAGAATTTCTGGCAATCCTGTAATTTTCCCAATTTTCAGACGACGGGATTTTTTTCCAACGACTGTCCATTTTGTTTCGTTTTTTCATAGCATTTTTGACATTTGTATGAAGCCACGGACAGGAAACATTTTTTATAACAGTAGTTCTAGTAGGAACATGATTTACAAAAAGATTGTCAAGAATATTAGAGTAGGCTTCTACTTTTTCATTAACATCAGAGAAAAACCATGTATCGTTCCAGAGTCCCATTGCGATATGCTCTACGCTTTCCAAAGTTATGGAGAGCGTAATAAACTTCAACGTTGTGAACTATCTGGAGCACAACCAACTGCTCAGTGACCTTCAATATGGTTTCCGTAGGGCTCGCTCTAGTGGTGATCTTATGGCGTTCTTAACCGAAGAATGGAATAAATGCGTTCACTTTTTCGGCGAGAGCAGGGTTGTTGCTCTGGATATTTCAAAAGCGTTCGACCGAGTGTGACATAAAGCGCTCGTGTCAAAACTTGCTGCATATGGTTTTGGTAGTAATTTTGCTCGATGGATCACGTGTTTTCTCAAGGACAGAACGATTCGAGTCGTAGTTGACGGTATTTCGTCCGAGAAGCACGCCATCAACGCAGGAGTACCGCAGGGTTCAGTTCTATCGCCAACCTTGTTTCTGGTTTTTATCAACGACCTTCTGTCGTTGACGCATAACCCAATTCATTCGTTTGCGGACGACAGCAGCATTTTTCATTCATATTCATTCAAAAAACGCCCAAGCTCTATGGAGATTGAGAGAACAAGGCAAACTATGAATGACACACTTCTTAATGATCTACAAAAAATCTCCGAGTGGGGTCTTGCTAATAGAGTAGAGTTCAATGCAAGCAAGACCCAGTGTTGTCTGTTAACCCACAAGCGAGTGAATTGCCCTTTAGCTCCTCTCAGTATGAATGGTGTGGATCTTGTGGAATCAGCCGCTCTTGACGTTCTGGGCATATCGATCCAATGTGATCTTCGTTGGAATGATCATATTTTCGATGTGTCGAAAGAAGCGGGCAAGTGCCTAGGTTTTCTAAAACGGTGAAAAAAATATTTCACTTTAGCTGATCTTCGCATGATCTACACCTCATATATTAGGCCGAAAATGGAGTACAATTCGCACATTTGGGCAGGGGCTTCAAGATCTTATTTGGAGCTTCTGGATCGAATTCAACGTCGTGCGATATATTTGATAGGAGATGAAAGTATTTCATCCTCTTTCAACTCTCTTGAGCATCGACGTAATGTAGGTTGCCTAAGCCTTCTGTATAGGTATTACCATGGGAAGTGTTCAAGGGAGATACATGGCCTGACGCCACCAGCTCGTGTGTTTCCCAGGTCCACTCGGGCAGCTGTCCAAGCCCACCCCTTTACCATTGCATCGATGCCTAATAGAACCTCGCATTACCGCGATAATTCGTTCTTTAGTCGCGCGGTTAAGTTGTGGAATAGTCTCCCTGCGAGCGTGTTTCCCGGCAGTTTTGAGCTGTGCAAATTCAAAACAAATCTTCACCGACACTACTCCATCTATCCATCCTCCAACTAACTATCACCCATCTTCCGAATCAACACAATGCTTACGCATTTATAGGGGGCATCCCCTGAGCGTTGGTTCAGTCTAAAAAAAAAAAAAAAAAGAAGAGTACTAAGCATATATCACAATAGAGTGCAGAGAAGTTTATAGATTAAAAGTCTGCGTTGTACGAGATAAGTTAATGTCGAGAGAACAAAAGATTAAATCATGATCAAAAATTAAATAAATCTGGTCAAACAAAAGAACAGAGACAATAAAATAATCGAGAAGACAAGTGATATGACAATGTGAAAATCGCGTAGGCATAGTTTCATTTACAATTGGCAGACCGACAGAAGACAAATTTTCATACATAGATTTAGAAATTTTATCATGACATAAAAGATTAACATTGAAATCACCTAACAAAATAAAAAAATCAAAGTCGACTGCTAAATCAGAAAGTTGAGAGAAGTAGGAATTTAAACTAAAACATTTCTTACGATTATAGATACAAGAAAGAAGAATTTTTAAACAATTTGGACAACGGTTGCATTTTCTTGATGTTTTACGTTTAGTACCCTGCAGTGTAAGACTAGTCAGCATTAAAACATGAGTAGTATTTATACTAGTCAAAACAAACTAGTTTATATTTTGTCACGATTTACTAGTTGCAAAAGTAGTTTAAACCCAACTAGTTTTTGTCAAGTCACATTAAACCAGTTGTAAAACTAGCCAAAATCAAACTATACTACATATTATCAAAATCAACCAGTTCCAAAACCAGTTGGAGCTGGGTACCCCATTGGAACAAACTAATAATAAACAAATCAAAACATATAAAAACTAATTTAAAAACATGTAGTATACCATAAACATGGTATTTCATCAAATAGCTTTAACTTTAGCCTTTAGCTAATATTTTGTTGTAAAAATATATGTTCTTTGAACCTATGAACTATTGAAAAAATATGAACCTATGAACTAGTTTTAATTCGATAATTACTATATTGGTTAAAAACTAGTCACAACCCAACTAGAACTTTACTTTACATAAAAAATGAGTTGTTAACTAGTTAAAACCGTATCTATAGTAAGACAATTGACTTTTCCAATGACATCACCACGTAAAAAATACCAGTCGGTTCTATGAGAATAGGACATAAATCGAACTAGTTGTTGGATATTTCCAACTAGTTGTTGACTGGAATTTATCTGTAATGCTGTTTGTTGTCTATTATTGAATTATTGCTTAAAATTATGTGAAATTGCATTACATACAATTTGTACATATATATCTGCATGTGTTGTAGGCATTAATTTTTTTAGTTTAACACAATTAGAGTTAACATATAGTGGATACATATCCTGCATATATATTGGCCAATCTAATTAATTTTAAACCCAGAAGATCACAATTCATTTAAATGCAAACCATTTTAAATGCAAATAAAACCACTTATAAATAACCTATAGAGGGTAGCCGTTTTTTTGAATCGATTGCATAAAGGAACATTGCCTGTACAAAATGGTAGCAAAAACGTAGTAAATTTAGCTTCCGCCATTATCGAACAGAAAACTATGTGTAGCATGCCGTGGACAAGACAATGAGAGAGAGGAAAAAAAAATGGCGAAAATTCCAATGTTTGACGGACAAGCAGACAACGTTAGACATGCCCCTTAGAGATAAATTGTTTCCGTTGTTTCTTCTGTAGACAGCAGCAGCTCGAAGAACAGCATCTATTTCATAAGAGCAGGAAAACTTCACAATAATGGGAGAGCTTCTTGCGCTGCGTGCATTACTCTTCACATGAAACACACTACGAAGCGATGGGGGCCTGCAGCCGATAGTGAAGCACAGCTTATTGAACATATGAGTAAGATTCTCTTCATTGTTCTCCAGAATACCAAACAAAATAGCATCAGCAGCGACTTCTTTCCGATCAAAATCACCAATCAGTTTGTGCATCTCGTATATATCTTCTTTAAGAGCAGCCACCTCAATGTTTTCAGCAAACGATTCTGACTTATCAACTCGCTCCACGACGTCGACAGCGCTCCACGACTCCAATTTCTCAACGCGATCCACGACGTTGGCAACGGCGGCTTTGATGCTATTTATCTTTTCACCCCACGGTCTCTTGAGATCTTCAAACTTTGAGTTGAACTCATTGCGAAGGTGGCTAAGTTCCGTTTGAAAACTGTGTATTAGAAGATTACTCTATTGTTTTAGCCGGTCATCCAGTTGATCGATTGTAAGAGCTGATTTGTCTTTGTTGTTGGCAGCCGAAGAGGCACTTTGCAAAGGACTGGAAGGAAAATTTTTCGAGTTAAATGCCTTAGCTCTAGTCGATGACATAGTGTATTTTGGTAGATTTCGTGGCGGGAACAAAAAAATGAACGAACTAAAATTATTGTGCAGCAATTAAAATTGCTCAAAAATTCCAAAATGTAATTTTTAATAAAAACCGCTTATACCGCTTATAGTAAGAATATTGCAATGCTGTTCACCGTGTTTTTAAATCAGAAATTTAGGTTAAAGAAAACACTTTTAAATTGTAGCTAAAGACGAGCGAACAAAAAACACGTCTATTCGATGCAATACATATTATATAACTCCTCCTTATTCTCGTCCTTATTCTCTCACAATTTTTCATTCCGCTTTCCGATTCACACCCGAATTTATCTAGCAACCGTCTTAGCACTGTGCTTGCCCAATGCTGCTGAAAGTGCAGAAAATTAGCCCCAATCCTAAATTACAGCAAATAAACCTTTTGGTGGATCCGATTTTTATGCAAAATGTGCGTATTTTGTTTTGTAAACAAAAGCTTAGATTACTCTCTATGGGTAAAAATGAGCTGTATTTTGTCCCGCGCAATTAATAAACCGTTTTCCATTAAGTTTTTGCTTTGATAAAAATTGAATTGTATATTCCGTATAGCCTATTATAATTGCAATCGTTTTGAATAATTTTACACGAAAATTAAATAAGTTCTTGTACTTTAAAGATGAAAATTTACCAATATTGCTGTTTAACCAATTCCTGTACAAAAATATTGATGTTTTTTAGTGCTTTTGTTTCAAGTTCACACCACTTAAATCTGAGCGAATTGCGTTATTCGATCCATTTCGATTTTATGTTTTCTACTTTTGCATGTTTTATTTTTTAAATGAGTACCATTTTCACACTGTCTCCCGTCACGAGAAGTTGTTGAAATAGAATCAAAGCGTTAATTTATTTGATTTGCTTTTATCTCATTCTTCTTTGCTATATTTGACGGCAATCTAAGAGGCCATTTTATTGGTCAGATGAAAATCTGTTGTTGTAGTTGGCTTTTGTGGAAGTATTTTTCTATTGAGATGCTAAAACAATACATATTGTATTTTTTTTTACATTTATCCAAAGCTATCCATTAACATCAGTAATGTTATCAGAGAAATCCGTTATCTATCGATTTACAGACACTTAATAAAAGAAACCCTCGAGTAAGTCTTCGATTAGGAACAAATAAAACAACAATTCCGAGATATCGTTTTCCCGTATAAATTATTGAGTCGCATATCTAGCTATCAAAGAAATATTTGATTGTTTTTCACACTGAGAGGAATAACGTTGAAAAGGGGGTGTGAGTGACGTGGTCTGACAGAAAATTTGGTTTCCTAATTGTCTGGTAGTTGATATCGCAATGTTATGCTTTAGAATATTGTTGTTTATTTATTTTATTGATGATGAACCTGAAGGTTTTTGTTGAATTAGTTGACCCTCTTTCCCAATAATATTTTACCGTTTCTATTTCATAGACTATAATTTACACAAAACAAAAGAACACCGCCAATAATCAAACAAACCAACCAAATTAACATTAAAAACAACAACATCAAGATAGACTAGCCTTTATTTGTAAATAAAATTTAGGACTACGAGAGGAAAGAAGAAAAAAACAAAGAAAAACATTTTGTCTCAAAATAAATACAAAAGTGGGTCAGTAAAAAATAAGTTACAATCGTAAGGAATTCAGTGACGCAAAAACTGTAATCAGCTGTGAACGTGATACTTGCCTATTGTATTACGTCGATGTCGGAGCTTGAAGCTTGATTGGGCTTGAAAGTCAGTGGGGTGGTAGAGAGAAAAAATATGCTGAAGTAAGAAGAACTTGCTGAACACAAGGAAATCAACTTTGACGCTACGGTTCTAATCCTTTAAGAACCTGACTGGTAGCATAACTCAAACTTCTCCTGGGGATTTCCTTGCATATCCTTTTCACGCACAGAATACTTAATGCTAAGTGAAACTTTACTGCCTTAACTTAAAGCTCAGGAGTTTTGGGAGTTTTTATTTAATAGCTGTTTGTGGTGTCTTGTTTGTGGCCGTATGCGAAAGATGTCTCTTTACGCGAAGTTATAAATGTAAACAAAAAAGGAAAATATAGACAACCCCTTTTCGTAGGAAAAAAATTACTGCTCTTGTAGCACATGCAAAGGAAAACAGTTATTCAAGCAGCCTTTGTGTCTTACTTTAATGCGGCCGCACAGTAAATTGATGGATGATTGATTACGTTTGAGTTTCGGTACGTCTTCGTTTTTTTGTATAAAATGTAATTTTGTTCCATGTCAGGGTGCAAAAAGTGGCCAAGCGTCACCACCACCACCATCCACTTGTGGGTGTGACGTATTGTAAAAAAATGCAAATTTTATTGTTATATTTCTAAAGAAACCGTTGGCCTGACAAGGATTCTTTGTGGTTTGCATTTTTTTTATAACCTTTTTGTTATTGTTTCAGGATTTTTCTTAAAACTGATAGCTTTGCTATCACAAGGTGCACAGATTCCAGTTGAGTGTACTTTTGTTGGAACTTTAAATTTATGTTATTTTTAATAATTTTATTTTAGCTATTTTGGCTATTTCTAATTTAATGGCGTTACTAAAATGTTATTATAATTGCACCAAATAAAAATTTGTTATTTTCCAAACTAGCTTGCAAATAGGACGAACAAAGCTTCGATGCAGTTCTGGAGATGGACTGTAACAATGTAGCCAAAAAAAATTTAGTTTTAAAAGTCGAAAACCCATAAGCCTATAAAGAATTGCAGCATCTAAGGCTTACGATGATAGAATAAATTATCTTAGCCATTTGGGATAAATCTTGAAAGCCATCCTAATTGAAAGATATAAAAATATAAAACTACTATATGATTTAAATTGTGAGCTATTAAGGTCAAGTAAGTTTTAAGAAGGCAATAACAACAGTTCTGTATAGAGTCAATCACATAGCCGACTAGCAAAAACTTGCACCACCGAACTCTGAACACAATTTATTTACACAGATTACACAGTGACTCAAAAAAAGACAATAAAACAGCAAAATAACAGGAGTCTGCACTATAGCTTCGATACTGTGACCAGAGTTGAGTAAAACCCTAGCTGGGTTTCTCGAGTTTGGCTTTAGTGATTCTGACAAAAGGTTTTATATTAGTTTTTATTCAACAGCTCCGTCAGATTTGGAGATATCGGCTTATTGTCCTTCGCAAAGTTGTAGCTAACAGTCTAATAAATAAACTTAAATAAAAAAGAATTCATAAAATTATTTTTTCCTTTTTTTTTTAAAAAAAATAACGAAAATTGTTTGAACTTTTTCGCTTTTTTTGGTCATAACTGTAAGGAAATTCAAATTATTCCTATTCTTTCTTCAAGAAAGTTGTATCCGAAAAAAAGTAAGCAACTCTTGTGGTTATATTTATATGATCTGAATATGTCGACAGTTCTAAAAAGTTCAAAAAGATAATTTTTTTAAGTGGAAAATACCAGTTTTTAAGTTTTTGTTTTCTGCTGTTTTCGCAGTTTTCAACCCATTATATTCGAATTATTTACAGCGGGAATAATTGTGAACTCTTGCTCACATACTTTTTGATTTTAAATTGTCTACTTTACTTAGAAAGCTAAAAAATAAATTTTTTATTTAAAAAAAACATAAGTAAGTGATAATAGATGTGATTTGGAGCCGTTGCCCAGCTAACATCGAAGTACCAATAAATATATTCTATGTTTCTATAGAAATAAAGCACACACTTTTAATAGTCGGAAGAGCTTACAAAAACCTGTTTTTATTAGTGCAATTTTTGGGATCATTCACTTTAATGTGCAAGGTCTGATAAGTCTTCACTGCTCGAAAAATCATCATCAGAGTCTTAATAGACTTCATAAGGCTGGTAGCTACAACTGTGTTAAAGACAGCAAGCCGATATCTCCAAATCTGATGGAGCTGTTGAATAGAAATTTAAATACAATTTTTTATCAAAATCACAAAATCCCATAATATATAGGGTGCCACATAAACAAAACGTTCGCCAAACTCGCGCAACCCAGCTAGGGTTAAACTTAAATCTGGGCATAGTATCGAACCTATATCGCAGAATCCTATGTGAAAGAAACATATGCGCATCTTGTGTTTAGAACTACTTTTAAAATAGTATAAAAAGAGAAGTACCTTTTTTTGAAGTATTATCGAAATAGACTATTTCGAACATGTTGCAAGTTTTTTTGTTGGTTTCGAACTTCCATTAAAAAATTTAATAAAAATCTTGTTATAAGAAAAAAAAAATTTCATATGCTGAATAAAATTACGGTTTTCTAAGTCTTCAAAGAAATACCGAGAAATTCTCCTTGTATTCTAACCGTACAGAGAATACCGTAAGACTTTCGTCTCAAAAAGTACGTTTATAAGTTTTACAAACAATTTCTAAGTTGACTGGATTAAAACTTATATTTAGTACTTTAATTAATATAACAATTATATTTAAGATAGCAATGCATATTTAAAATTTTAGAAACCTTTAAAAGATATATATTAAGTAACAATTCAAGACAATACAAATATTATTTTAAATATATATCTCTCACTATATAAATATATATATTTCTTACTGCGTGGTCATGTGTATGTAAGAGCATCGAGTGATTGTGAGGCCAAATTGTTTTACGACACTAGGAGCGTTGACTGCGTCGCTGGAATCTCTAACTAAAGTATTAAAGTTGTTTTGTTACCTTTTTATCGGTGAATGTTTGTAAAACTAAAATTAATGTCATTGTGCCTATATTATAATATATTATCTTTAAGTTTTATCTATTTACTGTCCTTTCTTTTATATCTATTACTACTGTCTTTTCTCATTCACCTATCTTGTCTTAGTACTCTATTTTTATTTATTTTGATGTATTATATGTTTAAAGCTGATTCTTTGTTGCTGTATAATGATTTTTTTGATGAATCTTCTAATGGTGCGATTGATAATTACAAAGCCTTAGTTCATGTTTTATGTAAACAATATGATGGTTTGAACGTGGTTAATTTTAATGCCAGAAGTTTTAAAGGATTTAAACTTGATTTCGCAAGATATATTTTTGAAAACTCACCTGCTGACATTATTTGTATATCTGAGACATGGTTTAAACATGATATACCTGATTCATTTTATACTTTTAATGACTTTAAACTTTTTCGCAGTGACAGGTGTGGAAAACGAGGTGGAGGTGTGGCTATATATTGCAAGTCTTATTTAAATGTTAGGTTCGTAAATAAAAGTAGTGGTATGTGTGAGTTCTTTAATGTAGAAATAATTAATAAAAGTACTAGAATCCTTGTGTCGTGTGTTTATAACACCCATCGTTGTAATAGTGTTGAATCTTTTTTTTACTGATCTCTCAAGCAGGGTACTTAGTTATGATTTTTTTATTATTTGTGGCGACTTTAATGTTAATATGGTCCGTACTCATTCTGCCACTGAGAACTTTTTTCACTCAACGACGTGTGGTTTAAAAACCGTGAATTCCAATATTCCAACAAAATATGGACATAATTGTGAGCCTAGTCTACTTGATATATGCTTAGTTTCCGACATTGCCCCAGTTTTAATATTTGACCAAATGACTTTCCTCTCCGACCATGATTTAATATTCTGTAGTGTTAATGTAAACTGTGGTAGTACTCACAAGGCTATCATATCGGGACTAAAAATCTGAAGCACTTTTTCGTGACCTGTCTAGTATGAGATTAAATGACTGCTACCTGTATGACTCTGTGGACGAAAAACTAAGAGTTTTCATGAACGAATTAAATGTTGTCTTCGACCTTAATGTTCCTTTACTTACAGTTCAAGTTTATAATTTCTGTTGTCCCTGGTTCACTAATCGTGTTGTGTGCCATTAAATTAAGAATCAAGCTTCATTCTAAGTGGAAAACTAACCATTCGAATGAAAAATGGGAAAATTAATGATGCTTATTAATGATTAAATGAGTAATGATGCCACTCTAATAGTTAATTTGGAGAAGAAAAAAATTCTTCAGTGCTAAGCTTAATCCGAACCTAAACTCTAAACAGCTTTGGCAAAATATTAAAAAACTTTGAGTATTTAGCAATGAACAGAAAGACTGCAATTTGGACCCTAATGTGCTTAATGACTTTTTTTTTGACCAGTGAAAGTTCAAGTTCAAATACATTTACTAATGTTTTTGAAGCACCTACAATACCTGATAACTCTGACTTTCCCTCATTTGAATTTGTGTGTGTAAATGAAAATCGTGTGGCTAAATGTTCAATGCAGTTAAGTTCTAACGAAATAGGAATCGATGGAATGACTCTAAGGTTTAGTAAACTTGTCCTTCCTTATATATTAGGGCCTTTAACCCATATCATAAACCACGCACTTACCTGTTCCCGATTTCCTGTGTTGTGGAAAGTAGCAACGGTAATCCCAGTAGCTAAAACTGCATCCGCATCAGATCCCAAGGACTACAGGCTCATTAGTATATTACATGCCCTGGGCAAGGTTCTAGAAAGAATTATGACTGATCAAATCGCTGAATTTGTATTTGATAATAAGCTTTTATCGCCATTGCAGTCTGGCTTTAAAGCTGGGCACAGCTGTTCGATGGCAGTATTATGGATAGTTGATGATATTAGGATAGCGTATGACCAAACTTTATAACTCTTCTCTGCCTTATTGATTTTTCTAAAGCTTTTGATTCTATTTGTCATACTTTACTTTGTAATAAGCTTCAAAATTATTTTTACTTTAGTAATAATGCAGTTAAATTAGTTTCTCATTACCTAAAAGGCAGTAAGCAACGAGTAAAAGTTGGTGACACATTTTCAAACCTTAAAACAATAAAAACAGGAGTTCCTCAAGGATCGATTTTAGGCCCCCTTCTATTTTCTATCTTTATTAATGATGTTTTCTCCATGTGTAAACATTCTTTTATACATGCGTATGCCGCTGACATTCAAATTTACATTTCTTGGCCAGCTTGTCTTTTAGAATACTTGAGCTATAGATTGAACTTGGATTTACTCTCGCTAAACAGGTGGGCTACCGCAAACTTGCTTCTTATAAATCCCTTTAAGTCAAAAGTTTTGCCGATTGCTAGGACTGACTCAGGCTTTGTAGATATTCCGCCATTGTTCATTGGGTCTAATCAGTTGTAATTTGTAAGCAAATTAAAAAATCTTGGCTTTGTACTGAATTCTAAACTAACATGTACTGATCATATTGTTATTGTCGTTGGGAAAATATACGAAACGTTACGATATTTACGTACTTCTTCTAGCCTTACCCCTCTAGAAACACGTCGCAGACTTGTGGTTCAAATGATTATGCCTCATATATCTTTCTCAGATGTTGTGTATAGCCAGCTTGACTCACAGTCGCAACATAAACTTCTTGTTGCGTTTAATAACACTGCTAGATATGTTTATGATGTTAATAGATTTGATCATATTTCTGTCAGAAGTAGAGCCATTTAAGGTTGCGGTTTAATGAATTATTTGAACGTTCGAAACATCATATTTTTACATAAACTTATTTACTGTCAAAGCCCTGAATATTTATATGAAAAAATCCAATTCTTACAATCTTCTGGATCGTCAAATCTAATCGTTCCTAGGCACAACTTTTTAAACAGCAGTAGATTATTTTTCATAAGCACCATTAGACTTTGGAATTCACCACCAAATTACTTAAAACAAATAGTATTAGGAACCAGCTTTAAACGTGCAATATATAATCATTTTGATATACAATTTAATCTATAAGTTTAATCTATTTTATCTATCGTTTTCTTTTATTTTTCTATACATCTCTTACAAACTTATCCCTCCACTATATTCAATTCTTCTTGCTGTTGTTTATCTCTTTCTTCTACTAGTTAGTAAAGTTACTTAGGATATTTCGTTCCTGATGTTTCATACAAAATATTTTTGCTAATAAATAATAGTTAATTTTGTCTACTTTTGAAATTTTTTCTGATTTGTATAATTATAATTTTAATCTAGCAAGTTAAGTTATAATTCCTAATATACTTTGTAATATACATTAGTTGTTGTATTTTTGCTTTACTTTAGTATCAGCAAATCAGCAAAAATCTAAAAATAACTTCAGTAACCATGCTTTGTTATTGGAAGACTTCCAGCAGACTGTTGGACTCCATATAATAACATAAGCATAAAGACTAAAGTAAAGCAAAAATACAACAAAAAATGTGAGCATGTGAAATGGGAGAAAAACTGAGAAATTGACACTTCAAATCTCATCGACTCTGTGGTGCAGTGCGCTAGTTTGCGCTTGCACGGGCATCACAAAGATTTCTGATGAAGCCTTTAGCACGGCCGAAATTGCAATAAAATCAGCTAGTGATTTTTTCCTTTTCATATTGAAAAAACTTTGTTGTTATTGTTGTTTCTTTGGAAAGATTCGTTAGAACAATTAATTGTTCTAACTTTGACCTTAAGCTTAATAAATGATTTTAAGCTATCAAATAACTAGAATTTGTATTTAAAATCAAGTATGATTTTAACTATCAAACTTAGAATTTGTATTTAAATCATATAAAATCAACATAATAAATAACAAGGTCATTTAGAAAAAAAATTTAATAATATACAATTTTTAAAAGAATTAAAAAAAAACGCTCCTAAGACCCAAGGACCAATGAAGGTGTAATTTCGTATTTATAAACAAATTACGTAACGCGATCAATTTTCATACGATTTTCAAAAATGAGCATTTATTTTTTTTTAATTAATTGTAATTTTAGAAACTATTTACGTTAATGGTAGTTTTTAACAAAACTGTGGCAGTAAATCATGGTCAAAGTTAAAAAAATTAGAGAAATGGTAAAAATTTTAGGTTTGTTCGATTACACTGTGCGGCACAAAAATCTGTATTTCATAATTTCAATATTTTTCACTTACTTTTAATATGAGGAATCTCTTGGTGGATTCCGTTTTGCCACTTTACCGATATGTCTTGCCCGCTTTCAACACTTCAAAGAAAATAATGTAACTCATACGCAATGTTGTTGTAATTTTTTTGATTTTTGATGTTTGAAGCAAGACTTTTATAAGACTCACTCGATAAGACCCACTGGCAGCGATTTTTTCATATTTTGTTGCTGAGCAAAGTTGTTGGCCTGAATAAAAGGAAGAATTTGGCTCAAGAAACCAAAATAAAAATTCTTATTCAAATAAAATGAGTAATTTCTGATATATCTCAAAAAAGAACATTTTATTTTTAAATGTTTTGTATAGTGGTAAAACAAATGTCAGCACGAGATTCCTCATAAAATAATAAAGTGAAAAACGTTCAAATTATCAAATACAAAGAAAAAGGCTAAAAAAAGCGAACAGTGTTATAAAACAAAATATTTTTATTTCAAAACTAAAGATATGCACATTAGGTCGGAGCGATTACATATGAGAAAAAAAGTATCCTTGTATCACACTGGGCCAGAGGGATCAGTAGATATGGTATCATACATTAACCATACAAAATTTTGAAAAGATAAGACTTCATCTTCCTGCTCCGGGCTTGAGTCATAACAGGACATTTTTTTAAAGATTTTTAAAAAACTTCTAATGGATGGAATTGAAAAATATTAGAAGGTCCTTTAATATAATAGATTTGAAAAAAAAAATATTTTTATGAATTAAATTGCGAGCTTTAGATCAAGTAAGTTTTTAAGAAGGCAACAACAACAACAACAACTCTGTATAGAGTCAATCACTTAGCTGACTAGACAGTCTGTTTCGGAAATCGCTAAATTTTCCTCTTCAGTAGTCTTTGAGTGATTAAGCTGAGATCAACTCACTGTTTAAATTAGTATATGACGTCTTAAAAACTTACTTGATTTAAAGCTCGCAATTTAATTCATGCAATAATTTAAAATTTCATAAAACTAATTAACAAATTATTTTTATTTTATAAAAATGAGCAGAACAATTACATATAAAATAGAAAATCTTTAATACAAAATTTAGTTTCAATATGATAACATCTTTCTATTCCAAATAGTCCTTAAATACCTAGGTGTCAAAAAAAAAATGTTATATGTTGTCAATATAATAGCTGATTGCGATTCTGGACACATAATTTTTATAGCTTTGTTCGATCCTGAGATATGTAGTGTTGAATAAAAAAATGTGCATTTTTTGGCAAATAGTCCTTAAATACCTAGGTATAAAAAACAAATGTTATATGTTGTCAATATTATAGCTGATCCGATTATGGAAACATAATTTTTTTAAGCTTTGTTCGATACTAAGATATGTAGTGTTGAATAAAAAATATGCATTTTTTGGCAAATAGTCCTTAAATACCTAGGTGTCAAAAGAAAAAAAAATATTATATGTTGTCAATATTATAGCTGATTCTGATTCTGGAAACATAATTTTTTTATATTTGTTCGATCCTAAGATATGTAGTGTTGAATAAAAAATATGCATTTCTTGGCAAATTTGAGTAATAATTAAAAAAAAAATGGATCATGGTAGGATAATTCAGAAAGGCTTGAACGATATAGTAAGCCCTAATCTATAAAATCACATTGTTAAAATAGTATTTTTTTATGTAATTTTAAAAAATTTTAAAACAAATTTTGAAAGTCCAGCTTTAATAGAAAATGATACAAAACGCTGATTAAAAATTTTCAGTTTGCATGAACAACACACAAAAAGTCAATTTATTTCTTCAGCCTATAAAAATTAAGGAACTTGTGAACTGAGCCAATAAGAAAAATTTGAGTTCACACGCTGCAAAAACTCACAAAAGCTGTAAAAATAGTTATAATTGCGGCTTCATTTATTACAATCTCAAGATTCAAAAGATTACATAAGATCTTAAAATAGCCTACAACCTATTCAACCTATATTCTAAACTTCATTATATTCTGTTGAAACGTAAAAGGCGGACAAACAAACGAACAGACAATTGTTAATTTTTGTATATAAGTAAAGATTATCATTTTATATGTGTTTCCATAAAAGCTAGATTCATACAACTCGAATTTTATTTTGTTTTAAATAACATACGATTTTACTATCAAAAGTTATAGGATTAGAAACCATCTCTACTCGATTTTTCAAGTCTGTTTTTAAGATTTTACTACAATCCATTAATTTTTGATCATGTCTTAAGAATGCCTTAAAAACTCGTATTCAATTTATTCAACAGTTTTATTTATTCAACGGTGGGCAAATATGGCTCACTGACATTTTTTATTTTTCAAAATATATCAGAAAAGTTAATAGTTTTTTAAACAGATCGGTAGTTGTCTGTTCCTTTGAATATTTATTCACCAACGAGCGCTGGAGTGCAGGGAAAATTTATGTTTCGCCAAATTCCATGGAATTTCGTATTGTTCTGTAATTTCGTTCTGTAACTTTCTCACCGCAATTCTCACCATATTTTTCCACTTTGACTGTTCATTCTCACTTGCATTGTTTCTGTAATAAAATGAGATAAATCGGTGGCTTTCATTCGAATGTTTCAATTCTACTTTTGAAGGAGTAGAAGGAGTAGCCGAAGTGTTTCTGAATCTAAAATAATATAAAATAGACTCGAATCAATCACTTTGTTTTTACTTGGTGAGAAAAAGATTTGCTTGATGTCAGTTATTTTTCTGGAGCACCTGGAATGTTAGCAGCTGAAAATTAACAGCTTAGCTTAGTATTAACCAAGATATTAGTAACAGCTGAAGTCGCTACTAAGTCTATATTAAAATTACATTTACTTCAAAGACGCTCAACAGCCGACATGTTTTTAAGCTTATACTACTTAGTAGCTGCAAAAATGAATACAGAAAAATTTTAAGTGGCAACTAAAGTTTCAGTTGGATACTTACTAGAATGAACTCAATAGGACGACTATGAATATCCGCCAATGTTTTTGACAAGTACTCACGTTGAGAGTATTTCAGAAACGTAAGCAACGCAATTTTGGACGATGACGCAAGAAAAAAATACAAAGACGATCTCGTCGGAAAATGAACAAGGCTTGTCACGAAGGCACTCAAGGTAGGCTTGAATAGGGCATTACTTTTTGTATGAGAAATTAGTTTTCGTGGTGACATTAGTTTTGCCACTTTACCGAACACTTGAGAGCAAAAAAGTTTTTTGATGATTTGTTGCTCAGAATCAAAAATTACTCAGGATATAGGCGCTTGCTAAATGTTCAATATTTATTGTGATCGCAATTCGATATCCAAATTTTAAAATATTTGAATATTTAACGGTATTGGATCATGATCCATCAATATTGTATGCTAAACGTTCAATGATTTCTGGTCTGCCTTCAATGCTTCAAAATAATTGCACATCGCTCAAACTCTGGCCACCTTACAAACACTCTACACTGGCATTAAAGTAGACTTTTTGAAAGATTAACTAGATGCGATGTTTTTATATTTATTTGTGCAGCAAAGTTGTTGGCCAGAATAGTAGGAATAACTTTTCTGAAGAAACTAAAATTAATATAATAATCGTTCCAGAGTTATCAACATTAAAATGAGTTTATATCTTGAGTAATTTTTTATTTTGAGCTACAAATATTTAGAAATTTTGCTGGCAAAGCGAATGCCACGAGATTTTCCTTACCAAAATTTAGTAAAAATTTTGAAATTATCAAATACTGACTTTCGTGTCGCACTGTGTTAATTGTTATAAATTTTTTACCAATTGCTTATTTTAGTTCTCAAACTATTTGATTTCATATCTATACTATTATAGCATTTCTCAATTAAATAAAACCTTTTTCGAATTGAATGAAACCTTTTACAAATTGAATGAAACCTTTTTCAAAATCGATGAAACCTTTTACCAATTGAATGAAACTTTTTTCAAAACCAATGAAACTATTTTTCAATTGAATGAAACTTTTTTCTTTCAATTTAAACTTTTTTCAATTTTATTCAAACTTTTTTAAATTATAATAAACTAAGACAAATATTTTAAAAATTATAGTTTTTATTAAGAAAAAAATAACTTAATGATTTATTTAATGAAGATTTTTACGTTCTATAGCTCGCGGAAATTGCAGAATCATGTACATTATGTAGTTTGTGCAGTCGTTCCGTGAAATTTGTTAATTAATACCGTCAACGACTGTTAAAAGCAAACATACCGACAGAAAGATAATATGGTATACAGGAAAACAGACGGACATGCAAAAATGCAGACGCATGCAGACGCATTTGCAAAAAGAAATATTTTTAAGCTGAAAAAACTGACATTAATTTACAGTAAGGTAGAGTGAAAATTATTTGTTTTTTGCAAATTTTATTTTACCTAGCCACGGCAAAGTTAAGAATGAATGTAAGACTTATTATAAAGTGTGTGCGCATTAGTTAATAGGTATTGCTAAGAAAGTACTGCTGTGTCAGGAAAAGTTCATTAGTAAAATCTTTAAACTAAAATTATTGAAACAATGTATAACTCAAAACTCCTTTTTTTAAATCATGTTTTTAGAAAACTATAAATCTTTCAAAAACGTATTCGTGTTAATTAAAACAAAATGAAATTTTTTTTCAGACGAAACGAAAATTGATTCCTGAGGGAAAATATTATAGTGATATAGTTTATCTTTAATATTATATAAAAGGAGACTCACGTAACTTTATGCCAGACAAGATCGGTAACCGCTGAACCGATAATTTTTTGATAATATTTTATTTTATTTTTTTGATTTCAGTTTTATAATTTTCAGAATTCTTTGATTATTTGATTCCTATGATATTTTCCAGTGTCATAGCTTACTTAGTTTTTCGAAAAGTCTTTTCTTTAATTATAACAAAATTCTCGTATTTTATATTTTGCTTACATTCAACAAGTAGCACAATACAAAAGCAAACAAAGGTTTCCTCTCTTTGTTGCGAGAGCTTCTCACAATATAACACGACATCCATGTTGCGAAGTTGTTTTCAGGGAGATTCTTGCTGTTAAGGTTGATTAATACAGGTTAAGTCACTTGAGAGAAGCTCGGTCGAACTGTCAGAATGGATGAAAGGAAATCAATAAAAAAAACCTAAATCCGTACAATTTTTAGTTAACAGCTACTTTGACAGTTTGAAAAAAAAAACAAAATGAGTGCTTTTCTCTCAAGTGACTTAACCTATATTAATCAACCTTGCTTGCTGTCATACAGTGTTGATTAATTTTCCTTGCAAATGTTTTGAGGGGAGTTGCCAGAATTCAGTTATAAACATAAATTATGTTTTGTAGCGTTGCCAGCTAACTTTTTCCGACTTGGGATTGTATAAGTCTATCTATGTATACTATATATACTATTAAAAGTGTTGTGACACTGCAAGGATGTATGACAACCACGCCAGAACCAATAAACCGATTAAGACAATATAGGTACCAAACGATTTTTTATTTCAACGATATCGTGATAGGCTATTAATATTTTGCCTCTCCTACTCTTTACGTCTACAGTATGCTAAAACTGCTATATTTCAGACGGTTTTGGTCGTACAAGACTAAAATTTGGTAATTTTATTTTTATGGTTACTTTCGACAGCGGTACTAAAAATGGGTCTCCACGCCCCCTTTAACCGCCCAAAAATCAATGAAAATGCTATATTTCAACGTTTAATAACTACGTTTAAATTGGGCCAAATGACTCATTTGGAATCAGTCATTCAAATTCTTGCATTGGTTTTCTTTTCGAAAGTATCTCATTTCGTTTGATAACTGGTTCTTTGTTTTGTAGTAACTGGTTGATATTGGTGATGATACACGTGCATAAAATGATTTGCAGTTTGACGTTTTCCTTTGTTTTAAGCGTGTTCGGTTTTTTATACTTTCTCCATTGAATGCGTTTGTAATAAGTGTTCAGAGCCTATCCAATCTCATTCATTTGTTTTAAATAAGTTGAATGGCAACTGAGAATTTGTATGGGAAATGAAATGACTGTCGTTTCTCATTTAGCTGAATGGGCTGAAATGAGTCATTTGACTTCAATGTGAACGTCGTATAAGACTAAAATTTGATAATGTAGTTTGTAATATTTGAAATTTTTTTTTTACAGAAATTATTTTTTAAATTATAGAAAATTGTAAAATATATAATAATATTTTGAAAAAATAAAATTTTATACATAAAATAATAGGGGGTGGTAGCCCATGATTTTTAATGATAGAAACGGTTTATTGAATTTTGTGTCAAATTTAAGCAATTTTTTGAGATAAATGCTATGTACTATAAAAAAGTGGGAAAAATGGAAATTGAAAAAAAATTGCAACAAAAAAAACTTTTGGCCTATTTTTTGAGCATAAATTGAATTTTTTATTGGTTTTGTAGAATTATTATAAAAAATTGAATTGGTTAATCTTAAGATTTCAAATTTAAAGATGTATTTAATATTTTTATTGCAGGCGAAGTAGCGGGTATTTCCTAGTATAAGACATTTGCAATATCTTTTTATATAACGCCTATGTTTAATGCAACACCAGCGAATATAAAAAAAATAAACTGGCCATTTCAGCCCTTGGAAGGACTTTGACCTAGCTTCTATTGATCAATTGTGTTGTGCGTGTTATTAAATGTTTGATCACAAATGATCGAGAACTGGACCTACGTGTTTTATGCCGACTCCGAACGGCTCATGTTCTAAAGAAGCTTTACATGGCAATTTTTACTCTCTGAGGTTTGCCATTGTCTGCAGAGAGGTGACGACCGAACAGAAAAATTAATTCGATTGAAAAAACTTTCTGTCTGAGCTGGAATTGAACCCAGGCTACCGCGGTTCTTTAGCTTAGGGGCCACGCACTATACCCACTAGGCTACGGTCGCCACGAATATAGGTAGTACTTAACAGTGAATTAAGAGTAAATTTTGATTAATCCGTAGCCACCTACCCGTGGCAATCGTCTAGCGATCGAGAGGGTGGCAGTTTGAATAAATCGTACGGCTTAGAATAGTTTTGGAAAATTTAAGAAATCCTTTCAATAAGAAATCCATTATTTTTTGCAATTTTGGTACCAGAAAATCAACAAAAAGATGCGTAACAAGTTTCGTTTCTAAGATTTAAAAAAATTGGTTGAAAAAATTTTCTAAAACGGGATAAAACATTAATAATTCATTTTTCGATAGTAAAACATATTCGAAAAGAAAACATAATTCTCTTTGAGTTTTGTTTCAACAAGAAAAACCTTGTTTTTTATAATTTGATAGCGTGAACTTCCACCTTTATGTTCAAATGCGAAAACTCATTTTTTGTTCTAGATCTGCAGATAACGTTTCTGTTATAAGTTTTGTCAAATTTTTTTGCCCTGAACAAATTTATCCACTCTCCTTCATTAGTCATATAAAGTGTCCTCTTAAAATTATAATTTGAGACAATAAAATAAATCACCTTTTGACGTCTTCAATTTTTATTCACACAAAAGAAATAATAGCAGGCAGGCAAAAGAAAGTCTTTAGTCAAAAGAAAATAGAGCCTTTGAAAAACAACAAAGTATTCTCTCAGCCTCAACCACCATATTTTTCACAATGTGTGGCTACACAATAAGAACCACATTTTTGTCCCCACCTACCGCCTTCTACAAATCTCTGTCTTTACTTCTCCAAGCAATGCACGGAGTTTCATTCACATTTTATTAACTGCCACCATTTTGATGCATCATAACTTTCTAAGCGAGTCACCAGGAATAAAAACAACCTCACTGAAGCACAAAAAAAAAAACAACAAAACAAAATAACTGTATACACATTGACCTAATTTTCGTACAAATATCAACGTCACATTCGCAGCATAGCGAAAATGACACCAAATCCAAAACAGCTCAAATATTAAAGCTTCTCTGAGCTACTAGCTACCGTAGGATGATTTCAAAGATCTGCCACTTCGATAGCGCAATGAAGGCAAAGGAAAATATTATTCTCATAATGTTGCCTGTCCCTGCCAGGATGAAGAAATCTTTAGATTTCTGTGATTTTGTGCGTACCGGAAACAATAAACAAACAGCCGCAAATGAATCGGAAGTAATGAGCATGTCGCGTACCTAGCGACAATTTTTAGTGTTCAGACAAAGATATATCTTTCTTTATCACTATCAATAAATGTGCTCTTTTATTGTGTTCTTTTATTTTCAACACAAAAATACTTTTCGAAACTAGGTCAACGCCAGTTGGCCAAAATGATTAAAACTTTTCTTCTCCTTGGGTGGAGAGGATGAAAGAAAAAAAGTGGAAAATAATATTACTTTCAACCCAAACTGAACAAAGCAAAAAGCACACGGATGAAAACGCTTTTTTCCAGCTTAACGCAGAATGTTATGAGGAAAAAATTAATTTTTTTAAGATACATCAAGAGCCATGTATTTAGGATGGTTTGAGGTCATTTTATGCCATAAAAAGAGGTTTTTCCTTAGAACACCAAATAAGGAGGTTCAGAAAAGCATGCGGTGCAGATATGACTGAGTTATAAACTTCATATGCGGTAGTTGAACAGAAGTTATGTTAACAAACTTAAAGTTAACCTAATAGTGCGTGAAACTTATGACGTTGATCTTGTTTTAGATATTAATAGTATGCAGTGCAAAAGTTTGAGACAAGAAACAGATGGAGAAAATAGATAAACACACGAGAAAAGAGTAGCGGAGGCAGCAAAAAACATATAACAAGAAAAAATAAATTTGTATTTCTGGAACCCAAACAAAAAAAAAAAAACTCGTACAAAAATGTAAGTTGGACTAAGAAAAAAATTAGGAGAACTTAATAATTTCTTTAAATTTATGTGAGTGGTATTTTTTTGAAAATTAATCCATTAAGTATGAGCTTTTGAGGGATAATGGACGCGACACATGTGCGCATATAGGCTGGGATATAATGAGGCGGCAACCGTTGTATGTACGAAAGAAAACTTAACGCACATACGTAATTTCTTTACGTGCACATATAACGCGAAGAAAAATAAATTTTTTTGGAACGGTATTTTTTTGAAAATTAATCCATTAAGTATGAGCTTTTCAGGGATAACGGACGCGACACATGTGCGCATATAGGCTAGGATATAATGAGGCGGCAACCGTTGTATGTACGAGAGAAAACTTAACGCACATACGTAATTTCTTTACGTGCACATATAACGCGAAGAAAAAGAAATTCTTTTGGAACGATATGGAGTTTATTTAGATGTAAAGAACCAAATTACAGGGACAGTTTATTATTTATGTTGAAGATATTATGCTATATTAAGCATAACACTTAGTAAAATAATTATATGTGCAACACTTTAAAAGCAATTCTAAGCAAACATAACTTCATTTGTTTTTATATTATTTTTTTATTGAAATAGTATCAAGGACTTATATGCAAAACTAGATAAAGCTTATTAAAAAACTTATTGTTATTAAAAAAATTATAATGCATTTAAAAAGTTCATAGAAAATATTTATATGTGCAAAACCTATTTTTATTGATTTTATGGAATAGAATAGAAATATGTATAGATTTTATAAAAGAATAAGTCTTTGTTTCTTATATATGACTTGGTTAAGCGTGAAAAGCATGAATTACATCAGCGATCTGAGGATGGAGCCATCGATTTCCTGCCATTCATCTTAAAGAACTGTTTTCAGATGCTTCTTCGGCTCGAACTGGCGCTCGAATTGGGCAAAAAGAATGCACCCACAGGTTTTCGATAGGATTCAAGTCATGGCTAACAGCAGGTCACTAAAGTACGGGTATATTTCAGATTTATTGAAAGTCATTTGTGGCTCGGGAAGAATTTGTTGGTGCGTTGTCCTGCTTAAAAGTCCAGTTATCATAGTATTTATAGCATGTGAACTCAATATGCATCACCTAATAACTCAATATGCATTTGTGCATTCAATTTGCATGAAATAAAATACAGGGGAGACTTTCAAAGTATCTGAAACCGGCTGAATTCATCAATGATCCCCGCCCATGGTTACGCACATACCTAATTTGTCGTGGATATCGCAAATTGTGCCAATATTTCGGGCAACCATTGGTCCCGTCAAGGTTAACCCTTTTTACATAACTTAATATGACATTCCCAAATTCTTTCTCACTAAATTTGTATTTTCGGCTTATGCTAGACTGGCTGCAATGTGTCATGGTAGCAGCCTGGGTTGAGAGAAAGGCGATTCATAGCTGACGTTGGAATTTTCATCCAAAATTTGTTGGATTCTGCTTCTGGTAACCCTTAGATTCAAATGCGCAGCAATTTCACCACAACTCATCCCTTTCTCCACAGAAAGACGTCGAATTCGTCTTTTGTGCCATTGGTCAATAACGGATGTTCTTTCACTAAGCTTGATTATAGCATAGTTGCCAGGGTCTTTTAAAAATTTGTTAAAGTGTTTCGGTGACGGTTTGTACTAGCAACTATAGCATCTACTTTTATGCCGGCTTCATTTAAAAATTTTCTATTAAAACGATCTTTTTCAGATTAAGTGAATTACACGTGGCACTTTTATTTGAAAAATTAAATAACTCTAAAATGTATTCATATTTTGTTCCAAAAATGTATTACCGTTATGTTTATGGTTTTTCTTACTAAGCTTATAAGCAAAATTTTGTAATTGTTAGGTTTTAGCAGTTAAAACGCAAAAAAAAGCAATTGTGCACATATAAATATTTTCTATTGCACACGCGAGACTACACAGTGTTTTCGATTAATGGTACTACGAATACGAGGAAAAGAAGAATTCTCTGTTCGATTAATAAACTTCATCCATTAGCAAAAATTTTGACAAACTCAAAAAAATTGTACTGTTATAAACCAGGGAGAAATAAAAAATATTTTTGCACCTATAAATATTTCTCTGAGGTATTTAAGGTTGGATTAGAAGTGGGAGAGGTATAAACAGATTTTAAAAATTTGGCGAAAAGGTTGCAAATTGTGGGGAGATCGGAGGTAGTATTGCCAAGATAACTAATAGTATTTGGAATACCAGCAGATTTTTTTTACTGTTTATAAACTGCCAAAAGCTATTACTGTTATTAGTTTTTAATTTAGACTCTTCCTAAAGTATATAAGTTTTATACAAAAATTTATTCAAATGATCAAATTGTTTTTGAAGGCTTCGATATTTATCATAAAGCTCCATATTATGTGGGTTTTTATTACAAAATTTATAGGCTTTGTTCTTCCTGTTGTTTAGATTTACTAGAGCACTATTAAACCACTTGGGCTTAGAAGATGTTTTAAAATATTCTTTAGGAATGAAAAATTCATCGCTTCATTGAGCTTACTTGAAAAATAGTTAAAGTTTTTTGTATTTTAAAAATATAGTGGAAGGGGGGGGGTCTATTCTGACACCCTGGGGAGTTATGGGCTAATTTTTTATATTTTTGAGGTTTTTTCACTTAAAATGCTCTTGCAACGAAATTTTTTAAGTGAAGCTCTATGCAAAGACGTTTTAGAAATATAATTTCGTGGCCTTTTTAATAATATGCAACACTAGTAGAGAGTTGTGTCACAAATAGAACACTGAAGAATGGCGTGGTAGGTGTATTAATGCACAGCAAAATACATAAAACTACAAAAATTAAGGGGTTAGAGCCGAAAACCCCTTGAAAGGGAAAGTTGCCAAATCAAAAATGTTCGAAATATTAAGTAAATATAATAAACAGAACGAAATTGTCAAAAATGAATACAAGAACAAACAACGAATGATAAAATTCCACCTGGAATGTGACAAAAATTTCCATTTTTGGTAATTCGAATGTATCCTAAAACAAAAACATCTATATAATTTATAAAATATTTTTTGTTATACTAAGAATTTCATAAGCATACAGGGGCGTTTGAAAAAAGTGGTCTACCGTTTCTGTGAAGTTTTTCATTTAGGAGTTATGTCATTAAAAAAGAAAAAATAGAAAATCGTGATGTGGGGAAGCGAAGAGGCCAATTTTCCCATAAAAATTATTGCTTTTATGATACCATACGGTCTATCTATATACAATTTACATGTAAGAAAGTTTTGCCACTCAATAGCCTAAATCTCAAATTTCAAAACATTCCGTTCACACAAACTCAAGTTACAGATCTATTTTCCTTTAAACAGGCCAAACAGTCCACTGTGCGGCCTTAGAGCTCCAATGTTTGTGGTAGAGCTCCATGAACTGAAATGCTGACGTTTAGAAAAGATACCTATTATGTATTTTTTGTGGTCCAAGGATTCTGACTATCTAATCCTTATTAACTAATAATGAAATTAAAATAACCCACAATTAATATTATAGTAGTTGAATTCTGGGAATTTGTAAGGATTAAAAAAGATTTTCATTGGCTCATGCACGGACCTATCACTTGTGTAAAACACATAGAAATCAAAACAAAACATATATTTAACTCACAGTTAAGTAACTCGTGGCTTATGAAGTTTCATGGCAGGAATATATTCGCGGTAACACGAATTCAAAAACATTCTATATTTTTCCAGTACATATATACTATATACAGTATAAAACTAAAATACTTGACTTTATGAATCATAAAATTCTTGAAATAATTTCTCTTTTTTGCCACATCTCGACGTGAGAACCAGAGGTTTCTATTTGGCTTTTTTTAAAATGTTTTGGAGGGCATTTTTTAAGTTCGGAGCCATTTTCATTCTATATCAATAAAAAAAATTAAAAATACAAGACAGGAGAAATAGAAACAATTAATTTTTTTATTACATTATAAAAAGTGTTTCAAAAAAAGTTAAAAGAAAACATAAAAAATAACATTTTTCATCAAAGATTTCAGATACAAACTACTGGAACTTGAATTGAATACATTTTCAAAAATTATTCATGTATATAATTTTTTTTTTATACGATTTCAAAATTTTAAAATAAGCATAATTAATATAGTAACAAATTTCTTTATTCAAATTTTAAAGTAATTGTGAAAAAAAATAATTGTGGCGAGTGGCTTTTTTTTAGTATTGAAGCATTTTTCATTATTTGGAACCATGTTTCGAATATGTCACATTTCTCCAAAGTAAAATGAGGAATTTCGGTAAATTACTGTAATTTAGAGTTTTTGCTGGCGATTGAAAATCAAAAAAGTCACTGGAGCTCATCTCTATAATATGGTAAGGTTGTTTGTTGTTGGCTACCAGTAAATTTTATAACAAAGATATTTCCATTTATATTATAAGACATTTTAGGCTTAGGCACCCAAAAATGTAATGATCAACACAAACACTACTTTCACAAAACTGACGTTGGCTGCAGACAGCACCACATAGTTCTCCACGCTGCCACATTTCAATATTTAAAAATTCATTTAGAATTCATAAAACAAACTGTTTTTTTAACATATAAAAATTTCTAGAAAAACTAACTCAAACAATTTAGTATCTTTTTCAGCATTCAAATTGGTTGCAGGTAGAACCTTCTGAAATTAAATACGTGCACTTTTTGCTGATAGAACTAAATAGCTCTGTTAATATTTAAACAATTATAAGTAAAAATAAAAGAAGGTTTACGTAATAGATAAAAACCATTACAAAAAGTACATTTCAATCAAAAAACGCAACAGTAAGAAAAAACAGATGGAACCCTCTGGTTCTCACGTCTCGAAATGTTTCTCGACTTAAACTAATAGATATTATCCTAAGAGTCGTCATCAAACTTGAAAAGACCAGTTTTTGAATAATTGTTTACTTATTTCATAGCACACAGCACAATTAATCGTAAGAAGTTCGGTTAAGACCTTCAAGATAAATTATAATTATTTAAACTTATTAATTTTACTATTTGAAGTTTTTAAACTACATTCTATCAGTCATCCAGCTGTACAAACGCACTCACTTGGTCTTATAAAATATTCATACCAGTAATCAGGAAACACTTAATCTATATTCTACCAGTACCTGGCTTGTTCGTTAAATGAATATCACCGTAACCAAACGTAGTTTTGAAAATAGCTACACATATAACAGACTTTTGTTTAAAAGAATTACATTCAAACAATAAGAAATCATAAAACCACATTACATAATATCTTGTACACTTGTACAAGAACCATTTTTAATCAATTATTAGTACAATAGTGAAAATTTCACATACATTTGTTTAGCGGTTCTTGAGTTTATAGGCAGCCAAAAAAATGCAAAATTTTTACAAGTTTCATTTTTTTATAGTAGTATAGATGACAAGTGTAAAATAAAACTTAGACATTAAATTGCTATTAAAAATCATTAAAAAAAACATCACAGTAAAGCGTTTATACTGTACAGAAGTAAAATTTCTTAAAAGTAAGAATAAGAGAGATTTTTGGGAAAGACGCAGGAAAAAAGAGAGAGTTTCAAAAACAGAGTGAGAGAGGGAAAGAGCATTTTACAAGAAGTGCAAGACAAAATAAGCGTAAAAAGTATTCTGTGAATTTAATATTTACACTGTCATTGGTTGGTACTTCAAATGGTAAAGCTGGTTTTAATGGTTTGTGATAATTAAAACGTGAGATAAATGTCCGCGATTTTCTATATTCGAACTGAGAAAATTGAAAATATTGTAGGGGGATCTATTTTGTAGGTCAATATACAAAAAACACAAAATATAGAAAAAAATATCTATAATAGTTCATATTTATAGGAGGTCAAATGCATAAGCTGGTCCTATTAGTTTTTTCTCATCAACATTTCTAATGAACACACCTACAGTCTATCGTTAGCCACCCTTCTGGAGGTCCCCATAAAAAACACACACAAGAAAAAAAATGTCTATGTATGAGCTGATCATATTAATTATCCCCTTCAAAATTTCTTCTGAACATACTGGCTTCTTCTGCCACCAATCTGGGAGTCCCCATACGAAAAACACAAAATATAGAATAAAAAATCCTTTATTATAGTTCATATCAAAAATTGTACGACCTCTAGGGAGGTCAAAAGTATGAACTGATCCCATTAATTTTTCCCCTTCAACATTTATTCTGAAACCACCTGCACTCTATCTGCGACCTTCTAGGGGTTTCCGTACAAAAAAATATAAATCAGCGCTGGGCGCCCCATAGCTCACTGAGCGCTCTCTGAGCGTAACTTTTCACATGTACACAAAACTCACAACAGAAGAGAATATAATTCAGTCCTTCGCTGACGGTGATGCTGTGAAAACCTATGTTGGAAATTTTTGGTACACTCTTAAAAAACCAACTTTTTGGTTTGTAGATTCATAATATATTTATGACTTATATTTTTTATTTTATTAAGATTTATTATAATTTATACATATTGACTATTAAGATTCTTTGCATTATTTTTTCATATTATTTGTATTCATTAATATTTTGATACATAATTTTATGAGGTTTTGATTATAGTTTTAATGATTCGTGTATATTAGGATTGAATAATATTAAAACAAAAACAAAGCACCTGAAAAACAATATTCAACTCTTGATCGGAATGTGACTTCTGTTCTGCAGAGAACCTTTCTTGCGAAGCAGAATGTGTAATTTTCCACTGCAAGCAAACTAATATAATTTATTTACTGAGAAGAAAATGCTGGAGCAATAATGACATAGACGAAAAAGTAAACAATTTCTGTGACTAAAAATAAAATCTAAACATATATTACAGTATTTGTGGAGGTATAAACATACAAACTTGAAAATCTAGATAATTGTGACAACTATTTCGCTCAGTGTGCTCTATTTGAGAGAGCACCAATACTAATAAGACAAAATAAAATGTGACAATGTTAGAATGCCCAGCCCTGCTCTAAATTGATAAAATATTATTGCTCGTGTATACAAAAACGTGTCGAATGAGACTCGAAATATTTTCTTTACAGAGAATCGTGTGACGTATTAAAAATTTTACTCTCAATATCGAATCGCTGCCTAAGAAGTTTTACTTAAAAAATATAGGCATTTTCATGGTCACGCAGGTAACGTTTGTACGCCTTTTATATTGCTAAAAATGAAAAAAAACAAATAAAAATTTAAACCTTTTTGTCCTGTTTTAATATTTGGATAGCACTCTAGTATAAGTGTTTTAAGTATGTAAGTTGGAATTGATCGAAATTATTGCCCAAAGATATAAGCAAACAAAAAAGAACGCCTTACAAAAAAAAGGTTTTAGTCTGCATCAATATAAACGCAAAATATCTGCGAAGTGCGAACGAGTTTTTTATCAAAGTTATTTAAATATTATCTGGAATAAAGTTTCTATAAATTCATAATTGTTTCACTGAAAAATTCATATAATTATTATTATACAAACCATAATATGATACGTAATGTGATAAACGTTACGCTAGAGATTATTCTCTTCAAAGAATTACATATTTTGTTGTTTTATTTAAAATTTTTTTGTTTAGAAAAACATATTAAGTGTTAGTCAGAAACGTTAAAATTGAAAACTGAAAAAATCGAAATAAGCTTTGTATAACAAGTATTTATTATATATAAAAAATTCCAACTTTCTTTAAAATTTTCCAACTTTTGACATCATTTTTCAACTTTTGTTGCCATTCATCATGTTTGTTGCCACTTTTTTTTTTTTTTTTAGACTGAACCAACGCTCAGGGGATGCCCCCTATAAATGCGTAAGAATTGTGTTGATTCGGAAGATGGGTGATATTTAGTTGGAGGGTGGATAAATAAAGTAGTGTCGGTGAAGATTTGTTTTGAATTTGCACAGCTCAAAACTGCCGGGAAACACGCTCGCAGGGAGACTATTCCACAACTTAACCGCGCGACTAAAGAACGAATTATCACGGTAATGCGAGATTCTATTAGGCATCGATGCAATGGTAAAGGGGTGGGCTTGGACAGCTGCCCGCGTGGACCTGGGAAACACACGAGCTGGTGGCGTCAGGCCATGTATCTCCCTTGAACACTTCCCATGGTAATACCTATACAGAAGGCTTAGGCAACCTACATTACGTCGATGCTCAAGAGAGTTGAGAGAGGATGAAATACTTTCATCTCCTATCAAATATATCGCACGACGTTGAATTCGATCCAGAAGCTCCAAATAAGATCTTGAAGCCCCTGCCCAAATGTGCGCATTGTACTCAATTTTTGGCCTAATATATGAGGTGTAGATCATGCGAAGATCAGCTGAAGTGAAATATTTTTTGCACCGTTTTAGAAAACCTAGGCACTTGCCCGCTTCTTTCGACACATCGAAAATATGATCATTCCAACGAAGATCACATTGGATCGATATGCCCAGAACGTCAAGAGCGGCTGATTCCACAAGATCCACACCATTCATACTGAGAGGAGCTAAAGGGCAATTCACTCGCTTGTGGGTTAACAGACAACACTGGGTCTTGCTTGCATTGAACTCTACTCTATTAGCAAGACCCCACTCGGAGATTTTTTGTAGATCATTAAGGAGTGTGTCATTCATAGTTTGCCTTTTTCTCTCAATCTCCATAGAGCTTGGGCGTTTTTTGAATGAATATGAATGGCAAATGCTGCTGTCGTCCGCAAACGAATGTATTGGGTTATGCGTCAACGACAGATGGTCGTTGATAAAAACCAGAAACAAGGTGGGCGATAGAACTGAACCCTGCGGTACTCCTGCGTTGATGGCGTGCTTCTCGGACGAAATACCGTCAACTACGACTCGAATCGTTCTGTCCTTGAGAAAACACGTGATCCATCGAGCAAAATTACCACCAAATCCATATGCAGAAAGTTTTGACACGAACGCTTTATGCCACACTCGGTCGAACGCTTTTGAAATATCCAGAGCAACAACCCTGCTCTCGCCGAAAAAGTGAACGCATTTATTCCATTCTTCGGTTAAGAACGCCATAAGATCACCAGTAGAGCGAGTCATATGGAAACCATATTGACGGTCACTGAGCAGTTGATTGTGCTCCAGATAGTTCATAACGTTGAAGTTTATTACGCTCTCCATAACTTTGGAAAGCGTAGAGCATATCGCAATGGGTCGGTAATTTGCAGGTTTCGTGGCATCACCCTTTTTAGGTACCGGCTGGACATTTGCCACTTTCCAACAAGATGGAAATATTCCTGTTCTGTAGGAGATGTTGAAAAGGTTGCGCAAAGGCCGAGCCAGCGAAGAAGCACACATTTTAAGCACAATTGGCAGTATGCCATCAGGACCAGAGGCTTTGTTTACGTTGAGAAAGGACTTTTTTAACTGCTCTCGTTTGAAAGTATATCTCCTGCATTGCAGAAGATCCATTCTCAACAAAGGGCAGTGGCTGATTGCTATCCGAGAGAGTGGAATTTTGTGCAAACAATCTAGCCAATAGGTTCGCTTTATCAGCCGAGTCAGTGAAGATTTGGTCATCTTTTAAAAGAGCTGGAATCGATGACGATGTCTGGTTCTTAACTCTTTTAACAAATGACCAAAAATTTTTGCTCCCTTTGGGGCAGAGAAGAACCTGTTCTCGAATGCGAGCTTCGTGCAGAAACTTTTCGCGTTTTAAAATTGCATTCCAGCGATTCCTTCCTTCGCTGCGAAGTCTTTTAGTATCAGTATTCTTGTTAGAACGCCAATTCTGAAAGGCTTCCTCTTTGGACCTGACTGCAATCCTGCAAGTCTCATTAAACCATGAGTGGTCTTTTGGTTTAATGCTTCTCATCTTATTGGGAATGAAAGACCGCATACCCAATAAAATAATTTCTTGTATCATGACAGCCGCGGCATTCACATTTCTATCAAAGAAACATAATTTCCAATTGAAGTTGCGATTAAAATTATTCAACGCAGTCCAATTTGCCCTTCCATAAAACCATGCAGTCCTTTTCGGGGCTTTAGGCGTAGAAGTGCAGGGGTTAGAATATGGAAAACCAGCGGAGATGGTACAATGGTCCGAGATACCAAGAGGTGCGTTGACACTCACATCATATTTTTCATGATGTGAAGTCAGAAAAAGGTCAAGGGTATTATGGCTATGCATATCACTTTGAGGAAAAAAAGTGGGTTCCTTCACTAGTTGAATCAATTGGTTCGATTCAGCAAATAGCTCAACATATTGCCCAACAGGTGTCAATGGGTCCGAGTGAAGTAACCAAGCCGGTTTGTGGACATTGAAATCGCCTGCTACAACGATCTCACTGTCAAGAAAAAACTCCAAAATATGCGTAATCGAATCAGAGAGAGAGTCCAGTTTGTTAAAAGTGGGCTCTCCCCCTAGATTCAGGCTTCTATAAATAAAACAAAAATGCAGCAAGTGAGAGCGAAGCCTGAACCTAACCCACATTGATCTAAACTCTGGATCGGTCACATTCAGACTCCTCTCACACTGGTATGCTACATCCGATCTTATAAAAAGGGCGATGCCTCTATGCAAAGAAAACAATGGCAGTAAGCGGTACCCAGGTATATGAAAATCTAGTGGATCTGCATCCTCGGCCACATGGGTCTCGCCTAGTGCCATTATTTGAGGCCTATGTAGAGTACAATGAACATATACCGAGAAAAAATTCGCCCTCAGTCCACGAATATTGCAAAAATCTATGCGAAAATGACCCGACATTTTCGCACCATGGAAATATCAAACAAATAAGGGCATATGAGATAATTAACATTAAGTAAACAAATAAGATAAAACTTTTTTGTATTCAAATTGAGATCAGCTCTCAGTACTCTCACAATATAAATTTAAACATTTTTTCTCTATTATGAAGGTTTAAAAGACTTTTCAGTAACATTTAATTCTCAGTGTAGTGAGCAAAGCTGCAGAGGGTTGCTAGTACATGTATAAATAATTTGCGAGTTGGTAGACAGCTCTTTCAAATAATTGCGTGCATCTCATAATTTATGAGTAATGGGTACCCTGAACTCATTCATTATCACTTCATTTATTCGTGGAAAATTTACTTAAAATGTCTACTCTTTTGACGTACTTGAATGTATTTTGTGGATAGTTTGTTCTGCACGTTTTTAAGTGAAAGTTAAAATATATGGCGTTTTTATTGTGCTGGCAGCCAATATTAAAAATACTAAAAATATTACTGGCTTGCAAGAAGTAAAAACGTAAAATTTTGGCAAATATGAGCATATTTTATTGAATTTACGATTTTTTCAAATTTTTTGCGATTCAAAAAAAAAAGATGGAGATAAATTTAAGATACTATTGCGAAAAAAATTATATCTGCAAGCAGTGATTTCAAATAAATGTTAAAAAACGCTGCACTCTACACTCAGAAAAAATTTTTCAGAAAATCTAGAAGATTGTAAGAAAATCGGGCTTCATTTAGCGCCATGGCCGATTTTCTAAGGTTGATATAAATATTTTTCGTTAAATTCACACCAGAAGTGAAAAACAGTTGCTTAAAAGTATCCAATCAATTACGAACTTTTTCGCTAAATTGAAGAAACTAAGCCCAACTACATTGAAATTTTAAGACATTAAGACAAACACTTTCTCTTAAAATAAGAAATTTTGCACCGTTTATTAATCATCGATTTAATATTTTAAACAGCATCCCGTGAGAATTACTTTTTTTATACTGACGAAAAACTGCAAACATTATTTTTATTAACATTAAACTAAATTGAAAAATTACTACTAACCGGAGGCTTGAACCTTGGCCGCGTGAGTGTAAGTGCATCAGCTTATCCATTCGACCATCGCAGTCGTAAAATAATCGTTCGCTTTGTAAGTAATTTAAAAGCATTTTTTCTAGAAATATAAGAAATGCATGAATTTCTATGAAATATTGAAGTATTGTAACTTGTATTTCTCCAAACTTAAGAAATCATGCTGTAGAATATTGGAAGAGGACTTGATATCAATACAGTTTTCCTTCAAGTTATTTCTGCTTTTATACTGCTTTATTAAGGAAAACCCTCTATAGAATATAGGAAAACCCATGCTTATGAATTGAAGCCACAGTTTCTTAATTTATGGGAAGCAAACTTTTTTGAGTGCGATGTAAGTCTAAGCTATACTTTTCATGTTATTTTCTTTTAAAAAACTTTTTGCCAAATTTAAACTTATTTTAGGGAGGCTGCTGACTTGATCGTTTCCATAGAAATTAGGATACCATTTTCTCAGTAACTGCTTGACAGATTTAAATAATAATGATTTTTTGCATAAACTAATTGAAATTCCCTCTGTTCATATGTTTACTGCCTATCGGCACAAAAAAATCATCTAAAAATTTGTTCTCCGAAGTGGGAATCTTAAGAAAATTGTTCCGAAGTGGAAAAAATTGCGTAAAATAAAACTTTTTAGGACAGCAAAAAAAAAAACCTCCGCATTGCTAGTCAGATGATCAGCGACCTTCCTAGCCTTGAATTTAATTTTTGTGCACTTTTGTTCATAGAAAAAAATCTGCGGTTTGTTTCATTTTGTCTAAATTCAATAAAACTAATAAAGCACAAAAAAATTTTCAGATTTTATTTCAGATTCAAGTAAGTAACTCACTTCCTTAATGCAATTTAATCAAGAATAATTCCAGGATGTAAAAGTTTTGACAAAATTTAATTTAGCCCTCTGCAGCTGACGTCTATGCCTGACAGACACCACAAAGCAAAATTTCGTGTATTGCTTCGTAAATTGTATCAATGAAATAAACCACATAATTTCAAGCAAACTTTTTTTATTCAAAATTGTAACCTTAAATTGAATTATGAACTATTTTTTAATGTAAATAATAAAGGCCTCATAAATGAAGAACTTTATGAAAAGAATTAATTTTAAAAAGGTGTCCATTAACACCATTTAACTAATATTGTTAAAATTAGATCATGTCAGTTGCAGAGGGTTAAGGAATTTTATTTGAATTAATGTCACTCATACGTCACAGTGCACTTCCATATAAACTAAATTTATAAACAATTTAAATTTACCGTGCTTCCAAAGAGTTTATTTCTTGGAATGTTCCCAGGATGAACAAAATTAATCCAATAAATTAAAGATGCTTTTAAAAATACAGTAACTTTATTGTTAAACAGTAAATAATATTTTTTTTTTATATTTAGTATTTATACTTTAGGTAGGGAAAGGGCTGGATTGTGAACCAGGGTGGGTTGTGAACCATTACTTATTTTTCTTTCCCTAACGGACATATCGCCAATCTTTCAACTTTCAAGTTTGTCTTTTGACATGATTCAGTTTTTGCAGTTACACCTAAGTGTACCGAAGTATTGCTTGTGGCAGCTACAGACATCGTGTTTAAAAATCGATTGCAATAACTTTTTTGACTGTGTTAAAAGTGTTATCTAAGTGAATGAAGTTATTCCAAAAAGTTGAGTGTTTACGACTCAATATTTATTTATGTCGAAATATTATTGGAAGAGTCGTTGTTTTTGATGTTTCCAAAATTGTGTCATGGCTTGGTTGTGAACCGCTGTGGTGATTAGACCAGATTTGTACGAGAACTCTCAAATAGCATCAGGAAACAGCAGTTCTTTGCCACTTCTGGATAAAATTGGCCTATTACAAGCAGCCACCGCAAGGAAACCATCGAAACATTGCCGAAAGACAATGGAGATCTGTGAGCAGACTTCTGTAGATAAAACTGATGGTCTGACCAGAAAAAACAGCAGCAAACTAAATACTACCGGCAAAAGCAGTACCAAATAAGGCACAACCAGCACCACCCAAGCATCCCAAGACAAAATAACCATTAAACCATCTGATGAGGACATTGATTTTTGCACCATTTGTTTGAAGGTTTTTTCCTAAAGAACTGACCCCCAAAAACTTCACTTGAGTGCGTCAATATAGAAACGCATTCGCATTTCACATCCAAACATTGCGACGCCGATTTAGATGAACATGAAGAAAACTATGATTGAACACTTCAGTTCATTGTGATTTTTTTTAGCCTAAGTGGCGGCATTTTTACTTGTTTTCTCTCTTAAAGCCTTCTGAATAAATAAATCTCAACTTATTATAAAATATTGGGTGTTTTACATCGCATTTTTCAATTTTTATTGGAAAGTGGAAGATGGTTCACAGCCCAGCCACTTTTTTTTAAGAGTCAAAAAATCACTTCCTTAAAAAATTGGCCGTAAAGTTACATTTTAAGCAAAACGCTAATCTATTTGAACATAAAAGTTGCGTTTTATATTCACTTTTCTAACGGCATCTTGGATTATTCGATATCTTTATTCTGTAAAAAGTTAGAGCCCTGAAACAAAATCTGGCTCACAACCCAGCCCTTTCCCCTAAATATTTTTGATATTTTTCAATTTAGTGCAAAAATGAATAACTGCAACTCAAATTTTTTGTGAAAATAAATTTTGATAACAGCAATCTGTAAGCAAAATCCCTGGCTGAAATATATGCCAAGTTAAAGAGTTTTGGAACGTTTTTATGCTGAGCGCCACCTAACGTAAAAAGTTTGCGCTATGGTCAGGCGCGTACCCAGAAAAAATTTTCAGGGTTTTTAACTCTTTAATCACTAAGACCGTCTACAGAAGGCCATCACTGGCCTTCACTGGCCTTCACTGGCCTTCACTGGCCTACATTTAAAATGAAATTCTATAAAGTTTAAAATTTTTTCGCGTTTTAACTGCCAAAAATGTTTTTTGTTAGTGTGAATCCCAATCGAACGGTCCTGGTTTTAACACGTTAACTTGAATAGTTTGAAAGATACAGCCATTTCTGTAAAGATTTTTTTGCAAGTTATATATAAAAAAAGTCACAGTTTCGATAGTATCGTTAGTATAGACGTAGAATTCCTTTTTATACAGTAATAGAGAAAAATTCTGCTTTTTTTATTCATATTTTTCAAAACTATTTTAAAGCATTTCATCTTCTAAATGAAAATTATTCAAAAACAAATTTATTGTTGTTGTTCTTCAAAATTAACTGATTTAACAAGCTCATAATTAAAGTCATGTTAACATTTTTTTGTTTTATAAAAAGTTTTCATTTCATATTTTTAGTGACGCATTTATTGTTCCTGTTAATTTTTATGTTTGTTAAAACTAAATGTAATTCAAAGTTTTGTTGAATAAATGGAAATAAATATCGGAAAAATTTGAATTATTTATATTTTTTTTGGTAAAGTGCATTAAGATTTCTTTATTTTAAAGGTAATTTAAAATTAAAACTTAAGTTAGCAAAATATATATTTAATATGTAAAAAATACAATGCATAATATAAATAACTCGCATTTATTGTGGTATGAATTAAAAAAAAAATAGACTTTTCAAAGCACAACGCATGCTTAGTAACGCATGCGCAAACCTGCGTAGTAGTAAAACGTAATCCTCTATTGTATTTATCTTGCTGAAAAAAAATCAAAACCATTAACAAACGACAAAAACGAAAGCATCTAATGTGTATTTATTATATGTACATTTTACATATATTAATCATAACAAAAACAATAAAAGCAGCACAACAACAAACGACACGATTGCGAACCAAACGAACAACAACAATAACAACAGCATAAGCAGCTACTGAAGCAGCAAATATGAAATGGGAGAAAAATTGAGAAATTTACATTTAAAATTTCATCGCCATTGTGGTGCAGTGCGCTAATGCGCAATTGCACGGGTATCACAAAGATTTCTGATGAAGCCTTCAGCATGGCCAAAATTGCAATAAAATCAGCTAGTGATTTTTTCCTTTTCATATTGAAAAAAGTTGTTGTTGTTTCGTTGGAAAGATTCGTTAGAACAGTTAATTGCTCTAACTTTGACCTTAAGCTCAATAAACGGTTTTAAACTATCAAACAGCTAGAATTTGTATTTAAAACCAAGTATGATTTAAACTATCAAACATTTAGAATTTGTTTTTTATTCTTTATATGTATTGTATTAAGGAGATTAATAAAAAAACTTCCTTGGCGAGTCCGCGGATAGCAGATGCGTATTAAAAAAACATAATAAAGCGATACCAAATTAAAAGGGGACGTAAAGAAAAAAAAAATAAATTGCATACAAATGTAAAAAATGTATGAATCGGTTTTAGCCAAAAGTAGTGAATATCAGTATTATTTTTGGCCAATGCCTTAGTCGGCATTATATTACTAATTGTTGCTCCAACTGGTTCCTCTATTTTATTTTTTAATATTTTCGTTGTTTTTAGTTAAGTGAAATTTAATAGGAATTATTTCAAACAAAAAATTTCATTCAACATTCGCTTAACTACGTCAATTTCATAAATAAAAAAATTGCTTTTGTGTGCAAAAAATTTAGTTTAAAAGAAACTCTCTTCTGCAACATTTACTTTTAATGTTAAATAAGAAAAAAATATCAGTACTTCTAAAATATAGAAACTGTATATATAAGCATTTGTATTGAATGTAAATAAATTATTTTGAATATTTTTTGCTTTTCATTCACGTTAAACCGATTTCTGAAAATGCCCACATTCAACAATAAATCTGCATTTTGACATTCATCTCTATATAAACCACATTGTTATGACCAAAGTCATAACTCTTCATAATTTTACTGTTTTCAAGTACTAACAAACTTTTTTATGTCAAATTTTTTATTTGTCACAATTTTATCGGTGATAAATAAAAATATATAGCTTTTTGCACTTAATGCATCAACGTTAACAAACGCACTAGTCTGCATGATTTTTTTTGTGAAATGCATGTTACTCATCTGAACTGCCTTTACACTCAAATGCGTTTTGTCAATGACAGCAATTTTTTGCATCACTGAAAAATTTGATTTATTTCAAAAGTTATTTTTGTCAGTGATAAATATTACTCAACTTTTTTTGCTAAGCCAACTTTTTGTAGACAGGTTCAAATATTTTAACATTTATTGTAATAAAATACTATAAATATTTATATTTTTTAAAATGCCAGTAGAAATGTAAAATCAATGAAAAGAGTATGTAATTATGTTATAAAGTGGTTTATAAGCAACAATTCTGTTTTAAGAACATTATTCATTCCTTGCGCTGAAGAAGTAGAGTTCCTGGTTTTAATGTTAAAAAAATGCATTTTGTTACGCTGTTTTTTGTCAAAATTGTTCTCAATTTCTGCGTGGTTATTTTATTTTTTATGACAACTGCTCTGAAGTGCAAAACATAAAAATACGATTCGTTTTATTAATAAATTTTTTTTTGGTGCTGAACTTTGCTCTGTACAGTGTGATTGATTGATTGTCTGGTGTTGAGTGAGTGTCATTCCTGAAATATATAACAAATCAACATGGCAGAATAAACTAACATAAACTTAATATAAGAATTTTTTTATTATTCTTTTTCACGTTGTTTATCTTCATCAACTTTTTTAACTAAATCAATTATCAAAGAAATTGTTGAGCTTTTAAAACAAAAAATAAAGAGACTAAAATGTAGCATCTCATCTCATAAGATTTTTATTCAAATGTTATTCTCTCAAAAAAAGTCTGCTTCCCTTAAATTAAGAAACTGTGGCATCACTTCATAAGCATGGGTTTTTCTATATTCTATAGAGATTTTTCCTTTATGTAGAGAACTTTTACATGATTTAATGACCTCACGTCTCGATGTCGTGGCAACGTTATCAAAACAGCTTCTGAGTTTTGAAGACAAGTTTTTACTTAAATATAAGCTATGAAGGTATGATTAAAGTTAAATTTTTAAAAATTGTATCAAAGCAGAAATAACTTGAAGAAAAACTGTATTGATATCAAGTCTGCTTTCAACATTCTACAGCATGATTTCCTAAATTTGGAGAAATATAAGTTGCAATATTGGACATTTCATAGAAATACATGCTTTTCTTATATTTCTAGAAAAAAAAGCTGTAAAAGTATTTACAAAGTGAACGATTCTTAGTGGAGCAAATTAAGCGATGATTGTTTAACAACTGCGATGATCAAATGGATGAGCTGATGCACTTATACTCACGCGGCCGAGGTTCAGGATAGTTGTAATTTCTCAATTTAATTTAATTTTAATAATAATACAAAAACTAATGTTTGGAGTTTTTCGTCAGTATAAAAATCATAATTCTCACAGGATGCTGTTTAAAATCTTTAAAAGAGATTTTTCCAGAGATTCGAAGAATAATTTCTTTTTTTCAGAGAAAATGTTTTTCTTAGTAATAGGCGATGATAAATAAACGGTAGAAAAACTTACTCAAATGTCATAAAACTTCAATAAAATTGGGCTAAGTTTCTTCAATTTAGCGAAATAGTTCGCTAATGATTGGATAATTTTCTAAGACTATTTCAAACTTCTGGGCTCTCATCACGTATGACGAGAATCGTTTGACGATATCGTTTCAACGATACTTCAACATCACGTAACCTTCAATTTTATGCATCGTCTAAACGATATCGTTTTGCTTGCTTCATGCATGGCAAACAACTGTCAAATGGTATCGTCGAAGCGATTGCTTGGCGCGATAGCTAATTTGGTATCGTTTGGCTATTTTTCTGGTTGGAAATAATAAAAATAATTTTAAAATGTTTTGGGCGCTTGTTTGTTAAAGTGGTCCTTAACCAATAGATGGAATGTCGTTCCTGCACTATGTTTGCGACGTAATTGTGGCCCAGCTGCGGATGTTCATCAATAAAGTGTAGCAATATTTCCATTTACTTAGATGTCGCTGCCGAATAATTTAAAACTTTCAAAACATTATCATCAAAATAACTTATTAAATATTCTTACATTTTACCTTAAATTTTCACTTTTGAAGCAAACAAATCCAAAAACAAATTCTACACAAAAGTAAATATCACTTTTGGCACTGAATATATGTTTTGCAGAGCCTTTCAAACTGTAGAAAACACAACGATAGACGAGACGATAGCGATGGACTTATATGAAGAAAACTAAGAACGATATCGTCGGATAGCATCGTTCAAACGATAGTCGTTTTAAAAGTTACGTGATGAGAGCCCAGGTGTCAATTTAACGAAAAATATATACTTTATTTTTCGAAAATAGGCCATGGCGCTAAATGAAGCCCGACTTTCCAACGATTGGGTGCTATTTTTCAAGATCTTCTGGACATTTTTTCTGAATCAAATGGTATTTTACATAATCTTTGGTTTGTTTTACATACGTATTTGTAGATAAAATTATACTACTACAATTGGTTCGTATTCCTACGTATAGAATCATTCCGAACAGTATCGAATAGTATTGAAATGAATCCAGTTGTATCGAATTGAAAAAGATTGAATTATAAAATTGTTTTGAGTCCTATAAAATCGTATTGAATTCTATCAAATTGTACTGAATTGAATTGAATCGCATCAAGTTCTATCCAAACGATAAGGATCATATCGAATCATATCGAACTGTATGGAATCGTGTTGAGCATTGATTCAGTTCGATTTGCTTAGTTTTTGCCAAAGTGTTGTATGTTTTTTTTTTACTCGGCTCGTTCGAGTGGGAAATATTGCATGAATAAAGTTGAATTTTTTTGAGAAAAGTTGATTGCATTAGAAATGCATTTAATTGCTAAGGCGTCTTACATACAAATTTTCCTGCTAATCTTTTTATGAGTTTTTACATTTATACTACAGAGTTCTCTGATGCATTTTCCTAGAAATGACTCGATTTTTCGCAACCTAAACTACAAGGTAACAAACGAATATTGCTTTTTTAAAGTATAAGATAATATTTAATTAATTAGTTTTATGATCTATGAAATTATTACATGAATTAAATTGTGACCTTTAGATCAAGTAAGTTTTTAAAGAAGGCAACAACAACAACAACAACTCTGTATACAGTCAATCACTTAGCTGACTAGACAGTCTGTTTCGGAAATCGCTACATATTCCTCTTCAGTAGTCTTTGAGTGATTAAGCTGTGATCAACTCACTGTTTAAACCAGTATATGAGTGCGCAGATTTTGGAATTCATTCTTTTGAATTGTATGGCTGCTAATCATATGACATTTCAAACATTTGTTTATGAAAATAGCCACCTTGCAGTTAGAACACTTGCTTCTGGCGAAGTAAAAAACTCGTTTCATTTCTATGGTGCATTTCGACAAACTATCGAACACCAATGAATATTGAAATAAATAAAGAAGCAACTAGAACAGATGGCAACCTTGATAGAGCTGATGGCGGTGATATATAAATAGCCTACTGCTTTGAAATGTCATATAATTAGCAGCCATACAATTCAAAAGAATGAATTCCAAAATCTGCGCACTCATATACTTGTTTAAACAGTGAGTTGATCACAGTTAAATAACTCAAAGACTACTGAAGAGGAAAATGTAGCGATTTCCGAAACAGACTGTCTAGTCAGCTAAGTGATTGACTCTATACAGGGTTGTTGTTATTGTTGTTGCCTTCTTTAAAAACTTGCTTGATCTAAAGCTTACAATTTAATTCATGTAATAATATTTAATTTTAACACTTTATAGCCGTATATATAATTATTTGGAATTGTATTTTCATTAAATCGAATCATTGAACCTTACCAAATCATAAAAAATAAAAAAACTTAAATAGTCTAGTTAAATTTTTATATTTAACCTGGCATAAAAATAAGATTAAGACACTTGCTCAAGTTCGTTTTTGTTGAAAAAGTGTTCAAAGCGAACGTTTTATAGCCCCATCTCGATTTCTTATTCAGTTCTTATTTTATAGGATTCGTTAAATAAGACTTCATAACTAATTTCGATTCAGTTTCTTAAGTCAAAGAGAATAAATCGCCTTGGTATTAATAAACTATAATAAAATGCCATAAAAGCTCCCGACATAAAAATAATTAATGGCATGAAGTTAATTGCAAAAACATGATTAAGCTGTAGATATCACCTTGCAATGCAGCTTTAATCTTTCATATTATATTTTAGCCAATGTCTGCTGAAAAATTATTAATAGTTTATATTTTTTAAAACTAAAAAATTTTTCATACTCAATACAATAGCTTACAGCTTCAAAATTGATAGTAGCACAATTTATATAAGATAAAAATCTTTTTGACATTTCTAATGCTTCCCTATCAATCAAATTAATCAATCAATCATTTTCTTTTTTTACATAAGTTATTTTCACTATTAAGATTTTCGATTCGACTGCTGTCAAACTGTTACACATAAATAGGTGTGCCGCTTGACTCTAGATATAAATATTAACTAATTTAGCATATAAACGAAAGTAATATTAAACAATCAGTCTTCAGTTTCTTTCTTTATCTTGAGCTGATAGAATAAATTAATTGAAAATACTTGAAGCAAAGAAACAAGCCAGTGAATTGGAGAAATCAATCTTATATTAAGGGTCGAAGACACTCTTTAATCTTTTGCCATCCATTTGGAACCACACTCAGCGGGAAAAAGGCGAAAAATATACACAATAAAAATATCATTGTTACTATCAATCAGTTTAATGCTGTGAAATTCTAACATGACATGTTTGTGTAAACCTTTTCTTATATTTCAACATATTGAGGACACATGCTGCAGCAAGGTTTTAAAGAAAATTATTAAAGTGATAAAAATAAAGAAAGCCATAAAAAAACTTACAAACAAGCGCATAAATGAGGTCATATAATACGCATACGTATGCAAAATCTAAACATAAGAACCGCTTACACACAGACTTTGAACCGTATGACCCCGAGAGGCGTTTGTTTTGTTTTCATTATTTTGTTGGAAACAATAAGGAGTTTGAGAGATAAAATATTAAAACCATGTAGAAACGTGCGACGCTCACAAGGATATAAGAAATACACAAAAGTAACTGAAAACAATAATTTTATGACACAAATAATAACTGTTGGCTGCCAAATGGCCGAAAGCCAAAATAAAATTCAACATTAACAACAACAGCTAACACAACTGCAATAGAAACAAAAGAAGAACAACAACAGCATTTAATGCAACAATAATATAAAAAGCATGCAAACAGTTTTTACGTTCTGACGATAAATAAATTAAAATAATATCAAATTTAGACAGAACGTAATTCTTACAGCAAATTTTTAATTATTTTCTACACATTTTCCTATAACAGCGATATTCCGAAAATAAAAATAATAATGTAGTTTGTTAATGCATTAAGTGTGTCCATAAAATCCTTAGGCTGCAGGATCTAAAGTAGCTATTTATGTAGAGCAAAGCACATGCAGTTGTAGCGACACTAAAGCAAATATTTCGTCCTTTTCGACACTCTATGATTTTATATGATACACAATTTAATGGCTATAAAATTGGTCGTCTGTGAAATTTAAGACCTTGTTGCTGAAAATGTAATAAATAAAAAAAGTGCAACTGACAACTGCAATCTGTTTTTAAGGTAAATAAATAATTCTTCTTTTTTATAAGAAGATAATAGTTCTTATCTAATAATAGTTCTTATCTTATAATAGTTATTTTTTAAACCTTTTGAATCCAAATGTGTGACAGCACTCATTAAATGAGGTTTATACTTAGCTTAGTTTCATAATACTTAAAAATGTTCTTATTATACATGATGACTAATATATCTAGCTGTTTAAAAAATCTCCTTCTTTGGAGAGAGTTCTGTTATTACCATTTATGAAGCATTTTATAATTTTGAAATTTGTAAAGTATATACTTATAGGGGATACCTATTTTAAATAGTTTTTTAGATAGTGGCGGCAGGTCCTTAGACCAGCCCACTTAGACCATATTATTAGTCTGTTGTTACTAGGGCTGTCAATCCTGGGATCCCAAACCGATTTCTAGTCCCGGAATCACGGGAATCCAAACCCTAATTCCATTGATTTTATTCATAAGAAAATAAAAAATTTTCAACAACTATAAATGCAACTGCAATGCAAACGATGTGTTTTTAACACTGAAATCACTCTGTTCTTTTTTTATCTCTCTACACTCTTTGAAAGTCTATTTCTGAGTTTGTTTTGGTTGTGATATTAAAAGATTCTGATTACGTGGCCGTTCAACTTTCATAGAATTTTGAAAAAAATAATAGTTTCATTACTACGGTGGATGGCCAAATTAATAGGGACAGGCTTTAAAATGAGAATTTATCGTTAAATTAATTTATCTAAAAATCACATAAAAGTTAGTTTTGTTGTAAAAATAATATCAATTCGAAATTGCATTTTTACTACCTTTCATTTAGTTAAAATGAATTTTCGTTACAAATTCACAATATTGCATTAGTATATTAAATATAATTTATTGTTCTCGAAGTGTGAAGATATTTAAAGCGAACAGAAAATGAGTTAGATTTAAAGATTTTTAGTGATAGGGTTTAATTGGAAAGATGTATTGGTATACATTTTTTACATAAATTATTTTTGTAGCTTGATCATTCTGTAAAATTTATTAAAACAAATTGAAGAAAATGAACTTCGTTAAAAAAACAAAAATGACAGGTAGCGTTGTTTTTTTTTATAACAGTAAAGGTAAAATATTTTCGTTAAACTGGAACAACTTTGGCTAATAAATGCCATGTCATATGAAGGCTAGTTAAAAATGCAATTTAGAATTTTTATTATTTTAACAAAAAACAAACTCTTGAATCATTTTTGGATTAATTAAAAAACCCATAAATTCGCACTTTAAAGGTTGTTCCTATTAATTTAGCAATCCACTGTGAACTATAGTTTTTTTACTATTTTTTACCAACACCCTTCGAAATTGAAAGCCTTGTTGTTACACCACAGAATGAAAGAAAGGAGTAATCAAGTGAAACTTTTATTTTAGGATGTTCTTAATGTGGCAGAAGCTATAGAGACATGTGATATTAAATCTGCAGCAATTGTTATGCCTTGAACTCAGTTAAATCAAGTTACTAAGCGTTTCTCTCCACAAATATTTCCTACCACCACCAAATAGAACTTTTTGTCGTTAATTGATGTATTTTAAAGTTGTTTTGGTTGGAAACAAGAAAAAATGGACGTTCTTAAGATATTTGTTTACAATTTTTTAGAAAAATGGGTAAAAAATACTGTTTTTTACTCATATTCTACATCAAATGACAACCTAGCCGCTTTGTACACAGGAAAGTACAGCATGACTTTTTATTTATTGTTGGATTTAAAGAAAAAATCCATTGGACCTTCTCAAGGGTTTTCTTTACCTTTTTAAAGAAATTAGCCGTAATTTTAAGTAAGATTTTTAAAAAAAAATAAATATGTATCTAAAATTTTTATATCTTTGAGACAACATTGTTCCTAGAATTGGATTTAGCGTTGGTTAAAGTCAGTGGTGCACAGAGTTGGCGGAACTTCCAACAAAAGCACAACGTTTTTAATATAAAAATGAGATATCCTTGTATATAAAATAAGTTATACAAAAATTTTGAAAATTTTGAAGTTATTTAAAAGAAATATATCATACGAACGAATTATAGATTAAGAAACAATTTTAACTTTGCATATGAGCTAAATTTCCTGTTAGCTATTTCTTAAATATCTGTTTTATATATTTATATTGTTTTTAATAATATATGCAATGCGTAAAAGGTATTAAAATCTTACGTATGATCTGCAAATAAGTTAAGCAAGAAATATTTCCGTAAGATGTCGTTTTTCTACATTTTTTAAAAGTTTTGTAATTTTTGATACGAAGTAGTCAAATCTGAAAGTTAAAATGTCTTACAAACATTTTTTAAAAGTTTTGTAATTTTTGACACTAAGTAGTCAGACAGTTTAAGACAGTTAAAATTTCTTACTAAAAGTTAAATTAGACAGTTAAGTTTCAACATTTACCTTTGACACGAGATCATGCGAATCTTACAATGTCAAACAAGTCAACTAAGATCTTTATATAAACACATTGAGATTTCTCAAATGGACCACTTAATCGTCCCTCCAATAAGCAGTCTTTATACAGCTTAGTTGATAGTCTCACTAACTCGCTAAATCAGGTTCTAGAAATCGCATGTCCGCTTAAAACACCAAGGGGAAGCAAAAGCCTTCTTGGTGGAATAAGGAACAAGAAGAGCTCCGAAAAAAGATTAGAAAATTTTTCAATAGAGCAAAGATCACAAGATCCACAGATACGTTATCAAACTATAAAATGGCTTTCAAAGAATACAAAAATGAATTGCGAAAAGTACAAAGGCAGTTCTTCAGAACATCTTTTGCGAAAATATATCACAAACCTTAGAGGCTTCAAGGCTTAGGAAAATTCTAGCTACGGTTCCCTCCTATCCAAATCTTATGAAAAAGGAGGATCATACTTAGATCACCAAAGTGTGGACCACTTTCCGTGGTTTCAGAGATATGTTATGTTCCAATTCAGGAAGATTAGTTACCACCTGTGAACAGATCCCTAAAAATACTCACACGAAAAAAGCTCGAATATACAAGTAGTAACTTCAAACCATTTAAGTCACCAGGACCAGATGGTATAGCTCCTAATGAAATTTAAAACTCAAATAGCACTCCATAGTTTTTATCATTGAAAAGTCACTTTTATGGATATAAAAGGGGCCTTTAACAAGAGCTATCACAAACAAGCTGAGGGAGCACCAAAAGGAACACCTCAGGGAGGGTTTCTCTCGCCTCTACTCTGGAATCTAGCAGTAAATGAACTGCTAGTCAAACTGGAACTAGAGGGGTGTAGTTTGAAAGCTTGTGCCGATTACCTTGTGATTGTTACCTCTGGAAAATATATATCTACTCTTCGGGACATTATGAAAACTGCCTAAATACTCTAGTCAAGTGGGCTATCAGCTGTGGGCTAAGCGTAAGCCCAAATAAAACTGAGTAGTGATTTTTAGCAGAAAACAAAATTTACCTCTAATAAGTCCTCCTTAACTGGAAAACACAAGACTTGAATTTTCAGGTCAAGCAAAATACCTAGGACTCATATTGAATATTAAACTAAACTGAAAGTCTAATTTGCTCGAGATACTCTCTTAAAAGTTTTTGTTGAATTTTTCTACAATACTTGTAGGCAATAGTTTTGCGGCTATTGCTACAGTAATTTTACACACCTTTATTTAATTAAACATATTGTTTACTATAGATTCGTAGTGAAATTCAACAAAAAGTGTTTGAATTTGAGTTAAATATGTAGCAATATTAATGAAATAATGTTGATATTGCAGCAAAATTAAACATCAATTGCTATTATTTATGTAGTACCATAACAAAATTAATACTCTTATGTTAGTAGAATTCAACAAATTGAATTTATTTTTACTACGATTGATGTAATCAATTAAATTTATATTGATATTATAGTAAATGCAACATTGTTAGTTTTGAAATTCTTGGTTTAAAACACAATTTAATATTTCTTAAAACTTCACACTTGATGGTACGTGCAGAAATAAATTTAATTTATCTTTCTTTATTGCTTATTTCTTCATTAAATTGGCACTATAAACAGCAAAATGAGGAATAAACATTTGCATAAAGAAATTCCTGCCGATGCGATCCAAAAGAGAAAAAAAAAAATGATACACAAATACTTTTTCTAGATTTTTATTGAATTATTAACATATTGCTCACATATACCTATTGTGTTGTGTTGTACAACACAAGGTACTATAACATAATAAAACTTTTAATAAAAATCGACTTATTACTACACTTTTTCAATTAAAAACCATATAACTCTTACATTATGATATCCGTACACGTTGACAAAGAGAGTTGACTGAACATCTGTTGAAAATATTGTATGTGTTGAATATTCAACATCAGTTTCATTAGTTTAATTAATGTAGGAATATAAGGCCTTGCGGTTGATATTGCAACAAAATTGAACATTTATTGCTTAATTTTGCTAAGAATAGTGTTTAATGGTAAGTATTTAAAGATCACTATAAAATTTATAGTCAAATTACACATCAGTTGGAATTTATACAAAAAATTACTATAGTAATTATAGTAAATTTACATTTATTTTTTAGAGTGTAGCCAAAAAAGCGAATATTTCGCTGTACTCATGCAAAAAAGCGGTTGGTAGTAATTGGGGCTGGCTTGGGTGTTACTCACTGGCTTTATACATCAGTTATAAGGACAATCTTGCTATATGGCGCTATCGTCTGATGGCAAGCACTCGAAAAACAGATTCACCTAAACCTGCTCCGTAAAGCTTACAGATCAGCTTAAGTGTGCATCAGTGAAACAATAAGAACCACTTCGACAGATGCATTAGACATTATCCTCCACCTTACACCACTTGATATCGTAGGTAAACAGTTGGCCCGCTAATATAGCCATCCGCCTAGATGCTACCTCCCAGTGGAAAGAATGTACGCTGGGGCACTCTTGAATTGGGAAATTTCTCCCTCCTATTCCCAGGTCCATCGACTACATCACACAAAAGCTATCCTTTGACAGAAAGTTTGATGCATCCATTCCCTCTTGAATGGGAGTTAGGAAACCTTTTACTAAAAATGCCATTAAGATCTTCACCGATGGATCAAAATTAAATAGCAAAGTAGGTGGAGGAGTCTACTCTGAAACATCAAACATCAATATAGCGTTCAGGCTCCCTGACCATTGCAGCGTATTCCCAGCTGAGCTCGCATAAAGCGATAACTTGGCTACAGGTAAATGAGATATCTTCTATTGATATTGGCGTACTATCTGATACTTAATCCGCTTCAAAAGCCCAGGAACTGTTGAAATAACATGCGAAGTAGTTTTCAATTACCGCAAATCTTTAAACGAGACGGCAAAGCAGCTTAGAATCTTTCCATGCTGGATACCCGGACATATAGTTTTTCTAGGCGTCTGCAAAGCAGATGAACTCGCTCGCACAGGCACAAACAAACAATTATCTACAGATAAGGCAAGACTTTGTATTCCTCTGACCACATGCCAACTCCATACACACTAGCTATCCTGTAATAAAACCAACTGCAGACGATAAACAGGAAACAAGTGTAAAATAATGTGGAAAATATGAAAAAAAGAACAAATTTCTCTTAGTAGTGACTACATTAGTACCATAGTAGGGGTCTTTATAGAGCACTGCCTGATCGGCAGACACGCTCAGAGCTTGAGCATCCCCCACAACGATTTCTGTAGAAGCTGTAGAGAGAAAAAAGAGGAAGAATCTTTAGTACACTTCTTCGGCACTTGCCCAGTGGTGGCTCAAAAACGATTCTTCACTTAAACAACTGGTTCTTCAAGGACTATGACGAACTCTCGAAATCGTCGGTATACAGAATTCAAAAGCCTTGTGAACAGCTCAAATTGGTTTAAATAGCGAATGGAAATCAACCCTGTGATACCACAATGGGTCTAATTTGGCATTGACTGAGACCTGGCTTCATAAAGATTAAGTTTTGGGTGATTTTTACGTTGTTTATTGTCTAGATCGCTGTCCAATTACCTCTGGTTATGAGAAGTGTTGGAGTATTGTTTGCTGTAAGAGCGGATCTGCCGAATAAATTTTTTTAACTGCCATCATCGAGCTCATCGGACCTTACCATCGAACAGATATGTGTCCAATTTATCTTCCCGAATAATACTTAAACAATTTCAATTGTAGTTTAATATATCCCACCTAACAGTTATTTTGATACATATAATAATCATTTGAGCATTATTACTTCACTAACTGAAAATCTTAGTTCCAGTCATGGTATAGTTGTTATGGATGACTTTAACTTAAGAAACATTAATTGGATTGTAACAAGCTACTTTCTTTCAAATGACTTTTGCCAATTAAATTCTATAAAAAACACTTTAAATAGAATTCTAGATTTAAATTTTTATTTCAAATGATCTGACAGCTGTTTGTACAGAAAACTTGGCACTAATTTTAAATAAAAAAACGCATCATAAAGCAGTTACGATTAATTTTGAATTCTATGAATATGATAAATTTGTCGATGATGAATCCATTCACCTGGACTTTTGTAAAGCCGACTTTGTGACAACAAATGAATTTTTGATTTTTTATCCAAAAATTTTAAGCAATAAACCTTCTTGGCTTAATGCAACACTTGCCAATTTAAAAAATTCAAAAAAGAAAGCCTTTAAGAAATTTCGGTTTGGATCGTCTCCGATTTATTTAGCTCCGGAATGACTTTGATTACCTTCTTAAATTTTTATATAATCAATACGTTTTTTAATTTCGAAAGAAAATTGTAAACGCAAAACAAAAGCTATCCAACCAGCATGGAATATAATGGTATAAAGTCAAGTAATACTTTAAAAACTTGTAACTTGTTCGCAAATTTTTTTCAAGAAGTCTTTGAAATTTATACACATTCCACGGACTCGGTTAGTTTTTCAAGTAATATTGCACCAACACGTTTTTTGTTAATAACTTTATGATATCGGAAGAGGATGTGTACATAGCTATTTCGAATTTAAGTTCGAGCTCAAAATGCGAAAATGAAGAAATCCCACCAATATTTTTCAAGTGCTACGTAGTAAATATCAGCAAACATATTTCAGCTCTATACAATTGCTGCTTAAAAATGGTGTTTTTAGAGCCCTGGAAAGCTTATTCTGTAGATTTTATATTCAAATCTGGAAACAGAAATGATGTTAATAATTAGAGGGCGATTGTAATACAGTGCACATTTGGCAAATTATTTGTCTACATAATAAAAATAAGCTTTTCATATAATTGAAAATCTTACAGTGGACTGCCAACATGGATTCCTTCCGGGTAAATTTACTTGGACTAACTAAGGCCAGATCACTAATAATATAGTTGGCGCTATGGAAAATGGGTATCAACTAGATGTTATTTATACTAATTATAAAAAGGCTTTTGATACAGTTGACCATTATATTTTGCTGCAGAAGCTCAAAAAATTTGATCTGTCAGAATCTCTGATAAACTTTTTCAAAAGTTACCTGGAGAATAGCAAACTTAAAGTCAAAATAGGGTCAACGATCTTTGATATTGCCATAAATGCAACTTCTGGTATTCCGCAGAGAAGCCATTGCGGTCGACTACTTTTTCTAATTTTTATAAACGACTTGCCTCAAGGGTTTATGAACTCAAGATGTTTTTTGTTTGCGGACGACGTTAAGCTCCTTTTAAGAATTTCTAACCCAATCGATTGCTCTAAGCTGCAATGAGATCCTGTCAAGTTTTCATGATTCGTGTCTTTGAAATAACTTGTTCTTAAATGTCCAATATTCGACAATTATTCTTTAAATACTGTTTATATTAATCACAAGACTAATGTACAAGATTTAGGAGTATTTTCTTATTCAAATTTAAATTTCAAAATAAAATGCAATGCTTGGTTTTATTAAAATGAACACTCAGAACTTTAAAGATCCTCTAACTATTAAATAACTCTTTATCTCGCTTGTACGTAGTATTTTGGATTATTTCTCAGTGATTTGAAAAATTTTTATAATGTTTATTCTGTCCGTATTGAAAGAATTCAGAGAAATTGTACAAAGTATGCACTTAATAAACTGTATTGGAATGATGGTCTCCCACCATACGAATTTCGCCGAAAATTGCTTGGGCTTCAGTCGCTAAAGGACAGAAGAATCTATTATGATTTAATATTCGCATACAACATCTTACATACTTACTTACTTACTTAGTTGGCGCTACAACCGTATGTCGGTCTTGGCCTCATCTAAGAATTTGCGCCAGCCATTTCTGTCTTTCGCTTGCTGGCGCCAGTTGGAAATTCCAAGCTTCGTCAGGTTGTCCTCTACTTGGTCTTTCCAACGAAGATGCGGTCGTCCTCTTCTGCGTTGACCACCGCTGGGTACCGAATCGAATGTTTTCTTCACTGGAGCATCGTCTTTCATGCGCTGAACATGACAGCGAAGCCCCTCGATTTTAATGCGCTTGACTATGTCGATGTCAGCGTACAGCTCATACACTTCATCATTCCACCGTATTCGGTACTCGCCATTGACGCAGATTGGTCCGTAGATCTTACGAAGAATCTTTCTCTCGAATGCTCCTAAAGTCTTTTCATCTAAACTGCTCAGCGTCCAGGTTTGTGATGCGTAAAGTAGGACGGGCATGATGAGCGATTTATAGAGCGTGATTTTCGTTCGTCGAGAGAGGGCTCTGCTTCTCAATTGCCTACTGAGCCCAAAGTAACACCTGTTGGCAAGAGTTATTCTTCGTTTGATCTCAATGCTGATGTCGTTGGTTGAATTAATGCTGGATCTCAGATAAACGAAGTTCTTCACAACCTCAAAGGAGGTATTGTCAACGGTAACGTGGGTTCCAAGACGCTGGGACTGTTTGTTTGTTGACACTAAGTATTTCGTCTTATCTGCATTCACTGACAGACCCATTCGACTTAACTCTCTTTCTAATCTGGAAAATGCTGCACTGACTTCGCTCGTATTACGGCCAATGATATCTATGTCATCAGCATACGCAAGCAGCATAACACTCTTGTAGAATATTGTGCCACTACGTCTCAGATCAGCAGCTCGGATGATCTTTTCCATCATTAGGTTGAAAAAGTCGCACGATAAGGAATCACCTTGTCTGAAACCTCGTTTGGAAATAAATGGTGGGGAGAGGTCCTTCCCGATTTAAACTGCGCTGCTGGTGTTGCTCAGTGTCATCCTGCAAAGTCGTATTAGTTTTGCAGGAATACCAAATTCAGACATGGTGGAGTACAGATGCTTCCTTATTGAGCTGTCGAAGGCGGCTTTGTAGTCGACAAAAAGATGGTTGGTGTCGACTTGTTTTACTTGAGTCTTCTCCAAGATTTGTCGTAGCGTGAAAATCTGGTCGATGGTGGACTTTTCAGGTCTGAAGCCACACTGATAAGGTCCGATCAGTTTGTTTACAATTCACATAAAACGCTCGACAGGACCTTATATGCGATATTAAGAAGGCTTATCCCACGGAAATTGGCACAGATAGTGGGATCGCCTTTCTTGTGGATTGGGCAGAGCACACTGAGATTCCAATCGTTCGGAATGCATTCTTCCGATCATATTCTGCATAGAAGCTCGTGAATGCATTTAAGTAGAGCTTCGCCTCCGTTCTTAAACAGCTCAGCAGGTAAGCCATCAGCTCCCGCGGCTTTGTTATTCTTAAGCCGAGCTATAGCTGTCAGAACTTCATCATAGTCGGGCAGCGGAACCTCGACGCTGTCATCCGCAATTGGGGTTTCCGGAATATCATCTCTATTGGCGGGATTGTTGCCAGCGTCGCCATTTAGAAGCTTAGAGAAGTGTTCCCTCCATAACGTCAGTGTACTCTGGACATCTGTCACTAGATTCCCGTTTTCATCCTTGCATGAAGAGAACCCGGTTTTAAAACCATCGGCAAGGCGTCTTATTTTTTCGAAAAATTTTCGGGCCTCATTCCTGTCACCATACATCTCAATCTTCTCCTGCTCGCGCTTTTCTGCCTCTCTTTTTTTCCGCCTGAAAATATGTCTCTCTTCCCTCCTCTTTTCTTTGTATCGCTCCTTAGCAGCGCGCGTTACAACCGACTGCAGGGTGGCTTTGTAGGCGGCGTCTTTCTCTGCAGTGGCGTCGCGACACTCCTGGTCGTACCACTGGTTTCGGCGAGGGCGTTGGTAGCCAATCACCTCTTCAGCAGCCGCACGCATGGAGTTGGAAATGTGTGTCCACTGCGTGCATATATCATCGATTGGAGGAGTGCTTTGAAGCAGGAGTGAGAGTCGAGTGGCGAAAGCATCGGCTGTCTGTTTCGATTGCAGCTTGTCGACGTCTAGCTTTCTCTGTGTAGGGTTGCGTGTATTCTTAGCTGCGCACAGACGTGTACGGATCTTGGCTGCAACAAGATAGTGATCCGAGTCAATGTTTGCACCACGGATCGTGCGTACATCCAATACACTGGAAGAGTGCCTTCCGTCGATCAAAACGTGATCAATTTGATTTTTTGTTTTTTGATCAGGGGACATCCAGGTGGCTTTATGAATATTGAGATGCTTGAATCTAGTGCTACTTACGACCATGTTTCGTGCTGCGGCGAAGTCAATCAGCCTCATTCCGTTATCGGAGGTGTTGTCGTGGAGGCTGAACTTTCCGACTGTTGGACCAAAAATATTTTCCTTGCTCACCTTAGCATTGAAGTCACCAAGCACGATTTTTACGTCGTGGCGGGGGCAGCGCTCGTAAGCATTTTCAAGGCGCTCGTAGAAAATTTCCTTGATCTCATCGTCCTTGTCTTCTTTCGGAGCGTGCGCACATATTAGGCTTATATTAAAAAATCTAACCTTGATGCGGATTATGGCAAGTCGTTCGTTCACAGGTGTGAATCGCAGGAAGTGGGGCCGTAGTCTCTTGCTAACTACAAATCCTCATCTAAACTCGTGCTTCTCCGCATGGCCGCTGTAGTAGATATCACAGGGTGCATGCCGAATGCAACCCTGTCCCTTCCATCGCATTTCTTGGATAGCAGTGATATCAGCTTTGTATCTTTCCAAGACATCAGTCAGTTGGATAGAGGCACCTTCCCAATTAAGGGTTCGGACATTCCAGGTGCATATCCGTAAATCATTATCAGTTTTTCGTTTGCGGTAGTCGTCATCAGATTTGGGGATCATTTTTCTTCTATTCTTATTTGTTTTCATTGAAATTGGTTTTTACGGGTGGGCTTCAAACCCGACGCACAACCTTTTTTAAGCCTAGGGAGGCCCGCCGCTCAGATTAGCCGCCAAACTAACGGTTGTCAGTTTTGACGTTGCCCAGGAAACACCACGTAGAGGTTTGAGTCGACTTGAGGCGATTTCACAAAGATTATGGTGGCCTCGCCAGGTTGAGACAGTCAGACATGTTACATTGTTGCATCGCCCCCAGTTTCCCAAACAAATAAATAAATAAATTTGTCTAAGTGTGTCTCAATTGAGGCAGCCACTTTTACCTAACCTAACCTAGTACATTGTATATACAAATTGGTTAGTTTAAATAGTCAAATTTAAATTTATCGGACGTTACCTTTAAAAATCCTCAAAACTATCATGAGCAAAAATGGCGGTCAAGTTGCCGAAAAAACATTTTCCACCATCAACTTCAACAATAAAAAAACTTTTTCCTAAAAATTCTTTTTTGACAGCATGCTAAATAATCTTATATAACAAAATAACAAATATTTTAGAACGACAGTAAAAAAAAGAAAGTCAGAACTTTTATTTGAAAGTCTTTTTTCTCATTTTTAGGTAACGATGTTTTTTTAAAATTTGTACTTAAAATTTTGAAGATACTCGTATGTGAATGGTTTTGATTTCAAAATATCAAAATCGTTGTACCCACCTATTTCCTTTAGCAATATTTCGTCTCAAAAACCAATTTGCAAAATTGGATGTCTCTAGATTTTGAAATATTTTTAGAAATATATAACATACTAAAGTACTCTTTGTGAAATCATAATTAAACCTTGTTTAACAATAACATCTTGTGATCGTTACTTTTTGTACTTCTCCTGTAAAATTCATGTACTGTCTGTTATCAAGTGTAAATGACGAACATTTATATCAAGTAGTCAAATCTATGAATGACCACTTATTTTCCCAATTTTTCATTTCTAGCAGGCAGGTTAGCTTCTCGAAAAAACGTCAGTTCATTTTAAAGTAAGTATTATGTTAGTTAAATAGTTTTTCAAGAATCCTTTTAAGTTCGATTTGGTGGAAAACTGATAGCATACTGTTTTTTTTGTCCTATTACGTGCCGTGTATTTTAAGAAATCGCACCTGCTTTGCTGAAACAACAACATGTCCTTCAGACAGTGCAGAGTAACGAATGAAGAATGCAAAGAAATTTAATGACGTTGCCTCGCATTATAAAATCAAGGATGCAGCCGCACAACAAGTCCATGCTCAGGCTCACCTGTGTTCACACACAAACACATACACACACATTCTCACCTCGCCTGTTTCAACTCAAATGTCAATGCTGTGCGTGCGTGTGTGGGTTAGACGCCATCGAGGCAATGAAGAAAATGCAACAGGCCATCGCCAAGTTATTACTTCCGGTGAAAATCCAGTGAGTGAGGTTGTAAAAAATGTTAAAAGCTGCAGTTCAAGTTGATATAAATGCAAATACGTGCAGTCTAAAGAAGGAAGGATTATTAAAGAATTATGTAAATTAAAGCAAAATCACGATAAATTTTTAAATAAGCGCTTTACAACATTTAACAAAGTTCAAAGTGTAAAATAACTGCCTTGATTGCATATGTTACCTTTAAAAATAAGAGTTATTAAAACAAGCGGAGGGTTTTTCATGTATCATGTCTAGAAGTGCACTTTAAAAACCTTACCACTGACCTACTTCAAGTAAAGAAAAAAATATCCGTTTCTGTTTCAACAACAATTCATGTTTATTGTATGCTGATGTGCTGGCCATATATTCTACTTTTGTTCAGCAATAAAAGACTTTTACTTACACATACACTCACACCCACTCATAATTTTCAATGAACTGTAGATTTCATCATAAATTCACTGTAACAAAACCAGAGCTACAACAAAGATATATTGACAAAACAATACATAATGGAATGAAATTCCCAAAGTGATAAACACACTGAGTATATCTATGAATACAAGGTACAAACGTATGTGCTTTTGTGTTTTCATAAATAAAGCGCAAGAGTAAGATTACAAAATTGAAGTTGAAGTCTATGAATAGATAGATATATTGAGCCGACAAAAGACGTAAAAAAAGAACTCACAAATCCAACCGACAGTTGTTGACAGTAAAAGCTATGTAGTGACTTTGATTTCCGGTGACATCAAGTACATGACAGCGACATAAAAAGGCCAATAAAGTGGGACCTACTCAGTTTGGACATGTCGTATGTGCAGACTCTCAGACATGCAGACGTAAAAAAAACTCCATTCATGGCTTTGGCTTACATCTTTGGCTTTATTACTTACACTTGGACATAGCAATGTCTGGTGAAACAATGTCCGTGGAGAATTAAGCATAACATTTTCTTTAAACGACAAGCAAGATGTATATGTATGTATATACATATTTACAACAGAGTTTCAACTGAAAATATATCGGATGCATGTGAATGCGAAAAAGTTAAATGTTCAAAATTAGAAACAAGGAAATTGTTTCAAGACGAAGACGAGAAATACAAAAAACATAATAAATATTTTAGGACTTTAATCAAGCATTTAACAGTTGCTCTGTATTGATTTGATTTATGCTACTCGTATGCATACATTTTAAAAATATTACTTCTTGATTAAAATAGATACACAAATTGCATTTTTAATTTTAGCTTAATTGTTTTATAATTCTTAAAATAAATTTTTTTAAGAACTACATTTTATGTTTCAAACTGCTAAACATTTTTCTGCACAGAAGTAACAAGTTGTTTCAACGTTTAATTTCTTTGCAAACCAACAATTTAGAAGACAGCTGTTTGTCTTTTACTCATCAGTAGTCTTCTGTGGATTCTGCAGCCTACCAGTATTCAAAGCAAGTTTTGTGAAACATTTTGGAAAACGTAGTTTTTAAGGACGTCATCGCTGTCACCATCTAAAAGTGACAACAATTATACCATATATAACATTTTTATTTGAACTAGTATCGCCTGCGTTTGAAATTCGACCAACTGCCTGTAAAGAAGTGAGCAAAAACACTAACGTAGCGTATGCTAAGGCACTGTTGCGTAGATTTGAAAAAACATAACATTAAAGATGCATAGCGAAGATGACAGCACTCGTTTTTGTACCTCACATAACATAAACCCTTTATTATAATCGTATAAAAATGATCGCAACCTTTATCATTTCGATGCTTCACTGGAAGAAGCGCTTAGCAAAAATTTTTTCAACAGAGCTTATATCGCTCCCGAATTAACCTCTAAAGGAATAAAGTGCTAGGACGGGCTGCAGCCCCCTTGTCAAAATGTCTAATTTGATTTTTTAGGATTCAATATTAAGAAAATTTGCTTGCCCTTAATGGGTATGAAAACGAGATGGAGTGCGTGACAGTTTTGTGATAAAAATCAAAAATCTAAAACGCGGCATGAAGCTGCTGCTCTATTAAATAAATAAATAAAACTTCAAAGCATTTTCTTAATAGTTTTTCTGGAACCGAATTTTGAATAGCTTCAATGCAACTAGCCAATATTTGCAAAAAGTAGATATTGATTTGATAGCTGCTAATGATATGTTAGCTTCTGTTATCGAATTCGTAACAGATGGTTTTTGAACAAGAAGTGAATTTTGAGGGATTGAGAACAGTGCTAAGAACCTGAGTCGATTTGTTTGCCAAGACTATGAGAGAAAAATAATTAGAAAAAACAGCAACAAAGAACCCGAGACAATCAATTTGATTGGATCTGATAGATTCAAAATTGAAACTTTATTTGTTTTAGTTGATAAGTTAGCAATGGAATTGAGAAAAAAAATGAAGCATATGGAGACATAACAAAACTGTTTATATTCTTTGCAAATTAATGGATATTGAAAACGAAAAATTAAAAGCGAGAGTAAAGTCCCTTGTTGAAGTATATATAAATGAAATTTAAATGGAATTACTCTGTGAATTACATAAATTCATTCCGCTTATGAAACTTCAACATGAAGGATTTTTTCGATCTTTTGTAAGAGATATCAATCTATTAATAACAGAAATAATAAATTAGTTCCATTAAAAATACTTAATTGGATTGTGGTCTCAGACATGATCGAAATTTTTCCAAATGTTTAAATATCGTATATAGCCTACCGATTGCATGTCACAATAGCGATAGCAAATTGCGAAGCTGAAAGGACATTTTCAGTAAAATGAATAAATTAAAAAGAATACAAAATGTACACCGATCTTCTATGTTAGATGAACGTTTGTCGTTAATAACGCAACTATGTATTGAAAATGATTTGTTACAAATAATTAATTTTGACGAGTTGGTAGAAAGTTTTGCCACAGTTAAATCGAAAAATTTTTTTTAATTAAACATTTAAAAGTTAATGAAACCAAATTTTGACTTACTTTCAGACATAGATGCGTATAAATTAATATTTTGATTCTTAAAAATCCCAGCTAAATGCTCTGCCCTTAAGTAGGCCCCGTGTCGATTTTACCCCAGGACCCGCTATGTGTTAATCCGGAGCTGAGTGCATGAGCTTGTTCTATTATTAATCCTACCAACATTTCTTTCAAACATATCCACCACCATTCAGCCAGCTTTTTGGAACCGCCCCCCACAAAAAACTAAATACTTAAATTAAGAAAATTGCCGGAAATACTTGAAGACATGAGTGCATGAAGGTGATATGTCGCAAAATTGTAATTTCGCAATTTGTACTGAAATCTACAGTAAGTCCAACTTTGTGAAGAATTTATTTTCTAAAATAGCAACAAACATGGTTGCTTTATGGTTTAAAATTGTTTGTATGGACATTACATTTTCATCCATGCATAGAATAGCGAAAATCCGAAAATGCGACAAATGTTGAAAAGGTAATTTTGTTAGCTTTTGTTAATCAAAAAAATATTTGTGTTTAGATGTTAAAATTATCATATCTTATAAGCCCATTAAGTCCCCACCTTAATTTTAATATTGCTGAAAATGTAATTTTACCAGCTTTGCCAAGAATTTTTAATGGTATTTTTCGAACCCAACCTTTGATATCAATTACATTACCACAAGAGATGGAACCTCCAAGAACCAAGTCTTCCGAAAATTATTTTCAGAATAAAGTCTGTTTAACGACCCTTTTAACGATGGTTACGATTTTACATTCGGTTTAAAAATGCTTGAGATATGAATTTTCGTAAAAATCAATTTTCGACGTTTTTGTGCACACTGTAACACGGCCAAAAATCACTTCAAACTTTTTTCCTCCAAATTAAATTTTTAATTTCAGTCAGTGACGCTTCATACAAATGTTCACGCAAATCAAAGATGGCTGTTCCGTCATTTTTTATTTTAAGGTACGTTTAAAATGGAATTGCTGTAAACCCTTACTTTTTCTTAATCAACGACTTTTCATACAAAAATACGTTGCACTGAGAATATCTATAGTTTACGAGATTTCGAAATAGTTTTGATACCAATATAACGGGAATTTTTATAATTTACTATTGGTAAGAAATTTTACCATTACAATACATATTCACACATGTTACATAAAATAAATTATTATTGTTGGGCATCCCTAAGAGATGGCGAAAAATAACTGCATAATTTTTTGAACATTTTATCAATTTCTAAAATTCAATCTTACATCATTTTCTTCCATGTCTTATAGTTAAGCCTGCATTTAAGAAAAGCTCTTTTTACGTTTATTTTTTAAATCAAAGGTCACCAATCTAAGATCCAATTATATTGCATAAGCCTCCTCATCCAGACTGGAATCCCTTACTAAAATAAAAATATAAGTTCAACGCTCATATTTTGGGTCATGTTTCTGCACATCTATGGTGCAGTACCTTTCGAATGATATACGTTTCATTAACCTATTTCTAAAATAAATATTGATAAAGTGTACGACAATTTGTGATGTTCACGTATTTATAAATAAGAGTAATAATTTTCACATCTTATTTTAAAAGATAAAGCATTATTACCGCCAAAATTCAAATAATCATATTTAACTTTTTTCAAAAAACCGTAAAAAATATTGAAGAATATTGAATACAATATTAAAATAAAAATATTTTTTGTGACGCACGAACGCAGCCCCTTATAAATTTCCTGCCATATATATTTCCTGCCATAAATATTCCAACGAATATTTAATCGAAAAATATTTACAATGAAATAAAAATATCAACACTGGCTCAATAAATCTGCGTTCTATTTTAAAATTAAAGCGTGCACTTTTATTTAGAAGGCTCTTTATTTTGTGTTTTCTCAGCAATGCTGACTGAATGTGTTCGAAAAGAGAGAAAGGAAAAAGCTACAAAAACCACAAAGCTCTGTTTTTTTCACTCTCGCGACTCTCTGGCTTGGTTTCTTGTTGCTGTTTTTTATATGGGAAAAATTGTTTTTAATTTCTAATTTTTACCTATCTTAATGACAAAACATTTGAATAAAAGTTAAATTGTGCACTTGCTATGAACCAGAGCTTTCAAATGATATAAGTTTCATTCAAATATGTTTTCTAAAAGTCGGTCAAAATTGTGCTAAAGATATGTGTTTGCTTATTAATATATAGATAATGCATTGAGTAATCGGTAATATTGTAATTACAGAATATAAAATTACATCGGAAAGTTCTATAAATAACTAATACCCAGGATATTATCAATCTTAAGAGAGAAAATGTACGTTTTGAGAATGTATTTTTTTTGTACATTTTTCAGTACATTTTATGAATTATTACAAAGCCGTTAAAGTAAATGCAATTACGCAATCAGATTATGGTATAAGGTATTAAGATGCATCTTTTTTCTGAGTCTCGTGAGTATGCGTACAAAACTTTCTCACAAAAAACTCTGAGGCTAAATATGCAAAGTATCGAAGAACAACCCATAAATTTTAAAAGTAATTTTTGCTAGAGATTTATGTTGAGTCTTCTTTTATACTTCATAGCCACTGTAAAGCTTTTGCTTCCAACATACACTTCGTCACACTTAACATGCACCACATTTATCATACATTTCGCCACACCCGAATCGTTTGATTTTTTTTTTAAACTTTAGAGCTTTTCGTCCAATATTATTACAAATTTATGCTAAAAATTCCAATAACTAAACTAAATGGGTTTTGGTAGTTAGCCATTAACGGGCTTAATGCATTAATTTTTATTAAAATGTCGCTTCTAGCGGGGGTTTGAACCCTGAAAAACCCTTGCCTACGGCCCTGACTCAAGTACTATTTTCATTTTCTCCCCATACAAATTAAAGCTGGTCTAATGCACACGTTTGCTAGCTATTCTAATGAAATATTTATGACACAAAATATGTTTAAAAGTGTTTTATAAAAAATTCAACACACGATGAAAAAATAATTTAAAACCTCTATAAAATTTACCGCTCAAAACTAGTCTTGTCTGGGTTATTGAGATACTTTGCAGTCATTGAATGAAGGACACAGTTGGAAAATATCATATTAACATATAGCCTAGAAGTAGAGAGAGCGAGCAAAAATCAACGAGTCCTTAAAGAACCAAAAGTTACGTCATCATCATAACTACAGTAAAAATAACAACAACAACAGCATCAAAACAACAGCAGCAACAACAATAAAAAAAACACAATTTCCGCTACAATCAAAGGTTAACAGGAAACATGTGAAGCGGACGGGTCCCGGGATTTTATGACGGCAACATGCGAGATAAGGATAAAAATGTGTTTATGGACTAGCAGAAAAGGTGTGAGCAGCAGTGAGCGGTAGGAGTTTGTTTTGATTTTGCCATATAATACAAGAAATCAGCTGTTTAGCTCGTAGGTGTGGAAAGTGTAACAAAATTCAAAACAGAGCGCTTAGCACCAGTACAGCGACTGCGCGTTTGTGTTGTGCTGAATAAAGAGAGGAAGAGGCACACAATGAATGAAGTAGCATAATTTTAGGCCAAAATCAAGCGAAGAACTGAAGCACCATGAATGAAATTTTCAGAAAAACGTTAAATACTTGATAACATCATTTGGCGTTATATTTTTTATCAGTTGCAAATGTAAGCTTGAAGAAAACGGTATCGAAAGCTCCTAAAAAGGGTTTAAATGAAATTTAAATTATTTTTCAAAAAGTTATTTAAGTTAAAATGAAGAGGAAAAAAAAATTTATAAAAAAGTAGTACTAAAAAAAGTGAAAAAATAAGAGGTATAAGTAAAGCCTTTAAGAGGAATAATAAATGGCTTGGAACTAAAACAAAATTTATTGAGTACAAATTGCTTCATAAAAAAAATTCTGTTAGCAGTATTGATAAATAAATTTTTGCAATTCTCTAAAATGTTTCCTAAAATAAAAAATCAGTCGCGTGTGTTTAAAAAAAACGCCTAGATGTATGCAAACATTTTGTGGCAAACAAGCCAAGAAGGCTTCAAAATGTTTAGCTAAACAAATAAAAATGTAAAGCCATTGTTAGCTTAAAAAATTATGTGTTTAATTTTGAGGGCGTGCATAGATGAGAATATTTATACTCAGACGATGTGTGTTCTACTTGTATAACGGATTAATTCGGAAACTAAGGCGTTGCTCATAAACACGCGTCAGAAACAACTTTAACTTTCTCCATCTTGATGTTTGGTAGGTTGACAACATTTGGCATAAGAAAAAGCTGAAATTATGTTAGTGAAGCAAAATGCGTAATTAACACTAAGCAAAATTATTTGTATTTAATAGTAAGATACAACTTAGCAAAGATATTTGTCGTAAGAAAGCTTTAAGCATTTTTTAGAAAAACCAAAAGAACTAATAAACACGTTTTCTTAAAAATTTGATATTTATCACAAAAACCCTTACTTAGCTGGCTCTCGTTAAAAAGATGTTTATCTTTTATTAATTATATGCTGAATGTTGGTGCTGCTATTTCTTTGACTAGCTTCCTTTTAATTTTGATTTACCGTTAACTACACAGACGTCTGCTTTCGCTTAGGATGATTTTCTTGTTTATATATCCTTCTTACTGCCACATAGGTACGTGATGGTAATAATTTTCACTTTCCCTAGGGAAGAGAGGAGACACGCAATGTTATGTTTTTTGTAACATTTTGAAGATACAATTTATTGCGTACCTTTTTCCGGCTCTTTTTTCGAACGTTTTTGCAGCTGTGATTTTTTTCACTTCTAATAGAATTTCTTTGATTTCACAGTAGAAAAATTTGCCTAAAATGAGTTAAACAAATTTTGCTGTTGTTGTATGCGTAACATTAGATTGTTTTTGTTCGTGTCAGTACCTTTCACACGCACAAAAAGGGTTGCTTTTTGGATACCCGTATTAAAATATTATTTTGATTTAAAACTGATATAACATGTCATAACACAAAAAATAGATTATCAAAGGTATCTATTAAAATGAAAAAAAAAAATTTATAAAAAAATACAAATTTAATATATGAACATTAAATTAAGGACACAGATTATGAAAAATAAGAGAAATATGTTTACATTTGCCTTACCTAAATTATTGTGTTACTATTACAAATTTAAATTTGAGATTTGTTTTGGCAAAAGTTTAATTTATTGGTTTTTAACATTTTACGCGTTAAGAATTTAAGTTAACTTTAATACAAAAATAACGCACACTTTCTTGACTGAGTATTTCTAATTATTTAAATATTGAATCATGGTTGCCACCTAAAATTCCCGCGAAAAACCTTTTACCCACAATAGCAAAAATTAATAACCACGAAAATTCTCATGGTATAAAATTGAAAAAAAAATCCCATCGCAATTAAAAAAAACCACAAAAATTCCCACGGACATTTAATATAACGACGAAAATCTCACGCAAATAGAAAAATCCACCAAAAATCCCATTTTTATTAAAAAAAAACCACGATAAATCCCATTTGTATTAAAAAAACCACAAAAAAATCTCACTTCTATTAAAAAAGATACAGTTTTGATAGTATCGTAAGTAAACGAATATTAATGGCTGTAGGTATACCCCAAAGTGTCAACTATGATTCTTAAATGTGCTTGAAAAAATTTGTTAAAATCATCCCCATACAAACCACGCTGTAAGACGTAATTCTATTTAAAAATTACCACAGTAAATAATACAGCCATAACAAATTGTCAAAAATGAAACAAAAAATTAAAAAGGGCTAGTATATTTCGTCGTCTCTGTTTTAGTTAGTCTTTTAGTAATAATATTCTATAAAAAATATTTGTTTAATCCACTTTAGACCTGTATACAGTTTGCAAAAAGAGTTCCAAATAAGTTCTTAGTCTTTAAAAAGCAAAACACAATCCCGAAATTCTTATCTTCAAAAGCAAAATTCTATTCGACTGAAAATTCGATAAACAACGAATATTTCGACATTGTTTGATGTTCGATACTCGTTTTTTGATAACCAGTGAAGACTACGTCGAAAGCAAATCATAATAAGGGCCAATCGCAAATCAATTTTAAGATATACCAATTTTGTATATTGATAAAAAAAGAAAAAAAAAAATCACTAAAACGTATTTTCGCAATGCATGTAATTATGTCAAGAGTGAAAGAACTTCCCACCAAACCAAAGTAACCGAAATCTTAACGAACTGCGTTGCGAAAATCATATAGATGTGTTAAGACGATTTTGACAATAAACAAAATATGAAAAAAAACACTTTTATGTATATCGCTACCTTAATATAGAAAGGCCCTAACTCATTTTTTGTTACTTTACAGGAGATGGAAGAAACTTAATAAAAATTATAATTTTGCGGGTCCGAATTTTCTTGAAATGAATTTTTTATTTAAGACACTAACAAATTCAATGCTGTAGCAATATTTTTGCAGCAATTTTGTTTCTATAGCAATTTTTTTTTGGCAAAAATCTGTAAAAAAATTTATTTTGAAAAAAAACTGAGTTAGCGCCTTTCTATATTAAGGTGGCGATATATATTTATACATATTTTGACTGAAAAATAAATTCTTCAAAAAAAAAAAAAAAATCCCACGTGAATTAAAAACCACACTCAATTAAAAAATCCCAAGGGAATTCCCATTTCCCACGGGAATAATCTGAGGTTTTCCAAGGTTTATATAATAAATTTCATTTCAATAGTTTTTGTGGTAGCTTTTCAGTGCTTTTTTAATTTGATTTTATGCAACTTTGAGATTACTTGAATTTTTTTTACATTCATTCAAAAACTGAAGAAAAATTTTTTTCAAAAAACAATTCAATTCAATTTAATTCAATATAAAAAAAATTACAAAAAACAGCTTAAAAATTTCAATAGCAGCTCTATTGTTCGACACATTCGATACAGTCTGGTATGTTTGTCAGATTTTTCTCGAAATGATTTCTATGCAGTTTTTGATAGCCTATGCTGAAATACAAATCCACACAAAAGTTTATTGTCTTGAAGTAAGAAGCAAAGTTTTTATAGCCAAAACCAAAAATTCTATCTTCAGAGTTACTCATTCGCTTAGACGCATTTAAGCTTTTGGGATATTCCTTTAATATTTTTGATTTATTTTGTAATAATATATTAAAAACGGTAATAAAATAAAAACGTGTTTAATTTTTTATTAACTCCTTGTTTTAAACTGAAGTCTTTTGTATTAATTTAAGTGCAGAACTAAAAAAATAGTGTACGTTCCGAAACATGGATTGATGCATTTTTTGCTGAAGGATACAGTTATCATTAATTTTTCCCATTAAATTCACCTGTATATATCCCAACATTTCAGGGTAGATGTCTGAGTTCATATTTGTTGGAAAAAAAACATACAGTGACACATATTCGTATATTTGTCAGTGACACGCACTCTTAATTTTAAATTTGCTACCTTCTCTCTCTTTTATTAATGCATTATTCAAAACAAATTCAAACTCATATTGTTCACTAAACTAACGGAAATTTGTACTGAGTGCAAAAAGCTGTTTTCGTTGTTGTTGTTTTATATAAATCAGTTCAGTTTAAATATTTTACTAAAAACAAGTACACATTCCTTTAAACGCACCTGAATAAGGAGGTCGAAAATATATTAGTGGTTTAAAGAAATAAGTATTTGCTTGTATTTAATTAACAATTGGTAAGTTTTGTTTAATTTAAATGTAAAAATATTTTCTTAATGATATTTTTTTAAGATTTTATCAAAATGCCAAAGGGAAAATACCTCAATGACACAGAAAAAGTCCAAATCAACCTGTACCATAAAGAGGGTTATTCATCGGGAAATTGGGCGGAGACTAGGAAGATCAGAAGCAGTCGTCCGCTCTTTTTTAAAAAACGGTGTTAATTATGGAGTAAAAAAATCCACGAAAGGCAAACGATAACTGAGTATTCGCCAAGTTAATCAAATTAGGAAGGAAGCCACCACAAGTTTTTTGAACTCAACTCAAATAAAAGAAAAATGAGATCTTCCAGTGACAACGAGGCACATTGCACACATTGCACACATTTTACGTAACTCAGATAACGTTAAATGGAAAAAACCGGTGAGCAAGCCTGTGTTGAAGCCGCATCACAAAAAGGCGCGCTTAGACTTCGCCCAAAAACACATGCAATGGTCAACTGAGTGGGACAATGTTGTGTTTTCCGACGAAAAAAAATTTAACTTAGATGGCCCAGACTCTTACAGCTGTTATTGGCATGATTTGCGAAACAATGACGTACGTATGTCAAAAATAAACTTTGGTGGTGGCAGCGTTATGGTGTGGGCGGCATTTTCATCTAGAGGTAAAGCAAATATCTGCTTTGTGCCGCCCAAAATGAATTCTAAAAAATACACGGAATTGTTGGATGATGCTCTCATTTTATTTTTGGATGATACAATGGATGAAGACAGTATTTTTCAACAGGATAATGCTGCCATTCACGTTTCTAAAGAGGCTTTAAAGTGGTTTGAAGAGCACAACATCCCACTTATGAAATGGCCTGCATGCAGTCCCGATTTGAATCCGGTGGAGAATCTTGGGGATGCATATCACGCAAAATCTATGGACAAAAAGCCCAAGGACACCTTTACAAAACCGTGCTAGAGCTCAAGTTGGCCATTAAGGAAGCTTGGGAAGATTTAGATCGTCAGTTGCTGGAAAATTTAGTGAAGTCGATGCCGAATCGTATATTTGAAGTTATAAATAAAAATGGTGGACCAATTAATTATTGAAAATTAAATAAATACCCATTCGTATTGAAAATTAAGTTGATGCGTTTAAACGAATATGTACTTGTTTTAAGTAAAATATTTAAACTGAAATGATTTATATAAAACAACAACAACAAAAACAGGTTTTTCCACTCAGTACAAATTTCCGTTAGTTTAGTAAACAATATGAGTTGGAATTTGTTTTGAGTAATGCATTAATAAAAGAGAGAGGAGGTAGCAAATTTAAAATTAAGAGTGCGTTTATACGAATATGTGTCACTGTATATTAGTTTTTCCTTCTGCAGAGAACGCTGCCCAGACCACTACATTTCCGCCTATAAAGTTCTTTTTGCACATATGAAAACCTTTGTGGCACAGGTCACGACAGTAACAACTCATGGAGTCAGGACGACCTAAATTGAGTTTCTTCTTAACAGAAAATACCATTACATCGTCTAATGCATATGTTTGCAAATTCCAGTCTTGAGCTAATGTGATGTGATCCGAAGCGAAGGTTTGAATTAAGGCTTCTTCTATTTAATGTAATACTTGCCTCATATTTTATGGTCCATATGTGTCTTATATTAAATTCCTTATTTCATTTTGTAGGCTTCTACGTTCCAAAGTTTGTTCTTATTTCTGATTTGTAATTTTTTAAATTCTGTATGCAACATTGGTTACCACATTGTCTTTCAAACAAGATAAAGATGACAAAAATCGGTTAATGCTTGATGAAATTGGGCATATGGTAACAAAAATATATTGATTTTTTGTAGATCAGTCAGTACTTTACTTTGCAAAAAAAAAAACAACGTTAAAATTGCCCCATTGACCTATTCACCACGGCTTCCAAACGCTTCGTACGATTTATTAAATTGCATGTGCTTTCTTATAGTGATCACAGGAACAGCCACATCCAATTTCAACTTTGTATCTTTCACCGAAGTCGAGATATGAGGTGGGTGTAAAAATACCCAACCGTCGTTAATGTGTCCTAAATGGACACAAATTCTGCTGCAACGACAGCATAGTTACATATGAGGAATTTTCTATTAATAGCAGGTAAAGTTGGTTAATTGGCTAAGAGAGCTTTTACAATTTGTTACACTCAGGAAAAAATCGGAAAAATTTTACGTTGCTCCATTTTTAAGAAATCATCTTTAAATTCACATTGAAATCCTTTAAATCAAATATGAAAACATTTGATCTCCAATAAGAAGTGGAAAAACTTCTAAATTATGGTGATCCACTATAGTTATTTTATTCTTTAAAGTGCATCCACTTCGAAATTAAGTTGAAAAATAACATGGTTTATATTGAAGTTGTCAGTAATGAAAACGAATTAGAAAATATATATTTTTAAGTTGAAGACACTTCAATTTGAAGTTGGATGCATTATTTTTGTGTGTATGTATTCGACATAATTTCGTTGCAGTCGTTTTAATAACAGTTAAGCATACAGTTGTTTTTATAAGAGCAACAATTATTTTATGCACGCTGTTTGACTTCATTGAAATAATTTCAATTTACTTAACAAAATTGACGAAGGTGGTCACTGAATGTCGCTCAAGTTTGTGCGTGAAAATAGTAATAGTAAGTGAAAATAAGTGAAGATTAATAAAAATGGAAAATATTCAATATATTAATGAATTTGGCCAAGTTCTTAACTTGGACACAATACTTGTCAACAGAGTGGGTGTAGTTACAAATTTGGAAAAAGACGATGATAAATTTGCTAGTCTGCTTAAAGATTTTGAGTTGGAAAGGTAAAAACCAAATAAATGATGTTTATTCTAATATTTTAATAAAAGAACATTTTTATAAAAACTAATTTTGTTTTATTTCTTTGATTTTGTTTCACGGACCCTGTAACCTCTCAATATCAAAAATATTAAGTATTTCATTTAAAGTGGAAATCACTTTGATTCATTAATGCAAGGACGTGCAATCAAAGTAGAAAATACCTTACTTCAAAGTTATAACGCATTTAAATTAAATACGTTCGTATTCCAATTGAATATGCTTTCTCTTTGAATCTACGTTAAGTTAAAGTAGAATACTTATCATTTTAAGGTGTATAACACTTTAGTTTCATATATTCAGTTTTATGTTGTTTCCACTTTGAATTGAATATTTTCGTGTTTGGTGCCAAATCATCCGATTTTTAAACTTGCAGCCCTGTTTTGAAAACTTGACAATAGTCAACCGGTATTTTTATAATTCTATGTGTTTGTTAAAGAAGCTCAAAAAACAAAATTTTTTAATGAAATTGTCACTATCTGAAAAGCAGTTGATAATTTTTATCAAAATTTTTTATTTTTGGGCTTCTAATTTTGTTTTGAAATAAAAAAATTACAACAAACACATAGAAATATTAAAAATACTGGTTGACTTTTGTCAAGTTGCCAGAATGGGGATGTTAATCACTTTTGACTCTGAAAATGTAGTAATAAACGTAAAAATTTCTTGACACAACCCAAAAACAATTTATAGCTTTATGTTTTTTAAAGCTATCAAAAACTATCAAAAAATTGCTGAAATGGTCGAAAACGAAGTGCTTGAAAACCCAGACATGGACATAGAACATCTTATACATACAATTCAAAAAGCAAAAACGAAAAATACCAAATATATAAAAATCAGAACACGTGAAAATAATTGGATCACTGCTGAACTTGCAAAAAAACTCAAACTAAGGCAAAGACTGTACAAAACGTGCAAAATCTATCCTAATAATCAAAACAAACAAGCACAATACAAACAAATAAAGAAAGAAGTAGAAACACTAATTAAAAGCTGCAAAGAAAAACATGTAAATGAACAAATAGAAAAATCTGGAAACAACTCGAAAAAATTATGGAACATAATAAACACAACATTAAGAAACAAGGAGGTGAAGGTATCAAGCACCAAAAGCAGTCAAGAACAAGACATCAGAAACAAAGTGAATACGGCAAACGATTTTAACAAGTTCTTTAACGAAGCTGCAACAAACATAGCAAAAAATATACCAAACACTAGAACACCTTCAAATATACACAATAAAAAATCAATATTTCTTAATCCCATAACGCGACAAGAAATACAGCGAATTGGTACAAGTCTCAACAGCAATGCAGCCAAAGGCGCAGATGATATATCAGTCAAGGACCTTAAATTGCTTCTGCCGATAATATCCGAAACCCTGGTCAAAACAATAAACAAATGTATTACAACAGGAGACTTCCCAAATTGCCTTAAAAAAGCTATTGTAACACCCATACATAAAAAAGGAAGAAAAGATAATTGTGAGAACTACAGGCCAATCTCTGTACTAAGTGCAGTCAGCAAAGTGTTCGAGAAGGCGATTGATAGTCGAATAGAAAACTTCATCGACTCTACGATAAGGTTCGATAGCAACCAATTCGGGTTCCTGGCGAGAAGTGGAACGGAGTCAGCAATCACAGCCTCTATGGAACAAATAAACGATGCGTTGGACGAAAAAAAAATAGTTGCAGCCACATTTATCGATTTATCAAAAGCTTTCGATCTTGTTGAACATGAGAAGCTGTTAAACATGATGAATGACATGGGCATACGGGGAGTAGCAAACAAACTTTTACGAACGTATTTGAGCAATAGGCCTCAGGTTGTAAAAATTGATGGCGTACTCAGCAGCGAGCTCATAAGCAAAATCGGCGTACCGCAAGGCTCAATACTTGGACCACGACTGTATCTATTATACATTAACAACATTCAGAAATGCATATTCAAGTCAGCATACAACATTTACGCTGATGACACTAACTTTCTTACAACGGCAAGAACAGCAGAGGAACTACAGGAGAGCATCAACCATGACATGCAAATCTATTACGAATGGGCATGCGGAAATGGACTGAGCATCAACATAAAAAAAACGAACTACATAATATTTCAACCACGTAATAGCAACATAGAAGTAAACATCAAAATAAAAATCAACAACACAGAATTACAAAGAGTGCACCACACAAAATATCTCGGGATGATTATAGATGAAAGGCTTGATTATGAAAACCACATCAGAGAAATCAAAAACAACATAACTCCACTAATACGAGTGGTTAGAAGACTTGGTACAATTCAGGAGAAAGCAGCGAAACTAATATACACGGGGCATATACTCTCCAAAATACGATACAACATATGCAGCTGGAGCCAGTGCACAAAATTCCATGTAGAACAGATCGGAAGGATGATGAATAAAACACTACGAGTCCTATTTAACAAAGACGCAACAATATCAACAAAAAACCTATATAAAGAGACTAATCAGATGGACATAAACCAACTAATATATGCAGAAAAATGTAAATACATTTACAAAATCAAGAATAAACTTATGAAAACGAATACGGTTCTTACTACAAGAAACACAATACACCAACACAACACGCGGCAGAAGCACAACTTTGACGTTCCGAAGGCCAGAACAACAAAACAACTACATAGTCTAAAACACAGCGCAATAAGACAGTACAATAACTTACCAGAAGAAATAAAAAATGCCAGAAATATAAATATTTTTAAACAAAAACTAAATACATATATTAAAAATCTTAGATAATTTCATACTATAATATGATCTCATTAATGTGATAATTTAAAAAATATGCCTATATAGTTAATTATTTATTTATTAGTTTTAAGATTAATTTTACTATCCTCTTACACACGGTTACTCCGTCTGAGGATCTCATTAGCAAAATAAAAAAAAATAAAAAAAGCAACAAACAAAAAATTAAACACTTAGCTGTGACCAGTCCTGATATATGATCAATTTTGCAGAAGCATTTTCATTGGTAAAAGAATACCCAACCCCCGGTTAATGGGTTAAGTGAAATAAGTGAAATGTCATACGATGTCTATGTGTATGGGTTCAATGGAGAGGTATTTTTAAGTGCAATTTAATTTCTTGAAAAAAGTGCCATCCATGGGACATTATTTAAATCAAATTGATAGCCCCAACATTTTTTTTGAGGAATTTATAAAACATATAAAAACTGTTATATTTTGACGGAAGTAATCATACTCTACGTTAAATATACTCTGAATAAGTGGATTTTTTTACATTTCTAATAAAGAAATTCCTAAAAATTAATCAATTAATCAAAATTGTGACAATATTGAGAGGTCATACTACGTACGATGGGCTCACAACATGTCCCTCTTAAGAATTTCTACAAATGGTTCTTGCAATTTACATTTTTCATATTTTCATCACATTGGGTTATAAAACATTTTGTTAAGAAAAATATGTTACCAATTTTATTTTGATTTTGCGAGTAAAATAAACTGTGCTTTAAAGTAGAGATTTTAGTTAATATTAGTACATGGATTGCATAAATTGTTAAGGATCTTTCGAAATTGTGTTTAATGAAAGTTTTGTTGGATTTTCATGAAATAAATGTTATTTTTGTAAAATTAAAATACTTTCAAAAGTTTGTATGAATTTTGTGTTTTGTCGCTCCTTGGTAAAGCAGTTAAAGAAAAAAAATCGTAAGACTTTTTTTTAAAAAAAAATATTAAAGAATCAAGGCATGCGCCTTATACAAACAAGGTTTGGTCTTTGACCTGAAAGTAAAGTGATAGATTATTTAGTGGAATTGATTGAAACAACCTTAGTTTTTCCTGTACTTTAATTCCACATTTTCCACAATTTAGCTGTGGATTTTTAGTTTTCCATAATTTTTAAATGTAGCAAAGAACAAAGGAAGTGAAAAGAACCATGTTCGAGCCCGGATTCGAACCAGGGACCTCTGGGTTGATAGTCTAGCGCACTCTCCACTAGACAACAAAGGCCGACAAATTTAAATTTTTCGAAGACATTTAAAAAACTTAAAAATAAAAAGCGTTGAAGTTTTATTTTCTAGTCTATTATAGACTTTTATCTAAAAGGAAAATGCAAAATCTCCTCTTATTTTGTCTTTTTTTTTTTAAAAATAAATTGTTTGCACATGTCTAAAATGCTAGGTTCCTTTTTTTTTAAATTGTTTTGTGAATAAATTTGTTACTATAAGTCCAAGTGCACTAGGTACTCCTAGTATTTAACTGATTGCAACCATTTTCAGTACACATCTATTAATATACTGTGGCACCCGTAGCCTACAGGCAGGATTTGTGGACGGTATATTAAAAAACCGCGTTAGCCCGGGATTAATTCCCAGCTCAAAGTTCTTTTTCCAACAGCCTTATCGTAACAGAGTAGCGATGTGATATATACATTTTTTATGTTTATTTATTTATTTACTAGCTGAAACCAGGCACGCCCCTTTTCCAAACGCCTATCAAATATAATCTTGCTAGGGTAAATTGTGGTCGAATACTTAAAAATTGGTTACAACTTGAAAAATTCTGACGAATCAGCATTGATAATTATATTCGTTTTCAATGTGTGACAAAAAAAAAATGCTACAAAAAAAAAAAGTCATTGATCATCCAGAATGCGTCGCAAAGTAGCTCCATAGAAAATGTATGAGAAAATTAATTTTCTTCATATTTTTTTCGGGGATTTTTCGGGAAATTTTTTAGCTATTTTTCTTGTTTCTCAGCCAGAGATCAGTTTGAATTGGTATGAATCATCGAAATCGGTCCAGACGTTCTTGAGTTACAATCATAGTTACCAACGCCACTTTGTTTTATTTATATAGATTCATTTAAAAAGTATTATCTATTCTAGACTTAAAGCTAAAAGTATCTTTTAGTACATTAGAAATTGTAACATATTAGTTTTAAAAATATAAGAAAAAAAAATTGAAAAATAAGTTAATTTAAAAACAAAACAAACAGTTTTTACTGTATAGATTATATTGATATAGACAAACAGAAAATTGCAATAATTTTTGTATAAAGTATTGCTATGAAAGTTGAATACTGACATTAATTTAGCAAATTGGTAAAGTTTGTTACTGCTATTTTACAGCATTTATAATTATGCTCGGTTCTTGTTCATCCAAGTTTTTACAGGTATTTGCAGCACTAACAAAGAACATTCTTGAGGTTAAAATACCCAAAAACAATTTGTGTCCGTACTAAACCACTCAGGCACAAAAGTCTATAGTATTGGACTCAATTTTATTTTTAAAAGCTACGAGTAGTAACGAAAAACTGTGAAGTTTATGAAAATAAATTAATCGCACATTAATATTAAGCAGAATGCAAACGAGCTTCAGCGAACAGGACCCGAGAAAAAAAATTAATATATTATGTCAATAAAGTAGCTGATATGTATCGAAATTGGCCTGAGTCTTAGCTATAATATACCCAAAACATACCCAACAAGTACCTTGAAAGGTTCTTGAAATAGTACCGTAGTAAGTCTGTATTATGTCAATAAAGTATTCAAAAACGAGTGAATATATTCGTACACAATAAACTGACAAGTGCCCGAATCGGTCTTCGTTCGTACACGCAGAGAAAAAGCATAGTTGCAACAACCATGTTTTAAGAGGATCATAGTATGATTCGGATTATGATTGTTGCTAACATGTTCTTAAACATATAATGTTTTCTTTGATCATGATTAAATGATTACAACAACTATATTTAGAAGAGGAACTTTTTTGTAGGAACCAAAATATTATTGAAACAATCATTATTCTCTTATTGGGTAGAAAATAGAATTGATTGCAACAACTATATTATGAATTTATTTTAAGAATCCAGAATATTATTGAAACAATAATTTATTTTGTTTATTTACATGCACTCCAATTTCTACAGCTATTAATTAAGATATATCTGAAGGTTTGCGATTGTCTGTGTTGAACAGAAATATTAATTCAATTGAAAAATCTTTTTGATAGAATTTTCTTTCCGAGCTGGGGTTTGAACCGCGGCTTTGTCGCTTACGATCCACGCACACTACCAGTAGGCCACAGCCGCTACTACTGCTTGCCTGACTAATGCCATTCATAAGCATGGTACATTAAGTGCATTGTCACAAAAATAGCAATATTTGTGATAAACAAAATATGGTTAGAATTGCGAAATATGTTTACGGTAAAAAGAAATATGTTTACTACAATTAAAGTCACAACACACAAACACAAAAACACAATAACACAACACAACACAAAAATTCCAAACAAAAAATCATTTATCCCAGCCGAAAGTACTCGATTAGAGAAGAAAAGTAATTTCTGGATTTTGCTAGATTGGTTGCCGTTCGTTTTTTATGAGCCTCTATAGTTTTTTCGCCAAATTCGATTTTGAGCACTTTTTTGCAATTTTCTTCTATTTTTCGCATGGCCACAGCTCAAAAAATGCTGTGAATTTTTATTTGCAGTCTTCAGCAAAGTTGTAGCTCTTGACTCGGTTAACAAAAATGCTCAATATATTAAGTCAAAAAAATTTCATCTTCATGCTCAAATCCCCAAAAATGGCGAAAAAGTTACCACTTTTTTCACCGATATTTTCCGTTTTTCGACTACAGCTCTTGAACTATTGAAAATTTTACCAAACAATCAAGGGAAGAAATGTAGCCTATAAAATTATAAACAACTTTTTAGTACATACCAACTTCATACGACCACTCCTTGACAAACATTTTTGCATTTTTTTTTTATTTTCGTTTTTTATATACGAAAAATCGAATTTGGCAAAAAACAATAGAGGCTCATAAAAAACGAACGGCAACCAATCTATCAAAATCCAGAAATTACTTTTCTCCTCTCATCGAGTACTTTCGGCTGGGATAAGTGATTTTTTGTTTTGAGTCAAAAAGTTGAATATTGCGTCACTGTGTAATTGAACAGTTGACAAACGAAACGGCACATAGCCAGGAATCGATAAAACGTGTCTGAGTGAAGTGAAAATTTTTCATGCAAACTATTCAGACACAATAAATTCTTTCGATTTTTGGTTATGTTCTGCTTCGTTTACCAACAATCAAAGAATAGTTCAGACAAACATTCAAAATTCTTATATGTTTGTCTCTATAATAATATTCACATTTATGATGATTGACAGAACTACAACATTTTCGTTGCAACTAATAGTTGAGGCAAGCAAGGTATGTTGCCGATTTCAATGATGTTATGATTTCAAATATAATGTTATTTTTGGTACCACCATTAGTAAATAATGACTTTATTAAGAAAAAAATTTGTGTTTGCAGAAATAGTACATACAATGATTTTAGTAAAAAAATTATTATTGCAGTAATCATGTCTCAACCATGTCTTTTCTCTGCGTGTACATTGTGCCTGCCCAAGGTGTTCCAGAAATAGCAGTTCTTTCGGTGCAGAGGTCGGAAATTTACCGACACGGGCACCAGACATATACTAGGTATTTTATTGATACAAAATATGAAATTGTTTCTCGGGAACAGGTTTGGATTTTGGAATTATTAAGTGGAGCGTGCGTCTATGTCTTGCAATTGTTCATGACAACGATTTCTATAGAAAATATGTCACATATGAAAACTATCGAATACCATTGGATTTGCATATTCAAAAATTTATTTCGATTACGAACTCTTGAAAATCAGCTATGACTAAAAAGTCAACCAATCGAAAGTTTCGTTATTTCGTTATTTATTGAAATAATTGTTTTCATATAAGACATAGTCTTTTAAATGCAATACAAATTAACAAATTTTTAAGAAGTTATAGGATAGTCAACCGAAAAATTACATATAAAGCTAATAATTAAGTTATTTAAAAGAAACAAGGTGAGAAAGCACTTAACTATAACAACAAAATACAAGTAACAAGCAAATCTCAAAACAAATTAAGTTATTTAAAAAGAAATAAGGTGAAAAAAACACTTTATTATAACAACAAAATCCAAGTAACAAGCAAATCTGGACTTAAAATTAATTAAATAGATGTTGATAGAAAGACGAAGAGACAGTATTAAGAAAAGTATAGAAAAATTTCATGCTTAAAGGTGTGCTTATTAGGAATACTTTTAATTCTAACAGGCAACGAATTCCACAATCTGATTGCCTTCACGAAAAATAGTCTGTTGGAGTTCAAATAATTATAGACAGGAATAGTGAGGTTCAGATTTCTATTAGATCTACAAAATTAAAGCTTCTCAAATAGATAGTTGGGTGTTTTGGTATGTATCAAGTTGTATAAGAATATGCAGTTTCTAACATCTAGGTAATTAAAAATATTGCAACCAAGTATTTGATTGCTCACGTGACTGATGCGGTCAAACTTCTGAAGGCCATAAACATATCTTACTGCGTTGTTGAAAGCATGTTGTAGCTTAAGTTTAGACCTGGAATCGATTCTACTATATACAACATCCGAGTAAGATATGATAGGCATTATGAGCTGCTGTACTAACTTTTTTCTAGTTGCGATAGGAACAAACGACGCAGTCCACCTCAAGTTCCGCAGGACGTAGTACACTTTACTTACTACAGAATTGATATGATTTACGCAGGATAGTGAGGAATTAATGTGGTAACCAAGATTCTTCACTTTATCAACAAAGTTCAATTCGACGCCATTAAGATAAATAACTGGTATCCTAGAGAGAGAGAGTGATTGGATTTAGAAATCGGCAAGACATATGATTTAGTGGGATTTAGCTTGAGTCTATTAGATTCAGCCCATTCAGTTATACTCATTAAGTCCTCATTCAACTTACTACATAAATCATCAACAAGGTTAACAGGTCTGGACAAGTACAGTTGAATATCATTAGCATATGCATGCATGGTAACATGCCGACATTTGCTGAAGATATCGTTTATAAATAATGTAAATAAAATCGGACCAAGTACAGAGCCTTGAGGAACCCCACAGGTTAAATTACGGAAAGCAGACAAACTATTGCCCACCCTTACTCTTTGCGATCTTTCAACTAAGTAACTATGTAACAAACGGACAGCCATGCCAGAAAAATGAAAGTTATTTACAAGTTTCTGACACAATAGAGAATAGTCAACAGAGTCAAATGCCTTGGAAAAATCCAACAGGCAGAGTAAATTTAAGTGCCCTAAGTCGTATGTCAGCCTAATGTCATCTAAAATCTTTAAGACTGCTGTAGCACAACTGTGCCCAGGTCGAAAGCCGGACTGAAGTGAAGACATGAGGTCATATTTTGTTATGTGTTCCGAGATTTGTATCGCCATGAGTGACTCGAGAACTTTAGATAACGACGATAGCAGACTTACAGGCCTAAAGTCAGATGGGTCACAGGCATTGGATTTTTTAGCTATGGGAACAATTGTCGCTACTTTCCAAACCTCAGGGAAGCAAGAACTAGTGAAGCAGTGATTAAGAATGTGGGTTAATATTTTCAGTTCTTTGGCAAAAGTTGTTTTATTATTTTTTTTGCAGTTTCTCATTTATATTTTTTCTTAAATTGATTTTATTTTCTTAATAGTATTTAATTTGCAGAAATTTTATATAACAAAATTTTTTCAGAAAGGTGTTTTCTGATTTTTCTTTCAAAGATGTTTTGTGTTCAGCTAATGTTAATAGAAAATTATTAGCTGTAAAAACTTATTCATCAACTTTGAAAAGCTTGAAAAATTATACCAGTTAATACTCTACAAAAACTTATTTTTCCATTTGTTGTTGCTAGGTAGTCAAAACTCGCATTTGTGTGCAATTTAAGGCAACTCAGGTTTTTGTGGGTGTCCCATTTTTAGGTTTAGTCGAAAATAGTATAAAGTTAAATCAACAATTAAAAATAAGCAAACTTACTTTCATTTGAATAAGATAACATATAAAATACTTTATCGACACTCTTATTAGCGTGTACTCTCTTTTTTTTTGTCTTTTTGGTGAATAAGAAAATTGTTCTTGTATTTTTTTAATTTATTATTATTTCTTTTGATTATCGCCTCATTTATTTATTAGTGTTTTTTAATTAGTTGTTTACACTGTTTATTTTCTGTATAAATAACTTTCTACAACAACAACAACTGTTGAATAAATTTACAGTTGTTCTGTGTGTGGTGTTTATTTAATGATAAATGTAACCAAGACCCATTGATCGAATGGCAGTAAACAACAATAATAACAAGAACAAAAACCAATTTTGTAAATGCAGGTAATAAATACTTCAAATATCTTAAATAGCTACGGGTTTAACCTGCATGGATTGAACAACATTGAAACATTTCAGCATGTAACAAATATGCTGGTATGTAGTCTTTAATTGACAGATAATTATACACTGACACAAACCTTAACAAGACAAATGCAAATACAGATATAACAATATCGAAGGTATAAGTATAAGCAGATAGCTGCACAAAATTCAAATTCATCTCGTATGCTACTGCGACCCGAAACCAAAAAAACACCCCACATCACATCACATCACAAAATATTTTATCAATTACTCACGTGTCTAGAACAGTGTCATGTGACGTGAATAATAATGTCAAAACCACCAATACAACCAACACCAGCAAAAGAAAAAAAAAAAAACAATAAACTCCTCAAAATATAAGAAAAACTAAAGCATGAATCCCTTGGATGCCAGGCAGCGAGTCATCCATCCAGTCAGCATTGTTTTCCCCTAATTTGCAGGATTTTCTATGACACACATTCGCATGAAGTAGACTGGAATCCTTAATGGTTAATCGCTGTACAGGAAGCAGTCAGAGAAGACAAATGAATTTTTATCTGTCTAGACACCAGGAACTCACGATTCCGCATATGAAACAAATATCTACAAGAAATGTTCAACTACCACTAATGGCTCCCTTGCGGTTGTGGGGGTGGTAAATGTGCGTATTTTGTAAAGTACACCTTATACTCCGTGCTCTGACAAGCGAAACGTAACAACAACATTAATCAATTTTGAAAAAAAAAACCAGTTATGAAGTTATTTTTTTTTGTTGTAGTCAAAGTGTAGAAACTGTTATGCTTGAGTAGGCAATTCGATAAAGAATAATATGATGTAGGTTCCACAGAAGGTGACAAACTCAGGCTGCCTGTGCAAATGTGCAAAATATTATGGTACCTTGAATAAATCAAATGCCGAAAGCCTCAGAGTCAACTTGGAATTGAATATATAGTGACTAAAATTGAATAATGGGGGCAAAATTGAATGAACAAAGGGGAGTTACTGCTATAGGAAGAAAAAATATTCGACAAAACAAACATGTGCAAGATGGCATAATCCAACTTCTGAAAGATCTCAAAAGTTATTACAGTGCAAAGCATTAAAACAACAAAAAAAATTTCAAAAGTATAAAGGAATAATTCTTGGAAGGTAGTCTAACCAAGATTCAAGCTGAAAAGTTAAAGCGCGTGGATTAAAAATTACTCAAAGCTTGCAAATATGTTAAAAAATATTTAAATCAATTCTTAAAAATTATAAAAAATTCACGACTAGATTTTTAAAGGTTAAGACGCACAGTGCAACGTCTGCAGCCATAATAAAATGAGAAACTATTTTCAAAACAAATATAAAAAAGTATATACGTCGAGAGAGAGAGAGAACATTTGAGCTATGTGTAATCAAAAATAGTTTTTCCAAAATTTGTATTTTTGTAGACACACAATGCCATGAAAGTTGGCATTTCCAAAGTACACTTATTCTAGTATGAGAAGCATGCATTACATATGTATAGTTTTAATAGTTTTCTTAATTAATTGTTAATATAAGTATGTATGAACTGTATAGGACAAAAAAAAATATGAAATTGTATTTGTCTGTTCCAAACTGTTTCATGAAGCTGTCTGTCACAGCTCTTTCTGATGTTAAACATCTAGAAAAATAGATAAAGCAAAACCAATCCCCGTGCCTGTAAGCCCCCGCCATATCCGAAAACAACTCTTTGATTGTAACTCTTAATAAGCGATTATGAATCCTAATGCACGGCTTACACGTGAAGTATCTCGCGTGAAGTATGACGACACGGAATTGTTTTTACAGAAACACAAATCTGTCTAACTTACTTCGATACAAATACAAAGGTCAGGATATAGTTGTGATGTCAGACAGCCAAGCAGCAATCAAAGCATTAGTTTCCTGTGAGATATCATCGAGAATAACATGGGAATGCCTAACAAAGCTCAACGAACTAGGCAAGAATAAAACGGTTACTATACTTTGGGTCCCAGGACACAAAGGAATACAGGGTAACGAAGAAGCCGATGGTCTAGCGCGACAGGGTGCAGCCACAAAATTTATAGGACCAGAACCATTCTGCGGATTGGGCAAACATTCTATAAAAGAAAAACTAAGAAGGGAGGAGAGGCATAAACGTTCAAACCTTTGGAAAAGCCTCCCAAAGCTAAGACAATCCAAATTGCTCCTCAGAGATTTTAACACTTGAAGAGCAAAATTGTGCATAAGCTTAGGCAAACCGAATCTCAGGATTCTAACGGGGTTCCTTACAGGATACTGTAAACTAAAATACCACCTGATGAAATTGGGCATAGAGACCGATAGTAACTGCCGTTTCTGTGAAGAAGCAGAGGAGACTCCAATACACCTACTCACAAACTGCGACGCCGTGGCTCGCAGACGTAACGGGCACTGGGGAACTATGAGCTGAGTCTAGAGCAGGTTTCATCCATTGAACCTAAGAATATTCTCAATTTCATTAGAGTAATAGGGCTGGATGAAATTATGTAATCCGCAAACCCAGCGGAGCTTTGAGAAGGAGGTACAATAGATCTGATCTAGGTCGCAGTACGCATCTCCACCACACAACATTAACATTAACATTAACTTACTTCGATAGTTTCACAATAAAGCAATCTTCAGACGGAGTTCTCGAGTCTCGCAAAAACACATTGGAATGAAATTTTTCATTTGACATTTATGTCTAAGCCGGCTTAACCAAATCTGTTCTCTACATTCACTACTTTTTTTAAGATAAATTATTTTAAATGTGAAATTAATAAAAAACCTAACGAAATGAATTATTAAATTAATCAATTTTTATCAAATTTATTTTTAAAGTACATTAACTTCTTTTACAATCAGAAAAATGGTTTTAAGTTAAATAGATTTCACACAACCCCACGGAATAAAAAGCTGTTATAGAAGGATTGCACGCTAACGCACAGCGCTTATATGATTTGATTTTTATTTATATATATGGGTCATTCCATACAATATTCATACCTCAAACAGGGATTTGCTTACAATGTTTTTTCCACTTCTATTGCAATATAATTAGACCTGTATTTTTTGTTTCAATATTATATGCGAAATTTCCAAGATATGAAATTTCCAAACTATAATGTAAAAAAATAAAGCTTTTTAAGATTTTTTTTTTTTAAATATATTTTAGAAAAAGTTACACCGTATAGAATAAGTTCACGATGGTTCATACTTTGCATGTAAATTAAAATTTTATTTGTTTTTATTTTATTTCACAATTATCAGCATTTTGTGTAGGCAAATTGAATTTTCTTCAAAAGGGCCAAGGATTTTAAAAGCCATAATAGAAATATTGGACTTCGTTGACATGTGGTTTCAACAAGACGGTGCCACATGCCACACCTTTGGTTGTATAATCTCACGATTTGGAGCAGTTCGTTGACCGCCAAGATAATGCGATTTGAACCCACTAGACTTTTTTTTGTGGAGGTACGTGAAGTCTGTGAAGTCTCTCGTGTACAGGGACCAGCCACAATTGAAACACTGGAAGGCAACATCACAGCTTTCAATGGTGAGATATGGGCCGAAATTCAGGAAAAATATGCTCAAATTGCAGCTTACGGATGGAACACCTCAGGCGTAGCCGCGGGCAACATTTTCATAAAATAATCTTAAAAAACTAAATTGCAGGCATTGATGTATCGCTTCAAATAATTATTTTAGTCAGTTTTGCAAATTTTATGTTTTTTTTTAAAATTTTATAAACCTAACGCTTAAAAAATCCAATCTGTATTAGTTAACAATCAAAACTATTAATATTTTTTTAATCAAACCCTTCTTTGGGTCAATCCTGGCTAATGCCCTGGAAGGTACACCACATTTACAAACAATTTCTATAGCTGAGATTTTTATAGCGATCCCATATAAAAAACACTAATTTTCACATAAAAAATATTTCGAAAAATAGTTGATACAAATATGTATTAATTTCTACATCGAATTGAATTCAGGAATATTTCATTCACAATCCCCAAAAGTATAAAATTTTAAAGCTTCTTATGTTTTTACAATTGCATATTATTAAAGCTGCTTTTATTAACCTAAATCATGTGCATCGAGATAATTTAGTTTTCACATTTTCTTCAGAAATACAAGAGAAAAACATAGTGGAGAAAAAACTATTATAGTAACTATTATAAAGAAATACCATTAATCATTACCAAAAAGTTGTCGTTGATGTTCTTTTTTCGCACACACCTTTTCTGGATTTTTGGTTTGATATATTAACTTGAGCGAAAAACAAATCAATACTTATCGTTAACAAACCACTTTTCTACATAAAAAAATCCAATTATGTCGTTTGAATGTCTTAAAATGTGAGAAGAGTTCTGGGAAAAACGCCTTCGTATTTATATAACATATGATATTTTGATGCAGGACATAACAAAATCGTTGATATTTATATAGTGGGAGTGGCCCTCTTAGCTTCTGTTGGCAACAGCCATTTCTTATGGCTTAATGCATTGCTGAAATTAACATAGCAATAAAACAACAAATATCCCTGATAGTACAGATCCATGCACACAAACACACACACACACATAGGTACATACAACTCCCACTTACTGTATCGGATTGTCCTTAGCTCCTCATTCATGTAAACATAATTAAAGTAAATTGAGTAAAACACAATTAATGCGTACAGAACACTTGAGCAAACACGTTAAGTAGTAAAAATAATGAAGAAGGACTAAAGGATTGAGGCGAGCTCTACGACTGGATATAATTTGCTCAGTTTTTTGTGGACTCTGTTGTTTGGAAAGATTTTTCTATATTAATTTTTGGCAATTTAAGTACTGGTAATAAAGCATTAAGACATTTTCATTGGTATCTAACACTTCCACTCACACTTCCGCTTTCACTTTTGGCTATTTTCGATATTTTATCCTTAGGGCAATTGAGCATGTGGTTTTTTGTTGTCCTTTTTTACATCATTATTAAAAAATAAATATAAAATTTAAATATAGTTACATACTATTAAGACATAATTTAAATAAGTTCTGTATTTTTAGTAGGAAATTAAGACAACCTTAATATTAATCGTTTTTATCATTATAATTATGCTAAATTAGACTTTGTTATTGTGAACCCTGTGTAGACATAGCCTACATTAAAGTATTAGTAAAGTACATAAGTCGATGGCAAGAAGCGTCTTAAAGCTAATGCTAAAAATAACAAACAACAGAACAAGAACAGCAATTAAACTAAGCAATCATTTGTATTAATAAAATAACAGGACATCCTAGTGAAAATGAACTTTTCCATTACTGTCTGAATGTATTTTTATTTAACAATAAAAAAAAAAGAGATATCCGAAGTACCCTTAACGCAATACTAAGCAAACGAGGCATTGGGAGGCAAGGAATACTGACTGAAATTGGCATAAGTGTCAATTATCAAATATTTAACATCGCAAATCAGAAAAGCAATGCGAAGAGGGAGAAGAAAGTTTTAGTGGAACAAATTTAGATTAATTTACTCATAAACGTAGGAATAGCTTTACGGAATTTCAGTTTAAATAAAATGCTGTTTGAGTATTTTTTTTATGAGGGAGGCATAACAACAAGTTCCATGAGCACTATAAAAGATTGGAGTGAGTAGCAATGAACTTTGACTTTATAACATTCTTTGTATATATGAAATCAACGTTGTCTAGACGAAGCCAATAATGTTTGTATTGGTTATACGTAGCGGAATTGTTTTCTGCTTGTATGTATATATATGCAGAATAAGGTAAGTAAGTAAGATAAAGTGTACATAATGCTGGGTTTTCAGTATGACGACACAAAATTTTATCACCCAAAATATAAGATAAATAAAATCATAACACAATTTATGCATAGCTCAATTTTATAGTTTAGTTGTTTTCAATTTACCAACTTTGCTAACTGTTGTGTATGAAACATTTGTTAAGACGTATACATATAGGTAAGACGTAGCAAAGTGCGCCGGAGGACAGATAATTAGTTGTAAAAAAAGACCTTAACTTTGTCAGCTTCAGAAATCTACATTATACATAAATCTGTTCTTCGGCTCTTTATTTATATTTGTTAGCCCCAATCGACCTTAACCATTTTGGCGCTGTAATCGAACTCGTTAAAATTTTTTTGGGTACTCTTGGAACCGAGGCTATTTTGAGCTTAGTCAAGGTAAATCCAGCCAATATGAAAATTTCCCAAGGTATTATCATGAAAAGTTACAAATAGAAAAATGAATAGAATGTAGATCCATAGATTTTAGAAGTGAAAGTACAATGTCTCGATACCTGCATTGTATTCGTTGATCATGCAGGAACTATATGTCATGAATTACTTTATGTGCCAGGCTATTCAAGAATGATGCATAGGAATGCCATTATACGTGAATTAAATCCACATTTTAAGTGTTGGAAAACAGAAGGAGCATCTAGATTTATGAGTCGACTATGCATTCGACATGCACACGCAAGTCATTTTCTCCGTGTATAAAATAAAATCGAAAATTATGTGAAATTCAGAGCATTTGAGGATCCGAAATTTTGAATTAGAGCACTTTTATTTCCCTCCCTGGTTTGCACATATCTGAGTGTGCTAAGCACTCCTGTCGCCGATTTAAAATATGCAAGAAGCATACTGCTCTCAATGTCATGTAAACTTACATGTGGGGCATTTCACGTCAAGCGGACAACGAAAATAATGCCATTTTCTGAATTTTTGAACTAATTCTATTTCTATATGACCTGAAAAAATGTACATATTTTTTTTGTAATCAAGCCTAATTACCAGTTTATAAGCCTTCAAAGCAGTGTCGACCACGTAGTACAGTCACAAGGGAAGCGACACTTCGTGCTTTCACACAAACACGATCGGTAAATCACAGGTACTCTGATGATTATTTTAAGCAAGCTTAGTCAGTGCATGTCTGGCAATCAAGCAAATAGTTTTATAGCGCTTTTTGGCTCACACCACTTCAGAAAATGAAAATATGTGTTTGTTAGCTCGTGTTTGGTCGACACTACTTTAAGGAATTGAAAAATTTAAGGATCGGATTTTTTAAAAGCTATTAATGCTATTATCCAAAGAGATGAAAAAGAAGGCCAGTAGTGTTTTTTTGCGGAAATAAAATGTTCTTCTTGACAGTTATTAAAAATTTTTAATTTATTTTTCGTGTAGGAAACCGGAAGTAACATTCCAAATCGGGTTTCACTTAACATTGGTATTTTGGTTTTTTTTTTATTTTTTTCTCAAAATGTAGCTTGTAGACCATAAATAATACATGAAAAGTCTTATTTATGGATCTGCATTCGTTTTGGAGATACATGAACTAGAGTGCGAAGGTGTCGCACTGAGTGAGCGTCGCACTGCCGATTTCTTAAGAGATAGCGCTACTAGCCACAATTGGTTTTCATTACTATGTGTATAAATTTTGTGTAAATTGCACATATATATAAAAAAATATATTTATATATATATTACATACTAGCTGATTTGAACGGTGTTACACGAGAGTAATTTATATAAACATTTTAATATACACTTTTCGGTTAAATGGTTTTCTTAAATTCTGGAATAATGAAAAACGTGTTGAATTTTAAGTTTGAGCTATCATTAGAAAGGTAATTGAACGGACTTTAATAAAAGAAATAGTTTTGAGAAATTTTAGAGTTTGGAGGATCCATCCATTGCGGTGAGCTTAATGAATTCGAAGAAGGGGTACAAAAAACACATTTTAAAAATTAAAAATATTTTAAATAGTTATTTAATCTTAAAGCTAGCAAAATTACCTTCTCAACAATATAAAAACTATGGTGGGACTTAATGGGTTCTTGAGATGTGGATAGTTTAATAGCTAAACAAAAATTTATTTTAAAACATATATTGAACTTTTTAACAAAACAATTTTAATGAAATATAATAAAAACAGCGGAGATATTTCCACCGAAAGTCAAAACTTTAATTTTTATATTATTTTTTTCTCATGCTGAGCTATCGATGTATTATGAAAAAGTACTTGTACTAAAACTCAACCAACGACATCAGCATTGAGATCAAATGAGGAATAACTCTTGCCAACAGGTGTTACTTTGGGCTCAGTAGGCAATTAAGAAGCAGAGCCCTCTCTCGACGAACGAAAATCACGCTCTATAAATCGCTCATCATGTCCGTCCTACTTTATGCATCATAAACTTGGACGCTGAGCAGTTCAGATAAAAAGACTTTAGGAGCATTCGAGAAAAAGATTCTACGTAAGATCTACGGACCAATCTGCGTCAATGGCGAGTACCGAATACGGTGGAATGATGAACTGTATCAGCTGTACGCTGACATCGACATAGTCAAACGCATTAAAATCGAGCGGCTTCGCTGGCTTGGTCATGTTCAGCGCATGAAAGACGATGCTCCAGTGAAAAAACATTCGATTCGGTACCCAGCGGTGGTCAACGCAGAAGAGGACGACCGCATCTTCGTTGGAAAGACCAAGTAGAGGACAGCCTGACGAAGCTTGGAATTTCCAACTGGCGCCAGCAAGCGAAAGACAGAAATGGCTGGCGCAAATTCTTAGATGAGGCCAAGACCGACATATGGTTGAAGCGCCAACTAAGTAAGCAAGTAGTACTTGTACTAAAAATTATTGTACTAAAAATATATATTGAGCCAGCTAAAAGTGTGAGGTTAAATTTGAAGAAACTTGTGGTAGACATTATTCGGCTATTCACCGCAAGGTGTATAAAAACTAAGTAGGTTGCTAAAAGAAAGATTTTGTGTAAACCAAAATGTTTGTTTTTACTCTACAAAGGGGCGGGCCATTCAAAGGATGTAAAGCATCTTAAAATAAAACTCAGTTTTAGTAATAGTCTGGTATGAAAAAATAGATTTTTAGCCATAACTTTTTATTGAAAAGAGATAATGGGGTAATTTTTTCACATAAATTATTTTTCAGACTTGACTTTTTTGTAAAAATTATAAAAACAACATTTTGGAAAAAATAAATTTCGCGAAAAAAAATCAAATTGGTACCTCTCGTATCCTTGTTGTTTTGATGAAAAAAACAGTAAAATAATTTTTGCGCTTAGCTGGAAGAATTTCTGCAAATAAATGCTGTGTCATATGAAAGGTAGTCATATGCAATTTTTACTTGATTTAATTTTTATAACAAAAACAATTTTTGAATAAAAAGTCAATATTTTAGACCTTTTTTGACAAAATCATAAAAAGTATATACTCTGATCTAACGGTGCATTTTTGTGAAGTGCTTTTATTGAACTTTTTTACAAAAACAATTTGAATGGAAGGCGGACATATTTGCATCGAAAGACCAATTTTTGATTTTCATGTCATTTTTTAATTGTTGTAATGAAAATTTCTACAATTTTAAATATATGTGAGTATTTTTGATGTCAAAATAACAAAAACATTTTTTTTTACTCAAAAAACTCCGATACAAAAATGTATTATAATGACAAAATTAACATTAGTTGAACATTTGTTAAGAAGGCACTTAATATGTATACCTTATTTGAGCAAAATCCGTTAAGCCGTTTAGATTTCTACAAGGGCCAAACAAACAGAAAATGAGTTTTTTTACAATATATATTTCATATATATTTTATATATAATTATTCCAGCGGTCGCACTTTTTCGGAAAATCACGGGTAAAATAATTTTCCGGAAATTCACGGATGAAATAAAAAAATGTTCAAAACTTATTTTTAGCCTATTTCTAACCGGCTATGAAAATTTCATTTAGAAATTAAAACATTTATGTAGCCTGGTTCAAAATGGCTTACTGTGACTTCGTAAAGAGTTTTTTGCGCATTCACTGAAGATACTAGTTACCTTTGAAAATTTCTTTTTTAAGACAATTTTAAGATTAGGTATAAATTGTAAAGTTGTAGTTTTTCTTTATAAAGCAGGTATCCACAATAAAATATGAATTTTTTGTGGGAAATAAAAAGATGCTTTGTGAGCTTAATAATCATAATGTACAAACAAACATATTGAAACTATGCGTTGCACAAAAACATGACTCGATATACTTTTACTAGATCAGTCTTTTACTGGGAAAACAAAAAATTGTTGTGGACCAAGCCAGACATTTATGGATAAATAATATGGTATTCAATGAATGCCGTATTGGCGATGTAAGCAGCGTATGTTCGGTAAGTTTACTGCAGCGTAACTTGCAAAAACAAAATTGTAAGGGATTAAACATACCCAGCTTACTAAACAAAAACATAGTGTATACAGTACGTATAATGCGTATTATGCGACCGTGGCTTAATTTTGTTTTTCACAAGCAAAATAAAAAATGAACTTAGCATTAATGGATCTAAAAATTTCTGTGGATGTAAAATTTCAAAAAATTTTGTGGTGTCAATGATCGATATCCTTAGAAATAGGTGGGTTTAATAAATTTTTGTTTACAATTAAGAAATATTACAACCAGCAAAATGCAAAAGCTGTTCGGAAAGTAAGTGCCGCATTCGTTAAAATTTTTCTGCGTAATTTGAAGAGATGTAAGCAGAAGAAAAAAAAAATTGTGTGCATCGTTTTATAGCAATGGATAAGACTTGGATATTCCACCGTGATCCTAAACTGAAACAAGAACATTTAATGAGGACTAAAGCTTGTCGTTCACCTCCAAATCAAGTGAAGCCAGATTGATCGGTAAAAAAGGTTATAGCATCAGTATTTTGGGATGCAAAATAGATTTTGTTGATTAATTATCTTAATAAAAGTAAAACAACTAATTCAGAATATTATTGCAATTTTTTGGATCAGCTAAATGAAAAAATTTTTGAGAAAAGACCTGCATTACAAAAGAAAAAAATTTAAAATAATTATTCACTGAGACAATGCAAGTGTTCACACAAAAATTTGAACGTTGGCTAAATTGACTGAATTTAAGTACGATTTGCTTAAACACCAGATTTGGCTCCCAGCGATTATGACCTCTTCAGAAACTTGAAACAATTTCTTCGTGGAAAGCGTTTTTGGTCGAATATATAATTATTTTTCGTATAACTAGTATCTTTATAATCATCGTTCTAAATATGTTTTCCTAAAAATATGTTCTGGCGTTAAAAAGAGTTACATTTAAAAAGAAAATTTGTAATTTTTAACATAAAAGAGTAAGATAACTTTTTGAAATATGTCTTTGACATGGTAATTGTGTTTTTTACAAATAATTTTTAAAAACGTACTCCCAAAAGTAGTAAGAAAGTTACAACTTACTTTTTTCTCCGTACACGTATGCTTAAGAAAAATCTTTTCCAAGGACTCTAGCAACCTGGAAGTCTTGCTTTTAATCTCACGAAATATTATTAATATATGAGCTGTTATATTTGAAAGTGGAATAACTTTAGCTTTCTTTCCACTTTAAGAAAATATGTGTTTATGCTTTTTTAAGATAGATGTAAGGATCCTCCTTTTGTAGTTTTAATCACACGTTTAAAGAATCCCGATTTCGCAATATATTAACAAAAAAACGTTCCTGAAAAGTGTTATTGAAAAAATTTTATTTTTAAAGTGCAATAAGTCCAATCCAAGCAATCACATCTAACATTTTTTCACGGTTAACAATATTATTAGTTGTTTTCTACATTATTTAAGTAAAAATATATTGGATTCGAGTGAGTCTAATATGTGATTGTTCATGCGCAAATACTTCTTTGCTCAAATCAACACCAACCATATTATAGACTGGCCTTGAGCCTTATTGATGCAAACTAGTATGTTAATAGAAAAAAACTATTTAAAAGGGTTCCAGAGTGAAATAAAAACATTTTTAGCGATGCCCAAACAGCGGCCGTACAAAGCCTAATTTTAAACAGTTTTTTCGGCCGTACGAGGGTCGTACAAGGGTCATTTACAGGACTTTATGACCAAACAGCGGCCGTACAGAGGCTGTTTTACATAATATCGGCTGTACAACGGGCGTACAGCGGCCGTACAAAGGCCGTTTTTAAATTATCTCGGCTGTAAAACGGCTGCACAGTGCAAATTTTCAGTATTTAAATAATCTTTAATCATACAAAAAATGTTTTGTTTTAATTGCGAATTCAATGGGAAATTGTATTCCAACTACTAACTTCATATACAAAAAAATTTTTTTGGGCCACATACAAGTGACAATAATATTTACATCGCCAACCGAGGCTTGCTTTTGTTGTTTCGCATAAGTTTGTTGAAAAACAGCTTCGAAAAATGTAGTGGCATACAACGTGCGTACAGTGGGCGTTGTTTGGCCCAACTTTCGGCCGCTGAGATTTTTTAGTTATTTTTAGGCCATCTTCGACCCTTATACGGCCGTGCGGCCCGCTCGCTCTTCGCCGGCTCATATTTTTACTCAGGTTATGTAAAAGGCAAAACTTATAGCAAAGTGCGGATAGTTAATAATTAATGCGTTTGAATTTAATGGAAAAATCCGTAGGTTTCATTGGTAATTTTAGTATAAAGTTTTGTTAACCAGAAGCGGGTACTGGTTAAATAATAGCTTCAATTACGTTTGGTGGCAAGCGTTTTATTTGTAATCGTGTCTTATTTAATTTGTGATAAAAAGTACTCTTTGTCACAAGAGACGTAAGGTCCTACCTATAAAATAGGTTGTACTTATTTCTTACTAAACTTAGTTACATGTCTTAATTTTGATTATATTTTTTTATTTTAAAACTTAAAAAACTTAAAAAAAAGTCAAATTCTATAAAAACGAAGATTCCTTTTTTTATGCTCTAAGCTTATAGTTAAGCCTATTTTGTTTAAAGTGGTATAAGTGGAACAAAAAAAAAATGGATTTATTCCACTATCAAAAATAAATAGTCAATATGTTATATTCGAAAGTGGCACAAGTCCTTTTGCTAAAATTTGGCTAAAAATTGTTTATGGTCTTTAAATTATTTATAAATAAGTACTGTGTGGTAAAATGAGACCCATAAATAGTGCTTAAAACATATCCTGAATCAGGTAATATTTGCCAATATTTTTTAATTTTATCAAACGCAAATCTTTAAATATCTCAATAAACACAAGAGTGGACTTATTCCACTTTTAAATATAACGGCTCATATATAATACTGAACAGACAACACTGCAATAAAAAAACAATCAACTAGTAGTCGTTTTGACGATTATCTGTTCAACACTTATGAATATTACAAGCATTCCTTTTAATCCACAAACTTTTTAGCTTTGTTTTAGTGTATGGACTACGATTGCTCATGGCAAATATCTTGCAATAATCTGTGATGTCATCACAGATAATCTTTGAAACTACTTTTACACGGAAAACCAGTTATGAAAGGCGATTTAAGCGATCAAAAAGGAGCACAAAAGATAATTGTAAACATGTAAACATAATGTTAAAGTTATCTAATATCTGAAATCTGATGAAATGAAGTCACGTTTCTGAATACAAACGATAAAATTTAACGGTTTCGTTAAGGCCCTTATTCTTCTTTATTACAGACTTCTATAATTTTTGAAAACAAATTTTATAATGTAATTCATGGAAAAACCATCAAAATATAATTTAAAGACTATTGAAGAACAAAGAAGTTTTTAAGTGCTAGATATATAAATCAGAAATCTTAATAACAAATATATATATATATTTAATGGCAAAACTTCTTTAGATCAACAACAGGGTGTATTTGGATGATTAATTGGCATATTGGTAAATAATTTATTTTAATTAGCGCGATAATTAATGATCCACAACCAATCTTTGAACTTTCAATATGTTGGCATGGTATAGTTTCTTGTAAAAACAATAATACGCAATGAAAGCAAAAAATAAACTTGAAACTTTTCCTTTTAGCTGATGATTACAAAAATAAGCAACAAGAGCAATAAAAATATACAATGAAAGCAAAAAGCAACAGCTTCAACGAGCACAAACAATAAAGGAATAAGAAAGAAAAACAATTTATGATAGTAAAAATAATAATAATAATTTAAACACTGGATATACCGACAAGCTTACAATGTGACATAAGGTAACACCAGTCAAAGTGACTGCTCTTAGAAAAAATGGTTGAAGGGTTAATAATATTATTCATTAAACTGTCATTATGACAATCGTTCCAAAAAAAGTTAAGGTAAAAATAAAATTGTTAAACCAGTCATTGTGACGTAAAGGAAATCTAGTGCTTATAATTATATTAACAAAGTTAGCCATATAAACTATAATACATGTGTTCTAACTTTCATTACATTAGCTCATAACAAAAAATGTAAGAAAAAAAAATTGTAGCACTAGAAAAGCTATTAAAAACATATTTTCACATGCAAACAAACACACATACTTACAAATCTACATTATTCTCTATACATATCGACACCCTCTCTCTCTCTCGATATGAACAAGTCGCTAAACAATACTTTGATAAATTGTTTTCGCTGCGCCAATCGAGCGTTTTGTCCAGCATATAACAACCAGAAAACAGCTAGCGAAACGGATGCGGAAACGGAAGTCGCTTGGTTGCCATAACCCAGCGACGATAACAATCATGGTCATGGTTGCAAACGTATTCAACATGGTGGTTGCTTTTGTTGTAAAATATATGCTTCCACTTTTGTGCGAAAAAAAGTCTGTATGTCGCAACATAGAATAATTTGTGCTCCCACCTTCGCATTCTACATGGCATTGAACAGCAAAGAGCTTATGTGTAGAAGCAAGCAATAAGCTAGATATACGTATAAGAAAATCTAAGAATATCTTAAGTTTTTTATTAACATACTACATTATTAAATAAGTATCTAGTTATGTATAGCTTGTTCAAACAGGGTATTCAATGGTAACGTCAAGTCCTTTTCTTAAAACCTTGCTATGGTTATGGTTATGGTTATGGTTATGGTTATGGTTATGGTTATGGTTATGGTTATGGTTATGGTTATGGTTATGGTTATGGTTATGGTTATGGTTATGGTTATGGTTATGGTTATGGTTATGGTTATGGTTATGGTTATGGTTATGGTTATGGTTATGGTTATGGTTATGGTTATGGTTATGGTTATGGTTATGGTTATGGTTATGGTTATGGTTATGGTTATGGTTATGGTTATGGTTATGGTTATGGTTATGGTTATGGTTATGGTTATGGTTATGGTTATGGTTATGGTTATGGTTATGGTTATGGTTATGGTTATGGTTATGGTTATGGTTATGGTTATGGTTATGGTTATGGTTATGGTTATGGTTATGGTTATGGTTATGGTTATGGTTATGGTTATGGTTATGGTTATGGTTATGGTTATGGTTATGGTTATGGTTATGGTTATGGTTATGGTTATGGTTATGGTTATGGTTATGGTTATGGTTATGGTTATGGTTATGGTTATGGTTATGGTTATGGTTATGGTTATGGTTATGGTTATGGTTATGGTTATGGTTATGGTTATGGTTATGGTTATGGTTATGGTTATGGTTATGGTTATGGTTATGGTTATGGTTATGGTTATGGTTATGGTTATGGTTATGGTTATGGTTATGGTTATGGTTATGGTTATGGTTATGGTTATGGTTATGGTTATGGTTATGGTTATGGTTATGGTTATGGTTATGGTTATGGTTATGGTTATGGTTATGGTTATGGTTATGGTTATGGTTATGGTTATGGTTATGGTTATGGTTATGGTTATGGTTATGGTTATGGTTATGGTTATGGTTATGGTTATGGTTATGGTTATGGTTATGGTTATGGTTATGGTTATGGTTATGGTTATGGTTATGGTTATGGTTATGGTTATGGTTATGGTTATGGTTATGGTTATGGTTATGGTTATGGTTATGGTTATGGTTATGGTTATGGTTATGGTTATGGTTATGGTTATGGTTATGGTTATGGTTATGGTTATGGTTATGGTTATGGTTATGGTTATGGTTATGGTTATGGTTATGGTTATGGTTATGGTTATGGTTATGGTTATGGTTATGGTTATGGTTATGGTTATGGTTATGGTTATGGTTATGGTTATGGTTATGGTTATGGTTATGGTTATGGTTATGGTTATGGTTATGGTTATGGTTATGGTTATGGTTATGGTTATGGTTATGGTTATGGTTATGGTTATGGTTATGGTTATGGTTACGGTTACGGTTATGGTTATGGTTATGGTTATGGTTACGGTTACGGTTATGGTTACGGTTACGGTTATGGTTATGGTTATGGTTATGGTTATGGTTATGGTTATGGTTATGGTTATGGTTATGGTTATGGTTATGGTTATGGTTATGGTTATGGTTATGGTTATGGTTATGGTTATGGTTATGGTTATGGTTATGGTTATGGTTATGGTTATGGTTATGGTTATGGTTATGGTTATGGTTATGGTTATGGTTATGGTTATGGTTATGGTTATGGTTATGGTTATGGTTATGGTTATGGTTATGGTTATGGTTATGGTTATGGTTATGGTTATGGTTATGGTTATGGTTATGGTTATGGTTATGGTTATGGTTATGGTTACGGTTACGGTTATGGTTACGGTTATGGTTACGGTTACGGTTATGGTTACGGTTACGGTTATGGTTATGGTTATGGTTATGGTTATGGTTATGGTTATGGTTATGGTTATGGTTATGGTTATGGTTATGGTTATGGTTATGGTTATGTTTATGGTTATGGTTATGGTTATGGTTATGGTTATGTTTATGGTTATGGTTATGGTTATGGTTATGGTTATGGTTATGGTTATGGTTATGGTTATGGTTATGGTTATGGTTATGGTTATGGTTATAGTTATGGTTATGGTTATGGTTATGGTTATAGTTATGGTTATGGTTATGGTTATGGTTATGGTTATGGTTATGGTTATGGTTATGGTTATGGTTATGGTTATGGTTATGGTTATGGTTATGGTTATGGTTATGGTTATGGTTATGGTTATGGTTATGGTTATGGTTATGGTTATGGTTATGGTTATGGTTATGGTTATGGTTATGGTTATGGTTATGGTTATGGTTATGGTTATGGTTATGGTTATGGTTATGGTTATGGTTATGGTTATGGTTATGGTTATGGTTATGGTTATGGTTATGGTTATGGTTATGGTTATGGTTATGGTTATGGTTATGGTTATGGTTATGGTTATGGTTATGGTTATGGTTATGGTTATGGTTATGGTTATGGTTATGGTTATGGTTATGGTTATGGTTATGGTTATGGTTATGGTTATGGTTATGGTTATGGTTATGGTTATGGTTATGGTTATGGTTATGGTTATGGTTATGGTTATGGTTATGGTTATGGTTATGGTTATGGTTATGGTTATGGTTATGGTTATGGTTATGGTTATGGTTATGGTTATGGTTATGGTTATGGTTATGGTTATGGTTATGGTTATGGTTATGGTTATGGTTATGGTTATGGTTATGGTTATGGTTATGGTTATGGTTATGGTTATGGTTATGGTTATGGTTATGGTTATGGTTATGGTTATGGTTATGGTTATGGTTATGGTTATGGTTATGGTTATGGTTATGGTTATGGTTATGGTTATGGTTATGGTTATGGTTATGGTTATGGTTATGGTTATGGTTATGGTTATGGTTAATGTTACCAACTATACTTACTTTGTAAGTATCATACTTATTTTCAGCTTCATATACTTACTAAAATTCCATACTTGTAAGTATACTTACTTTTAAGATTTATACTTAATTATGCTTACTTTTCAGCTCCGGTTGAACGTTTTTATTTGCAAAAGTGGAAAAAGTTTGAAAATTGTAACCAACAGCGTTAAAAATACAGACTCTGGACATCAATTTTATTTTTTAAAAATAATATTGAATACAGCTGTGCCGAATTTTACAATTTTTTAAAAACAAGACCTGAAATATTAAGGGTGTACTGTAGGTCGTCGGCTAAAAAATAGGCTATTTTTGGGAATTTCTCGTGAGCTTGCTATGAAAGATATGAAATGAAGTCTTACTTTATAAAAATAAAAAAAATTCTTAATGTTTTTGGAGGCAGGTCGGGGTCGGCTCCCACACGATATCTCGGCATCTGTTTATCTGAAACAAAAAACCGAAGTGTTTTAGATTCAATATGACAAGGACTATAAAATAGACTATTAATATTAATTTTTAGCAATTGTTGATAAATTTAAGTAACAAAAACCAAAAAAAATTTTTTTTTTTCGCTGTTATTTGTAAAAAAATATAGTAAACATCAATTTTTTTAACACGATTATAGTTTTTTTTAAGTAGTTTTGTGTTAAATATGTGGTTAAAATTTCAGAAGGATCAGCCCACCGGAGAAATAGTGTGGGGCGTCCGTGAAAACGTAGTTTTGAGAAAAACGCTTTTAAAGTTTTTTAAATGCGTTCTAACATGAGTTCAGGTAGAGAAAGTTTTGGGTTGAAAAAATTACTTAAACTGCTCGGATCTTCATAAAAATTTAATACAATATTCTTAGTACATATACAAAAATTGTAAAAAAAAGAAAAAACTTTCGAAAGTGACCAATTAAACTTCACACTTAAATAAAAATTACAGCCATGGCAAATACGATTTCAAGCAAAAAGAAAAAATCAAATTAATGTAGCGCTTCAATTCAGTGACAGTGAGAGCGAATAATAATAACTTTTCTTTGGTCTCTGTATACATTTGAATGTGATTTTTTTATTTTTTTTTATTTGACTACTTTGAAAGTGCGTATAACTTTTAATTTTTTGTTATGCTTTTGTTTGTTTTTAAACTATTTCATATATTAGAAATATATATGAATTTAAAATATATAAAATTAATATTTCGTTTATTTTTTATCTGAAGACTTTTTGGTTTTAGATAGATTGTATACACAAAACTTTTTAAGGAAAACAAAAAGAGGGTGTGACAATATTTAAAGAAAATTGTGGGTTCTATTGATTTTAACATAAATTAGCAAATTGTATCAAAAAAATATTCAATTTGTTTTTCTAAGGTAAAATACTTACTTATAATTATTTTAAAAAATTATGCTTACTAATACTTACTTTTCAGTGTTCTAAGAAGCAAATATACTTATTTTTTAATAACATGAGTTGGTAGCATTAGTTATGGTTATGGTTATGGTTATGGTTATGGTTATGGTTATGGTTATGGTTATGGTTATGGTTATGGTTATGGTTATGGTTATGGTTATGGTTATGGTTATGGTTATGGTTATGGTTATGGTTATGGTTATGGTTATGGTTATGGTTATGGTTATGGTTATGGTTATGGTTATGGTTATGGTTATGGTTATGGTTATGGTTATGGTTATGGTTATGGTTATGGTTATGGTTATGGTTATGGTTATGGTTATGGTTATGGTTATGGTTATGGTTATGGTTATGGTTATGGTTATGGTTATGGTTATGGTTATGGTTATGGTTATGGTTATGGTTATGGTTATGGTTATGGTTATGGTTATGGTTATGGTTATGGTTATGGTTATGGTTATGGTTATGGTTATGGTTATGGTTATGGTTATGGTTATGGTTATGGTTATGGTTATGGTTATGGTTATGGTTATGGTTATGGTTATGGTTATGGTTATGGTTATGGTTATGGTTATGGTTATGGTTATGGTTATGGTTATGGTTATGGTTATGGTTATGGTTATGGTTATGGTTATGGTTATGGTTATGGTTATGGTTATGGTTATGGTTATGGTTATGGTTATGGTTATGGTTATGGTTATGGTTATGGTTATGGTTATGGTTATGGTTATGGTTATGGTTATGGTTATGGTTATGGTTATGGTTATGGTTATGGTTATGGTTATGGTTATGGTTATGGTTATGGTTATGGTTATGGTTATGGTTATGGTTATGGTTATGGTTATGGTTATGGTTATGGTTATGGTTATGGTTATGGTTATGGTTATGGTTATGGTTATGGTTATGGTTATGGTTATGGTTATGGTTATGGTTATGGTTATGGTTATGGTTATGGTTATGGTTATGGTTATGGTTATGGTTATGGTTATGGTTATGGTTATGGTTATGGTTATGGTTATGGTTATGGTTATGGTTATGGTTATGGTTATGGTTATGGTTATGGTTATGGTTATGGTTATGGTTATGGTTATGGTTATGGTTATGGTTATGGTTATGGTTATGGTTATGGTTATGGTTATGGTTATGGTTATGGTTATGGTTATGGTTATGGTTATGGTTATGGTTATGGTTATGGTTATGGTTATGGTTATGGTTATGGTTATGGTTATGGTTATGGTTATGGTTATGGTTATGGTTATGGTTATGGTTATGGTTATGGTTATGGTTATGGTTATGGTTATGGTTATGGTTATGGTTATGGTTATGGTTATGGTTATGGTTATGGTTATGGTTATGGTTATGGTTATGGTTATGGTTATGGTTATGGTTATGGTTATGGTTATGGTTATGGTTATGGTTATGGTTATGGTTATGGTTATGGTTATGGTTATGGTTATGGTTATGGTTATGGTTATGGTTATGGTTATGGTTATGGTTATGGTTATGGTTATGGTTATGGTTATGGTTATGGTTATGGTTATGGTTATGGTTATGGTTATGGTTATGGTTATGGTTATGGTTATGGTTATGGTTATGGTTATGGTTATGGTTATGGTTATGGTTATGGTTATGGTTATGGTTATGGTTATGGTTATGGTTATGGTTATGGTTATGGTTATGGTTATGGTTATGGTTATGGTTATGGTTATGGTTATGGTTATGGTTATGGTTATGGTTATGGTTATGGTTAATGTTACCAACTATACTTACTTTGTAAGTATCATACTTATTTTCAGCTTCATATACTTACTAAAATTCCATACTTGTAAGTATACTTACTTTTAAGATTTATACTTAATTATGCTTACTTTTCAGCTCCGGTTGAACGTTTTTATTTGCAAAAGTGGAAAAAGTTTGAAAATTGTAACCAACAGCGTTAAAAATACAGACTCTGGACATCAATTTTATTTTTTAAAAATAATATTGAATACAGCTGTGCCGAATTTTACAATTTTTTAAAAACAAGACCTGAAATATTAAGGGTGTACTGTAGTTCGTCGGCTAAAAAATAGGCTATTTTTGGGAATTTCTCGTGAGCTTGCTATGAAAGATATGTTTATATAAGTAGTAAGGAATGATAAATGAAGTCTTACTTTATAAAAATAAAAAAAATTTCTTAATGTTTTTGGAGGCAGGTCGGGGTCGGCTCCCACACGATATCTCGGCATCTGTTTATCTGAAACAAAAAACCGAAGTGTTTTAGATTCAATATGACAAGGACTATAAAATAGACTATTAATATTAATTTTTAGCAATTGTTGATAAATTTAAGTAACAAAAACCAAAAAAAATTTTTTTTTTTCGCTGTTATTTGTAAAAAAATATAGTAAACATCAATTTTTTTAACACGATTATAGTTTTTTTTAAGTAGTTTTGTGTTAAATATGTGGTTAAAATTTCAGAAGGATCAGCCCACCGGAGAAATAGTGTGGGGCGTCCGTGAAAACGTAGTTTTGAGAAAAACGCTTTTAAAGTTTTTTAAATGCGTTCTAACATGAGTTCAGGTAGAGAAAGTTTTGGGTTGAAAAAATTACTTAAACTGCTCGGATCTTCATAAAAATTTAATACAATATTCTTAGTACATATACAAAAATTGTAAAAAAAAGAAAAAACTTTCGAAAGTGACCAATTAAACTTCACACTTAAATAAAAATTACAGCCAAGGCAAATACGATTTCAAGCAAAAAGAAAAAATCAAATTAATGTAGCGCTTCAATTCAGTGACAGTGAGAGCGAATAATAATAACTTTTCTTTGGTCTCTGTATACATTTGAATGTGATTTTTTTATTTTTTTTTATTTGACTACTTTGAAAGTGCGTATAACTTTTAATTTTTTGTTATGCTTTTGTTTGTTTTTAAACTATTTTATATATTAGAAATATATATGAATTTAAAATATATAAAATTAATATTTCGTTTATTTTTTATCTGAAGACTTTTTGGTTTTAGATAGATTGTATACACAAAACTTTTTAAGGAAAACAAAAAGAGGGTGTGACAATATTTAAAGAATATTGTGGGTTCTATTGATTTTAACATAAATTAGTAAATTGTATCAAAAAAATATTCAATTTGTTTTTCTAAGGTAAAAAACTTACTTATACTTATTTTAAAAAATTATACTTACTAATACTTACTTTTCAGTGTTCTAAGAAGCAAATATACTTATTTTTTAATAACATGAGTTGGTAGCATTAGTTATGGTTATGGTTATGGTTATGGTTATGGTTATGGTTATGGTTATGGTTATGGTTATGGTTATGGTTATGGTTATGGTTATGGTTATGGTTATGGTTATGGTTATGGTTATGGTTATGGTTATGGTTATGGTTATGGTTATGGTTATGGTTATGGTTATGGTTATGGTTATGGTTATGGTTATGGTTATGGTTATGGTTATGGTTATGGTTATGGTTATGGTTATGGTTATGGTTATGGTTATGGTTATGGTTATGGTTATGGTTATGGTTATGGTTATGGTTATGGTTATGGTTATGGTTATGGTTATGGTTATGGTTATGGTTATGGTTATGGTTATGGTTATGGTTATGGTTATGGTTATGGTTATGGTTATGGTTATGGTTATGGTTATGGTTATGGTTATGGTTATGGTTATGGTTATGGTTATGGTTATGGTTATGGTTATGGTTATGGTTATGGTTATGGTTATGGTTATGGTTATGGTTATGGTTATGGTTATGGTTATGGTTATGGTTATGGTTATGGTTATGGTTATGGTTATGGTTATGGTTATGGTTATGGTTATGGTTATGGTTATGGTTATGGTTATGGTTATGGTTATGGTTATGGTTATGGTTATGGTTATGGTTATGGTTATGGTTATGGTTATGGTTATGGTTATGGTTATGGTTATGGTTATGGTTATGGTTATGGTTATGGTTATGGTTATGGTTATGGTTATGGTTATGGTTATGGTTATGGTTATGGTTATGGTTATGGTTATGGTTATGGTTATGGTTATGGTTATGGTTATGGTTATGGTTATGGTTATGGTTATGGTTATGGTTATGGTTATGGTTATGGTTATGGTTATGGTTATGGTTATGGTTATGGTTATGGTTATGGTTATGGTTATGGTTATGGTTATGGTTATGGTTATGGTTATGGTTATGGTTATGGTTATGGTTATGGTTATGGTTATGGTTATGGTTATGGTTATGGTTATGGTTATGGTTATGGTTATGGTTATGGTTATGGTTATGGTTATGGTTATGGTTATGGTTATGGTTATGGTTATGGTTATGGTTATGGTTATGGTTATGGTTATGGTTATGGTTATGGTTATGGTTATGGTTATGGTTATGGTTATGGTTATGGTTATGGTTATGGTTATGGTTATGGTTATGGTTATGGTTATGGTTATGGTTATGGTTATGGTTATGGTTATGGTTATGGTTATGGTTATGGTTATGGTTATGGTTATGGTTATGGTTATGGTTATGGTTATGGTTATGGTTATGGTTATGGTTATGGTTATGGTTATGGTTATGGTTATGGTTATGGTTATGGTTATGGTTATGGTTATGGTTATGGTTATGGTTATGGTTATGGTTATGGTTATGGTTATGGTTATGGTTATGGTTATGGTTATGGTTATGGTTATGGTTATGGTTATGGTTATGGTTATGGTTATGGTTATGGTTATGGTTATGGTTATGGTTATGGTTATGGTTATGGTTATGGTTATGGTTATGGTTATGGTTATGGTTATGGTTATGGTTATGGTTATGGTTATGGTTATGGTTATGGTTATGGTTATGGTTATGGTTATGGTTATGGTTATGGTTATGGTTATGGTTATGGTTATGGTTATGGTTATGGTTATGGTTATGGTTATGGTTATGGTTATGGTTATGGTTATGGTTATGGTTATGGTTATGGTTATGGTTATGGTTATGGTTATGGTTATGGTTATGGTTATGGTTATGGTTATGGTTATGGTTATGGTTATGGTTATGGTTATGGTTATGGTTATGGTTATGGTTATGGTTATGGTTATGGTTATGGTTATGGTTATGGTTATGGTTATGGTTATGGTTATGGTTATGGTTATGGTTATGGTTATGGTTATGGTTATGGTTATGGTTATGGTTATGGTTATGGTTATGGTTATGGTTATGGTTATGGTTATGGTTATGGTTATGGTTATGGTTATGGTTATGGTTATGGTTATGGTTATGGTTATGGTTATGGTTATGGTTATGGTTATGGTTATGGTTATGGTTATGGTTATGGTTATGGTTATGGTTATGGTTATGGTTATGGTTATGGTTATGGTTATGGTTATGGTTATGGTTATGGTTATGGTTATGGTTATGGTTATGGTTATGGTTATGGTTATGGTTATGGTTATGGTTATGGTTATGGTTATGGTTATGGTTATGGTTATGGTTATGGTTATGGTTATGGTTATGGTTATGGTTATGGTTATGGTTATGGTTATGGTTATGGTTATGGTTATGGTTATGGTTATGGTTATGGTTATGGTTATGGTTATGGTTATGGTTATGGTTATGGTTATGGTTATGGTTATGGTTATGGTTATGGTTATGGTTATGGTTATGGTTATGGTTATGGTTATGGTTATGGTTATGGTTATGGTTATGGTTATGGTTATGACTATTTTTATGATTTCTTAAGTTACATTAAAATTGATTAACTTCATTAAATTTACTATTCATCATCTCGTCTTCCTTAAGGTTTAAGAGTTTATGCGGCTCACCCTGTTTAGAATACTTCAACTTGATACAAAAACAAGTATTAATAAAAAAGCAACATTTGTTTCAATTTAAGGAATATTTCTTTTTCCCCATTTTTTTATTTTCTATCTTGTATCTTCTTCTTTTTTGGGTTCCACGCCAGCTAGAACTTCAACAGTTTTATTCCCTTGCACACAGATATTTTACAACCTTTGCGTTCTACGAATCCATTCTTTTATATAGTTGGATAGCCCTCTGCGTTATTTTGAAGATACCAAAAGAAATTCTTTGAGATACAAACAACACTTGACTTTGCTGTTAAAAGCATTATAACTGACATGACAAAACGTGTTTGCCGTTGTCCATAGCAACAAAGTACAAGTGCACGTGTGGGTTTTTGTGTTTTATCTCTCTACTTCTTTGTTTTATGCCGATTCTGCCTCTTTTTCCTTTGAGTGTTGACCGAAACTGATGGATTGTTTGAATGATTGTGTTGGGTCGCTTTAATTGCATAGTAATCATATACAAAAATTTATCATGTCCTCCCAAAATATTCAAAAATATTATCGAAAATGCAGAAAGCAATTTTTCCTACACAATATTGCGTAAATTTGTCATTTATTTGAAACAACGGGTAGTGATGCTGTACTTTATAAATATGCCATCATTAAATAACACCCTTAAAAACAAAAACACCAAACATATATATTATTCATCACAAAGATGACCTCTAAAATAATCCAAATCAATCATCCTTAAGTCTCTCCATGTTTAGAGAGGTCAATTAAAGTTCATTAACTGCCTTACCCAGAAACACAGTAATCCCTTAAGATTTTTGTATTCTCGGCAATAAAATTATTATGCCCAACAAATTAAGATTAAACAGCAGATAAATCAACAGAGAAAAAGACAGACAGATAGACAGAAAGACCGACAGAGCAATATAGCGCAATAAAACAGAAACCTAACATAGAGCTTTGCAACAATAATAAAATCCACTTATAAAATATTGCCATGACAGAAGCTTCTAGTACTGCCTAGGAACTTGTGGTCAGCGGTCTAGGAGAGAGAGCTATTTAAGAACTTGTTAAGTGTTTGCTTGACAAGAAGAAAAACATAAAACTATCATTATTCTAAGACGGGAGTTTGGGTTACGGCAGCACAAACGAAAATCGTATCAAAATCGAAATGCCACTTACAAGAAAAGTGTCGAAAGGAATTCAAATAAAACTTATAAAATGCTTCACTAATGCGTATTTATTTTTACTTATGATACTATTTTAATTGAAAGTTCCAAAAAAATTCCTACGACTAAGTGCGTTGAAGAAGTTTAAAGTTCGATTTAAAAATTGCATTTGAGTAAAAATTCAAGCTAAATATGAAAAGTTTAAAAAATGAAAATAAGCGTGGCTTTAATAATTTTAAAAAATGAAAATATATTAATACTCGGTGGCCATAAACATTTGTTTCTATTATGTTTTTGCTAAAGGGTTAATCATTGCGTAATTAATTACTGCTCAAAAGCATTGTCCATCACAACTTTTTAATATTTTTATTTTTGAGAGATGTTCAGAGTCAAAACTATAGCATCCGTATACGCATTAAATCTTATTAAAAACTTTGTCTGTAAGAAGAAAACACATGCTGTTTACAGCAACAAAATAAAATAAACATTAGGCCATCCCACTTTTTTAACGATTTTTAAAAAGTTTTCGGAGTTGATTTCTGATTCTACTCTTAAGAACATGCATTTTAAAATATAACACTTTAATATTAATAAAGGGCTTGTAGCCAAAAACCCTTTAAGCCTTTTGTGCGATGATTGGTAATATTAAATTGTTTTATATCAAAATTAATGTTTTTAAGAGTAGAATCAGAAATCAACGTATCCCGGAAAATTCTCAAAAAAGTCGCAACACTGGGACTGTCTAATGTAAACGCTCGTCTTACATTAGATTTTTATAAGGCCTAAAGCAGTATTAGACGGTTAAGTTTTTTTTTTTTTTAAAAGATTAAAGAACCAAGGCATGTGCCTTATACAAACAACGTTTGGTCTATGACCTGAAAGGAAAGGGATAGATTTATTTAGAGGAATTGCTTGGAACCTTACGTGAATTATTGATTATGCGAAACAACCGTGAAAAACAATTTGAATTGCTTTAAGCCGAGGCTTGTGTTATGCCTTCACCTCGGCAAGCATTTTCAGCCCTTAGTTGTTCCTGTCCTTTAATACCACATTTTCCACAATTTAGCTGTGGATTCTTAGTTTTACATAATTCTTCAATGTAGAAAAGAACAAAGAAAGTGAAAAAACCATGCCCGAACCCGGATTCGAACCAGGGACCTCTGGCTTGATAGTCTAGCACTCACCACTAGACTACAAAGGCCGACAAAGTACTTTAAAAGCGCAAATGCTCGCGGGCATTAAAAACTGTTAATTACAGGGCCTTACCAATAGTCATTTTAATGTCGACTCTTAATTTAGTGTAAGCTTTTTGACATCAAATTCTATAGAAATAATGTAAGAATAGCTCACACTAAGTTTATAGTCGGCATTAAATCGACTATTGGTAAGGTCCACAGTTTTTTACGAAATGTATGCTTTTTCGTCTTGCACGAACTTTTTCTTCTCATTTCCTTGTCGTTTTTAGTCGTTTCTCCTTTGTGACTGTAAGAAAGGAGATATATGTTGAAGACATATGTTGAAAGTCGGAAATTGCAGAAAAACGTCTGTTAGGTCAGCTAGTAATCAAAAATATTAACTTATGTGGTGTTGTTTCCAAGAAATTTTAGTTTTCAAATATAAATTCTGTGAAACAAATTAACTTTCAAAATAATCCCATATATTATATCTTAAATTTCTATATTATTTAGCCTTGCAGTAAATTTTTTGAATTAACACACCAAAACTTCCAACCGCAACTTAAGACAACTTTCAATCAACTAAGTGTGTTAAAATTTAATGACATTGTGATATGATTTGTGTCAATTCAAGCAAGTTGAATTAGGATTTGATTGCAAGAGAAACTACTCAAGTCAAGCTAATTTCTTTGATTTATGATAAACATTTCAGGAATAAAAGGTTATTTTCATATATACTACAAACTGTCAACTGCAGAGCCAAGCCATACAATAGAACAACTTAAATGATTATTTGTATGGCTTAAGGATAAAAAATGAAAGTCGTGTGGTTAAAAAACATTGTCTTACGTTTGTCACATATGATGAATATGTAAACAAGATTTTCTTTGTATAGATGTTTTAATTAAAATAGTTGCAGTTTTCAAGAAAATAACGTAAATCAAGGAATAAAGAAGGTCATTAAGTTATTTTATTTTCTATAGTTATTCTTTTTATACTATACTATACTATACTGTAATATAAACCTGTGCAGCTAAAAAGTTTTAAGATAATTTTGTTTACAAACATCAAATCGAATGCATAAATATACCAAATAGGCGCTTTAACCTAAATCGGTATCATATATTAAATAAATATTTGCTTCCGTTTTTAGTGTGGTCAACATTCTGCACATATTCAAGGCAAACTTGAATAATGTTGCATGCTATTTATTATCTCGAAACTTTTTCTTTTACTATCTAACCGCACAAATCCCAACTAAAGTGCTACCACGCACAGCAACACATTCAAATACATAAAAACTCATTCGCTTTTGCTCAATTCTGTTGACGGATGTTCGAATACAACATTATAAATGTTGTTAATTTGTTCTTTTCTTAACTTTGACCAAGAACCTTTTTCGTGCCGCAACATTCTTAAAGTCAGGTGCTGTTGGTTTTTTCTTGGACTCTATCATCAACTTGAACATTTTTAATTTACTTAAAACTTTTTGCGCTCTGTTGCTTTCCTTTTCCCCCTTTTTTTAAATCCTCTTTACTTATTTTACAACGAATTATCTTTAACAGCTGAGTTAACAGGAGTTATCTTCACTTTTAATGAAATTACAAAATTAAAACATTAAAACAGATGCAAGAAACCCCGAAAAAGGATAGTAAAAGAGAAAAGTCTAAGATTTTGCGCATTTATATAGAAACAAAAAAATACATCAAGTTACAAGCAAGCTGTATATTTGTGCATTTGTTAACTTTTAAATTTATTTAAAAAAAATTTATTTCGCGAATTTTACTCAAATAATTTGAAAGATGGTAATTATGTAGTTGAATCGTTCATATTTAAAAGTATTTTAGTCAGTTTTGTTTTTGACAGCCAAATCAAGTTTTCTTGTTGTCCTTTGAAGTTTGCATTTTCTTTTTGCTACTTTATTTCTCACTTTTCAGTTATTTTGAAGTGTCAGTCAATATGATTAGAGGTGAATTTTATTTTAAGTGTAACTTTATAAAGCATAGAAGTTTACAATAGCTTACGTGTCGGCAATTCTGATTATATCAGCATCTTGTCAATATTTACGGTAAAAAATAATGTTTTTTTTTGTAACATTGACACGAAAAGAATTTTTATTACCTGAGAGCTTAAAATTAAAAACAAAAGCCATAGCATTATAATGAACAAAAACTAAATAGAAAAAAATGTATTGAAATATTCCTCACTTTTTGACGTGAAGGTTTTTCAACGAATTGATTTCATCTTCACACGAGGACAGCTCTCTAATGGATATATCGGATGGGTTTGTTGAAGCACTGTTGGAAAGGTCAACTCATTGCTTTTAAAATGAGTTCTTAAAATAAGTTTTTTGTGTGTTGGTGCTAAAAACAATAATGTTCAACAAAGTCATGAAAAAAATAAGGGTGTGAAAATGGACTTTATTTATCAACTCGACTCCACTTTTCACTTTGTTTAATAGTTGCACTCTATTCCGGGACATTTTTTTAGCACCTACAAATTTTCAAACGGCTATATATCCTCTAATATAAGAGAAGGAGCAATCAAACCTTTACCCGCCTTAAGGATAATTTAATAGCTAGCATGAATTGTTCCTGTCCCACACAGGCGTGGATGTTTCGGCTAAAAAGAATTCACCAAAAGGGTTTATTAATTACTATTTACAAACATTTTAATATATATATAACGACCTTGTATGATGGATGTATGGTTTGTTAGATGAGTCGAAAAAATCATCAAAACTTTAGAACGCTTCTTTCCCAGTGCAAAAAGGAGCGTAATTTGGGATCAAAAGTTTTTTCCGTTGATATTTCGAAATCGAGTCAAGTAAAGTTGTAAGCTCCGTACGATAAATAAAAAATTCGAAATAGGTGCAATCGGTCGAAACTCAGAATGGCTAAATGAGATGCAATAATAAATAATTTGGTTACGTCCTTATCTTTTGGATAAAAAATTAACTGCAGCATGACCTCTACAGAAAAGTTTCGTCTCCATGGGCGAAGCCACCTCCTTTTTTAAGGGGGGCTTTCCTCCCTTAGAATAAGGGTGGCGAGGGCGGCCAATTATTTTTTCATGATAAATTAAATTATATTTTTTATACAAATATGGGCCTTATTGAAAAAATATTATATTAAATTTGGAGCGATATTTATTTAAACGCAATTTAACAAAATCGTTTTTAGATAGAAAGAGAACACAGTAAGAGCAAAGTGCACCTCTTAATTTGTTTGAGTATATTAGCCATGGCACATAGGTGTGTAGCCAATTGAGAAAAAAATTTAATTTTGGGTCCTTAAGCTTTAAGGAATTTAAGCTATGCATAAAAGCTTTTTACTAAATAATAAATGCGTCAGCCTTAAGTTTGTAATTAAAAATAAATTAAGCTTTAATAAACATGGAAAAATGAAATACTTTTTAATTTTAAGCAAAACTGTTTTGAATTTCTTACTATAATACCAAAAAAAATTATTTTCTTATGGTCAGGGGGGGGGAACCACCAACCCTGCCCTACCCTCGCTATGCCCATACTTGTCTCGATAATTTTTCGAACTCTTATGGCCGTACAGATGCATGGTTAAAAATCTTGGAATATATTTTTATACTTTTTGGATTACATATATGACCAGAAAAAAATTGTATTGAAATTATATACTGGCCAACTATTAAAAATCATTTTTGATAAAAATATGTATTAAAATTTAATGCTTAGTTCGTTTTAATTTTTAATACTGATTTTGTATTAAAAATTAATTATAATATTAACCATAATATCAAATTAATTCCAAAGGGTATAAAATTTTGTTGTAATTTTTGAATCGTATTAAAATATAAAAAAAAAAAAATTTAAAAATTTTTAAATCAATTCAGAAGTATTAAATTTAAAACTTTTTGTATTAAAAATCTCTGTACTACATTGCTTCTATCAAAATTTATACCAAGATGTCTGACCCTGTAGGTTTCATTTAATATTGAGGTTTAGTTGCTCCCGCTCCGACAAATTTTCAGAAAATGTCTAGGGAATTTTAGAAATTTCCCATTAATATAATTGTGGTGATTGAAATTATAAATGAAAATTATAAATAAAAAGACGCAGTTTCGATAGTATCGTAAGTATAGACGTATAATTCCTTTTTATACAGTAATAGATTAAAATTCTGCTTTTTTTCGTTTATATTTTTCAAAACTATTTTAAAGCATTTCATCCTCTAAATAAAAATTATTCAAAAACAAATTTGTTGTTTTTGTTGCCTTCTTCAAACTAACTTAATCTAAAAAGTTCACAATTAAATTCATGAAAAATTTGTTTTGTTTTGTAAAAAGTTTTCGTTTGATATTTTTGGTGATGAATTTGTTGTTCTTGTTCATTTTTTATGTTGAATTAAACTAAATGTAATTCCAAGTTATGTTTAATTACTGGACAAATTTTAATTTTTTATTTTTCCTGTAGTAAGGAGCATATACATAGTATATGTATATTTTAAAAGTAATTTAAAATTACAATTTTAGTTAACAAAATATATTTTTTAACAAAATGCATAACAGAAATAACTAAAATTTATTATGGTGTTTCAAAAATAAATAAATTTCAACGAAAAACGCATTCTTACTGTTGGTTTAGACCGCCTGAACGAACGAAAAATTTATCGCGAACAATTTATTGCAATAAATTCTTCGTTCGGAGTACTGTTTAGACCGCACGAACATCAATCGCGAACAAACATTGGCCGCCCTCTTGTACGTTCAGGCGGTGTAAACAGCAATTTGTGTATTTGGCCGAACATCAATAAATACAGGGTTGATTACTCCTTATTTTTATATTAGTACCAAAACTTATACTCCGTTTCTCAACAACAAATGGTTTGTCACTCCATAACACTATATTACTCGTATTAGTTATTATAAAAAAGACTTATGTTTAACTTAAGGGCCCATTTAAGTTTTTCAACGAACAGAAATTAAATGTTCTCACATGTTTCGTGTGTCAATAAATTTCGTAAATTTTAAGTCAATTAAATAAAAATTGCTACCAAATTGTATGCACTTGTTAAGCAAATACAATTGGTACTTTTAATCGTTCGATTTTTTTTTTAGAGAAATAGTTTTTATGTTAAAATTTTAAGGAATTACTTTTAGTCAAAAATCGATTCTTCAACTTTCATTTTAGTTAATATCCACATTTTTCTAAAATCTTCGATAAAAACTCAAAAAGTTTCAGCAGAACCTAAAATATTTTTTTTATTTTATTTGAACTAGCTCTTTTGCGGATTCCTGCTATATCAAAAAATATTTGCTATCCATAAACTTAAAAATTTGCATTAAAAGTTATAGTTACTATTAAAAAAAATACCTCAAATAAACAGTCGCTTTAAAATGAAATAAAAGCTACTCAACTTTAATATAGGATTTTTCGCTTAAAAAACTTTAATTGGCCTTTATGTGTATTTAATTGTACACAACAGAATCATATTGCAGCGAAAGTTAACAGAACACTTTAAAAAACATAAAACATATATTACTACATATTTTTGTACTTTTCATAAATAATTCTTCGTTCGTTCGCCCTAATTTACTGTTTGCACTGGGCAAACATCGTTCGCGATAGATTTATAGCGAACACTGTTCGTTTGGGCAAAGTGTTTAAACCGAGCGAACGAACGAGGATTCTTTCGTTCGTTCAGGCGGTCTAAACGCACAGAATCGCATGCGCAAACCTGCGTAGTAATAATACCCAGCAAACCAAAGTTTCCGAATTCGTAACGAATTCGTTACGAATTTTTTCGAAATTATTCCGAGTCATCCGAGGCATCCGAATTCGTTCCGATTTCGTAACGACAATCGTATGGAGGGGTTGACACGAGTTCGTAACCAGTTGTCGTAATGAATTCAGAAGGAGTTTAGTAATGAATTCGTAACAAATTCGTAAAGAATTGGAGTATCGTATTCGTAACGAATTCGTAACAAATTCGTAAAGACTTGAATTATCGTTTCGTAACAAATTCTTTAAAAATTCATTACAATTTCTTAACGAATTGTATCACCGAATTCGTAACGAAATGAAGCATCAAATTTGCAATGATGTTTTAATGATTTTTGTACCGTATGTAATACAAAATTAAATAACAATTTCGAATCAAAGTTTAGTTAGGGCTTAAGATGCCCCAGACTATATGATTCGTACAAATGACATGCCAAAAATTACAGATCCTTTTAATGACTATTACGGAACATATGTAAATGTGAATATGACATGTCGTTTGTATTTGCATCTGTAAAAATTAAAATAAGAAATTAAAATTAAAATATTTTGTATCATCTGTTTTAAAGAAAAATTTGTTTAAAATTAAATTATTTAGCAAATGGAAAATTATTTAAAATGCCGCTAGGCTCATGGCCTACCAATTTTTTTCAATTCGAAATATTTAAAACACCTCACAATTTAAATTTGAAAATTTGATTTCGGAACTCTTTCGAATTATTCGGAAATGTTCCGAAATTAGTGGTGCAAAATAGTTATGAATTCGTTAAGAATTCTCGAAATAGTTACGAACTAATCGGAATTCAGACAAATTCGGAAACTTTGGTTTGCAGGGTACATACTGGCTCTGTAGCTACACGCATCTGTATTCTCTATTGTATTTATCTTTCTGAAAATAAACAAAACCCATAACAAACTAATAAACCGAAAGCATCTAATGTGTATTAATATATGTACATACTACATATATATTAATAACAACAACCACAACAAAAGCAGCAAAACAACAAACGACACGATTGCGAACCAAACGAACAACAACAACAACATCATAAGCATTTACTGAAGCAGCTACTCAAGCAGCTTGTGTTTTCCTCATACGAGTATATGCATTTTTTCTTCTTATGCCCTTATTTTGTATGCCTATCCGAACACTCGTGCAAAACACTGTTCGTTAGCATGATACAAAGAACTACAGATAAAGTATTGCGCATGTCTGCCATCTTTGCTGTGACGTGCAAGGTGCTCCTTGGTTAAAACGTAGTCACAATTTATTCATAGGGTATAAAGATTTTAAAATGCCTACATTTTTTTATGAAAACTTGTTTTACTGAAATTAAATAAATATTGTTATATAAAGCACATGTCCAAAATAAAGTAAATATATTTTTAGTTCTGTTTGTGAAGAAAAATTTGCATATTTTGTAGGGGTGCTTTTTCCCTTTTTTACCGATTTACACAAAAAGCGGCTACGTTGCTTGATGTGCTTGACAGAATTTTGACTGTTTGTTCGTTTTCATTTTGCTATCTTCGTCACTTTTCTACATTTTCTTTTGAATGTATTCATCAAGTGTCACATTTGACGAGCACCGATGACGAGGTGCGCAGAAAATTTTGTTTGTTGCGCCGGGAATACTTTACCTGTAGCTCTTTGTATCATGGTTCGTTAGTGGTTTTGAAATTTGCAATTCGAACAGATAACAGCTGTTGAACTGGTGAACGACGCCGTAACAGAGTAACATTTGTGCAGTTTGCATCCCTAACGATCAATGAAATGGCGAATTCAAACGTCAAAATCACACGAATACTCAAATGCTATCGTTGTGTTGTGTTCGTTGAATTAGATTGTTCAAAAAATGGATATTAGGTAACTTTGATTGTGAAATTCAAATCTGTTAGTTAACATCTGGTCAGTGGTTTACTAATGGTCGTGAAACTGGCCCTTAGCAATAATCACTGGCTCTACTAAAATTCCATTCCGAGTGCTTCTCGCCTGCACTGTGTGCAAATGCCACTGGATGGATTATATCGCAGCGCCCTGTGTAGTGTCTGAAGGCTGTGAAGCACTTGATGTATAATCCAAAAACTTACTCAGCGTCTGCTAGCTCTAGTACATTAGTGCAATCTCGCAACCTACGCCTGTGCACCCTCAATTCGCGTTCACCAGCCTGCTCAAAATCAAAAAATGCTAAAGCTACATACATTTTTTTTAAACACTTAACACTTCAATGTCACTTTATTATTGAACACTTGTAGCTCAATAGTTATAGTTTATTTAAAACACAATCACAATGAAAACAAATAAGCAAATTACTTTATTGTTAAAAATAAAAACAAAAGAATAAGAATAAAAACAAAACCGCTGTTCACATAAAAAAACCAAACAACGGCGTTGCCAGCAAACAATAAACGAAGCAAAATTCTTAAAAAATCGTTAAAGTAAATAGACAAAAACAGAAAACTTCTGAAATGTTTGATCTGACATTGCCGCATTTGACAACTGCTTTTGTATAAAAGTTTGAATTACATAAGAAACGTAAGCATGTCGTAAGAGTTATCGAGTAGCTTCGTTATGGATACAAATTTTCATTTGCTTACATCGTTCGCATAGCATTCGATTGTTGGATGCTTCGTTAGGCATACAAAATAAAGCCATTAGATTTTGCTGTTTTGTGACTTTATTAAATAAGTGACAAAATCTAAAGTTAACATTCGTTTTATTCGTACTGTAACTGATATTTTGGCATATATTTGTTTTTTGTACGATGAATATTAAGGGCTGTAGGTGTATCTCCAAGTGCCAACTAACTGCATTATTCTGTATCACGAACAAGCACACCAACAATGAGAAAGACACGAGAAGAATTGTATAACACAATTTTGTATGGAAGAAAATATTGCTTCTCGTGTTTTTCTCATCGTTGGTGAGCATCTTCGTGATACAGAATAATGCAGTAAACTTCCTAAATGTGTTTGAAAAAATTTGTGAAAATGACCCCTTTACAAATTGCGCTGTAAGACGTAATTCTACGGAAAAAAAAGGAAAAAAATTAATTCCGAAATTTAAAAGTTACTTTTCTCAAAAAACTCCCTAGATACAGGATTTTAAGGTTTGAAATGATCTAGAAGCAACATATTTTGAAAGATTTTTTTACCTTAATACGGCGAAGCAAAAGGAGCGGTATATGCCTTTGACCATATGTATGTATGTATATATGCTCATCTGTTCCACTCTCACTTCTAAACTACTTATCGTAATTTGATAAATAAGGTACCGTTGAAAGCGTTTTGATTGTTTGCTGATTATAAGTTATGTGACGTCACATTAAATTTAATATGGTGCCCTCTAGAGAACAGAAAGTCTACGAAACCCCTAAGAGGTCGTCCATAAACTACGTTACCAATTTAGGGGGGAAGAGGGGTTTTGAAATGCACTACGATAAGTAACGGTAGGGGGGGAGGTGTTTAGATATTGTAACGTTACCAAAAATTAAAAAAATCGACGAAAAACCTATAATTAATAACACAATCATTTCAAAAATTTTTAACCTTACATGCTTATGTTTGATCGTCTAAATTGATGGTTAACTTTTGTTTCAACGATTTCTTCCACCACCTTTTCCCTCGACACAGGAACCTTTTGGTATTCCTTCACCATCTCAACACACGTCTGAAAAATGTGGGTCTTTGCTTTTGCGACAGGCTTTGACGTTAAGGCCTAAATGTTCTTGATCAAAGGAGATACCGTATGACATGTACTGTACTTCTTAGAAAGAAGAGATCGGTTCAAGGTCGTGTCCTACCTGCGGCTTGTATTTCGTTTTTAAAACTTCTATGAATTGCCATAAGTTTGTATTATATCGTTTACAATAAATCGGAATAAAAAATACTATTTAAATAAATCAATTTTCAGAAAGCATTTACACAAAAACACAGAACTTGGTGCAGCTCGGGTGCAGCCTTTAAGGGTACTCTGTCAAAGACCAGGTGAATTTATTTGCGTTAGAAATGAGGATTCACCTGAATGGGTCGACATAGAATCCGATGAAAAATTCTATTTTGAAGAATCTTCAACAAAGCTACCAGCTTCTTCTATCCTAGTGATTGAGAGCATCGAATCTTGGATCGCAGATGGAATAGCTTTTACAGATGATATTAATTATTGATTTTTTTCCAATTGTTCCTTTAATGTATCTAGTCATACTAGTCACTAATACTAGTGAAAATTGTCAGAGCTAGTCAAAATATATAATCATTCGAATGAATTAATTTCATATGTCACGTTACTTTATGGGGGGGGGGGAGGGGTTTTGAAAAGCACTACGAAAAGTAACGCAGGGGAGGGGGGGTAAAAAAACCGGAAAATCAGTAACGTAGTTTATGGACGTAGTTTATTCTAGCAAAGTTTTAATTGTTACCCAGTATTTTCAATATTTCTAAGTGTTGTTTAAAATTTGTTGAATTCAAAACAAATTTGAAGCTCAAACATAATAAATTTTGGTAAAAATTGTCACCTGCTTTTCAGATAGTCACAATTTCATTAATTTTTTTTTTGAAACACAGAAATATTAAAAACACTGAAGAACAATTGATACTTCGCCAGTATCGTATAAAGTATTGTATAAAGTCATGAATTAAAAAATAAATTTTATAGTGACATAATAAACGTCTTTGTTTATAATTTGATCATGAAGCAATTGATTTGTAGTTTATGCTTTCGATTATATAAAAATGATATCCACAAAATAACTTAAATAAAAAATTCGCTAAAAAAATTTGGACCCGATTTCTAAAAGGCATGCTCATAAAAGCATGAAACAAGAAAATATTCTCATCTGAAATTGCTATATACAAACAACTTACACATAATATATTTTATCTTATTTAACTTACTAATTTTTAGTGATGTTCAGAAGATATCCGTAGTCGTATGTCTACCCTGACAAAACAATACATTCTAACAGTAGGAAGTAATCATAAGCTGGTAGTAAAAATCGAAATTTTGAATAAAATGGCCTAACTGACTTTGATGATATTTTGTAAGATGAATCTTTTTACCCAGAAATAGAATAAACTCTATCAAAAGCTAAAAAAATCCATAAGAGGGCTCTTTATGCAATAATATGATTCTGTCTGAACGGCGTTAGGAAAAATCGCGCAATGAAAAACTGCCCAAAAAAAAAAGATAAAACGAAAAATCACCCAAAATTTCTTCATACAAAATTGGGTGATTTAAAATTTTGATGCGATTTTTCATTTGTTTTTTGGGCCATTTTTCAAATGAAAAATTAACGACTTTTTTGTTGCAATTCCATTTTTTTGGGTCATTTTTCATTTTTGACTTGTTGTTTTTTTTGTAATTTATTGAATAATTTTTGTTGAATTGTTCTTGTTAATAATAAAACATTGAAATATTATTTTAAAATTGGGTAATGTTTTACTTTTTTGTGTGATTTTCTATTTTATTTTATGGGCCATTTTCCATTTGGGTGGTTTTTTATTTTCTTCAAAAAATTTTTGAGTGACTTTTCTTTTAATTTTTTGGGTCATTTTTAATTTAGGTAATTTTGCGTGTTATGTTTGGGGCAATTTTTACTAGTGACGGCTTAACGACTACATTCTACAAGCCAAGATATAACTGATATTTTGTTTTTAGCTCTGAAAATATTTTGTTCGCTCGTGGGTGAGGTTGTATGCCTTTGACTTTGGTGGCTGCTTTGCTTGTTGTTTGTTTTTTATTCAATAATATATTTTTGGCATAAGAAATAGCCTCTTAGTATTCTGGTAAATTGATCGATTTTGATTAAATTTATTATAAAGATTTTCCTAAGTTCAAAAGTTCAAAAAAATTTCGGTAGAGGGCGCTTCAATCGCTAAAATATATATGGCTCAAAAACGCACGACTGGACCGATTTTGAAAAATTTTGTATGAAGAAAGAAGCCAAACAAAGATGAATCGAAGACTAACGAACAAGACCGAAGAAAAACGAAGTCATTTCAAAAGCAAAAGATGCCACATGAAGATGTACCAAATGAAACGAAGGCCAAATACCAAAAACGGAGACAAACTTCACCGAAACGTAAATTCCCTCTTACTTTTTCCCTAAGAATGATATTAAAAACCTTCTTCACAAATGTTTAATTATTTTTTATAAAATTTTATTTTCTTAAAAAACAAAATTTATCGTTTTGGGGATACTGGGGAAATAAGGCGAACAATTGAAATATCTAGTCAAAGATGGAATCGGAGGTAAAAATATTCTGAGAACTAATTGTTGTCCTTATTGAGATCTATTCAACGGCGAACTTTTTTTAGGATTTGTTAAAAACTGGCTAAGTTATACCGAAAGGACCATTTGGGGCGTTTTATGGGTGTAAAATAAAAAAATGTTGATGGTACTAAAATCCTCTCAACGTAAGCTTTCAAAGAAGAGGGCGGTCTTTTCAAACCGCCCTTAATTTCTATAGGGGCAGACCCAACTTAATGTACATCTAGAGGGCGACATATAACCATATATAGGAATGAGGTGACATACTACTACGCACATATATATATCTTCTGAACTTCACTATGAATTAGTATTAAATACAATAAAAACTATAATGTTTTTCAATAGACACTCAATTTCAATATTATTTATTTAATATTATTAAATAAATAATAGTTTGAACATAACAATTTCAGATGAAATTGAAATACAGCTTGCATGTTAGTTGTCAGGTTTTAGTTTTTTGAAATTATTTGATTTATTTCATTTCATTCAAGGGCACTGTGAAGGGGTAGCTATATTTTTTTTACGAAATTAATTTTTTGAAATATGTTAGTGTATATTTTTTACAAAACAGTCAAGCACTAAAAATTATTTATGTTGAAAAAATTATCGAAATATGTCTTTTCAGTCAAAAGTTAACGCTAAACTCTACTTTTTGCTATAAAACTATAATATATAAAAAGTTAATGCGCACTGTTAGTCTTTAACAAAGCCAACAACCTCTTTTGTTCAAAGTTTTTATACAGAAAAACTTGGATCAATTTATAATCTTCGTAATGGCTTACGAAAAGGGCAGAACAACATTTGCCGGGCCAGCTAGTAGTTTAAAGAAATATAAATAAGATTACAAAAGTTGTTAATAAAACAACAGTTTTGTTCTTATTCTTAATCGAAGTCTTGATCAAAATAATTTAAAATAATAATAAAACTCACATTTATGACTATTTTGTTAGTTATTTTTATGAGCCGCCATAAAAACGCATCTGAATAAGTTAAATTTATATTTAACTAAAGTTTTTCTATTTAGTATATATCTTTATGTTCATGTCTCCAACGAAACAATAATTGCTTCAGTTTGGTTTATTTTTATTTTTTACTTACGAGTATGAATGAGTAAGGACTCACTATCTACCTACAAGGATATGCAGCAGTGCTTTTTTATTAGCTTTGTTATTGAACTTGATGTTATTTTAATGTTACTTCAAGTTTTCAAAATCAGTAGTTATAGCTTTGCATAAAAATCAATAAAAGCCTTGTACTGGATTAAATGAGTACCGACCCTTAGGCGTCTGATATACTGCATCGAAATAGTTTGCCAGATAAATAATCCAATACAATTTTAAGTTTGCAAATTTTTCTTTTAATTTTCTTTTTTATGTATATTAAAGTTATCTTAATAATTATTACTCATAATAATAGCTTTTATTAATGGGCTGTTATATTTTAGATTAATACAGCAGCATCTTTGAAGGATTGCTGGTATTTTTACGGACTTATTCTAAAAATGTGCCGCATCGCACATGCATAAAACACCTACAATATAACAAGCAATGAAATATCATCCATAATGGAAAATTATGAAGAATTTGATGTATGTTTATTAATACCTATAAATTGGTCATTACTATGTATATCTTGAATCTATGTTAAAACATTACAAGCAAATTGTGAAAAGAAAGCAGTAAAAAATTCAGCTTATAACATCAATATAAAAAATTATACGCATTTTCACTACATATTTAATAATCAGCTTATTTTACACATTTTTTTCTTTTGCTTACAGTTTTTGTGGAGCGCTCTTTAAAATATCCTTTAAATCTATCGCCTGGAGCATCATCAAAAAATGTTTCGCAAGCGATGCGGAAAATTCGCAAAGCTTGCAGAATTTAACTGCTACCCCGGATGGAATAATCATCAACTGACCACAAAAACAACAACAGCATTACTCAATTATTTAATAAAGCAAATACAAGTAGTAAAAAAATTAAAAATGAAAATCCTTACAAGGGATAAACTTATAATTAGATCAAAGCTACAACCAACCAAAGATGGAAAAGAAAATTTTTTGCTTATTGCAAAAAATTCCACCATCACTGAAGGTGAAAAAATAGTAACAAGACTAAGAGTGCAAAATATTTTAAAACATTGCAATTTCATTAATTAGCGCTAAAATTAAATGCATAACAAGTTCACTTAAAGTGTTTTTTTTTTATTCTTTAAACCAGCTTCCGACGTAGACAGCAGGTGGCACATCGAGCTAATGGAAAATTAATGAAAAAAAAATTATAAAAAAATCTATTTAAATAAAGCAGCTAGTAAATAAAACAACAAAGCCTTAAATAAGATAAATGAAGGTGTAAATAATTGAGTTAAAACTAAGCATTGAATTGAATTAAAAGGGAAAAAACAGCCCCCGCTAAAAGACTGCAGCGAATAAAGCGCAAACTATGCTAACGCGACTCTATCACACTGAAGAAGACCCTACCCTGTGTTCGATTGTCTGGGGTACAAATTTGACGACAGAACGGTTTGGCAAGGATAATGAAGGAGGTGCTGAAGCTGGCCGTGTTGGCGTCATCAGTGCGTCGCCAGCGCTGGGTGGCAGATTGGGTCAATCGTTGCGCGATGATTTCTATGAGGTAAGTTTCTGATTCCAGTTGGCACTTAAGGCCAAGAAGTTTTAAGTGCAGTTTTTGAGAATGTTTTCAGCCAACCACTCGAAGTGAATCCAATTAGGCACATTTTATGTTTTTTTTATCAAGCTGATGACCTTGGCTGCTAGTGCTTGTTTATTTAAAATAGTTCTAGAAGTTTTTTGTAGGATTAATACAACAATAAAAGCTATAATATTTTTTCTTCTAAATAACTGATGAATAAAAAAATAATTTTAGCTAACTCTTACATTGAAATTCTGAACTAGTCTCCTCTTTTTTCGAGTAGATTTTCCATGTTGTGGTTGTAAACAGAGTGCAAAATCCAATATTGAAAAATAAATTCTATTTACCAGCTGTTTTTTGACTCTAGACTCTACTAGTTAAGTGGATAACTAACAATATGGGTAGACAACTAGATCTGTAGCTCGTTTCTGTAACTTTTATCACCGTAGTTCTCACTAGATTTTCTAACTTTGACGTCATTGTGATGTCATTCTCACTTGTACTGTCTCTGTAATAAAATGAGAAAAATCGGTGACTCGTCTCACTTGTTTCAATTCTACTTTCAAAGGAACTCGATAGACGAAGTGTTTCTGTAAACTAAAATATGCAACTCGAATCGGTTGCAGTTCTCACTATGTTATATCTTGGTGAGAAAAATTTTTGATTGCTTATGCAACAGTCCTATTCAATGAAGTTTTGGAAATAAATGTATAGACGTTACAAATATTTCTACCGGGTACAAGGTATACACTTAAATTTTTTTACGTAGTTTATAAATATATTATTAACGCAATAATATATATACTACAATGTATAAATTAATGAATACATAAACTGAAATATTTCATAAATTAAATTTATTCCATGATAATATTTGTTTCATTGCATTAAGCAACCGCATTAAAATAATACTAGGATTGAAATTTGTGGATTACGTTTGTATATTTAACCTTCACCTCGCATGCTCATCCTGAGTAACATAGCTGGACTCAAGGGGTACATACGAACCCCAGTGATTAAAATCTTTGTAAAAATTTAAATATTGATTATTTTGTCTCTTTAGATACCACTTTAAACTGTAGAATAGTCCAAGTTGAAAAAAAAGATCAACGTTCATAAAAAATCTGGAAAACTAGAAAAAAATTCCGAACAAATCAAAACGAGAAAGAACGTTCTAGTATGTACGTACCAATATGTACGTCAGCATAAATAATATAAACGTGCATATCCGCCATTATCATATATGAAGGACTTATAATATTTATATTTGTTTTTTATTTATTGTTTATAGCTATACTGTTACTTGTTGAAATTTCATATACTCCCTTTCGCTTGTGTATCTTTTTCTTCACGGACCACTATTTACGCGCCTATCAGTTACAGAAACACTAGTTTTCGCAAAAGTGAGCGTACCACCGCTAGATTGAACTCCAAACAAAAGATTTACATTTGCAAACAAACTCAACCAATATTCTTGTTTATTCAAATATTAAATATAATTAAATTTAATTGAACTTTAACAACTATTTTCGTACTCGCAGAACACAGCTTCCCGAAACGCACTCGCTGCTTTTATCCCGACCCGAGAAACAATTTCATATCTTGTGTCAATAAAGTAGCTGAAATATGTCCGGTGCCCGTGTCGGTAAATGTCTGACCTCTGCACCAAAAGAAGTGCTATTCCTGGAACACCTTGAACAGGCACAATGCACGAACGAAGACCGAATCGGGCACTCGTCACTTTATTGTGCCCGAATATAGTTGCTCGTTTTTGAGTAATTTATTAACGTAATACAGACTTTCTGCGGTTCTATTTCAGGTAACTTTCGAGGTACTTGTTGGGTATGTTTTGGGTACATTAAAGTTAAGACTCGGAGCAGTTTCGGTATATATTAGCTACTTTGACACAATATATGAATTTTGCTTTCGGGTCCTGTTCGCAAAAACTTCGAAGTTTTTCGTTACTACTAGGAGCTTTTAAAAATAAAATTTAGTCTGATACTCAGCATTTTTGTGCCTGAGTAGTTTGCTACGGACACAAATTGTTTCTCGGACGAGTTGCCACCTCGTTGTTTTTCTACACTATCGCTTAGGTTGTCAGTGAGTATTTCGGAATGAAACATTGTGACGTCAGAAGAAGTGACTATTTGTCGCAATAGTTACAGAATAGTTATAGAATAGATGCTGGTCCTTTTCTTCGAAAACTGTGCAGTTTTCGCAAGCAAGCATCTGCTCTCAACATTGGATTAGTACCATCTACCTCTATTACTTAGCTTATTCTTTAACTATACTAAAATAACCTATGCACCGAAAACAATACTTTCTGATAGTTCGCACAGTTTTCATTTTCAGAAAACTGATTTTGACAAACTAGAAAGACTAGAAAGACTCATTCGTAAAATCGACTTTCAACATACTTTTTAAATTATCGAAAACATCGGCCTTTTCCGGAATAATAGAATAGAAAAGATTTCATTCATTATTTTTCATATTTCACTGCAGATTAGTAAAGTTTAGCTAATTTCATTTGAGATTAAATTGCGATGTCTCAAACAATTTTTAGATATAAATAAAGAATACAATAATTTTTATCATTTAAAATTTCATAAAATTCAAATGCACACAGAAAATTCTTACCGAATTTGTTCGGTATAAACTCGAATATGTGATATTTTTATGGAACCCTGTTTTATAATGGAACCTGGAAACAAAATTCACACATTTTGTCCAACTACAGAATTCTATGCGAGTACAAAAAAAAATTCCCAAGGTTCTCACTTAGATCATTAAATTTCGTTGAGTAGCTTTCCTCATATAATTCACGATGTGTGCTTATACATCTTCAATCTCTTGAGAGCAAGAGAATGATTAGTTCTTTGTCTATACTGTTCGATATAATTTCCGGTCAAATTGATTGTCTGGCACCGGGTGAAAAGCATAACCAGGTACCCGTGTGTCCCCTAGCGACTTAGAACTACTGTACCTGATAAAGAATATATACAGCTGCAGACAAAATAATTCACACATATCACATACAAGAACTTTCCACTTTATATCTTTCAATCGTTAAAAATTACACTAAAACTATGTTAATACAAAATATTTTTTGTTTCTAAATACCATAATAAATTTACAAAAAAAAAAAAATGTTCATGTACAAGGCAATTAAATAAAATGTAAAACAAGTCATACGTGAGTAGGGACAAAATTATTCACATAAAGCATGTTTTTCAAAATTTGAACTGATTTTTTTTTTGTAACAAAGTAACTTATACATACGGAAAAGTGCCTTTATGAATGCGAGAATTTAAATTTCAACTTATTTAGGCATTTAACGTTTTTGTCTATGGCGTGTGCGTTGTTAAAAATTTGTCTCGAGTTAAAAATGAGTCGGGAAAAAAAGAAACAAGTGAAGTTAAAAAAATAATTCTACATCTGCACAATGAATATAAATCAAGTGCAGAAATCGGCTTAAAAGGAAGTCGAAGCCGTTATACTATTTTTAGTATAATGAAGCGGTATGAAGGACAGGGAACTCCTCGAAGCCGATCTAATTCCCGTAGACCATGCAAACTAACCAAATTTTATGAGTAAAATATAATAAGAAAATGTAAAATAAAAACCAAAATTACTTCAACACAGGTTGCAGCAGAAGTTTAAAATAATTAATAAAGCATTTTATCCGAAAACGGTTCAGAGGGCCAAAAAACCTGCCGGTTATAGATCGCGAGTGGCGAGAAAAAAACGTATTATCAGACAGGGCAAATAAGAAAAAGAGGCTAGATTTCGCAAAGGTATATAAAGATAAGCATCTTGATTTCTTGAGCAACGTACTCTTCAGCGACGAGAGTAAGTTTAACATCTTTCAAACGTATGGTAGAATTCGAGCCTAGTGAAAACTTAACACTGACCTCAAAAAATATTACAAATGGTACAGTGAAACATGGTGGTGGCGGAGTCAATGGTTGGAGGTTTATGTTAGCGGCAGGTTGGGGGAATCTTTTATATATTGACGGTATTATGGACAAATTGGCTCACCTCAATATTTTAAAAGAAAATTTTGTAAAATGTGCGCGGAACCTGAACCTTGTTAACAAATTTTATTTCCAACAAAATAATGATTTCAAGCATAATGATCACGACGTGCGTATGTGGATCATACACAATGCGCCTTGCATCTCCCAACACCGCCACAATTTCCAGACCTAAGCCCAACGAAAATTTGTGGGATGAAGTCAGGAGGCGTGTCGCTAAAATTAATATAACCAGCAAAGCCAAACTAATACAAGTACTCTAATAGGAATGGAAGAGTTTGGATGAAAGTATGACTAAAAAATTGGTTCATTCCATGCAAAATAGATTAAACAAAAGGCCATGCCAACTATATTTTACTGAACCTAACATTTTTTTGTGAAAATGGAATGTGTGAATAATTTTGTCACTTTAAAATCTGAAGATGCACATGTTTAATGTTATTTTTTATTTATTGGAAAACAATTCTGAAAAAAATTTAATTGAAATTAAAAAAACTTCACATGTATTTATATTCGTTATTATTTCAGTTTGTTTTAAAAAAATTTTCCTGTCAGTTGTTGTTTATTGAGTTTAAATGTTAATCGTTTTTTAGTGCTTGTTATATTGTTCTAAAGATAAATTTATATTACTTGCTATGTGACATTAACTAAATGTAAGAATTTTATTTGAATTTTTATTATTATATGTTTAAAATGGTTTTTTATACTTTTTATTAAATTTACATCCCCTGAAGATGTAGGAAACTACCTACGAAACGTTGAGAAAACAATGTACAAAAATTTTTTAATTTTTATCATTCAAAAAAAATATTGACCAAAACAGCCCAAACACGCAGAGATATTTACTTTTTGTTTACTTTTTGTAATTTTAAAATATACAATAAAGAGATAAGTTTTTTTTAGAATAAGATTTCTGAAAACATTTATCTATTTTTAATATAAACCTAATTAAATGAAAAAATGGATGGATGTGTGAATAATTTTTTCCGCCTCTGTATGCACTTCTGTATAGACCACGCCTTCTTTTGTGCGATGCAAACGTTTTCACAATGTTAGTATACTCTGACTTCTTCAGAAGTAGGGTACTAGGTAATTGTACATAGAAAAAATCAACACTAGCAGCCATTTTTTAAAATTGGATGAGAAAGAGAATTGATAGATTTAAAGCGGTATTCTTATCTGTCTTTATTTCGCTGGTAAATTCTTCTACTTTAATGATTATTGCAAAATAATGTTGTGAAAATTTTAAATTGTTGCAAAAATTGCCATATATTGTTAAATTAAAACATTTTTTTCAACAAGTGAGTTTATAAAATTAGAAAATCCTGCACCCTCACGAAAAAGTAGAAGTAGAACTTTATATAGTGGGCAAACGTAAGCTAAGATAAATCGCTAGAAGAAATTGAGGTTAACGAATTCACCACTTCTTTGAATTTGTTGAATCTAAATGATTTTGTGAATTATTAATTTGAAGCTATTGTGTTATGCTTGGTGTTTTTATGTTAATAATATTTAAGAATGTAGTTCTGCTTTTTTATGGCTTAAATAAGTAAATAAAGTGCAAAACCAGTTGAACATTACTAAGGCTTTTATAAGGGTTTGTTTATATTATTCACAAAATGAAAAAAGAAATGAAAGAGCGAATTCAATCTTGCTAAGCTTCTTTTTAAGGAACCGAGGCTAGCCCAAAACGCTCTTATAAATTGAGGCTTTCAGATTCGCCGCTATACTTAATTTTCTCGCAAAGCTTTGCCGTCGTCGTTTTGTTAAAAAGTTAATCATAATTTGTGTGGTGTTTACTCACATAAAGACAACAGAAGCTGAAAAATGTGAAAATTGTTCAACAATTTTTTATTAAAAATATACAATTCTCCTGAAGATGTAAAAAAAAAATTTGCAAAATATAATAACTCAAAACTAAGAAAGAAGTTTTTCTTATAATTTATTGAATTGCATATTTAAAATCAAAACAAAATATATGAACAATAACCAAACACTTCAAGGGCAAGTTATACAAATAATAAAACAATTGTTTGCTTTGCTAGTTATTGCAAAAAATATAAAAAGCTAATTTTATTTCTATAAGCTTTACAAAACGCGAAACATACAATTTTTTCATGAGTTGCAAACTTTTACCAATCAAATTCTATAATATCATTTTCACTTTCCATACGACTTGCATAGGAAAAAAAATGTTGACTGTTGTAAATTAACCCTTTATTTTGTGAAAAGAATGTGTTTCTTTCGGTGCCTTCATTTCTGTCGGAATATGTGTTTTATTTTTCCTGAGTGTTCCAACTAGATTTAAATCCCAGGACAGTAAATGCTCTGCTAGTGGCAATGTTTTGAAAAAAATTGTCCGTTGTTATATTTGACGGTTCCTCTAAATTTTATTGCCTAATCCTTCACTTCTCGTTTGCCTTGCCTAGTTTCTCTTACAGATTCAGCTTGGTCATGCAGTGGAAAAGAATTCATAGCGTCGCAAATCCACAAAACCTTAATCCCATATTTTGCAGTTTTTGAACTGATATACTGCGTAAAACAAAATTAAACCATGTATCTTCACAAAAAATTAAAAATTTTGACAAATTCTTTATTATATTAAAACTTATTAAAATATTGGACGGTGAAGACCCTGCAGCACCTACCATGCACATGTCTCGCCGTACTCAGATCAAGACTACTATATCTAGGCTCATCGACGTTGCTGTCATTAAGAAATGTAGCCAAAATATCTCTCGGATCCTTCCTAAGATTTGCGTATTTAACGCAAATATTTACAGACTTTAAATAGCATCAAAGGTTCTTTTGATTGCCATCGTTACCACTAAATAAATACTTCTTAATATTACTTCTAATATAGAAATAATTTTTCTTCAAATTCCACAAAAAATCTGTGAGGCTTTTGTATTACTAAAGTTGAAAAAAAACCGTACTGTATGATCGTTAGAGTGCTCAAAATGTCCCTTGTTTAACCCATTAACCGCGGCTCCCAAACGCTTCGTACTATTTTTTTAAACTGCGTGTGCTTTCTTATATTGATCACAGGATCAGCTACATCAAATTTCAACTTTGTATCTTTCACCGAAATCGAGATATGAGTTGGGTATAAAAATACCCAACCGTCGTTAATATGTTCTAAATGGGCACAAATTCCTTCTGCAATGACAGCACAGTTTTATATCAGGAATTTTCCACCAATAGCAGGTATAGCTAGTTGATTAGTTTGCTAAGATAGATTTAACTTTTTTTTAAATATACAATTTTTTGCAAATGATAAAGGCACAAATTTTCTGATTTTTAAACTAAATCACTTTTGACTTTGAAAATATAGTAGTTAACGTAAAAATTTCTTGACTCATTCCAAAAATAATTTATAGCTCCATGTTTTCTTAAAGTAACAAAAAAATTAAGCTTTCAGCTGTTACCTATCCTGAAATATGATCAATTCTGCAGAAGCATTTTCATGGGTAAAAAATACCCAATCGCAGTTAATGGGTTAAGGCGAATTACACTCAGGACTACAAAAGTTATTAACTATAGTAATAATTTTAATTTTAATTTGGAATGATATAGATTTAATTTGCGCTTCAATTAGGATTTTTTTCCAAAATTGTGGAACCTGACCTTTTTTCATTGAAGCCATTTTTTTGTTATTGTCATAGTGCCATTCTTATTTTACTCCTTTGCAAACTTTTTCGCAGCATCATGTTCTGTCTAGTTTCTTTATTCGTCTTTGTGCCATTTGACAAAAATTGATTTTCCATTTATTCAATGCGCTACCGCCTACCGTAAATTGTATGCTTTGCCAATGGCAGCAACTCAATAAACCCAAAAAGTATGCAAAGTTTATGCGTACAGTTTTTGGCAAGTTCTACACGAAAATACTCTCCGTTAACCTATCGATATCGCATGACTTATAAACATAGCTTATATTAAATTTTTTGTCAACGCAGAAGTATTTAAATTTACTTTATTTGCTTTACTTATACGCAATAACTTTACCAAGATTTATTATATGTTCCTTATCTCTATATCTATCTCTCTCTCATTTTCTTTCAATGAAACATGTACAGAGTCTGGAGGACCCACGTACAGAAGTGTTACGTGCCTATTCCTATGGTATAGTTCTGCCCATAATATGTGCTCTTGGAATTATAGGCAATGTACTGAATCTGATTGTATTGACACGACATAATATGCGTGGTACAGCCTACATCTACATGCGGGGTAAGTAGTATTTATGTTCTGTGTTATTAGTTATAATCAAGCACTTGCTCTTAGCTTTTTGCCATAACACACTTACTCAAAGAAACGTGATGCTATTACCAAATTATCAAAATGATATGATTTATAAACGAGCAATAAATCAATTAAGTCAGATTTGGTACTGCTTTTCTGGACACAATTGCCATTTTGAAGTCAATGACACCAATTGCAGTGCTACACTGTGTGCCTCCATAATTTTTTCTCTTACTAAAGTACTTTCTGTCTCTGTCAACAACAAGTGTCACTCAAAACTGCTGTCAGAAAAAAACTTAAAAAATAAGAGATTGTCCGCCTTATTTTATAACCATTCTGCTTTAAGGCAAACATTTATTTTGATGGTGCAAAGTCTAGATGATATAAAAAGGACTTCAATTGAACGAAATTCCTACAATAACAATGAAACATTTGATTTTATGTGCTTTTTGGCATATTTTTGATAACTTTGGCAAACGAAAATATATGTCAAAATTATTGGCACGTTTTGATATTTATATAATCTGCGCATTAAAATCTAAAATACGCCGAAAAGAGACTAAACATAAAAGTAATTTTTAAAGCGGGATTCACTGATCACCTTCAGCAAGTTTTCTGCAAAAATTTAAATTATATTAATCAAGTCAAAGAGCGTGCAGCAAATTTTTGTTACTCTCATTGAGTATGGGCAAAAAAACTTAATATAAAAAAACTTGCAAAACTTGCTGAAGGTGGTCAGTGAAGTTGTCTTTAAGGAATATAAATATGGATATGAATATCAGTATGAATAATAGGGTGATTTTATATTTTTTAGTCTGGGAATCATTAACTTTAAAATTCTACGTACAATTTTAAGAAAAGAACTAGTCAAGAGTATATAGGTATAGTGAAATTGTTTTTCCCTAAATATCGTTTGAAGAGTTCAGTAGACATTTCCTAAAAGAGTTTACGTCAAAAACAATTACTATATTGCTTTCTTAAAACAGTATTAAGTTATCACCTTTTTAAGTTAGTTTTTCAGAAATTGAGAAAGTTACTAGAAAATGAAAAATCCAAGCAGTTTTGCTAAAACCAACTTTCATGTTGTATTTGTTTTTGATTGACAAACCTTGTAAATCTGAGTTTTCTTACAAATTTATTCCTTCTTCAACTGTTTCATTCGTGATATGAGAATTATCATGAAAATTCTAGATTCTATAAGGAAAAAACTAACCACCCAGCTAGCACAAAAAGGTTGTAAAAGTCTCGCAAAAGAGTCGCCAATACAGATATAAATCGTAATTGCAACATAATTACAACTGAAAAAGCAGATATTTTACGCTTATTTTGTAACAACTTAGGTTGCAATTAGGCATAAATAATGTTATAAATGTGTTGTTGGAACAAACTTAGTTGCACGCCACAAGATGAAAAAAACTAGATACATCCAAACAAAGTTTTTATTGTGTTGTTCTTACGTTGCAATTCAGGTAAAATAACGTGAATTTATCAAATATTTTGCTTTATTGAAATTATTTTTTGTTATATTGACAGATTTTTTAACAAGAAAGGAGTACTGATGACATAAATGTTCCTGATTGAAAAAATAAGTTCTTAAGAAGTTTAAAAAGGTTTTGTAAACAGAATTCCTTAATATAATTTTCATTAAACCAGTGATAATTTTATAGAGTGTATTTGAAAAGTCACAGACAAATTGGAATGAAAAATATGTGAAACTAAATTGAAAATATAAAAAGTTATGCACTAAAATTTTAATACAAAGGCCATTTTATCGATGAATGTTTGAGTTTTATCTCTAGAAAACTCACGCGCCACCCAAAAAATAAAAATTTTTAAAATAATTTGGGATTAAGAAATGTTTGGAGTTTTTAATTTCCGCGTAATAATGTTTAATATATAGCTAAATACATTTCATTAAGTTCCTAGTGTCATATTGTACTGAAAATTCTGAAAGAAAATAATAAATACTAAAGAACATCGTCAAATTTCAATCAAATTTCATAATATAGAAAAAATCAAATATGGCGAGTAGGAAGTTTTTAGATACTTTTTTTCAAAGTTCCTGCAACTGAATAATAACCTCAATACATAGTTCTTGCAACTAACTAAATATCAAAAGTCACAAATATTTTTTTAAAGTTGTTGCAACTGAATAATAACCTTAATGCAGCATTTACTTACAGCAGTTTTATTCAAAACTTCTTGCAACTGAATTATAACTCCAATACAACGTTCATGTAACTAATTACATTATATAAGTTGCAATGGTTTTTTCTAAAGTTCTTGTGACAGAATAATAACCTCAAAACATCGTTCTTATATCAAGCAAAACTTTATAAGTTACAATTATGTTTTTTAAACTTGCATCAACTGAATACAGCACAAGTTTGCAATGATTATTTTCAATGTTCTTGCAACTTAATAAAAACCTCAATTCAACGTTATTTTTCCTAACTACATTTCCAACTACCAATGTTTCCTAAAGTTGTAGCAACTGAAAAATAACCTCAATACAGCGTAAGGTTGCAATGACTATTTAAAATGTTCTTGTTACTGAATAAAAACCTCATTTCAATCTTCTTCCAACAAAACAAATTCTCATAATTTCACAATGATTCATTGCCATTCCACAAAAAATTTGTTCAATTTGGTAGTCTCATTGAACGCTAAAATAAATCAAAAATGGATTACATAGTAGTAGAAGCCTACACAAAGAAATTGAGAAGCAACACAGAATTTTTTGTATTTATATTTTGCTTATGGCATTTATGTGCGTCACAGTAAAATTGGAAGTATTTCATTATAGTGACTTCCCTATAACTTAATAAAAACATCTTCAAACCGAACTTTTGAACATTTAGTTGTTGTGACAGTGATATAACTTAATATAAACATAAAGCAACCTAGTCGCATTTAGGTTGCTAGCTCATTACTGTATTTGTCACAATTAATAATGTTAATTTAACGTAAAAATTACTTATTTTTTCAAAAATTTATGAAACTTTTATACAACAAGTGCATTTATTCGTAACATAATTAACACCGTATTTTAACTTATTTGCAATAACACGAATGATTTGTTACAAATTACTAATTTGAATTTATAATACAACCCATTTGTGATTAAATTTGTTTAAAAAAAACTGGAATACCACCAAATTATAACATATTTTTGTTACAAATCGAAATCTGCGCTAGCTGGGCACCTTACTTACAAAATCATTTCCGAAACAAAAGTAACAAAAATTATTGTACATCAAAACAAAAAAAAAAAAAAAACCATAATTGACGAAAGCACTTCTATTTTAATGAAAAATTTCTTTAATGAGTCAGATCGTTTTTAATTTTAATACTTTCTGTAGTTTAAAACATTTTGAAAAAAAAATTAATTTGAAAATTTTTTTCCTAGAAGTGCGGGTTACGGTAAATTCAATATCAAATAAAAAAGATATTATTATTAATTATTGCTATCGAATATAAGTACAGTAAGAACTGAGTCCTTTTGCCGTACAACGCAAATATGCAGTGGCGTACCAAGGGGGTCGGATGGGGCAGTCGCCCCGGGCGCAACGAGCGGTAAAACGAGCTCCGCTGTTCCTCAAAATGAAGAAATGATGCACAATAATTTTTTTATACAAAACTTTTTTATTGCAATCTCAATTTGTACATCTATTAAAAATATGACTTTCACATTTAATTTGAATTTTTGATGAAAAATAAAAAAAAACAAAATTTTCATAATTAATTTTATTCACACAATGTAAAAAACTTAAACTCCGCCCTTTCATTTTCTTTACAAAAATATAAACTTTTAAATTTTAAACTTTAAAAAAATATAAAAAATTGTAGTTTTTTTCTTACCTTATTTTCAAGATGCGATAATGAATACATAAAATTCATAAAAAACAGTTAACTTTTAAAACCTGTAGCTGGCGTAAATTTAACTTAAAAAAAATTTTGTACATATGCTTTAGTTGATGTTTTACCTTTGAAACGGTACCAAAACATTCATATTTTCTGCCATAATTTTTTTTTATTTTTGCCTATGGGACGAATCACTGCGGACAGTAAAGTATCACAATGTTGTGGCCACGAGAAAATATCGCATCATTAAAAACTATCTATAGTATTGATCGACGATCAAATATATCTGACCAAGAATATGTATTAGCGATTCGTCAGTGACGTACGAATATATACACAAATTTGCATGAATAATGAAAAAGAGCATCAAAATTTTGAAAATTTATCTAGAAAATTATAACATTACTCGATCTATGGAGTCTGTATGTATGAGGATCAAATAAAACGAGGGGGGAGGCGGCAGCGAATCATTTTTTGCCCCGGGCGCTAAATTTTCTATGTACGCCACTACAAATATATGACCTTGTTATTTATTATTATGTTAATTTTCTATGATTTAAATATAAAGTCTAAATGTTTGATAGTTTAAATCATTCTTTTAAATACAAATTCTAGTTGTTTAAAATCGTTAATTAGCTTTAGGTCAGGGTAGAGCAATTAATTGCTTTAACGATTTTTTTCCAAGAAATAACGACAAAAACATTTTCAATATCTGCTACAGGCTTCATCAGAAATCCGTGTGATGCCACCACCGGGAATCGAACCTGGGCGTGGTTGCCGTGCCAGCGCATTTTAGCCCACTGTACCACAGAGGCGATGAGATTTCAGTGTCAATTTTTCAATTTTTTTCCCTTTCATACTTTTTTTTGTTGCTGTCATTTTTGCTTTCTTTAGTTTATGCTTATGTTATCAATATATTTATAACAAATTATTTTAAATTAACGTAAATTAACTTCAATAGATAGAGTAACATTACTTGCTTAATATGAATCAATAAATGTTTAATATGAATTAATTAATATGTATAACATGAATTAATTAAAAACAAAACAAAAACAAAAATAAAATATAAAATCAAAAATTATGAATTAAAGGTTTCGAAGAAATGAAGAGTGAATAGAAAATTTAATTAGTAAAAAGAAAACTTAGTGAAAATAATTGCCTTTAGATACTCGTACCTTCCCCTGTGATTTCTCTTAGTCCACAGTCTCCACAGTCCGATGACGTTGGTGAGAAATAAACGAGAGGCGTTTAATGAAGTATGTTAATGGACCAGAGATGATAAATTTAGTACTAAAAGTACTGAATTCAGTACTGTTTGCTTTTCAAAAGTACCGCAGTACTACCGCGATGATCACGGTACTTTTTACAAAAATTGTCTACAAAATTTTCCACTTGTGCTATATTACACATAGTTTACGCTACACAGTACTATTAAGACAGTCAACAAAGCGAATACGTTTAAAAAATTTTAAGATGGCAGACTTTTGAGCTAAAGTAGTTGCAATTAAAAATTAATATTATGAGCTTTTGTTTTGTAATATACATACATAAAAGTATCGATTGAACACTTTCCATACCTCATTCACCGGCTAACGTTAAATGTATTCTTTCATATAAAAATTTTATTTTATTAAAACATAATGTCGAAATAAGCTTTAAGTAAGCACCCTTAGAAGATTAATGTACACCTTTTAAAAGCGAATGGAGCGTGCGGATATACCATCGAAATTTCTTCAGAATTATTATCGAAAATAATCTAAGACATAAGCTGTGTTCCTTTCGTCTTAATATAATCGCGATAAAAAATTTTCTTAAAAGAACGGCAAGAAAAACGACTCGTAAAGGTCACTACCGTTGCAGTCTAAATCAAATTCGAACAAAAAAATCATGATACAATATCTATTAGGTATCATGAGAACGTGTGTCGTTCACAACAGTTGTGAACTATTATGGTAGCGATACCTTAGTGAACAAAAAAATCATGATACAATATCTATTAGGTATCATGAGAACGTGTGTCGTTCACAACAGTTGTGAACTATTATGGTAGCGATACCTTAGTGAACCTTAGTGATATTTTTCTCTGAAAGTGCTTTATTCTAAATGTTAAAAAAAATTGTAAATTACTTAATTTAATTATTATTATTATGCAATTATATAAATAATTTAAGTGCAATTGTTAGCTCTGCTGAATGCGGCCAATGTTTATAAGCTGTTTATTTTTTCTTTTGTTTTACATTCGATGGCCGCAGCTCGTGAGAAAATAGGTAGCTGTCAAGGCTACCTAATAGTGATTGTATCAAGAAAACAATTAATTCAGAGAATGAAATGACAGCTCATAAAAATATACAGGTGCGGCAACTGTGTTTAAAATTTTTTAATGGCTTTATCACAATTTTATATGGCTAGCAAAAATAGTCCTATTTCTTATAGGATTATTTTTTTTTATTTGCTTTGCAAGTAAAAAAATAATCTGGATTATTTTCAAGCAGCAATAGATATTGAATACTTTTTAGAATTAAAAAATGCATTCCTGATATTCACTTAAATTTTATTTATTATCAACTAATTACGTTTCTTATTCAAAGTTCCTTGCATGAAATACAATACATTAATAAGTAAAAAAATTTATTTATAGTTTTTTTGTATGTATATTTCGTAAGCTGTAAATTTCAATTCAGAAACTTAAAACTTAGTCATGTTTTTTTATTTTTCTTATGTTTAACTAATGTTTGATTGTAACAAAGTTCATTGCATAAAAATAGAGTGTTTTTTCGGTGCTTTACTTATTTAAAAACAAAATTTACAGAGTACACTAGAATGCGACTGACCGATTTTATTGCGGTTTTGTTGAACAAAGATCAGCATTTGATTTAATATAAAAATGTAATTTAATTTATGACTTTATGTAATTTGAACTTTCAAATATATATGTGTGATCAAGTTCTTAAAACGAAATTAAGGCAAAAATAAATTCATCGTAGCCATATGCTCAAGAAGAATTTTTTCTTGGAACATATCGATTAATACAAAAATTTTTTTCGAACAAATAATGCGTTCTATGTACAAATATGAATGTGAACATGAATACAATTATGAATATGAATATGAATATAAATATGAATATATTTATGAATATGAATACGAATATGAATATTTAATTTGCTAAATAAATTAAAATTGTGAAAAATAATTTTTTTTGGTTTTTTATGTTTTTTGAATATTTCTTACACTAAAGTAAGGAAATTTCAGTAGCCAAGTATATGTCAGCATTCCCTGGGATACGAAAATTTTGTCTTACTAAAATTAGAAATAGTTCTTTAAAAAAATTGAAGTTATTTTCATTGAGAAGCTTAGTTTTTCGATTTTGTATTTCATTTCGACTAAGTTGTTCAACGTAATCCCACAATTTTCTGTTATTGTCTTAAATTTTTGTTTAAGAAAATATTTCAACAATATCTCATTGCAATTTTTCAAATTTAAATTTGCACGGTTTTTTATTACAACAAGAAAGAAAATTAAATTTATTCGAAAAATAAAACACTGGAAATCTAGTTCTTTTTTATCCGATTTTTATGTTTGATAATTCATTTCAAAGAACATTTAAATATAAAATGAAATGCATGCAAGTTTTGTAATAAAGTTTCAGCGTTGTTTTTACAAGTTTTTTCAATATTATATTTAACGATATAAATAAAAACTCTTGTAAAACGCTTTTCCAGCTATCGGGCTCTTAAGCAAGTTCCAAAAGTTCATTAATCGGCAAGAAACTCCATAGATTGTAGTTTTATATCAAATTAAATATTTTTAGCCCTTGGCGTCAAAAAAATTAAACATTTGTAAATTTGAATAAATAATTATATGTTATATGCTTAATAAATTTAATAAATGTGAAAAATTAATTATAAGATATAAAACATTTATATAAAACTCAATAACTATTAAAATTTAAACGAATGATTTGAGGACTTTGACGCCACTCTGACGCTGACATCGATGCTAACTGACGTAACATTGGTGCGATACTGTCTAGTTATTTGCGATGTACAAAAATGTGGCAGCCTGTCACACGTGCGCTTGTGTATGTGTTGACCACATTTATTTGATCACATTTGATATGCCTTTTAATGTTATGCCAAATCAAGAATCAACAGAAGGCAATAATATTATTATGACTTGTCGCCATCCACAGTGTTGCGCAACAACAAAAACTACAGCAACAATCTAGACAGAAAAATAAATTTGAAATTGTGTCAATCCAAAAGCAGCAACCATAAACAATAATTTTGCAAATATAACTACTATAACCCAGCTGTGCCCAGTTATCTGCCCATCCCACTCCGAAATAGTTGGTTGCTCGTTATATTCCAACATAATTATAATGTTTATACATATGTTATTTATATGATTTAGCATTTCAAAGATATTTTGTTACTGCTGAAAAATTTGTTGCTTTAGCTTTTTGGTGCACACTAAAAAAGCCAAAATGAAAGAAAAGAATGGGATGAACTTTTTATGACTTTATGTCTGCGATAATAAAACAAAGCTGCAGACCAAAAGATATAAAACTGTGATTTATTTATTGAACTTATTCGCTCATTTAAATAACTTTCGTCGACAAGTTTTGAATGAGTGTTATGAAAATATGTTAATATGTTGTGGTCCTTAAAGTAATGATGCAAGGCTGAGTGTGATTTTGTGTAGCTGTAAAAAGACTAGCTGTTTGAGGCAGGCAAGCGTTGAATAGACCATAAATAAAATTCATACAAAGAACAAGCAATGAATGTGGGCATTCAATAACTTTAAGTACTTGATTAATAGCGAAATAGAATAAAAAAATAGAGTTCATGGTCACCAATCTTAAACAAAGTTTTTCTTGCTTGAGATATTCTATTCTGCTCAAGCTATGAAAAAAGTCGCAATGGTTAGTAATAATGATAAAAATAAAGTCAATTTCAAATGTCAACGGCTCTAAAAGACGTATGACTGGACATTCTTCTATAAAATTTCATGGTTTGAAGATTCCAAAAATTGTTGCTGAAATTATTTTGTATTTACTTTTGAAAATAGTAAAAAATTTGATTTTTTCCGATTTACATTTCTTAAAAGATAACAATAAAATTTACAAAAAAATCCTAGATATCCTGGATACATTATATGTAAAATTAAATTTATCTTATTACAAATGATGTGCTTGTGTTGGTGTAACAAAAATTAAGTTTTTCTTTAAAGTTAGTCGCATGACTATGTGCCAATGTATTTAGAATTTGGATTATGATTAGTACCACGTGACCATATTTAGAGATATCATTTTGATCAAAGCTTTTGTAATATTTTGGACTCTTCTTTCTTTTGTAAATCAATGCTATTGCGTGTGTTAATTTCGTTTCAATGTTATTTGGATGCACCAAAGTTGTGATTAATTAACCTCAAAATCTTTGAACAAAAATAATGCCCAAAAAAATTATTTTATTAATATGATGGGTGTGTAATTTCATTAAAAAAAATCTATTGGTTCTAATACGATACGAGTACAGAAAGAAAGTATTTTTCTTTAAAATTGATAAAATTTTGAATTAATCTTGAATGTGAACTAAAATTAGCACATTTGGTGGACCTCGAATTTGAACAAAACATGTATGCTAAATGAAAGTGCTTAATGAAACATAACTCTCAGAGAAGTTTCAAGTTGAGGTGCAGCATGCTATTTAAATTTTGAAAAATGAACGACAAAAGTTCACTGAATCCAATCAGTTTTTACACACTAGTGTCATTCTACCAAAGTACCCATATAGCTGACCCTTGACTTTTTTGGGTAGATTGTTTTCTTGCCAAATTAAGTACTTATTCCATGTGTTACAACCTTTTGCAAAAATATGCAATAATTGACCAAAGGGTATCAAATTTTAAATATTTGGCGTCAAGGCAAATAAATATCTCGAATAATACACAAAAAATATATCCACACCCCTTATTTCCGCCCACAAGTTAATAATAACGCTATATATCAGACGAATTCGGTTGTATTGGACTAAAATTTTGTAATTAAGTTTGTATGGCAATTCAACAAAAAATGGGCGTGGTCGAAATATAACTACGCCTGCTTTTCAGAAATTATAATTCCTAAATTATGCATGTTTTTATAATGAAACTTTTTTATATTTGCTATGAGACCAAGTGGTGAACACAAGATATATTAATTTTGCCACGCCTACTTTTATCGTCCTTCTATAAATATAAAATCGTTCGTGCGGTGTCTCTTAAGATCTCAGAAACGGTAACACCTAAGGCAACCAAATTTACAATATCTGTTAATATCTCGGTTAATAAAAAAATCCACACCCCTTTTACCGCCCACAAATCAAAAGAAATTTTATATTTCAGACGGTTTTGATCGTATTAGACTAAAATTTGGTAATTTAGTTTGTATGGTTATTGTTTGAAACTGTTTTATAAATGGGTGTCCACGCCCTCTTTTACAGCCCACATATCAATAAAAATACTTTACTTAAGACGATTTTGGTCGTATAAGGCTTAAATTTGGTAATTTAGTTTGTATGGTTACATTCGGGAACAGTACTAAAAATGGGAGTGGTTTCTCTATAGCAACTCCCACTTTTTCATAAATCATAAACATTGACTACTGGGCTGATTGCGCTGAAATTTTGGCAGTCGATTTGTTTCGCCTACGAGATGGTTTAGGAAAATTTTGCCAAACCCCCTTTTACCGCCTACAAATCAATAAAAATGCTATATTTTAGACTGTTTGGTTCTTATTAGACAAAAATTTGGTAAATAAGTACATATAGCTACTTTCGGAAACTGAACTAAAAATGGTGCGACTATGCCAATTATGCCTGTTCAGATATAAAAAAAATTAATTTTTTTTTTCCGATTGGCATGAACATTATTATATGGCAGTTAGCCGGTCTGTGACAAAACACTATGCACTAGTAAATGATAAAATGTTGCGAAGTTCACGTTAAAAATTACTCGTATATAAAATTACTCTTTTACGCCCAATTAACGCCCTAAATTTTTCGCAGATAATATGACAAAAAAAGATTTGGTGGCAACCCTCTCCCAGCTTTCACTCATCTCTCATCAGCTACATAAGCCTGGGAGATCAAACAAACATGCAGCACTGCCCAAAACTATTCTACAAAGTACTCAATTGCAATTTAGGGTGCTCGCAATAATCAAAAGTACTCAATCTACCCATACCCAACTACTCAAGTCAGTGTGAATACCCCTACTGTCAAAACCAAATATCTCAAGAATGAGGTAGAATAGTAAAAAAAAAACCTTAGCAAAAAAAAATAATTGGCCACTCATATTTTTTTAAGCTTTGAGATGAGCCTTCATAACTTATTTTTTTCTATTCCTTCCTGAAATATTGGTATTTTGAAATAAAAACTAAGTTTCAGATCAATTTTTAAAAGTATGAAGACTTAACAAAATATTTTTGAGAAAAAGTATTAAAATCATAAGATAGTTTTGAGAAGCAAGCCATAGATTTGTGAATAACAACCGCGTATTAATTAGATTTTTTGTATAATCAAAAAGATAAAAAAAAGAAGATACGTATTTTATAAAAATTTATTTTTTTATATTTTCCATAAACCCTCAAAATGGAATTTTCCCTATACAAATTGTATGAAAAACTAAAATCAAAAAGCGTCACCTCCAAAACTTAACCGATATATTTAAAATTTATAAAGTTGGTTCCTATGGTCCCAAGGAACAGTTTAAGCTGCGAAAATGAAACTCGATTTTTAAAAAAACCACCCTAATATGTTTGGTGCGAGGTTGTAATCTTTTTTTATTTATTTTGTTCAAACAACAATTTTATATTTTATGAATTTTTATTTGAAAATATTTTCACAACTGAATAACAAATTTTATAAATTTTGAAATCTTAAAAATAAATACTTAAATTTGAAATTTGAATTATAAGTAAAGTATTTTTTGTAAAGGTTTTTTATTATAAGTTAAACTAATGTAGACAACACATGTATATGAATTTATACACTTGAATTTTAGTGATTTTGACTCCTACAGGATCAGGAAAATCATACATGATTCTTTTCAGATTTTTTCAAGACTGGAACGCACTGGGCGCACATAATCAACACACACATACAAAAGAGACTTATCTACCCAGTAGTTTCAGTCTTGAAGATATCTTAAATAAATCATATACGATTTTACCTGATCCTCGACGAAACATGCTGATTTGGCCATATATTTCATTGACGAAAATTTCATATAAACATTCCAAATTCGTGCAAGGACGCAATCCGGATACGTCGAGGTTTTTCATGCACGAACCCAATATCGATATACTAAAGAAGTTGCGTTAACAAACAATATACAGATATTTAAAGAAATTTCGGTAACAAATTGAAGATCGAAACGTTTCAAAAAGTTTGTGAATCAAAACATTGAATAAGTTTCGTTAAGGATCTATGGCTCAATTTTTACAGAAATTTCGTTAGCGAATGAAATACGAAACATTGGGATTTATCGTGCACGAAAAAAAATATTGAAACGTAGAGAAAGTTTCGTTAACAAAAAATAGAAAAAAATTTGAGTTAATTTTGTCAACGAATTGATAACAGAAAGATTAAAAAATTTCATCAGCAAAACTCCTCAACATTTCGTAACACATACGTTGAATACAAAATTGAAACGTAAATAAAGTTTTGTTCGTTTTTTTTTTTGATAAATTCTTTCCAAAATAATTTATTAAAATTCATGCCATAAAATAATGCGTAGAAAATTCTATTTGTATATGTAAACTAATTGGAAAACTAAATCATTAGCATTTTATTTCCATCTTTACATAAATAAAGTTACTAAAAACATTTGTATTTAAAAAATATATAAACTTTAATTATTTAATAGAAAAAAATAACTAAAAAACTCTTTAAAAATAACTTAAAGATTTATGATATACACAGATATTAACAAAATATATGTATTGTATGTTGATAAGATTGAGATCAAAGATTGAGCTTCGACTGAGATCAAAGATAAAATAACATTTTAACATTTAGAAAAAAAACACAAACTTTTTATCCCACGTGGGATATTTTTATTTATAAATTCCCTTAGCAATTAAAGTTCCCACAAAAATTCCACAAACAATTAACAATTATTTATTTGTTTATTAATTTATAATAACTTGTTATTACACACCTTAAAATGCAGTTTACATACGAAAAAACAAAAAAAAAAAAAACACTACTACGCAAATTGAACTCAAGGAACTAATTAAAGGTTATGTATCTAACGGTTGCAATTTTAAATTTTGTATTTGCTCTCATTTTCTTCTCTGGTTGTGTTCATTTGCGCGTTCAAAATATGGATATTTAATAAAGTTAACAAAGCAATCAAAAGAGTTGACACTTAAGTAAGTATCAAACTAAGTTGTAGTCAGAACCACCCCTAAATAAACTGATTGCACGAATTTCGCTTTATAATATTATAACCTAAAAGTTAAAAAACATTAAAAAGGTACCATTTATATCATTTTCATATGCGGAAGCAAAAATAATGAGTGGGAAAAAAATCCCACAAGAATTAAAAAATCCACAAATGAGAAATTTCCCACAAAACTGGCAACGATGCTTCTCGTGTTTGAAACACTTAAAAATTTGTACAAAATTTTTACACCGATCGGTGTTCCAGGGAGTCCTACATAGTTTGGTATTCAAAACACCGTGTCAAAGTGCTAGAATTAAATATCCGAAAGGGCATATTTTTTTTTCCCCCAATCGGTGTAAAAAAGTAAACTTCAGATAGGATGTTTGTTTTGTACCCTGTTAGGTGTTTATTTATAATTCTCAAAATGACAATTAAGGCTATTCACAGTTTGAATACGGTGGTCCGCTATTTGTACGATTTGCTATTTGTACACCCAATTTACGAAAGCGTATTTTGCTTTGTTGTTGTTTTGCATAGCGTAAATAAAAGTAGCCCTTGGACGTGTTTGTACTTCGTATTTTTATGCTCTGTCTACAGCCTCAGAATCACATACATCACAGGGTTGCATATTTTTTTATTACGACAGTCTCATAGCGAGGTGCTCACAGTTTGAACAATAACAAATACTATAAATACAATTTGTTGAATGTACGCTTAAACTTTGAATAACCTAATTGTTTTAACACCGATCGGTGTAATTTTTTACTATTCGAAAGAATGTTTTTTTACAATGTTTATTTATTTGAATGGTTAAAAAAATTGCATACTAATTATAATATGTAATTTTTAATTATTTATTCGAAGCTATAAATTTGAGAATTATTCACATTTATTTTAATGATGACTTGTATGTTTGCATTCAATATCTTTATATATCAAATTCATCTGTGTATGGCTTTGTCACTGAACTCCTCCTAAACGGCTGGACTGATTTTGATGAAGTTTGGTGTGTGTGTGTGGCTGGGTCTGTAGATGGTTTTGTTTTAAAGTTTGACCCGGTAGGTGGCGCTGTTGTTGATGTGGCAGTGCTTAAAGGGGTATTTGTGATTATAACTCAGAAACGAATTAAGAAATTATCATGATTCTTTCACTACACCATTACTTTTTATGCAAACAAAATTACAAAAATACAAAATGAAAAAAAATAATAAAAAAAAATCTTAAATTTTTATGATATCTTTCGATCGTATAAAACGTTTTTAAATTTTTACGATAGAAGCTTTAAAATCAACTCTACATTATGCATACCATATGAAAGAACATTAAAAAAGCCATTTTTGGTTTTGAATATTTTTTTAACAACAAATATTTTTACCAACTTTTTTCGCAAAATAAAGAAATTCGTTAAGGTTTTTTTTGGAAAATTATAAAAATTAGAAGGGAAACGAAAATAAAAAAGATTGATACACGATAGGACGGACAATTAATCAAAAATTTAAAAAAAAAAACAAAAACTAATGCAATCCTTTGTAACATGAACGAGTTATTCACTTTAAAAGCCAGCACTTTCGTTTTGGATTGATTTTTTATTCTATTTCACCAAAAAATAAAATTAGTACTAAAAACTTTTTGTGCGTTTCAGGTACAAAAGTTTTGTGGTGTTAATTTGCAACTTGCATGTTCCTATAGAAAACGAAATTTTTCTAATAAAAGAAATCTAAACCAAGAATGTACTTACCACAAAGATATGCAATTACCAAATAGCAATAATATAACTTTGTAAATTCTTGCCTGGCAGGTGTTTTATAAATTCCCAAAAATGAAGTGATTTTGCTTTGAAAAACTGTGTCAATAAAAATTATGAATATTTGAAATAATTACATATTGTAACATATAGCTGTTCCAATATTACACTATTAAACATAAATAATCAGTCTTTCTAAATGTGACAATTATAGAACACATAATTAAATGCATCTTATTCCTGCCCACACAAATTAAGAATATAGAACTGTTTAAGACCACACAGGGTTCATATATTAGTTCTAACAAGTGTTAATTGATCTTTAACTTTTTTTTTTATCCTAATAAACCCTTGGCGGCTCCTGAGCAATAAACGATCTGTGAAATATTGAAAAGTGTTATATATAATCAGTTGAGGATTTGCCGAAGCAGACCACAGTGGGTCCCTTTTCGTCCCCCATTGGACAAAGGGTACTACTGCTCGGAGTACTCGTACGTGAGCATGCTCCTCGTGTAAGCATCCTTTGTCACCTCAAGCATATCCTTATAGGTTAGTTGACCAATCTCGGCTTCGCCAATAAATGGGCGTCCCAGAGTGGTCAATCTTATGCTTGCCAGCGCCGGACACTGGCACAGAATGTGTGCTGCTGTTTCCGGCTCCTCTAGGCATAACCTACGCGCATCGTCCTCGGTCAGAGTCATCTTCCCGAGATGGTACATGAAGGGACCGTGTCCTGTGACCAGTGCAGTAAGCCAGCTTAAAGTCCTTCGATTGTATCGGATAACTTTTGCTGCCTCACTACGAGACCACTTCACGGCCGCCTTTGATTGCCTGCAATTAACAGCTTCTTCCCACCTTGTACTGTGTTCCGAGTCCGTCCATTGTTTAATAAGGCCTGCCACCATATTGTCGCCTATGGTGATACGTGGTTCTGGTCCACAGAATTCTTCTGCTGATCCTGCTCTTGCTAAAGAATCAGCTTCTTCATTCTGTTCTATGCCAGAGTGTCCTCTCACCCACATAAGTGTGAGCTCATTCGTCTGGGCGCACCTATTGAGTTTTGTTATACATTCTATGGCCAACCTGGAAGTGATGTCTGTCCGTTGCATACACCTAATCACAGACTGATTGTCGAGAGCGATGACAATTTTCTTGCCACTGATCCGGCCATCTATCAGGTGGTCCAGCGCATGCACTACGCCAAGCATTTCTGCCTGGTATACAGACACAAACCTCCCCAACCTCAGTACACAGGATAGGCTTAACTCTTTTGAGTACACGCCTGCCCCGGCCCGGCCATTCATCAGAGAGCCGTCTGTGAATATACTGATATCGCTACCAGCGATTTCTTCACAAACGGCTCCATCCGTTATAAGAGTTTTATAACATTTTTCTGTTATTTTTACTCTCTGCCTTCCATCCATAGGCATAAACGCCTCCCTGACATCTCTCAGTACAATATCAAGGATGCGAATATGACCATGCAGGGCCGTTGCCCCATGCCACGTAGCATTTCGCAACATCCTGAGGGCTGACAGCGCTGCTGTTTTCTTTATTTCTAAATCCAACGGCAGCATACCTAACAGAACCTCCATTGCGCTTGTTGGAGTGGTGCGTATTGCACCTGTTATTCCAACACACGCCAGCCGTTGGACTCTGTCCAGTCTCTTCTTAATGGTTTTCTGGCTGACTTTTGTCCACCAAATCACCGAAGCGTACGTGATGACAGGTCTAACCATCATAGTGTAAACCCATTTCATAGCCTCTGGGTTTAGCCCCCATTTGAGACCACAAACGCGTCTGCACTGGAACAGAACCCTCTTGGCTCTTTGAATCCTATCTTCTACATGCTCGTTCCAGTTCAGTTTGCTATCAAGGGTTACCCCTAGATATTTAACTTTCGTGGACATGTTGATTTCAGCTCCAAAAAGTCTGAGTGGTTCTGTACTCAGGCCTACCCTCTTTCTAGTAAAGAGAATATTGTCTGACTTGCCTGCGTTTACGGTAAGGCCTTGTTTTCGACACCACTCCTCCACCATTCGGAGTGCTCCCTTCATGATGTCAGAGATGGTGTCAATGAACTTGCCGCGGACCACCAACGCAATGTCATCTGCATACCCTATCGTGTGTATGCCCGATTCATCCAGTCTAACCAGTAGTGAGTCCACAGTTATGTTCCACAGGGTTGGCGATAACACCCCGCCCTGGGGACATCCTCTACTTACTCTACCTCTAGTCTTTACTCTACCATTCTGCATGTTGACAGCCCTGTGTTTGAGCATATTGTCCACCCAATTTGCTATCATTGGGCTTACATTGCGTTCTGTCAGGGCTTGCCGCAGCCATCCAAAGCATATTTTGTCGAAAACACCTTCGATGTCCATAAATGTGGCCATCGCAATGCCTCCTGAAAATACCTCCTTTTCAGTCACTCTTACCAATTCGTGAAGAGCACTCTCCGTAGACCTACCTGCTCTATATGTATGTTGGCATCTACTCAGAGGATTTTGCATCAGCGAGGTGCTCTCAAGACAGTCAACCATCGCTCTTTCCATCGTTTTCAAGAGAAAAGATGTTAGGCTGATCGGTCTGAACGACTTCGCCTCCGCATAATCTTTTTTTCTAGGCTTCGGAAGAAAGACAACTTTCGCCTCTCTCCAGACTCTCGGAACATACCCAGTCGCTAGGCAAGTAACGAATATACCCCACAGCCTAGGTGCAATGAGATCTTCCCCCCACTGCATCATAGCAGGGAATATACCGCCCATCCCCGATGTTTTGTACGGAGCAAATGAGCGTATAGCACTCCTCACCCCGTCCATAGTGATCATCCTTTCGGCTTCCAGCCTGTCAACCCTGTGCATTCCTTTCTTAAAGGGTGTCCACGGGTCATCAGACTTAAAACTTCCAGGAAAGTGCACCTCCATCAGAACTTCCATGGACTCCTCTAGGTTCTCTGCCATGGTTCCATCCTTCTTTCGGATCAGTCCCACTTTGGAGAATGGGTCTTTTGAAACCATTTTCTGAAGCCTACATGCTTCTGATATAGTTTCCATCCCAGAACAGAAGTCTCTCCACGACTGCCTTTTCCGTTGTCGTATGAGGTACTTCAGTTCCCTTTTCCGTGCCTTGTAATTTGCCCATGTTTCTGGGGTTCCCCCTCTCATGTGCAGGTTGAAGGCCTTCCTAACCTTCTTCTTCAGAGATTCGATTTCCGTGCACCACCATGGCGTTGGATCACCATCGTCTACTGAAAGTATTGGGCATGCCACCTCGTAGGCTTCGACCACGGCCGAGCTAAGGTGTTTGACATGACTTTCTATTATTGAAAAGTGTTGCTTTGACAATAACACGGCACAATCCACCCTTGAAGAAAGCCGTAGGACCTTAAGGTATATTTCAAGGTTTTGCTTTTGGAGTTTCCAATTTCCTTGAATTCCTTTTCACCATCAGCCTTTTTGAGTGCTTGTAATCAAGTCTTGTAATCGAGCTGTATTCTCGAGGAACGCCAGAATACAGCTTCACCACAGCCATCATCGTGGCGCGGGCTTAAAATATTTAACTTTGAAAACAACTGTGAGACGAGCTTAGTAGCTGATACCTTTTCCATTAGCTTCCTGCCAGCTTAGCTTGTAACGCAACACGACATGCATTTTGCATTTCAATTTTCAGTAACTCCATTGTCACTATAATCTGGAATGCACCAGCTCATCTTTCAGCAAACATTTTACTAGCATTGGCAGTTTACCATCTTTTTTTGTTAGTTTGTTACGGAAATAATCGTTTGCAATCAATTTGATTGCTTTGTATAAATAAACAATTTTTAAGTTTTTTACCAATCAGAATGTGATTTCAATATTGCTCTTCTTCTTTTCCTTTCTCGTTTTACACCGATCGGATAAGTTCGTCATTTCACATCGAATAAGCAGTGTTAAGTAACACCGTTCGGTGTAAAAAAATTTAAATGTCCGCTCACCGGTGTGAATTTATTTTTGAAATATTTTAGTGTGTACAGTTTTCGTTATTGCTATGCAGCAAGATAGACGCACAAGAAAAATTTCGTTTTTTGCTGCTTTCACCCGCTTTAGAGTCCAAACAAAACCAAATAATTTTACGGCAAATACGTTGAGAACACGTCCAGAAATGGAGCGGTTGCGGTTGTCGGATCAGAGTTGCTTTTAATTGTGGGAATGGTAAAAATTACTTCAGAGACACAGCTCATAGTAAAAACTAGGAAAATAACATACTCAAACCTAAGCAAAGCTATGGCAACACTTATGTCACTTTGAAAGAGATTCGCCAGCCGTCAGAAAGAAAATTAGAATAGATTCTATTCTGACGTTTTCCGTCACGGACTTTCCCGAAAAATTCATTTTTGGCAGCTGCACACATTTTGATGTATTAAGTTTCACGGCGAATCTGTCTTCCGCGACGGAAGGTAGTTCTGTTCGGACTGCGCCGCAAGCAGTTTGTCGATAATTCACCTCGTCAGGATGTTGACGAAAGTCCCCTTTCAACTCAAATAGCTAATAAACTGCTTGCGCAAAAACAATTATTGCTCCGAGAATGGCCGTGTTAAAAGCGGGACTTATATCTTTTATGAAATTTTTTTAAGGACAGTTCTTGCAGAAAATGCCATTAAAAAATCATAATGAAAAGTTCATCAATGATACCGCTGACTACTGGGTATAGAACGGACATCGATAACTGCACTACTATTTATAAACATTAGTTCACAAATGTAACTTTTTAAAACAAGTACTTTTTTCTTTCTTTAGTGTTTAAAATAAATGTAAAAAAATTAAAGTGTATTTATATTTAATTGCTAATTATTGATTTTGATTGTTAAATCAATTGATTGATAAATGTTTCTATGTTTTGATGACTAATAATTTAAGTCGATATATCGATTAATATATAAAACCTTTAAATTAAAACTGATGTTTAATTTTTATATGGCCCAAGCCTACAACAATTGTTAAATGTTAAAGCTCTTTTTTAAGAAAAGGTATCTTAATTAATTCTGAGCTCAAAAAATTAAACATCAATATTGAAAAAAAAGTAGATATGAAATCAACCATCACCAGTATAATTTCTAGCAAGGTGAGAAAGATAATAGAGCTCATCTGCAGCAACAATGAGCAATTATTCATAATTATTACTGCACATAATTTACAATCAAGTCAAAGTGCATAAAAAGCTGCTTAAAGAAGAAACTTTCATGCTTTCCGCTGCTGAAACATTGTAGTCTTTCATTGCATTGTGCTCTACAAAATAAATGCATCAAGAAATGCGCGCGTCCAATCAATCCAGTTTTCACTTTATTTAATGCGCTTAACTGTGTTAAATCATCTTCAAACAACAATAAAAAGGAGCACGGAACACTTCCACCAACCAACTCTAACACACACACACACACACAAATAAACACACACAACACTCAACAACAGAACTAATCAATCTCACACCCTTACTACACTACACGCACAAGAACCTTCACCGCTATCTTCATTGCATTCAACAAACTTTTATCGCAATAGTAATTTTCAATAATTTCGAAATGTTTCTCTGCAGCTTCGAGGCAAGCTTTTTGTTGGTTGCATTGTTTTGTGCTGGCTGCAATTGATGAATGTATCGCATGCTGTTGATACATAGTATGGTTGTCGCCACACCAATGTGTGGGTGGCTGTGTGTTCATGTGTGTGTCGAAGCAAAAGTACCCTATCGGAATGAAAAAGTCAATTGACAAAAAATAACTAGTTTAAAAGTACTAGAAAAAAATCGACTTTAAAAAAAAGTGGTGCGGTCGGGGGACCGACCTGACTCTTCGTTCCTGGCGCTTTTTTCAACTTCAAATGTAATTCGAAATAAAATCTGTATATTATTTTTTGTTATTTTGTGCTTTATTTAATTTTCAAGTCACATTATGTAAATGAACCATCAAATCAAAAGGTTTTATTTAATATTTTAGTTAAAAACTATTTTTTATTGAAAATTACGATGTAAAATTATTATGAGAGATGAAAATAGGCCATTACCGTTGCCAGCGATGTTTGTGTCATAACGCAACAAGGCGTGGAGCATTGAACATTCATCATATTCCTCGTATGAAGCTTCAATTGATTGAAAAGTTGAAGCAGTAAAAAAACAAATTTAAAAGAGTCCACCCTAGTTTAAAAAACTTTTTGAAATTTGTACATCAGATTCGAAATCAGCGACTAACGCATCTACAAAAAATAAGTTAAAAAAACTAACACCCGACTACTAAAAATCAAGCTCTAAAAATAATGAAACAAGAAAATATTCTCATCTGAAATTTTTATGTATAAACTATTTTTTATTTTTTGTTTATTGAATAAACAACTTACACATAATATATTTTATTAAATTTAATAAAGGGTGTTTTTTATGGAGTGATACAAGTTTAAATTATAATAAAACATAGTAATGTATATTTAATATCAATGAAACGGGCTTTGTTATATAGAAAATTTTATGACATTAATGTTTAAATATGATTTCGGCCATGTGGCCACCACGACTGGCAACTTTTCGCAGCATTTCCGGCCGTATCTCGCTGATAACTCTTCGAATGTTGATTTCCAGGTGTTCAATTATTTGTGGTTTATCGACGTAGACAAGTGACTTTACATAGCCCCAAAGAAAATAATCCAATGGGGTTAAATCGCATGATCTTGGGGGCCAATTAATTGGGCCATTTCGTGAAATTATTTTTTCGTCAAAAGTTTCCTTGAGTAAATAAATTGTAGCGCCCGCTGTGTGGCATGTGGCTCCGTCCTGTAGGAACCACATATCAGCAAGATTAACGCCAGCTAATTAAGGTACGAAAAAATTCGAATCATGTTCCTATACCTTTCACCATTAACAGTAGCATTCTGACCATCATCGTTTTTGAAGACATATGGGCCAATGACTCTGCCAGCCCATAAAGCGCACCAAACAGTAATTTTCTGTGGATATAATGGTGTTTCGGCAAAAGCTTGTGGATTTTCCTCACTCCAAAAACGACAATTCTGTTTATTTACGTACCCATCCAACCAAAAATGGGCTTCATCGGAAAATAAAATTTTCCATGGAAATTCAAAATCAATGTCAATTTGTGCTTCAGACCATTCGCCGAATTGGCGGCGCATACGATGGTCGTTTGGCTAAAGCCACAAGTTGAAACTTGAAAGGTTTTATCTTCGTAAAATCTTCCATAAAGTGGAAGGACACAAACCCAGTTGCTGAGAACGCTGACGAATTGATTGATTAGGATCATTTTCAATGCTTTCCTGTACAGCGGCTACAGATTCTTCAGTGCGCACTGTTCGGCATCTCACGGGATGCACATTATCAGTAATAGTAAATGTGGTCTGAAAAGAATCTATTGTTCTTCGAATTAGTAGCTCTGAAGGACGATTATGAACGCCATAAAATGGACGAAGTGCACGATAAGTTTGACGAACAGAACCATTATTTTGATTAAAAATTTCCACAATTTGTACGCGTTGCTCTGGTGTAAGTTGATCCATAATGAAATGTCAAAGCAAACTAAACAAAAAACAACTATCAACTAAATGAGTTGTCAAATAAAGCAATGATGCCAACTCAAAGTTGTTATACTCTATAAAAAACACTCTTTTCATATTCAAAGTGATACTCAGAAGATATTCGTGGTCGTATGCCACCTCTAGATGAATGGTGATATGTCGTCCACTTGATGCACTTTGCCCTAAAGCTTATGATTGCTTGCTTACGTTACAATGTATTGTCTTGTTAGGATAGATCGCATACGACCACGGATATCTTCTGAATATCACTATGAATATGCATTAAATAAAATAAAATATATTACGAGTAAGTTGTGTTTAATAAACAAAAAATATTGAATAGTTTATACATAAAAATTTCAGATGAGAATATTTTCTTGTTTCATACTTTTTAGAGCTTGATTTTTAGTAGTCGGGTTACAGTTTTTTAAACTTATTTTTTATTTCAATTATTTTGTGGATTGATTTTTTCAAATTATGATAAGTAGTTCAGAATGTAGGGCTTAGCTGAATTTCTGTCTTCTAGAGGGCGCCATATTAAATTTAGTGTGACGTAACAAAAAATTAATATGAGCTGGTTATAACCAGCAGAAGAGAAAAACGCTTTAAACGATACCTCATTCATAAGTAGTTTAGAAGTTAGGAGTTTATTTGACTTTCTGCCCTCTAGAGGGAGCCATATTAAATTTTTTGTTATGCCACTTAACCTACCACAAGCGGACGATAAAAACGCTTTCAACGATACCTTATTTGTCAAATTGTGATATGTAGCTTAGAAGTAGCCGGTTTATTTGACTTTATGTCCTCTATATTAAATTCCTCTATATTCTGTCCATATTAAATTTTTTGTGACGTCACATAACCTATAACCAGCGGACGATCAAAACGCTTCCATCGATACCTCATTTGTCAAATTATGGTAAGTAGTTTAAAAGTTAGGGGGTTAATTAACTTTTTGTCCTCTAGAGTGCGACACATTCTACTTAATGTGACGTCACATAAGTTTTCTTCATTGGACGATCAAAACGCTTCTAAAGATACCTCATTGGCTTATGTTACTAAAAATTTTTTTTATAACTATACATTTTTTATAACTTATGTCTTCTAGAGGGCGCTATATTAAATAAAATGTGACGTCACATAGCCACTAATCAGGCGATCATCAAAACGCTTCCAACGATACCTCATATGTAAAATTATGATAAATAGTTTAGAAGTGAGAATGGAACAGATGAACATATATACCGGTCAAACACATATACCGCTTTTTTTGCTTTGCCGTAGTCTTGTAAAAAGTATAAAAAAAAAAACATTTGTAGAGCCCACCCTAGTGTCAAAGTTTTGAATTTCTTACATAAGATTCTAAATCAGCAACCAGCACATCTACAAAGGCTATAAAGCAACAAACCATATTTTTAGGGTCCACCCTAGTGGCAAACAATTTTCGAAATTCCTTGTACTGCTAACACATTAGCACATATTGAATTTCGAATTCAACGAAATTTCTACGTGTCAGAAACAAAGAAAGACAGAGAGAGAGAGAGAAAGAGAAGAGAGAGAAAGAGAAGAGAGAGAAAGAGAGAGAGAGAGAGAAAGAAAGAAATTCGCACTCGCCTACTCGTTTGTTAGTCTGCTCGAAATTCAATACTCGCACGCACACTAGCTTGCTAGTTTTTTCGATACTCGCACGCATACACTTACAGCAATCTCACTGTTACGTGACGTTTCTACAAAATCACACCACGTGCAAGCCGCGTAAAGGAACTTCGTTCCAATAACTTCACAATACATGCAGCATGCGTCGGTTCAGCAAACATTTTTATTGATTTTGTGCATTGCTAATCCTATTTTGCATATGATCTTTTGTTATTTTCAAGTTTTTCATTGATTATTTCTTGTGTAGTGACCAAAAAAAACAGTTAATAACAAAATTTTACATCCAAGAATTAATTTTAAGGCCAGCAAGTTCGGTGCGAGTGTTCAATTAAATTAAAGTAAAAGTTATGTTATCTCGTTAATTAAGAAATTAAAGTTGAAGTTGTGAGTTATGAAAAATTAAAATGAACAGTTGGCATAGCCAAAAAAATTTAAAAAGATAACTTAAGAAACATAAAGAGGAGAGCTTATTATTTTTGCAAAAAAATAGCGTTTAAATTAAAGTAGAAAAAAAAAGAAAGTGTACGTGAAGAAACAAACATCGCGGCGATAAGAAGATGAGAATATTAGACAGCAAACAAATGAAGAGTTGTTTAAAAATAATTCTTAACCATTCCGGGAAAAAAATAAAAGAAAGATTTTTATATAAGCAAATATCTCGTAAACATTTTGATGAACTGCTAGTAATTTTGCGAGAATTACAACGTCGATTACAACATCTATGAAATCCACGGTAAAAAGAGACAAAAAGACTTTATAAACATGCACTAAGCTCTAATAAATAAACATTTATAAAATAATTCTATAATTGATTTACAAGAATTAATAATTTTTTTCTTTCACTAGATGTTTTTTGTTCCATGGATGAGACAGAAAAACAAGACATTCTTTGAAAGCGAACCAAGAGAAAAAGTTAGAATTCCAACTAATTGTAGTTAAAAAAAAAATTTAAGCAACTTTTAAAGTAGTTTATTTTCCTGCAGGGTAGTTTCAAATGTAATTAATTGAAGCTGCTGAAGAACGTGAAAGCTTTGCAGTCTCTGCACAGTAGCCGCAATCAAAATAATTGAAAATAAATTACTTAAAGTTCTCATAAATTAATGGTTAAGCTCACTAAAGTGATAAGTGGAGGTTTTTGTAAAATTGAGTTGACTGCATTTTCAATTTATTGTAAAATATTTTAAAGTGACCATCTATAACAGTTGCGCAATACGCTTTGTATGTATGCATAAAGTGTATTACTGTGGGTATCATAATTAAATTTTAATTTTAATTATCATAATTAAAAAGATCTCAAAGTTATTAATTTTTTGCACTCAAAGTGCTAAGATCTGTCCATAAGCAAAAAAGGTGCAACACTTTAGAGTTTGTGTACAAAGTTTATTTAAAACATAACACTTAAATTAAGTTTTGGCGTGATTCAAGTTTAAATACGACTCGGCTTTCCATATTTAAATTCTAACCAACTTTGCTCCAAAAAGTTTTTTAAATCGGTATTAAAACAAAAAAGTTGCAACAATTGTGAAAATAAGAAGTTGTTTTAAGATAACACTTTATAAAATTTTAGTTTTAAGGCTGATTGAAAAATTGTTTTAACTTTTTTGTTCTAAGATCGATTGAAAAAAATTGTTGGTCACAGTTTATCAGAATTTAATAATAATGTTATATGGCTCATACACGCTCTGTTTAATAGTTTATAAAATTAAATTTAGTTAATAAAATTACTTCACCTAAAGCTCAAAATCATGAAAAATTCACAATTTAATTATAAAACTTCTGGTAGACCGGTGGAGTCCTGTAGAGTCCGAAAATTTATAAAGTTGTGTACACACATATAATAATTATAATCTTAGTTTCAAGCAAAGCTTAAAAACAAAAACGTTGTCACGCTACCCGGTATCAGCCAAACAAGCTATTAACTAAGATTGGTGTCGTGAAAAAGAAGGAGGAGCCACTTAAGTGCACACACAACTCTAAAAAAGTTTAAAGCTTGACTAAAAAATAAGATTTACTTGTTAATAAAACTGTTGACTTGTTAGAGAATAATGTTTTGGCTTTTATTTTTTTAAAAAAAAATGAGGTCCAAATCATAAAAAAGATTTTGTTGCAAATCTAAATATTTCGCAATCAAAAAATTATATGATTCAGTTTAAGTAAACACTATTCAAAGGCTAAGAAAAAGGTGAACATGCCTTCTTTGGAACAAACTTTTCTATCTTCATCAGTTATTGCAGCATAAGCGATGGAAAAAGGTCCTTTTTTGAAAACCTATAATAAATTTTTTTTTTCGAAAACTCCTTGTTTTATATTAAATTATATATTTTGAACCAAAAAAAAAAAAAAGATTTTTATGGGGAAAAAAAGTAAGTGACAAATTTTGTATGTAATGTACAGTTTTAAAAGTTTTTAAATTCTTACGTTTCAGCAGCTGTCAAATTTACTAATGACAACCAGCTGTTCAAATATTTAATAACGTTTGTCATTTTATCTTGTTTCGTTTTGCGTTTACCAATCGTGTGGAAATTACTAAAAATATAATCGAAATTCAGGCTCTTGGTTCATACGCAACGTAAATTGCGTCGTGAGTTCGGTCATTATCATGGCTTCAGTGAGCAGGCAATTCCTTAAACCATGAAAAAGTTTGAGCGTCTCCTTTGAGCAACTCCTTTGGTCCTTAGCAGATAATATCAAAGAAGACCCAGAAGATCCGTACTCATAATATCATAAACATGTTTTATTTAAATTTTTAAACTTTTTCAAATTTTGTATATGAATTACTAAAGTTTAAGGAATAAAAGAAATACATTTAATTATATTAACCTTTTACAAAACAATTGTTTAAGCATTCTTCTAAGCGAAGTTATTAAATATTATTTTAATTGAGGAAACGTCTCATTTGAGTCCAGCAAAATTCTACACCAAATCTTTTATTCTTAAATTCGATCAGACGAATACGTAGGCAGTTGAAGAAGTCATTGACTTTTTGAATCTCCACGGAGTAGCTTTAAATGCAACACAGGTCCTGTCAACTACCATCTGTTAAGCGGGGTGTGGCTCGTAGCGGCCGAATTATCATCAAACTGTCATTCAAGTTGTGAAATTTGAGTAATAAAAAGAGGCAAATGTGTAAAGAAATCTAAGGAAATAATGGATGGATATGAATAATACTTTCCATCTAAATTCCTTTCGTTATGGTTAAATGTTTTTTTTTTTAAATAAAACCGAATATTTAAAATAAAAACTTAAAAGTAAAACTAAAAAAACTTTAAAATAAAAACCGATAAAAAAGTTTAATTTCTCATTCAAGAAAAAAAAAATAAAATTTTCATGTTTTGGTTTTCGATGTTAATATTTCCAAAGTTTTTTAATATTTTTCATTCAATCTATTTTTTTCTCTTAAACTGCAACCAATCAGACAAAAAAAAAATATTTTAAAAGTACCCTTAGGTTAGCATTTATATCTCTAACTTTTTTTTTAAATACTGTGCATAATATTTAACAGCTCTTGATACGACTTATTTTTTACTACATGCATCATGTATTCTACGCATGTTAAGTCCCAGGGGTAGCTTTGCATTTAATAACAACATACAAGTTCCTTTCAATATTAGGTCTCCACATCCATGCTCGTGCTGCAAATATTATGCTTGACTGACACTTTTAAGTGCACAGAGCAGTCAAAATCAAATATGGCTGCTGACTCTCACTGAACCACTAAAATTTTTGTAAAGTGCGGCCCACAAACCGCACCAAACATTGGATTTTTCAGAGTACATTGGCAGCTCTTGAACTGCTTTGGTTTCAAATCTAGTATTTGCAAAATACTAAAATATGGTTTTAATACAGCTTTGGTTTTTAATTTAGCAGAGGCTTGGATCAAAATATTTAGAAAAAAAAAATTAAACACCTTACACCACAGGCTAACATTTTATGCGTTCAAATACACATTTAGTATCCAAATGTACACTCTAAAAAAAATCCACTGAAATTTACAGGGATAGTGGAAGGGTTTTAACACACATTTGTGTACATGAAAATAAAAAAAGCTTTTAATAGCTTTCCAGACTTTAAGCAGGCAGGTTGCGGTTGCTCGCTTCTTAATTATGCTCTTAATAAAAAAAGATATAAGAACTAGACTCAAAAAGTTGTTGGTAATTCATTCTTAGTTTAAAAGCAAATTATAAAAGGTAGAAGCGCCTTTTACTTAAAAATTTAATAAAAGTTACATTTTACTTTAATTTTTTCAAGCATATACTAATAAAGTATTGACATAAAGTAATCGGCATAAATGTAATAAAGCAAATTTATTTATTTTTATTAGGACACAAATACAAACATAAAAACGTGTTTGTATATGTATGCGCACCCGTGGTATAGTGTCATTCACACAGCAGAAGGCGCTTATCTTTTCATCTTCAGTAGGTTTGAGTAATTAAGCTGTGACCAGGGCTGCCAACTCGTTTCAATCAAATTCCCCAATTCTGGTGATCAATTTCCTCTATTTTGCAACCGATTACCCTCCCCCCCCAAATTATGTCATTCAAAACAGTCTTTATTCAGTAAATATAATTTAAAATAGGTTATAAGAAACGAATAGAATAAACCTCTTTCAAATTTAAGTACAAACATGTTTTAAAATGTTTTACTTTTTCTTAAAGCATTTTAAGCATTTTTGTATTATTGACTTTTTTATAAAAGCTATATATGTACATATATTGCATATTTGCGGTTAAGACTTATGTGCAGAATTTAAGTCATTAAGTTAATTTTTTTGGAATTTAAAGAGATTTTCCGTTGTGAAAGTTAGGAGTGATTTTTATTAGATTTTGACAAATTTTAAATATGTGATGAATACTTCACGCCAAAGCATGTGTGCAAAATTTCAAGTCATTCAAGCATTTAAAGATATCACTTTTGATAAAATCCGTTTTGCTAAAATCACTTTGTATGAGAGGTAGGCGTGGTTTTCTTCCGATTTTGCTCATTCTCGAAATTGATCTTAGTTTTTTATGTTAATATAAGCATATATTTTGAATTTTATATAAAAATGCGGCTGTAATCGTGTCGACAAACAGACAGACGGACAGACGGACTTAGAGGAGGAATTTAGAGGAATTGATACAATCAATTCAATAATAATTTATTTATCAATCAGTATATTTATAGAAGTATACAATTTTGGAAAAACATTTAATACTACATACATACAGAATTGATTAATAAATTTTACATTCTGTTGTTCAATTTGAACAAGTGGCGAATGCAGTTATGATACTTAACATTAAAACAAAATAGTTTAAAATAGGTAAGGCAGTGGGGTTGTACAACAAATTTAAAATAAAGAACTCAATTTAATAAAATAATAATACAATAAAGACTGCACATTAGTTAAATTATAAAACAAATAAATTTCAATTAAGAGGACACAGTGTTAAGGGAGTCAATTAGATTGAAATCTTTATTAAAAAGCCATGACTTCACTTCATTAAAAAACACATTTTTGTTATGCAAACAACGAACATTATATAGTAAACTGTTAAAGACTCTGGGAGCAGTATATGCAAAGAAGAAGAAAAAATGATTTAGATAGTGAGGCGGAAAAATTGCAAAGTTTTGACTATTAGTTCTCAATTTGTGACTAGATTTATTTCTGATTAATAAATAACCGGATCTATTAAAAAATATTTGTTGTACTCTAAAGTAATATAAATGTTTTATGGGTAAAATATTCATGCTTTTGAACAAAGAAAAGCTACTATCAAGTCGGTTTTTGTTACAGATAATACGAATGACGTGTTTTTGAGCGATAAGTAAAGGAAAAGTTTTATTAGCATGTGTTCCGGCCCAGCAGACTAAGCCATATTGTAGTTTTGAGTGGACGATGCCATGGTAAATGCACACGATAAACATGTTTTGTAGTACTCATAAGGTATCTTTTAAATTGCAGCTGTATGATTAACCTAGTTCATTTTTCAATCTAGTAGTAGGTAGTCCGAGGTATTTAAATAATTTAGCGCTGTCCATAGAAAAACATTTTGATGAGCAATTTCTAGAATCGTAAAAAGTATTTGACGAACACAAAAATTAATATATCATTATTAATTATGTATTTTGTACAGCCTGCACTATGAAAGATAAAACTGACTAAATTTAAACCAATTCCCGCAACATTGAATTACATAATTTTGGTTTTATCACACAAAACTAATTTGTGTAATGAGAACCAGTGTCTTAATAGTTCTAAGTCGTGACTTATATCACAATGTACGCTTAAGGCAGAATTACTGGTGAACGTACATGCCATATCGTCTGCAAAAGCTATCGTTTTGCTCAAAAAATTTTATAACTAAAAATTTAGTTAATATAAACAAGAAACAGAAAAGGCCCCAGAACAGAGTCCTACTAAACTTTCCATTAATTCTTACTCTTTGCTTTCTATTTGACAAATAACATTGAAACTAGCAGTAAATAGAACCTCTGAAACCACATCTCTAAACTCAGGAGGTGATGTTGATCAACAATAAATATACTTTTTTATGCCTACCACGTCTTCTTATCAGCGTTAAAAATGGAGTGACAAAGATAATTAAGCAGTACGCGTGGGAATTGAAAAACAAGTTCATTTCTTGTAATCACTTCTTGTGATCGTAAATAATTCCTGGTTGGAAGGCTGTTTTTGGACCCTTTTTGAAAAACTTCGTATTTGAAAACGCAGAATTATTTCAATTCTGTTTTTTTATTGTATTAAGAACATATTAATTTAAATAAAAAAAAAATTTCCTTTGTATGAAGGCTGTTCAAAAAGTTGTCGGCCTTCAAAGTTGGGCGTCGAAAAAAAAGGTATGCTGCTTGCGCCACGGATAACTTGACTTCGGATCATCTGAAATGAAAAAAGTTAGATTCAGTACAGATGTTATTTTATTCCCTGCCTCAATCATAATTTTGTGATTATTTTTTACAAAATGGCGGTCATTGAAAAATTAAAAACCTATTTTGGGTCTTTTTTTGCAGTTTAGTGTAAAAAAAAATAGTAAAAAATTGTTTAAAATTGAGATTTCAGGTAGGAACCAGAATGGTGACAATTTTGCGTCGATTGCACTTCGTTTCATCAAAATTGGTTCAAAAATTCGACAATTTTGCGTCGATTGCACTTGGTTCCATCAAAATCGGTTCAGTAGAACCTGAGAAAAGTGACTTCGAAGTTCGAAAACGTGATGAAACGAAAAATTCCTCTCCTTCACAAAATGAGGACTCAGAGGCTCTTTGTGCTCATCGAGCAGTTCTACCTTCTTTTGATGCGGCCAGAGCCTTGGCTTCGGACCTTTTCAAACGTTCTTCGTTCCGAGACATGGCGAAATCATATGTAACGTGGCCAATCGGGATGCCCTTTAGGTTCATTATTGGAGTTTTGGCAAAAAACCTTCGTTAAATATGACAGTTGCAATATAATTGGCAATTTCAATAGTGCGTTCGCCGGTATGCATATGCTTCGGTGTGAATGATCACAGCACTGCGTTGAAAATTAGTTGCTGTTTTGAGTTTCGGAGCCAAGGCATCTGTTCAACAAATCATCGGCTGACAGTGCTTCGTAAATAGGTTTGATTGCTTCCTGGACTCTCTGATTTAGTGGTGTATACGCATGCTTGAAGCTGTCGATTGTCCCTTCTGCTACCGCTTTTTGCCATGCGCACCAGCTCGACGCACCGGTCGGACAGTTTTGGTGCTGTGCAGCTTCAGCAGTCGAGATTTTGTGCAAAACGTTGCCCAAACAGCCTTCTTCATGTCAGCAACCGACTCTGGATGACTACGAATAGCAAGGCCATAATATGTTGTTAGTTTAGAAATGACTTATCTGTGAGTTTGCCTGCACCCTTGCCGCCAATGCCTCTATTCTCTTTTTTGGCCTTGCGGAGTCTGGTGCCCATTCTTTTTCGACGATTGGGTCGTCATCGTACGGATCGTCGTCTATAATAGCCTTGAATGTTTATGAGTCGCCATCGCCGATATACTTGCAGTATTTTACGCTATGCTTTTGGACTGATTTTTTTTACTGTATGTGATATTTTTTTTACTGTATTTGCCGATCATCGTTTTAGCGCCGTATAGTGAAGAAAAGCCACGTTTTTTTCAAGTGCCATCACCTGATATGGTAAACATTGTTGCGTCGCACTGTGGATCGGCTGTGACCATGGTATCTTTCTCTTCTTTCACGGCTTTTAAATAGATCGAGCTTGCAGCTGTATGAAAGTTATCCAGGGCAGTATAGTATAACGAGTTACCCACACCTCTGCCGATATCCATGAGGCCACAAAACGTGTTAATGCCTTTTGGCCCAATGCCTAAAAGCCTCATGGCAGAAATCAAGCACCGGTTCATCAAATATGATTTGCCAACTAAAGACGACGAAAAAATGTATGTAGTGGTCGGGCACATTAGCAATCGCCGAGAAAACTGTATAAAACTCCAAAATGCAATTCTCCGTTTTGTTGTCAATGCTTATATCTTCCTTTTCATTATTTTAAAATTTTTTTGCCGATGTACTTGTGAAAATTCAAAAAAATTTTTGCCAACCAGGAATACTCCCTTAAGAAAACGTTTCCAATTTTTTACCCACCTCACAATAATTGATTTTTTACATATTTATCTAAACTTGAGGGAGGACTCAAGAAACCAAGTATGCAGGTTTATTATGATGGACAACCTCCACTATGTCTCTTGCCAAGATTTTCTTCAGTGTTACACCATGTATTTAAGGGGGGAAACCTAAGTAAAAGTTTGTTCAGCTTAAAAGATGTTTTATGATATTTAAAATAATATTCTAAGAGATAGAATGCGGCATATGTTTCTAAATGCCCAAATTTTTCATTCTGCCATTAGAGGTATATAAAAATATCATACGAATTTTTAGTACTTTAAACGTGTTTTTATCGAAACCACTTTTCTTGAGACGGCTGGACACACAACTAAAGCAAATCTTCACCGATCGATTTGAAATTTTGACAGTATATTCAAAATACCTTTATTTATCGACACACGTAGAAATTTGATATTGTATACTTTTGGTATTATCAACAATTTTGTGACTTTTTTTTGTGAAAATTTTAACTGTTTTGTTCGATCACGCACCATTTCGTGAAAAATAAATATATTGAAAAAATCCCAAAGGCCAATTTTTTTTTCCATATCAAAAATTGTGTCCGGCCATGGAACCCTTCAAAAAATATGCGCCTTCAAACAAATGCTACACAGCCGCCATTTTGTATTGAAATATTTTAAAAAAATTACATTTTATATATCAATACTTATATCATGAAACGTTTTTACATATTTGGGATTGAACTTTTCATTAAGCCAAAAAAAATTCATGAAAATACGCCTATTTTTCCTGAGTTACTAAGGTTTCTCCCTCTAAATACATGTTGGAATACTCCAAGAAAGCAGATTTTGGATTGGTATGGTTCTTATGCATGTTGATCATATCTTTATACATAGAAATATACAGCTTTATAGAGCAGCTGGTAGAGCCATTAACTTAAAACCTAAACGAAGTGGGTTTGAATTACAAAGGTTTCGTAATTTTTTATTTTTGTCGAAAATATTTTTATACAACATGTATTGAAATTTAATCCCATGAGATAATCAAACTCAATTTTATTAGCTAATGTCGATTATATTTTAATAAAGTTTTGGTGTGGTCATATCAGCGGTGGATCTGCAAAAAAATATTTGGTGGGTAAAGTATGATGAATACACTTTTTCAATTTTTGGAAATATTGTCTTTTTACAAATCGTGTTATTAAAATTCGCTTAGCGCATCTTTTACCGCAACCAAAATCCATGAATCGATTGTAAACATTTTTATATGACATACTTATATTGCATTATATGACAAAAAAAAAAATTCCTACCTTTTGGTTATCCACTACGAAGTGGTGTTTTAAGAAACCGCTGGCTAATAACATATACAAAATTGTCTACATAAATATTGCAAAATATGCCGAAATTAAAACTAAAAAAATCAGCATAGTCTGATATGTGTAAATTTTGCTCTAACTTAAGATTTATTGACTGATAGCTAAAATTTGATACTTTATATTAAAAAATCACGCCTTATAAAGGTAATAAAGTTATTAATATGTTATGAGAAATTATTTTTTGTATTTTTAAAAATCTTTTTATAAAAGGTCTAAAAAAGGTGTACCTTTTTTAGTACTTCTTTATAGTAAAGTTGATCCCATTGTAAAATATTAAGAAACAATTTTGAAGTCAATAAACGTATGATTTATTTACAATTCTTAGTTTTATCATTTACCGTTTTCTTAAAATAAGTTTTTAAAGTTAGTGTTTCTGTACAGAAATATTGGTAAAAATTGGTTGAAACAATTCGTCTCTTAGAATTCTTCTCGCAAAAGAAAAATTGTATTTAAATGAATTGCAGCTTAAAAAATTATAATTAAACGAATTGTTTTAGATAAATTTGCGCGAAAACACAAATTTCTCCTTTTCTTAGAAAAAAACACAAAGCGGAAAGGAAATAAAAACTATAAAAATAACTTTTTGTTTGGAATTAAGATTGATTTATTAAAATTTTGTGAATCTATCTCTTTTTCAAAAAAAAAACATGACACTATTACATTTTTTACTATGTTTAATGAAAAAAGTATAGTCTTTTTATTACAAAAAAATTAAAGAAACAGGAAATTTATATTTCTGGTGGTATGACTCTGATATGCTACACAAATGAAACGAACATTACAAAATGTATACTTATGAGTGCTAATAGATAGAAAAAAAAACTGTAGGGCAAAATGATCATAGCACTTCTTTTTGGAGGCAAAGTTATCAATAACTTCACTAATATTTATTTAAATCCCTCTATGAATATGCAATAATGATGCTTTCCTTGAAATTGTGAAATATTCTCCAATGAACTTATAGTTTCACTTAAATTAATTTTAAATCTTAATACAGAGTGTATTTCCACATATTTAGTTTCACAAATACTTTTTAGCTTCTGGTTGTTGGAAAATTATTATATGATGTTACTTTGCTTTGAGGAATAGTTAAAAAATTGCACTACTGCTATCATGATCGCCACAGCGTTTTAAATTGGTTTTGTCTACAAACTTGTTGAAAGCGAAAAATTTAGAGCATAATTTTACCACGGACAATATTTGGCGTTCTTAAGTCCTCTCTGAAGAATTACAGTAGTAAATACACAGAAGTGCTAAAGTGCAAAAAAAAAAAAAAACCCCGCCCGGATCATAAACACAATACAGAACGTACCTATTATAGTTTAGTCCAAGATTTTTTATCTGTCGAAAAACTGCAACCATTTTTTCATACACCCAATATAAAAATAAACCATTACAACGAGTCATTTTAGTAACTTAGTTTGCTTAGCTGATAAATTAAAGAGTTAACACCCTTTAATTTCATACCTATTTAGTGTATTTTCACGGCCATTAAATTGGTGAAAAATCTTATTGAAATCAACTTAAACCAACGTTAAATGCTGTAATGTTCACTCAGTCCATAAAAAAAGCTTAGTGTATTTTAATGAATCATAACAAAATTTCAAATAAATAGCTTTTCTTGTAAACATAAATTTGTTGGCTAAAAAACTCATCATACTTACGGCTAACAATGAAACTGAAATCTGGAAAAAACAAAACAAGTGACGCCATTATTAAACAAAACGCCCGTATAATCGCTAAAATAAAATATTAAAAACTCATAAAACGGAATATTTGCTGCTTACAGTGAAGCAAACCTCAACGCACAGTGCTCAAATATACAGAAAGAACAACAGCGAAACTACTACAATAGCTAATGATGCCGATAACAATAGAAGAGAAACAAAATTTAATTAAAACAAATAAATGCATAAAATAACTATAAAATACAATTTTAAACTGAGCAAATAAGCAATGGCAAACTTTTACCGCAAAAATGTAAAAACAACATAATTCTTATCGCAAATTTTGTGGAAAAAGGGTAAGTCACAAGGGCAAGTTGAGACAACAAGTGCGAAGTTAATGGAAAAGTTTCCGAAAACTTTTGTAAGCAAATTAAGCATATTTAGGCAGAAAAAGCTCATTTCACACATATATTGAAATACAAGGAAAGAAGTGCAAGAAAACAGATTATAAGAATCAAATAATAAACAAAGTCAATATGAAATAAGTGTAGAAAGTGAAATTGTGGATAAAGTTCAAAGGAAGCTTCGTCCTGTATACAGTAAGACAATAATTTTAATTGATAAAATTATTGATTTTTAATGATTTTGAGTAACATCTAATATATTTTAATTCATCATGGGTCTGTTGAAAATACTGTGCTCATTATGTCTGCTTTGATGAATTATCGGATGATGACTTAAGAAAAGCACGCGAATAAATTTATTTCTAACTAACCGTGAACACAAAAAAAGAGACGAAACCAAAACCGCATTTCATTGTTCGAAACTCATGGAGGATGTTGCAAAAGCACTTTTCAAGTATCAGGACCACAAAAATTACGTTCGTATTTTTTTACAATTTTCAAACAATATCATTGTAAACGGATTGAATGAATAAATATAACAATGTTAAATTGAAAGGATCTACTTTTCGCATAATGATTAATGAAATAATTAATGGAGGCATACGTTTTTATAATATTCAAATTGACTTGGTTATAATTGTTTGTGTCGTACAGTTTTTTTTTGTTTTGCAATATCAATGCAGCCAGTGAGTAGTATTATAAAGAAAAATAATTCCAAAACACTTCACTTTTTTGCGCATAGATATCTTACATGATTACTAAATTTTTTAACCCTTGATTACTAATTTATAAGAACAGCCGTAAATGAAACTCACAATTATGAGGATTCATAGGAATAAATTTAAAAAATGTTTAAATTTGAAATTAGTTCAACCTCTTTTTAGTATTTATATAGTTATATAATAAAAAGTTATTTATTAATATAATTTACCAATTCTATCCTCAGAATATTGAATTAAGTACTACTGAGTGTAGTCCACCCACGCTAGTGATGGAAGGTTAAGGTAGTAGCCCAGTGTGACGACCGAAATTTTAAGGTTTTTCATATTTTTTCTTTTAATAAAATGACATGCGATCGTTTTGAAATTTTGCCATGTTTTTATTGGTGTCTTAAAATAAACAACAAATTTTTTTTACTTGATTTTATATTAATTTGTTTATAGTATTTTTACAAAGTAGAGTCCTCGAAAGAGGGAGTTTAGAGTTCCGGGGAAGCACACAGCCTTACGTAGTCATCTGAAATAAAAAATTAAAAGAGACTATCATTTTGCAGGCTTAAGGGCAGTGCACTAATCAAAAATAGTGCAAAAATAAAGCATATTTAAAAAAAAAACAATTAAAAATTGGCGGACTTGTAAAAAGAAACCGAACTTTTTTTAATTGTTTAAAAAATTAACTTATTATTAAAAATTGCTTGTTTTAAAGGCTCTGGACCTAGATCTGTGTGTCTAAGCTAACCTGTGAAATTTTTAGCTAAATCGATAGAATAGTTTTTTGTCAGTGCTTATCCGCAGTTTCAAAAACGTTGTTTCGAGAAAAACGTGTTTAAAGCTTTTACAGTATGTATGAACACTAGAGCTGGTCAATTTTTTTTTCAGAAAATCGTAGGCACGGAAAATGTTCTGCGGAGAGTTCTAAGCAACTTTGCCCAGAACACCTTAGGCTTAAATTGATTTTGAGCTTCCGGTTTTTCAAAAGAAGTTTGGAATTGGTGTTTTTCTGCAATATCTCAAAAAAATTGCCAGAAACAGCCACAAAACCTGCACTATTCGCAAAATTTTGGGTTTTCGAAATGGAATATTTATCGAATTTCCTTCTTTAAAAAATTTAATTTTTGATCAAAATGGTGAGACACAACAAATCAATAAATATAAAAGTCGATGTCTGTGCGTTCCCCATGGACTTCATAACGGTTTGACCGATTTTGATCAAATTTTCAGGCAATTCTCAGATTAGCCCAGCGTGTGGTCCTGTGAAGTTTGGTAGATCTACTTTTATCACTAGAGGGCGCTGTAGTACAAATTTTTCACAAAATCCCAAAAAACTCCTAAGCCGATCATGTGATCACCATGAAATTTGTCTTACAAGGTTTTCAGATACGATGAACGTTTTGACACTTTCTATTTTGATCTATCTTTTACACCAGAGGCGCTGTAGCACAAATCTTTTAGAAAACCACCAAAACTCTTTAACCGCTCATATGAACAAAAAAGAATTCAAATCAAATTGAGGGATGCAGTTGGGCTACGAGTAGATTTTTCGAAACAACGTTTGGGCCATAAGCTCCCGCCACGTAATCGGTGATGAAAAATTTGGAAAATATGCACTAGATACCCTAAATTTGTATAACTCTTTACACGGTGGATGCAAATATCTTGCTTCAACCGTACATACAGTTTTATGCCATGGAGAGAGAAAACACCATCACTACTTTGATATTAGAGAGTTATCTGAAGAGTCCTAGGAGCCAAAAAATAAAGAATATAAAAACTAACTATTAGATAATCAATACGAGAAAAAATAAAAGAGAAAACCCGAACATGGATTTCATTACTATCCATTACCATTGATGGTTTCCTCAGATCCGTTAATAATATCGGTTAGGAGCATTGCCATATGCTAGCTGAAATAGAAGACTTGATTAAAAAGTAAATATACTTGAAATTCGAGTTACCAAAGATATTTTTAATAATTTATTTGATTAAAGAGGAAAACATAAAATAATAAACTAATGTATAAATTATTTTTTTTACTCCAATAAAATTTAAAAGACATCGAATTTCGCAACATTTATTGAAGTGATTTTTCAATCAGTTTTTAGAGTGTACGATTACTTTTAAATTTCATTAAAGTAAAAAATAAATAATTCAAACATTAGTTTAATGTTTTGTTTTCCTCTTTAATGTGGAAATTTCACAACATTTATTGCCAATTTTGTAAAAAGATCACGCTATGCAGCGGGTTTTTTCAATTCTATCTGAAACTCATATTTTTTCCAAAAGATGATATTTTCTCTACTTTTCACGCTATTTCAGCGTGTTTTCGCTAAGTGAGTCCTAAAATATGAATATTCTCTCTATTTAACACACTATTTGAGCGTCCAGAGTAGCATGCATACACGAAAAATGCATGCTATATGCAAGCAGAAGTATAGACAAGGCATGCACTGTCATAAAAAAAACCAGTATGTGTGTTGTTTAACACAGTAGCGACCATACTAAAATATGCATGCTGTATTGGTACTAAGGAATGTACTGAGAATGCGTAGTTAAAAAACAAAAAAAAAAAATTGCTAAAAATGTTGGCTAAGCCGATTTGGAATACATACAGTATACATGTAGTTCGTACAGAGTATCATGGATACGAAAATATGCATGCTGTATTGTCTTGCTTAAAACAGATGAACTCGACGGTTAAACTTTAAGGAGCCCGGTAGCTATTTATTTATTTTAATTTTATTAACGAAATATAAATGTAGCTTTTAAATATTAGATGTAATATAACAGCAAAATAAAATTTTAAAAACAGAAACTAATAAGATGAGCACAAACTTGCTGGGGTGAGCATTAATTAATGACAATGCATGCATACAGTATTAATGACAATGTATGCATGCAGTATAAATATATGAATAAAGACTAAATAACAATGCATGCATCCAGTATTAATGACAATGTATGCATGCAGAATAAGTGTATGCATAAAGAATAAATGACAATGCATGCATACAATATTAATGACATTGTATGCATGCAGTATAAATGCATGCATAAAGAATAAATGACAATGCATGCATGCAGTGTTAACGACAATGAATGCATGCAGTGTTAAGGACAATGCATGCATACAGTGTTGATGGCAAAGTATGCTTACAGTATTGATGAAAATTTATGTATAGAGTACTACTAATTTCCGATGACTACAGTATTAGCAATTGTGCGGGTTCACAGTACACATGCTCTTGTATGACATCGCCGTGACATCGCTTGCATTTATGCTGGCAAACATCAGCAATGCTGTATTCATGAATGTACTAACTGGGTAGTCTTAAAATATTTATATTATCTTTACTTTTTACGCTATTTTCACGTGTTCTCGCTCATAGAGTCCTGAAAACGCTCTAGAGGCGATATTTTACACTTTTGGAGCGGGTGTTACGCTTGACCTAAAATAAACACCTCTGCTTCAACGTCATATGATTTCGAAGAGTTTATTCGAACAAGTGTCAAATTATATAAAGCTTTAACAGTCGATTGGTCACAGCTTAATTGCTCAAGACTACTGAAGTTGAAAATACTCTTTACTGAGTTGTTGTTGCTTTTACCTTGTTCAAAACTTACTAGAGAGACTTTACGCTTTTCTAGGTTTGTTTTTATAAGCGAAGACAAGATTGAAAGTGATAATTTTAGAAGATAGACAAGATCGCGAAATAGATAATTGTAGGTGAGAGGATTCACGCATTTCTAGCGTGAAATATTTATAGCTTTTCTCTATTGGATTTAACGACAATAAATGGCGGCAATCAGTTTCCAGCAATTATTGTAGTTAATTCTCGTGAATTTTTGTTAGTGTGAGTAAGTGTGGACAAGAAATAAAAAAATTACATCCATTTAAATTTTCCTAGTCAGTTAGAAATAATATAACTTCAAACAATTAAGCAAGAGCTGCAATGTGCTTTGATTTTTTCATTGAGTTAAAGGCAACCCTACTAAGCCACCCTACGATTTTTTGGAAATATTTTTTCTGTTTTCATACGCACATCGATTTTCAACATAAAAAAAAGAGATGGAATATTTCAATCCGTGGAAAAGTTTTATAATTTCAATCACGCAATTACCGAAATCCATTGTTTTCGGTGAGTATAGAGCAACGCAACAAATCCCTCCTTCAGCTATTTTGGAGATACTCACAAATTTGTTTCCTTCTTCATATAAAGGTACTGTCTTTCTTCTCTAGAATAAGAAAAGGCCAATAAGCAACAATTCCTATATATAAAGAAAAATAAAAAAATAAACTGGCCATTTCAGCCCTTGGAAGGACTTTGGACTAGCTTCTACTGATCATTTGTATTGTGCGTGTTATTAAATGTTTGATCACAAATGACCGAGAACTGGACCTACGTGTTTTATGCCGACTCCGAACGACTAATGTTCTCAAGAAGCTTTACATGGCAACTTTTACTCTCTGAGGTTTGCCATTGTCTGCAGAAAGGTGAAGACCGAACAGAAAAATTAATGCAATTGAAAAAAATTTCTGTCTGAGCTGGAATTGAACCCGGGCAACCGCGGTTCTTTAGCTTAGGGGCCACGCACTCTACCCACTAGGTTACGGGCGCAACTTAAATAAAGAAAATTGATTTAAATAAAGAAAAATGCTTTACGTAAAACAAAGGATTTACAAAAGTGGTATTCAAGGAAAGCCGTATTGGCGATAAGATAAATGAATTCAATCTGATTTTGAATTAAAATTCCTTAACTTAAGACTATAAATAAATTAATTTTATAAAAATTAACAAATGCTAATATTGGAATTGATCAGAAAAGTCGCGTTATAGTTTAATTACAATTTAACAGTTTTTGACTGGTTTCAGAATTTAAAGCTCATTAGAGAAAAAGACAAAAACAAAAAGAAAAAAAAAAAGAATAAAGATACTTTATTGTTTTCGATAATAAAGTGAAAGATCCTTCTTGAAAATTAATATTATTAATAATGCGAGTAGGAATCGAATTCCATAGTTTGAAAGCATTTATAAATTGACGGTCAGATGTTAGAGACACGTGTCGAAACGCTACAAGTTTATTAAAACGTTTAGAGTAAGTAAATCTAATCGTTTGTACAGGTATGATGGTTCCTTATTGTGTATAATTTTATGAAGCAAAAGAAGCGTTTTCAGATCAAGTTGTTGTTCAAAAGCCTTATTGAAGATTTGTTTGGTGGCTGAGTGAGATACATGATCTCTTCTCTTTAATTTATAAATATATCTGGTTATTTCATTAATTTTATGATCTATTAAATTATTACATGATTTCATTGCGAGCTTTAGATCAAGTAAGTTTTTGAGAAGGCAACAACTGGTTATATCTAGTTATATTATTAAATAATACTTTTAGCTTTTGTTGTCTCTCGAAGTTACAATTTGAAAAAAGTTCGCTGTCATACAGGAGGGCGGGAGTAAGATACGCTTTCGCAAGTAACATTCTGATTTGAAGCGGTAGAAAAAATTGCGTTGCCTACAAAGATCGTAGCATACCATAAACCTTACCAATAGCAGTGTTATTGTGTAGTTCCCATGATAAAGTTTCATCAAAAACTATTCCTTAGTTCATTAATAATCTTGAAAAATTTGCTAACTCCATGTGTTTCCAATAAATAACTAAGCATTTAGATTTTTGGGGGCTTATGCAAGGACCATTTTTGATTGTCCATTAATGTACATCGTTTAGATTTTTGTTAAGGCTTGTAATACAGCTTGCAATTTGGTTACTACTACAGCTAGAGTAAAGTTAGACATCATCGGCATACATGCGTATTTGACAGTTTCGGAGAACAGGTGGAAGGTCATTCAGATATAAAATGAATAGAAGTGGACCCAGAATAGAACTATGAGGTACGCCTCTAGTCACTGGAAGCAGATCAGAAATTTTGTTGGAGTTGCCGTCGGCGAGATATACTGCCTGTTGTCTATCTGTGAGACATGAGTCTAACAGATTAACTGCAGAAGAAGAAAAATTTTACATTTTTAAAAGTCTTGTGCACAGAATTTTGTGTTCCACTGAATCAAAACCCTTACGTTGCAAACAAAGTAAGCGCCAAAGCGGACAGAAAGCCACTATGTTTTTAACGTTGACCCCTGCCGCGAAGGCTTAATTCAACGGTGCTCCAATGCTTGGGACAAATATGAAGCGTCGGTCAACGCCCCTTCGGAATTCAAGAAAGACCATTTTTGAAAGGTTCCTCTAATTACATGCCACAGAACCCCAGCACTGATGTCAAAAAGACACTATACATGACCGTGACTCATTCAGTCACTCGAATTAAAACATGACTTGGTTATTTTAATAACCATGGGTCATCTCAGTATACTATACCAAGTAATACAACCCATTATTCTATCCGCACAAAATCATCCCATTCATATCAGAGGTCATCACTCTCTGACACGAAAAATTAAGGCGGCAAATAGGCCTGTCACTCATGCAATCAAATTCCTCAATCTCAAATGGTCACAACTCAGACTATTTAGGTTTCCCCATCGCCTGTACTCAAATTCCAAAGGTAACAGTATATTGATCCGGTAGTTGCTTACCTTCCTAACATTTACTGTTTGAAATTGGCGAGATTCAATCTACCATCATTCTCTTAGTAATTTAAGGGAATCACCAACCCGAGTTCAACTAAAGTGTAACTCACACCGGCCTTTCTGGCCTAACCACAGCCAGAGCGCATCATACCCCACGTGGGCCTATCCCAAATGATAGTCAATACCCGGGCAAAAGGCTCCACCTGACAAGGCTCTTCAACATCCCGTCTACAGACCAAAAGTTCTTAGAACATTTATATCTGACTGTGACACCTTCAGCCACTCGAATTGTACTTGGCTAGGTTAAAAAATAACCATAGGTTTCCCAGTAAAACCGGGTAAACCTCAATTCTACTTATGCAACGTCGTTATCCTAAATTAAGACTTAATAAAAAGCCTTAACAGAAAACTAAGAAGCATGAGCCGTTGTATACAAATTTGCTTATACAACGGTCCGAAGGTTAAATGTTTCCTACATAATAACCTTTATTCTAAGATAGGTCTGCAGAACAATGATAGACCAGGTCTCCTCATCATTGATGGATGACTATCCCCACTCTTCAAGTTATGTTGGATTGATCGTCCATCGAAAGCATATTACAACGACAGTGTTATGATAACTTAATATCAAAACAATGCTTTCTCCAAGAATTTGGCAGCAACATCCAAGGCTCTAGGTAAACCTTTTCTTTTACAGTTATCAGACGAACATTCAGGAGCCGTGCCTCCAGAAAAAACTTATTATGAGATCAGTTCATGGGCCGTGCCCCATGAACTGCCCATCCAATAACCAACCCTCACCCTTCCATTCCTGGCTTGGGACAGGCAGATTCCCCGAAGGTCCTCTGGCGGGTTTTCGCCAAAGCGGACAGAAAGCCACTATGTTTTTAACGTTGACCCCTGCCGCGAAGGCTTAATTCAACGGTGCTCCAATGCTTGGGACAAATATGAAGCGTCGGTCAACGCCCCTTCGGAATTCAAGAAAGACCATTTTTTGAAAGGTTCCTCTAACTACATGCCACAGAACCCCAGCACTGATGTCAAAAAGACACTATACATGACCGTGACTCATTCAGTCACTCGAATTCAAACATGACTTGGTTATTTTAATAACCATGGGTCATCTCAGTATACTATACCAAGTAATACAACCCTTTATTTGATCCGCACAAAATCATCCCATTCATATCAGAGGTCATCACTCTCTGACACGAAAAATTAAGGCGGCAACTAGGCCTGTCACTCATGCAATCAAATTCCTCAATCTCAAATGGTCACAACTCAGACTATTTAGGTTTCCCCGTCGCCTGTACTCAAATTCCAAAGGTAACAGTATATTGATCCGGTAGTTGCTTACCTTCCTAACATTTACTGTTTGAAATTGGCGAGATTCAATCTACCATCATTCTCTTAGTAATTTAAGGGAATCACCAACCCGAGTTCAACTAAAGTGTAACTCACACCGGCCTTCCTGGCCTAACCACAGTCAGAGCGAATTTAAAACCCACGTGGGCCTAACCCATATGATAGTCAATACCTGGGCAAAAGGCTCCATCTGACAAGGCTCTTCAACATCCCGTCTACAGACCAAAAGTTCCTAGAACATTTATATCTGACTGTGACACCTTCAGCCACTCGAATTGTACTTGGCTAGGTTAAAAAATAACCATAGGTTTCCCAGTAAAACCGGGTAAACCTCAATTCTACTTATGCAACGTCGTTATCCTAAATTAAGACTTAATAAAAAGCCTTAACAGAAAACTAAGAAGCATGAGCCGTTGTATACAAATTTGCTTATACAACGGTCCGAAGGTTAAATGTTTCCTACATAATAACCTTTATTCTAAGATAGGTCTGCAGAACAATGATAGACCAGGTCTCCTCATCATTGATGGATGACTATCCCCACTCTTCAAGTTATGTTGGATTGATCGTCCATCGAAAGCATATTACAACGACAGTGTTATGATAACTTAATATCAAAACAATGCTTTCTCCAAGAATTTGGCAGCAACATCCAAGGCTCTAGGTAAACCTTTTCTTTTACAGTTATCAGACGAACATTCAGGAGCCGTGCCTCCAGAAAGAACTTATTATGAGATCAGTTCATGGGCCGTGCCCCATGAACTGCCCATCCAATAACCAACCCTCACCCTTCCATTCCTGGCTTGGGACAGGCAGATTCCCCGAAGGTCCTCTGGCGGGTTTTCGCCAAAGCGGACAGGCAGGCAGATAGGCACAAGAAAACTATGTGAACAAACGAGAAAAAAGTTTTTTCTATCTCGTTTCTTCGTAGGTTACTGCCTGCGCCAGTCTGCCTGCCTGTCTGAATCGGCGTTCACTCTGTCCGCAACCTAAGGCCGCACGCATAGTGAAGCATATGAGCTGTGCTGTGTGCGAAGGGTATGCAAAAGTCATACGAAGAAACGAGATGCAAGCAATATTCGCTCTGTTGCACTCATAAGCAAAACGCTTTGCGCACAGCAACGCAACGCTCATATGCTTCACTACGCACGCTGCCTTAGAAAGATCAAGAAGTATTAAAAAAATTATATCACTTTCATCAAAGGCTTTTAGAATATTTTCTGAGACATCTATGAGTGCTTTTTTACAGCTACGTTTCTGTCTAAAACCCAATTGAAAATCATTAATCACTTTGTTGCTAGCATTTATTTATTTGTTTATCTTTAAAATATTCAAATACTTTTAACAAATACGGCAATGTCGCAATCGGACGAAATTCTTATTTCTTTATCTGATTTCCTTCCAAGATTCTTTCCTTCTAAAAATTCTACAAGCATTAGATGTTATGCAAAATAAAGATTTTAAAACATCCAGCACATCAACGCGACTCTAATAAAATACACATTCGGAAGACAGCTAACTAACATTATTATTGTACAGATTAGCACTAACAGTTTTAAAAGTGATATTAACAAATTTTTCATTGAGGACACTCGGGCTAATATTTACACTACTATACTTAACAGTTTTACCTTAGTCTACATTACGAATTGCTTTTCATGTTTGTTTATCAGTTAAAGCTCTAATAAATATTCCCTCATAGTATTTTGTCCTAGCAATTTTTATTTCTTTTAAAACGCGCCTCCGAAGGTCTTTATATACTTCAGCAAAGTGAGGTGCATTGAAACGTCTCAAGTGTTTATATGCTACGTCACGTTCGTCAATCAATGACTTTATTTTTTGGCTAAACCATAGTTGGTGCCCTTGCCTTACAGTCCTAGTTTTAATTAGAACAAATTCCTCAAATAGAGAGTTTATATTAGTTTGGAGAAACTCCACTTTATCATTTACAGAGGTCATAAATAGAATCACATCCCAGTTAATTTCTTCTATTTTATAACCAAGACCAAGGTGGTAGTCGATGTTTTTGAAATCATGGTAGGTAAATGTAATCGGAGTCTCATTAAGGTTAATGTCATATGTCAGAAATATTAGTTCATGTCTTGAGAAGCAAGGGACTGAAAGTTGATCATAGAGATTTATTTTTAGTCTATCATCAATTATAAATAGTTAGTATAAATAGTGTGTAATAAATAGTGTGTTGGAATAGTGCTGTTTGCTGTGTGTAGACCCAATGTTGTCATTTCATTGATAAGTACATCATCACTTAAAAAGTTACAGTTAAAGTCACCAGCAATAATTATATAATTGAAATTCAATGAGTTGTCCTGAAAAGTATCGAAAAATGGTTTCAAATTGATACTTTGGTTGTTCCTTTAGACACAGCCAATCAGAATGTTACCATTTCACATAGTTACACTAAAGAATAAATATTCGATTGCGATTTATGATCTGACCTGCTGTGAAAGTCAGAAGCAATATTTTCCCTTACAAAAGTGGCTACTCCTCCAGCATGACACAATCTATCGGTGCGATAAATATTAAGACCTTGCATTTTAAAAAGACTCTCAGGCATTGATCATGTTACAAATATTATGTCGACTCCTGAGCCCTCAAATAAATATCTAAACTCGTCAATTTTATTAACGAGCCTCTGCGCATTTATATGGCAAGTCTTTAAACCGGATCGAACCCTTGCAAGAACACGAATCATATTGTAGTTGCTATCATTGGAGCCCGCCCTAGTATTAGTTGATATGTTCATATAAACATTTGTAAGAAAAATGACTTTTATGTTTGTATAAACTTTTTGTAAGCAACAAGGTCAAGAGGCCTGCTTGCTTTTTTACTTTTTTTATTGTTTTTAATCTTAACCTGCTTTAAATTCTCAAACAACACCTTCAACAACTTTTTCGACCGCAACGTTACAATTCAATGTTGACCGTGCATCATGCAGCAATTTGTGGCATGAGAAATCTCTTGCGTGTATAGTTGTTGTAATAGTTGCTACTGAATCCTTGCAGCCGGATATGGGTAATGGTCTAATTTTGACATTGCATGCGAATTAGAAGTTAAAATTGGGTGATAAATTAACAACAACAATAACAAACACTATAACAACCCCTATCATGTTGAACGCCTTTGCTTTAATTTAAACATTCTTTTGAAGTGGTTAAATAGCCAAACCGGAAGTGGGCGCCATTGAAGTAACAGCGTTCAAATGAATAGCTCGTCACGCTGGCCTAAGACTTCCGCTTTTTTCTCCCTCTCAACTTTTTTGCATGCTCACTTTATTTCTTTTAACACCAAGGTAATAGAGCGGTGGGTTTTAACTTTTTCTAACCGCTATTTAAAACGGCTAATGTTTGTTTTTGCGTTGTATTCATATTTAAATGAAGCTCAAGAAATAGGCGCCGATTAGATTAAACGTTAATAATTGCTTTAAATTTAAAATTGTAAAAGAAATAATTTGTATGGGAATCCTTTCACACATATTTCAAGTGCTTAAAACTTATACCTACAAAAGATTTCTAGAAATAGGTCACGCACAAACTTCACATTCACCAACTCAATCCCAAGAACTCATACGAAAGAGCAAAGCGTATTTAGTCATTCATATTTCAATGAAAGTCTTTTAGAAAACGTGCCACGGAAAGCACCAACAGAAGGAAATTACCAACAATTACTGACTTTTAAAACAAATTTTATATATATATATATATATGTATAATTTTTTTTTTGCACTTGCATTAAAATTCATGATGATTTTGTCAACAATTTATAATGCATACAAAACAAAAAGTTGAAGAAAATCTTAAAAATTGCGCGCTTTTCTATGCTACAATAAATTGATGCTATAAATTATGTCCCACAAACTTGCAAAATTCTGCTTTACTTGCTTACAAAATGTTATATAACAGTGCTTATAGCGGTTCAAGACACACACACACATATATTCATTGATAAAGGAGAAAAGTTATGATTACATAATCAAGAAAGTTTGGTCTACACTCTCCACTTTAGGGTGTGGGAAAAGCTTCTTCCAATAGTTAAGCAAATTTGTGCAGTTCAGTGCACTCGTAGCTTCGCTTCAATACATTCTTAATAGCTTTCTACTAAAAAAATACTTCATAAGCCTTCAAATTAATTATTTAATTTTCAATAACCTAAACATTAAGATCAAATGCAGTGGATATAATTTATAGGTATGATTTACCGTTCGCATAAATTTCTTAAATCCTTAGAAATACTTTCTGGATTACTCTTTGTTAAACCAATAAAGTTATTTTTCACTTTCGTTAGTCTCGTAAGTATGTGATGCGATAAATTGTTCAACAAGAGAAAGGAAAATCCAGCAAAGGATCCCGAACGGTTTGTTGGAATTTGAGGTTTCTGTCTCCTTTTTTTTTAGTAGTTCCAATCAAATGTAAAGCTGGTTTTTGTATGCAGACTAGCAGGCCACAGTTGTTCGCGGCTTCACCAAAGGCGTTTTTTTAATCAACCTTCTTCAGGCAGTATTCTGGTGCAGAATGCCAAAATTCAGGCTCAAAAGCCTATTTTGACAGTTGATAAAAAAGAGCCAATGAATATTTTTAGTGCCCATTTCTTTATTATGTGTTTATTAACCCCTTTTCAACCAGTCTACGATTAATCGAACGTATAATTTGTAAATTTTCAATAATTTTTTTAAGTATGAAGGTAAATGAAATCATGAAGATCGTTGATGTCATATATTACTTTGATCATTGATTGGCTATTTTAAAATAGAACTCACCATAACCACCCGTAATTTCAAGGAGGTGGCGGGTGTGGTTGAAAAAACCTTGCCAATAGGCCTTTAGTGTCAATAATATTATATATAAATGTATAGTTAAAAAAAAGTAATGATGAGGTCTTTTAGCCAAAAGATAAAGGTGTATTTTGCAATAAAAAAATCAAGACCTGGCAACACCGGTTCTGATCGTTATAACAACCAGACGTGTTTTTCTATTATGCTGTGTTTAAACTCTTTGTAAAAATGTTTATTAAGTGATTTGCCTGTTACGTGCAATTATTGTAGTAACATTTATCATAAACAATGTGCTCATTTTTATGACAAAAAATTTAAACTTTTAAATGATAATAATAACATTGTTTATCTTTGTGAAAAGTGTCTTATATTTCAAGATAAAAGTAACATTGTGTCTGCTATTAGTTTCTTGACCACCGAAGTAAATAGCTTATGTAAAGTAAATAGCTTAAGTAAATGTCTTTAGACTTCTCGCGAAAATAGGTCGTGTAACCAACCAATTGGCCAACCTAAGTTGGTTTGGACTGGGGAAAGGGGTAGGTGGATCCTTATAATAAACAGCAAGCGTACCATTTATAAGTTGTATATTAATGTTGATTTTCTATGATTTTAATACAAATTCTAAATGTTTGATAGTTTCAATCATTCTTGATGTTAAATACAAATTCTACAGGGTCCGCTAAATAAATTTTTTTTTTGAAAATTCTATAAAAAAAAAACTACTGAATATTTTCTCAAATTTCTTTTTTTATTAAGCGGATTAAGCGGTCGGATTAAGCGACCCATTTTTGGTGTACCATTTTTTTTTTTGCCAGCCCCGAATTCATAAAACTACAAAAAAGTAAGGTGGCAACCCTATCCACCATCTTGAATTTTAAAATTCTGACTTTAGATTCGAAATCAGTGACCCCTTAACACTGTTAATTGACGTTTAAAACTCTTGAAAAGACATGTTATTAGGTTATTATTTTAATAAAAAATTTTCTAATTGACTCCGAAATTTGCTACACTTGGCCAAAAACCAGTTCAATACGCTGCACAACAACCAGAACAGCATTTGTTATTTACGCCACACGACTGTAGTGATCGATCTTAATGACCGACACAAACAAAGACAATTTTGCAAACACCACTTTTTCATGTTGGAAAAATTGTCTTTGTTTTGGTTTTGACAAAGGCCTGAATTCTCCAACATGAACATTTTGACGCAAACATAAGTGTAAAACTGAAACACAGAGAATTGTTGAGATCGATCATTGTTTGAGTTTGTGACGCACAAGCAAATATTAAAACGAAAAATTCATGTTGGATGATCAACAAAACGATAACTACGTTACACACAAAAATGAAATGAAAATAAAATTGTGTGTTGTGTGCTTCAAATAGTGTTTATTTACATTTATGTTGGAGATTTCTGTTACATGAGTGAAAATTTCAGAGCCCTGTAGTGTGGAGACAATAGAAAAAAAGCTGTCGGAAAAAACTTAATTCTGACACACAGATGAAATTCGGTATGTAGTTTTATTTGACATGTCGTATGTATGAAACATATAGTGTGGGGGCACCTTAAGATAAATGTAATTCTTATTTTTTATTTTGAAAGCTAAATCTACAAACAAAATAAAGAAATTCTGTATTCATGCAAAAGCAGTCCTGGCTTCAAGTGGTTATTATAAAATATATTTTATTAAAACAAATAATAAAATTGATCAAATTAAATTCAATGATGAACTTTGATACGTAAAAGCCTATTAAACGATAACAGAGAAACAAAGTTATTTCTAACTTTTTAACTTTTTAATTTATCTAATTTTTTCAATTTATATCTAAATTGAAAGTAAATATTAATCATTAGTAGAAAAAAATTTATTAACAAATTTTTGACTTCGACCTTGGACTCATACTTTCAACTTTGAGAATGGTTCTTACATAAATTTATACAGAAACTTACACATAAAATAACAAGATTAAATTTATCTCTATTAAAAATACGTTCAAAATTACGATGATACGTAACTCTTTTTTTTGCCTATTTTTGCTATGCAAATTTAAATTCTCGGTCTGAATTCCAAAATGCAGACATGTTGGAAGCAACGTCGTGGATAGGTATTTCATAAGGGGGGATTTGCTGAAGCAAAAAATAGGAATTTCTGAAGGCTAAGATCTTTTCAAATTTCTTAACCAATTTCAACAGTTGATGCGAAAAGAGTTAATGAAATTTTATTTATTTTAATTCTAAACAAACAAAATTGATGCAATATTGGATAGGTTTTGAGCAGGACGACAAGTATTTATTTAAGTAAAGCATCGAAAACAGATATTTTAAAAAGATAAACACTTTATACATAGTTGTAAAAACGAAGCCAATTGTGTAGAACCAATTCGTCGATAACAGTTTCCTAGTACACAAAAATATCCGTATGAGCATTTAATAGCGCTAAAACAGCAAGGCGTTCCGTTCCAGTAGCATTTCGAAGAAAATTTTTCAAACACTTTAATGTGCAAAAGGAACGTTGACTGAAAGCTAAACACAGGGCAAAGTAACAATAATTTCCAAAATTTTTTAAAATTGTGGAAACATCCATTTCTGAAAGGTACATTTGTCGCAGCAAAGTTCCGTTCTGCAACCCTTATTTATATTGTTGATCCATTTAGTTTTCTTTTAGTCAAGCTCATTTACCAACTTTTCTTTTTCTTTTTTTTTACTTGGATACAAGATCTTTATAACAGTTTGAAAATATTTAACATTTAACTTATTTATTATGTTTTCAAAATTTGCAATTATTTGAAAGTGCTTTGGAAATCGAAGTTTCATTTTATTAACAAACTGATATACAAAAGGAATGGAATAGCTTAATTTGATAAAAAAACTTCTGCTTTTACTGCCATTGCATTGCATAATGATAAACGAGGCTTATTTATTTTCATTGCAAGTTTATTAAAGCATACCGTTTTATTAAATGCTTCTTTATCGTTCTTCCGGAAAATTTTCCAAAGTTTCGACTACATGACTTATATGTTTGCAATATTCTATTAGATCTTTATCAATTTTTTTGCAATTCTTTTGTCAGATTTGACGTAAATAAAAATATTTTATGTCCCAGCTGGCTGTTTCCTTAAGGATTCATGGAGGATTCATGAACAAAAATTCCCAATCGCCGATGAAACTTGCGAATCGCCCATACAAATCGTGCAGCAAAATTACATAATTGTCCAAATTTTCGCTGACGAAACTTTTTAAAAAAATGCAAGAAATTTCATCAACGAAAGTAAGAGTAAAATATGTAGTAAATTGCCGCAACGAAATAAAATCAGAAACATGAAAGAAATTTCTGCGACGAAAATAGGAAAAAAATATCGCCCAGTAAGATGAATTTTTTTTCAAACGGACGATTATTCGTCAAGGGATTTCTCGTCTACATGGGTATTAAATGGATTGCAACCAAATATTCTGGACTCGTAACTGCGCACATTAATTCGTTTGCTTGAGACGAAGTGTCTCCGCTAGAATATGAGGTAAAAATTTATTGTAAGCACTTGACGATAGTCAAACTTAGCTCAAAAAATCGTACAGCTGACAAATGTGCCAATAAAATGCATTTTTACGTTAAGTTAATAACTTAATGAACGACGCTCATGATCATTTTAATTTTACAGCCTGGTTTAGAATAATTTTGGTCAACACGCATGCATTCTGCAAACGTTTGTACATTTCCAACAATACAAAAGCAAAAAATAATGTAAAATATTTATTGTTAACTAAACTACTTATATACCATTTTCAATTTATTTTCATGTTTTGGAAACATTTTATAAGTTCGAATATCTGCGTTTTTATTCAATATATAAAAATATTCTGGATTGTTATAGGGCGGTTGAACCCCCTTAACCCCCCTTATGTACGGCATTGGTCGCAAGTGTATTCAAATGCGTGTTTATCTATTCCTCAATACCAGTGTAATTTGGTGTGAAAGGGATTAAGATAGTCAATAACTCTAAGGCAGCTCCTAAAATAGAGCTTCCACAATGTAGTCTTGATTGTACCAGCACTTTATCGAAGAACTCTTAAACCACAGAGGCAACTAAGTTTCATCCATTTGCAGCCAATAACTGCTAATTATGCGCATTTTTAATTGTCATTCAATGGTTAGAAGTTCTGTTGTGGCTCGTATTAAATATCTGAAATTCATGTTAGCAAAAGCATTGTCCTGAGACTTGGCACACCAAGCTTTAAAGCAGCTAAAATATTCAGGTACACAAAAAAAAAAAAATTAAGAGCAGATAGCGATGGTTTAGCTTACCAAATCGATAAGTGAATAACTTGGAATAGTCAAGAATGCTGATTTTCTTATAAATTTTAAATCATTTCAGTACTAAAAACAATTTTTAACTTTGTGCTAATTAGCTTCCAACTATATTATACCAGGAGCGTAACGAGACATTTTGGAAGTTCAGAAAACCTTACTTTGGTGCCCTTATTCATTCGCAAATACTACTTACTGTGAGGTTAACTTTGAAAAAATTGTTGTTCATGTGTTAAAATTTAACCGTTGAAGTATTCACATTTGTGCATGTAAGTGTTATAAGTATTGATTACAAGGAATTTCATTTTCACATTTTGACAAGTCCTCAAAACGCGAATTGCTAAAAAATTTCCACAATTTCAAAAGATAAATATTTTACTCATACAAACTTTTTAACATACGCAAAATATAAAATTGTGGATAAAATTCCTGCAGTGAAAAATCGTGCTAACTATGAATTTAACTAGTTAACTCAAGTTAGTCTCAGAAGTAATTTCGGAAATCGCTATCAAAGCATTAAAAAAGACATTTTCAAAATATAACAATATAATTATTTGGTTTTTGATATTTTTTTAACTCTCACATTGGGTATTTTCGTATTTGTTTTGAATCGCACATTCACCTTCAGATTTGTATGTTATTGTATTGCTATAAGCAGTGATGGGCAAATTTTCGGCTCCTAAAATACTCAAAGTGCAAACGAGTGCTAGACAAAGGGCACAACTACTTGCGGGGAAAGGGAAACGAAAAAATTTATACATCTATCCGTGCATGATGTTCATCGCACAAGAGTTGCGGAGTAGGCTTGGGTAGTTCACGAACGAACTAGTTCAATTGAAACATTCGCACTCATGAACTATGTGAACTAGTTCGTTGATTCTCGTTCTTTTAGTTCAATCGAATTTGCAGCGAGTCAGATCGAAATGAACTAGAAAAAAATTTGGTTTCACTCAACAATGGCTTGATTCCGTGCTGATACAGTTTTTCACTAATGAACGGTAAAATAAAGTTTGTGCAAAAACAAATTTTTGTGGCAAATATTGTGTGAAATGCCCCATATGTAGTATATTTATTTTACGTAAATTTCTTCTATGTCCGCAGTTAATAATTGATTCGGTCATATAGTTCGTTTCATTTTTTAGATCTGATCATGAACGAGCAAACAAAACAAACTAAAAGACCTATTGAACTAAAAAATGCAACGAGCTAACATACCTAACGATCTAAAACACCAAAATAACTATAAGACCTAACGAACTAACAACATGAACGAGTGCACGAGAACTAAAAGAGCGAACGAACTAATTGAACTAAATGAACTAAAAGAACTATATGAACGAACTAGTTCATTAAACTCAACTGAACTAAAAAGAGCGATCTTTTTAGTGAACTAAAATGCCCAAACCTATTGCGGAGAAACTAACATTGACAACAAATTTTCTTTCAGCAAAGACTGCAATAGGGTTACCGCCTCGCTCAATTAATGAATAAAAATTTCAACTGCAAATATCAAATGATAATTATATACAATTATTTGTTTGAAAATTACAAATTTTACATTGACTTTACTCTTAAAAAATGTAACTAAATTTTCTTTTTTTTTTAAATTACAATTTTTAAGCTAATTTTATTAATTTTTTTGCAAATGTTGAAACTGTTCTATATATAAAGCATACAATTATGTGTAAGCGGCAACACTTTTCATTTTCGACGTCGCTCAACCAAGCACTGTGGTCAATAACATGTTTTTAAATCGTAAATTTTCAAATTTTGTTTGTATGAAAAATTTTGTTTATCTTTTGTTAGAGTTTTTCTATATTTTAAATATTTTTATTTGCAGTATTTTCATAATTTAATCATTCTTATATATTTTTTAAGGTTGCAGTATTTGAAATTCCATATTTGAAAGGTAATCTTTATTTGGCAGACATATTTTTTATAGAAGAATATACCTTTTTTAACCAGTGTATGTTTTCGAGAAATGCAGCGTTGATTCTTTATAATAAAGAAAACACTTTACCACGTGTCTCATTAAATTTTCTTTTATTAATTTTTTCATTAATTTCTTTTATTTGTATGGTAATAATACTATGATTGGAAAATATACGGAAATTTCTAAAATTCCAGTATATGTATTATTTAAATTTTATATTTTGTATTATGAGAATTTGGTGTTTATTCCACTATACTTGTGGGCAAAGCATAATGTAATGCATGAGAAATATGAGAGTAGAATAAGTAGAGAGAGAAAGAGAGAGAGAGAGAGAGAGAGAGAGAGAGAGAGGGAGAGAGAGAGAGAGAGAGAGAGAGAGAGAGTAGAGAGAAATATGAAATATGAGAGTAAAGAATTTCATTCTGCTCTTGTATTCCTTCCCTTCATGCTGACTCTTGACTGTCCCCTTCGTCTAACACTCAAGTGCAAACGGCTAGCTCGTAAGTGCAAAAGGCTCCTGCGAGCCCAATTGCCCATCACTGGCTATAAGTATATAAAAATTTTTAACTAATGTTTTCTTCCAGTTAATTTTAACTATTTTATACTTAATGATTTAAATTGAATTAAGAGCCATTATCTTTTAAGGAAATGGTGAAAAAAAGTTTCCCTCAAATTTTGTCTGTTATCCCATATCCAAATTTGATTTTCATCTGATTATTATTTGGTGGTCTGTGGCTTACTTTTTAGAGCTGCCTGTATAAATGAATACTTTTACTTAAAATTATTTCATTTAAAATCAATACATCTTTAAGTACTCCATTTTCATTATTGTTATTGGTCTTAAACTTTAGATAATGATAGTTAGAATGCACAATGAAGAAAAATTTTGTAGGGTTGTTATATATTTTTGAATTAAAAGTTACAACAAATATTTTTTTGTATTTATATTTTTATTTTTTGTTCGTTTTGGGCAACCACCAAATAATAATCTGATGAAAATGAAATTTGAATATGTCATAACAGATAAAATTTGAGGAAAACTCGTATGGGTAAATTAGAAAATGAATTTGCGACCTCTAAGCCTTTACCAATTGAGATGCGCTTCACAGAGGGTGTTTCTTAGGTCAAGTGAAAGTATTAAAGCCGCACATCTGTCAAAAAAAATATTTTTTTGGGACACCCTAATGTAGCTTTTCGTTTCTAGGAGAACTAAAAGACCCACTCTAGGAGAAATAAGTTCATACTTTTTAGTTCGTTTTAAAAACGTTTTATATTAAATTTTTTTTTTACTTAAATAATTATTTTGTCATTTTTTTCGACTTAAAAAATATTTTAAAAATTATGCTATTATGGATGTAACAGTTTTTTTACAATGAAAGTTTAATAAATTGTTAATATGCTGTAAAGTTTTGAGACCAACATTTAAAATATTAAAGAAGTTATAGCACATAGTCGAAAGCGCCTTATAACTGCGCTCTGTATGTTATTAATACTTTAAAAGAGTTTTTCTTGACTCAAAAATGTGTTTTAAATAATTCTATCAAGCCGATAGAACTGACATTTTAATATAAACCAATGGCTCTCGCAGGTAGTAGAATTGTACATTTTAATTAATTTTTTCCTTTTTCCCCCCCGATTTTCCACAAAAAAGCCGAGACTTTTTAAAATTTCTATTTAGATGTCCGCAATTTTATTTTTAAATGAAAATGTTTAAATCAACTTCCTGCCAGAATGACAAGTCTGCAAAACAATAATCTATTTAAATTGTTTCTTTTAAACTACTTCAAGTGCCGTTACAGCAAGGTCCAGCAAAACACCTCCTTTTTTTTGTCCATTTTTGACGTACAAATTTAAAAATTAAAACTGTAAAATAAAAAAAGGTGCTTTTGTACAGTTTGAGATGTTTCTAAAATCATAAAAAATATTTAAACGATTTTATATTCTTATAAGAAAATTCTTCCGAAATAAACCTTTAAAATTAGGACAGAACACCGAACTACATCCTTAATTCAACACAATTATTCGAAGTTATTTTCAATTTAGTTTGCATAAGATAAATGTGCAGCATTCAAAAAATTGCAATCTGCTTAAAAATAGAAAACTAAATATAGTTTCAATAAAACAAGTATAAAGCCAGTTTACATAGTACTAGCATACAACTGGTTTCAAAAAGTCTAGAACAAAACGAGTACTAGCATACAGCTAGTATGAGAACTTCTAGAACTGAACTGGCTAAAATAATACTAATATGAATCTGGTCAATATTTAACTTTTATTAAACTAGTTAAAAATATACTAGAACAAAGGTGGCTCAAATCATATCAGCGAAAAGCCTAGTTTTGATTATACTAGTATTTTACTGGTTTAAAGGTTACTTCTATCACAACTAGTTCAAATTATGCTAGTAACCGCAGTTCTTATCGAGAATAGGACAATTGTGTTTTCCTATGACATCAACACTGGTTAGGAAAATAACCAGGTTGCGCAATGTAAAAAGCATTTGAGCTGAACTAGTAATGGTATTTTTGACATAGTACTTTTACTAGTATTTTAACTAGTTGGATACACATTTAGCCATTTAGACATTTTTTAATAGCTTTGTGCTAAACAGCTGTAAAAGATGGATATTAATTAATTTAATTGGTCCACGTTTTCAAATTTCTCATAAGTAGTTGAAAGATAATATAATAAATATTGTATTTGTGATCAGCATCACCTCCTGAGTGGAATTCGTCATGTCCGTCTTTCTATCTGTGACTACGATAACAGCCGCATGTATACAAGCTTTTTATTAAAAAATATAGACCAGGTTCGAAAATTATCCAAATCCTCATCTAGAGGTTCAAAAACACGGTGATGTTTTTTTTTTTATATCATAGAAGCAAGTAAATTAACACCTTGAGATTTTTGACAGTTATTGATTGATTCTTTAAGTGTTGGAAAATATTTTTTTTGTGCATAAAATTGTAATGTGAAGTGTTTATCCGCCATCATACGTCATGCTGAAAAAAAAAGATACCCAAATGGTATTAAAAAAACCAACAAAATTTATAAGCTATATTATATTTATTGGAGCTTGAGTCTATATTATCAACACGTATATTTTTAGTACAGTTTTTAACATTTTTTTCCTCTTTAAAGTGCTCTAAGAAAATATAATATTATCTATATTATTATTCTCTTATTGCAATATTATTACGATACAAAAAATTTAATTTACTTTAAAATAGGAAAAAATCCAAGTTTATCCATGTGCTCAAAAAAAAAAAAAAAAACAACCGGCCAATATTATCTGAATAAGGTTTAGGATCCAATAAAATTTCCATCGTAACTCACGTGATATGCGTACGATTTAAGGCTTCTTTTTCTCGGAAGTTTATGTTATTAATGTAAAAAAATTTCTTATGTACATATGTCTTACAAGAACTAGTAATGGTATGATCTACCAAAGTAGTCGTTCCTGTAACTTATAAAGAATGGCAGTGGTAAATATGGGCGTAATTCACGCGACAAAAAAAAAGGAAGTGTGTTTTACAAGCAAGCTTAGATTGAAAAAACTTGGCGAATTTTCATGTATAATTTGTTTTTGTTCTTAATTTTTAAATAAATAATGGGAAAACAGTGAAGTTTCATATTATACCTACTTTTTCTATGGACTTTGCTTATTTAAAAATATATTGAGTTTCCAAAAAATATTTGCTGTAACTCACGCGACATAATCCACGCGACAAAATTTCCTTAACTTAAAATTGGGTAATTAAGTAATTAGATAGTAAAGTAATTATGTAATTTAGTAATTACCTAACAAATTTAATATATTGTCCTTTTCTTGCTTCAATCATTTTTTTATTATCTTTAGCCAATGCCTTTTATTTTAACTAAAACAAAAAAGTTAACGAAATATTTACTAATCATTTACGAATAAGGAAACTACATATGTGAAACAGTGTAGACGATTTGATCATCATGGTTTATGAATTTATACAAAAATTTTTTTAAATTAATAAATGTAAAATGCTTCTCTTAGACAATACCATAAAATAAAAAGCTCTTAATAAGTTTTAATTTTTTGGTATACATATAATAAAAAATCAAAATCGAAGACAATCTATACATTAGTTCTTGAGATATCGTCTGAATAGTCTGAATAGTCAGAATAGTCTGAAACACGATTTTTCAGGAATCGCGTTTAAAGATGTGCTTATTGATGTTTTCGAGTTCATTTATGAAAATATGGGTTTCTTTCATGTGCGATTTGGGGCATATTTTACTTTTAGCTCAAATTATTTTTCCCCCTTTTTTTGTGGATATGTATTTAAGGTTTCTTATTACAAACCTGAAAAAATTAATAGCCGCTATCATCTGGAAATAATGGGCTCGAAAAACTTGCTATATCTTTGCTATATATAAAAAAACTAAGAAAAATGGTAACTAAAAGAAAGACTATGCTATTACCTATTAAATAAGCTATTAATTATAAAATTCCATTAATTACTTTTTAAGATATAACTCTTTTTGTACATAAATCATGCGATTTTTTATAAAAATTTTTTTACTGTGGAGCTTATTTCGTCAATCTCAACATTGCGTATGAATAATCATAATCAGTCCCATTTAATTTTTGCTAAAAACAGGAGAAATTTACTAAACCGAATAAAAAAACAGGTTTAAAAAAAAAAACAGGTGGAAAATAGGAGCTTCACGTCAGAACTTATTTATTGTTAGCAGATTATAATAATTATAAGCATTAAAAATAAATTATAAGTATTAAAAGAGAAAAAAAAAGAATTGCGAATATAATTCATAGTAATATTTACATTTTTAATATTTGCACCGTTAAAACGTAAATAAAATAGGTTAATAGTTATTTAACTATTATCGTAATCTTTGAAATGATCAATAGCAAATGAAAAAATTACCTGCATAAAAAAACGACGCTAACAAAGCTTATTTATAATCGCTAAACAAATAACATTGAAAACTCTTCACAAATACTAATCTTTTAAACTCTTTACACGCGCTAAAAATTATCCAACTTAGTTGAGATTCACTGACTAAAAAAGAGAGAAAAAAAGTACTGTGTATCATGGAGTACAAATTATAAGGTGTTCTCATCCCATGATATTATTCAATATTTTTGTGTGACATGCACGATTAAGAATTTTGGACTACTTTTTAATTCAAACTCTGGTTTAACCCTAGTTCGGCCGACGAGTCACCGGGGCTGTAATAATAATAACCGGACTATTTCACCTTTTTCACACAAAAAAATATGTTTTCAACCAATTATGTTAACCGATCTTCCGTGACATCTTAAAGTAATGAATTTTTAGTAAAAAAAAAAAAAATAAATTAAAATTTTTCAATTTTTGTTTTTGTCAACTGATACATTCTGAAACTTTTTATTCTTATTTCGGCCGATGCAGTCACCTGGGTGACTATGTAAAAATGTATGAAGCATATATAAGAATTATATTTTTAAAAGATTTTTGTGGTCTTTTATTGATGTACTAACGCCATTTTATAAGAAAAGACACATTTTAAGTTTTTTTTATTTTTATTCCTTGCATTGAATATATTTGATTATGGTTTGACTGTGCTCCTAGCACACTGGCTATTTACAGAGTTGACATATTTTGCGTGAGTTCCGCTGTTTTTGTTTACATGCTGGCAAACATGACACTTACCTTTGATTGGCATTTGGTCAGTTTCATCGGGACGCTCAATTTGAGGATCAGGTACTAAGAATGGAGTCTAACGAATATTTAAGAAAGCATCCATGGCAGTACGTATGCACGTGATAATGCTGTAAGACAAGATGGTTTAATGTTCGACGTTTGATGGCTTTAGTGGCCAATTCATGAGCAAGTTCATTAAGATAAGTACGGCGGCTGATATTAATACGATTCTTTGGATTTTTCTCCCGATAAATGATATGCCCAGCCAACGCCATTAAATCCAATATATTGTAAAGTAAGGCCAATGGTCAACGATGCACCTTCCTATTGCATGTATATGCTCCAAGCAATCGGTCCATCATATCAACACCACCTTTTGTACGATTGTAGTCGAGAATTATTTCTGGTTTGTTTGTGACTGGATAATAATGCAAACTTCGAATCACCCAGAGGCAAGGACTTATCAAATTGCAACTCTTTTGGTATAAAGCGCTTATTGTTCCGCACCGTGCCTACTAAACTAAGATTCATCTCCTTAAACGCATTGGTAAGTTGCAATGAAGTGAAGAAATTGTCCGTAGTAATATTACGGCCACTATTTTTCCATGGTTGCACCAACTCAACAACAATTTTTTCGACCGGGCTGCCGATCTAAATATAATATGCCATGCAACGGATAGCTGGTTTTCGCATCGCAGGCCCAAAATACTTTTATGCCGTATTTTTCTGGCTTTGACGGGTTGTATCGGCGAAACGTTGCTCTGCCATGGAACGGATAAAGCTCCCCATCGATTGTTATGTTGCTGTATGGCCGATATTGTTTACGCAAATTGTCGTTCATAAGCATCCAAATTTCTGATATTGGAGCAGCTTTGTCAGTAGCCTTTCGAGCGTCACGTGTTGTGCGTTAGTCGAAACAAATGGTGCAAAGAATAGCTTTGAATCTATTTCGACTCATTGCTGCACGGTAGAGTGGAAACCAATATGGAGCCCAAAACTCATCGATGATTTCCATGCTGGACTTATGAACACCACACCCCAAAAGAATTTCATAAATTCGTCCATTTCAATATTATCAGATTTTTCATACTCGTGGTGGTGACTGTGGATGTTTGTGCTGTGGGAAGTGAATCTTTGGCTAACTGCGTTCCATCGGGCGCATCATACACTAATTGATCGACATAATCATAGGCTGCGTCTATCTCTTCATCGCTATTGTGCTCATTCACTTCGTTCATCCAATCTATCTCGGCATCCGATGCATTTTCGCCATCTGGTAGCCATTCATCATCTTCACCATCGTCGCCATCACCGAGTTCCACTTTGTCATCATCATAGAGCAACGCCTCAATCGCCGCATCTGTCAATGTGTCTCGTTTTGCACGCTTAGAAGAATTTATTTGTACTCACTTTTGTGTTCATTTGTACACTGAATTAACTTTAAAAACAATTGCTCTGAATAATCTGTCAAACTCATCCCCTGATTGTGTTGCCAGATAGTTAATTTAAATTTTTTTCCATTTTTTTGCAAAATTGACTCTTTTAATGCAGAATTTATCATATTTTATAAAACAGTCACCGGGGTGACTGCGTCGGCCTTTAAAGGGCTATAAACATCGTCGGCCGAACTAGGGTTAAAGGAAATTTTAATCCAAAAAGTGCTACTTTTTAATCCAAACATTAGCTTAATTTAGCTGGGTCTCAAACCCACGTTCCTGAAAAGAACTTACTTGCATTCGTAATGATGCAAAATAAGCGAAACTATGTTAACAACTGAGTAAGACGATTGGATAAGGTATTGAACCAGCACATCAGAGGACGCGCGTTTAAATCACGCACTGGTATAACAGTTTTTTATTTTACTTTAATTTAGCTGGGTCTCGTAACCAAGTTTCTACTCGCTTTCTTAACAAATGAAATGGACGAGTGGATAATGTGTTGGACCAGCACCACAGAAGACGTGTGTTCAAATCATGAACTGGTTAGAAATTTTTTTTTTATGTTGATATTTATTGGTTTTTTTAAACTTTTTTCGGATTGAAACTAATCTTTTTTGGTTTGAAAAATTTTAAACTTTTCCTTAGATTCAAAAGTAATCTTTTTTTGGTGTTGTCCTATATGTAATCCAAAAAAGTTTAAAATTTAGTCCAAGATTTTTACCGTGTGCTGCCTTATTTTGAGAATTGAAAGGGTTTCATATAAAAAATTAAAAAAAAAATGCCAAAATAAGGCAGCCTATACGCAGCTAAGCGCTCGAGAGCTGAGCTTGACTGGGCAGCCTATAAGGTATCCCTTAATAATTTCAAAACTGAAACCAGAAAAGCCAAAAGATCCTCTTGGAAACGATTCTGTGAAGGAATCGAAGAAATCTCAGAGGCTTCTAGACTGCGCAAGATTCTCGCTAGCACACCATGCACACCCGGCTATCTCAAAAGGTCGAATGAAACATGGACAATGTCAGGTGAGGAGTCTCTTAACCTCCTACTAGATACGCACTTCCCTGGTAGTAGTGCGCCTCCTGGTGCACAACTGCCTAGTACTAGTCGTTCTACGCAGGACACCGAAGGCATAGTCTCCGACAGGAAACTAAAATGGGCGATAAACAGCTTCAAGCCCTATAAATCACAAGGGCCTGATGGTGTTTACCCTGTAGAAATAAAAGAAGCTTCGAAATATATTTTGCCTTGGCTTCGTATTATCTTCAATGGCTGCATAAGCCTCACTTATATTCCCTTCCCTTCCTTGCATATAGCAAGGGAAGGTCCGTGGAAACGGCTTTACACTCATTGGTCGGTACCATTGAAAGATCCTTCCTGCATAATGAATTCACTTTAGTTGCTTTCGTAGACATAGAGGGAGCATTTAATAATGTCACGCCACAATCTATACGACTAGAGTTGCGTAGGCTAGGTGTGAACAAAAGCATTACTGATCTTATAGATGAGCTGCTCAACTGTCGAGTAATCTTATCAGACCTAGGTGCGTACAGCGCTGTAAGATCGGCGACAAGAGGTACGCCACAGGGTGGTGTGCTATCTCCACTCCTCTGGAATCTGGTAGTGAATAATGTACTGCTGTCTCTAGAGAGGGAGGGCTGTGTTGTGGCAGCATACGCCGATGACCTAGCAATCGCAGTCAGAGGCAAATTTCCCACTACCATACGCGACGTCATGCAAAGAGCTCTTTGCAAACTCGAGCAATGGGCCAAATCCTGTGGTCTTGGAGTAAATCCGGCCAAAACAGAACTGGTCCTTTTCACAAGGAAACATAGAATTCCGTCTCTCACACCAATCATGCTTAATGGGTCTGCATTGTCCTTATCGGAAAATGCAAAATATCTAGGACTCATTCTTGATAGGAAACTTAGCTGGAAACTTAATATTCTTGAGCGTACGAAGAAAGCGACAGTTGCGCTGTACACTTGTAAAAAAGCTATAGGGAAAAGATGGGGGTTTTCCCCAAATATCGTTCACTGGCTGTATAAAGGGGTCATTAGACCTATACTTCTATATGGAACATCGATATGGTGGCCTGCCTTGGACAAGGTCACATATTTCAACCAGCTCCAAAAAGTCCAAAGAATGGCATCTATTTGCATCAGTGGTGCTCTGAGAACAACACCGACTGCGGCTTTAGAGACCTTATTACACCTTCTACCGCTTGACTTGGTTGCTAGGCAACAGGCAGCTTGTTCGGCGGTCAGACTTAGGGAAACTGGAGTATGGAAAAGCCAGGGTTCAGGACACGCATCTATACTCTACAAATTCAACTTCATTCCACCAAGGACTGATTATTGTAAACCACTGCTTTCCTTTGATGGAAACTACGGTACGCTTATTCCACCTAGAACATACTGGAATAAAGGTGCGCCGTGGAAACCGGGGTGTCTTTATTTCTATACAGATGGGTCAAAATTAAATGGCAAGGTCGGGTATAGGGTCTACTCAAAAGAATTAGGGGTATCCTTAGTTCGTAGGCTGCCGGATCACTGTAGTGTTTACCAAGCCGAAATGATGGCGATTAAAGAAGTTGCAACCTGGCTCTCAGAGAACGTCATCTCTAAACGAGAAATACATATTTTCTCGGACAGCCAAGCAGCGATCAAATCGATTGAGCAAGTATCCATCAACTCTAAAGTAGCCAGAGAATGCCGTGCTGCATTAGGCGAAATGTCAAAGTTCTTTGACATCAGCTTAATCTGGGTACCTGGGCATAAGGGCATACGTGGAAATGAAAAAGCAGACGAGCTTGCTAGGAAAGGCACATCGGTGACTCTAATGGGTCGAAACTCGCCGAGCATCCCGATGGCAACTGTCAAAATGCTACTCAATGAGTACACCACATCTAAAGCCAACTCAAGATGGGCTGAACTCTCAACATGCAGAACAACAAGGCTTATCTGGCCGACTCTAAACCCAAAGCGATCGAGAGTCCTTCTCTCGTTGGGAAGATCAGAGGTGGCTACGTTAGTGGCCGTTACCACAGGGCACTGCCTAATAGGCAGACATGCCTCCAGATTGGGAGTCATCACTAATGACTTCTGCAGAAGCTGCAGGGACGAGGAGGAGGAGGAAACTATCTCCCACCTTCTATGTTCCTGTCCCGCGCTTGCGAGAAGAAGGCATAAACATTTGGGGTCATTCTTCTTTTCGGAGCTTGACGACCTGTCGGGGACAAGCGTCAAACGTCTAACAAGCTTTATTAAGAGCTCAATGTGGTTCCACTCGGACTGAAGGCCAAGTGTGCAGCGGTATCACAACGGACCTCACTGGTCTAAGTGAGCTGTGGTACGTGCGTTTTGGTTTTAAGCACGTACAGCTGCTGCCGCCTCAACCTAACCTAACCTAACCTAAGGCAGCCTATTTTTTTTCTGATATTACGAATAAGAACAGTGTGCTGCTCTGTTCGCTCATCCATCGGAGATGCCTACGAACGTTTGTTGCTTTCTCGGTTTGAAAATTTTAAATTTGATCCGTTAAAAATATCTCTGGTCAAAAACAGCGTTTTTGGAGAGCAAAAACAGGTCACAGGTTTTGGTTCGAAAAACAGGAGTCTCCTGTTAAAAACAAGAGAGATGGGACCACTACGAATGAATATAATTACATTGAAACATTTTTAGAAAAAATAGAAAAATTTTTAACAACACTTTTTATTTTCTAAATCACATTGCTATTTATACACTAATCTTATTTAATGTAAAAACTTCGGTTTTATATCATTTTGGGATCATTTCAAGGACAAACATTTTATAACACAAAAACATCTTCAAACGTAAAAGTTTCTAAGTCCTAAAAGAGCTATATCTTCAAGAGGTATGCATGGATTTTCAAGTTTTATACTTTGTTGAATAGATATTGCATAACCTTTCTTTTGATACCAATAAATTTTAAGAGTAGTTTTGTTGGAAAATTGGACAAAAAATCACATGTGTTCTATAGCGATTTTTTTAACTGTGGACCCCTATAATTTCTGAACGACTTAAAAGCGACTCTTAATTTTTTCACTATTACCTTTTTTAGCCCCAAATGCTCATTTTGAAAAATAAAAAAAAATGCTATTTTTGCTAAAGTTGAAATGTTCCCGATTCGGAAACATATTCTACACATCATAAGCTATCGAAAAATTATAAAAGGGAATTGAGTTTTTTTGGTTGAGTTTCATGAGAACAGTTTCATAAGCACAAATAAAAGGTGGTTTTTTAAGGCCGAATTTTTAGGGGCCGATGTTGATTTTGAATAGAACACAAACTATTTAGGAAATTATTGTCATTTCTTTTTATTATGATAAAATTGGTATAGTTCAATTATGTATAAAACAAAATATCGGCCAAATGGCCGCCGCGACCTCGGCGGCACACCTCCATCTGATGATCCAAATTTTCGATGACGCTGAGGCATAATTGAGGTTCTATGTCGTTAACGTGCCGAATTATCTCATCCTTTAGCTCTCAAATTGTTGCTGGCCTATCGACATACACCTTTTGTTGAAACCGCATATCGTCCACATCCATGTCTTCCAATTCGGGCCATAAAAAGTTCGTTATCATCTCACGATAGCGAACACTATTCACAGTAACTGCCTGACCAGCCTCATTTTGGAAAAAATACAGCCCGATGATGCTGCCAGCCCATAAACCGCACCAAACAGTCACTCTTTGTGGGTGCATTGGTTTTTCGACAATCACTCTTGGATTATCATTCGTCCAAATATGGCAATTCTGCTTATTGACGAATCCACTGAGGTGAAAAAGTGCCTCATCACTGAAGATGATTTTCTACGAAAATTGATCATCCACTGTTGCCATTTCTTGCCACCATTCTGACCATTGACGACGCTTGAAATGGTCAAGAGGCTTTAGTTCTTGAGTCAATTGCACCTTTATGCATAATGTTCATCAACGACGAGTGTGAGAGGTGTAGTTGTTGGGCACGACGACGAGTTGAGATGGACGGCTCTTCAGCCACACTATCGCTAACAGCAGCAATATTTTCTGCAGTACGAGCTGTACGAGCATGCACTGGTGTATTCACATCTTTCAATTCAATTTATTTCGATTCATCTACCAGGTAGGAAACCTTCACAGATTACATAGTTGAACTTAAACTCTAAACTTATAGTAAATATCTTATAAATAACTTCTATGTACAGAAACAGAATAATGATGGAATGATTGATAAGAGGAGGTATTTAGTAATAATATTAAAGAAAGGTTACTTATTTTCAATAATGTTTAACAGCTGTCTTTAAAATTATAACGATCGCTGGAGAAGTCCAGCTGATTTGCAACCGTGTTGCAATGAGACATGAGCATCTATTAATAGCTTCATTAAGCCCATAATTAGTTCTATGGTAAGATGTGCGGAATAAATCAGAGTTTCTAAGGGTACGACTGGGTATATTGAATAGAATGATAGAAAGCAGTACCAATGAATTTATTCTGCCATCAATTATGTCCTTTATGAATAGAACGTTCGATACAACACGTCTTTGTGAGAGGTAATTAAGGCGCAACAGTCGACAACGTAACCAGTAAGCAGGCATGTTTTCCCAGGAGTACAACTGACGCAACGCAAACCTCGTGAAGCGCTTCTGGATATTTTCAATTCTAGACTTAGAAAATTCATAGAAAGGATCCCAGATAACACTTGCATACTCCAGAAGAGATCTCACAAGACTAACAAAATCTCCTACAGACCCGGTTTGCTCAAATTTTTGCACGATTTTTCCGATTGAACGCACATTTGGACGATTAAATTGACCGAAAAAAATCACGAAGTGCACGATATGCATTTTGATTTGAACGACCATTTTTATAATAAGCCTGAATAACTTTTATGCGTTGCTCGATTGTGTATTTTTCTATGGTTCAAATTGAATTGGTCTGAAATTTAAAAATGTCAAATGAAATGCAGAAAAAACTTGACGTTTAGGTGTGTTCACATTTAACATCGGCTCTTAAAATTTAACCACCCATTATATACTGTGAGTATGACGTTTATAAAACTCGTATGAAAACTCGCCAACCTCCCATACAAAGTCCAACATCTTCTTAAATTCCACAAAATAACTTTTGTACAGTAGCTTAAAATTTTGGAAATATGCGTATGTCTAAACAACGCACTAGATGTTTGAAATTAGCTAAAAAAATTAAAATTCTGCCTACCTCCCATACAAAGTGGCGTCATCATAATAACAAAATTTTATTAATTGACAAGATAATTTACACATAAGCTTTGATAATAAGTCTATAGTCTTAGTTGAAAATTTGAAATATTTGGATAAAAACACGTCCGTGACGTCATGAATACAACATAGAGAACTACAAATGTACTAAAATAATGCTGTGGGGGTATTTTAACTTCGGTCCAGTCAAAAATAACTTCTTACTAGTTTTATTTAAATGCATTTCAGACACCGAACCTTAATTTAAATTTTACACAATAAATATAATAACTTGATGAGTTGGAAAACGTTGCTAACTTATTTTCGTCAATACTATAGAGCACTTATCACTTTTGTGCGTTTTATCATTGGTATATGGAAAATGCTTCGTGAGTACAACATAACGAGAACATTAAAATTATAATGGCCTGGGATTTATTTAGCAGCTATCTTCTTTTAACATGCCTAACTGAGTGTGTCCATATTTATTTACGATATATGTACATAAACATTGAATTTTTATATTTTGGCCAAAAGAACAAATTTAATGGGGTAAAGAAAAAAAACATAAGAATAATTCTCTTTATAATTTTAAGTGCTACTCGTTTATTTTATAAATATACACATCCTTAAAATATATCGTTATACTCTCCACAAATACTAGCACTCAAAAATATTCCTGTCACAGTTGATAAGCACATCAACAAGTGTTTCAGTGTGCGTACAAAAACAAACCCACACTTATACATACAGCACACCTTAACAGTTTCAGTTTGTAAACAACAAATAATAATCACGGTTTAATAGCAAGAAAATAAAAACGAATAACTTACCTTTCATCATTCTAAGTACCTTTGCTTCCGTGGTGTGCCAGTGAGTAAACTTGATTGTAGATGTTAAGGCGTAGAAAGCATTAAATATTGAGGTATTTAGCGACCCCCGAAATGCTACGAAATGACTTCTGAGAATAAATGCTACTGTAGCTCATTACGTTTATTAACTTAATAGCTATGGTTAAGATAGGTTAGGTTAAGGTGGCGACAGGCCTTTAGACCAGCCCGACTAGATAAAATTGGTCCGTTGTGATACCACATAATGGAAGAAGGGAGTATCAAGTGATACTTTTTGTGTAGGATGTTCATACTGTGGCAGAGGCTGTAGAAACATTTGATATGAAATCTGAAGTAAGTGTTATGCCTTGACCTCAGTCAAATCAAGTTACTAAGCGTTCCTCTCCACAAACTTTTCCTACCACCACCAACCACAACTTTTCGTCGTAAATTAAGATAAGTTTTAAAGTTATTTTGATTAGAAGTAAGTAAGAAAGGTTATAGCGTAGTACCATGGCCTGGCCAGGATTCGAATTTGGGTCTCCTGAGCGACAATCAAGCGCGCTATGTTCTATGAGAATGAATGTTTAAAATAAAAGTAAACATTTTAAAGCTGTAAGCTTGTTAAGTTAAAAAAAAATAATTTTCAATAACTGATTTTAATAATGAAATAATAGAACACTAGGTAATGCGTTGAAGTAAATTAAAGAGTATAATTGGGGTTTACTAAACTTAATGTAGCAAAAACCTGTTAAATTTTTTTACTAAAACTTTGCCAAAAAAGCAGAAGAACGCTGATACAAAATCGCAATTTTATTTAATTAAAAAATGAGCAAAATTTTAGTTTTGCAATAAGAAAATTGTGAATAGGCACACAAGATAGAGCACAGAATAGCTTGCTTGGCTGCCGCTAAAGGCAGCATAAAATAACACCATTGATTTAAAAGCAGCTTAAATTTTAGGGTAAAAGAAATCATATACGGATATATCTTTATTTTATAACTATGGAGACAATTTTTTTACTTTTATTTTATTTGCAAAGATTCATAAGTTAATATATTTTACAATATATAACACTATCAAATGCGTAAGACATCTTTGCTTATCCTAACATATAAATTCATTCAGCTTAAAACTACTTTAATACTATACAAGCATTTTCAATTTCATGTGGAGTACTTAGCATTAAAAATTCTAATAGCATTAACTATTTATATTAAATTTAAAAGTTTCAATGTTGCAGTTCTAAATTATAGTTTTGTAAATTTAACCATGCTTTTGAAGGGTCTTAAGATGTTACAGTTTTTTAACATGTTCAGGTTACTTGTTGAAACTTCTTTCACCATAACTGCTTATAGATTTTTTGGTTATTTTTGTTTTAAAGAATGTTTTTCGTAAATTTATATTATTTCGGAATCTATAAAAGGAACTGTCTGTAAAATTAAAATCAAGATTGTTTTTGATAAGTAATGTTAGTTTTTTTGATAATGGGCATCTCAGTACGGATATGCTTATGTTATTTTTACGAATTATGAAATTTGCTTTAAAATAGCATTCAATCGTTAGTGAATATTTTGCAATGAATGAATGGTTTTGCATTTTTTCCAAAAAATTTCTGTTTTTGCATATTTATAGCGCATATTTTTGTAGTATATTTTTCAAATGCATGTGGTTTTTGTATATTTCTGATATTTTTGATTTGCAGCCATTTAAATTTAGTGCGATATATTTTAGAAAAAGATAACTTCAATTTATAACTTTTATGTTCTCTTCATGTTTTTAATAATTTAATAAGTTAAAAATAATTTCATTTTCTTTTTTTGTTTAATTAGATGAAATAGGTATTTTTGAACCGATAATTAAAATATTAAAAACAAATTTTCAATTGCATATTTTACCTGTTTTTAGTGCTCATTTTAGAGTTTTAAGTGCTTGTTATACGCGCATATTTTCGGTTTTTAGACCAAGAGATTCCTAACCCTAGTTATTAATTTTTGCATAATGTAGTATTTCTTTATATCGATTCTCTTCTCATAAAGCTTTCTTGAAAGTTTTCTTATTGAAAGCAATAGTAAATTTTTAACAATTTTATTTTGAAGTCTTTGCAGTTCATAAATTTTTTTCTCGGATCATCCATTTCAAAGTGTCTTGGTAGAATATTCGTATATATCACAAAATTTAAGGAAATTTATTAACAAAAATCATTCTTAATATGTGTTTGCTCCAATTTAGTTTCGAGTCAAACCATATTCCTAAATGTTTCCAAGTGTTCACTACAGTAATACAACAACATTAAAAACAATTCCAGGGAATTCATTGAAATTTGGTTTTGGCTTAAAGTTCTTAAATATAATGAAATAAATTTTTTTAAATGTATTTTTAGTAAATTGTTATCACACCATAGTTTTTTTTTTGTTCTGTGGTGATCTTAAACTTGCTATTAATTCCTCCATAGATTCTGATGAGTTCATTATTACCATCAGCATAAAACTGTGAAACTACTTATAAATTCTGTGTCGATAAGCTAAAACAGCTTAAGTCTAATCTTAAAGTTTCGAGAAATCTTGCTTCAAAGTTTTCAATATCCATATAATTTATATGAAAGCGTCTTTAGTTTTCGTGTCATAGTTTTGGCTTAGGTCATGCAAAAAGATCCAGATTTTGCGTGGAACATAGCTTCATTAATAACTCAGTTCTGTCTTAAGCGGACTTAAGCGATTATGGCTTATCGACACAGAATTTAATTTAAATATATTATTTATGATTCAGATTTGTGGTATGATTGCAACGTTGATATTTTAAAAAGCATTTTGTATGTTTTTTCTTCAATTAAACTTGCCGATGATGCATTATCCCATAAAGATGCTTGCCTTCTTACCGCTGAAGCGTTTAGCACTTCCGATATCTTAAGGTCTTTTCGTGACCATACTGTGTTTTGTTTGCTCATTATTCCTGAAAGAAAAATAATTTTGCTATAACCTTTCATGATAACTTACAGTAAGGGAAATCCCTTGGAAAATCTTAAAAATAAGCTGAATTAAGCTGAATAAGCTGAAGCTAAGTAAATTAGTGCCTATTTTTAATAATTTTTAAAATGAATTTTCTTAATGCTTCTTTTGTTTTCTTTTGAGTTTTTATTAATCAAATAAAAAAATAATAATAAAAAGTAAAAAACTAATAATGAAAGTTTTGCTCTTACATAAAATATATACAAAAACAGGCTTGGTCATTTTTTGTCCTTAAGATCACAAGGGTGAATTTTTCTAAATGTAACAGAAGTGTTTAGACCACTTTTAAGGCATGACCTGCGGATCAAGCCCTCAAAAACAACTGTTTTTAAAATTGCTGTAGTTCAGTCGTTTTTCAGTTTATAAACTTTGGTTTTTTTTTTTAATTTGAAAGTAGATGTAATATCCTATCTTTTTTTGGTACTTTTTTATGTTTCGATGTTTTTTTATCCCCCCTTCCCAGAGCGATAAAAATGGGTACGTAAAAATGAGAAAGCAAGCAGGGTGTAGTTTTTCTTGAGAACCAGATATCGTATTGAAATTCAGCGGGCGGCATTTTGTTGGTAATCACGTCAGGCAGGTCTTGAACTAAAATATTTTCGAAATATAAAAAAATTGACAAAATGGCGTGATTTTTTAAAAAAAGTTAAAAAATTATCTCTTTTTTGAGGTATTTTGCCCCACTCCTTCCCCGGTAGTAAAGTAGCCCAATTATCCTAGTTCAGGACCTGCCTGACGTGATTACGTATAAACCGTTGCGCGCCGCATCTTCATCTGACTTCTAGTTCTTCGAGAAAAACGTCACCCCAGTTTGAAAAAAGTAAATTCGAGAAAAACGCATTTTAAGTTTTATTACAGCACTTCGGCGCGAGTGTATATCAGAGAACTGCACAAGCGTACTTGAAGTCTATTTCAAGTACTTTCTTGAAATACAAGTTCAAGTTGGTTTTTTTTAGTATAAGTTGTTCAAGTATAACTTGAACTTGAATATAAATAAGCCCACGAGAGCTTGCGACTTGAAAGTATGCTAGCTTACAAGTGAACGGCACGAAGTCCCAAGTAAAGAAAAACTTGATGCCTTCGGCAAAAAGCTTAAAAAGCTTGAAATTGAAGGCAAGTATCCAAATAAAAGCAATTACCAAAAAACTTAAGGTACTATTACCGTCTAGAATTTTCAAAAGAGGTTTTTTTTTATATTTTTAGATTCTTTATACCTTCAATAATAACTGTCTAAAATATTAAATCGAAATTCGAAGCCAGTGCCGAGATGTATCGACTCAATTGAAGCGCGCTCTCGGCTAGCCGCAGGTGTTCACGCAGCTGACGCTCGCGCGGCTTATGTTAATTTCCCTTTCTACAAAATACTGGCTATACTTTCACTTCCAGTATTGTTTGATTTCTCACAGATTCTCAGTTCTATTCCAGTCATCATAGTAGCAAGCAAAAATGCCTCTTATAGCAGTGTGTAAGAGGAAAGGTAGAAAAAATGAAAAACCGAGAAAAAAATATTTACGAGACGTTCTCATGAGTTTCAGGGGAATCAATACACTGCTGAGCAAAGTACTTCTCTTACAAGTTAATCTGCTGATAAATTGTATACAAATACCGACTTCGATGTGAAAATTGATTATAGTTTTATAATCTGCATTTTGTCGTTTCAACTCGTGTTTTCAGCATTAGCTAGTATACTTAAGTGTAAAACTTGCGATAAAGATGTGAAATTTACAAAAACTGCTATGCGTGGACTTGGATTTAAGCTCAACATTAAATGTGAGTGTGGGGACCGAACAATAAATGCGTGTAATTTTATAGACTAAGGATACGAAATTAATCGAAGAATTGTTTTTGTGTTGAGATTACTTTTCGTAGGTATACATAACTTGGATATGATTTGTTCATTGATGGAAAGGTCATCAATTATAGACCTTTAGATAATTTTAAAATTGCATCAAAAACTGTTTCTGGTATTTGTTGTAAGTAATCGAATTAGCGATTCAAATAACTCTTTCAATTTTTAATGAAGAACGAATGACACGTGTCAAAATCTTAGAAGTCATGGGCTGCACAGTTGGAAACTATTCTTATGACTACGCGATCAAAAAAGATGAAGAAAGAGTTTCCTTAACTGAAAAAGAAACCAACGCGGCAACGAAAAGTGGTCACTTGGATAAGAAGCAAGACTTCTGGAGCAACATCACGCACTTGAGGACGAAGGTCTACTTCTGTACGGTCCAGGCATTGCAGATTCATTGATTGTAAGCCATAAAGATCAATTTTAGAAACGATATGTATAAAAAAATGTAATAAATCTTTACACGCGTTTTTCTCGAGTTTAGGTTTTTTTAACTGGCGGACAGTTAAACCTTGAAGCATTTTGTTTGTTTTTATATCTTGCGTAATAGTTTACCACAAATTGACCCTACAAAATTATATACAATTTTTGAGCCTGAAAAAAGGGCGAAAAAAGGCGATTTTTGAAAATAAATTTCAAATGTCCGCCATTTTTTTATTTTAATGATTTTTAAATTTTCCTGGTAAATTATTACGTAAGAGCACTTTTTTTAACTCTTTTTGAATTTTATGTTTCAGACTTACCGTTCCAGACATTAACTGTCCGCCATGCAGCAGTTTTTTTTTGAGAAGAAGATTTGAGCGCCCTCTATTAAATGTACAATTAATAGAATATAAAAATAAATTTTTTTTCGTAATCTTCAAGAACTGTTAAATACTATAAAAGAAGTTCGATAACCATATATAATGAAGAAAGTGAAAAAAAATTGTTAAATATATGTCATTTTTTAGCACTCTAGACGGTAATAGTACTTGTAGGTAATGAACTTGTGCAGGAAAAGCTTAAGCGTATAAGGACTTTTAAGGATTCTGTGGGCTCCGTGGCTGGCAGTCTTAGAGGGTAGCTGATTTCGGAACTGATGTCAAAATTTAAAATTCAAGATGGCGTATAGAGTTGCTTTCTAGATATGTTTGTATTTTTGCGAATTCTTGTAATTTTGAAATTCAGACAACGGATTTGATTTCGAATCTTATGTCACAGTTGCAAAAATTCAGATGGAGGTTAGGGCTGCCACCTAAATTTTTACCACAATATTGCCACCGAGTAAAATGGATTTTTTGTATTTTTAAACATTAAGCTCCCACCCTTCGGAGCTAGAAGGTGAAAACTTGAAAATATGTATCATTACGTCTTACTCTATATTGTATTTATCTCTTAACCGATCTCCAAAGTCAATAGTATCTTGAAAAAGAATACATGACTGTCAAACCAATGATATAAAAACCGTTTTCTAATCGTATCACACAAAAAGCTAAGTGTTTTACGTGTGATAATTTAAAATGAAAAAGTAGTTGTGTTTGCATTGAGAACTCGAGAACTATGGCAAGATCAAAAACCAACTCAATAGAAAACTTTATCATTAAAAAAAAAATTACATCATAAAAACATTCAAGAAATTTATTTAATATTCGAGTTATTTAACACTTGATTTACGGGTAATGATTATGTACCTATTTTTACTGAAGAAGCCAATTTGACTCATACAAAAAAATTTAAGCTTTTTGCAAAAAAAAAAAAAATTTATTTAAAACTTCATTGAAAACATTTTTACATATAAACTTTGTGTTGGAAATACATTTTTCGCAAACATTTTTTTTGCATTTAGCACAAAATCTCTTACATCTATTTCTCTTGCATAATGTTTGAACTTGACAATTCTTCCGTACGTCAACAGCATGAATTTACGACATGGGAACGGAAGTATAATCTACAAGATTAATCATGAATGTTCAAGCATCAGCTTTCTTAAGTATTCTGAGAAGAACTTTCTTTATGTAAGCCATAAGTTTCATGTTTTTAAAGCAATTAAATGTTAAATACTTTTATGCGTCAATTTGGCTCATAGCCGTAAAAAAATGTATACCACATTCGAATATGGGAAATGAGGTGGTCGTCGGAGGGGAGTAACCTATATTTACCTATATTTCAATACGTAACTAAAAACCAACATATGTGTTTAAAAAACAATATATAGCAATATAGTGTTTTACATATATATATAGCAATAAAATTTTAAATGAGTCAAATTGGCTCTGTCCGTAAATCTATTGTTAATATCAAAGCTGAATTCAAAATGGTTTAGAATTTTGTTGCTTATAACTTTCTTATACTCAGGGAATTAATGAATTTCGTATACGGCTGCCATAAAAAAGTTGGGGCTGTAATAGCCATACTACAGTTATTATATGTGAAAAGAAGTTGCCTTGGCTAAAAGTTTTTTACAAGAACCTTAGGAGAGCTCTCATAACCCTAATTGAATCTGCAAGAATTATAAAACAAAGACGATAATTTTTTCAGCGTCTTTTGCAAATAAAAGCTGTGGTTACAGTTGTGACACATTCAGTGTTGTGGCTACTGCAAATAATTTTCAATTATTGCGTCTTGAGTAACTTTTATACGGCTATTGTAGCCACAATACTGATTTTACGCTTTTACTGCAGATACTAAAACCACAAAAGACGAATAACTCTATTTTAGTTTTGACATTTCAGTGCGCTTGTTGGAAAAAAGCAAAAATTATTTATAAACTTTTAAGAAATCAGTATTTATAAATACTTGAAATAACTTCAACTGGATAAAACACACTGTAAGTACAAAGAAAATACGAAAGGCTATCAATTAATTGGGAATAGTTCTCAAGAAGTCGTGAATGGAAACTTTTGTTTTTGAGCAAAATTGTGTCAGTTTTATAAGTACCCAAATAACGACAGAAAGTTTTTTCAATTGAATTAATTTATTAATTTTTCTGTTCGGACGTCACCTCTCTGCAGACAATGGCAAACCTCAGAGAGTAAAAATTGCCATGTTAAGCTTCTTGAGAACATAAGCCGTTTGGAGTCGGCGTAAAGCGCGTAGGTCCAGTTCTCGGCATTTGTAATCAAACATTTAATAACACGCACAACACAATTGATCAATAGAAGCTAGGTCAAAGTCCTTCCAAGGTCTGAAATTGCCAGTTTATTTTTATTTTTTATTTTAATTTTTCATAAACTGTGAAAAGAAATGAAAGAAACTGCGTTATATTAAAACAGAATCTGAAAAAACAAAAGTTATCTTTCACGATTTCATCACAAAACATTTTTCCACGATTTGTCAACATCACGATTTATACCGGCCACAAAAGGCGCTGTTATGGCCCCTCCACGATTTGGCTATCAGAACCGAATTTCTCTCACCATTGTAAGTTCTTACAACTTCCTGTGAGGTTGTCAAAACCGAAATAGCAACTCTTAATCTGGAATCTAGCAGCCCTTATGAAAGTTCTCACAGCCTCATATATTAAATTTTTGAGAACTAGAAGAAGCGATGTTTTGATAGCATCGCCAGTTCCGTGAGTGTATATGTGACTTTATGCAAAATGTTTGACAAACAGCTTAATGTTTATTTGATTAACTTCTCAATTAATTATAAACTTTGAAAATCGGAGAAAAGAGATGGAAAATTGTGGAGTAAAATGCAGGGACCGAAAATAAGTGTTATTTTGCAATTTTCATATGAAAAAGGCATAACGAAAAAGTTGCCGGAGGACTTTTTTAAATATACCATTATTATCGTAATGGCAGTAGCTTCGCGAATATTAAACGCCTTTTAAATTTTTGGCTGTTAATATAAAAATGAAAATTAACTGTTATATTTTGCCTTTTATTTTTTCGGGCAAAAATAACTGTAACTTTGGACTTTTATTTTTTAGGTCAAAAATAACAGTTATTTTGTGCCTTTTATTTTTTTCGGTCAAAAATAACAGGCAATTTGTATTTTTTCAAAGGTCGAATAAAAAACGTTAAAAACTAAAAAGTTTTAAAGCTGATGAGACGATAAAAATTGCATAAAACTTTTTTTGCCGTTCAAGTGGCCTTTAAAAAATTTCAAATTGCCTCATATTTTTGATCGAAAAAAATAAAAGGCACAAAATAGCTGTTATTTTTGACCAAAAATTTAAAAGTCAAAAGTAACAGTTATTTTTGCTCGAAAAAATAAAAGGCATTAAATAACTAGTATTTTTGTCGGAAAAAATAAAAGTTAAATGATAACTGTTAATGTCTGACTTTTTCGATAAAAACCATAACCGGTATGGTCCCTGGTAAAATGTAATGACACATATATTCCAGTTTTTCCTTTATAGCTTCCAAGAGGGGGGAGGGGTTACCATCATCCTTGCATTTTTTTACTTAAATTATCATGGGAAATCACCAATCGAGGGAGTAAATGCTATATCTGAGGAACCTTGAATACAATTCATGCAGCTTAATATATAAAAATACAGGTGTCCCTGTTTTTTTGCACATCACTCACTGTAGCTCTGTAACTCCAAAAATAATTCGAATTTAAAAAAATCCTTTTAAGGCATTATTTTTGAAGGATTTTAGAAGGCATTTAGAAAAAATAATCGGAAAAATTTTTATTTAAACGCAGATTATACCTTAAATGCAAGTTTTTCTTTAAACTCTTACTAAGCCAAACAATTTACGATGCTCTTTAAAAAGAAATTTTTGTGAAAGAGATAGAAAGTAAGAGATTGAGAATCTCAAAAGAAATACAATTCAAATTTGCATAAAAAATATTCTGTTTATTTAATATAAACTGCCATTGACTATTGCTTCAATTGGTATTACATATTAATTTACATGGTGTGTTATAACTTCAATATGAGATATATGTCCGTGATCTGCTTTTTTCAACGTGAACAAATTGCGCCTATTGTAGGGGTCCCCAAACAAAATACATAAAATATAGAAGAAAATCTCTTATAGTTCATATCAAAAATTCTATGAATTCTAGGAGGTCAAATACATGAGCTAATCCTATTGATTTTTTCACCTCAACATTTCCTCTAAGCACACCTATTCTCTATCTGCCATCCTTCAGGGGGTACCTATGCAAAAACACAAAAATTCGAGAATATAATTGCTCCTGTACACAAAAAAGTGACGAGACTCGAAAAACTTTTCGTAAAAAGACTTAAAATAAATTTACCCTCAATATTAAAACGCCGTCTAAGAAGTTTAAATTCAAAAACTGCTTACACTGAAAAAATATGTATGAAATCCCGAAATATTTCAATGTCCAAATAATGAAAACCAATTATTACAAGATACAGCAAAGTCAATCATTTTGTCATATATGAAAGAATTTTACCAACATTTGTTTTCTGTTCCTATAGATTCTTTGAATCGTTCTAGCAGTGATTATGAGCTGATGAATGTCTCGACAACTTCGTTCAAAAAAACATCGAGAAAACAATTGAATCTGCTACAAGCGATTCCAAATCATTGAAAACAAAACAGAGTTATACAATTGAGGAAGAGTTAAAGTTATTTTAAGCCTGTGGTCAAAGCAATTTCGTTACAAATCCTGAAATAGGCTTTCTGATAAAAAGCATAAAAACGTTGGTAAACACAAAGTACATAATCTCATTTATGTACCAAATAAATTATATTCTCGTTCTTTAATACCCCTTATTAGGCTTCCCAAGGCTTTCCAGGAAAGGAAAATAATTTAAAAAATGTCCTGCTTTCCAGGGAAACAAAATTTTCTGGAATTTCAGAATTTAGTGCTGATAATCATTTTTAAGAAACCGATTTTTACTGATATATAAATTTAATTATATGTTTTTATATCATACATTTTTTTATATCCTTTTTTGCAATTAAGCTGATTTCGAAGTTAAATGACAAAAATTACTCGATTGGGAAAAATTGTCAACAACCTTTTATAAGAAACTACTACCACTCACATATGCGAACTCACTAAATGCAAAAATCTGATTATGAAATAAATTGTAAGACTAATATTACGATCAAATGATTGTTACCTTAACGCAGCCAGTACAGAAAAAGTGGGCGGTTCATATTCCCGCTTAGTTAATATAAGGTGCATTTACTCTACATAAATATCTAACTCCCCTTCCTTGGCAACTAAGTCTTAAACCACATGTGTACAGCGTGGTGAATTCACACTAAAATGAACCATTACTTAAATGGTTTTAAGCAAAAGCACAAACCACACTCCAAAAAGGATTTTAATTTTCTATGCCAAAGCTTTAATACCCTCCCTATTCAGGAAAAAGCCTTTAACTTGGCCTTGTTTTAATTTCAGCTTATTCCACCGCAGCGCTTTTGGCTATTGTCTTTGCTATACCATTTGGTATACGCATGCTCGTACACAAGGATAGCGGACAATGGGAAGAATTTGGACCAGCATTCTATACAGCACACTTGGAGCTTTTTTTGGGCAATGGTTGTTTAGGTAAGTGTAGCAACTGTATCTAAAACGTGTTTTTGAGAATTTAAAATCTCTTACAATTTAAAAAACAAAAAATATCTCAACAGGTGTCGGTGTCATGATGCTTTTGGTGCTAACCATAGAACGCTATGTTTCTGTTTGTCATCCGGGGTTTGTGCGTCCAGTTATGGGTCCACCGGGGTAAGAAAATATTTTGTTATCTTTTGTGTTTTGCTCTTAGTAGTTGCATAATTTTGGTTCTTACTGTCCTTTTTATGTGCAGCATCGTTGTCTTTCTTACTACTCTTGTTACATTCATCATTTACATTCCGAGTGTGTTTCGTGGTGAACTCATCAAATGTGAACTGCAAGCGGATGGAAATTATGTATACTTTCGTCGTGATAATAACGCATTTTTGAGAACACTTTTTTATTCCGTAAGTTGAATTGTTCATACCTACAAACATTTATGTTTAAAAAGTAGAACTTAAGGGGAACCTGCCCCAGACAACAGGTTTTGCAATAATTTTTTACAAAAATTTGAGAGTACTTATAACTTGAATGAAATTACATATTGACATTTATGTTCAAACGTATTAATACAATTTGTTATTATAAGAAGCGGCGATACAGGTGCTCAAACTTTTTGTGAGGTATGTGCGCTGTGGAATGCTCAGCCTCTTCTAGTCAACGGAACTCAACCCAACAAAAGTTTTTCATTAAGTTATTTCTCTTTGAATGTTCATATTTTTAACGAAAAAAAATTAAAAGTTAAATAGAAAAAGAAAAAACCCCTTTATATATTAACAAACAAATTGATAAAAAACATATTTCATGCAGTAAATAAAACCAATCAAATATATGCAAAGGCCAATACGTTAAAGAATATCTGTTCAAAATTTCAAGTTTATATCTTTATTACTTTTTAAGTTATATTCCACAGCGCGGAAAAAAAATCTTTTTAGAAAAACGCAATTAAAGTTTTCGTTCTTGTACTCGGTGTTCTCGACGCTCATCAATTCACTGACTTTGAATACGTTGTAAATGAATTTTTAAAGAATAAAAAAACAAATCCAAAAGTTTAAAGTTCTGGATAAGGTTCCACCCCTTACTTCTAAACGTTGTAAATGAATTAAAAAAAAAAAAAAACAAAAATTTAAAGTTCTGAATAAGGTCCCCCCTGAGTACGATATAATCTGAATAAAAAGAGATCAGTGAAAAAAAAAATTAGAGAAGATGCATATTTAATGTAAAGGGCCCCCAAATAACGTTTTTTAAAAAAAAAAAACGCATTGGGTGGTCAGTTGGCTTCAACTCCTGAACCAATTTGACTTTATATGGCATCATACCAAGGTCTTTATGCAAAATTCGTCTCAATGATGTCTCCGAAATGTTCAATTGTTGAGAACGACGGTGAATTGATGTTGATGGCGCTTCACGCACACTTTCTGCCACAGCTTTTCTGTTTTTGGCTTTTCACGCTTTGGTTTATCGATGAGGTTGCCAGTTTCTTTCACTTTTTTCACAAGATAACGAACATACGGAGCTGACGGTGCTTCTCTTCTTCAAAAATCTATACGCAATTTTCGCACACATTCTGCAACATTACCATGATTTTCAAAGTAAAGTCGCAATATTTCCCAGCGTTGTATGTATATCAGCGGAAGGATAAAATTATCTGTCAAATCAGACCTGAGCTAAGTGTTACCATTCACGAAATAAGCATTAGTTGAAAAAAAAACGTTAGATGGCAGACCCTGTATTAAGTAATTCAAAAAATATTGTTCGTGTTGCTGTAAACTCGAGGAACAACAACCTTTAATTTCAGTGGCATGAAGCAGTTTTTATTATTCTACAATATTCAAGGTTACGTTCACTCTTTTAGTATCATATATGATGTAGATTATCTAATATATTAAAACGTCAGCATCAGTTCATAAAAGTTGTCGTCAGCTTTTTAATAAATATTTTAAAAGATGGATAACGAAACGTAGACATGTATATCATTCGAAAGGTTCTGCACCATAGATGTGCTAAATATGTTTTTTTTTTAAATTGATGATATATTACCAAAAATATAAGCGTTGAAAGTATGTACTTGTACTCTTTGCGCGAAATTATCGCTAGTGTCAAAAATCACATTTCACGAGAAAGAGTTTTATCTATTTTTTTTTGGCTTAGATAATTTACTTATATTCTATAATGATTTCTGCTACAATATATAACCAGGTTGTGGGGTGTAGAATAAATTTGAATCAAAAAGTCAATTCGGAGATAGCAATTTAATATCACAAGGATTTTTAAAGGGGAAGTCGGTGTATTCTATTAACACGCACTATTAACTTTGCCAAAAACTCGCAAAAATTTTATATCTATATAATAAAAAATTAAGTTCAAAAAATTAAAACCCGACTACTAAAAAGCGCTCTCTAAAAAGTATGAAACAAGAAAATAATCTCACCTGAAATTGTTATGCAAAAACTTTTAATTTTTTTTTGTATATTAAATAAACAACTTACACATAATATATTTTATTGCATATAATACTAATTTATAGTGATGTTGAAAACATATACGTGGTAGTATGCCACCTCTATATATTGTCATATGTCGCCCTCTAGACGTATAATACACTCTGCCCTAAAGCTTTTGATCGCTTACTACTGTTAGAATGTATTGTTTTGTTAAGGTAGGTGGCATACCATGACGGATATCTTTTAATCATCACTATAAATTATTATTATATGCAATAAAGTATATTATGTATAAGTTGTTTATTTAATAGACAAAACAAGTTTAATAGTTTGTACATAACAATTTCAGGAGAGAATATTTTCTTGTTTCATACTTTTTAGAGAGCGCTTTTTAGTAGTCGGGTTTTAGTTTTTTGAACTTATTTTTTATTTAAATTATTTTGGGGATACAATTTTTATATCATCGAAAGTATTAACTACTTATAAGTTATTTGATGATCAATTTATAAATTTATAAATAAAGATGTTTATTATAGCACTTAAAATTTTTTTTAGTGCATGACTTTATGTCCTATAGAAGGCGCCACATTCAATTAAATGTGACGTCACAAAGCCTATAATAAGCGTTCAAAAAGAAAACGCTCCTAACCTGATTTATTATATTATGATAAGTAGTTTAGAAGATAGGGTTTAGTTAATTCTCTGTCCTGTAGAGGAAGCTTTATTCTATTTAATGAGACATCACATAGCCTTTAACCAGCGGACTTGGAACACGCTTTCAAAGATACCTTTTACATATGTTAAAATATGATAAGTATTTTAGAAATTAGCGGTTTAGTTCACTTTCTGTCCTCTAGAGGGTGCCATATTAAATTCCATTTTACGTCACATTAACTACCGGACTAAGAAAACGCTTCCAACGATACCTCATTTGCCAAAATATGATAATTAGTTTAGAAGTTAGTGGTTAAATTTACTTTATGTGCTCTAGAGGGCACTATATTAAATTGTTAATGACGTAACATAACCTATAACCAGCGGACGATCAAACCGTTTGCAACGAAACCTCAATTGTTAAATTCTGATAAGCAGTTTAGAAGTTAGGGCTTACGTTGACTTTCTGTCCTCCAGAGGGTGCCATATAAAATTTTACAAGACATCACTTAGTCTTTAGCCAGATCATCAAAACGCTTCTAACGATATCTCATTTGTCTACTTACGATAAGTAGTTTAGAAGTTAGGGCTTATTTTAATTTCTGACTCTAGAGGGCGCTATATTAAATCTTATGTGACGCCACATAACCTTTAACCAGGCACTGTCAAAACGAGGGGCTTAGTTGCCTTTTTGTCCTCTAGAGGGCGCTATATTAAACTTTATGTGACGCCACATTCCTTTTCTTCATCGGACAATCAAAACGCTTTTTACTACCTCATTTGCTTATGTCACTAAAAAATTGTTTTTGGTCATGATTTTATGTCCGCTAGAGGGCGCTATATTAAATAAAATGTGACGTCACATATCCATTAACCAGAAGACTACAAAAACGCTTCCAACGATACCTCATTTGTTAAACTGTGATAAGTAGTTTAGAAGTGAGAGTGTAACAGATGAACATACATACATACTTACACATATGAATACATACATACATACATACATACCCAGTAGTTCCAGTCTTGAAGAAATCTTAAATTAATCATGTACGATTTTTCTTGATCCTTGACGAAACATGCTGAATTGGCCAAACATTTCATTAATAAAAATTTCATATAAATGTTCCAAATTCGTGCAAGACGCAATGCAGAAACGTCGGCATTTATCATGTACGAGCCCAATATCGAAATATTGAGGAAGTTTCGTTAACGAAAAGTAGACAATAATAAAAAGAAAATTCGTTAAGGAATTAAATCGAAACGTGCTTCTGGACCGAATTCAACGTCGTGCTATATATTTGATAAAGGATAAAAATATTTCATCCTCTCTCAACTCTATTGGAAATCGACGTAATGTTGGTTTCGTAATGGCCTGACGCCACCACACAGAATGTTTTCTAGGTCCAATCGGGCAGCTGTCAAAACCCATTCCTTTACCATTGCCTTGATACCACACAGAGCCTCACGTTGTAGTGATAATGAGGTTCGTTCTTTAGTCGTACGGTAAAGTTGTGGAATGGTCTCCTGTCAGTTTTGAGCTGTGCAAATTTAAAACAAATCTTTACCGAAACTACTCCATCTTTTCAACCTCTTAATAACTATCACCCATCTTCAAATCCAAACAATGCTCATACATTTATAAGAAACATCACCTGAGCTTTCACTCTACAAAACAGATAGAAATTATACCAAATTGTCAAAATTAAACGAATTCGAACGCAATGGAAATGACACCTAAACAGTTATGTCAATGAATATTTAAATACTATCGAAAACCATCGATAGTCAGTCTAGAACTAGCTATCGATAATCACGATAGTGTGAAATTATCGATAGTATCGATAGCGTCATCGATAGTTTGCGAAATCTACAGTTTAGCCTCTGAACAATTCGGCGAATTACAACAATCATGAATATCTTGAAGTTGTTGTAATATAGTGGAAAAAGTTAGGCGCTGACAACCGCTACTTTGCATTATATTTTGTATTAATTTTTTTAAGTCCAGCAGCTCATGTAGGAACTTCATTTAAGAAATCATCACGAAAAGTTCGTCAATGATGCTGCGAACTACTGGGTACCGGTCAAATACATATACCTCTCCTTTTGCTTCGCCGTAGTCGGGTAAAAATGAAAAGGTGTTCGTTGGTAGCTTCATCACTCATGAAAAAAAATTTTCGCCACAATTCTTTCACCGCCCACAAATCAACAAAAACTGCATATTTCAGTCGCTTTGGCTGGTTATTTAATTTGTCTTGCACTAAAAGTGGGTTCCACGCCCCCTTTTCCCGCCCACAAATCAATGAAAATCCTATTTTCCAGACGGTTCTGGTCGTATATGACTAAAACTTGGTAATTTAGTTTCTATGCTTACTTTCAGTAAGTGTACTAAAAATGGGCGTGGTCGTATTGTACCTACGTCACTTAGTCACAAAAATTATTAGTACTCTAAAACTACTGGGCTGATTTAGCTGAAATTTTGGAAGTACGAGATGGTTTACGGAAAATTTTCTTTGCCACACCCCTTTTTACCGCCCACGAAACATAAAAAGTGCTATGCTTCAGACGGTTTTGATCGCATTAGACTAAAGTTTGGTAATTTTGTTCGTATGCTTACTGTCGGGAACTCTAGTTAATATGGGCGTGGTCACCCAATATATACTCCCACTTTTTCAGAAATTATTAAAATTGACGCCACACCTCCTTTAACCAGCTACCAATCAATAAAAATGTCTTCATAGCTCAGAAGGTATTGAACGTGTGTTTTCTGTAGATTCCGAAACTAACCGTCCGATTGAATTCAAACAAACAATTTATAGACACTTTTAAAAGTCAGTACATAACAGTCATGGGTATTTTTTGGATTTTGACGATAGCTGCTGGTTTGGAAACTTTTCAGTTTTGACACTAGTTTAAGACAGCATGTGCTAATTGTAGTCAGGCCTCAAGACTAATGCAATTTGACAGGGACTCCATGCGTCAACATGTCCAATAGATAAACCATCGCGGTGTAGTATAGAGTAATTAAAATTTTCCAGCAAGCATCCATATAGCTATTTTCGGATTCACCTGATTTCTTTGTAAAGTCATGGTAAGCTAATTACTGTCCCTAACTATTTTGAAAGGTATGCCTTCCAAATATACTCTAAACTCATATATTATCTCAAGTGTTTCCAGTTCAAAACTGATATTTGAATTTTGCAGCGGAAGTAGTTTCTGAAAAATAGGAAATCGGATAGAACTTTATACCCTTTTGCCTTTCAGCAGAACACCAACAAACCCAATCGTGCTAGCAGCACACAGCAACTCAGTTTTCTTTTCAGGATTATAATATCCTGAAATCGGTGCTTCTGTCCGTCTAATTTTTATTCATTTAATGCACACATTTAAAGTTGAATTCAACAACCTTCTTTAATAAATCCTGCAACGGTGTAGCGATTCGAAAAAATTATGGTATAAGTCGCCTAAAATACGAAAAAAGTCCGATACCAGCGATTAATTCCTTTAAATTGGAGGGCATGTGTACAGTGACCATCCGTCCTCTTTTAGAGAGGACAATTCTCTTTTTGAGCATCGTGGCCTTAATAAAAAGGTTATCGTTATATTGTCCTTTTTCCTATATAAAAAGGACAATATAACGATAACGAATATATATATATTTTTTATAAGTTCCTTTTTTTTTTTTATTTACGTTAAATTTTAAGAAATAAATAATGAGAATTTGTGTGATGAAGTAGTTTGTATTAAAAATAATGTACCTACATTTACAAAAAATTAAGAAGTCGAGAAATGATATAACATCAATATGCTCTAAATTTATAAACATTTTTAGTCACCTTTTTGAAAACTATCTTGAATGTAAGCATTTACTTAAGCTTGTTAAATTTTTTTGTGTATACCGGCTTCAAGTACGCCAATAGAAAGAATATTTTCTATAAGTAATAATATTTGGACATCGGAGAAGTCACAGCTAACTACAGTAACTACCACAAAATGTATTTTATTTACTATATATAACTTCCAAATGAACAGCACAGAATTTAAAGTATTTTTAGAGAAAAAAATATAAACGATTCCTTAAAAAAAACATTTTGTTGAAAAGTAATTGTTAATTTTTCTTAATTGGTTTTGCTTGTTTATTCTTAAAAAAATGGAGACATATTTTTGCAACTGTTTTCCTTTCAAGTAGTTTTATGTTTTTTGTTTTTATTAATTCAAGGATTTTTGAAATAGGCCCTTAGATTTCAGAATACACTGTAAAACCGGGCTTTACTATTATATTATAATAAAAAGATAATCTCTGCAAAAACATTGTACTAATAATATTTTTCTATTTTTCTATATTTGATAAATGCTCTAAAGACATTTGTTTATTTTTTTACGAAATGTATTTGTGAGGTCAGATTTTTTTCTAATATGTTGTATGCAAATAAATACTTTTATTTACAACTGGGTTAAAATAATAGCAGTACGTAACACTAGTTCATTAATATTAAAATCAGACAAAAATAAAATGTTTTTTTTCTTTGCTGCTAAATACGGCTACTTGAGAAATGCTCAAAATAATTGAGTCACAAAATACTTAAATGAAATAAAGGATTTACAAAAAGTAAGTTTGTGGCAACCCACTTTTCCAGTAAAAACAAATCACAGTTTAGTTTATAGCTTAAATCCTTTAATAGCCCAATAGGTCTAGAGCTGAATATCATCAGCATATTCACGCTTATGCTGATGATATTCAGCTCTATACAGCATATTTTACAAACAGTGAAAATGTCATTTAAGAATATGGAGAATATGAGAGGACCCAGAATAGACCCTTGGGGAACACCGGCAGCAACTGTTTGCAGGGAAGAAAAATTATTTCCAACTCTTAAACGTTGCTTTATTGCCTCTAGGTAGTTAGATGAGAGTTTAACTGCACTGTCACTAAAATTTAAAAAATATGTAAGCTTTTAACAAAGCAGATTATGATTGCCCGAGTCAAAAGCTTTGGAAAAGTCAATCAGGCAAAGAAGGGTTATAAAGTTTTTGTCATAAGATATTCTTATTTCATCCATAACTATCATAGCTGTCGTTACACAGCTGTGACCAGTCCGAAACCCAAACTGAAGCTGCGATAAAAGGTTGTTTACGTTTAGGTGTTCAGAGATCTAATGCAGAGTCGGATTTGGGAACTGGCATAACCGTGGCTATTTTCCATAATTCGGGGAAGCGAGAACAAGTTATACGGTGATTGATAATATGAGTTTGGGGCACTAACATGAAGTGAATAATAGGGAGTACCTAAAGATTTAGATCGTATTCTAAGAGGTCTCAAAAGTTGCATTGGGTTGTCAGATCTCTCAAAAAAAAATTTTAGAAAAAAAAGGATGTCTTCCTCTTCCTCAAGGACAAATTTGTTTTTTAAGAAAAACAGTAAAAAATCACGACCTCAAAATGCTTTGATTTTTGTAAGAAAAACTACATATGTCTTGAAGAAAAAGTATATACAGACTTGAAATAACAATATTTTGCCAAAAACGATGCTAATCTCTATTTTCAGCCACAAGGTCCTGTGTGAAGGATATTCGAATCTAAAGGCACATAACTTTTGATTGCTATCTGAATGTCTAAATTTTGGTGATTTTGATTATAGTGTTTGCGTTTCCTTAAATTTGGCGAATTAATAATTTGCATATTTTTTGCATATGCATTTTCTTGTTTTTGAGAAATGCATACTTGAATGCAAATTTTTAAATATTTCAAAAAAATTAATACATGGTCTTATATCTCGGGCACTAGAAGTGGTACCGAAGATAATTTTCTTAATTTAGATTCTTTAAGTATTTCTGAATAACACCCTGTCCAAGAGTATCAATTTACAACACCATGTTAAGACCACAATTTTTTTCCTCTTTCGATTTGTAAAAAAATTTTCCTCCTAGTAAAGGGTGTTTTTTTTAGAGGTATAGAAATTCGAATTGAAATAAAACATAGAAAATCGTTTAAATGTCCATCAATTTGGCTTTATTGGAAGGATAATTTTATGCCATTAATGTTTAAATATGATTTTGGGCATGTGGCCGCCACGGCTGGCTCGAATAAAGCCAATTCTACAGGTCCAATTTTCAACCACTTTTTCGAGCATATGGGGCCGTATGTCGGCAATAACGCCACGAATGTTGGCTTCCAAGTCCCCTAACGTTTCTGGTTTGTTGGCGTAGACGAGCGACTTCACATATCCCCAAAAAAAAAAAATAATCCAATGGTGTCAAATCACACGATCTTGGTGGCTAATTGACAGGTCCATTCCGCGAAATTATGCGCTCATCGAATGTTTCCTTCAATAAATCGATTGTGACGTGCGCTGTGTGGCATGTAGCGCCGTCTTGTTGGAACCACAACTCATCCACATTCATGCCATCCAATTCGGGAACAAAATAGTCGGTTATCATGGCTCTATACCGGTCTCCATTAACAATAACTGACTCTCCAGCATTATTTCGGAAGAAGTATGGCCCAATGACTCCACCAGCCCATAGAGCACACCAAACAGTCAGTTTTTGTGGATGTAATGGCGTCTCAAGGGTCTCATGTGAATTCTCTTCACTCTAAATGCGGCAATTTTGCTTGTTGACGTAGCCATTCAACCAAAAATGAGCCTCATCACTGAACAAAATTTTGCGATGAAAATCAGCATCGAGATCAATCTCATTTTCGGCCCATACACCAAAATCACGACGCATTGCATGGTCTCGCGGCTTTAATTCTTGCACAAGCTGGATCTTGTAAGGTCGCAAGCCAAGATCTTTGCGCAAAATCTTCCATAAAGTTGATGGACAAAGCTCCAATTGCTGTGCACGGTGGCGAATCGATTCATTCGGGTCCTCTTCAACATGTTGGTCTACAACGGCAATTGTTTCTTCGGTGCGCACTGTTCGACGTCTCTGCGGATGCGAATTATCACATAGAGTAAACGTAGTGCGAAAACGACCCATGGTTAACCGAATTGATTGCTCTGATGGACGATTATGTCGACCATAAAATGGACGGAGCTTGCGGTAAACTTCGCGAACTGAACCATTATTTTCGAAATAAATTTGCACGATTTGCAAGCATTGTTCTTTTGTCAACCTGTTCATGATGAAATGGCAAACCAAACTGAACATAAATGACATTAGAGTTGCCAGATTTGACCACAAAATGCCAGTTTTATCTCTATTCGAAAAACAAACCTCTAAAAAAAACACCCTTTATGAATTTTATTATTTCGTTAAAACACCTCAACTCATTCACAGAAATGTTGTACTAAAATTTTGAGTTTCTGAGTTTGCCATTCGATGGGTCTCAATTGACTTAACAATTGTTGTTAAGCACTGTTTTGATGAAATAAAATACAGGAGATATGAACAAAATTGTTACATTTCATGCTTGAAGTAACTTTTTTAATATCAAAATAGGGAAAAAAATCGTGGTCTTTTCCTGCTATTTTTATAAAGATATTTTTAGACAGAGTTTCGTTCAAAACTATTTGCAGAATTCTAATTGAGAACATTATCTTCGGTACCACTTTTGGTACCCGAGATAAAAAACCTTATATTCAGTTTTTTGAAAATGTTAAAAATTGCATTCAAGTATATATTTTTCTAAAACAGGAAAATGCATATGCGAAAATTTATTAATAAAAAATTATTAATTCGCCAAAATTTAAGGAAAGCGTTAACCCTCTAATCAATATCACCAAAATTTAGGTAATCAGATAACAATAAAATGTTATCTGCTATCTCGAGTGTACCTTTAGATTCGAATATTGGTAACACAGGCAATTGTGGTTAAAAACCAAGAGTGGCACCGTGTTTCCTAAAATATTGTTACTTAAAGCCTATCTTTATTTTTTTCTAAATTTTTTTTTTGGGAGATCTTGACCACCCAATGCAACTTTTGAGACCTCTTAGAATGTGGAATTCGAAAAAATTTTAATTTGAAACGCCCTAGAGAAATACAAATTTAATAATTTTAATAGGTATTTTATCGATCCCGATTAAATTCGAACTAATCTTCATTATACACTTGGCAACATATTCTTCACCGACAGTTTCAAACTCAAATGAGGGAAAGGGAAATTGGTTAGTTTGTTCTGATAACTAAACATTGGAACCAGTATTGGCAGGACTTGGATATCTATTTAACAAAAAATAATTATTCAGTAAGTTTGGCTCCAAAGTGCACTCGGCGCTTTACTGGATACCCTAAATTTTTTAAATTTTTCCAGAAGAATTTAGCTTGGAGCTGAACAATTTAGTCTTTCTTATCAAAAAACTACGTTAGCTGCGTTACGAGCTCTTTTGAAACTGACCCAATTTTCACCCGTACGATTGCGTTTCCATTTCTAGGAGTCGAGTTTGTTATTTGTTTTTATGGCAAACATAACACGACAAGTAAACCAAGGACAAGAATTATAAGACACTTGAATTGCACGTAACAGAACATGACGGTTAAACAGAACATTTAACTTATTCCTGAAACAGCTAAACTTCATCCATCAAGCCATCATCCACCAAACAATAAAGCCAGCAGTCTGTCTAATTTGCAGCCAATAAGTCACAAGTAGTGCAGAAGATTTTGTGTTTAATTAAATTATTATTTTTTATATTAATATATTTTGCTATTAACAACTCTTATTGCTTTTCTTATGTATCCTTTTTATTATTTTAAAATAATCGTCAGCATAGAAATGGGATACTTTTTTATGGGAAATATTTTTGGTTCACTAGGAACAATACGGAACATTCTAAATATTCGATGATCTCATAATCGAAATATCACTTTGACATATTATATTTGAGTCTTCTTTTAGTTATAAGGCACAAAACGGTCTGCAATAAAGTTCGGTAAAATCAGTTGAGGCATAGAAAGGATCAATGATATAAATTAAAAAGGACCAGGTCGGGTTGAAGAGCTCTCATTCACAAAAACCTAATTCAAATAGCGTTAATGCTTTTCATGGACATTTACGTCAATCTTGAACTGGTTCAGATGCACTTAGTAATTTAGCTTGAAAAGTTTTCGTTCTAAGAAAAGATGCAGAATTAGGATATTTTATGTGACAAGAATGGACAGAAAATTTTCAATATACCTTTCTTATAACTTAACCATAAGGTTTTATTACATTTCCTTTGCTTTTTGAGAATGTGAATTTTATTACTCTAAGGCTACTGACGATTTTGCTCAGGACTTTTATTTAAACGTTTTATCGTTTTCTCTCATTCACATTTGCACTACCAAAACATCAACAATAAAAACCTGCAATCACAGGTGTACAAGGTAATGCTGGAGGTGCTTTTCAAGCTGGTGCCCACTGTTCTGATTGCTGGCTTTAATCTGCGGATTATGATGGTCTACCGGCAGACATGTGAGAAGCGACGTAAAATGATACTCACACGCACAAGCAATAACAGTAACGTCAAGGATGAGGATCCGCGCAAATTTGCAGAGGAACGTCGACTATTTCTGTTACTCGGTATGTTAGAAGCTGGTTGTCTTACTCTACACTACACTACAACAACATTTCTGTACATTTGTGTAATTGGATTTTTGTTACGTGTGTTGCATGTGATTGCTACATGAGTGTGTATGTGTATTAAATGTGGCTATGTGTGATTTTGTGTCCCTGGAATGTGTTTAAATGCATTACATTTATTTGTTTTTTCTTGTCTCACACACAGGCAGCACCTCGATATTATTTCTTTTATGTGTCTCACCTATGGCCATACTTCATATGACGATTGCATCCGAGAATCTGCCAAGTTTCTCATTTCAGGTGAGTGCCAACATTGTTGGAATTTTCTTTTTTAATTACTCTGCTCTTTTTTTTCCTATACTTTTTGCTGCTGTAATTGTTTTATTTCAGGTTTTTCGCGCTCTGGCCAATCTTATGGAGCTCACCAACTATTCCATCACATTTTATATTTACTGTTTGTTCAGTGAGGACTTTCGTAACACTCTGATGCGTACCATCAAATGGCCTTGGATTAATACACAGCTGTGCCATCAAGTGGATGAGGTGGTTATGAAATTACATTTAGCATTGAATTAAAGGAAAAAGCCTTAAAATTTATTGTATTCAAAATGCTTAAGCAGTGGTGCAAATTTGTTTACAAAAAAGATTTTTTTGTTCTCTTTTTTTGCATAGATCTCCAACAAAGCCACGCCTCTAATGAACTTTGACAAATTGACACTACGTAATCATCATATAACAACTACTTCCGGTGTATGCACTGGTATGGGACGCTCCAGCAGCATTTGATACCAAAGTATCAAGTCTCAAAAAGCCAACAAAAACTCACTCAAACTAATAACTTTTGTTTAAGTTTATTTTGTACAAATATATTACACTACACTGTAAATTTAAATTTCAGAAAAACTAATTCTTTTAAGCTCATATATATATAAAAACAATACATTAAGAAGTAAATTATATAGTAAAGAAAATATAGTAAATTATTCTGCATTTGATGTCAAATTTCTGTGTTCACTGTTTTAGTGAGTAAGCAAAACTTCAAACAAAAAATAAAACCAAAAAATTTTCCTAAAATATTAAAAAATAAGATTACAAATCTAGCCAAAACTAGGCTATAAAATTACTACTTAGGAAGTTTTAAGCTTAAAAGTCAGTGCAAAGCACGAATTTAATACAAATAAATTCGTTGCATAAACTTGTAAGCACTGTGGCAAAAACATTGCTCATTTCCCTAGATTTGGATAAAAATATATTATTTAGTCTTAAGCAATTATTGTTATTACGTAATACATTATAAGCAAATATTTAGTTATATTTTAAAAATATACAATATTATATATACACATATTATGTTAGTAGTAAACGGCCCAAATGGGGCCTTTAGAAGTGGCCTGCATTGTCAAAATTGTGCATTTCGTCTGACGAAGTTTGAAAAAGTATAACGAATATTTAGTGTATCGATTAGTATTAATAACTGCATATTTTTAAATTGAAAGAATAAACAAAAGTGCAAAGTGTGACAACTCTTACACGAGGCTCGTAGCCAGGATTTTCCATGGAGGATGGGGGTTTAACAACATTTTTTGGTACCAATATGATATTGTAAGTAAGAATAAGAGACCCTGTTGTGTAAAACTGATTGAATTTTGAACATTCGAGTATAGAAGTATTTTTTAACTTTATTTTTTTTTTAAATGTTAGAACTAAAATGCTCATAATAAAAGTTAAATATTTTTTAAGAGTAAAATTTGTGAAAAGAATTTAATATTTATATGTTGCTTTATAAATTTATATGAAATGGTGTAAATTGAACATTTTTATTGTCTTTTGAATACAATAAGCAATTGTAGAAATTATTTCAATGCTTTTTTTTTTCTTTAAATTTATTTTAAGAGAAACAAATAGAACAGTATATGAAGGTGGCTTTTATTCTCAAAATTGTCTTTTTTTAAATCGATACCCCTGAAATATTCGAATATTTGAGAAATGATGAAATTTGAAATTTTAGACACAACTTAAGTTATTAGAGGTCGCGTAAAGTGTGGAATATACGAAAAATATGTTTTTTATTTTTGCCTTTTATCCACATGTGAAGTATAATAAAAATAAAAAATATTAATCTATATGCTAGAATTGAATACCTTTCCAGCAAGACACATACCATAAAAATCTGTTGAAAAATATGGTAGTTATGGTCATTTATATATTTTAAAAACAAAAAATTATAATTTTCTCAAAAATATTTCATGTCATTAATAGGTACATATTTTAATTATCGTTATGAAATAGTTTTAGTTTTCATTTTCAATAAAAACCAATTTATTAATTTGAGAAAAAGGGTTAGTTTAAATGAACGTTTGAAATAAATAAAAATGCAAGATTTTGGAGTTTTGCATAACTTTCATAACAGCCAGGTTATTCTACGTAATCACATTAATTTTTGTGATAATATAAGCCATTGCTTAAAAATATTTCAGATGCATTTTATTGAAATACTGTCATATATCAATTTTTGCGTTTTTTTTATATACAAAAAAATTCATATTTTGCGTATATTATACCCACTTGAGCAACCTTCATATTTCATAATTTTTCATCTATTCGAAAATAAAACTTTTGCATACAAGCAGGGGCCAGCCTAGTATATATATTATATTAAAATTAAAGTATATATTACCATTTTTTAATTATATTAAGTACCTATGGAAAAAATTGTTTCCTTGTCAACGTTGTTGGACTCAAACTAGAATTTATGTAAAAATATAATTTAAAACAAAATTGCCTTACAAAATTTGGGCTATTTTTAAAAGAAATATTTTTCATTTCAAAACAATTTAAAAATGAAAGCAACAATCTTGAAATGATCAACTCGAAAATAACAATTAAAACTAAAACAAACAATAGCTTGCTATTTGAAGTTGATGGCTTAAAAAAAAATAAACTTTTATGTTATTCTGTTGAGATCATGAAAAATGTTTATAAGAATTCACCATCGGTTGGGGTCTCCAACTCTTCAAAGGGATTTCTGCATAATGAATTTTTAAATTGAAGTTAATACATCGAAAAAATTTTGATTCTCCTATGTTATTATAATTCTAATATAACTCTTATCAACCAGCAAAAACTAAAGTTCTTGGTATTTAAAAAACACATTTGGTTCAAACACTCAAAATTATACATTTCTTATTGTATTTATATGAAAATAGTCGTGACAGTTATATCTTAGCTTCATCGGTACTCCAGTTAAAAGTTAATTAAAGAAATTCCACAACAAGTTTTTAAAATACAACAAAATTATATTGTTAATAAAAAAAAAAATTCATAAATTTGTTTTCTGACAAAATGTTTGGAAGTAAAATCTTCATTTTTTTAGAAAATTTTAGTATTTACTCTGTGATATAAAAACAAAAAAGGACCTTTCGGAAAATGAAAACAGCTCGAACAAATTGTTTCAATAGAAGCTCGGTCAAAGTTCTTTCAGGGTCTGAAAAGGAGATTTTTTTATACCTATCGTTTCTAAAAGTTTATCTAATTTATGCTACATATTCTATTTATCACTTGCCTTTAAATATTTAAAAATTCAAAAAATATGCTCTACGAATAAATTTTTGATAAATTGGTTTCTTTTTCTCTCCGAAATCATTTAGGAAGTACATATTTAAAATAATTATTACAATTTTAAAAAATTATGTTTGGATTTGGAATTATAATTTTTAATTAATTTGATTTTGTATATATAGTTTGAATATTTGTGTTATTTCTTGATAGAAAAACCAAATGCATTGTTTTTAGAGTTAAAAAAAATTTTTTTTTTCTGCATTGTAAGTTCCTAGACATAAATGCACAATCTAATGAAATTCAGTTTTGTTTCCAAGTAATAGGGAACACTTTTTAATTGCGAAATCATTTTTTCTTAATTTGGTGCTAGAAATAACAGTCTTTTGGTAATAAAATTATATTAAAAAAATTAATTTTTAAACACAGAAAAAAATTTGGGAAAAATTTTATAATGTTCTCAATTTGTTTATGTTACAAAAAAATTATATCTTGCTTTTGAAATAAATTTTCTTTGCTATCGGTTCCATTGAAATGGGCTTGAATGCCCCTCTCTTACACAGAATGAATGAACCTCTCTTACACAAAACTTTGAATACATAATAATTTAGTTTTTAATGTTTTTTTATGTGAAAATAGGAAACAAAATATTTAAACTGCTCTGATCGAGTTTTGAAGTACTTTTTATTATTTGCATTTTTAGCCATTATTTGATATCACATTTGGAGTTAGCTTCCTGTAATATTAATAATTTTTTAGAAATGTGCATTTTCGCTTGCAATCATAAGATATTTATATTTATTCAATTTCTTTGAACACTTTTCACCATTTAAACAAATCATCCATTAGATCAGAAAATTATAAAAAAATATTAGTGTTGTTTTTTTCTAAAACATGAATAGAAAAAAATTCTCTATAAAATAAAGTACACTCCTTGCTAAAGAAAACCCATCATCTAGAAATATTTGTAGAATTGGTTAAAAAGCTGCTTTAATTGACTTTTATACTAAAAATTTTGATAAGGTCGTGTTTATTGACATTTTTTTTCTAATCGTGCTAAAAAAAGTGCATCTATGGCAAATGGTGCTCAGTACGTTGCTTTATGTAAAAAAATGCTAATATGTATTTTTAACAAAATTTTTGAATTCATAAATATCAACAGAATTGGTCATACATAAGTTTTGTTAAAACTTTTTACGTTTTACGTCAAGTAATTTATGAAAGAAAGTAGTTTAATTAAAAATGGAGTTAAATTTTTGATATAATCCCAGCTTTTAGTTATTGCCATATAAACCGCTTAAGTCGCGAAATTTTTTAAATTTTTGAAGGTTACCCACTATTTCTTCATGAAAACTTAAGAATATACTAAAAAATTCGCCATTTAAACCGGATTTTGAGCCCAAATTAAACAAAAAAGTTAAAAAGCTATGTGAGTAAAACAATTTTCTGCAATGTATTGGTGAGCAAAAGGATTGTATTCGTCCTTGTTTTGATAATCAATAACATTTATATAATTTAGTGATTGGAGTTTAATTAAAGGGATCTTAAAAGTAAGAAGTTAAATGGATTAAAAATAAAAATCTATGTACCTATTTAGAAGCCAGAGTCATATTAAGACAACTCTTCCGGCTCTTACCTGTTTTTTTTTCTTTTTTGCCATTACAGAATCATACAGGTGGTCATATTATACAAAACTTCAATTCATCTTCTTGGCCTTGATAAATTTATGATATGAATTCTCTACAGTTAAATTCATGGTAGTCTCTAATCTCAAGGTTCTGCCATGTTTCCATTGTACCAATTATATAAAAATTTTTATCCGACGGCTTATCATGATTCATCCCCTATAACAAGTGACCTTTTTTATTAGTCTTGCACCCAAAATGCCATATTTCTTATACAGCAATGGAAATATTTCGATGTATTTTTTAGAATTTCTTTTTCATTTAATACCTAAAATAAAAGTAGTCCTCCAAATTTTGTGGTGACACTTCGTCTTCTCATCAACTTTGATTGGTAAAAACCAATGACACACGAAAAATAAAATAAAATTTTGCAACCTTTTGTAAAAGGGAACATAAAATTATATTTTAAAACAAAGTGGGGCTATTTTTTAACCGACCGCCATTATTTTTTAAACAAAACTTTTGGTGAATATTGTTCTTTTAAAAAATATTCTGCATACAAAAATACTTGAAAATGTTTTATTTGCATAACTATTTTTTACATTTATTGATGAAGAACCCTATGTAAAAATATTATGATTTTTCGTCTTTTTTTTATAAAAGCAACCTACTGATTTGCAGTTGCCTTATAGATCCGTACAAATCTTTGTGGCCCAGAAATTAAGCTCCATACCACTTGCATGAATCATGGTCCTTGCCGATTCCACAACTGTTCTCATTTCTCTTTCTGCTGATCCATTCTGCTCTGGACTGTAAGGGACAGATATCCCCTTTGTGTTTAACGTAGACCCCTGGGGCTTAATTCTAAGGCTTAATTCTAAGGTGCTGCATCGCATGGGACCGATATTTAGCGTCGGCTAACGCCTCTTCGGAATTCAAGGGATCCACCAGATGCCTAATTTTACAGCAACAGACCAACATTAAAAGATCTTTTGAACTATGTCCATGACCGCGACAGCTTGAGCCACTAAAATTGTACATAACTAGGTTATTTTAACAATAATCATGGGTCATATTGAGTATAAATACCGATAATTTAACCCATTCTTTTGGAACGCAACTTCATTATTATGGTCAAAGGTTTGGCAGATCTTTGTTATGAAAACTAGGTGGCGATACCATACCACTAGACCTATGGTACTGCTGCTTATGATAATCTGGTTTCAACACCAATTGATGGACACTACTCAGATTGTTTTGGTGTCCCCGTCACCCGTCCTCAAATTCCAAAGGTAACAGTATATTAATTTGGCAGTTGCCTAACTGCGTAACATTTACTGTTTGAAATTATCGAGAATTCTATCTACCATCACTCTCTTAGTAATTTACGAGTTACTAACCTGAGTTAAACAAAGTGTAACTCGCATCCTCCCTTCCGGTCTCAAACCACAACCAGTATGGATGAAACCCCGAAGGATTACATCCCATGACAGTCAATACCCGGTTAAAAGGTTCCATCAGACAAGGCTCTTTCACATCCCATCTACAGACCAAAAGTTCTTAGAACATTTATAATTGACTGTGACACCTTCAGTCACTCGAATTGTTCATGTCCAGGTTGAAATAACTATTGGTTTCCCGATAATTTAATACCACAAGAGAGCCAAAATCCCATTTTCGGAACATCGTTAGCTTTACTAAGGACTCTTAAAAGCCGCTTTCGGAAAACTTGGAAGCGTACCGTAGTATATCTTGGCACTATACTAGGTCAAGGATTACTATGTCTCTTACATAGAACCTTAATTCTAAAACAAAGGTCCCCATCCATCGATAGATCAGGTCTCCTCGTTTTGATGAATGACTGCCCCCTTACTTCAAGTTATATTGGATTGATCGTTCATCGAACGCATTACAATTCTATATGCCATACTTAATAACATAACCATGCCTTCTCCAAGATGTGGCACTAATAACCAAAGTTCAAGGTGGACCTTTTGTTTTACAGAAATCAGATGAATCATTCAAGAGCCGTGCCTTAAGAATGAACTCATTTTGAGATCAATTCACGGGCCGTGCCCCATGAGTTCTCCACCCAATGTTCAACCATCACCCCTTTTCCTGGCTTTGGACACTCAGAGATCCCAAAGGTACAAGTATACTGTAAGAGACAGGTTTTTGATATCGAATTCCTGAATATGAATCGAATTCGTTATGAATATATGCCTTTTAGATCAACTTAAAAAAAAAAAATTTTAGACGATCTATGGCATCAGACTGACATAATGATGGTATTATAAAGATAAATATTATCATTAAAATGTGACAGAGCAAAAAGTGCACCTAGAAGCAGCTATACTACACCTAGTCGCATCTAAAAATTGGCTTGATAGTTATCGTTAAAATGGTTTTCAATTTTCCCTGGTAACAGCGAGGAAATGATATATCTGAGGAAATGAAATTGACAAAAACTTGAAAGTTGTAAGGAGTCGTAAAAGGAATAATTTTGATTATAAATGGGAAGTTGACTTGACACTTAAACATCATGAAATCATATTTGGTTTTATGTATAACATAAAAATATTAAGGGCTGTTTCCTCATCTTATCTATAAAGTTCACTTTAGATACAGTTTACTTTAAAGTCTTTTTTTTAGCATTTTTTCATTTTCTAATGTTTTTTTCAATGCTACCGATATGATAAAATTACTGAGAAGTTCAAGTTGCTTGTAAAATTTATAACACGAGTAAAATTTAAAGTGCTGCCAATTTTGAGAATTTTGACACAAAACAGACGTTCGTAAACTTCAAAATAAATTTAATAACTTTTCAATATTAAAAATTTGCTTCAAAATATTTATTTGTGTGCGCTATGAATAATTGACGAGTGTTCCAAATCAATGCAATAGAAGACATGTCCAAAAGCGTGTGGACTATTTTAACGAGTACAATGATGAAAAATTTGTAAAGAGGTTTCGATTATCAAAAGCAACATTTTCAACTGTATTGGAAAAAATCACTGAAGACATCACAAGCGGTTGCAGAAGGCTTATGAAGTTATTTACAATTAACAAAAGGAAGTCATAAAAAAAATCATTTTTAGGAAGAATACTGTGTCAGCAAAAACTAAGCTTCTATTAGCTCTCCGCTTTTATGCGAGCGGAAGTTTTTTAATCACAGTCGGAGACTTTTCAGAAGTGAGTATTTCTACTGCAAGTCGCGCAGTAAGAGAAGTGCCATTTGCATATACATTTTCCTTCTGTATAAAATGGAGCTGATATAGAAGAGACAATGGCTAACTTTTACAATATTGCATGGTTTCCAAAAGTCATTGAAGCAATAGATTGCACTTACATAAGAATACAATCGCCAAGAGGAAACAATGCCAAAATCTACCGGAACAGAAAAAGATACTTTTCAATTAAAGTTTAAGCTGTATGTAATGGTCGATTGATGTTCCAAGATTTGGTTGCGAGGTGGCCTGGAGCAGCTCACGACAGCAATATATTTCGAAACTCTCGTTTAAGATTTCGATTAGAGAATGAACAGTTTGAGAACGGTTTCATTCTTGGTGAAAGCGGATACAAACAGTGCAATTATATGATGACTCCACTGCTAAATCCGCAAACAGAAGCTGAAAAACTCTACAATAAGACCAAAATTCGCACTAGAAATGTAATAGAGCGATGCTTTGGAGTGTGGAAACGACGTTTTCCCATTTTATCATTAGGCATGCGAGTATCACTGGACACTACAATGTCGATTATTGCAGCATGTAGCGTTCTGCACAATCTTAAAAATTCAATATTGATACCAGGGGATTCATTTGATAATATTGAAACAACTACTGTGGAAACCGATATTCGAAACTGTACTGCAAGGACAGTATTAATAAATAATTATTTTTCTAGGTTGTAACGCATAGACTGATTTTTGTAAAAATGGATTTATAATTTAAAATTTAATTTTAAAGAACATATTTACATTTATGAGCTAGTTTCATTTTGGTTTTTCTTCAATTATATTTTAAGCAACACATTTCGAAGCATTATTTGAGTTAATTTTTTCAGGTGCTTCTCTTCAGCTCGCCGATTCTCCTCTTCGTAAAACTTTTTTTGGCTCAGAATTAGCTCAAGTTTTACATCTTCCAAGCAACGTTTTACACCGACACATAATCGTTTGTATTTTGGCTGCTGCAAACTTGTGGGTTCCACGTTTCCAAAAAAAAAAAAAAAAAAAAAATAAAAAAATTATGTTAAAAAAAAATTATTTTATGTGTTTTAACACCACAAAGAGTCTTTTTTGCCATGTCAACGATATTTGCTGACTCAGTTGCAGATTCCTTTATATATGTTGAATCCATTGTTTTAACACCACAAAGAGTCTTTTTTACCATGTCAACGATATTTGCTGGCTCAGTTGCAGATTCCTTTATATATGTCGAATCCATTGATTGTAAAAATTACAAATGGATGGATGGATTGTAAAAATTGAAGTTTTGTAGAAATTCAAAAATCTTTGCATACCGTTGTCGTTGTTGAACTTATTTTCGGCTGGTGGCCGAATCGCCAATCATGGACGCAATTTTTTGTGAAACGCTGCTCAGCCCACTTTTTGCTGGCCCACCACCAATGCGATAAGTTTCGCTTTTTTCAGCGGCCAACTCCACTTTTGCCCTTCTTTTAAAGCAGTCATACTTATCACGCAAGGCCTTGCTTTCGCGTGTGGAACCTGTTGTGGCTGCGAAAAGCTTCCAAGTGACAGTATCTCATTTCTTATTTTCAATAATTTGCTTGAAGTCTTCAACGAGTTCCACCAGCGCCACTTCTTCTACTACTGTGAAATTCTTTCCCCTCTTCCTTTTTGAATTTTCGCTTGCCATTTTTAAAATTTTTCTTTTGAAATATTAAATTTTACGTTAAAAACGACAAAATCAGTTAATATTGTGGCAGTGCTATCAGTTACTATCTAATGCTGTAATTTCTTTTATGGCGTTGCAATAGTTTCATAGTTGTTATATATTAATTTAAAGGCAACGTGTGATAATCAAATTTGCTTTACTGAGACGATAGATTTGTATGATCGATAACTAAAGTTAAATTTATAGATAAGATGAGAAATCGGCCCTAAAGGAAATTAGTTATTGTGAAGTTTTGTAGCAATGCAGTGACTTGCAAATATCTTTAACAGTAGGAAAAACATCTGTTCATCCATGCATATGAAGGGAACGATGACAGTACAGTGGTATTGAAATTTATAATAGAAACCAATTAACTGAAGTGTACGCTGCTATAGGAGTAATCCTGAGAATTATTGTCACCACATCTGTGATAGTTGCGTCTGCACAAAGAAGTTTTTCAAGGTTAAAAATTTTTAAAACTTATTTGAGGAATTCGATCGCCCAAGATCGACTTTCAGCCCCTAGCCATTTATTTCAATTGAAAATGACGTAGCTCACTCGTTAGATTATTAATATTTAAATAAAAATTGTAGTCTTATGAAAAGCTGGAAACATATATTTCTATTCCTTGCGAATATCTTTTAAGGCATTCATGTATCTTAAATAATTATCATTAATCATTTTTCGTCTAAACTTTTATAAATCTCTGCTAACTTTTATAAATCTTACAAACTAATATTTTACAACTCCAAATTTATTTATTAATTATTTTATAACTTTTGCGAAGCTCGTCAATTACGAAATACTTACTTTCAATTCATATTTTTTGCAGAAAAACCAAGAGCTTTGCAATAGCAAAATCCGCCACTGCCCATCATAATATCTTTACCGATCTTATTTGGTTTTTCTATAACTTAAAAATTCCGAAACCAAACACGCCGATTTTTCATGTAGTGTCTCGCACCAGAATCTAGTATCCAACTCTCGTTTTTCATCTGAATTTCGATCGCATCAAAATTAAAGGCGTGAGTATTTTCTTATTTGCTTGCCACTTATCCGGATTTGCCACAGCCAAAGCAATTGCCATTCTTTGATAATTTTTGCTGCTGCTTACCTTTGTGGTTGCCTTTGCATTGTGTTGTTGTCTTTTTCGTTACCAAAGCTTCCACAGGTTCTGTCCTAGCTGTCTCAAAACTCTGGAAGCTTTAACAATGGTGCCTATTATACCCTGCACCTTTGCATCGCTTCGCCACCATTCCTTCAACTTTGCCTCATAATCGTGTTCAGTTACATTCCCCGGACGAGCCTCCTCCCCTGTAACACCATTGTATAGATCTGCAGCTATGAGCGTGATCTTGACTTGAAATATACAAGACGATCATTGGCCATCTTTCTGCATCTTCTCAATTTTAGAATGATGCTCCATTTTCTTCTCTTTTTGTGTGGAATCTTATGTGGAGTCTTATTTTCTTCTCTTCTTATGTGGAGTCTTACCTTTTTTATTTTCAGCAAATAAGCAAATATAGTCCAGTAAATATAAATTGGGAAATAATTCTTCTGATAAAGGTTATCAAAGGATTTCGATGACATGTCATCTTATTTCTGCAGCTTCTAAGACATTTTCTGGTTATTTAGAACGTCTTTTTATGTTTCCTTAGTTCTAAATACGAAAAATTTTTTAGTAATTTTTTATCGTTTTTTATTTGTTTTAGTTTTCAAGTACTAGTTTTAGGGAATTTTTTGGTAATTTTAGAGAGTTTTAATTTATTTTATTGGAAGTTTTGTACATTTTTAATTTTTAGAGTGTTTTTCGGTTTTTAGGTAATTTTTGTGTAATTTTAAATTTACTAAAAAAGTGAAAATGCAATTTTTTAAACATATTCCTTTAACAATAGAGTTATCAAAAGCAGGACAGGAGTTATCAAAAGGAGTAGCTTTTTATATATGTAGGCCTATATAAAAAAAAGGTCTGCGCTTGGTGAAACTAACGAAAGGGTTTGTACAAAGATGAAACAAGTGTTAAATAAAAGTTCAGGATATGCTAGTTTGTATTAACTCTATTTTTATGCTCTATGGTTAAAATATTAGGGGGTAAAAATGTTAATACTATGAAATTAGAAGAGGAACTTACTACAACGACATATCGTCTTTTAAATATGTTTCTCTCGTCAGTGGAGAGGTAGAAAGAAGTTTTTCTGTTTACAAAAACATTTTGCCAAACAATCGACGTGCTTTCAATTTTAATAACTTAAAAATGTACCTCGTAATGTACTATAACACTATGTGTAAAAATTATATAAAATAAAGTTTTAGTTAAATAATGTTTTTTTTTTAAAGCTTTACATTTTTTTAAGTAATTGTTTGCATTTTTTTGGTAATTTTTGTCAGTTTTTAGGTTATCAAAATTCGAGCCCTGGTTATAGAAATCTGCAAAATAAAAACAAATTTATTTTATATCATACATTTCAAATCACTTACTTAGTTTATAGGGTTTGGAATCATCTAAGAACATGCATGAGCTATTTTTGTTCACAAATCAAGCAATATATTATTTTAATAAGCTTGCAAGTCAACCTTTTACTTTACAACCACCCAAACACTCTTTTGAATGAGAACAAAAGTTGCTACGTGTTTATCAGAACTGTCACACATGAGCATATTGAAAGCTATTGTAGGATTTATTAGTATTAATTTAAATAGTTATATAAATACTTTTTTTTTGTCAAGATTACATTATTGTTTTGATAAACAAAAAATTAGAACCACTTTCTTATATCAAGTATGTGTTCAGCAAAAGTATTTTTCACTGCCCTTCTTATAATAAACACTTTAAAGTTATGGTTTTTTCGATTTACAATTGTCCAGAGATGATACAAAAAAAGTAAAATATAATATTTCTTAATTTTTATCAAAAATAAACCTTATAAATAATCCAATTAAAACAACATTGCAATTTTGATTAATGTAAACTAATTTTAATAAATAGAAATATTGAAGTACCTAAAAGTTACAATAAACCAATTAGTTTAGATATCCTAGAAATATACCGGCAGTGGTTCAAAGTTTAACTGAAATCAAAAACTCAAATAAATGAAATCAACAAAATTACTTCAACGCTTAAAAGTAATTAAAAACCATTAAGCTACCATAGAAAAATAGCTTAATAAGCAAAATTATTGAAATTCAATTACATTTACATTACGTAGAAATATTTAAATTAAACCATGAAAGCGTAAACGTGTCTAAAATCCTAATTTGTATACATATACATACATACAAACATTTATAGATATACACTAAAGGGCAACAGAAGTTTTTCATATACAACAGCTTATATAAGGAAAGCCTAGGAATTTTGAAAAAAAGGAATCCTATATAAAGATTTATATAGAATACAACCAAAATTTTTGATGTCTTTAAGTCTAACGAAAACCAAAATTAAGCTTAATTTATCGATATAATAGGAAAATCTTTTATTTTGTTTTTTGACAAAAACAAGAAGATACGAGTACACACTCTTAAAAATTAATACTTTATTTACAAAAATATATACATGTATTTAAATTAATATGTATATAGTAAGAGGCCAGCATAGTTAGCATAAGAAGCCAATAATTAATATATATATATATATATATATAAATAATAAAATAAACCTATATATTTATGTGTAAACAATACATAATAACTACCCATTGAAGTTTAAATAAAATAAATAAAATGTATTATAAACACACTCATTCAAAAATCACCCGAGTTTTATTTCTAATCTTTACAGTGGCATTCCAAAACGGTTTGAAAATCAATGAAAGTTGTACTATTTAATTTTTGTACTATCCCATTGAATAAAAGCATCGTACTTAAAGATAAATGCAATACTCCCTTTCCTTGCTACAAGTCTCTTCTATAATAAACTCTATTTTTGTATAAAGCTTTTAATTAAGTACTAAAAGAGTACTCTTAGATTGCCTCATTGCGAGCATAATATATTTATTCGACCTTCGTATAATTTATACACTGCAAAGAATAAATATACTTTTAACTAATTAATGCCGAATGGTTCGAAAACGAACCAAAAAGGTGCAATTGAAAATTCGTATTTAATGCAAGGTAATTAATGTCACTTAGACGTCTTTTGGTACAGATAAAACATGAAAGGGCTGACATTTCTGATCTGAACAGTTAAGCCGTTCGTCGCATATTTTTGAAAATTGAGTCAAAAACGCGCGCATAGAGATAATAAAGTAACATTATGAAATGATACGTTTTATTTTAACAAATATCGACATTATATGAGGGAGTTTATTTTTCTCGATAAATATCTTTATAATTAATATGTCGCCCATTTCACATTGAAGTGTAATATCAGTTGCACTGACTTCCTCCGATTTGGCTCAAATTTTTTTCTTAGATTGGTTTATTGATTAGAAAACCAAATGGTGCGCCGCCCTTCAAGGGTTCAGAAGTTATGGCGTAAAACGTAAAGTGGTAATGTATTTTCTATAAAAATTATCTATCAAAGCTTTTGAATTTGTTCAACTTTAAATTTCTTCAATTTATAATTCAAAGCTAGTCGAATTTGTATTGAAAATCTACTAACACTTCACGTCTTACGCCATAGCTTCTGAACCCTTCAAGAGCACACTTTCATTTTACATCGTTAGAAAGGTAATGAATGGAACGTAAAAAAATGAAAATAATGCAAAAAAAAAAAAAATGAAGCACCTGTTGCTGGCATGGTATTAAACTTTGAAATTAAGAATGGGTCAATTTACTGCATTTTTTTCAAAATTTTTATATTTTTCCCTTAAAAAAGACAAAATAACCTTTTACTGATACTTTATTTACAAAAATTAGATTAAATTAGTTACGTTATCTCAAAATATACCCTATTTTAGCATTCGCATGGCTGTGTGTCGCGAACAAAAACTCTTAAAACCTCAAACTCTGGATTCGGTTTTCTAAGCAATAAAATATTCTAAGAACAAAATTTGAGCCAAATGAGAGATGTGCAACTGATATTAATTACACTTCAATGTGAAATGGGCGATATAATGAAATTTGAATTTGCAGAATGTAAGAACTCTGTTCATAGACTAAATTTATTAAATAAATAAAAAAGGGGCATGAAAAATATTTCATAATTGAGAAGTCCATTTCAATTTCACGTGCTATGTTAAACAAACATAGTTTTAAGTAAAAGGCAAAACACTGTTATACTATGAAACGGCCAAATAGGAAACAAAGTGTCTTCAAGTCATTCAATCTTTATCATATCCTTAGTAGACTTAAAATAATCACATTTGGGCCAAATATATGCAAATAAAGGCTTACAAAATCTAACATAGCATTTTTTGGTAATAAATGAAATATATATTCAGAGTATTTTTTTTCTTAGCTATTATAATATTGGTCGTTCATCGTGACATTTGACGGCTTATTGGCACTTCACATTACACTTTTATGCAACAAAAAATATTTTGTCCACACTTTAAGAATCAATCGCAGAATAAATAGCTGCCAAAAAACTCGAGGTGTTCATTTAAATCCTCCTATGAAAAAAAAATCAAGAATATCACCGTATTTTTGGGCCTCTTGATGAGAACCTGCTTTTAATTTAATAAGATTTTTCCCTTTTTTTACCACCAATTTTAAACACTTTTACCTTATGTCTTATATTGATACAACTTTCATATTAGTTTTGTTCTCTATACAAAAAAAATGACGTTATATTCGTAATTATTCTTGGCTATCTTTATTTGTATTTATTATTTATAGTATCTAATATTTTATTGTTCTTTTTTCTAAGCTTATTAACAATTACTCAATTAAATTTCGATCGATAGCCAAATTTGAAGGATTTCAAAGCAAACACACTCAAAAAATGCCTTTTTCCCAAATATTTTTAGTATCTTTTAGAAATTTTTTAATTCATATATGCAGTACGTAAAACAACAAAAGTGTAAGAGAAATGAGAAAGAGAGAAGAAAAATATTATTTCTTTATCAAAAACAATTAAATGCGTGATTGGACCTTGTTACATTCTGATTAAAATGCACTCAGAACTTTCAAAATGGAGTGCGGATTATTATGAATAAGACGAGTTCGATTTCTATCGGGCCCAGAAATGTAACAAATATACCCATATTATCCAAAAAAAAACTTTGTATAATTTGTTAAATGAATTTATAAAAAGAGGTAGTGCTGATGGATTTTTGGGTTGTTGGTAAAAAATCAGAGCCAGAAAATAGAGGACACGAGTCAGAAACCTCTTACATCAAAAAGTCGACATTATTTTTTTCAAGACATCGATATTATCTGAATCATGTAATATGTGCATGAGGAAGAAAACGGTTACATATATTGAATGAAAGTAGTCAATATAAAGACGGATATTTAGTCAATATAATGTAAAAGGGACTCCTATTTTGAAAAGTTGTACTTATGAGGATCTTATTTTTTTAAAAAGTATGTTCTAGAGACTTTGGTCAGGCTGTAAAACTGAAAAATATTTTTAATTGTGAAAATGTTGTCGAACAATACATCGATTGGAAGACTTTTTTTCTTAAAAGAAATAGGTAGTAACAAAAATACCAAAAAGTGCAAACGAGTTATAAGAATAACCAACAATTAAGGATCTTTTGTCCCTAATGCCTTTCATGCCCCTAACCGATTCATGTGACGAATAAGATTAAAAAAATCCGCGGTTTTGCAACAAATTTCTCGAGCGTCCTGTCACAAAAAATGTACTGGACAATACATCATTAACTTTTTCTAAACTCAGACACTACATTCATTAGTAATACTTTTGCTTATTTGTATTAAATAAATATTTTCTTCCACCAATTATAAAAAATTAATCAATAAAATTTACAATCTTATTAATCACTTGAATAATAAAGAGTTTGGACTTTTTTATAATACTTTGTATCATTACTTATGACTAATATAGGGCTCGAAGAGAGTTGCAGAACAATATTCAAACAGCACCCATATCGATAAAAACTCGATTATCACAATTGACCTTAGCAAAACTTGTTGCATTATCAAAGATCTGCATGCATACCAAATATTATTAAAATCACAGCGATAAAAGGTGTTTTATGCAAAAAGAGCATCGTACGTGACTAATTTTAATATATCGTCGCTTGAAAAAAAAATATATTTCGTATGTGAAAATTTTTACTTTTAAGATTTTTGAGAAAAAATTGCTATAAATTCTAAAAAAATAGCGGTAAACCCACAAAAATTTCGTAATCTATTGTGAAATGTGTCTGCAAATAGGCCTGAAATTCTGAAGAATATTGCAACGTTCGATTTTGATTTATAGCCCCGTTTCCTCAATAGTCACAATAGTGGAAATTTTCACTTACGAGATTAATTTTCTCAAGCGACGATATATCTATAAACATTTAATAAAAAAATTTTATCACTCAATAAAAAACTTCAGAGTTTATTAAAACAAGAAATCCGCAAAATTGAACCATTAGTTTATGAGTTACAAACTCTTGAAAACTTTAGACTCGATTTCCAAGAAACATTTTTTTTTCTCACACGCCCTTTTTGCACCCAATGCATCAATTGTATTTATCAGGGTTGCTAACTCATTTTTTTGTTTTCCCCGCGGTGGTTCTTAAAATTCTCCGATTGTTTATCAAATTCCCTTCAAAGAAAAAACTTTTCATCGAATTATTTGTAGATTTCTTTGGGTGGTTAGGGAAAGTCAGAGGTATGAAAAATCAATTATTTTAGGTAATATTTTTTTAAGTAATTTAATTTATTTTATTAAAACAACAATATTTAATTAATATATAATATTTTGATCCCAATATAGTATGAAAAAAATATAAATTATATATAAAGTTATCGCCACATATGTGGGACCCCGTTCCATAAGTGGTGCTTTGTGGTGACTATTATAACTTCTTACAGGCTTATCTAAAGTCATTCAAATAAAAAAATTGTTATTTTAATCGTTTAATTTTAAAATAACGACTCAGATAATTTACTTCTAGATTTTCAAAGAAAAATGCAACAGTTTATGTAGTTGCAACAGTTGTTTATAAAAAATTTAAGTTTAAAAAAAAAGTTATTTCATCAGGCACTAGTTTTTTATGCCTTCAAAAAGCTGCATAAATTTCATTAAAATCCATCGACCGGTTTTGTAATTACAAAGGTTGCTGAATTTAAAAACATAGTTTCGATAAAAACTCATAATTTCGCATATAATTCATAGGGTTTTTTTTTAAATTTAGGTCAAATCAAGTGAAAACATAATATTTTAGACAATTTAGTTTTTATATTATTTAGTTTTTAAAGGTCACTTTTCATTTATGTTACTTTTTTAAAAAGGCTAGTTTTCAGCAAACGTTTAAGATTAATAAAATTTTAAACTTTTGAAATTTTATTTTTTTTTGTATTTATTTTTAGTTTTTGCTAACGTTTCGGAGTTTTTCGTTTTTTGGAGAACTTTTAATGACTTTAAACATTTTCGAAGTGACAGGTGTGGAAAACGAGGTGTAGGTGTGGCTATATATTGTCAGTCTTACTTAAATGTTAGGTTTGTAAATAAAAGTGATGGTACGTGTGAGTTTCTTAATGTCGAAGTCTTTGATAAAAATACTAGTGTCGTGTGTTTCTAACCCAAATAATTGTAATAGTGTTGAATTTTTTTTACTGATCTCTCAAGTAGGGTACTTAGTCATGATTTTTTGATTATTTGTGGCGACTTTAATGTTAATTTGCTCCGTACTGATTCTGCCACTGAGAATTTTTTTTCACTCAACGACGTGTGGTTTAAAAACTGTGAATTAAAATATTCCAACAAGATATGGACATAATTGTGAGCCTAGTTTACTTAATATATGCTTAGTTTCCGACATTTCCTAAGTTTTAAAATTTGACCAAATGACTTTCCAATCGGACCATGATTAAATATTCTGTATTTTTAATGTTAACTTTGGTAGTACTCACAAGGCAAGTTTTTGATATCGTGACTACAAATCTGTTAATTTTGAAGCACTTTCTCGTGACCTGTCTTGTATAAGATTATATGACTGCTACATGTATGACTCTGTAGACGAAAAAATAAGAGTTTTCATGAACAAATTAAATGTTGTCTTCGACCTTAATGTTCCTTTTCGTAGAGTTGAAGTTAATAATTCCTGTTGTCCCTGGTTCACTAGTCGTGTTATGTGTGCCATTAAATTAAGAAATAAGCTTCAATCTAAGTGGAAAAACTAACCGTTGAAATGTAAACTGGGAAAATTATAAAAGAGCGCGTAATAATAGTTAATTTGGAGAAGAAAAATTCTTCAGTGCTAAGCTTAATCCTAAACTCTAAACAGCTGTGGCAAAACATTAAAAAACTTAGAGTATTTAGCAATGAACAGAAAGACTGCAATTTAGACCCTAATGTGCTTAATGACTTTTTCTGACCAGTGGAAGTTCAAGTTCTAATACACATTTCCTATCGTTTTTGAAGTACCTAAAATACCTGCTAACTCTGACTTTCCCTTATTTGAATTTGTGTGTGTTTATGAAGATCGTGTGGCTGAATGTTTAATGCAGTTAAGTTCTAACGCAATAGGAATCGATGGAATGCATCCTAGGCTTATTAAACTTGTCCTTTCTTATATATTTGGGCCTTTAACCCATATCATAAACCACTCACTTACCTGTTCCCGATTTTCTGAGTTGTGAAAAGTAGCAACGGTAATCCCAGTAGCTAAAACTGCATCCGCATCAGATCCCAAGGACTACAGGCCCATTAGTATATTGGCTGACCTGGGTAAGGTTCTAGAAAGAATTATGACTGATTAAATCGCTGAATTTTTATTGTCTTTTAGAAGACTTGAGCTATAGATTGAACTTGGACTTACTCTCACTAAACAGGTAGGTTACCGCAAACTCGCTTCTTATAAATCCCCTAAAGTCAAAAGTTTTGTCGATTGCGAGGACTGCCTCAGGCTATGTAGATATTCCGCCATTGTTCATTGGGTCTGATCAGTTGGAATTTGTTAGCAAAGTACAAAATCTTGGCTTTGTACTGAATTTTAAGCTAACATATACTGATCATATTAATAGTGTCATTGGGAAAATGTACGAAACATTACGATATTTACGTAGTTCTTTTAGCTTTACCCCTCTAGAAACACGTCGCAGACTTGTGGTTCAAGTGATTATGGCTCATATATCTTTCTCACACGTTGTGTATAGCCCCTGACTCACAGTCGCAACATAAACTTCTTGCTGCGCTTAATACTGCTGCTAGATATCTTTATGATGTTAATAGATATTATCATATTTCTGTCAGAAGTAGACGCATTTTAGGTTGCGGTTTAATGAATTACTTGGACGTTCGAAACATTATATTTCTTTATAATTTTATTTACTGTCAAAGCCTTGAATATTTTTATGAGAAACTCCAATTCTTACAATCTTCTCGATCCTCAAATCTAATCGATCCTAGGTACAACTTTTTAACCAGTAGTAGATTCTTTTTCATAAGCACTATTAGACTTTGGAGTTCACCACCAAATTACTTAAAACAAATAGTATTAGGTACCAGCTTTAAACGTCCAATATATAATCATTTTGATATACAATTTAATCTATAATTTTAATTTTTTTATCTATCGTTTCTTTTATTTTTCTATACATCTCTTACAAACTTATCCTTTCACTATATTCAATTCTTCTTGCTGTTGTTTATCTCTTTCTTCTGCTTGTCAGTTTATTTATTTAAGGTTTTTTGTTCCTGATGTTTCATACAAAATATTTTTGCTAATAAATAATAGTTAATTTTGTCTACTTTTGAAATTTTTTCTGATTTGTATAATCGAAGTTTTAATCTAGCTAGTTAAGTTATGATTCTTAATGTACTTTATTTCAATTGATATGCTATAAAAGACCCAGTCTTAGTGTACAATATTGCAAACATCAAACAAACAATAGAGAAGAACAATAAAATTTTTTAAATGACAAAAGAAATATTTAAACAGCAAATACAATTAAAAAATTATTAGTATTTTTGAAATATTGGTAAGATTTCTTGATGCTTTATTAATAGAATGTTTTATATCGAGCTTATGTTGTCAACGTCTACTTTTTTGGTCATCGTTTGTTTTATGTTTTTTTGTGTGCGTAGACTTTCTAATGTTGTGTTTATCTTTGAGTTTTTTCTATGTCTGTCATATTTATGTTGTGTAGATCATCTTGTGTTTTCATACCTCGACTACTCCTAATCCCTTAATTGTTTTTTTAAGTCATTTTGAAGCGACAATACGTCCGATTCTAAAGTATGCTTAGCTGACTGACTTAGCACATTTATAATGCCATTGAAATGCAAATCCTTCTGTCAATTTTTTTTTTCAACTGTGCAGTACTTTTCAAGGTTATAAAGGAAAATATATTAAAAATTTTACAAAAATGTACTATTAAAAAATAAGTTTGGCAACAAGAATTTTATTTTGTAATGTTGAACTAATTTTGATGTAGTAAAAGTATTGTATCCGAGAATTTACATAAAAACCAAATTTACCGCAAATATTAGATAAAATATGAAATTCTCTTCAAATAATCATTTAAGTTAGATGAATTATGAAACTCCCCGAATATTTGAGCCCATTTCCCAATTCCGCGATCGACTTGAAATTTCCCGCAAATCGGGGAATTCCCCACCAGTTGGCATGCTTGGTATCTATAGACATAAACAAATAAAATGCTTGAGTGAGAGCTAGTTACTAGAACTATCAACATTTTTATTTTTAAAACGGAACTTTAACTACTTAACTACTGTGTAGAAGAGCTGATAGCGAACTTGTCCTGACAGAGTTTAATTAAACAAATTTTAGCCCAGATTTTGCAAAATAGCTTAAGTCGACGTCAAAGTTAAGTTTGTGATCCTATAATTTTAAATACAATAAGAGCAATTTTATACTTTATAATTATTAAAAAATATTTATTAAAATTGTAGTAAGTGTTTTTGTTAAATCTTTGATTTTTTAACAAGCTAATATCAAAGCTAAACATAAAAAAAAAATTATAATTTTATAGAAATTTCACTCTTCTGCAGCAGTTAACGGTTTTTCATAACTTTTCTACAACTTTTCGTGAACTCTTGAAGTGATTCCCTTGCATATGACAAAATCTTGTCAGATGCCATCATTTTAGAACTGCGCAGCAAAACTGATTTGAGCGGTGCTGATTTTAAAACGAGAAATTTTTCTTCATATTGAAAAAATTTTAATTAATTTATTTATATACCTATAACAATGAAAAAGAAAACATATTTTTAAATCAACACAAAACAATAAAACTACAAATAGACACAGTAAAAGTATTAAATATATGGAAGATTGTTGGCGCATACACATGACAAATATACATAATATACAAAAATAACTTAATTTAATCACTAAAAAAAATTGGAAGCTGGCAAGCAATACTTTTGTTTTTATCTTCTCCTAAATTTCTACACTTAATTTAATTGTTGGCTTATGAGGAATTTATTGAGATCGTTAAAAAAATCTCTAAAGCTAATGCCGAAAAAGATAAGACAGCCTTTGAAAATGCCTTATTCTGGTGTAGTTGAAGTCTTGGCGCTACCAGGGCCGCCAAACCCTGTCACTGCTAAGATGCTGCTTGCTAGCAAGTTGACGCTGACGTTTACGTTCCATTATTTGGCTTCGGATCTTTTGAAGGATATCCTTTTTGCTGCCTTGCTGATGATGGTATTGTATAGAGCACGACTCTAGTGGCGATGTTGATAAATAATCTTGGCTTTTTGTCGTATTCACAGTCTTATAAGCTAACACTTGTTTTGTTGCTGTGGCAGTTGTTGGTGTTGTTGTTTTAGTTACTGCTGGACTACTGGCAAGACGATTGTGCTTAATTAATGGCAAAGCTGCTTCTTCAGCTTTGGTCTCCACATTCATTTCCTCAGCAATTTCCTCAAATTCAAAGGTAGCCTCATTTGCGTATTCCAAATGTTGCATAGGTTTTTTGACTGTTTGTTTCTAGTTATTTTAATTAATTAATTATATTAGAATAATTATAGTTTTAATGGTATTATTCTCTTACATTTCTCTTTGATTTTTCTGCCAAGAATTTGCAAAGCTGCAATATATGCTCCGTTGTGATTTTCTTATCCTGCAATGGTTCACTGCTACTTCCGATTACATTCACCATGTCCAGATTATGTTTATGCTTCATTAGCTTGTACATGACGCCCATGAAGATGATGTTAATTTTATTGAAAATTTTATTTTAAAATAGAAACAAAGTTTTCTCGAACAAACGAACGCGTGTATTTTCACTTTTAGACTGTCGTTTGTACTCAACGCTCTCGTCTTTTTATACGGGCGCAAGATCAGACACGGAAACCATGTAATTTTCCCGCTCAAAATTTTTCTCATCTATATTTTTTCACTTAATATGAGTTTTCTTTGTCTCTCTCTCTTACACTTTTAATCCTTTTGTACCGAATTTATTGCAATTCATGGGCGCCCCGCAGCATGTTCTTTTTTTGGATGGAATTTTTTAAGTCTTATGAAATTTTGAGTGGCAACATCGTTAATGCAAGAACACATGTTTTCATATCGACGAAAATAAACATAAACAGCAAACAGTGGCAGGAACTTTTTTATGATTACACAAACAATTCCTTACAAAACGTGATTTTTTACAAAACTGTTTTATCAGAGCTGTAAGCAAATGCATTCAATTTGATATTTTTTGAAAAAAGGTGAATCAGTGAGTAACGAAATAGGATTCCATTCAATGAATGCAAAATTGATTCATAAATAAAATTTGTAATTCACAATCAATTTAAAAAATTATTAATAACACTGTGCATAGGGCATCCAATTTCGGAACGTTTCGACAGTCCCGGGATTTCGGGACTAGACCCAGGATTGACAAACCTTAGAAAATTAATTTCTTGGAATACGTAATATGAAGTTCCAAAGTAGTTATGCCTTGTTTGACAACACAAAACAATGCGGATGATTTTAAAGAAACTAAAAAGCACAGTTTCGATTAAATATTTGGATAGTATTTATTGTTTTTTTTTTAAACAAAGATGAATTCTTAAACAAAAAACTAATAAAATGAGATCATTCGAAAGGCTCATAAAATTATTTAAAATAACAATAATATGGTATAATAATTTTAGTAATTCTAAGTACGCATTTTGCGATATTTTGTTTTTTTTTAAAAATTTTTTAAGGTCACATTTAAGTTTTTTTAAGTTAGTATTTTGTAATATTTTGTAAGCTTAGTTCAAAAAGGTTTATATTTTTATATTTCTCACGTCATATTTTGTACAGATAGTTACAAAATGTTTTTATTTTTGTATTAGTAAAATCACATTTGAGTATTTCTAAGGTGGTATCATGTTTTTCTAACATTGTGTTATTTTGTACAGATATTTTGAGAAAGGTTTTTATTTAACAATTTTTCAAATCACATTCAGGTTTTTCATTGAACTTTTTGGTGGAATTTTTTGGAATTTTTTTTTTCCAACCAAAAGTCAGTATAAGCTGGAACCGAGTTTCAAATCGAAATATTTGCTTTTGATGCTTATTATTAGCCATGTAGAAATAAATAAGTACTCGAGAGAGAACTAAAAAGAAGTCTAACACTTGGTCTAGCTTTAAAACTCTGTGAAGAAATCGGCTTTACGAACATGTTCTTTCGAAATACAAAGGTAGTAAATTCTCATTTATATTATATTTAGATTTAAAAAATATGACTTATGACATTCTAATATTGTAATTTAGTTTTAATAGTGGGTTTAACTCAAAATTATTAAAAGAATAATTGAGTATAAGTTAGATTAAGATAAACATATTAATAGAAAGATAAACAGATGGAAAAGAAAGAAAAAGAGCATAGAGACATAGAACATAAGCACAGCAGAGAAATATGTTTTCTTTAAATTTTTACTCACACCTTTTAGTAAAGTGGTTAAATATGGCCTGCTTAAAATCACCTTTTATTTTCAAAGATATAATAGTTTAAAAGATTTAATTGATTAAAAAAATTGATACAAAACTCAAAATTATGAAATTTTTTTTTTTTTTTTTAAAAGATCAAAGAACCAAGGCATGCGCCTTATACAAACAAAGTTTGGTCTTTGACCTGAAAGGAAGGGGATAGATTATTTAGAGGAATTTATTGGAACTATAAGTGAATTATTGATTATTGAAACAACTGCGAAAGACAATTTGAATTGCTTTTTAACCGAGGCTAGTGTTATGCCTTAACCTCGGCAAGCATTTCAAGCCCTTAGTTGTTCCATTCCTTCACATTTTCCACAATTTAGTTGTGGATTTTTAGTTTTCCATAATTCTTAAATGTAAGAAAGAACAAAGAAAGAACAACGAAAGTGAAAAGAACCATGCCCGAGCCCGGATTCGAACCAGGGACCTTTGGGTTGAGAGTCTAGCGCACTCTCCACTAGACTACAAAGGCCGAAAATGAATAATTAATCAATTTATTGAATTGAATGTAAATTAAAAATGTTATTTAGAAATCAATAACGCATTCATCGAATGAACTCTTATGTCGCTATGCAGTTATATTTTAAATTTAGAATATGAATGTAGATTTTACAGCACTGCTGCTTATGTAACTTTTTTAAAATTTTTTTTTGCGAGTAATTTAAAGGTACAATATATAAATCTCAAATTCAGTCAAAAGTCTAAGCATAACTTAAAATGATATTTTATTTGAGAAAAAAACCATTTTTGTTTGTTTTATCAAGCAGAAAGTTAATTCTATCGAAATTTTAGATAAACTTAAATAGCCAAATTATCAAATTTTGCCAAAGTTGATATGACAATGACTAGTTCAATTTTTTTAAAGAACTTTATATAAATTATTCATTAAAAAACCCTCCCCAACCTGTACATAGAGTATATTCTTCCATCAAAATTTAACTTAAGATTGTTTTTAACGTTTTAATTATTCAAACACGCTATTCTTAAATCTGAAAAATGTAAATGAATTTCTTTGTCTTCTTTAAAATTAAAAAACAAAATTCTTTTCGAAGCACTTAAACCCATTAAGGACGATGTTGCCATTTGGCATCATAAAGTCGAATGTCGCAAGACGAGCGGTGCACAAAAATAAAAATTAGGTCAAAATTGGCCCATATATGAAAAAATTTCCCGTCTATAAATAGTTAATTGGACGAAATAAGATATTTTGGATATTAACATCAAAGAAAACACAGTTCCGGGCTTTTTTCGAGCTTTAATCTTGATAAATCACTATTTCAACAAAAACTGTGCTTAAAATAAATTCTTGTAGATTTAAAAATAAAAAAATAAAAAAAATGTTACAACTATAAATCCATATTTGCTTTCCTTTTCACTTTTAAATTGCATAAGGTCTTATGAATTCATATGAAAATTGCATCCACTTTATCCAAAGTTTGTATTGAAAGTTTTGTATTGAAACTTAAAACTTTTGTAAGCAAACATCCAATTAAAAAATTTTGTAATTTTTTAGATTTTGTAACTTTTAATTGAAAATAATAACTAAGGAATGTGTCCTCAAAAATATGTGGCTGAAATTGAATCTACTTCGAAGTCAATGGATGGAAAAAAATGAAACAGTTCTTAATTAAGATCAATATCCAGAAAACTTAAGGCAAGAATAGGACTATTTTTCTCTATATATTCGAGAAAAAAAAAATGTAAGTTGCCAGGTGACTTTTAATCTGATATATTAAAAAAAATCACATATAAGAATAATGATGTTATCAATTGCGCAAGAGAATATTTAAAATAATTCCAGTACATTTTCTTTGATCAAAACTGCCCACAATAGAAAATTCTGGCATACAGGCCTGGTAAGCAACCCAAAAACAAAATATCCCAATTTTTCTCTCGTAATATCTGAAATTTCAGCTCCATATTTTTGAATCGGATTTAAATTCTTCACGATTCTAAACTATTTTTATAATTTAAAAAAAAAAAAAATCCAAAAATCGCCACTGTCTAGTCTCAGCAGGTTTTTATTGTTTCGCCTCGATATGGCTTTAAAAATTATATATTTTTCAAACGCTTGCACTGGAATTGAGAGCCCTGACAATGGTGCCACATGTGTTGCCACCAAGTTTTAATGCCGCTTAGCATGATCAGCTAAGTCGGCAGACGGTGCAACTCTTGTGCACTATACACGAGCTAAAAATAGATCCTGGGAAGACACTTTGCGCCGCTCTCACTTTATGATGTTCTAATAATGTTTTAGTGCGCCAAAAGCAGAAACAAAAACAACTGTTAAACGATGCACTTGAACTCATGAGCACAGAAATGTTTAATACATATCATTTAAGACATTTTTGTAATAAAAATAAACTCGACATAAGTTGAGAAAATAACTCAGAAACGTTTTGCGTTCTATTTTTAGAATCATGGGAAAGAAAATTGTTCATACACATGTTTTATCCGCTGATACATCTTGAACTAGCACAGAGTGCTCTCCTTGGCATAAACTTTGCTCTCATATTTTTTGTTCGCCCTCTGATTGGTAAATTAATGTGAAAAAATACGAAAATGGGTATTTAATATTTATATTTCGAGCAGATTTTTAGTTAATTTTTGAAACACTTTCAAGCTCCAATACTTTACGTTTAAAAGCGTTGATTGAGTGCATTTGAAGGTGCGAGAACGAGAGAGAAAGAAACTTGCAGGCAAGTGCATTGCAGTGCGTATCGAAGAAATGGGCGGGCGGCTTTGTCAATTATGCGTTTTTATTTTTTTTTCGCCTTTTGTTGCTTGCATCCTTAAAGTTGTTCGAGACCTTATCTCATATTTAATTTTTTTTTTTGCTGTAGATCTGAGTTTCGTAGAAATTCTTTTCCCACATTCTGTTTCGAAATTGTATAAATAAATTCCAACGATAAACAAAACGAAAATAGTTTTCAAAAATATGGTTTGCAAGGCAAGCATAAATGAAAATTTTTTTAAGATATTAATTGATGCGAACGAATAAATTGTTTTTTTTTTTAGAAATGTTCTTTCTGAAAACGCTATGATTTATTGTTAAGATGATGAAAATTGTTCGTTTTATATTTAAAATTATGATATCTAAGACAAAAAAATTTTGCTGTTTATGTTATCATAAATGTGACATATTCATATTATTATTTTTTATTATTATATAAACCGATGTATAATTGGGTGCATATTTTGTTGCTGCCTTAATTAAATATGTTTGGTTGCTAATATTAAATATAAAATCGTTTCTGGAATGCTAAGTAATAATCAAACAAAGTGTGATATAAAGATTTGTATTTTTTGACTTTCAACCTTTCAATGTCTTGCTTTTAAATAGTTTTTCTTTTTGTGTGTTTTTTAATATAATTTTAAATTTTTATTCAATAAATTTTATTAGTTTTTAATATTTTTAAAACCAATCAAATAAACAAATAAACAAAATCTTATTTTAATTTATTATATAAAGAACTAGAACCAATAAATTTCTGCAACAGTTGCTTATGATAATTGCAAACGGCAAACAATAATAACAAATTTGAAATAATTTGAAAAAGTCTTCATTCGTGAACTTTAAATAAAAATTTATTAAAGTTGTTTGAATTTTGATGGTTGATAAAAGAGCCAATTCATATTATTTCTATACATTTTTTATCACTTCTTTATTAATATTTAAGGATTTTCAAGATATGTAAAAAAAAAATTTTTAACGAAGCTAAAGAAGAGGGGAAAAAATATCGAGTTTATTTCGTCACGATTCCCACCCCTCCGGCCATCTGAATAAAAAAGATTCTAGATTTTTTATTAGTACAAATGTCATTATGGAAAGAACTAGGAAAAATTAAAAAAAAATTTCTCGCGAAATGTCGGCGATTGAACCAAAAACTGGATCAACAAATCTCTGTTCATTCAACTTATCTAAATAAGTAATTAAATAATATAATGCATTCACTGAATTAAAGAACGCTTTCATTAAATCAAATAACGCTTTTATTGAATCAAAGAAAAATTATTCAATTCAATGAACTGATTTATGTACATTGAACCAATGTATGCAGTTAATTTCTCTTAAGAACTGATACATTGAAATAACATTAAAAGTTTTAAGAAGTATTTTTGTTAGAAGTTTTCAAATAATTTCTTATTTGAGCAATTTTCATTTTTGCAAAGAAAAAGATATTATATAGGCAATTTTCCATTTAGGTATATTTTTGTACCTAAAGAGAATATACAAATTTTTTTTTAAAATTCTGACATAAAGCTATTACGCCATTGCAATGTTTTTACTAGTTTCGGTAGCTACCAGTTCTAGTTGAGCTAGAAACGTCAAATTTAATATTGTCCCTCCTTTTTGCTCTTATTAGGAGATATCTGAAATAAGGAATAGTTTTTAGTTTCCGGAAAATTAAGGAAAATAAAATTTTGACACCAGAAGCTAGCTTAAGAAGACATTTTTTTAGAACCAAATATTGCTTCTAAAAGTTTTTTGAAGTATATAAACGACCTGTTCTTGGCTTCTTTCTAAGAAAATTGATTTCGGTGGTTTTTATTGAAGATTAAGATTTAAGATTGGTTAAGATTTATTAACCTATATTTTTGAAATTTAGAGTAGGAGGAAGCCGTATAAGAAAGCGTTTGAAAGAAATCCTTGGAAGTATTTCATTGAAAGATGGTAATAAAAAAATCGATGGAAAAAGCCAAATCTCTGCTCTCAAAAGACCATTAAATTTACATGGAAGAACATAATAAGGGTTCTCATCTAAGCATGTAAACATGTAAACATGTATAGCATTTAAACTTTTGATGAGCGATAAAGTGTAAATAGCGTAAATGTCGACAAAATGGCGGCTGCGACTGCGACAACATTATGACTTTTTTAAATTTTAAACCT